>JADMNL010000022.1:649777500-651027500 GCA_016271365.2 Neoceratodus forsteri
GTTGCAACTCATCCCCTCTGCTTTTCTTCCCTCTGCCTCTGATCAGGTTTTGCTTAATGTGTACATAACTGAAGCTTAATTGTCCTATACTATAATGTAAACACATGTACATCTGTTCTGAAATACTCTGTATGACTTGTCTGTTTCCCTGCAACTGCTTGTAACCATCCCTACTGATGTGGAACCTTTGTAAATGAGCTGTCTGGCACTCAAAGGATTTGTAATCCTAGAATGAATAAATAAATAAATAAATATGTGAAATTTTAAACTTATAAAAAGGTGTTCTCAGTCTCGTGGTCACATTTCTGGTCCTGCTTCTGGTTTGGTGGATACTCAGCTTTCTACATCTTTTAGGGATCCGTGAAAAGATTTATACAAAAATAAGCCATGTATGTGAACTCTGAGGCTGTGGCTTGTGACTCAGCTCAATGTTAATGATACAGTAGGACACAGGATGCTGATCTAACACCATGGTCCATTGGAACAATGAAATGCTAGATACAATATAGAGGAGACAAGGGTCAAGTTTGTTAGATATGAGTTCTGGTAGATTGGGGTTCTTTAGATTAGGGTCCTACTGTGCTACGTAAATGATGAGGGTAATAACAAGGGTACTGTAACAATTTGGTTGCTATTGTGCTACAAATGGAAACACAGGGCCCAGAAGGCTCTGCACTTTCACAGCAACATACATACTGTATATGCATCTATGGAGGGATGGGAGTGCAGGGAACTCTGGGCCTAGTGCTCCCACAGGCAAATAAGGATATGATTACACTGTCTCAGAAAGTATGGATGGATGGGATTGCAGGGCCTGGAGGGCCCTGTGCTCTGACAGGCAAATAAGAATACGATTATACTATCTCAAAAAGTAATAAATAAAAATAAAAATAAATAAATTGCAAAAAAATTGTGTTCATGCAACATTTAGTGTTTAGGCTAAAATGGAAAAGTATGGAAATGTGGTTTTAGGGATTCCAACACTAAATCCCACCCCACCCCTAAAATAAATCAGGGATGCAGTGTTCCTTGGATTGTCAACCTAAAGCTCACTCAGTTAAGTGTGTAATGTTTCTGGACTGCATAGAATGGGGTGAACTTAAGGGTTGACAACCCCAAGGAACACTGAACCCCTGATTTATTTTAGGGGTGGGATGGGGATTTAGGGTTGGAAAACCTAAACCATATTTCCTACTTTTTGCTTTAGCCTGAACCCTAAATGTTGCATTAACACAGTTTTTGCAAATGATATATATTAACACTAATGGGAACTGATTAATTTATTACCAACCCTGCCAGCCAGAGGCTGTGACAATGATCGGCATGACTTGAAAAGCAGGACTAGGGGCTTCTCTCCATCTATTTGTTTCTGTACCTCCACTGCAGCTCCCCAGCAGTGCCCCTGAATGCATGCTCCTCTACTTATTAAAACCTAATTGTACTTGTTCCCGGGGCTCATTAACCTCGATGGGAAAGGGAAGCTTTCTTCTTTTTTGTTCTTTTTTGTAAACCCTCTGAAACCAGCCTTTGTTGCTGCCAAAACACAACCCTCTTCCCTGACTGCCCCACAGGCAAGCACTAAGCTGCTTCCTCCTCTTTTTGTTGATAAAATACTGCCTGGCAGCTAATTGTTGCAGCTAGGGGCCCAACCACTAACCATGGGCATATTCCTGATTCCTAAAGGCAGCCTCTGTTCAGTCCTCCTGCTATACCTGTGTCCTCTGGTGCTCTGGTCCTGTAGCTTGCTGCTAAAGTCTTTGCTGCTGGCTACCTATCTGCTGCAGGAAGGGTGAAAATAAAGCAGAGCTTCCTGATGCAGCCCTAAAATAATCCTGTCCCCTTGTATAGCAAATACTAGTCTCACCTCCTTAGAGCTCTCCTCTGTAGAGCCTATCACTCCAAGCCTGACCCTTCCCCACCTGGTACTCCTGGTATCATTGAAGGTGCACCCCCAAGACAAAACTCTGCCTGCTGCCAGTCCCTTGCATGGTCTCTCATAGTGTGACAGTGAAATGTTTGGGAAACCTGAATGGACATAGAATAGAAGTTTGGCTAAGCATGGATCTGTCACTTACTGAACTCCCCTATTTTGGCTTACTATCACTTTTGAGCCCACACATTGCTTACGTGCAGGCAATCGGGGCACTAATTGTAAGCAATTACTTTCTGTTGTATCAGGTAAGGTGTTTTATTTTATTTTCCATAGTACTGGAATTTGCAGCACAGACTTCCGTGTTCCTGACTATACCAGAAGGAATAAAAAGGGATGGAAAGTACCTAATAGATGTTGAAGCCTAGTAGATAGTGCTTTCATTAGGTAAGATACTCTGAATGCTTGTTATATGTTTTATACTGTGTACCACTATCTATTTGCCATTTAGAGCAATAACTTGACTTAGTTACTGTTCATCTCATACTACAATGTATGTGGTAGAGAAACACTGAAAACAGAATGGAGTTTTAGAATGGTTAGTAATATGAAGCTTTTAAAATAGACAAATCTAGTAAATGGTGGAATTATCTAGCAGACTATCCCCAATACACTCAATCCATGGATTAACTGATTTGATTCCTTAAAAATCTGTAATACAGTATATCACCAATAGTAATATGGTCATTTGTCCATAAGCCCAGAAATACTTTTCCAGAGTCATACAGTGAATGCCTGCAGGTTGTCAGTCATGACCTACCATAAACTGAAGACATTCCAGACCATAAGTGTAGCCCAGTTCAGACTGAAAAGAGCACTGAAGGAGTTCTTGGACCTACGCAATATATCTTAGCCAGATGTATTTCATGCAGAGCCCACTATGTAATCAATTTTGAAGAAACTGGAGTGAGTGTTACTTTTATGGAATTCTTTTATGAGGAAGTAAGGACAGCTTAGTGGTATTTGATGGATCACATTTGGCCATTAGTTCCTAGTTGTATTGATCAGCAGTATGAAGGGTAATGAATCTCTGCATGATGCAATAATTATCATAACATCATGATATGTTTTATGGAAATGAAAAGTCTAAGATGGCCTGATAAATGGTATAATGTTTTGCCCCTCTGTCCTCTTATTTTAGAAAAGCATAGAAAATAAAAGTCATCTATTTCAGATTTATTTTCAGTTAGATGACGGAATATTTTCTGAACACAGAACATTGAATTAGTTCTAAACATTTACTTATTTCACTGAAAGTGAGTCTGTTTGCAGTGACACAAAGCTCTGAAGGTGGAAAGTAAAGGGAAATTAGTAGCATGAAAACAAATGGTGAGGGACCAGAAAATGGTCCAGTATTTTGCAACTGAAATTCAATGCAAAAAATGTTAAGTAATGCACATTGGTTGCACAAATCTGTAAGAGATTTATTGCATCAATCTAATAAAGACAATGCATTCAATGGAGGAAAGTGACTTAGGAGTGATAATTAGTAGTAATGTAAATCATATCTTTCCAAAGTGGTAGAAGCATATGATGCAGTTAACAGGATGTTGGGGGAATCTGGAAGGGGTTAACAGTCACAGACAGGAGGTCAGACTGCCACTGTAAAGGTCACTAGTGAAACCTCATCTGTATGACTGTGTACATTTCTGGAACCCTCATCTGTGGAAAGCCAGAGATAGGGTTTCCGCTATACACTGAAGGGCAAAAACAATGATTCAAGGGCATTACTGAAGGTCCTATGAGGAGAGATTTGAAAGTCTCAGTATGTATTCATTAGAAAATAGTTGGGAGAGGAAATAAGACAGAAACATGTAAATATGTACAGGGCTACAAAGGTGATTTCCACAAAGCTGTTTAAATTGAGGAATTGTACATCCACCAGGGATACAGCATTGAGCTAAAGGGAGAAACTCAGCCAAGACATTGGGAAATAATTTTTCATCAAGAATGTAGTGGATGGGAGGAAAAGACTTTCCAGCAGCATAATAAATGCTGGGACTACATCAGTGATTAAATCTCAGATCGACATTGTAAAGGGTTTTCCAAAGCAAGAAGAAGGAATGTGTAGGGAAGACTTCTGAGAGAGGAGTTTAAGTTAGAATAATGATCAGCAGAGCAACTGGTCAAATGGATGATTAGCCTTTTTCACTTCTTATTGTCTCTACTTCTGTGTGCATCCTTATTTCCTCTGTTTCTATGAACCTCATTGCTAGAATCATGAATTATCTTGCCCAAAACAGAAGAGTTACTTTGGAAATCTGAATACAGTGTGTGTACCTATATTTATTTTGACATACTCTTTGCATTAACTGCTATGGACAGCCCACTTTTGCTGCTGGTAACCAGGACAACTAGGAAGGGTGTTATGGGTGACATCACTCAGGTGTTTTCTTTTTATCCTGTACAGTCTTTGTTTTATCTGCTTTCATGTACCCAACAACTTAAAGCTATCTGGATGGGACTTTGTCATGGAGGAATGCTGGAGAGGTTTCTGAAGGCACATCACCAGTTCCAATACATGTGTGTAATCTGCCCTTGTCAGCCTTCATAGGAAATCCTTGACTCATTCACCCTTGAAACAAGCCTATGGTTGTAGTGCAGCTTCTGTTTCTTGACCCAGCTGATGCAGTTTTTTGGTTGACCGCTACACTTGAACATGGTAAATAACTAGTGGAAAAGTCATGACAATGTTTATGAAGTGACCAGCTAAGTCCTCCACATGTCATTCTCTATGTCAGGCCCAGACAGGACAGATATCCCTCCAGCCTGGGACACCATGGGTACTCTGAAGTGGTGAGTGCAGTCCATCTTTCCCAAAGGCCAAAATCATCCTCTGGGACTGCACTCAAATCTTTGGCTACCCTGAGTAGAAGACAGGTCTGGGACATGAATATCAATCTCTGTGCAGCAGACAGGTACCTTGCCTCTAGGCCATCAAAGTGCCTGAACATATACACTGAGTTTGCAAAGTAAATCATTTAACATTATCTGGGATTGAAAGAAGAGGTTAAAAGCAGATAATCCCCACCCTAATAATTTGTGTATATATATATATCATATTGCAGAATTTTGTAGCCAGATTTCTTTTCCAGTTTCAATTTTATGGTGGTGGGTGGACTCTACAGCCATCTTGCTATCTGCAGCTGGACAATGGAGTATTGTGGAACACATGTTTTGGACTTTTCGATCTATCCTTTCATGCCAACTGAAATAAAATACTCCCTTCTTTCTGTTATGAATGTTGGAGACATAACTCAAGCTGCTTATCAGGTGCCACTAGGAAACTGAAAATTTGTGTTAAATATTTGTTAAATATCAGTTTACCTATTAAACTAGAGATGTGTTTACCCTCTCGAATACAACAACTTGAACATTTAAATACTTAGCATTTAAAAGCTTCTTGCCACTAGCTTTACTTAGTAATGGATTGTCTTTCAAGAAGAATCCATGTGTCATAAATGTCATCCTTTCCCAGCAAATCAATAATTTATACTGTTTTTAACCTCTAAAGACACTGTCTGATAAACACTGTCTCAGACATATGCCAGATCTTTAGTGAACTACCCATACTGAATATGTAGCAATCAGCAGGCATTTCTACTATGCTTTTGGGAAAAAATATATTGAGCTACAGCAAAACACACCCCCACAAACACATACACACACACACATATGCACACACACTCTGTTCACACCATTCTCATGGACACAACATTCAAAATAAATACTGCATTCTAATATGTTATAAAACAATAAAGAAACTGTTTATGTCAGTAAACACAGTGAAGTTCAGTTTAAGTAGATCTTTTTAAAATTTTTTTATCCTATATTTTGTATCCTGGATAGTGTAGGAAGATGCTATATCTCATTGTCATAGGGATCTTCATTTACACATTTTCCACTATATTTACTCAGGCTGTATCAGATTAGATGCAATATCTTGTTTTTAGTGAGTCATGATTTTACCATATTCATAATGTATTTCTACAGGGTAGCATAGTCCAAGGCCCCATAATCAAAGGAGATGCACAGCGCATCCTTGTGGAAAAGGAGATGTACCATGCAGCTCCAACTATGTGCTACAACATGATATTCAAATGTGCAGGATGCACCAGTCACAAGAGAATGGGCCAGGGTGCACACAAATAGTATGCTGTGCAAGTTGAAGGTGCATTCCTGTGCATATGCCATGCTGTGGCATACTCAGGTGGCACTGTGCCCCTCACAGTCCAGAGCAGCAAGGCCCACAGTCAGGCCATAAATAGCTGGCCTAATCTGGCCAGCCACCCACCTCTGGACTGTGGAAGTGCCCCGGTGCACAGCAACCTGACAGCCCTGGTGGACTAGAGGTACCCCTACCATCTCTGATTGATCCAACTCCACCCTGAAGAGCTCCATAGTGTAGGGTCATTCCTGGACCCAATCACACCAGAAAACCACAGTCCATATCTACAGCACCACCCACTGCCTTGGTATGTAGTCACCCCACTCCCCATACCCAACCTGTTGTGGAGACTGGCACTACCCTCCACACCCTGGCACAGTCAGCAGCTGACTGCACTGGACCAGGGCTGGGATCTCCACTCAGAATAACCCAAGTAGTTGTACCATGTTTTGGGGCACTATACAAGCTGCAGACCCACCACTGTATGCAGTCATGTCTATGTCCTGGCAAACCATAAGTGGGAATTGACATACCTCCAATGCATGCCTTGTCAATACTGTATCTTTCTGCTGTCATACACCACTGCAGGCCCACACTCTTCCCAGTTCCCTGTGTAACATGCCACACTCTGGACCGCTGAGGTATCCTGGGTGCCATGGGGTGTGGTATCCTGTCATAGCATTTGCAGTGTATGCTCCAGGTGATGAATAGTGCATCCACAATTCCACAATTATACAAATTAATGAAAGGTTGGCTGTAACATGCCTGTTCCAGGACCTGTGTGAGTGGGTATAGCATCTGCTGTCACCTGCACTGAGCAGTGCAATGGCATAGGGATGATGGATATGCATGCAAATGCCTGAGGTGTATGGCCACTGATTGTTATCACCCATACTCAGCTAATGCCTATGTATGACACATTTCAGTGTCCTATTGCCAGTAAATTTTGGTTGACCACTACCCTTAAACATGGTAAATAACTAGTGGAAAAGTCATGACAATGTTTATGAAGTGACCAGCTAAGTCCTCCACATGTCATTGTCTATGTCAGACCCACACAGGACAGCTCAGGCACCTGAAGATAAGATGCCATTTCTTCTGTGAACTATCCAGGCTAAATATATAGCAATCAGCAGTCATATTCTAGGAAAATAAATTGTAAAAATGTGTAAAGGAAGACCATTGAAACTGCCTCTCAGAAGATCTCGTTGTGCAAATTCATTTGAAATAATGGGTAAAGCATCCCAAAACTCTCCACAGCCATATCGGCTCTGACCAGAGTTTGTCATTTTATAGTGGTAGCAGAGATACTGTATATACCAGTAAACCTTGAGATGTAGTATATCTGTAATGTAGGTGGGGTTTAAACTTGTGAGGGAGAAGGGATAAAGGAGGGCTGACCAAAGCCCTCTCCTCCAGATGAGGGTAGCCTTCAAACCCAAGGGGAGGAAACAAACTGGGGTGGAGGTTTCAGGAGGAGCAGAGGAGGATGGAAGTATAAGAAACCTGGATGGGGTTCGACAAAGGGATCAGGGATAAGGGGTGGGGTTGGTGTTAGTAAATGCCAGGAGCTTGGAAACAAGTTGTCAGAGTTCCAGGCCATGCTGTTGGGGGGTGGATGTGGTGGTGGTCAGGAAACATGGGCCAACAAAAACCATGACTGGGACCTAAGCGTGAGGGGTACACTATGCTTAGGAAGGATAGAAAGGAGGGCAGAGGGGTGGAGTGGCTATGTTCATTAGAGATGACATAGAAATTGCTAGGGTAGAAGAGGCAGAGGGAAACGTGGATGCCTTATGGGCCACCCTACAATCCCCAGCAGGAGACAAGGTCAAGCTGGGTGTAGTATATAGGCCCCGGGCAGGTGATGTTCTAGAGGATGGTTTGCTGGACAACATCATTGCCAGTGTGGACCAAAAGGGAAGGAGTGGTGTTGATGGGGACCCTAATATGCCAGGTACAAACTGGGGAACCATGTTCTCTAAGGTGGCCAAGGAGCAGAGGCTGCTGGACGGCTTCCAGGATGTGTTCTTAACACAGCATGTGATGGAGCCCACAAGGGAGGGCATGTCCTGGACGTGGTTCTGGCAGATGGGGATCTGGTAAGGGACCTGGTTGTAGAGGACCCCTGACTGGGAGTGACCACAATACTGTCTGGTTTCAAATAAGCATGGGGTGGGGGAGATCTAGGACACTGGCAGTGGACTTCAGGGGCAGACTTTGTGGGCATGGAAATATTCTCAAGGATCACTTGAGGGATTACATCAATGACAAGTGTGGAAAGGAGATGGGAGGTCATAAAACAGGGACTTCATGAGGCAGTCAGGATCTGCACTAAGTTGAAGCGTAGGGAGCAAGGTCACATAAACCATACTGGTGGTCCAGTGAGGTACAGGTAGCAGTCAAAGAAAAGAAGGCGGCTTACAAAAATATAAAACAACAAGAGAGGATAGGGATAAGGAAATGTACCATCTTGCATCTAGAAAAGTCACCCAGATGGTGAGGGGGCAAAGTCCAGTAAAGGCAGCGGCTGGCACAGGGATACATGGAGGAAAAGGTGTTCTTCCGGTACATTGGGGAGTGGAGAAAACTAAGGCCATCTCAGCAAATTGAGATCAGAAGGAGCGTGGGTGGAAGAGGCGAGGACCAGGCAGAGGTATTTAGCAGTACTTTGCCTCTGTGTTCACTAGGGAGGGATGGGATATCTACAAAGCAAGGCACGATGGGATAGAAGCAGCAGTGAGTAGGATCAGGGAGCAACAGAAATGGAGCAAGGGGCGGGACAGGCACCCCAGGGTGTCACATCTGGATACGGATAAAAGGACAGTAAGGTGGAGGGACGGATGATGCTATCTCCACCAAAAGGGTGTGGTTAGCCCTCAAGGCCCTAAAGAAAGACAAATCTCCTGGGCTGGATGGCATTCATCCGAGAGTACTATGGGAATGGCGGACATACTGGCTGCACCCTGGAGGAGCTCTTCAACAGGTCACTTGAGACAGGGAGAGTACCTAGGGATTGGCGAGAGGCACATGTGGTGCCAATCCATAAAGAGGAGGTCAAGGGAAGTACCAGGTAACTATAGACCCATCAGTTTGACCTCGGTGGTGGGAAAATTAATGGAGAGTATACTAAAGGAATGATTGGGGGTGTACTTGGAGGAGGTGGGAGGTCTGGATAGTCGGCAACATGGGTTTGTGCCAGGTAGATCATGTCAAACCAATCTTGTGGAGTTCTCTGAATGGGTAACATCAGAACTGGACAGGGAAAGCCTGTGGATGTATTATTCTTAGACTTCAGCAAGGCGTTTGACTCTGTCCCCACAATGGTCTGGTGGAGAAACTGACGGGGTTAGGGTAGGCCCTTTGATGGTCAGATGGATTGAAAACTGGCTAGCTGGATGCACCCAGAGAGTAGTGGTCTGTGGGGAGATCTCAAACCCTAGAGAGGTTTGTAGTGGGGTACCGCAGGGCTCGGTCCTGGGTCCGATCCTGTTTAATGCATACACATCAGACATCAGGGAGGGTATAGGGTGTGAAATGAGTCTCTTCATTGATGACTCCAAGATGGGAGCAGTAGTTGAGGGAGAAGAGGGAGGTTGGCCTGCAAGGACCTGGACACCCTGGAAAGCTGGGCTCACACATAGAAATTAAATTTCAATATCACCAAGTGCAAGGTGTTGCATCTTGGGTGGAGAAACCCTAAACACAGGTACACCCTGGGAGGAGGTGCTGGAGGCCTCAATAGGGAAAAAGACCTAGGGGTCATGGTGGATGCATGTATGAATAACTCTGAGCAGTGCAGGAGGCGGCTAGCAAGGCAAACAGGATGTTGGGATGCATCGTGAGGGGATCACCTCTAGGAGCAAGGAAGTGATTCTGCCACTGTACAATGGACTGGTTAGACCATACCTTGAGTACTGTGTACAGTACTGGAGACCACACTTGAAGAGGGACATACAGCTCCTGGAGAGGGTACTGAGGAGGGCAACTAAGATGATCACGAGGCTAGGGATTTGATGTATGAGGACAGACTTGAGGAGCTCTGCCTGTTTTCATTGGAGAGAGGAGAGACAGGGGGACATGATTGAGGTCTTCAAGTACCTCAAGGGAATAAATAGGTAAACATGTAGGGGATCTTTAGACTAAAGCAGGAGGTATCACCAGAGGGCATGGTTTGAAGTTGGAAGGTGGAAGGGTGAGGGGAAATGAGAGGAGGTTTTCACTGAGAGGGTGGTGGACCCTTGGAATGTACTGCCTGGTGAGCTGGTTCAGAGATCCACAGTGGAGGCTTCAGAGAGGGTGGGACAGACACAGAAAGTGGATGTATCAGATGATGGCCTGTCCCAGGGGTGGGGATGGATAATAGGGTTTCTGGAACACAAGGGAGCGGAGGGCCTCGTCACAACTAGGGATCTGAGGTTCGAGCAGACTCGATAGACCATAAGGCCTAATCTGCTGGCAAATAGTATGTTAGTATGTAATAGCAGTATCCTGTGACATGCATTACTAGAAGTTGGTACCCTCGGAAATGGTGACTCGCAACATGTCAACAGGGCAGGGTAGGGTGGGTGAACAGATGGGGTGGGTTCATGAATAACGCTGGGATGTTGCTATACGTACATGCATGCATGCATGGGGAGAGCGAGCATGCTGAGCAAGGGAGGGAGGGTTGTGAGGGGTGGTGCTGCGGTGAGCTGCCGAGCTGGCTGCATGGCATGGTGAGTGGGTGCTTGGCTAAGGTAGACAGGATGCTGGTTTCGGATTAGGGCGCTAGTATGTTTTGTTACTCCTTCCTGAGTAGTTTTTTAGTTTTGTACAATTATGCACCCTGACATGCACCTCCTGGAGTTGAGAATCCTAAAGTAGGTGGATGTGGGGGCAAAGCTCCTGTGGGGTGTTGCAGGGGCATGACATTAAAAACCAGAGTCCTGTGCACCGTTTGTTTTCCTCCGTGGTGTACATTGCCAAAATGGAATTTGGTCAACATCGCTGGTCATAATGATGATCGCCTTTCAGCGATTGCCCTTATGACATGGAACCATATATAGCACAGAATTCTCATTGAAATGAATGGTGATTTCCTGTGAAATACTCAGACATACCTGGATGTACAGGCGTGATTATGTGACTACCACTGTAGGTATTACCAAAATGGGATTAAAGGAAAATTACATGGCTGGATACTGACATTAGAAATACTGGATTTCTTTGTATCGTCTGACATGGAGATGCTCCAGTCAGATTGAAATGGTGTGATATGCCCAGTCCTCTTCCTGTGCATTTGTGCATCAACATAATAACATCATCATTAACTACAGTATGTATTTTAGAATACATAAGTCCTCCTAATTTTCAAGCATTCCATGTTAGAACTGTTTTACCAGGAAGAAGCTCTCTATCCAGTAGTGTACACTGACATTTTAAAGTAGAAATTCATTTTTTTATATTTTGTTCAATTGACATCAAACTTAACTACAATAATGATATGGCTGTCCTTCATGGAATACCACTAGTGTATTTGCATTCTTTAATACAGTGCTTTAGTGAATAATTTATTTTCCACGTGTTTGTCAAAGGATTATTATAAGTAACAGGTGGCAGAGATGTAGGATCAACTTCACAACAACAAGTGCTATCAATATAGTGTACCTCTGATAATACACAGTATATCAGAATACATCAATACAATTGTTGGCATAATGTTATAGTTAAAGGGACACTGTCAACCTTTTTGCATCATATTATTTCTAGTTAAAAACCTACATTTTGTGATTGCTTACCTTCTGTAAAGTTCATTGATGTTGCTGGTTGTTTTATCTGACTTCTTTCTTAGTGTAACTGAAATGCACATTAATGGTGTAGTTGTACCCAACCTTGTTTTGTTTCAAATCCTTGATCTGCTCTTACTGCATATTTCCTGGACATTAGTAACTCTGGCAAACAGTGCAGGCACTCATGATGCAATAGTCTCTTTTCTTCACATTGTATCATGAGTAGCTAGACTGTGATGGGGTGTTCCAAAATCCAGGACAGATGCAATATGAGTTGATTAAGAATGTAATCAAACATATTTTTGTGTGGTAACACTGGTTTTGTGGGCAGTCTGTTTTCACATTGTAAAAGAAAAAAAAGTAGGAATCAAGCTCCAAACTATATCAGCAGTCTCTACACAATGTGAACAATCACAACATGAATTTTTTAAACTAGGGACACTTTGAGGCCTGAAGGGTTGACAGTGTCCTTTTAGAGATACATTGATCAGGACAGAAACAAAAGAAGAATCTTTTTGCAACTGTAGGTGAAGATAATACCTTTATTCAGTTAAGAAAAGTTAAAGATACAAGCTTTCAACATACCTGAAGCAGAGGCAATACTTTAGGCTTCAGAAACATATGTCTTTACATTTTGTTAGTCTAATAAAGATATTAACTTCATCTAGCAAAAATATTCTCGTTTTGTTTGTCTGCTGATTTTGTGTCTGTTAACATGCTACAGCCTGGTTTAATCAGGTATACTGATGTTTACTGACATATACTGAAGTACTGTATCAGTGCATGGAAACCATTATTACAGGACAAACCATGCTGAAATGACTCCCAAGTTTCCTTTTAAAACAAAATGAAGTTCCTAGACCTCATGGTTCCAACTTTAGCTTTCTCTTTTGGTCTAATTTCTTTTTCTTCTCACTTGCAAAGACCATGCCACTCTTTCTTGCTTTCAATAGGCTTGTTTGTGCTGTTCTCCTAACCCTGCCACCACTGCCAAACTCTGTCCTAAGACTACCTCAGGTGTTCCACTACTCCATATCAGTCAGGAGCCCAAAGGCTATATCCCTTTTATGCCAGCTCACCACTCCAGTGCATGCATGTTACAATGTACTATGGGTTGTCTGGCAAACTGTGTCACTTGGTAGCCTTTGGGCATCACTTCAGCCAATAACCAGGGTTTGCTGCATGCAGGTGTTACATGAGGTCCCTGCACCCTAATTGGTACCCCCAGAGGTACACTCGTAGACAGCTAGCACTTAAATATATGTTATACTAACACATAGGCTAAGGGCATCTACCGTACAAGAGTAGATGTCAGGATATGAATGCATATTGTTGTAATACACTTTGCTTGCTAATACATATATTCTTCTATGTATTTTCTGTGTATTTCTTACTTGTAGGATGCCAAGGCATCTGTGTCCTTGGAGTAATTATGATATGTAAGTCAGCATTGCCACCTTTTGGTGATTTGTACTATTACACTGAGTTATGTAAGACTCTGTATAAGAACTCTTTTGTTCATAAACTGATAACTATACAAAATTGTATAATGTTATCTTAGACCATGGAGCCACCTCTAATTTAGCCAATAGGGCTCATCTCTGTAACTAGAAATGTTTCTATCTTACAGTAACCATAGTAATTATCATAGGTATATAATGTAATACACTAGTCTTATAGCTCGGAGACCTCAGAAGATCCCAAAGAGACACAGAGAAACCTTGAAGTATAGGAGGCATAGCACTTGCTCCCAGTTCGTATTGACAGAACTGTTTGGGCAACTACGATTTATCCTTTGGTAGTAATAAACTTGTTTATTACTCTTATGCAATGTGTCTGTGATTACTTGCATTCCCAATATTGCCAAAAACCTGAAAGTGAGGTTTAGACCTCCTAACAAATTGGCGACCATGGCAGGACTTTATTTGGTGTTTGTAAGTTTTCACTTGTTGCTAAAATGTTTTCCCTTTCCATGGAGACAGTAGGTATACATTCCTGTATCACATCTCCATTTTAAACCAGTTTGTAGTAACTTACAAAGTCTGGCTGTCATCCTTTGGGTGTGGTCGATGCCAACTCGACTCACTCCATTACAGCTTTGATTTGTAAGTCTACAACTTTACAATAGCCGGCTGAGTCTCAGGTGCTCCTGCTGTGGATCAATACACAGCACAGTGCCTTTCACAGTTTAATTTTCATTCCCTCCACAGAATGGCCACCGTATCAAATAGTGTGCAAAACTGAGACTTAATGTCTCAAACTTCCTTACTTCCGTGGAGGATGGGCTGACTTGGAAAAGATGCAAGTCAATCCAAAACCCTATACTGAGGATTTCAACCCAGTACACGGTAACAAGACAATCAGCCAATAAGCAATAGTGAATCATTTTCATTTTGCATAGTTTGGAGTTTAGACTCCAAGTTTTGATGCAATTTGATACATTTTGTTTTGCAAACCCATTTGTTTATTAAGAGATGAAATTTGCAGATTAAAGGTTTGAAACCTTGCTTTGGAGGCTTTTAGAGCAGCATGAGAGCGCAACCATTAACCCTTTAATGATGCTTCAATGGCAACCCAGAGTGGAATGTTGGGAGACGGGGTTTAAAACACCAAAAGGCTTGAGACATCCAT
Organism: Neoceratodus forsteri; assembly: GCA_016271365.2. NCBI lineage: Eukaryota > Metazoa > Chordata > Ceratodontiformes > Ceratodontidae > Neoceratodus > Neoceratodus forsteri. The sequence goes on from JADMNL010000022.1 coordinate 649,792,001, forward strand.
TAAGCTAAAGCATAACCCTCCAACCAGGGAGGCCGAGACCTGGCACAGGCTCATTATATCACAAGACATATTGCTGCAAGTCACAATCGCTGTGTGATTTATGCCATGAGGCATATGTCTTTGTTCTGTGGGGTGCTCACCCCACCCCCTATTATTCTCAGCTCCAGGGGTCCAACTCAGGGAGAACACAGGTCCAGGTTTGCCATAATGCTGTACACTATTAAGCATGTGACATTATGACCCAGTGTGCGAGACCCCCATACCAGTGTGCTTGAAGCTTAATGCTACCAAGGCGAGTGGTTTGTTTTCCCAAAGAAACTGGTTATCAATGCGGCGAGTCGACAAAAGATATTGAGGGAATAGTGAATGGCAAACTGTGAAAAGAGATAAGATAATTTTCATAGCACAAACATACAAAGAGGTACCTATTTTGCCCTACAGGCAAAGTCCAAGTTTAAGCCAGTGCTGAGTGTCTTGCTCCAGAGCAGAGAATAGGAATATAGTTTGCCTTGATTATGTCTTCCTACTACACAGTGATATAAACTGAGATATTTAAGCATGTCCCCGACCATTTTATCTTGAGCTCAGAGCATATGGAGTTATCACAGAGGAAGTTTAATGGGGTAAGAATGGTCTTAGATCAATTTACCATCAAACTCGAAAGGGCAATATATTTGTCAAGGGTGCAAAAACTGGTGGGAGTGAAAGTGTAGAGTATTCTAGGGTAAGCAGCATACCATCTACATAGGAGTGAACAGAACATGATAGATTTACACCTTGGCTTCCCTGAACTTTATAGGTAGACAAGAGTTTTCAGCTAAGGGGTCCAGCACTAAGAGAACAAAAAAGGGTAAAGGAACATCCTTGGCAGGTGCTGTGGTTAACTCAAAGGGACAGAAATTGTATGATTAGCGAGCAGCACTGCCAATGGAGAATGGTATAAAATTAAAATCCAAGTTATGAAGTGAGGACTGAAACCATAAAGATCCTGGATGCTATGCAGATCATGCCATTGAATACAATTGAAAACTTTACGAAAATTGACCATAAGAGCAGCCATGGGGAGGGAGAGTTTTGGCACAAGTTTTCAGGTTAAGAAAGGGCATACAAATGATCTGCCCCAGATTTACCTTTGTGGAAGCTTACCTGTGATGGATGCACAAAGCTATGCAAGACATCATCAAGATGCATGGCTAAGGCTTCAGACAAAATTTTGGTGTCTGTAAGGAGAAGCAAAATTGGATGATAATTACCACAATCTAATGTATCATCCACACTCTTGGGAAGAATGTAATAATGGCTTCCCACATAGTATATGGCAACTGGCTATCTTGAAACACCTCTTGCAAGGCAGCTAAATAACAATGTTGGACACAAATTGATGTAGTTCAACAGTGATGCTGTCCCTCCCAGGAACCTTATTCTTAGCCAGGGATTGTAGTGTTGAATTAAGTTCAGCCTCAGAGAGGTGTGTCTAGCTGATCTCACAAAATAGGTAATAGTCAGGGAATAGAAGTGTTTGCAGGAAGGCCTGGAGTTGAGAACAAGTAAGGGGTAGAGCGGAGCTGGAAGAGTAGAGTTGTTCATAGTAAAATTTCAGCATAGTGGCATTCATGTCTTGGGAGGAGTTAGCAATAAAACAATCTTGTTTGTGGAGTTCATGAATTCTTAATCTGGCCTATTGCTTACACATACAGTAAGCCACAAGCTTGCCATTTTCTTGCCAGAATCCAGTAAGAATGACTGCTCCTGATAAGCTGCCATTCTGCCTTCTAGGATAATAAAGTATTGAGATTATATTTGACTCCCATGAGAGAGGCTTGAAGGGAGGGATCAGGGTGAGGTTTTCCCTGAGTTGTTGCTCCAGCAAATAGAGAACATTGTTCAACTCAGAGATTGGACTCTCTTTCTTTTCATTTATAAGTAGAATAAGCTATAATGTGGCTACACAGATAAACTTTAAATGCTTCCCAAACAATCCCAGATTTGATGTTGTTGCTCTGATTTGTGTTGAAATAAAATTGTGCCTCTTTATGTATCCATTTTCAGAAAGTGGAATCTCGCAAGAGCAAGGGGTTGCAATGCCAGTGGGTGGATAAAGGCTCTGAGGAGGAAATTGCAGAGTAAGAATGATGGAGCATCATTAGAATTCAAAATATGCCAATAGGAGGAATCCAGTACAATAGATGCCACCAAATCATTAACAAGCCAGTAACTGAGTTGACTAAGTAAAGAGTGCATCAGAAAGTAGAAAGAATAATCCTGATCAGCTAGGTGCATAAGAAGCCAAATATCCACCAGGTACCTTTCAGTCATAAGTCCAGTTAAGGCTTTTCTGAAGCCAGGGTGGGTGTCAAGCATAGTTTTAGATCTATCCATAAGGGGATCTAGCACTAGGTTAAAGTGTCCCCCAACTAAGAAGGAAGAGTGGGAGTTACTTTACTCTTCCACCAAAGCCTGGCTTAAAGGTGATAAAAATTGTGATTATCAGAGTTGGGAGCATACACTGAAATGAGACACATGTGCCCCCATGGATTGCTATCCCTGGCAATAATCCACTTTTCTGCTGGATCTGCAGCAGTATTGCCAGTTTTCTAAGGTAGGGTAAGGTATGGTGAATTAAAATCATGGTGCCTCTTGATTTACTAGAGGCAGAACTAGGCACCAGTTGTTCAACCCAACCTTTCCTCATCTATGTAGCAGCAGTCCTCACAGTGAGGTGCATCTCCTGGAGAAAGGCTACATCTGTCTTTAATGATCAAAGATGGTGTAAAAACTTTGTATGCTTTACTGGATGGTTTAGCCTCTTCATGTTCCAGGAGACCAACCTCACCAGGGCAACCAATATCCCAAGTAGTCATGTATTATAAAGGTATTCATTTGTTAAAACAAATGAAACAGTGAGAAGTCAATCTCAATAATGCTCTATGTGTGGAGTCTACAGTAAACTGCCAACTGCAATATTTTTTTAGATATAATCTCCAGCTCTACTGACTGAGTTTATTGTGTATGCATATGATCATGGTCACAAGATTAATTCATATTAAAGACATCTGTACAAAAAAAAATCAGTCTTCAAGGACCCCTTAACAAACAAAGTTTATACAAAGCTAGCATAAGCTTACACAAATCAGTTTTTACTTTAAATACTGACAGTTAATATAAAGAAAACATAAAATATTAGACACAATGCTAAGAATCATATTCACTTTTACAATACTGCCAACTGACCGCATCGCTCATCATAAAATCCAAAGTTCCCCGTAGAAAATAGTTCATCAGCGTTTTCCTCTGTCTTATGCAAAATTTGTTTGTTCTAGTTCAGTTATACATTTTGTACAAGACTGTATACAGTGGTTAATTATCCACAGCAGTGCAATGGAGTCATTAATCTGCTTCTAAACATTTTATTTATTGTACATTATTGCCCCAGTTCTCTTCTCTCTCACTCTCTTTCTCTGTACTCACACTCCCATCCTTTTTATGTACAGAAAGGCAATGAATCCCAGGAACAAGCACAAATAAACAACAGTTTGAATAAACAAAGCAAATTCACCCCTCATCTTGTAAAGCCAATCTAGACCACATAAATCTTAAAGAACTAGGTTAGCCCTAATTAGTCATTTGAAAAGGAACTCATGCCCAAATAACTTAGTATCATATAGAAAAGCATTTCATTTTATTATTGCTGTCTGTATCTCCTATGAAGTTAATTACATGTGTGCTCAGGATTACACTGATGTACGATGATCAAGATGAGTTACTGGATTGGAACATTTTTCTGACTGACCAATACGGTAATTAACAAGTGTCATTCAAATGCAGGCCATTACCAAGGGTAAGTAAACAACAAGCAAATTAAAACTTTTGATCGGTTGTGATCAGGTCTTTTGCTTAAACCAGGTTAAAATCATATTATAAAATAAAACAAGAAATCACAGAGGAAGTTTATTTTTTATTTTCCAGCTCAAAATAAAATGAAACTGACCAAGAGTTGCGTTTAAAAACATGCTATTTAAAACACTAGCTCTGCTGTTATATTTAATATTTTCCAGTTTATGGATGGAAAAACGGTGTCTAACAAACACTTGTGACTACTAGGAGTCACTTGATAAACAGTAATCCCAAAATAGGGAAGACTACAATATATTGAATATTATAGTTAAACACGAACACTACCTATAGATAGTCAAAAGATGCCACTGTTATGCTATAACAAACAGAAAATAACTATCTAAAGATAAAATAGCAACTATGTACAAAGGAGCACTCTGGGCTACACCTTAACAGTGAGGGTGTGAGGCTCTGAGCTAGGCCAACACCACAAAGAATAACAATTAACAAAGAGAACAGTATCTAGCAACTGGAAATAAAAGGGAAAAAAGGAATAGATGTGACAAATAAGTCGAGATTCAAGGGTGTGCCTGATACACACAGAAAGGAGGATATCTCTATAAACACTCCACATCCTGCAAACAGGGGTACCAGTGGAGTGGAAGAGAAAGAAAGAACCACTTGAAAATTTCCCTCACCTCAGCCAGAAGCCAGAGTGCATATCAAAGGAACTGCAGCAGTTCAGCCTCTCTACATATGTCACACATACTAACCACACACATACACAAAATAAAAATATAGTGGCAACAAAAAGGTACTGAAAAGAGGTAAATGTAAGGAAAGCACAGCAGAGCTAGTGCACCAAAACAGGAAACAATGTGTTGAGAAAAGGAGTTTGCTAGGCAGCACAGGGAACAGGAAAAGAAAAACAGGGGAAGCATGAGATATAAGTAAGTCACATGGACAGAGAAAAACAAACTAAAAGGATATAGGAGAAAAGGGTGGAAGTGAATAGAGCAAAATGGCTGAAAAAGAAAGGATAGTAGAGATGGAAAAGCAGACCCAAGTGTAAAAGTGAACAGCCTCTCTAATGCCTCATCTATCTAAAGAAGCACACGCAAATTAAAGACCACTGAACATGCTTGAGTACAGACCACTACCCCAATTAAGATTATCCTGATTACATCAAGGAGGAACTGTAGCTGGGGTTGCTTCCACTAACTTTGTGGTATTAAGAACAGATTCTGATGAAGAGTTGAGCATGGGTGCAGTACTAATGTCCAGCCCAGTATCTGCATGAAGGATAAGCAACAACGGTGACAGAAGAGGCTGCTGTTGCTTAGCTGCCTTAGAACAGCCGCCCAGTCCATACTAGGTTGGGAGAGATCAATAAGATCTTTGTGGCCTGACAGCAGGAGGAGAAGAAAGACTGCAGTGTGAAGGGAAGAACATGAAATAGGTTGCCTAGTTTGCAAACCTGGGTGAAGAGAAGACTGTGAAAGGGTACCTTGCTAATGAATACCTCCCAAGTCCAAGTGCCCATGCCTAAATTGCTGGAAATCATTGGTCCAGCTCGTCTTATGGTCCACCAATTCTGTGTGCGCATTTCAATGCTCAGTATTTGGCATACGTATGACAGCTGAGATGAAAAGTTCCACACAGTAGCCATTTGTGCAGGTTGACCCAGGTCTGAGTCCCTCCAGGGACACCTGGGGGATGAGTCCACCTTCAGTTGTGGCCAACAATGGTGTATGAGGAATTGGGCTTCTTCAGAGTTGCTACAGAAATTTGTTTGTCATTCTTGAAGACTACAAGTTTTATATGCCCCACAAAATGATGAGAATTCCAACCTTCTTCAATGCAAAACATATAGGTGCATATGTCCTACAGTGCTGTATAGCATCTATCGAGAAGTCATGAGAAAGGAAATAGAGTATTAGCTCCTCTCCAGGTAAGTGAACCCTTGTCTCAAACAGCATTAAGAATGGCAGTTTTCATACTGAACTGTGGGAGGGAGAAAATAATGGAATTAAGCTTCTGTAGGGAGTCAGAGGAAGATTCCCAACAAGAAAGGCCATATCGATTATTAGGGGACCCTGCCAGGCTAGTGTGAGGAGCTGAGGATAAAGCCTGTGACAAATGCTATCAGGCTGTGTCCATTTAGACCCTCCTCTATGCTCAAGATGTGAATATTATTGCGGACTTGATTATCCTGGGTTTCTTCTCTGCTCCACAATTGATTGAGTCTCTGCTCATGATCCTCAAGACAGTGCATGGTGAGCAGATAGAAGTCATCTAGATCAGCCAAACATTGCTCAGTGACATTGATTTTGTCCTTAAGGACAGTAATGTCCTATGCTGTAGCTGCCACAGATAATATGATTTGTGCCACTTTGGTAACTAAGTTTTCAGGTAATGTAGCTATTTATGCTAAACATGTGGCTTGATCAGAGAAGCAGACTGGCTGGGTAGGGGCCTCAGTAGTAACTGTAGCTGAGTCACAGATAATGTAGACAGAGAACAGGCCCTTCAGAGATCCAAAGAATGTTGCAGCATAATAGCGCTCGGTCCTGAGCTGATTCACCAAATCGCACGAGGTGCAGAGTAATTAAAGAAACACCCAAATAGACAAATAAAAAATGAAAGTAATCTAAGTTAAGAGGCACACTAGAGCAAAATAAAGAGGCCAAGGCAGAGCACTGAACTCAGGCCTCTGCCTTGAATTGGCACCAAATCACACCCTCCTGATGCAGTTTTAATTAGCAATAATTAAAACTATTGTCAATTATTTTAAAGATTATCAATATTTCTGTCACTAATGTTTCCAAAGTTAGGCCTTCTCTAAGAAATCATATTTAGAAGGTTCTCACTTTGAAAATGTTAAAGCTAGAAACTTAATTTTATTAAATCAATGCATGGTATGAGGGCAAATTAGTATATTTATTTATTAAGTTTTTGTTTACCAGGTGGGCACAGCATGCAAGACATACAATGCCTATTTCCAGACACAGCCTGGGAGATTACAAGTAGAAATCACAGTTTGTGGAAACAAATGCAAAATAGCTATACATAATATAGAATTCAGTGTAATAGTAACAAATTATTTATAAATTGATACAATACATATAAAAGCAAAGTAACACAGTCACAAGGCTATAATATGAAATAAAAAAGCTGTGCTGTATACGGTTCAGGAAGACCATGATATCAGGAGCTAATGCATTTATCAGAGCACATAAGACTTTATAAGATTCCTTTCTAAAGTCTAAAACAAATGGTTTGATACCTTTTATTGGACCAACATTGATATTGCAAAAGAACAAAAGTGCCTTCACTTTTTGTAACACCAGTGTTGGTCCAATAAATATCAACTCATTATCTTGGATCTGTTCTTACAAGGACCAATACGGCAACTAAACTAAATCTGTTTCTAAAGTTTAAATGAGAAATGAAGTGATGGAGAGACACAGAAAGGAAAATTAAGAACGTGGTATATACTGATACAGTTTTCAGTTCTTTACAATAAACAATGGTATCTATAAATGTAAGGTTTATCAATATTTCTAGCTCTAACATTTCCTAAGTTAGCCCTTTTCTAAGAAAATCTGTTCAGAAAGGGTTAATATTTCAAATGATAGATCTAGAAACTTTATTTTATTAATGACAAGTTTGGTGTCAAGGCAACATTGAATAGTGAAAGTATTAATACAGTTTTAAATATTTATAATTTAAATATTATTTTAAAAGTTAATCAATACTTCTACCATAAATGTTTTCAAAGATTGCACTTTTCTATGAAATTACTGTCTCTTTAGAAAGGGCTAACATTTGAACTGATAAAGCTAGAAACATAATTTTGTTTAAATTGTCTGCAGCCCTACCACCTTGAAGTCTGATCTCATAAGCTCACAGAAGCTAAGTAGGGTTGGGCCTAGTCAGTAATAGAATAGGAGACTTCCACTAAACAAGTGTTATAGGAAGTTGTTTTAGTAGCTATGCAGGAGGAACTTTCCCATTGATAAAAACCAGCCCGATACCCCAGCATGGTGTTTCTGGACACTGTGCTGTTAGAGATTTTGTATTTCAGATCTGTCAAACCAAGGTCCTGTCTGCCTGCTCTGGAGGTTGTTCAAATACACATTAAAGAGAAGCTGACACCATTGGGAAAACTTTAACAAAACATATTATTTAGACATAGTTCAAGCTTGTATCTTACATTAGTTCTGTATTTCTACTGCCCATTATTTATTACTGAGGCCATCTGTATGAAAATGGGATATCTGCTCCCAAAAACTTCATACTGGAGTTCATACTGGAAGAATAAGAAAGTCAAAAGGCATAGCCTTGCATGCACTGCCTAGGGGCTGGTGGAGCAGAGACAGTGGAGGGTTCAAGAGGGGTGGGACAGGTACAGGGAAGGGTTCTGGAAGCAAAATCCAATGCAGCAAGAATATCCGGAACTGGGAAGGAGAAGCCAGAGAAGGCGGGGGACAGCAAGGTCAGCACCCAGGTTGGGGACTGACCAAGCGAAGCAGACACGAAAGACCGTTAGGCCTATTCTGCTGGCATTTTAGTATGTTAGTATAGCCCATATAGTCTTTCCCCACAATTCAGTGGTAGTGACAATTGCCACCAACTTCATCAAGGAACTTATCCAAACTTTTTGAAAAGACTTAAACTTTCAGCTTCTACCACCTCCTGATGAAGTCCATTCCACATCCTTATTGCTGTACACTTAAAGCCCTTCCTTTTTGTTTAGTCCTACTCAATTCCTCTCTCATTTGCCCATCGTGCCCTCTTAATTGATATGTTTTCCTAAACACCAATCCCATCTCAGATCTAAGATCCTCATCTTTCAGGGACTTATATAGTACCAATAAGTCCCCTTGCCCTTCTATTCACCAATGAACACAATCCCAACCATCCCAATCTATCCTCATCTGACATACCCTCACAACTCGAAATCAATCTAGTAAGGGATCTCTGTGGCCTTTCCAGTAATTTAATATCCCTCACCAGCACAGGGCCAGCTACAGTAGAGCAATAATCCAAGACAGGCCTAACCAGAGACCTATCACGATGGCATCAATACCTCACCACTTCTTGAATGAAAACCTCTCCTTATGCAACCCACCATCTGCATTGCTTTATTTGATGCTTTTCTGCTATTAACTCCATTCTTTAAGTCATTTTGGACATAAATTCCCAAATCCCTCTCACCTCTGAAAACCTTAAGCTTCAGATCATGCATGTAATAGGTCTGTTTGATATTGTCTACTTAAATGCATAATTATGCATTTGTCCTTGTTAAAGGTCATCCCATTCTTTTTGCCCATCTGTAATATAGATTAAATCCATCTTAAATATGAATCTCTCATTGAACGTATCCACTACACCCACTATTTTAACATCATCAGCAAATTTTGTTAACTTATTTTTACTAGATAGTCACAAATCACTTCTAAAAATATTGAACAGCAGTGGGCCCAACACCGACCCTGGGAACTCTACTCTACACCCTCATTGGCTCAGATAGATGTCCCTGTATTCTTACTTGCTGCTGTCTATTTTTCAGCCACTGTTCAACCCATCTTACAATGGTCATATCTATCTCCATATCAATAAGTTGTTCTATTATTTTGTAATGTGAAACTGTATCAAAAGCTCAACTAATATCAGGCATTACCATATCCACATTTTTTCCATCATCAACACATTTGTTGATATACTTCTAGAATGTAATTAGGATTGTTTCACACTACCTATTGGGCATAAAACCATGCTGATTCTTATCTATCATACCACTACTTAACATACTTTCACAGATAGCCTCACTCAGTGCCCTTCTGTAATCTTCCCACCTACTTGAAGTCAGGCTCACAGGTCGATAATTTGCTGTCTCACTCCTTTTCCCTTTCTTATATATTGGCACCACGTGTGCCAACCTCCACCCTCAGGCACCACACCTTACTCCAAATATTTTTGTCACAATTTGGTAATAACAGGTATCAAAATGTCACCCAACTCCTTCAAAAGTGTTGGTGGATCCCATCTGGTCCTGCCACCCTGTCCATCTTCAATCTCATTACTCTTTTTAACACCCTCTCCTCAGTTGTTATAGTTTTAGGATCTTGATTACCTATACCTATATTACCCTCATCCATACCATCAGTATTTTTCAAAATACAACCCCAAAACATCTATTGCTTTCTTCCAACCTGAGGTCATAATGCCATACTTGTGACATCACAATTACTCCCATGGCACAGATTGTGATGTCACAATGAGAGAACTATGACAAAATGTAGAGAGTAAGCAAAAGGCAGATAATTCTAAGGAATATAGAGCATGTTTCCATGCAAATTTCTCAGTAATAAGTAATGGGGAAGAGAGTATGTTGAAAACATATGGAATGCAAGCTGAATTGTACCTAAATATTATGTTTTCAAAGTTTTCTTTGAGGCATCAGCAGCTCTTTAAAGGTACCATGGCACTTCTTGAGAAGAGTTGGGAATTGCCATACTGTCCAGGAATAAGTTCCTCCATTCATTAAAACACCAACAGCTTATCCTAGTTCAATTTCAGTCTATTTACATCTGTATACCCCTCCCCCAGGGCTAGAGATTATGAATTTGGCAAAGTTGGCTTCCAGAATTAATTTGCTAAATTTACTAAATTTTCAAAATGCTGACTTTTCACAACTTTGGTGGCATATAGAAACATAGACTTTGATGGCAGATAAGGACCACTTGGCCCACCAGTCTGCCCATTTCCCTACCTACTGGATAAGCTGCAGATTCTAGTTAACCACAGCCTACTTCCTGCAACCCCCACTATAATTGCCTTGTGTCTGTCCCATGCATGTTTGAATTCCCCACTGTTTTAGACCCAACGACCTCCTCAGGAAGGCTGTTCCATGTATCCACCACTCTCTCCATGAAAAAAATTTCCTCACATTACCCTGAGCCGTCCACCTTTATCTTTAAATTGTGCTCCTTGTTGTTACACATCTTTTTCTGAAAGATGCTACCCTCCTGGACTTTGTTGATTCCCTTGAGGTACTTGAAAGTTTCTATCATGTCCCCCGTCCTCCTTTCATCAAGAGTATACATATTAAGCTCTCTCAGTCTCTCTTCTTATGGTTTCTGCTGCAGACCCGGCACCATTTAGTTGCCCTCCTCTGGACTGCTTCCATCCTGTCTATGTCCTTGCGTAGATGAGGTCTCCAAAACTGCACACAGTACTCCAGATGGGGTCTCACCAACTGTCTGTATAGAGGGATAACCACTTCCCTTTTTCTCCTGTGATGCCCCTTCCTATGCATCCCAGTATCCCCTAAGCTCTCCTTACTGACTTTTCACATTGCTTACCCACTTTTAGCTCATCTGATATAACTACCACCAGGTCCCTTTCCATTTTGTTGTTGTTAGTACCTCTCCTGCTATGTGTACTCTTCTCATGGGTTTTTGTTTCCCAGGTGCATTACTTTGCACTTCTTTGCATTGAATCTAAGTTGCCATATGTCTGACCATTCCTCCAACCTTGCCAAGTCCTTCACATCTTTTCTACCCCCTCTTGTGTATCAACTCTGTTACAGATCTTTGTGTCATCTGCAAAAAGCATACCTTTCCTCAGACCCTCTGCAATGTCGCCTGTGAAGAAGTTAAAGAGACAGAACCCAGTACTGAGCCCTGAGGTACTCCACTAGTAACCCCTTTCTTCAGAATGTGTTCCATTCACTATTACCTTCTGTGTCCTGTTGTGCAGCCAGTTTGCTACCCAGGCTACCACCCTGGGACCCACTCCCAGGCTGGCTAACTTGATTATTAATCTTTGTGCAGGACTGTTACCAGCAAAGTAAAACATTGCAGCATCTTTACGTAAGACATAGCTTAAAAAAAAAAAAAGTTCCAAGCCTCTTTCTCAGAAACAAAATAACAACAACAAAAATACATATATTTATTTTATTTATTTATTTGTATTTGGATGACACCTATATATAAGGAAATAAATTATGATGTCAAGAAAAGATAGAATATTGACATTATCAATTTAGTTTTAGTGATCTATAATAAAAAAATTAAAAGTTAATCAATATTTCTAGCTCTGATGTTTCAAAGATAGTCTTTTTCTAATAAATTAGCTTTAGAAAGGGCTAACTCTGAAACACAGAAACATAGAATATGATGACAGATAACAACCAACTGGTCCACCAGTCTGCCCATTTCCCTACTTGGTTTGGCAATCCCTACCCTTATCTGGACTGCCATTCCCTGCTCTGCTGCATAGCAGGGTGCCTTTAGGCTAATCCCATGCACTTTTGAATCTCTGTACTGTTTTCTCTTCCATCACCTCTGCTGTTAGGCTGTTCCATGGATCCACCACCCTCTATGAAAAAAAATACTTCCTAGCATTCCCCTATGCCTTACTCCTCCAGCCGCATGTTATGTCCCTTTGTCCTTGTGCACTTTCTTCTTTAAAATATGCTCCCTCCTGTACTCTGTTTATTCTTCTAAGGTATTTGAAAGTCTTTATCATATCCTGTCTCTCCTTCTCTCTTATAGTGAACAGATGTTAAGTTCCCTAAGTCTTTACTCATAAGGCTTGTGGTGCAGTGTATGTATCATTTTGTTGCTCTCTTTGGACTGCTTCCATTCTGTCTATGTCCTTCATGAGATGCGGTCTCAGAACTGGACACAGTAATCCAGATGAGGCCTCATCAGTGATCTATACAGTGGCATCACCACTTCACTCCTCCCACTAGTTATGCCCTTCCTATGCACCCCAGCATTATGTTTGCTTTCCCACTGCTTTTCACATTGTCTGGAACTGGTAGCACTAGAACCTTAATTTCTAAATTATATCTTAGAGGTGGGATTACATAGATTTGCCATATAAATGTAGTTTGCATTACTAATGCATTAAAATGTACTGTCATTGCTGAAAATGTTGTATAAGTGTACTATGTCTGATGTCTACTTGTTCCCATGATGTTTTCTTGTATCTACTATTGTCTACATACCCTTTGTTGTAATCTCCTGGGTCATATCTGAAAATAGGCAGCTTTGCTGTCTAGTGTACCTACCAGTTAACAAAACTAAATAAAATATTATTGATAATTACATGACTTTAAAGTAAGAAAACATTTAGTTTAAATGTTCAGATTTCAGTTCACATTTAGACCAAATTAATTCATTTTTACTTATTTTGGGAAATACAGTTCATTGGCAAAGAAGTGTTCTAAAGTCACATCATGAAAATTGCAAAATTAATTTCATGTTTACTGATCCCTGTGTCTTTCACAGATTTTACATATATGAAGGCTACAAAAGATGTGGAAACATAAACAGGAATAGACTGGCCCAATGATGCAGCTTCTGGAAAGTACTTTTCACTCTGGCAACTGAGGAATAAGCTCCAAGTCTAGGCTGTTGCAGCAAGCCAACCTAGTTTGATAGAGCATGCAAGAAGATACTTTTCAAATCTGGTGAGTGAAAAGGCCCCATGGGTTTGTTCCTTGCAAAGGCCCTAACCTTAGCACAAATTAGTGCAATGCCATAAATGTTCAATATTTGAACACGTGTGAAGCACAGTGTGAGTGCACCAAGCTTGTCTTCAATATAGCACCTGAAATGTAGCACTAACAAAGGCCTTAACTGGTTGTCTTAGTGTAAATCACAACTCTTTCCTAGCCACAGAGAGGTACAGTATGTATATGTACATAAGATATGACTTGCAAGAAGCAACTATTGTTAGGAATCCCAAATCTGTTAGTGGTCATGTACTAACTTGCTATATTTGAAAGTTCCCATGTAAAGGACCTCTCAGCCATTCGAGGGTACTAAGAGGTCATTTGCATCACATTAAAGCCTCATTGACCAGTGAGATCCTAGCTTTTGCTCCATGTATTGTGTGGAGGACTGTCCTCTCCCTGCATCTGTGGTGCATTGTTGCTTAAAACAAAACAGTAAAACACCTCACCCATTCCCCAGAGACAAAAGTAATATATTTTATTATATCTGGCACACTAGGTGCCCTCTCTAATGATCACCATAGGGAGGGTTAAACAGTATGTCAATATCGCTGGTAGCATGGTGAACCTGCCTCCTGACCCTCCTGGTCAGTGCCTAATGCTGACCTGGTAATAGCAACTGGCACAGATCTATTTCACACCTCCATGGCCAGCCACCATGGCAACTGGCACAGATATATTTCTACCTCCATGGCCAGCCACCATCTGCTGCACTCATGTACCATTATTGCTATGCAACTGTGCCTAATGCTAGAGTACTTGCATAATGGCTATTGAAAGTTCAATGAATGAACTTTCATGTGATGTCATGCAAGTGCTATATCACTATGCACAGTTGTAAAGCAATCGAGACAGTTATTTTTACTTATGTTTGTTGACTGGGAAGGAGGACTGAACAATGTTTTGCCTATTTTCAGCCTCATCCCAGGAGGGGGTTACAGATGGGCCAACTGACACTGAACCAGATTTTAAGCTTTTGGTGGTATTTTTGGTGAATGGGAAATTTGGCCAGAGACACTAATGAAATTCCCCTACTCTGCCAGTGAGAGATTGCTGGCCATTCTACCAGAATGGCCAATCTGCTAGAGTCCTAGGGAGAGAATGACGTGTCAGAAGAGGATCAGGTCTCCTCCACTGCCGCCATACCTCAAGAGGCCACGAGAATTCTTCACTGTTTGTAGATGTTCCCGATGAAGATTTGGGTAATGAAGTGTTTGTATCTAAGGAAGATTTAAGTGTGGATGGGGCTGCTCCCTCAAACTGCAGCACTCATCGAAACCAGAAACTATTTCAGAAGTTAGTTTCAACAATGATGTAGACTTACAGAAAGAAATGCTTGACGGATTGCAGCAGAAGATCTCAGTCATCAACAACGCAAGTTATTTCTCACAGCCAAACTTGTGAGATTACAAAGACCGCACTCCAGCCCAAGTGTCAGGTGAATCTACTCCCAGATGATGCTGTAGCATCAAAGAAGCCTCTCCCATCATCTGTCAAAACACCCCAGGTAACAAATTCTTCTCCTTCTACTTTCATGGCTGGCAGTAAAAACACTAATGTTAGTATGTGTCCAGAGCCAGAGGTATATGTTATGAGGGTTAAGAATATAAATGACAGCTCTTTCAATGCCAGCACCAAGCCACTATATTTCAGAACTGTGGTCCCTGATTTAAACCCTATCTCAACAAGGTTAACAGAGAATCTTCTCCAAAATGCATTCTCCGGTTTGCTACCCTACTGCCCAGTAACCCTGAGTTTAATCTCTTAGTTCCTACTACTACATGCCAGCCCTCAAACTTGAGCCTTCCATTGCCACATCCTGTTGAGAGCCTTCTATCTATTGTCCTTAACTCAGCACTCTGTTTTAAGTCCCTCCTGCAATTGACCCTCCACAAATGTGATTGTCTCAAAGCACCTGTCTTCACCCAGGTTATTCTGCATAAGGTCCTCCCTCACATTGCTCTCTAGTATGTTCCTACTGAGTCAGTCCTGCACAGAAAATGACCCTCTCCACCATTGACTTGAAGTAATGACAAAGTCTCATCTTGGCTGCATTAACATACAGGGTATGAAAGCCTATTTTGAGTCTCTCCTCCTGACTTTATATGAAATAACAACAATGCATCCCTGGCTGCTTTTCCTCCTGATAAATTAGTTCCTTAAACCCACAGCACTCACCATGTACTTGGGCTGTACTAACTGCAATATGTACCTCTATATGAGATAGCTTTCAATTGTAAGTAGTCAGACCAATTGCTGTTATTTCTTGTATTTCTTGTCTCTGTACTTCTGCACCCATACTCTGTAACTACCTTTCTGGGTTGTCCTCCTGTCAAGACATGGAACCTTGGAAAATGAGGCTTACCAATAAAAAGGCAGGCCAGCTTGTTCTGGGCCCCAGCCAAGATAAAAGATTAAGGGGAGTGGGAGGATAGGGAAAGGGAGGGATTGCAGGGTAGGGAGGTAATGACCTCATTTAAGGGTCATATGACCAGGCTCGGAGCTCGCTGGCCATTGGCTGAGGAGGGGCCAGTGGGGGTCCTAAACAAAGGCCACTGGGGCTATTTAAGGGCATGCAACCCTCAGTTAAGCCTCTTTTCTTGCTGTAAAATTTCCATTGAGGATATAGAGCACATCACAGGCAGTTCAAGGTAAGACACAACAGGTATTGCCTTGTGTGGCAATAGTAGTTTGTCTGAGCCTAGTTGAAGGTACATGAGGTTAAATGATGTTATGTGCTTGATAAGTCTGTGATGATATGTTTGGTATGGCTAGGCTAGCCTATGATTATAGATTTGGTATGGCTTTGCAGCAAACAGGGCTGTGTTGGGCCCAGATCGGAAGGTGGGTAGGAATGCAGTTCCAAGCCTGTAGTTGGTTCAGGGCAAGAGTGGAGGTTTGTGTATAGAAGAGATGCTGTGCTGTGAGGACTAGGGCCTGATTGCAGGGTAATTTAAAAAAAAAAAGACTGAAGAATTGGTAAGCTGCATGGTGCTAGCAGCTCCAGGAGAGCAAGGAGGCTTGGGGCCTCAGCCAAAAGAAAGGGGTCAGGTGGTTTTCAGTGGCAGAGCTGTTGATCCAGTGGTAGAGACTCGTGAGAAGCCCCACGGTAGGGGAAGCATGGTGGGCTGTATGGCAGCGGATGATCGGCTCCCACCAGGGACCCAGCAAGGTGGCACATTTGGAAAGCTCCATTTCAGAAGAGGCTTGTGGAGCCAAGAGCAGAAAGTGGGTGGGGTGCGCTGAGGCTAGCAGGACAAATGGAGCTGGCGAGGCCACCATGTGTGCATCCCAAGATGGGTGATCCATGGGAGAGGAGAATGAACAGGGGTGCTGCAGGGCAGAGAGATTTGTCTCAGCGGGGCTGAGGCTGAGCAGCGATGGGCAAAGGTGGCCACTGAAGCCTTCTGCATGGTCACGGACGCCATTCTCAGGGAGGTGATGAGCACTGGGGCGCTCTGGCGGGCCAGCGGTGGACAGGCCCAAGATGGGCGATGTGCAGGGCAACACGAGGTCTAGAAAGGAGGCCTGGAAGGAGGTTGGAGCCACAGAGGCCCACCACATGTCTTGGCCACCATGTGGAGGTGGGAGGTACACGCAGCGCACTTGGAATGTGTTGGTAGGCCCACAGCAGGCAGGGGGTGGGGGCTGCAGATGAGAATATCCTGGGTTGTGGCAGCAGCCAGGAGCCAGAGTTCAGCCACATGGTGCAGCTACCATGTGGTTGAAAGTGAGTAAAGGAAGGGTGCCTGGGGCGTGCTGCAGCATGGCCGGGGGTACATGGTGAGACAGAGTGGACAAGGATAAGTGACTGTAGTGCTCATCCTCTGGTGGAGGGATCATTTGGGGACCAGGAGTATGCTTGTGGCCTGCAAGCTCAGGCAGTTGCCTAGCAAGTCAGGCATGGCAGTGTCGGGGCAGGGGCAGGTATGGCCCCAGGCCAGAGAGAACCAAGGTAGAGGAGGTAGACCAGAGACAGGGAACCAAATCAAGGGTGATTGGCCAGCTGCATCTGAGAGGCCCAGCCTCGCGTAGCATGGCCGCCATTTTGTGGAAGGCCACGACTGAGTCTGGGGAGGGTGGAGGAATGATTCAGATGCTGACAGGAGGCATTTCAGGAGTCCAACCACATGGGCATGGGTGGGTGTTGCAAGTGCTCATGGACAAGGAGCAGTAGGGGGTCAGCTTTGGTCACTTGGGCGAGGCCTGGGGAGAGCCATGGTAGGGCACTTAAGCCTAGAGGAATATGGGAACCCACATTCAAAAAAAAAGAAAGAATATAATAAATAAAAGGTGGGGATAAGGTCCGGTTTAAAAAAAAAAAAAAACTGTATGTATGTTTTCTGTTGGTTTCCTTTGCAAGCTGGCTGACAGGCCTTTCAGCACAATGCATTTCTCGGAACCTTAGGTCGGGGCACCAGCCCGGGTTAGCTGTACCTGGTGTGGATTTGCTGGGGTTCTCTGGGCCAGGAGGGTATTGCAGAGGAAGGGGGATGAATGGTGGGCGAATAGTTGTGGTGTGGTGCGGAATTCACATGTGTTTTGTTATGCAGCTTAGATTGAAGATAGAGGCACAAAATGAGCTAGCATCCAGTGCTACCATGCTGGCAGAAGCTGCGAAGCTGGTGGCGCAGATCATCGAGTTGATGGAAGAGGCAAATTAGAGGGAGGCCGAGGAGGATGCCCAGAAGAAATGGAAGGAGCAGAATGTGCAGGCGAGCACTGGAAGAGGCAACAAAAGACCAAAGTGGGTGGGACCCAGCACCCTGGCAATGCCGAGGACAGGAATTGAACCTGACTGGGCCCGGCAGGGTTCACTAGCTGGATGGGGTAAGGATGAAGTGGACATGAACAACGAGGCCGATTTACAAGAGTATATCAAGGATTGTTGGGAGATATGGGGAGGAGGTGCCAAAGATGGAGACAGCCTTGCAGGCTATCAAGGAGGGCAGAAAAAGTGGCAAGGTGCTAGCAGCCACAGCAGGGGTGGAAGTTGTACGATGTCCTGCTGGGTTTCACGCTGGGTGACCACGTGCCAACATCAATAAAAGAAAAAATATGAAAGGGAGTACATTAATATCTTTGGTTTGGTGGACGAAGAGACAGCCAAGAGATATGAGCAAAAGGAATCAGTAGGAAAGTCAGAGATGGCAGTGGCGCTGGTGGTGGTGGGGCACAAATCAGAAGAGGCCAGGTTCAAGGGAAAAGCATCGACATGGCAAGCGGGTTTTCTGGTCTATAGTGCATTGGTGCTGGAGAAGCAGCCTGATCTGGCACTCCGTTGCTGACTTATATGGCAATCATCGGGATGTGTACTGGGTGAAACTAGGTTTGGGTGGCTTAAATGCGTGAGGCATTGTCGGAGGTGGATGGCGTAAAGGTGACCTGAGGTGGGACTGCACCCATGCCGAGTTGTGGGTCGGACATTTTCTGGACTGGCGGTCAGGCAGG
Source organism: Neoceratodus forsteri (assembly GCA_016271365.2). Classification (NCBI taxonomy): domain Eukaryota; kingdom Metazoa; phylum Chordata; order Ceratodontiformes; family Ceratodontidae; genus Neoceratodus; species Neoceratodus forsteri. Next base: position 649,810,818 of record JADMNL010000022.1, read on the forward strand.
GAGTGGAGCAGGAAAGGGGGCTCAAACTCAGGGTACTAAGGCCTGCTGAGCCTTCAACAGAACCTTGTGTAAGTGGCCTAGCTGTAAATTTAAGCACATCTTCTCACTGTGCAGGGGTCACACCCAGTGACAACTTGCAGGGTGTGAGGGTTAACACAATGGGACAAGCTGGCGGGCAGACCCAGGAGCAGCCCTTTTGGGGTGGCAGGAGGGAGCGGTAGGGGCTGCAGGGGCCCTGGTAGAGGATATGCATCCAATTATAGATGGAATTAGACCGGAGAAGGGGAAGGGCGGTGGGGATATGCCCTGGCCCGCACACCCTATCAAACTGGGGTGGTGGAGGTCTGGACTGAGGGCTACCCTGACAGGAGTGGGGCAGAGTTGCTAAGCATGGGTTTTGGGGTGGTTTCCACTGGGTTTGAGGTGGCATGGGTGGGGATGCGGGCTAAGAATTTAGGGTCCATAAAGGGAGGAGAACATAGTCTGGGAAAAGATCCAGAAGGAGGTGAAGGCAGGACGGGTGGAGGGGATGTTGGTGAAACCTCCTGCAAGAGTTTCTGGGTGTCACTCCTGGGGTGGTGCAAGAAGCAGGTGGGGAGTTCAGGCTCATACATCACCTGTCCTAACTGAATCAAGGGTCAGGGAATGGAGGGATTCTGGAAGCTCTCAGCATGGTCTCTTATGCATCACTGGAGCAGGTGGTGGAGTTTATCCAGGCAGCTGAAGGGCTTGGCTCGTGAAGACAGACATCAATTCTGCATTCTGGCTGTTGCCAGTATGGCCAACAGACTGGGACCTGCTGAGCTTTTCAGTTTGAGGCGGGTTGTGCCGACAAGGCGATGCCCATAGGATGCTCCATGGCCTGTTCAGCGTTCAAGGCCTTCAGCTCCAAGTGCAATAGGTGTTTGGGGCATGGGACAGACACAAGATGGTTGTCCATTACCTGGACAATTTTCTTTTGATAGGGACCAGCCAGTTGGAGACCCAGAAAATGTTGACAGACTTCCAGGATATGTGCAGGAGCATAGGGATCCCTTTGGCATCTGGGAAAACCGAGGGCCTGGCATGCAGGTTGGAGTTCCTTGAGATCGAGGTGGACACAGAGCAGGAGTGTTTTCTCCTCCAGGGATAAGGTAGTATGGCTCAGGGGCTACTCGCACTAGTGGAAGGGAGTAGGAGGGTGCCGCTGGTACAAGTACAACAGCTACTGGGGCACCTTAATTTTGCCGGCAAGGCCATAAACCTGGCTGAGGCCTTTACTAGGAGGTTGGGGGGTCACGGGAAAGCAAAGCTACCTCATCACTGGGCAGACATCAACAGGGGGTGAAGGAGGATCTGCAGGTGTGGGAGGTTTTCTTGGAATCCTACAACGGGTGACGTTCTGGCAGGATGAGTGGGCCTCTAGCGTAGACCTCGAGTTGTACACGGATGCAGCCGGGGCCTGGGGATGGGGGCCTACTTCCAGGGAGACTGGATCTTGGAGGCATGGCTGGTCCAATGGCAGAAATGGGGATGGATGAAGGACATCACATTTCTTGAGATTTTCCCGATGGGACCTTGGAGGTATGGGGTATCAGGATGGCAGAGCAGAGCATTATATTTTGGTGCGACAACAAGGATGTGGTTGAAGTGATCAATGGGCAGAGTGGCAGGAAGGAATCAATAGGGAGGGTACTGAGGTGCATGATCTTGTTAGGCCTGTGGCTTAACCTGTCTTTTAAGGTGAGGCACATTGAGGGAGCTCAGAACAGGTAGCTGACTGTCTTTCTCATTTTCAGATGGAGCTGTTCTGACAGCTGGCACCACAGGCCACGTCCATATGGATGAGAGTCCTGGATTGGCTCTGAGTGGTTGGAAAGAGAAGGCCAGGGCTTTGTACAAGGGTCATGGTCGGCCGGCACCCTAAAGGCCTATGAGAGGGGTGGGCAGGCTTCCAGACATTTACAGCCAGAATGGGGTGGGAGATGTGCGAACCAGTCCGGGAAGAGGAGGTAATGCAATACATGGTGGAAAAATGGGAGGAAGGTTGACCCACGCCACCATGGGGATCCAGCTGGCGGTATCAGCTGGTTTGCATGGATGAGGTGGGGCTGATGCGACAGGTGGCCGGGCCATCAAATGGATGGTGGCAGGCTGGCAGAGGGACAGGAAGATGGCAGAACAGGTGATGGCCTTTGATCGGCCCCTTCTTTCGAAGGTCCTGTGGGTGGTGGGCCCGTCTACTACTCGTGAATGAGGCCTGTCTTTCCAGGGCCATATTTGCCATCATGGCAAAGGGGCTTTCAGGGTCGGTGAAATGGTGGGTTCCAGAAAGGAGGCAACCAACGCAGGTCTGCAAGAGGAGTGTGAGGTGGGAGACAGGAAGGTGATAATTCTGCTGCAGAGGTCAAATACAGACCAGCAAGGAAAAGACGCCACCGTGGAACTGCTGAGGAGGCTGCAGCAGGGGTCTGCACAGTCCAGGCCATGGGGACTGCGCTAGAATTTGGAGTGAGAGGGGGGCCCTGGTTTGTGCATGGGGATGGGTCCCAGTGACAGGATTTCAGGTGGGTGCAGTGCTAAAGAAGGCAGTGGCTTTTGTGGGTGAGATTCCCAGTGAGTTTGCCCCACACTCCTTTAGGATTGGTGTGGCTTCAGAGGCGACTGTTGTGGGGGCAGGAGAGGGAGGGAGGTCAAGAGGGTAGGGAGATGGGCATCAAACTGTTAAAGAGATATGTGAGGGTGCTGACGGTGGCTAACTGGTATCCCCTTTTTCTCCTCACAGCAGGCTTCAAGAGGCAGGTGTGGATTAGTGCGCACTCATTTATCTACTAGCAGAGATTTGCAGATGCCAAAAGAATGGGTACACAGTTGTGCCTGGGAGTTGAGCACACCAAAGTGAGATGGAGGGGCATGGGTGGCTGCAGCTGCTGCCATGCTAGTGGAGCTGCAGGTGCGATGGGCCAGTCCAGACTGTATTATCATCCACCTGGGGATCCTTGATGAGGACATTATCACAATCATTGAAAAGGTGAAGAGCTGGTGGCCCAGGGTGGTAATTGGTTGGTCCAAGATTACATCTCTAGGGGTATGGAGGGGAGCAAAAAGGCCTCAGGCAGTAGAGGTGGTGCAGAAATGCCTGAATAGGAAAGTGGCCAGGGCAGTGATCAAGATGGGGAGGTCACATACAGCATATGGTAATTTCTTTCAAACAGGAAGCAGTGTACAGATTGGATGTTGTCCATCTCACTGAGTTTGGCATGGGTCTGTTCCTCCAGCCTTTTGGGGAACTAGTGGAGGACATAAATAGGAGGTGTCTGAAGGGCTAGCCCCCAAGGGAGGCTCCATCTTCCATCAGGCGGGAGATGGGTTAGTGGAAGTGGTTGTGGTGAGCAAGGGAAAAAGGGGTCAGGTAAAGGGGAGGGTTGGTACCATGGACTGGGGCAAAGGAACCCAGGTGTGGGAATAAGGATATAGAACTAGGGGTGGATTGCTGTGTCCACACCTGGTGAAGGGAGTGTCCCAGGTAACATGGTACCCTATTGTGGTGAGTGGAAAGGGGGAGCCAAATCACGTGTCCGGACCCTGAGAAGAATGACGAAAGATGAAGATAACAGGATGAAGAATCATGAGAAGGAAGACAGGACTGTTATGTTCTGAAAGTGATATGGGACTGTTATGTCCAAAATTGAAATGCAGATTGTTGAAATAATGATAATTGGGATCTAACAATGACTATATAAGTGTGCCTTTTGATATAATAAATGCTGCCAGTGAGTATCAAAAGTGATAAAGCTTTGGCCTAAGTTATTTCTGGATGGGGATCCAGGGACAAAGAGCATTTTCTCAAACGTTATTTCCAACTGAAGAAATAAATCAATAAATAAATAAATAAAAATAAGTTCAATGCAAGTGAAGTGCCTGTTATTTCAAATGGTCAGTCTCCTGTAACTGAAACCATCAAAGGAAGTGAGACAATTTCTTCTCTAAAAACTGCTATACCAAACAGACAGCAACAATCAGTGACCTTATAGTGACCTTGCAGATGGACTAGAGGCTAAGAGCTTGTCTGTTTGCAGATGACCCAAGATCTGCAACAGGTAGATGATCCAGATGGGGTGGACAGAATGAGAAGAGATCTGGATAAACTAGCCAAATGGTCAGAAGAGTGGCAACTGGGATTTAATGCAAAGAAGTGCAAGATCATGCAAATAGGAAGAGAAACCTGAAGCCACATATAGGCTGGGAGGAGTTGCTAGCAGTCACAAAGGAAGAAAGAGACTTGGGCATTATCATCACTGATGACCTGAAATCATCCAATCAGACCTCTAAAGCAGTAGGTAAGGCTAGGGGGTGTTAGGGTGTATTGATAGGGGTATCACAAGTCGTAAGAGGGTAATAATCCCTCTTTACAAGACACTAGTTAGACCCCATCTGGAGTACTGGTGCAGTATTGGAGGCCACACCTTCACAAGGACATTAACAAATTGAGGCAGTCCAGAAAAGGGCAACCAAAATGGTGCAGGGACTGCATCAGAAGACATATGAGGACAGATTAACAGAGCTCAATATGTATACCCTTGAGCAAAGGAGAGAGAGAGTGGTATGATCCAGGCATTCAAACACCTTAAGGACATTAACAAGGTGAAAGAGTCTAACATGTTTAAATATAAGAATAATTGCAGGAAAAGAGGACACAGCATGAGATTAGAGGGGGCCAATTAAGGGGAATGTGAGGAAATTCTTTTTCACAGAAAGGTGGTGGATGCATGGAATGGCCTACCTCAAGAAGTGGTGGCTATGAATACAGTGCAGGGCTTCAAACAGGCATGGGATAGGATAAGGGAGCAATACAAATGAGTATGAATAGATAGGCCACTGACAGAGCAAAGGCCAATGGCACATTTATAAGGTAAAAAAGAAATGGGCAGACTGGATGGGCCTTGCGGTCCTATCTGCCATCAACTTCTATTTTCTATGTTTCTATGTTTATGGCACCCCATCTAGGTCATCCTCTTCCAGTCAAGCTGTGTTCTCCTTCCACCTCCTAAACTCTGGAACACCCTCCCCTCCTCATCCTCACTGCCACATCCTTCCACCCCTCTCTTGTCTTCCAAGACTTCACCTCTCCTTCTTGAAACTGCACCTGAGCTCTACACCCCTACTCCAATTCTCCATCTACTTCCCTCCTCCTCCTCTCCCTCCCTCTCCTCCTTTTCTTTCATTACCTCTACTATTTACCTCCTGGTCTCGCCTCCTGTAAACCCTGCCTCAATACCTACCTATTATATTCCTCTTCCTTCTTAGCTGCATGCCTTTACATTGTCTTCACCTTTTGGCTGGCCCTGTCATGTGTTGTATATGCTAAACTTAGGTATTCATTCTATTATTCTGCTGCTGTTTAGCTGTGACTACTACCCACATTAAATGCTCTATGTCAATTCATTGTACAATCTATCCAACTATGTACTATAACTACTATGTTTACTTCATTGTACAGGTTATTCTAATATGTCCTGCAAATACTATGTATATCTATATTTCTCCCATGCCCCCGGATGCATCTGGAAATGAGCTGTTACACAGCTCAGTATGTCTTTCAGTGAAACTTTTGAAATAAATAAATAAAACAAGATCTGAAGGGATGGTGGGGTCTTCATCTTACATTGTGGGGGTGGGTGCATAGGATTAGGATGAATATCGTATCTAGGATTTTGTATCCTTATATACTGCTTACGAAGACTCTTCTCCTTTCTTGGTTCATGAAGTTGCATGGTTTGTTAGCTGAGTTTCTTTGGGTGGGGAAACGACCATTGGGGACATATTTAAAATTGTTGGCAGGTAAGTGTCAGGGGCCTAGAGTTACTGGATTTTTACGTTATTTTCATACAGCAAAATAAATCAGTTTGCATTCCTTATTGTATAGCTCTTTTCTAAATTGGAGTACCTTTACAGAATACTCCACTGGTGCTTCCTTACTTAGTTTTTCTCAATGTTGTTGCATCCTCAAATTTTCTTCAGCGAATCCCTTAGGTCAACCCTTTTAAATAATCCTAATTTTAAGATTGGTGGGAAGATAGTTTACTTCAAATACTGGAAAAACAATGGGTTTCTTTGGTTAGGAAACTTTGAGGTTCCAGTGGATGGGTCTCCTTTAGATATTTGCAAGAACAGTTTTTTTTGTTTTGTTTTTATGATGAAAGGTGTTTTTACCTTTCTTCAATTACGCCATATGTGAACTACTACCTTGGGTATGCTTAGAACTGGACCATCCTCCACATACACTGTGAGAATGTATGGATTTGGCCTACCAGAGACATGCAGTTTCTCTTCTCTAGTTTGCCATTTGAGAAGCCATGCTCCATAGCTTTGGTATCCTCAAATTACTGGACCTAGGTTTTACTTTTTAAATTGAATATACTTTATTTTTCAGAGAAAGAAGATGAAGATATAGATATATAGATATCAGCATGACTCTCTGGAATAGCAGGGAGGGTACTAGAGCTCAGTTATTGTTATTTACTGTGTGTTTGATGCTGTTTTTAAAATGATAATAAAGTAGATCTATTTAAAAATTGGGGTCTGTCCATGTAAAGACATAGATATTTATATTCCAAAACATGTTGCACCTGAGTTCTATCTAAATCAAGTAGATGGAAGTAGTCACTTGGAGAATTTTATGCGTCCCTGTGAATACCATGGATTAGTTTTTTGTTGTTGTTGTTGTTGTTGGTATTGAGGACTATCCTGTTCTTTACAAACCAATCCTGGAGTAAGCTAAAGTTCCACTGCAAGGTTTCTTCAAAGCAGCCAGATTCTTGCCCATTCTGAAGATAACTGTGTTGTCAGCAGAAAGGATAGTTTCCATTAATGGGCAGGCATTAGGCAGCAAATTCAAAATCACTAAGAAAAGTAGAAGCCCAAGAATAGACCCCCAGGATTTGATGAAAATCAGTGAAAGAGTTGTCAATTGCATTTATGTGGACTCAGTCATCAGATAGTTTTTTTTTTTACCAGTTGGTAACATCTGGGGAAAAAGCAAAGGAGGATACAGTCTGTATCAATAGTCCATAGTAAACCAGGCTGAAAGCTTGGTGAGATCCCAGATACTGAGGCTACAACATTACCTGAATTTAATGTGTAGTGAACAAAGTCTGTGAACCTCAACAATGTAGTCTCCATGATGTGTTGAGGGAAAAACATGATGGGCATTGATTAACAGATCATTTTCAGGATGCAGTCAGAGGTCAAGCCCATTCTTTTGTAGATGTTTAAGAGCAGATCCAGAAGGAGATTGGATAGTAGCTGGAGAGAAATGTTTTAGATCAGACTTCTGAATAGGAATAAATGTGGGTATCTTCTACAGTTTTGAGTAAGCACCAGTGTATAAGGAAAAATTAAAATGTTGTAGATGAGAATAGCCAGAGCATCACTGGCTAATTTGACTATGTGATAGTCAGCACCATCAGGACTATGCACAGGTTTAGGGTTGGAATGGCTCAGGTATGCCAAGTTGCAAGAAAAGTTGTCTACCTAGACTCTAAGTTCCCATCTTCCACTGATGTTCTCTCCCCATTCCAGTCTGGCTTCTGGAAGCATCACTCCAGTGTTTCTTTCCTTTTGCATGTAACTGATTCTATCTTCACAAGGATGGATCAGGGCACATCACAGCTGCAATCTTCATTGATCTAGCCAAGGTCTTTGATGTGGTATCACACTCACCTCCTGGATAAGTTGAGTTCTATTGGTCTCACAGCTCCTGCAGGCCAGCTGGTTCCATTCTTACCTCACTGGCAGTCTTCAGTCAGTACAGGATGGTAGCAACCTTGCCCTCCTCTTCCAGGAGGGAGTCCCACAAGGCTCTCTCCTGGGTCCCATTCTCTTCCTCATTGTTCTTAATGACACCCCCGAGCCTACGCCAACACACTTATTCACATGTATGCAATGACACAGTCATCTGCACCTCCAGTCTCTCTACCTCAGCTGCAGATGGTCTGCTTCAGCAAGACTTCTCCAATGTTCATCACTAGTTCAAATGAAACCAACTCTAGATCAACTGAAACAAAAATCTGTGTCCATGACCTTTGGCACCAGCCAAAATTGCTAGACTTCCAACTTTATCTATCTTCTCCTTCTTGGATGGCAACCCTCTAGAAGTGCTTCAGTCCATCAAGTACCTCAGGGTGTGACTAGATGGCAAATATGACTGCTATGCCCACACTGATACCATCCATGCCAAGCGCTCCCTAAACTTGCTGCCTTGTAAGACAGTCAACATAGTCTGTCTCCACAGGTCTGCCATGAGCTATCTAAATGCTGCTCCCAGTCTTTGACTTATGTAGACTTGATCTGCGGTACTGCCCCTTAACTTCCCTGGCCAGACTTGATTCCCTGCAACTCATTCTGCCACTTTGCTACTAACTTCCTCTTCATATTCATCACTGCTTACTGTACTCCTCCTTTTCCATTCTTCCTCTGCCTTCATGCCTCTGGACCCACTGTGCCTCCTTAATTTCCAAACACTGGTTTGGGTCCTTCCTTCTACCTTTCATCCCTCCTCTCCCTTATCTCTTCTGCCTCTTGCTCCCTTTGATCCAGGGATGTCTGAGTCTTCACCATTCCTAACTCCCTTACTCTGCTGGGAAATCAGCCTGTTCCTATTGACTTCCACCACTTTGTAACCAACTCCTCTTTTCCCTCTGTTTCTCTGCCTTGCCTGGCTCACATGGGTACAAACTGAACCTCCTTCCTTTCCCACTCTCCTGTTTTCCCTCTACCTGACTGTTCCTCCAGTTCCTCATACCTTAGTATAAGTGTTGCTGAAATTCTCAATTTACTGCTCATGCTTTGGTTGCTTATTTTGAACTTACTCCTGTGTTAACCATGTTTCTTAGTACACTTTTTCATAATTGTAAACTGTGACTGTATTATGCATTTTGAATCTTCTCTCCTTCCCTGGGTCACACCTGAAATGAGCCTTGCCTCAGTGTACCTCACAGTCAACAAATTTCAAATAAATTAATAAATCTGACCACCTGTTTAGTGGACATGCATTTAAATAGAATTTAAGGGAAGAGTTGCTGGTCAAAGTACCTGGCAATTGTTGGGGTGACCTGAGAGAACTTTCACACTTGTTGAGGTCATCAAAGAAATTATTGAAAGAAGTAGCAATGGCCCTAGGGTTACATGTTACCTTAAGGTTATTGCCACTGAATGAGTACTTTGATTTTGTCTTTACAGTGGAAAAGAATGAATCGCACAATTTGTAGTCAGTCCCAGGCAGAAGAGGGTCATGGTGTACAGTAGACATAAGTATAATAAATGAGCAGATAATTAAGGGCTAGGGTCACTAAATCTAGACTTATTCCTGGGTCTGGAGGGTCTGCACTCAAGGCTGCTAAAACAGAAGGACCAAGTGCATTTGGTACCACTGATAGGCCTTTTCAAAAGCTCACTGAAGACATGAGTAGTAACAGCTCATTGGGGGTAGCTGAGGTGGTTCTATGATCCAAGTGTAGCAGCAATGCTGATGACCTGGAAAATGACTGGTTCATCAGCTTGGCCTCATTAGTGGGTAAAGCCACTGGAAATACTGGTGTGTTTCTTACAGGGACTGCAAATAGGATACATTATTAGTAGCAGAAGTAGTTAATGTTTTTATATGGCACCCACCATCTTGGGCTCTGGGAACCTTACAGTGTACATTAGCAATAGCTGAAAGACACAGCACCACTATAAATACTTAAATACATAATAATTACACAATAAAAAGTCAGGTTCTGACAGACAACAAGATTAATAGTATTTATAACATGGGTTCTGAAAAGGTTGTCTTCTGATTTGTCCATAAAGGGTCCCCTGACCATTGATTAATCCCTGATATACCCACAGATGCACATTCACAGGGTTTTATTTTACTGTTTTTAGGTAAATCTCTAACATAACATTGCCATTTTATAATACGATTAACCTACTCCAGGGTATGTTTTACTGAGCATTAATCTATGCTTGGGTGGTTGAAGTCACTCGGCTTTGCCTTGTAACTCCAACCCTCAGGTGTGATTAATACTCATTATAAAATGGGCTTAAAAACCAGACTGCTGATTGGCTAAAACCCAGTTTCAGCCGTGTCCTTATCAGCATGTATTGTGCCAACTGGCACTAATTCTGTCAAGTTGACCTGTACTACACAAAATATCACTGTCCCCAACACCGCATCCTCATTCAAAACACAAGCTGCAGCTCCATGCCATGCTAACCAAACGTGTAAGACTCTACACAGTACTCCCATCACCTACAAACCACTCCCCAGTGTTACACTGTTCCCTCACAGAACGCAATCCCACAAATTATTATTTTTCTTTATTTCAATAGTCACTCTGACCTTTTTTTTCTTGTTTCCCAACCGAGCAACCGAAACTGGCTCTTGACTCATCCGTAAATTTGAAGCTCTTCAAAATGATGCAGTACAACAGCTCTCACTCCTTCTGATGCTGAAACTACACATAAAAATGCCTTATCCATTCTTCCTCACAAAATACACTTTTACCAACTGCAACTTCTAACCGCATGAACGAAAACCCGGAAGTGATCCTTCGCTAATCACGCCACGCCGACGATACCGCCAACAAAACGAATTTCCATGAATCTTTATAAACCGAGACCATACCTCCAAATCGCAAGCATAAGCACACTTAAAATGTAACAAGTAACACAAATCAAAGGGAAAAAATTAAATAATCAACAAAACACATACCTAGTGGGGGGCTCGCCTCACTCTCAGCTTGAATAAAGCACACCATCCACCACATTTAAAATGAGACAAAAGACTAAAAAAGACAATTACTAAATCAAACAACTAAAAATAATGTACTAGTGCTGCTGGTGTTGGGGGGCTCAGAAATTACAATTCATTTCTCACTCATCAGTTTAAAAGCATGAAACTGAATGCATTCACAGAAGCATTGTTAATGAATCAACTTAGGAACTATTTTATCTTATTTTAAGATTGTTGTCAAATAAATATCTTCAACTTTTAAACCACACAACTCTGTTTCTACTTTATTTACAAAGTGCAGTGCCCATTTATAAGTGGAATAAGACACTCTGAGGTGTAGTTTATGGCTTGATAAAACACTTCCAGGTGCTAAAGTCACTTTCAGGCAAAGCGCCTCGTGCCTCATTATGCACCTGGGGCGTGCTCTTATCAAGCCATAAACTACACCTCGTCATGTCTTATTCCTTATGTAAACCCATACCCTGTCATGGGTTAGTCCCTCCTTATGAATTAGGGTACAGTATATCAAATGGAAAAGATGATACTTTAATCGTGACATAAAAAACATCAATGACAGGGCTTTCTAAGATTCTGAGGCAAAGAATTCCAGAAGATCAGTGCATATGCCTGAATCCCAAATTATTTTAATTTAGACCTCAGATCCTTGTGATGGGCTCATTTGGCCAATTGAGAGGATGGTATGGTATGTAAGGATTTGGGGTTGTGACAGGTAATCCTTTACCATACCGCGTAGGTCCTTATAGGTGAGCTAACCCACCATAAAGGTTACATGCCACTGAACCAGTAATCAATTAAGCTTGTGGAGCACTGGTATGTTCAAGATACTCTGATAATCAGCTGGGCCACCACATTCCGTAGCAGCTGCAATGGTGCATCAACACTGCTATTAGCCCAGCATATACAGCATTGCAGTTATCCTATCGCAGTGTCACAAAGGCATACACTATGGTCTTCAGATCAGCCATTCCAAATAGGGCTTAATCTGGGAAATGTTTCTTAGATGGTAAAAGCAAAAGCCATGACATAAGCAGCATGGATTCATTGTGGGAATATTTTGCCAGGTGAATCAATAAGATGATTCAGCGAATCTGAAAGTGGCAAGCAATTGGACCAGATGGGGTACATCTGATGATCTTGAGGGAGCTAAGGGAGCTACTGGCTGCACTCTGACAGTCCTATTTAACAGCTCACTGAAAACAGGAGTGATTCTAGAGGACTGGAGGAGGGCAGAGGAACTCTCACTTTACAAAGTGATGGCAGGGAGAAGGCTGGCAATTATAGACCAGTAAACCTGACATCAGTGGTAGGGAAGTTAATAGAATCACTGCTGAAGGAGAGAATTGATTTGAATTTGACTTTGACTTTAGGGCTGCACAGCAACACAGCCAACATTCTCTTGTAAATAATGTAGCTGCATGCAAACCAACTCCAGAATGCACCTGGAATGAGCTAATATATCTTAGCACAGTGCTCTAGTCCCAGTCAAAATTATAAATAAATAAATAATGTTTGCTAAATATTTCTGTTTACCAGTACTGAGTGAAGCCTGTTTCTTTTATTGTCACCTCAAAGTTTATTTAAAACTTGTGTGCAATAAATTCACTTTGCCAGACAAAAGCTATTTCCACTAAAGATATATTTAAAAGTCAACATCTCCTTTCTTCTTAACATATTTGCAAGCCCATATTGTTGCCTTTTTACTTAACTTTATTGTCTTGGAAATTATGTTTTCAAAACATTGACCCTGACAATTGGAACTATAAATAGAAATAGATATATTTGGCTCTGTATATAAAGAATAAGGAATTGTTGAACCAAATTATTTTGAGAAAATCTAAAGTCTCTACTTCGCACTAGCTCAGTTTACAGTGCTGCCAAACACACTAAGTATGCTAAAATAAAATAGGAGTACCCACCTCAACCTTACAGAATTAGAATCTGTAACACTGGCCATCAATCCAGAAACAAGTGGCCAGATAATCTATAACTCTTTTATATTTTAAACAATAAGTTTAACAATAATTGACACCTTACTGTTAACAGATGTTTCTATCAAGTGAGTTTGATATTTCAATAGTTTGTGTTCACAGAAATAGCTCTAACACTCTGTCAAATGTTAGTATATACAGAGGGCTATGTGAAATACATAGTAGTTGAGATGTATGCCCAAGTATACTACAGTATATAGGAGCCTTCAGTTCTACACCGATTTGCAGCTCCCAAAACTTGTTGTACTACAGTTCAAAGGTCAAAAATTTGTTGTACTATCGTTCTGACATCACATGATAGTACAACAACCTCTATCGACCTGCCACCTCATTATTCAAAGCGCAGCCACAGAAGAAAAACCTTTGTAAAAATGGTGGCGTGTAGAAGCGAATGCTAATTGTAGATCGAGTCAGTTTGGACACAGAGAGCTATAAACGTCTCCATGTCACCAAACTGAAGGGAGCTTCCTCAGTTTTTCTTTTTTTTATTTACACAGTGGCCACAGACAAGCAGGGTAATAGAGCACAGCCTTGTGTGATGTACAGATATCAGTGGGAGCAATGAACGCATGGGACAAGGAACACAGACAAGTTCAAATTCAAATGAATCTGAAGTATCAGTGTAGAACTGAAGGCTACCATATACCATATAAAATAGTTCATGGTTAACCATACACTGTATTATTGTAAGTCATCTGTTTTTTGCTGACATCATTAGACCTCTTGAGCTTTGCTCAAGGTTTCTATGATGTCATCACAAACCCTCAATGGAAACACAGCCTTGTAGAGTATGGTTGCCCATACACCATTCTATATGTGTTACCTGATCTAACTTTTAATAAAAATGTCATGTAAGACTTGGTGCCCACAATTCATCCAGCACCTGCAGAAATGTTAAAGGACACTGTCAACCTCCTTAGGACTTGGAGTGCCCCAGTTTAAAAAACACATCTTATGACTGCTCACATTCTGTAATGACTGCTGGTGTAGCTGGTTGTTTGATTCTGTTTTTTTCTTTTAAACAATGAAAACAGACTGCCCACCATACAGGTGTTACCACACAAAAATATGTTTGTTTACATTCCTTGATCAACTCCCACTGCATTTTTGCTGGCCCTAAGAACACCCCCAACACAGTCTAGCCACCATGATGCAGTGGGAGTAGAGGAGAATTATATAATGAGTGGCTGCATGGTTTGGGGTGTTTCTATTGTTCAGAAAGTATGCAATAATAATAGATCCAGGATTCAAAACAAACAAAGTTGCTTATAACTATACATTAGCATGCATTTCAGCCCTACTAAACAAAAAAGACAAATAGAAACAACAGCAACATCAATGGATTTTACAGTAGTTAAGCACTGATAAAATGTGGGTTTTAACTAGAAATAATATGATGCTAAAAAGGTTGATGGTGTCCCTTTAAATCCAATAAATAAACTGATTAGACTATGAAAAGAAAGTGAATTCACCAGTTCGAAATACATTGCCATATTTTAATACTTGAGCTGAACTGAGCAGCATGAGGATAAGATCAGATGTTCAAGATTGTACCACTCAGTTCAAATATTGATAACTGTGGAACTTGAATGCGACTGACTACAGAGCATGCAGCTGAGTGATGCATCTGATTGAGACGTGCTTGTGAGATTGTTGAAATGCTGCAAAACAGATACTGGTAGCATTAACATACTGTAGCCCAAGTGGTGACAATATCTTAATTTCATTTGATGTGGTCAACGTTATGCTGTTCAAGAAATGACAGCAGGACAATGACTGGTGAAAGCTGCAGCTTATTTTACTGTGACTGCTGCTGCTCATCCTGTAACTGTCTCCACTACCACACCCTCAATCCTCAGTTTGATGAATGTTGTCTAATTCATAAACTGTATAGCTCGCTGCTGACATTATATGCCAGTGTATATTGTACTGAAGCATGACACAGTAGAATCATTAGTTTTTTTTGCTATGGACAAAGAAAATAAATAAATAAAACAAAATATATTGTGTCATATATTGAAGCATCATTACTGTAGCACATTCTACAATTGAGCTACTTGTCTATGCTATTACTAAATGTATTCCTTGTGCCTGCAAACTACTGTACATGTTAGAATACTTACTGAATGTATTGACTGCTTCCCTTGGCCTAATGGTATCCTTACAACTGTGATTGAATGAGCAACTTTGATGTTTCGCCTACAAAATCGCAGGTTCAAATCTTGCCTTGCCACATCCCAATGATTCACTCTGATACAACATGATAATCACTGAATTAAGACACAGAATATATAAATGTGTACACAAAAACATAATTTCTTTCTTTGGCTCCCACACCCTAGTACTAGTACTATCAGATATAACCAGCCCTATGGCACAGTGATTCATGATGGTTTTCTTCATTGCAGGCAGCCAGTATTGGGGTGGCACTAGACACCTGGGAAACAATAAATTTAGAGGGGCATGGTCACACAGGCAGCTAAGTAGTGGTCCCCTGTATATAAACTGGTACAAAACTCAACAAGAGAACAGAGGGAAATAAAATATGTAAAAGATGAAAAATATACTGTCAAAGACTGGAAAGAAACTAAGTGGTGAGGTTGACAGTAAGCAGTCAGGGCCCCTCAGATACAACTGAGCCTGTAACACATTTTTTAATGTGGTCTGTACTGACACATATATATCTAGTTAAATGTGTGTGTCTCTCTCACTCTTCTCTCTCTCTCTCTCTCCCCCCTCTCTCTTTCTGTCTCATTTCCACATGCATTTAGTAGCCTGAATCATACCACAGTCTGGTGCTAAAGAAAGTCACTTGGAAATAGCAGCTAGTCATGAATACAAATCGCTGATTTTAGCCAAAATGCACAGCAGTAGCGAATGGCTATAGGTATGAGTGACTGGATGGAGGAAAAGAAGGATGACTTTTCAATCTTTCTCATCTATCTTTTCTGTTGAGGTTTGGATACTGTACCAGTCTTCTGCAAATGCTGTTTATTTTAATAGGTGTGACAGTGACAGAATTGTTATTGTGATTAATATCTCTCCTGTCCGCTTTCAGCAATGTGTCAAACTGGAACGTAGTTAGTGTAACGTGACTGATGATGATTACACAGGTAGCTATGTAGTGGTGCCCCAGCATAAACAAATTGGTGCATAAACTCAGCAAGAGGACAGAAGGGAAAAAAAAGAAGTAACAATTAAAAATTATACTCAGAGACACAAGAAAACAACAACTAAGAGGTGGAGTTGGCAGTAAGCAGTTGGGACTCCTCTCAGATATAGTAATCTGCACATTTTGTTTTTATGTGCTTGCTATTGCACAGTTGTTGGATTTAAACACTGGGAGTAAATGTTATTTATTTTTTTGTGGTGGTGAAAACAATGGATGGGGTTGCTGAAAATATGAAAAGGCAAAGGCAGTTACAGCTATATGTTTGCTTGCTAGAGACAAAATATTGTGACTACCAAAACATGAGGATAGAAGACAGAGGCGATGGGGAATGATATAGAAAGGTTATGATAAAAGGGGGATGAGCCATGAGGAGGAGGTGCAGATCCAGCCCTGCTGCAGGTGCTAAAATCAAACTCTGATTAGTGGGATGGGGTGGAGTGGGGGATAGAAGTGCCACAATGGCAGACACATTCTTATGCCAGAGTTGTCACAAAGCTTAGCTGCTATCCAATAATTCATATGCTTGACACAAACACTAGTATCCATCATTATATTCATTTAAAAGAAAGACAGGCAATCACTAAAGTGGTGGAACTGTAGGCAGCCTGCTGTATCTCTGGTCTGGAATGGAACACTTCAACCAGCATTCACTGTATTATGAAAATGCAAGGGAGTGATTAAATGATGTTATACATTTCACTGCCAATTCCATTTATTTACTAAGTATAGGCAATCTGCAGCCATCCAGAAATGATTCTAGTAAGCTATTGACATTGCATTTAAAACAGGATTAATTCAGTAAACAGTCAATGGTTTTACTCTTCTTCCTAGCTTTGCTTGTTCCCTCTTAACTGAGATATTTATTCCCGAACCAGGAAGCTGCTCCTTCCAGAAAACAGCTGTTTTGTGCACCCAATACTAGCCAGATACTAGGCTGATAACTAGTGTGCCTCAAATCCACTGAAAATAATAAATAAATAAAAAGAATTAACTAGCTGTGAGTTTCCCCATCCTCAGGCACACAGTTATGCCTTTCTGTAGTGGATGTCTACTTTTGTGGTTGCGGTTTAGTGCAGCTTGGGTAACAGAGTTGCTGGCATGTGGTTTTCAGTTCTTTGTCTTCTTCTTTCCACAGCTGGGGTGGGGAGGGGAGCTGGTGGATGGTGTTGGATAATAGGGGAAAAGTCTGTCAACTGAGTAGCCTGAGTTTGCTCCAGAGTCCATGAGGCCATTGCAGTGTATTTGGTGTTGGGAGCATAGTTTCAGTATCAAATACAAGAAAATTGAGATTTTACATTTTCATTCTTAATTGATGATAGACTGTTTCACACCAGGCACTTCTGTTAGTATTTTCTCAAACATGAACTGAAACAGATTGGTCTATAATTGTTCAGTCTTAGGGAACAAGCCCTCCCAGTTTACTGATGGCTATAATAGCGATATTTTCAAACAAGAACTCTAAGAGAAAAATTTGACCAAAACTATGTTATTGTGATAGATTTCGTTAGCCTTAAATAAGGTGAAATCAAATCTGTCAAACATCTTCTTCAAAAGAAAATGCAATTGTCTTAGCAGCTGGCCCAGCAGAAAGAATCCATCTTTTTTTTTATTGGCCTCATTTCAATGTTATTTATGACTGTTCATTTGTGGGATTCAGGTTGTGGTGCAATGCTTGCTGGGGTGAGGCATCAGTTCACCTAGACCATCTGGGAAATAACATAGAAAATGGGATGACGATCAATCAGTGGCGGGGCTGCCTCTAGACACTACAGTAATTGGTGGGTAGGAGCATACTAGTGGCCACCAAGGAATATAGGGGTTAAGGATCATGGTGTGTGGCGGAAGGGGTTCAACCACACCTACATGGTGGCCGAGATTGGCGGGTAAGGGTGGTGGTACAACTGAGTGCCAGGAAATATAGGGCATGAGGACTGGTGACTGGTGTGATCACAGGGGCAAATCTGAACTGCTGACAGTTTCTATTTTTCTATGAGTTATGCTTGTGGCACTTGGGCCCCTGATGTCATGGTTGTGCTGGTGCTGAGTGCTGAGTAGGCTGTTTAATGTGAAATAAATCAATTTTTTATACTCTCATCTACAGCCTAGACAGTATAGACTTTTTCCATCAATTTGTCATCCTTGGATTGTTTGCCAAAAACAACAACATTTTTTATAAATCTATCTGTTTTTATCAATCAATATGTTTATTATCAGTCAATCTGTTTGTTTTTTACTGGCCAAATTTCAACCTCATCACAAAATACTTTAAAATTCAAAAACTGATTAATATTTTTAACCAAGCCATCCAAAGGCACACCCTTGGCATAGACTCCATCATCCCTAAAAATATCATGGAAATAATCCATACTGTTTAGGCTGCAGGTGAGAGCAAAATCCCCATGGTAAGTATAGAAAAAGTGCGTGTGTTTTTCCCATTTTGTGAACCTCTCTATCTCAAAACCTGTACAATATGCCCTCATGAAACTTTTCACATCTTGAGGCACTAACAGCATGACTATGCATGCCAAATTTTGCATTAATTATTTAAACAACAGAAACGTTATTAAGGTGCAAAAGATTGAGGTTAACATTAAACAATCTGCTCAACTCTTAGCTATAGTGGCGCTTATTGCACCACTATATATTATACATATATATATATATATATATTGCAAAAGCTCAATTATTTCATCAGCTAGGGTTGTTTCTACAGCAACAAAAGTGTGGAAATCCAACATTAGGTTACCAACTCACCACCCCATCCCCACACCTCCATCCTCAAAACCCTAATCTATGCATCCCCCCCACACACACATATGTAAGCAGGAGAAGGACCAAGGCAACACAACCAATCAGAGACAACCTGCATCAGGTAACAGAAGTAACATAGAACTCTCTGAACATAGTGCAAGACACATCCATCATCATGGTCCAGCAACTGCATGACTTCTGCTGCCATCAGAGTGCCTTGGGGTACACACGCATGCTAAGCAATCATGTGAGATGGCCCACAGTAAATATTTTTCTGTTACAAGCATCAATAACAAGATTTAAACAGATACCTATATTTCAATTGCTAAGAACTGATGAAACACAAAGTATGTTATCTATAGATAGCTATATTGGAGATAAGAGTTTGGGTAACCCTAGCAACAGTCATTGGATGTTTGCATATTTTTTCTGATAGAGTGAGTCAGTCCTAATAACAATGGTTGTAATAATAAAAGTAATGTTTTGTAGTATAGTTTATGAACAACATGTGATAGCAGCAGTTGTAACATCCAAAGCTAACCATGCTGCTAATGAGTATGTCCAAGTAACACAGCAGGATAACAACATGTGATGGTGCTAGTTTCATACCTCAGCAGTATCTGAGAAGTAGTATGTATGTGTCAGCTCTATCTTTCCAGCTACCACATGCTTCATATGGTGGCAGCGCTACCTGCAGCGAGCCAATTGTTGAAGTATGACACATAAAATCAATATTTAGAAAATTTATACAGACTAAATTTCACTGTATGAAAATATATGTCAGCTATAATGTGTCTTCATACTGTGCTGGCAGTATAGAGTTGATCATACTGTATTTTTTTTCATTACATAGTGATATGTGAAATGAGTACAGTGTAGTGATTCTTGTGTTCACAGACATGACTGACTTGTGTAGTGTCTTAAAATCTTGGATGTGTCTCACATGTGTGTGGGGTTTGGGTTGGGGAATGCATAGTTAGGGTTCTGAGGATGGGGTGGGGTGGGGGAGGTGGTAATCCTAATGTCGAATTTTCACATTTTATTGCTGTGGAAACAACCCTAACTGATGCATTAGTGGAGTTTTTTGCAATGAATTTCTTTCTTTTGAAAAAGTGTAATATAAGTAGTAAATGACATGTTTATTTATTTATTTATTGAAATTGTTTCACCAGGAAAGGTACTCAAGCAAGAAGTTGCTAATCTCCGTGCAACATGGGGGAGGGGTACAGAGGGAGATAACATGCAGGTTATCAGGAGACTTACATTTAGGCAGGTATACAGTAGGCTAGATAATTATGCACATTACAAGAAAAAGCAGGAATTGTTGTAGTCTAACTAGTATTACATGGCACACAGCTTACAGTATAATGATTGACAGTAAACATTAGCTGCTCACAAATTTGGCTTGAAGTACAAAGAATACATTGGTTATGTGTTGGTGCTTTGGGGCCTTAGCTCCCACTAAGCTACCCATTTATGCATAATGATATGTGTCTGTGGGAGCATGGGCTCTCAGACCCTGCACTCCCATTTACACATGAGTATGGAGCCATACAGCAGCCCAATAAGGCAAGGAACCTTGTCACAGTAATCTGCCAATATTTCTGGAACCCTAGCAGGTAGGAAAAAATTCAAGGATCATTGTACTCATGACAGTGAATAATTCTCAAATATAGTTGACTGAATCCCTAGTTTCTGAGATACAGGCACTGGAAAGCACTGTGAATGCTAAGTCTTTGGGGATAATAGTGGGCCTTGGACATGAAAATCAGCAATAGGAACACTAATTCCTAAATATCTCAGTAACTGTACAACATAGAAAAGAAGTTCAAATTTCATGTTATGTATGGCTTTCCAGCCCACTTCTGCACCTAGTCACTAGGGGACTAAGAAATTTTGTGACATAAAATCTGGATCTCGAACTGCTTTCCAGATACAGGCCCTGAAAGGCATCACAGGCGCTGCAATCTTATCTTTGGGAACATTTCTGAACTTCAGAGTGCTGTAACTCTGGGCGTCTTTAATGTTTTAGCACCAAACTACAAAAGGCACATCTGTGGAACCAGGACTTGCCACCCTGCAAATTTCAGCCCAACAGACCAAACCATTTTATTGCAAGAGGATGGCAAAGATTTGCAGTTATTTTGAGAATACTTTAAAACACTTTCAAGAAATCATGAACGCTTTAAAAAAAATCACAAACCTTTGGCATTTCCTAAAGTATTTTGCAAAAGTATTTTTTCCCAAAGTTGAAAAAAGCATTTCTGGGGTTTAACCCTCCCAAAAAAAGACAGGGCTAGCATCTTCAGGATCCGACTAGGTAAACACAACAATCAGTGTTTACCTAGAGGGTCCCAGTTTTAAATGGCACATTTTCTTTTCAGTAACTGAAAACAAGATGGTGGAATCACAAAAGTAACATGGCCATCTGCTAAAGTAAAAATAGCATTTGTGAAACTTTCGTGCTGCACAGCTAACGCTCCCAATTGACTATATTGGGAAAATTGTTTTTGAATGACTTTTGAACAGTTTAATATTTTTCATCAAATCTTCAAATGGCACATCAGTGATGAAGACTGCATCTTTCCTGAAAATTTTGGACTGACTGGACAAACCATGTGGGCTGTGGGCACGAGCAAATGAATGCACAAAAGTCCTTTTTTGTATTTTTGGCATTCTGTAGTTCCAAACCGCATCCGATCATAACACAACTTGCCAGATCGAGAGATCTGTGGTACCAGACTGTGCATGCAACATTTCAGATAAATCTGTTGTATGGTGGCAAAGTTGTTAAGGTGCAAATGTTGAGGTTTAACATTAAAGTGCTTACTCAAGTTTAATTATAGTGGCACTACTGCGTTACTATAAGATATATATATATATATATATATATATATATTTATAAAATGTACACTTGTTGAAAAAAATTAAAGTGCACAATAATCATTCCTGACATACATCTATCACAACAGAGGAAAGTTAATTAAATAGTGTTATAGCATGTCTTCGCTTCTCACCACATCACAATATATTATCTGAACTATGATTTTGAATGATTCAGTTAGTTTATTTAACTGACTTGGATATAATTTTCAAAAACATCATAATTATTTTGTGCAAGTAAATACAGTGGCTTCCACTCTGTTCTGAGTTTGTTGAAGAACTTAATGTAAAAGCACCTTATGGTATAGTAGACTGTAATTTTAATGTTTGACAGTATTCTGTGCCTCAAAATCTCAACAGCCAACTGACAATGGGATATTGGAAATTTAGGGGATCAAAGCCAGGTGTCCAAAACCCAGAGACCTCCTTGAAGATCAGGGTCAATTGAGAGGTAGGATGGTCCTACACTTTTAACCCAGAAGAACATATGTGTGTAGATGGGTTCTATGGAACTACAAATACTGTATGGAAAACCCCTTTAAGTAAAACAAGCAGTGTCACTTCAGTTATTTATTTTTGTAAAATTTACAGTTCCTCACACCACACATGCGAAAGTGTCAAGACCATACAGGAAAAGTCCATACATTTTGTGCAGCATTGTATACCAACACTACTGAAAACAGTAACAGTCCTAAGGAAAAAAAATAACTATTACTTCTGGTGGCAAGTTGCACATTTTAACACGTTACAGTAACAACATTGTATGGGCTTTCCGTCCAAGCGATGAAGGAAGGTGCATCCCTATAGTATTCTGAATGAGAAACTGTGCAACAGAATTTTGAAAGTTCTTACCTAAACCAATAAAGAAAAGGAATGCACACTGCAAGCTACATTATCTGTGCAAACAACACAAAATGTTTAGCGTCAAACCTTTAGTAAAAGGAAAATGGAGGCAACAGATATTACTGCATATCAGGCAAAGTTTGCAGCTCGCTGCCATTTATGTCCTAGTAAGCGTGTTTATGGCAGGTGCTATATTTTAACATATTTTGCCAGGTAACCACACAGAGACCAGAGGACTCATTTCCAGTTGCGATTGGGGAGGGGCATAAAATCATAGAGAAGGCAACACCATATATTAATTAAATTAAATTATGAGTTACAATGACTGAGTAATTTCATGCAACTGTGTTCTCTCACCTTTCTCTGCATTTTTGCCTTATTGGTTGATTCCAGTGATCCATATCTGCTTGCTTTTTTTTTTTATAATCTCAGAACTTTACCTGATAATACAATAAACATAAAAAAAAATAATATGATATATGCCTATCTTACTTGGGCTTATTTCATTTTTAAAATAATTCCACCATAAAAAATACTTTACACTTCACAGAGCTTGAATTTATCTCTGAATTTTCAGTACTGCTGCATTGATGTCTATTGTATTATGGGCCCATTCAATGGTCGGAGGTTATGAAAGACATGTTGCTGTTGTGTAATTCTACTGATAAAAATTATTTTACACAGATTCTGTTTTAGCGCATTTTAGCAATTGCTCACATTACAGTTTGTTTGCCCCAGTGCCTATACTGTGCATCACTGCCCCATACTGTATATCTTCACATTGAATATATTGCCTTCATAGACTTCTCTGTCTGCTAGTTTCCAACTTCTTATTACTGTCACCTGGCTTTAACTGAAATTCAGTATGTCCTAAATGTTTCAGATATGTCTGAAATTCAAGACAGAAAACTTCTGTTGTGCAACATTGCTATACTTTTGCGCCATCCACAGGCTAGTTGTACATGGTTGGTTAGTGTTTGGACCGCGGAGCTGCAGTAAATCCCCATCCAAGTCATCCGCCTCTCTTGACCTCTTGCAGTTTAGATATGTTACTGTTATTGTTGGGCTGGGAGGTATTGTTTTCATGCAAATGTCTGTATTTAAGAAGGAACTGTGGCTAAATACAGAATGAGACAGACAGTTACCATAGCTTTAGAGGTTATCTGAATAGAGCCAGTCAGTTGAAAAGTATGTAATTACATTGTCAAATAGCTGAAAAGTACTCCCCTTTAGCTTATTGCCACTTGAAGATAAAATTATTTCTCTATCAATCAGTCAAGCAATCAAAATCTTTATTTATCCATGCAAACATCATTGAGCAGAGCTCTTTTACGAGATGGACTTGGTTAGAACAGGTACGGTAACATCCATCATAAAACATATAAATACATATAAATAAGTATATAAATACAAACACAGTGGTGCAGTAATAGGGGAGTCAAATGATAAAAGGAAGACAAGACAAGCCATAACAGAGGAGGATTCAAATACAAGGGCAGGTCCACCATTGAACCATGCAACTGTATATAAACCATGTTCTCTGTATAGAAGTACCAGTTAGTTCATTTACCAGGGCAGTCACTAGTACTAGCCATGATATGTAAGTGAAGGATAAACATTGTGAGAAGTGAAGTCCCAAGGATAGGTCGGTAGAACTGATGTTGTGGTGGGGGCCTACGGGAGAGGGAAAGGGAGTTATGACTTTTATAGTATGATTAGTGTAGATTGTGGATAAGTGCAGTATAGAGTTGTGAAAAGAAGGCTGGGAAAGTGGGAAGATAGACCATTATCAAAGGGAGGACTGAGGCATCAAGGTGTTACATGAAAGCATGATGACAGACCAGGGCCAAGAAGAGACAAGCACTTGAAGTAAATTGTTCATGGTTAAATGGTACAAGTTAGCATGATGACAATTCATGGTCATGGGAAACAATTACACTGATCATTTCTGAGACGTGAATATAAGAGATTGAAAGATGAGATGCCGATGGGTGACCCCAGTTTCAGTTTTTTTGCAATTTATTCCACAAGGAGAACAGTGTAAAACTCTAGCATCATTATGCCTGAAATGCAGGCATCAAAGCAAAGAAGCAGGTCACCACCACCGCCTCAGGCTGCAGATCTACCTTTTACAGACAACTGATTTGGATAGGCAGAGTGGAGAACGAGACACACATAGTTGCTACAAAAGTGTCTACAGTTGCCAGCAAAGAACGAGAAATTAAAATGCCACACCCCCAGCTACATTCTGTTTTTAAGTCTTTAAACAGATTTAGAAGACAGATTACTCTGTTGAAAAGTATTAGGTTTCTCTTAAAATGCAAATAGTGGTTGCTTAGCTTCATGGCTTTGAAATAAATGCCTAGGCTAAATTAACAATTTTAAGTAATTATTAGACTTCAGTGTTTTGGGCACAAGATCCAGTTTCAGAGATGGAAGCTCTTTCATGTAAAGTCAAAAAGCAACCTTAGGTATTAAGTGGCAACCTCAGCTAGCTACTCCCAACTCCTCAGATGAGGTGAGCCATGATTCTTTGCTGCCAGGTTGAGAAAAGCTGAGCACATACATTTGACACTAAAGTCATCAGTTTGCAACCTCTCTGACTACAATAAAACCCTTCAGTAATAGTTTTTGAATGTTTACACTGATGAATGGCAGTATTGCAAAATGACCACATGTGCTGCAAGATGCTATACTCTCAGATCAGTATTGTGTATTCATCTCCTTTTCACTCAACAAAAGACATTTAAAAAATGATGTGGGTTAGAACAAAACGTAAGACCAATGGAAATTTTAATGACATTCACCAGGGTGTGTGTGCATGTTGTGCGTCTGCATGCACATGTATGTGTGTGTGTGTGTGTGTGTGTGTGTTTGTGTGTGAGCATAAAATCCTGTAGGCACAACTGAAAGAAATACTCCATCAACAAAAAGCTAAGTATTGTAATATACTGTAAAACTTGATATTTTTGCTGTAGCTTTATTTTCACTATTTTCACTGACAGACAAAACCATGAAAATATATTCACTGCAAGAATAAAATATAGTGAGTAGGGAAAAGCACAACAAAATCACAAGTTCCTTTTTGTTTAAAACAAATCAATCAATGGAATCAGATCAATGCAGATCAATGGAAGTTGGTTTAAAAGCATGCACAAGTTATTTTAAATACATTCCACGTACATATAGTAAGTTTTTCCATGAAATGCAATGTTAGGAATAGCGATGTATAGCACAACACACTAATGTTTTCAAATGGCACTACAATAACTTATACATCTTAATACTAATTGTATACAGCAAGTGCAGCAGTAGTGTCATTTCACCAGAATCATAGGGGTTACAAAAGCCCATTTTAGCAGAATCATCTGGGTTCATAGCTCCTCCACCAAGTTTTATTAAAGAAATGCTTGGAAAACCTTATTCTAAGGGTTGCAATGATCATCCTAGAGATCTCGACTGCAACCTCTGGCTACCCAATGACCTGCCAGAAGTCCACACCCCATTTTCAGGAAGTGTTAGAAAGCCACTGTTTTAGCAAATGAGTATTATGCCAACTGGTTTATTCTATTAAATACTTTCCATTTTAAATAATGTGGCAGGCTGAATGGCATATATAGACACACAAGCATTTTAATTTTCATTATTTTCTGATCCAGTAATGTTATATCCATTTTGCAGCAAGGCAACGCACAATCTTGCTTATTTTATTTTAAATGTGGCACATAGTATTGGCTCATTGTTCACTATAAAGTTGATGACAATTTCAATATTTGTTTTCAAATGCCTCACCACAGAGGATCGCTGTGATGTATATGATTTGGTCAAAGTTTACTTCTAATAATACGAAAGGCTTTATTGGACAAATCTTATTTTCAGGGAATATGTGTTTCAAGCAAACCAGGAGGCAGTGCACTCTGCAACACAAGCTGCCATACTGGAAATGGTGGCTTGAATCCTAGCACAGACTCACTGTGTGACCTTGAGCAAGTTACTTTACCTCACTAAGTTTCAGTCCTGCAATGCAGTTCAGGAGTAAGCAGGTAGACAGGACTTATGACCTTGAGCCAGTTACTTTACCTCATAAGGATAAGTTTATAATTGAAATGTATTTCATGTAATTTGGTGACAAGACTGTAGTTGGTAATGAGAATTGTGTTGGCTTGTATGGTTTCTTGATGGGTAGATACGGTGATGTAGTTCACTAACTGCTGCTTTACTGTCATGCAAAACTCAATTCAGGCAGTTCAGGAACAGG
Organism: Neoceratodus forsteri; assembly: GCA_016271365.2. Taxonomy (NCBI): domain Eukaryota; kingdom Metazoa; phylum Chordata; order Ceratodontiformes; family Ceratodontidae; genus Neoceratodus; species Neoceratodus forsteri. Next base: position 649,837,490 of record JADMNL010000022.1, read on the forward strand.
CAAGTAGACAGGACTCAGGAATTTCCAGCACAAACTGGGTGGCATGATCTCAGGAGCAGGCAGGTAGGCAGACACGACTCAGGGGCAGTCAGGAGTGGCCAGCTAAACCAGGCGAATAGAACTCAAGAATGAGCAGCAGCAGCACCAGATATGATTAATGCGTGTCTAAAGACTAAAACAGAATTTGTATACAGGCTACACCCTCATTTTCAGGGACATCCCTGATTTTGCCTCAGAAGTGATCGTGCCACAGAACCACTCCTAAAATTTGATTTTCTGTCACAGAGTAGAATAGAGATTGGAAACATAAAATTGTGCCACAGTTAGTGTTACAGTTAAGGTCTTCATCTAATAATGACAATGAGTCAAAAGTTCTGCTTTTGTATGGTGCACATTGAAATACATTGAAAGGCATACCTGTTTCTTCAGTCCACAGTCGGCTTTAAAGAGTGAAGACATGTCCATAGTGCAGAATGGGAAAACAAAGTGTGAACCCCTAGTGTTTGAGGCACAGCCAACTTTTTGACACAGTTTAGGTTTTCATCTATAAATGAGTCAAAAGTTGTGCCTTTGTATGGTGGACATTGAAATACATTGAAAGGCATGCCTGTTTATTTCACAGTCGGATTTGAAGAGTGAAGATGTGTCTGCAGCACTGAAAGAAGGGACTGCATGAGTGCTTTTTCAAAGCAAGAGGTCTTCAGCCATACAAAGTAGTGCAGGCAGAGGGCCATGGTGAAAAGAGGTGGAGGGTCTTTCTTACCTTATAAGGTTGTTCATTCACAAGCTGCTTTTCTACAAGTTGTCACAAGAGAACTACAGGCTACACCCACACAGCTCTAAAAATCACACAAACAGCAAACACGTTCTTGAACTGTATTAAATGTTCCTTTTCAACAGAAGTGAGCATTGTAGTATTCCTTTATCTAGAAAATATATCAGACCTCACCTAGACTTCTTCTCTCCATTTTGGAATCCCCAAATAAAAGGGACATAAATTAAACTGAGCAAGTGCAGCATAGGGTCACAAAACATATTCCCTACCTAAGGCATTTAACTACAATGAGAGATTAGTGAAACCAGATTAGACACCCTCGAGGAAAGATGAAGCAGGGGACCTGTCACAGCCTTACAGGATCCTTCAGAACCCAATCCTAACAGCCCAATGTTGATTCCAGTTTATGGAGGTCTGTGCAAATCTAAGAAGCCATAAAAATAGCTAGCAATCCCCAAAACTAATACACATAAAAGGGATAGTTATTTCACAATCAGGGCCTCAAAGTTATGGAACATACTGCCACGCCATGTAGTTGAAGCAGAAAACTTCAATATGTTCAAGGACAGACTAGATAGACATCTGAACTGGGCTACGGGACACAACTGATTTACCTACAAAGTTGTTGGAGACACTTTTGATGGGCCCTCGGCCTTCTTGTGTCTTATACAACTAGTAACTTAGTAATAATGGAATGCCTTGCATCTAATGGGTCACAAGACCAAGACAGCATGGATTCATGGGTGGGAGGTCATTTCAAATGAATCTGAGAGATTTCTTTGGCTGACCAAGGATATGGATCAGGATGGAGCTATGGATTTAACTTACCTAGAGTGCAGTAAGGCATTCAACACATTCCATACAGGAGACTGTTAAACAAGCTTGATAGTTTAAGCATGTGTCCAAAGGTGGTAAATTGAGTAAGAAATTGGTTAGGGTCTAGGTGACAGAGGGTGGTGGAAAATGGAGTTCACTCCGAAGAGGGATAGTGAGCAGTGGGATGCCTTTGGGATCACTGCTGGGACTGGTCCTCTTTAATGTCTTTGTACCTGACATTACAGAAAAGTTGGAGGGACGATCTGCCTCTTTGTGGATGAAACCAAAATCTGTTATAGGGGTGGGCACTCCAAAGGAGAAGGAAAGAATAAGCAGAGCTCTGAGAAAACTCAAAGACTAGTCAAGGGTATGGCAGGTGGGTTTTATGCAAACAAAGTGCAAAATAATGCACTTGGGAACAGAAACCCGCAGAGTACAAAATGGTATTAGTATTATTAATGACAACCATGCAGGAAAGACCTCTGGGGCAGTAATCTCGATGACTTTCTCTGATAACGAAGGTGGCCAGGCAATGTGTCAAAGTAGTTGGGAGTGCTGGTGGGATGCTGGGGTGCATAGAGAGTATAGAGATGCAAACATAAATTCCACCAGAAGAATTTGTGTGAAGTTGGACTTTCGCTTCTGCGAAAGTTCTGAAATTATTTTGGTGACTTTCATGGAAATTCCACGCTAAAATGATGGAATAGATGTACAGACTGCGAGTTAATGTATTAAACTGTTGGAAACATTCTGCAGAATTGATCACTGTCAGTGGTCACTCCTGCAGCTTAATATAATAATCCCTCCCCAGACTGCTGATCGTGTCTGCTGTAGATTAAAATTCCTTGAATCTAGTGGTCAACCCCTGCTGATCGCTGGCCTGATGTACTGAAACATTAAACACAAACCCCGCCAATCATGGGCCCAATATAAAATATAGTTTCCTCCCTGGTGTCTAGTGGTCCCCACCCACCGATTGGGGCCCCTGTAGAATAGCATTCACGGTGTCTAGTAGTTCCGCCTCCAGCTGATTGGAGCCCAATTTAAAAAACAATTCCCTAGTGTCTAGTATCCTCCCCTACTAGCCGATCATAGGCCTGATGTAAAAAAAATGTATTATTCCCCAGTGTCTACCGAACCCTCCCTATCCCCAATCTTTTAAACTTCTCCTCTCCTGATCTCCTTAATAAAAAACACAATCCTTTATTCTCAGGTCTAGCAGACCCCCACCCCTATCGCTGTCTTTCTTTTATTAAGTGGATCAGGGATGGAGGAATCACTAGACACCAGGTAAAAAGAAAGGGCTGTCTTTTTATTAAGGAGATTAATGATAGGAGGGGTCCACTAGACAGCAAGGAATTATACATTTTTCATGTGGAGCTTGTAGACCAGCCTGTGTGGGGACCACAAGACAATATAGACTTTTTTACATTGGCCAATGATAGGTGGGGAGGGTGACCACTAGACATTAGGGAATGTTTTTCTCACAGTAGGCCCATGATTGGTGGTGGTGGTGGGGACCACTAGACACCAGGGAGGAAACTGTATTTTCATCGTAGCCGATTCTGCGGGAGGGGGTCTAATTTTACATCAGGTCAGAAATCAGCAGATGGGGAACCACTAGATAACATAAAATTTTATTGTATACAGTGCCGGTGATCAGTGGGGAGATGTATTATGAAATAATACATCAAACTGCGGATGGAAAGAATTCCATAATTTATACTTATTATTGTGCTGTTCATCCAAAAATGTTCACAGAACAGGGTAAATATCCACAAAACACATTCAGAAGATTCCGATCTCCCTAATGGCAGGAGTTCGAAAATTTCACTAAATTTCCTAAATTTCATGAAAGTTCCACAAAGTGGAATTCTCAACTTTTGCCCACCTCTAATAGGGAGAGGTAAGAAAGATTTAGTTGGTGGTGCCTCTGTATAGATCACTGGTAAGACATCATCGAAATATTCTGTACAGTTCTGGTGGCCACACCTCCGAGGACATAGACAAAGTGAAAGCGGTCCTGAGGAAGGCAACTAAAATGCTGCAGTGTCTGCATCAAAAGACCTATGAGGAGAGACTAAAGAATTCAATGTATACCCTGCAAAACAGGAGGGAGAGAAGGGATATTATAGACACCCTTAAATACCTCAAGGATGTAAATAAGGTACAGGAGGAAAGCATTTTCAGAAAAATTGAGCACAAAAACAAGGGTTCATACTATGAAGTTGGAAAGGTACTTTCAGGAGTGAAGTGGGAAGTACTTCTTCACAGAAAGAGTGGTAGATTCATTACCAGCCAGTGTGGTGGTGCTGAAAACAGTAATGGGGTTCAAAAATGCATAAGACAGGCATAGCAGAATGTTAGTGGAAAATAATGGGGAAAGGAGAAAAAACAAGATCAGGTATGGTCTACAGAGATATTATGGGAAGGGAAAATGGACAGACTAGGTGGGCCAAACAGTCCTTATCGGCCAACAAATTTTATGTTTAGGGCAGCAAGGCTGGTTTCACTTAGAATGGCTGATGGACTTTAAAGGGACACTTTCAACCCTTTTGCATCACATTAATTCTAGTTAAAATCACATATTTTATGACTGCTTAGCTTCTCTAAAATTCATTAATGTTGCTGGTGTTTTTGTCTGCTTCCTTTCTTAATAGAAATGAAATGCATGTTAATTGTTTAGCTTTGACCAACTTTTGCTTTGTTTAAAATCCATGCTTTATTCGTATTGCTTACTTCCTAAACATAAGAAACTACCTGCAAACAGTGAAGCCACTCAAGGAGCAATAGTCTACTCTCCTCTCACTGTATCTAGAGTAGCTAGACTGTGTTTGGGTGTTCTGAAAACCAGAAAAGATGCAGTGGAAGTTGATCAAGGAATTTAAAGAAACACATTTGTGTGGCAACACCAGTATGGTGGGCAGTCTGTTTTCATTTTTTATATAAAAAAGGAATCAGAATCAAACTAACAGCAACATCAGCAGTCTCTACAAAATGTGACCAAACAAAAAGGTGTTTTTAAACTAGAGACACCTTGAAGCCTAAAGGGGCTGATTGTATACCATTTATGGTGTACTTGCTAGAAACCAGGAGGAGAGGTGAACGTAATAAAAACATTCAGGTTTCTACAGGGATAGACAAAGTGGGCAGCCTTGCATTGTTCATTTTCAGTGCAACACAAACATTAGAGATACTGTAAAAAGTAGGTATGGAGCAAGTTTAAAAAGGCATCAGTGTGGTAGAATGCGTTCTACCAGTCCAAATGCCAGGCAGGAGGTATACCTTTTCTATCTTCTTTATAGTACCCTGAATTAAGATCTCTGTTGTGCAACTGTACTTTCTAAACTTTAACCCTTTTTCCTTTCCACCATTCTATAGGTTGGCCACTATGGTAGCTTGTTCCTATAGCTTCTAATTTTTCCTATTGAAACTTCATCTATATTTTACATTTCAGTCCAGTTAGTCCTGTGTCTATGTTAAAACACCAAGCTAGGTGTTTGGAATTAAAGTGATAATGTGCCTTTAGTATATACTTGTCATTGTGTGTCATAAATGAATTGATGGACATAGTATAAAATGAAAATGTAGCACCTAGTGCTGTGATAATATTAAAACCTGACTGTACTTGATTGCAGTTATCATTGCAAATTGAGAACATTATTGGAGAAAATACATATAGGAATTATGTGTATAAGGAAGATAATTGATAGTTGGCCAGAAGGAGGTTTCTTAAATATTAAAGGTTTAAGGAGACTTCAAGTATCCCTAAATGTGAGCCCTTTGAATCCCAATTTTCAATACTGTTTATCTAATAGAACTTGTATATTTGGACTGATTAAATTCATTATGAACAGTACAAAGGTAGTTAAAACAGAAGGAGTTTCCGACTGAGGGAGACAGCTAGTTCACTAGTGGGAGTGAAAAGGTTACATTAACTGTCTCACTGAACTGCTTCTTTAGTTAATCTGACAGAAGTTTTCCCAAACAGATTTATAACCCTTTCCAGGCACAGCCCACATTACAACATACTTTATAGTGCTTGCAGAATAACAGGCTTCATCAACAGAAATTAATCTTTCCCTGCTTTAAAATAGAGAAAAAGTGCCCCAAGATGAGAAGAGCTGGAGGAACTATATAGAGCCGTTTTCCTCAAGACTAAAATGATGAATGAAATAAAATGTTTTCTTCCTCCTCCTCCTGTGGAGAAAACATTTAGGCAGGATTCATGAAACTTGAAGAAATACCCACAGCTGCGGGTAAACCTCGGCACAAGTCGGTTGTGACTTGCGTATCCACAGGTTACCCACAGCGGCGAGTATTCACAAAAGTGGGCCGGATTATGACCGGCTCCATGATCTATGGCTGCTTGTCGGTGGTGTCACCGGGGAGATGGACGAGCTATGGGATGGGCTATGGCTGTTAGAGCAGCCATAACACCCTCCGTAACTGCTGTGGCTGTGAATCGCCACCGCCGAGCAGCGGACGCTTTCCAGTCTGCAAAGGCAGTTGAGGAGGGATTTAGGTTGTGGTCAGTTTGTGAATCCTGCCCTTAGTTTCTTAAAGTTTCTTTATTTCTTTTAGCTGTCCAGCTCACTAAGTGCCTGTCAGTTTGTTTGAATGAAATAGGCTCCTAAAATGGAACGCCTTACAGAGTAGTAGTTGTAAAAAGCAGGCAGTCAGCTCTGTTTTGGAGCCAGAAAGAAAACGCTATTGTTGCTCGATTGTTGTTTTTAAGGCTTAAAATCCCTACAAGAATGCCACCTGCTAAAGAAAATGTGAGCAGAACATAATATAAGCTTTAGAGACAAGGGCATGAGGAGGAGAACAGCTTGTAAGCGCATGAAAGGCACTCTCTCTCTTTCTCTCTCACCTTCTCTCAGCATTCTATAGCACAGTGCATAAACAGAGGGAAGGTATAGCAGGGCAAGGAAATAAGCACCCCTGTAAGTAATCATGCTTGTCCCTGGCCCTGACAAATATATTGCTTACTCTGCATAAAACAATGCAAACGAATATTAAAGATTTAAAACATGTTTAAAATAAAAGACATAGAGACACTGTTTGAATGCTCTGAATGATTCCTCCTATTATTTAGTCCTGTGATACATGTGTTGGAGGGCTGAGAGGATACAAGACAGTAGGACTATAGATATTAAAATAGGTGTTTACCTATAACAAACAGACAAGCTAAGATAAAGTATGGAGCTTACCTGAAGAAGTTGAAACTGAATGTGCCCTTTAAGGTGACAGCGGCCTCTAGGGGACACCCTTTATAGTATATTAAGTGTCAGTCAAACTGTTCATGGAGGAGTCAAATCTCATTATGCACCAGTTAGCATTCTACAGTGTATTGTATGGCTGTTATTTATTTATTTATTTAAGAGTTTTACCAGGAAGGTTATTAATAGCATAAGTTAAAACTTTAAACAATAGCCTCCTGATATATGACTTAACTGAATATTGTGTCAACCTAATCTTAAATATTTGTATTAGCATAGATAGTAATGTTGTATTAGAAAAGGGCAGATCAGGTGACCAGACCTTTTGGTATAAAACCCCTCCATTACCAGAGTCAGATCAGGTCAGCCTTGTCAGAGTAACCTGGAGTAGGCCAGTATATGGTCTGAGAGAGCACAGAGGAATGTGGACCTTAAAAGCTTGATAGTGATCCACGCTGTGCACAGTACTACAAGTTGTAGTATTGTTGTTGTAAGAATTGTGTTTTTTAGTTTAGTTTATTTTTGATTCTGACATTTTAATAAAATAAAATGATAAATGCACTTGTGCATTTTTATGCACTTGACTTTTGGTCTGCCTAGTTTAGTGTTATCCTCACCCACACCCTGTGACAAAGTAAGTAATTTTTAAGGACAGGGTGCTGAACAGGTAGAGTAGATTCCCAATGAGGTTATCTGTACAAAATCAGAGGTAGAATTCACGCAATGGTGGGATAGACACATGAGATTAATGGGGGAAGTGGAGGAGGGAAAAAGAGAAGAGAGAAGACGATTGACCACTAATGGGCTGGGTCTCGTAGGTTTGACAGGGAATATGGTAAGATATGATAGACCAACTGGCCTTCCTGCCATCGATTTCTACATTCATCTGTTTCTTTGTTTCTGTGACAATAAATTGCAATTAGTGTCTAATGGGGCTAATTCCATACATTGGATAATGAAACATAGAAACATAGAAACATAGAAGTTGACGGCAGATAAGGACCGCAAAGGCCCATCTAGTCTGCCCATTTCTTTTCTACCTTATAAATGTGCCATCGGCCTTTGCTCTGTCAGTGGCCTATCTATTCATAGTCATTTGTATTGCTCCCCTTATGCCTATCCCATGCCTGTTTGAAGCCCTGCACTGTATTCATAGCCACCACTTCTTGTGGTAAGCCATTCCATGCATCCACCACCCTTTCTGTGAAAAGAATTTCCTCACATTCCCTTAATCGGCCTCCTCTAATCTCATGCTGTGTCCTCTTGTCCTGCTATTTTCTTATATTTAAACATGTTAGACTCTTTCACCTTGTTTATGCCCTTAAGGTGTTTGAATGCCTCGATCATATCACCTCTCTCCCTCCTTTGCTCAAGGGTATACATATTGAGCTCCGTTAATCTGTCCTCATATGTCTTCTGATGCAGTCCCTGCACCATTTTGGTTGCCCTTCTCTGGACTGCCTCAATTTGGTTAATGTCCTTCGAAGGTGTGGCCTCCAATACTGCACGCAGTACTCCAGATGGGGCCTAACCAGTGTCTTGTAAGCAGAGGATTATTACCTCCCTCACGACTTGTGATACCCTCACTAATACACCCTAACACCCCCTAGCCTTACCTACTGCTTTAGAGGTCTGCTTGGATGATTTTAGGTCATCAGTGATGATGATGATGCCCAAGTCTCTTTCTTCCTTTGTGACTGCTAGCAACTCCTCCCAGCCTATAGGTGGCTTCAGGGTTTCTCTTCCCTATATGCATGATTTTGCACTTCTTTGCATTAAATCCCAGTTGCCACTCTTCTGACCATTCTGCTAGTTTATCCAGATCTCTTCTCATTCTGCCCACCCCATCTGGATCATCTACTCTGTTGCAGATCTTGGTGTCATCTGTAAACAGACAAGCCTTACCCTCTAGTCCATCTGCAAGGTCACTAATGAAGATGTTGAAGAGGACTGGCCCCAGGACTGATCCCTGAGGTACCCCACTTGTGACTTGCATCTCTTCTGACTGTATACCATTTACCACCACTCTCTGTTTTCTGCCCTCAACCAGTTTGCCACCCAGTTGACTAATCTGACCCACCCCAAGCCTACCCAGCTTATTTATCAATCTTCTATGTGGAACAGTGTCAAAAGCTTTGCTGAAGTCAAGGTAGGTGACATCAACTGCTCCCCTTGGTCCACCACTCTGGTTACCCAGTCAAAGAAATCTATGAGATTAGTTTGACAGGACCTTCCATTTGTAAACCCATGCTGTCTTGGATCCTGTGCCCTATGGATTCCAGGTGTTGCACTATCCTTTCCTTAAGGAGTGCCTCCATAATCTTGCCCACTACTGAGGTAAGACTGACCGGTCTGTAGTTCCCGCCTCCTCCCTGCTACCACTCTTGTGGAGCGGGATCACATGAGCCCTTCTTCCAGTCTTCTGGGACCTCTCCTGTGCTCAGAGACTCACTAAACAATTCTGCTAATGGCTCTGCTAGTTCCTCCTTTAGCTCCTTAAGTACCCTGGGATGTATGCCATCAGGTCCCATTGCCTTATCCACCCTGAGCTTAGCAAGCTCTTGTAGGACCCTTTCTTTTGTGAAGGAGTAGTGCTCACCTCCCTCCCCCTGTGTCCATGATGCTGAGCTGTGGGCCCTGCCCTACCTTCTCTTCAGTAAATACTGAGCAAAAGTATCTATTTAGGATCGATGCCTTTACAGGGTCCTCCTCCTCACATGCTCCCTTTTCTCCATTAAGCTTAGCAATACCCCCTCTGGACTTTTCTCCTTTCACTAATGTATCTATAGAAAGTCTTGTCACCTTCTTTTACTGTTCGTGCTAGTGTTTCCTCAGTTTGGGACTTTGCCTGCCTTACTGCCTTACCTGCTTCCCTTAGGGCAGTGGTATGCCTCCCTATCTTCATCCCACTGTGTTCCCTTTATATTTCCTGAAGGCCAGCCTTTTGGCTCTGACCTTTTCTGCTACTGTATTTGAGAACCAAAGTGGTTTCCTTCTTCTTTTGCACTTCCTTTTCTGTCTAACACAATGGGATGTTGCTTCAAGTATTGCATCCTTAATCCTTGCCCACTTTGCCTGTACCCCTCACCTGTGTTTCTTTTGCCAGGGCTAGCTTAACTCTGTTGGCCATCTTATCACAGTCAGCTGCTCTGAAGTCCCATATTTTTGCCTTGAATGGGATGATTTTGATGTAGTAGCCAAATTTAACCATACCATGTGATGGTCACTGGCCCCCAGGTGACCTTCTACCTGGAGATCTGTGATCCCTTCTTTGTTAGTCAGTACTAGATCTAGGATAGCCCTGTCTCTTGTGGGTTGCTGTACCAGTTGTTTGAGGCCCTCCCTGCAGGAATCCACTATGAGTCTAGTTCTGGCAGATGTTCCTGCTGGTATTGACCAATCTGTATCTGGCATGTTGAGTCTCCCATTATCAGAACCTCCCTTTAGCTGTCATGTTTTGTATATCTTCTAACAGTAAGTGTCTATGTCCTCCCTCTGGTCTGGGGCCTGTAGACAACCCCAGTTCTTATGGCTATCCCATTTCCTGTTTCAGGGTGACCCACAGTTCTTCTGGCTCCTTATGTGTATTCTGAATTTCTGTAGCTTTGATATTTTCATTAACATACAGGGCCACTCCTTTTGCACCTCGTCTCTTCTGAACAATACATAGCCAGGTACTGAAGTCTCCTATGTGGTTACTGGTAAACCATGTTTCACTAATTGCTACTATGTCCAGTTTAGCCTCTGACATTATTGCCTGCAGGTCTGGGATCTTATTTCCCAGGCTGTGAGCATTTGTGTACATGATTTTCCATTGGCCAGATTTTGTGTGTTAGTTGTTGGGTGAAGTTTGGCATCATCCTGTGCTGCCGATGGGGAGACAAACCTTTTTCTTACCTGGTGATGCAAATGAACGGCAAACATGCTGAATTCCTGTTTGACCACTAGCTGAGGGGAGGGGTGTTCTTCCCATTCGACGCATGGGTGCTGCACCCTTCTCCCCATTTGCTAGTTTAAATATTCTGCAAAGACATCAAACTTCTGCCCAATGCACTGACTCCTCTTTAGTCAGATGCAGTCCATCAAATTTAAAGAACTTTCGCTCCCAGAACTGTTGCCAGTTCCCTACAATCTGTGTCCTTTTTTCCTGGCACCAGTCCTTGAGCCACGTGTTTAGCTCCCCATCTCCCCTTCTCTGACCTTCCGTCCGTCCATCTGCTCCCCGCCTCCCAGACTGGCAGGATCTCAGAGAAGGAGATGCCGGATGAAATAGATGATAAGTTTGTCACCCAGCCTAGTCAGGTGTTCCTTGGTCTCCACAACTGACCGCTGGTGAGACTATTAGTCCCATGTGTACTAGGACATCAATGTTTTCTCCTGCTTTGTGAACAATTTTAGCAATGCGGCCAGTGTCTCCATGCTGATGTACCTGGGAGACATCTGACCATCACCCTGGCTGGAGATGGGTATCAACTCCCGAATCATGGAGTCTCCTATGATCAGAAGTTTTTGGATTTCCTTTGTGCTTGTTTAGTTTTGGTTCCTGATTTGGGTGAGTTTTGTTGTGCTAGCTCCTGTGCTGAGTGTTCTGCTCTGCAGTGTCTTCTGCCTCTTTATTTGATTTCAGAGATAGAGGCAGATACCTGTTTGTAGTGTTTATATGGTTTTGGAGGTAATGTGTTGAGAGCAGAGAGTGATGGGGCACCTGATTTGCTCCTCCTAACCACCTGCCAACCTCCTGGACCAACTACCCTCTGCGGTCGAGGTTTTTCTGTTGGATGCTGGGAAATGGCAGGTGGTTCTTATAATGTACTTCCTCTTCAATATGAAATTTGAGGCGTGCAATCTCTGCCCATGCTGCCCGGAGCTGAGCCCTAAGATCTCCAAAGGCCCAGCATGTAGGACAGTGTCCTAAATCCTGTAAGACTGTCCTTCTGAAAATTGTTCCACAGTACCTGCAGTTAATGAAATCCATTCCAAATAAGTTGCTGGGTTTGTAACCTAGTCAGAGTAATTAGAAGGAAAAAAAAAGGAAAAAAAATGCAAGTAATGGTTTAATTGTGCTTTGTTTAACTTGTTATAACAAGTTAAATTACTAGTGCCCTGTAAATGAGATCACCTTGTGGAGGCTCCACTGATCCGCCCCTTCCTGCTCTGCCACAGGAAATGTCACAACTGTGGTACCCTATAAAAGGAGTGTAGCGTGGGGTGGTTGGGGATGGGGTGGGTGGCTGGGCCCTTCCCCGCCTAAAAGAAGAACCACGGATGAAAGAACAAGGAGGTAAGAGCAGAAACAATCAGTCAATAACAAATGCAGTAACCCTGAAAGCTTATCCTAATGTTAGATAAAACTGTAAAACCTGTAAAGCACCACCTGTAATAATTTCAGAGAAGATATCGCTGTAAGAAACACTTTGCTCCAGAGAAAAATAAAGCAGTAACAGAAGATATACCTTGCAAAAGACAATTTGAATCAGAAGATTACAGGAGTAATCTGTTAGCACACACCTGTAGGCACACTTGTAATAATGCAGAAGAAGGTATACCAGCAACAACAATTTGAATCAGAGAAAAAATAAAGCAATGAAATGTTAGCAACAAACAGTAGCAATCCCTGTGAGTAAAAAATAAAAACATCACCACACAGTAAATCTGCTTAGCCAAACTAAATCTTAATCCTTCTCCCTTGCTCTGGTAAATTTCTCACTCTGCCTTTCAAGCAGTCTTAGAAGGAAAAAGCTCAGGTGAAGCTAGGTGCCTTGGCCAGCAAACCAAGTCTTCTACCTCCAAGTTATCAACTAACCTGACTTTTAACCCTTCTTCTGTTGGAAATTACTGACAGTTTGCCAGCTCCTCCACCTCTACATACACACTCAATCCTTTGAAGAGCTGTGGGAGGAAAGCAATTAGCTCCTTCAATGTGAGAAGGAGACTGAAACACCCTCTGAGACAACAAACCTTTTCAACAAACAAGAATAAAATAAAACACAGTGTCAAACAGTAATTTTGCTTAACCCAATGATAAAAAGTCACAAAATGTAAGCTCCACCTGTAATACAGTAATTTCAGAGAAGATATACGCTGTAAGAAACACTTTGCTCCAGAGAAAATAAAGCAGTAACAGAAGATATACCTTGCAAAAGACAATTTGAATCAAAAGATTACAGGAGTAATCTGTTAGCACACACCTGTAGGCACACCTTGTAATAATGCAGAAGAAGGTATACCAGCAACAACAATTTGAATCAGAGAAAAATAAAGCAATGAAATGTTAGCAACAAACAATAGCAATCCCTGTGAGTAAAAAATAAAAACACCACCACACAGTAAATCTGCTTAGCCAAACTAAATCTTAATCCTTCTCCCTTGCTCTGGTAAGTTTCTCTACTCTGCCTTTCAAACAGTCTTAGAAGGAAAAAGCTCAGGTGAAGCTAGGTGCCTTGGCCAGCAAACCAAGTCTTCTACCTCCCTATTGAGGTAGTTTGATGTTTTTCTTGAAAAATAGAGATAGAGTCATGAGAAAAATGTAGAGATGTGGAACTAATATCAATCTACTCTGAATGGGGTAGGCCCAACTAGCAACACCATTAACCCACCCCTCATAGTCATCTCTGGTGTGCCCAATTGCATCATATTGAGTTCCATCCTTCTCTCTCTTCTCAACAATCTCCCTACAGTCTGTAGGTCAAACTGATATTCATATGTCTGCTGGCAATACAGTCATCTTTACCTCTAGAATCTTGCAAAGTATGTTTAAAATGTCACTACAACATGACTTTCCTTATGTCAAATGCTGGTTCCACTCAAACCACCTCTACTGAAACAATAAAGAGACTGTGTTCATATCTTCTGACTTCAGACAGTGCTTCACCAAGCTCAGTCACTCCACTGTCATTCAAACCAGGACAGTGCTGCACTTGATGTGGACTCCTACTTAAGTACAGTACCTTTTGTGTGGTTGGAATGAGATGTGGATTTCTCTTACATTGTTAGCATAAACCCAAAAACTTGCTTCAAAGCATGATGAGTTGTACAAGAAGCTGTCCTGTCTTCCCGTGAGTGGTCCATCATCATTTTAAAATAATCCTACTGATGTTCGGTATTGCAGATGTTCTTTATGGCACTGCTGAGGGCTTAGAAAATTCAGGGTGGATCTGGAATTGGTATTGGGTTTGCTTAGCCACAAATATTTCGTATTAGGATTTGGGTTTGGTTAGATTAATTGAAATATTGGTTTAGATCTAAAACATCCTGAATTCATAGAGATGTGTCTGTTGGGTCTCCTGCAATTCATTTATAAAATACATTTAGGTTAGTCCTTATTAATTCTAATAGGTTTTACTTCAGATCACATCCTTTGGGAAATTATGATTCTATCCTGATTTTGTTGCAGATTGTGGTAACTTTTATTTGACTAGCAAAGAAACTGTACATTGATGTTACAGTGCTTATGAATTCTGGGCTACATAGGTCCCTCTTCATGATCTTTAACAAACTGATCAGAAGAAGCAGCTCCTATAGCAAAGGTTGATGTTAAAGTATTTGCATAGGAAAAGGAAGGCAGAGATGCATCATCTTAAAACTCTCAATGTGTCATGGATGATTACAAAGGTATAAGAAGGCCAAAGGCAGGGGGAGAAAAAAGTTGAAAGTTTAAGAGAGGAAGGTCTTGCTAAGTACAGTACATAAATAAAAGATTAATCTCACTACATACTGTAGGATATGGTGTAATTATTTTTGCAATTCAGAGTTTTATTCATTTTATACAATTGCAGAGAGAAGATCCAATAATACATACATACAAATAACAAAGTAATACGTACTAGTAATTAGATCAGCTCCCCAGTCACTCTCTCCCTATTTCCATCCCTTCACACAGAGTACTGCTACTTAATATACTGTAAAACTACCAACTGGAAAAGAAAAATGTTATGGCAATTGGAGAGAGTACAATACAAGAAAAGGGGCCCCAAACCTTGTGAAATTTCTGAGATTGATCATGTAGACTAGCAATTGTCTTTTCCATTCTCAGGTTTGCCAACAATTCCTGTAGCCATTCACCATAAGTAATGTCAGTCATATCTTTCCAATGCCGCAAGACCAGCTTTTGACTGACATGGCTATAAGGGTTATGTGATATTTTCTGTTAGTGACTGTGACAGAAGAAAGATCCCCACTATACATATTTCGGGAGAGAAGAGGTATGATAAGCCTAATAGGGTTGGCCTTCTGTTAAATAACATTACAAAGGGCACTATCTTGGGGCATGCTCAGAAAATGTGCAGTAGATTACCCTCATCCTGCTGGTAACAAGTGCATGTGGAGAAGGTAGGAGTCCCAACCTAGCCAATTTCTGAGGTGAGTAATAGAAGTTATGCAAGATTTTAAACTGTGTTAACCAAAGCTTATCTTGTTTAACATATTTATGACAGTACAGCCCTAAAGAGGACCAAATAATTTCCTGATGGGGAAAAAGAGAAGACCAAAACTGAGTTGGGCCAAAACTATCAGGCCATTTCCAATTGTGGATTATTCCATACATTCCAGATACAGCATGGGAAGGCCCATAATGGGAATCAGCTCTATCATGTAGGATGGGCTTGGGGGTACAAGTGGAACAGTACCAACAGATTTCAGAATCAGGTGACATAATTGGAATATTTAAAAGATAACAGAGTTTGAAATATGGGATTTACGTAAAATTTCAGGTGAGGTTAACCAAAAACAATTATCCTGAGGATATGATGTAATTAAATAGGTCAGAACTCCCCACAGTGTGTCACAAACCCTGTGTCTCTGTTCAGACTGTTTTGCAATCAGTCAGGTTGCTTAATGAACTTGATATGTGATGTAATATTTTCTTGAGCAGTCGGAAAGTTGACTTCTAAAAAGCTGTAAAAACAGAACATAATGGGCCCAATTTCAAGAACCCTTAGATCCCCAGTTTGCGGTGATCTAGGGCTGCAGTGAACTCTAGGTGTGTCAGGGACTCTGTGCCCGATTTTCTATTAAAGGGGTCCCTGCACCAAAATCTGGGAGTTGCCACATCTGCAGGATAGTGCCAAACATTAAGTGCATCTGCAGGAATTGCAGCAGGGATCTGCCACCTCCACTCTGGCACAACACTAGAGGGGCCAGGATGGTGGGGAGGGTGAAACAAGTTTGCCAGGAGCGGTCAGAGGGCATAAGGGGCAATAGGATTGCCATGAGGGAGTTGGGGGAGATGGTAGGCATGTGAGGGAGTGATGTGGCACCTGGCAAGGGTGCTGTTCATATAACTATTAAGATAATGGCACGGTACCATGGGGGGTCCAGGGACAAACAGTGATTGAGGCTGGGGCTGTTCCCACCTAGGGACATGATACGGTTTGTCCCTGGGATCCCCACACAGTACCATCCCTTTAGCTTAATGGTTACATAAGTGGCATCCCTACAGGGTGTCACATCACTCTCTGGCATGCCCGCCAACACCCCTATGGCACACATATCTCCTTCAGCACCAGGACCCCATGTTCACTGCCCCCATTTTGTTGTCTTGTGTGGCACTGGCACAAGGGGCTTAGACCTGACTGGTCTAACCCGACCCCCTTGCTGCACTCCATGGCAGGACTTCCAGAATCCCAATAAAGGGGATGTTGCAGCCCTGCTGGGTGCAAGCCCCTTGCAACCTGAGTACTTGGTTGTGTGATGTGACCATGGCCCAAGGGAGCTTTGAAACAGCTGGTTTAGGAGTTGGTCACCATTGGAACAGGAGCTTTTATAAGGCAAAGCCCATGTACACTCCTATATAGTATGGTATTAACTCTTTATTCTACCATCTGACAACAGGTTATCGATACCGCTTTTAAAAGTTTCTTTATTTATACTTAGAACTAATTTTGTTGGTAAATTATTGCATATGTTAATCACTCTTTCAGTGAAAAGGAACGTCCATTTGTTTGTTTTAAAATGCCCACCCTTAACTTGCAGTGGATGCCCCTGGTGTAAAGATTTGGATTTTTAAATGTAATGTCTAGTTCCTTTGAAAGGGTTTGGTTTTTAACAATATCGTAGTAAAATAATAAATCCCATGTAATCTCCTTTTCCTCCAGGGAATATAATCCTAATTCATCCATTCTATCTTTGTATCATAAATTCTTAACTTCTGTAATAATTCTGGTCATACTACGCTGAATCCTTTCTATCCTTACTATGTCAAATTCTCTTAAAGGGTTCCACAGTGAGCTACAATAATCCAACTGTTGGCTAAAATAGGAACTGTACAGGGGAAAATTACCTCTTCTCTCCTACTTTTGATGTTTCTTTGTAGCGATCATGCAACTTTGTTTGCTTTTGAAATAGTATTTGTGCACTCTGTGCTGAAATCTATTTTATCGACTACAAATACACACAAGTCTTTCTTGTTGTTTGATTATTTAAGTGTTGAGTTACTGAGGATGTATTTAGAATGTGCATTTTTTCCCATGTGCAGGGCACATTTGTCAGTATTGAAACGTATCCCCATTCGTAGACTCAATTACTTTTTTATTTAAATTGTTTTGTATAGATTTAATATCTTTCTGTGTATCGATGGACCACCAAGTTTGGTATCATCTGCTTATTTAATTAATTTGTTTTCCAAATTGTTACCTAAATCAGACAATAAATAATTGGAAAACATTGGGCCCAAAACAGAGCCCCAGGTACTCCCTGGTGACTTCTCCTCTGCTGATAAAAGCCATTAATACTCACTTTCTGTGTTCTTTCAGTCAACCAGCTACCTATCCATTTCAATATATAGGTGTTTACCTTGAGTTTAACAGTTTATATAGTATTGCCCACTGTAGTACAGTGTCAAAAGTCCTCGAGAAATCTAACAAAATGATGTCCATGGGTATGCCCTTATCTAAGTGATAACTAAATGTTTCATAAAAACATACAAGGTTGGCGAGACATGAGCACCCTGCTATGAATCTATGTTGAGTTATATCAATATTATTAGTGGATTCCATACACTGGTTTAATTTGTCTTTAATTATTGACTCAAGAGTTAGGCATGGCTCGTTGCAAAATCCCACCTGACACAAGTTGTGATGCAAGTCACCTCTTGCATCACAATCTTTAGACATGTCCCTTGTGCCCAACTACCTCATTTGAGAATTGGGCCCTATGCGTTTCTAACCTGCTTGTTGATCTGAGTTTTTTTTTTGTATTATCTCTTTTGTCCCTACCTGTTGTCATCTCAGCCACTCCTTTAGGCTGTGCCAAGGCTGCCTCCAATCTGTCCTGTTCCCGGGCCCTGTCTCTCATATTTCAGTCATCCCCAGGGCAACCCAGTGTAACCCTTCACTGGGTGGGTCCCCTGTTCCAAGGGGAAGGCACCAGAGGCAGGCCAGTGCAATACTTGGCCCAGGGGAACTGCTGAGAGATGGATGACTCTGGGACATTGACGGCAACGGACTGTCAGGCAGCCGTCATCCTGCTGAACGCTGAGCCATTTTTCCATTTTCTGGTGACATTCCTTCCTTATGCTATGTCTGAATTGCCCCGGTCTCCACTGGAGGTCACTGCAGAGTGATGCAGTCCCACTATCACCCCAGGAGAGGAGAGCAGTCATACAGATGCTCAATCCTCCTTCCCTGCCAGCCCTCAGTGTCCCAAGTCTGTTCCCAAACCTGTTGCCAGGTTCGATGTGGGCGCCAGCGCCTCAGCCCTCTGCACCACCAGGCCGGGTCTGTGTTTCTGACTCTATTCTATGTGTTCCTCTGTTCTGTCTTCTGATTTTCTTTGCTTTACAGAATCCACTTTTGTTCATCTCCTTGCACATTGTTTTGGGGCACAGCATCAAATATTTTCAACCCTCACCTACCTTAGAATACAAATTCAAAACTCCACCCCACGTCTACAGTAGATACCCACCTTGTCCCAGCAATCAAGTCTCTGAAGTCTCTGACTCTACCTATCTTTTGACACAAACCTCCACAAATAATCACATACCTGACCCCTACCATCTAGTAACATCCACTTTGTCCCTGCAATAATATCTTTAATCTCACCCATCTCCTAACCCTGAGCCTCTACCATTCATTACATACCTGACTCCCAACGCATAAAGTGACACCCAGTCTGTCCCAAAAATAACACCTTAACACCAAACCCATCTGCTGCCACTTTTTCTGCCCTAGAATGCACACACCATTCCTTGCCATGTGATGAATACCACCATATACCAGTAGGCACATCCCAACTCTTTCCAATCTACAGCCCCACCCTACCCCAGTACATGCACAGCCCTGTCCTCTTTATTTGTTGCTATACAGCCTGCACGAGTATGCATGCACATCCTTTCACTCTAATTTACTCTCCTGCTGATCTGCCACATTATGCACACTGTCACCCCTCCCACTTGCTTGTGTACACCCTGCCCCAAATATATACAAACTTACCCTCCTATCTTCTAATATCCACCCTGTGTAGTCTTTAATCACACAAGTGCCCTATTCCAAGTACCATAATCACCACACCCCAAAACACCACTCCATGCCACAGTGGCCCAAACCCTACCATACCTGAGGCATCCCTCTGTCACTATGGCTGCCCCACACTTGATGCCCTTGCCTAAAAGAAATACATTAAAGTAGCAGCAAGTGGGAGGGTGTTAGATTATTGCATGCGGTGGGCAGAGGCAGAGGAAGTACCCAGGAGACCAAAGGTGGCACAGGCATCCCATTGAGAAGGGATGAGACAGTGTTCAGCAATGGATAGGTATGGATGGCAGGGCTCAGGTACTGAGGGTGTGACAAGTACAGGAGCACTGCACACTACATACAAACAGGCTATTGCACAGCCAGGACCCATTACTGCAGACAAATTTTCCAGCCACACCGCCACTGTATGGACACATGTGCCAAGTCACATCACCCTCCCCTCCGGTTTGTTTAGCATGCTTACAGAACAGGGGGACATAAATGACACACGTACCTGAGACAGCACAGGGGTCAACCACCCCACCGATGAACTGGACTGTGAGTGGGTCACAGACGGCAGGGTGATATGCTTGGAATCCCCCATCCATCATTCCCATTCAGAGGTAATGGGGGCACACTAAAGGGCTTGTACTGCCTGCTCCATGCCCACACAGTTCTGTGCCATGATGCATTTACTTGGCTTTATTATTGTCCGTAATGTCCTGACTGCAATATTGTGTTCCACGATGGCTTGACTTGCAGTGTTAACACGGACTTAGTCCAGTCCATCCATTACTGGTAAATGTGAGGACTACCATTGCTAGCTCTCAGCCACCCTGCAGATTCTCTTATTCTCTCTGTAAATGTTCCACAAGGATGCATACCCTTGTAGCAATGCAGCAAATCAGGCAGGAAGTTTAACTATACCAGTCACTCATTTTCTATACTCTGAAGAGTGTTAATATGTGGAATAAACTGCCACTTGATGTGGTTACCAGCAAAACAAAACAAGCTCTGGCACAGCCACTATGGCTGTAAATGCATCAACTAGATAATGATGTTTCATGGGCTTAATCATAAACATGAATTGCCATTGCATACACTAACTGAATCAAAGTATTGTACATTGAGAAAGGGCAGATATAAAATACTGCCACCATCTGTATTACAGATACCTATATGTTTCACATTTTATTATATGCACTGTTACAGCAGTCAACTCAACAGAACCGAGCCATCATATACATGAAGGTACTGTACCTTATTTGCAAACACTGGTAAGAGAACTATATGTTGTGACAAGGTGGAAGATAAACACAATGTTGAGACTTGTTTAGGAAGACATTTAATGTGTTTAATTGATTTTTTAGATTGCTATACAGTACACACATACATAATTAGTATAATAGTATATGTTTAGGGCTTATTGTAGTTGGAAACCAGTGACTTTCTAAATCTTGTTGTAGGACAGTTCAAAAGTTGTACTATTGTTCTGATGTCACATCGATAGTACAACAGCGTTTTAGATTTGATCTGCATTCTGATTGGCTCACTCACCCAAGCTCAATGGAAAAAAATTATGCGAACATGGCGGCTGCAGTTTAGTGAACACCCAGTAGTGGACGCTGCTTATTTTGACATGAGGAGTTATCATCGCCCATGTCACAAAACAAACTTTTTAAAATTTTATTTAAAATAATTATCATTTCCGACACGGAGTGAGCAGGAGCAGGAGAAGCTGAACAAGTGGCAGAGGGAGCAGGGAGAAGCAGGAGTGAGTGGTAGGGAGGCAAATCTCGAGCAAGTGGCAACAGGAGTGGGGAGAAGCTGTGAGTGGCAGAGTTAAAACAATCTAAATGAGCCCACACCATATACTATTCAGAACAGTGTATGGGCGACCATCCCACAACTAGGCTGTTTTCCTCTAGGGAGTTGATGACATCAGGAGACCTCTCGAGCTTCACCTTTTGAGGCCTCTATGATGTCATCAGCCCCTTGAGGGAAACATAGCCTTGCTGTGGATGGTCACACATCCACTATTCTATTTAAGTAGCAGTAATAGTAGTAGTAGTATTTTATTCATACATATGAATAGGAAATCACTCAATTGAGCAGATGCTCTTTTCAATGAGGTCCCATGGCATAGAAGGTTACATTACACAAATACATACATAAAAATTCCAGGATGTTGCTGATGCCTGGCACATAAACAGCAGTCAAGCGGAGATCATGCTGCACTGCCCAGTACCACACTTGCATCACCTCTTGGCATAGAGGGTATGAGCGAGTGCTCCCTGTTTGTTCAGGTACCAGGCCAAAGACATATTGTCAGTCTGAACCAGGAGTATCCCCAGACATAGATGAGGCTTGAAGGCCTGGAGGGCATACAGCACTGCCTTCATGTCTAATACATGGATGTGTAGAGATGCTTCCAGCTGAGACCATTTTCCCTGGTCTGATGGTCTCCTAGGTGGACTACCAGCCTTGGCATGAAGCATTCATTGTAAGGGTCATGGTAGGAGCAAGGGTTGAAAAGAAAACCCTGTGGAGAGACTGGACAACTCCTGCCACCAATGAAGACCCTTCTTCATGTACCCAGACACTAGGACCCTGTAGTCCAGGTTGTCCAGCCACTGATCACATTGGACATGAAGAGTCAGTTTGGTCACCCTCATATGCAGTATGGTTAGAGGAACTGTAGGCATCGCAGGTGCCATCAGTCCGAGAAGATGGAGGATTGACTGGGATACGGTCCAGCGTGTGTTAGCTACTAATCTGGCCTATTCCTGCAGGGTCTTTGCTCTGTCTGATGGGAGTAAAGCTCTTCCCTGGACTGTATCCAGCACCACCCCAAATGAATTGTAGGCACGGGGAAGAGGTGGGACTTGGTATAACTGACTATTATTCCAAGTCTGGAAAATAAGTCCAGGGTGAAGGAGAAGTACTCCTCAGATTACTCTGAGATGGGGCTGACAGAAGCCAGTCATCAAGATACAGGCACAATTAGATCTCTCTGTGGCATAGGGCCTCAGCCAAGCTGCTAGGTACTTAAGTAAAAAGCCAGGGTGCTGAGGATAGGCCAAAAGGAAAGCATTAAACTAGTAATGTTCCCTCTAGAAGACAAACCAAAGAAAGCAGTGGTGGGCTTGAAGACAGGGGATATGCAGGTAAGCATCCTGCATATCTGGTGCTCAAAGCTAATGACCCTTGTGGTGCAGGGTAGAAGTCCTTGGATAGTGAGCAGGGAACCTCTTGTACTAGACCTACAGGTTGAGCATGCTGAGGTCCAAGATGGGTCCTAGGTCACCCATCTTTTGGGCACTAGGAAGAAATGGAAGTAGTACCTCTTTTCCTATCAGTGCCAGAGGCATGGGCTCTATGGCTGACTTTTGTAGAAGAGCTTGGATCTCATCCCTATCAGAGACAGCTGCCTTGGAGGATAATGGGATAGGCCTGGGGGTTGTCCAGAGGCCTGTCTAGGAATTCTATGGTGTGAGCTCTTGCTATTAACTGAAGGACCCAAGAGTCTGTGGTTATGTCCTGCGACCCTGGAAGGTGGAGGTCAAACCCCCCAACTGGTTCTCCTCTAGGATCTGGAGGAGGGCAGGATGGGTCATCCATGAGTCAGGAGACTGAGAGGAATAAGCTGGCAGCTCATCTGGGGGCTTCTGGTATTTGTCTGGGGAGTAGGGGTTCCTGATGCTGGATACCAACACTTGGCCTTGCATTTGGCAGGGCCTCTTTGGTCTGGTGTCTCTGTTGCCGACAAAAGGCTGTTTGCTTTGTAACCCCTCGGTACATGAAGCAGACATCAAGGATGGATTTACTGTGGTCCTGCAATTCAGTGACAGTGATAAGGCAGTGACAGTGTCACGTGCTTGGCGTAAGTGGCATAATAAACTTTATTAGTACTTATTGCTTGTTTACAGATGTTTCTTGGCAGACTCTGAGACATAGGAATCTGTATTATTATTATTCACCCTACACACCAAAAGTGTTTAGATTACACCCCACCCAGATATGCCCAGTATTCATATGTTATATTTTAGGATTCACCTGGTGGTCTAGCAGTCCCGCTCCCAGCAAGATGTACCCACCCCCCACTCCCAACTCCAAACCCTAAGTCGATTCAGGCACAGCCCTCCTCACATCCCCAGCTGGCCCTGACTGAACTGTCACTGTCACCTCTGAATAACAGGAATCCCTGAAAGGGGAATCTAGGATGGAAGTCTGGACGCCTTATGGCAGGTCAACAATCCCTGAGCCACTAATGTCACTAATGCAGACAGCAGTGGCTGTGGTGAGAGCAACTGAGTATGCTGTGTCATAAGTGGCCCAGATGGTATGATGACAAGAGATTTTAGCCATTATCACTGTCTTGGCAATCTCAGTCTTAAGCTCCAGGTCCTGGATAGCTTCCAGCTTGGACTCAGGTGAGGCCAGGGAAGATTTCTGGTAGGAAACCATATGAGATACATAATTATGGATCAGAGAGTGCAAGTAGAGGAGGGATGGATCTTATGACCAAATTATATAGCTGCTTAGACTCCTTATCAGAAGGAGACATGCTCAAATGTTTAGGTTTAGAGGACTGGTCATGGGCAGCCATGATAACAACCACCTCATGCGTTAGGATAGCCAATAAGGTGCGTTTGACCCCATCTGAGGGGTGCTACATCTTGTCTGCCTTTTTTAACAGTTGAATGGAGGAAGGCTGTTGCCAGATAGTGGATGTCAGGTCTTCATGGGGCCCAGTCCAAGGCAGTATGGGCATAGGAGCCGTGTCAGTCATGTCTAGATGCCCAACAAGCCTTTTCCATTTTGGATCCTGTTCCTAGATAGTCCAGCCACAAGCATTTTGTATAGTTATGAGGAGTTCTGCAAAGGAAGGGTTCTCCAGAGGGGACTTTGGGGACTCCTTAGGCTGAGGCTCAATAGGTGTATGGCTACCAGAGCTGGAGGACGAGTCAGAGTCAGAGTTCAAAGAGTCCCCAGGGGCTGAACCTTTTAGAGGATTGTCCTGGGTTTTATCCCTGACCTGGTGTGTACAGGAGACATCTCTGGAAAGGTGGGAATCCACAGGAGAGGCTGACCTAGGGGTTGGAAAGGAAGTGGGAGTAAAGGCTGCCACTGGTTCCATGGTCAAGCCTGAGTCTAGTTGAATCCTGGCCTCCTGAATCAGGGTCTCAAACACTGCCTGGATATCAGCCTGAGGCTGGCATGGAGGCAGAGGCTGAGGAGGAGGAGGAGGTGGTGGAGGAGGAGACTGGTATAATGCATAGCCCATGTCTGATATTGAGGATATCCATGAGCCTTATAGGAGTAGGGAAAGCCAGAAGGACAATACCCTTGATTAGACATAGCCCAGCCTCTGGTACCCTGGTACATAATGGGGTTGATGGCCAGGCATTGATACCCATGAAGGGTACATTGAGTATTCTGGGGCTGATAGCCTGGAACATTCCTATAGGTCCATCCAGAGGCAGAGCTGAAGGCCTGGCTGGAGGTGGGGTCAAAGGCTCCACAGGATGTCCAGAAGGACCAGATGTTGGCCCGTAGGGACATTCAAAGGGCTGGCACTGGATCAGGTGCAGGAATGTCCAGCACAGGAAGATTCAGCACCCAAGGGCCTGACAGAAGGCCGTCCACCATTTGAGGAATGGCCAGAGTATCAGACATACTCTGACCCAGCAAAGGATCACATGGCTAAGGGTCACTTGGCATTGGGGTGTGAGTAGAACCCCGGAAGACCTGTCGCCATCTGGGGAACCAGAATCCAAGATGGCAGAACCTGATTGTCCAAGGGGCTTGGTTTGAGGAGGTCCCAATGGAAGGTCCATGGAGGGATAAATAATACGCCCAGTGAGTGAATCAAGAAGAGACTGACCCAGCAAAAGAGGGGTAACCTCCAGATTAGTGCCCACCCTGCTCTGATCTTCAGGCAAGTCTGAGGGTCTGGTTGGGCCAGTGGGAGCAAGGAACCTCTAAAGACTGTTGCATAACCAGCAGCTGGCTCACATTGATGTCGGGATATCCTGCAACCCTGACAGGAGAACCTCAGCTGTGTGATCCCCAGAGGAACCAGGGAGGGGTTATATCCACGGCAGTGAAGAAGCTCGAAAAGCTAACGTCCAACTTATTGGCCTGGGCCATGCAGACAACAGTGGAGCTGGAGTTCAGCTTACCGCTGTGATTGTATGCTCCTCGGTGGGCTGGGGAGTGACTTATCAACTTGGTTGCTGGCGATAGACCCTGAAGAAGATATGGGCCTAAGGAGCACAATAGGGGTTCTGTCATCCAAGAAGAGCCCCAACTGCACCATCAGTAAATCAGGCAGGCCATGGACTGATCCACTGGAGTGGTAGGAGGCCTGGCAGTAGGGGTATTTACCGAAGTGGAGGCCCCTCCAGTGTCAGTGGTACCCAATGGTCACTGCCAAGTGGATGGAGACCTCATCCCAGTCTCGGTGCCTCTCTTTGTCATTTTTCTTATTTTTGGCTTCTGTTGTTGGAGAAGAAGATTTTCCCACATATTCTGCAGCTCCTTTTCCATCCAAGCTAGGCACTTTCTAGCAAGTGGACTTTGAGCTTTTCTGCTACCTAATCTGTGTGGCCTGGTTGAAGGATTGGCAGGGTGCACAGTCCTTCACCCAGTGTTTGTGGCCCAGGCAGATCACGCAGTGGGAATGCTAGTCCGCATGCAGGATCTGGGTGCCGCAGGACTTGCACTTCTTTCTGATGCATCACCCAACTGTTCATGTTCCTGAATTGTACCTCCAACTATATCCCATGCTGTAAATTTGTCACTGTTATTTATTTGCTTCCCTTTCTTCTGCATATCTCTCAAGACCTCTGTATTAGACCTGTTTATGTTAAACCTGTTTATACTGTATTTTACTATGTAGTTGTTTTACCTGATGTTCTGTTCCTTTTAAGCTTAACTGGATGTTTGTGTAAACGGGCATTTTGCTCACATACCTTTCAGTATAAAATAAAGATTGATTAAAAACTGGACTGACAGACATGAACCACAGCAGTTCTGTAAAATCCAAACTGACCATACTGGGCATGATTCTAGAAAGGAAAATACCAGACCAGAGTAATGCAGTTATGAACTTACTCAACAGCAACTGTGACATGTGAGATACGTGGTGATTCTAGAACCCACGAGAATACACCAAATGCAACTGTGTAAGATGTGACATGCAAGATACACAATATAAAAGTGCGCAACATGCAGTAGCAGCCCAACATACACCAGCAGATATGCCACAGCAATGGCAGAAGCTGCAACTGAACAACAGAGAAGGAAGAGGAATTTTGGCCATGAGGAGGTTAACACCCTGGTGGAGCAAATCAACCGCCACCATGCACTGCTCATGGATGTGGCAAGGATGCCAAGAGAAGGGGAAACACAAGAGGGCATGGGACAAGGTGGTACGCAGAGTCAGTGGGCGATTACTGCACAGCGCAGGACAATCTGTGATGTGCAAAGAAGTGGAGTGACCTCAGGCGCCTGGTGAAGCACAAGGTGGCACACAACAAGTGCAGTGCACAGGGCACAGGGGTGGGACACCCAGCAGGAGCCACTCAGCAGCATCAAGAGGAGGATAGTGGCACATCTCAGCCAGTAGAGCATAGCTGGCATAACACATGCTGGACATGTTCAGACAGCGGACGGCCACAGGTGGGGACACACAACTAGCAATGTTTGTGGAGGCCAGACATGGCAACAGCACTAAAGCCAATGGTGAAGATGGGGTGGGTGGGATGACAATGTGTAGGCAGATGTAATGGTGGGGAGGCATGCCACAGGAATGCCACATGGCTACAGCTGGCCACAGAGTGGCCAAGGGAACCAGACAATGGCAAGTGGCAGGCCAGGGACAGGCATGTGTGCTGCTGACATGTGCAGCAGTAAACGAATGATCCATGGCCAACTGTGGAGGGCTGGCATGGCACATAAAACCTGAGGGGGTTGGCACAGGAATGGGCTGGGCCACACTGGGGATGCTGTGTCCTGCACTGTGTACTGTTGGGGGCATGCTGAGGCATGGCCTGGGCTGCACTGCATGTTGCTGTGTTCTGCACTGTGTACTGTTGGGGGCATGCAGAGGTAAGGTCTGGGCTGCACTGGAGAAAGCTGTGACCTACACTGTGTACTGTTGGGGGATGTTGAGGCATGGCCTGGGCTGCACTGGGTGTTGCTGTGTCCTGCACTGCGTACTTTGGGGGGCATGCAGTGATAAGGTCTGGGCCACACTGGGAAGCTGTGTCCTGCACTGTGTACTGTTGGGGGCATGCTGCATCAAGGCCTGGGCTGCACTGGTGTTGCTGTGTTCTGCACTGTGTACCATTGGGGGCATGCAGAGGTAAGGTCTGGGCTACATTGGGGATGCTGTGTCCTGCACTGTGTGCTGGGGGGCCTTGCACAGGTATGGTCTGGGCAGTAGGGAGGGGACATGGGTCACTGTCCCAGTGCCTGCAGAGTGCAGGTGAGGGCCTGAGGGGTCATGAATGGCTGGCAGGGACAAAGTAGTCACCCAGGTGTGAAGGCCCCTGCAATGTGGTGTTGCCCCATGGCTGTGGCTGTGCATGGTGCCACTGTGCAGTGGAGAGCCATATGGGGTGACCGTGTGACAGCTGGCATTGCCATACCAGGGTGGATGGCACAGCAAGGGCAGCAATGGTGGGGTCCATGCTATTGGTGCAGGACACATGTACATTGGTGGCATAAACCAGGTGGGACAGCACAGAAGGTGTGTGGTGCAATGCCAGAGTGCAACACTGAAGCAGACCTGTGAGGTAACACTGATTGGGCAGGTGAGGGCACACTGTGATGTGGGGACACCAACGTGTTTCCCATCCAACAGGTGCAGTGGAAGCTGGTGCAGGTGGCCTCAGCAGAGCTGGAAAGGGGAGAGCAGCAGCAGCAGCAGGGCCAGGATGGTGTTGGCATGGCCCAGGCCACTGGCATGGTGTTGGACAACAGTGGCAGCCCAGAGGATGCTGGAGGCAGCCCTGCTACCAGTACATCTGTGGCAGGAACACCGGAGCTGATGTCAGAGCCTGAGAGGAGTGGGGATGGTGAGAGCCCCATGGTAGAGGAGGCGGTGGACAGTAGTGAGGAGGACACAGCTGGACTGCCAGGGGAGCAGCAGGGGATCACGAGGACACCACCAGCAGTGCCGCCACATCTGTGGAGGCAGTGCAGATGCCTGTGGTCAAGCGGGAGGCATCGGACAAGACCAGCCAGTGGCTGAGAACACTGCCATAGGGTTGCTCAGCCCACTGAGCACCCTGTGAACTGCAGGACAAGTTGGATGAGGCCATCCAGGTGCTGCAGGACCAGCTTTCTCCACCGGCCTACATTGGGGACTACTGCCAGTCGGTGCTGGCTGGCCAGGGGATTGCAGACAGGAGCTGGGGAACATACAGCAGGGGCATGCAAGAGCACCACACCTGCATGGAGCTGCAGCTATCCAGCATTGCCGCAGCCTGTAGGCATTCACTAGGGACACAGCGGTATGCATGACTGGCATGGGGATGCAATAGAGGCCATCTGGCAGTGTGCTGAATGCCAGACTGTCATCATGGACTGCCTCAGCACAGGTCTGGAGAACATGCTAGCACACCAGCAGTGCCAGGATACAGCCATGGCCATGGCCATGCAGGCCATAGCATGTGCACTGCAGCAGATGGCACCCCAGCTACAGCTCATTCCAGTGCCTAGACATAGCCACCAGAGCCAGTGGTAGCCCTCACCCACCCCAGCCCATGCATCAGTATCTACTCACCCACCAGTCATGCTGCTGGTGACGATGCTCAGCTGGTCCGGGCCCCACCCTGCATGGGTTCGGTGGCGGGTCCCTCAGCTGTTACAGGTAACGGCCCTCTTGTTGCAACACTGGCATGGCCACCTCCTCCCGTGGTCCAGTGTCACATGTGAAAAGAAAATGACAAGAGAGATAGGTTTTCACCACTAACCTGAAAATGTACGTAATCTCCAGAATTGTAGATCTTAGGTTCTCTAAGATCTTGTGTCTCTCCCCACCATCCAGATCTCTGCCAGAGAGTACTAATCTTCTACAGACAAGCTAGTAGTGTCCAGAGGAGCTACAGTGGGTCATCGAACAACTATATACCAGATAACCTTCATAGCAACAGAGATAACCTCATAGTTACAGATATGAGGAACAATATGTATTGGTCCTAAGTCATCTCCACTGGATAATGAACAAGGAGGCAGATTTACTAATGAGTATCATATGAGGCAGAATATGCTTTCATTTGCATTATAGCTTGGACAAAAGAAATGCTGAGAGGTTCGAATTACAAGTGGCATTTCTTGCTTACATGCAGTATAAAACATAGACATAACAAAGGCTTTTCTCTCTGTGTCAGCTTGCTTAGACAAAAAGAACTGCTGACAGGTCCCTATTACATATCTGCCTGAGTGTAAAACACACACTACATATAAATATATGAGAATATAAGTATATAATAATCACTGATGATCCCTCAGAGTCATCTTATCAGTGATTAAGTAGATTATATATGGAATATATATGAAAGGTAAACATAATCTAGATAAATGTAATATAGTGAGGTATAATGAATCATGCATAATCATTATTAGCATATCAGCAGGAAAGCACATTCCTAGCACTCATGCTTATATGATGTGTGCCCAAATCTACTATGCTAGTGCAAAATAGCAGTATCACAGCACAATGGACCAAGAATACAGTGTGAGGTATGTGAGGTGTATGTGGGACGATAGGGGGTATAACCCAGGCATAACAGGAAGGACCGATAGACCTCCAGGTAATGATATGTGCATCTATGGGGTGGGGTGATGTTGTTTATTTATTTATTTATTTGTACATCAGTTTACAACCTTGAGCCAGAGGCTCATTTCCAAAGGTACCTCGTCACATTGAGGACAAATACATTACTTTACAGACTCATTGTTACATCACACATTTACAAGTTGTAGCAAAAACAACCACATGCATCTACAATCATTTGTAGAGCAAGAAAAGAAACCAGTCTAGTTACAGTGGTTCATTCTTTCATGGGGATGTGCAGAAACAGCATGGTGATACTAGTACAATGGGCAAATGGGCAGGTTGAGGGGGTGAGATGTGGTGCCGCTTCATACTACTTTGCCGTGTAGACTAAAGTCACAACTAGAGACAGGTGCAGGCTATGTATTAAATAGCTGGTCTGCAGTGCAGTTTTAAAAGTGGAGATCGTGGGGTGTCAGAGATGGTGGAGAGGAGCACGTTATACCAGGATGGAGCTCTGTAACAGAAAGACCTCTGTCCATGGGTTGTCCTGGTTTTGGGATCAGAAGGGTGGACTTGCAAGAGGTTTGAGTATAAACCAAGGGTTGGGCTTGGCGGATGGAGGCTGTCAGCCTGGGAGGATAGCCCAGAAGGTTTTTTTTCTGCTATGAAGCTGGTTTGGTATTGTAGTCGCTCGTCTAGATTAAGCAGCATTGCCTTGTCATATAGCTGGCATGTGAGTGAGCCAGGGCCCCTGTAATAGCCTCACATGCCTTATTCAGGATAAGGCAGATTTTATTGAGGGCGGTCGAGTCAGCAGTACCATATACAGGTAGGCCGAGTCCACCAGGGACAGTATCGAGGATGTAACCACTAGTTGGAGGGCAAACGGAAGGAGACAGTTTTATAGTTTTAGAGGATACCTAGCTGCACATTAGTAGCAGAGGCAAGTGCATCAATGTGGGTGTGGAAGGAGAGGGCTGCTACCAAAAGAAACCCCAAGGTACTTGTACGAGCAGACTAGTTCAAGGGGTTGTTTGGAGCTGGGGAGGATGGAGTGGCAAGTTGCTGGTTTTGGGGTGGGCAAAGAGCATTGTTTTAGTTTTTTTTAGATTGATGACAAGTCTGTGCTCTTTAAACCAGGTTTCAGCATCATTAAAGGAGAGTTGTAAGGTGTCCTGAAGGGCATTGGGGTTGCTGTGGTGGCAAAGAGGACGGCATCATCTGCATACAGCAGAATTCTACCAGTGCATGATCTGGGCAGGGTGTTAAAGTAGATTGAGAAGAGTAGCATTCCCAGGATGGATCCCCAGGAACACCTGAGCAGCTGGGACAGGTTGTGGAAAGTGTCCCATTAATTTTGACACATTGAGAGTGGTCAGATAGGTAGCTAGTGCACCAAGAGATCGGCCCAGTAGAGAGGCCAGTGTGGCAGAGGGCATCCAGCAGGAGGGTGGGAGACAGTGTCAAGGCCTTTGAGAGATCTACAAACACTGCCCGGCCAGGAGCTGGCATCCAGGAGGAGTGTGAAGTTTGAAAACTCAAATAGTGCCATGCCGGTATTGTGCCCTGCATGGAAGCCATGCTGTTCTGGGCAGAGGATGTTGTATTTGGTTAGGTACTCAGTGATTTGAGTGCCTCCAGCTTTTCTAGGGTTTTGGAGAGGAGTGGGAGGATGGAGATAGGTCGGTAGTTCCTGGCAGTGAACCTGTCACCACCTTTGTGTATAGGTGTAACTATGGCAGTTTCCATGCAGATGGGAATTGCCCCAGGCAGAGGGATTTGTTGAGAAGGGTGGTGGAGCGGAACAAGGACCTGATCCAGCACCCATCGGAGAATGCTGGGGTCCAGGCAGTCACTGCCGGACTATTGCTCTTTAATGCTTTGAGCAGGTGTGGGCTGGCTTCCTGGTCAGTTACCCTGCATAGATGGAAACAAGGGTGTTGGATGACAGGGGCCGGTAGGGAGGGGTGGGTCAAAGAAATTGCTGGGGAGGACCAAGCTAAGGTCCGTGAAGGCTGTGTTTAGGAAATTGGCTATGCAGGCCGGGTTAGTAGAGGTAGAGCTGTCAATGGTGATCTGGGATGGGGGTGAGCGCACTCCCATTCAATTTTTTAACGTTGTCCCAGAACGCTCATGCACACCCCCAGGAAGAGGTGAGCATGGCCTGGTAATGGTCAGCCTTTGCTTTACAGATTGCCCAGGTGCACTTGTTCCATGCCGCGCTAGGCGCCTGTCTGTCAGCTATCCAGCCTGTTTCAGTGGCAAGGTGCCATAGGTTATCCCTGTGCTTGAGCAGTTGATGTAGGGCAGGGTAATCTAGGCGCACTGAGCTTTTGGTTGGGTTCCAGTAAGGGGTCTAAGAGGTCACAGGCTTTGTTAAAGGTTTGGGAAAAGAAGATGAGGGCAGTATCTATCTCAGAAGCGTGTTGTATGGGTGACCAGTTTATCTGGGCAAGAAGTTGTTTGAGACTTTTAGCCCACCTGGTCTGAGGCACCAGCGGACTGTGGATTGGGCTTTAAGTTGGGGTGTGGTGGTCATCCAGCTGAATAGGATAGGGAATGATCACTAAGTGAGTCCGGAAGGACCTGAATATCTTGGATTTTTGGGGCGTGTTACACGAGGTCCCTGCACCCTAATTGGTACCCTCAGAGGTACACCGTTGACAGCTAATGCTTAAGCATAGGTTATACTAATATATAGGGCTAAGGGCATCTACCGTATAAGAGTAGATGTCAGGATATGAATGCATATTGTTGTAATCCACTTTGCTTGCTAATACACATATATTTTACCATGTATTTTCTGTCTATTTCTTACTTGTTAGATGCTAAGACACCTGTGTCCTTGAAGTAATTATAATATGTAAGACGGCATTGCCATCTCTTGGTGATTTGTACTACTACACTTAGTTATGTAAGACTCTGTATAAGAATTCTTATGTTCTCAAACTGATGACTTTACAGAATTGTACAATGTTATCTTGGGCCGTGGAGCCATCTCTAATTTAGCCAATAGGGCTCATCTCTGTAACTAGAAATGTTTCTATCTTTTGGTAACCATAGTAATTATCATAGGTATATAATGTAATGCACAAGTTTTACACCTCGGAGACCCAAGAGACCCCAAGAGACTACAGAAAACTTGAGGTATAGGGAACGCTTAGCACTGGTTCCCAGTTCAGATTGGTAAGAACTGCTTAGGGCAACTGTGATTTATCCCTTGGTGGTAATAAACTTGTTTATTACTCTAATGGTAACGTGGTTGTGACTACTTGCATTCCTAATATCATCAAGAATTTGAAAGTGAGGTTTAGACCTCTCAACAAATTGGCGACCATGTGCAGGTGATATTTGGTGTTTGTAAGTTGTCACTTGTTGCTTAAACATTTCTCTTTCCCACGGGACAGTAGGTGTACATTCCCGTAACACCTTTCCTGCTTTAAAACCAGTTTGTAGTCACTTGCAAAGTCTGGCTGACTTTTGGCTGTGGTCAATGCTGTCTCGACCCACTCCATAGCAGTTTTGAATTGCAAGCCTGCAACTAATACAGTAGCCCGGCTGTGTTTAAGGTACTCGCTGTGGATTAATACACAGCATGCTGTCTTTTTCACAGTTTGAATTTTCGCTCCTCCCACATAATGGCCACAGTATCAGATAGCTGCACAGAACTGAGACTTGATGTCTCGAACTTCCTTGCCTCCCATGGAGGATGGGCTGACTTCACGGGGACGCAAGTCAATCCGATAACCCTGTACTGGGGATCTCAACGCAGTCACGCAGAGACGAGACAATCAACCAATAAGCAACACGCTAAAGGGTTGTTGGTCGTGTTTCTATGCTGCTTTGGAAGCCTCCAAAGCAAGGTTTCAACCCTTGATCTGCAGAGATCATCTCTTAAGCAAGATATGGGTTTGCAGGAAACAGAATGTATTAGACTGCAACAGAATTTGGAGTCTGAACTCCAAACTCATGAAATGAAAAGGATTCACTATTGCATCATTCAGCCCAGGCTGGTGAACAGGAACTATGTCTGTTGAAGCAGGAGTGTGAAAATTTGAGACAGGATAAAAGTCAGGTTGTACAAATGAATGATTTGCTGAGTGCTGTGAATGCTCAGTTGAGTGATGAAATGGGGAGCTTCAGGACGAGATCAACCAGGTACGTGAATGGCTTAGAAGTAGCTTACAGGGACAATTATGCACTGAGCCACAGACGAGTTTTGCAAAAGCAAAAGCAGGATCAGGTTGATATGGATGTTGCAAGTGTGAATCATGATGAATGTAGAACTAAGATGGCAACACTGCACCATCAGTGAGAGGTTCTGACTGGACATGTTAAGGCAATTTGAGGCATAGCCGCCTTTCATTTGTCATCAGAAGGGAGTTATCTGATGATGACATTTCACAATACAATGCCCATTCATGCCCCTACTGTGGCCCAGACTCCCACCCAGCCATCCACAGCATGGCGGATCCCCACCCCAACTCCCCAGATCACACTTCGCGACGCCATGATGCTCATCATGGGAAACGCCAACGATGGCGCCCATGAAGGGCGGGAGCAGGCCCAAACCTGGTCCCGACAGCCTGTAGCCGCCTATTAATGTGGAAGACAGGCAAGAAATAGAAACCATGATTGAAAGAGTGATAGGCAATGTTCCTCTTCCTGAGAGAAGTATGAGGGCTATTAAAACCCAGATTAGGCAGCTTTTCAAGAAGCTGGCACTCAGGAAGGTATTGTCACACTCGGCTGAAGCTGCAGCTCGGCAGCCTTGGATGGTGCTCGAGACACTCTACCTTTCCTGATCAACCCACTAATCCCCTACAAATGGCCTACTCTGTTCAGCAAATTGCTAACAGCATCGGTCAGATGAGCTCTGTCCAACAACCTCAGCTGCCACTTGGAGAAGGTACGTTCTAAATGTGAGATGCTCAGCCTCGCTGCAGAATATCAGGTCCAAATACTACGCCAGAACATCGATCCTGGTTTGTGGGCCAAACTCCCAAGCTGTTCGCCAGGATGGGAATGCTACCTTTGACGAGGTTGCAGCTGAGCTCATTTCTACTCACAGTCCAGGTGTAGTAGGAGTGATGCTTGCATATCCTGTGAAGCAGAATGCAAAGAAAGTCCAGCGACTTACCACCAGAGACTCTGGATGGCCTACCGAGCAGGAAAGCACCTGGCACAAGAAGTTGCGGATGTAGATCTTATTGAATATAAGACCCTGTTCCTTAGGAACATGATCCCAGTAGTAAGAGAAAAGGTAAAGCCAACCAGTTACCCAAATACACCGATAGGTTTGCCGATATTCTTCGAAAACCGAGAGGGTGTATCAACTGTATATCCGTGATTTGGGCTCCAATTCCAAGAAAGTATCTGCCTGGAACCCGCTTCAGGGACCACACACACTACACAGTGGAAGGGCAGGCTCAACGCCAACAGGCCCAACATCCTCTGGCCCTCCAGCTGGAAATCAATACCCCCAACAGGCCCAACAACAACAACCGCATCAACAACAGCAATGGGTGGGAACCAGAATTGGCATAAGAACAGGAAGCATAAGGGTAGAGGTAAACCCCAACAGAGAATGGATCCTTCATATAGGGAGATAGCTGAAGAAAATCAGAAATTTCAGAGCTCCTGGGACAAGTGCGCTCTGTGGTGGATGCTGTTCCCACTCAGATCCTTGCAGCGGTACAACTGGCAGCCCAGGCCACAACCGCCATGGAGACACTGGAGGTACAGGCCCTCAGGCCCACACAGGCCTGAACCCAGAAGCTCCTCCTATATAGCATCAGTACAGCATGGTGAAGTCATTCACGCAAGTGAGGCCCAACCTCTGCATGCTTCCGGCAATACGGATTGACAATTACAGGCCCCAGTCCATATTGTAAACAAGCTGGTCTTGGATACAAACGGAAGGCCTTGCATCGAGGCTGAGGTCGGGGCCGCCAACTAGTAGTTTTGCTAGATACAGGTGCAGCTGTATCTGTGCTACATGACAAACATCCGGACACGCCCCTTGGTCTACTGGACGGAAGACCAATATGTCAGGAGTCGATGGTACTAGGCTGCCTGTATACCATTCTCTACCCTTACTGGTAGAGCTAGGCCACTTAAAGGCCTCACACACTTTCCAACTGATGGTACTACATGATCATCTTAGTATTATAGGATCGATTTCCTTGCGCCACACGGCTGTGTGGTGGACCTAGCTAACATGTTACTGATACAGATTCAGGGTCAATACCATACCATTTTGATTCCTGACTCACACGTTGTGGCAACGATATTCTGCCAGTGACAAAGTGTATGATGTCATAGATTTGTTCAAGAATCATGAACTTTTTCCAAAACTACTGCCTATTCTGCAATGACATTTAGAGGCGTTTGCAGTTAACAAACATGACTGTGGTAGAATGCACACTGTCATTGAAGTGCCAGACGAGCACATGAGAGGCAAAGGCAACATCCTTTCCCAACTGAGGCCTTGCTTTCCTTAGAGAAACGATCAAGTCACCCTCAAGCAAGGAGTAATCAGAACTCAGTGTTTCCACTGCCAACTCCCAGTATGGCCTGTGAAGAAACCCACAGGCGCCTGGAGACTTACTATTGACTACAGGAAACTGAATCAGGTCACTCCCAGTTGTTCCCCAACTGTGACATCAGCACCAGATTTTATAGACTTCTAACTCCTGACTTGAAATGGTTCAGTGCCCTGGACATCTCCGATGGTTTTTGGTCATTGCCATTGGCCCTAAGAGTCAATATAGGTTTGCCTTCACCTTTGAAGGAAGACAGTACATGTGGATTTTCTTGCCACAAGGATTCCATAACAGTCCATCCCTCTTCCATCTCCACATGATGGATGCCCTCAAGAGTTTCTCTACCTCCCAATGTCTCCTACTAATATGTGGACTACCTGTTGCTGGCCACAGCCACACAGGAACAACATCTGGATCTCTTGGATGAACTATTGACTCTCATTCAGAAAGCAGGCTTGAAATGTAACCCAGCAAAAGCACAATTGTGTCAGAAAGAAATACTCTTTCTGGGTCTAAAATAACTGACCAAGGTTGAAGCCCTACCTGGAAGAAGGTACAGGGATTGCAAGAGTTGCCATTACCTGCCAGTGTGGCAGCTCTTGACGGTTTCTAGGTATGGTAAACTATTGAGATTTCATTTGTGATTTTGCTCAGAAAGCTGCTCCTCTGTATGAATTACTCAAAAAGGACGTACCATGGACTTGGGGCCCTATTCACACCCAGGCAGTGATGTCACTGAAGCAGGCATTGGCCTCCACCCCAGCACTGGTGAACCCCAATCCAGCACTACCATTCTATCTGGAGTGTGCCACCTCTGACATTGCTATGTCAGCAGTGCTGACCCAGAAGGTGCATGGCACCTTGAGACCCATTGTATATGCCTCACAGCTCTTGGACCCCAGTGGAACAGAAGTATGGCCTTTGTGAAGGAACCTCTGGCCACCTACTGGGCTGTCAAGCACTTCTTGTATATCATTGGGTACTCGCCACTGATCATTAACACTAACCATACATCAACCACCTTTTGCTCTCAGATAGAGTGAAGGATGGGTAAATCTCTAACACCAGGCTGACGCACTGTTCACTTCTTCTCCAGGACAGGGACATATAGGTACAACTGACTAAAGTTCTATCTATGCTAGCTCATGGCCTCCTTTTCAGTGAGAACCCCATGACTGTACACTACAGTCACCTGATCTTCCTGATCCAGGTCCTTTCTTCTGCCACGCCACAAGTACTCGAGAGTACCTCTTTGTGCAGTATCTTTACTGATGGTTCAGCATCCTACTATCAGGGACAGCAGATTGCAGGGATGGGTATTTTGGTGATTTGCCCTTATGGGAACACTGTCAAGATATCTAAACGCTGTAGTTCAGCTTCATCACAGTACGCAGAGATGGCAGCTGTGGCTCAGCGCTGAAATTCATCCAACATGGAACCGAGGATACCATAGTTTTGTAGACTCTAACTGGGTTTGTTGTTCCTTACAGAATTTCTTCCTTCTGGCAGAAGAACTCCTTCCTCTCTTCTGATGGCAGTCCAGTGAAGAACAAAGAATTGGTAATATACATATATGACTGCACAGAAATTTGCACACAAACTTTATGCACCACAAGGTTAAAGCCTCACTTCCATGACCCTATCATGCCTTCAATGACACAGCAGACATCCTTGCTAAGGAAGGGGCTGAGGGGGGATGTCTGGATGACAGACCATCCAGAGGCTAATGCAGCTGTACACATTGCAGCACTCAAGAAGAAATCTGAATCGCTTTCCCCTGGACCTCTCCATAGCCCAACAGCTGGACACTGAACTCAAAGACGTGTTCAGATTCCTTGACAAAGGTACTGAAGAAAAACTTCCTACACATAATCCTTATCGGAGGCATGAAGGTGTTACGCTTGTCACCAGATGACAAGCTCATTTGGTTTCAACCAGATGACTCTACCACCAAGTTGCGGGTAGTCCCTAGACACCTAAGATCTGAATTCTTGCACCAAGTGCATGACACTCCTACTGGTGGACACCAGGAGCAGAAAATACCCTCCAGTGACTTAAGACCACCGCCTGGCAGGCCTGGTATCACCAAAGATGTTAAACAGTACATAGACATCTGCCTTGTTTGTGCCCAAAACAATCCCATACATACCAAATGAAATGCCAAACTTTTACCACAAAGACATCCTGGCCCTTGGCATGCCATCCAAATTGATTTCATTGGTCCCCTGACCAACACCTGCAGAAATAATAAGTATGCTCTTGTGGTAACTGATCTTTCTCAAAGTAGGTGGAGGCTTTCCCACTAAGACATGTACAGCTTAAGACTACTGCAAAATCCTGGTGGAACAGATTTTCTCCAGGTGGGTCTACCTCTTAAGGTAGACTCTGACAAAGGAACCAGTTTTACAGGTGAGTTGATGAAAGAATCCCTTGAACTCCTTGGAGTTCAGCAGAAGTTCCACATACCTTACCACCTCAATCCTCAGGTCAAGTAGAAAGAGCCAACAGACGGATTAAGCAAATGCTTCCAAATTCATTGAGGATAATCCCAAAACCTGGGATTCCCTATTGCCTTTACTCCTTATGGCAATCAGGGGCACCTCAGCCACCACCAAGCTCACGCCTTTGAGGTGATGACTGGTAGACAGATGAGATTACCTGAACACCTGTTGATTGACCTCCACACCCCTACTGCAGACCGCGTGTTCTGAACCAGTATGTGGAAAACTCAGAAAAGACCTCATACACACACACACTTGTACGCTGCAAATTGCATGGGCAAGGCCAGCAACAATCCAAAATACAATTTGACAAACATGCACAAGAAGTGGATTGCAAGTTGGAGATCAGCTAATTGTACTTCGATTTGCACATCCCACCCATTCCTTCTCCAACAAGTGGGAAGGCCCATACCCCATTGTCAATAAGCTCAGTCGGCAGTCTATCAAGTTAGACCTTCACAACAAATTGACTGACAAATGGTTACATGCAAACCAGCTGAAACTGTATAAAGGAGCTTAACTTACTTTTCCTTACCCCATTGGGTGGAATTGTACTAACATACTAATCTTTTATCTTCCTTTTCAGATACACTGACAAGATGGCTATCTTGTTCCTTTATTTCCTCCTCTCAGGAGTGATCCCCTGCATCCAAGGCACGGTACCGGATCTCCCACACACCTCAACCCTCCAGCACCTCCTCCAGAGGGAGTGTCCATCAATATACCAGATAGTATGATCACTGTCCAGGAAGGTTCCAATACTTACCTCACTGCCTCGGTTGTTGCTCCTGACAAATCTATCCTTCAAATTGAGTGGCAAACCACATCACAAGGACAAATTCTCCCGTGGCCAAACTCTCCAAAGAACTTTTCAGGGTTGGCCTAATGCTAAATTATCCCCAAATGGTTCATTGTCCTTGTTACAAACTGCATTAAGACATTCTGGTTTGTACACTATAACTGCCTTAATAGATCCTTCTTACTGTAATTCTTTGTCCAAAGATTCGCTTGCAGATTTTGTGCTATACACCACATGGCTTCTGCAGCAATGCACCTCTCTGTGTTACCACCCACTGATAAGCTGCTTTGGGAATGTCCAAGCATAACCCTGGTCCCCGTAGTGGTCTCACAGCCACTGCCCTCCCAGGTTCTTTGATTAATAATTTACAGTTTCTGCATATACCTGTTTTGTTTAATCTTACTTACTGGAATATGAAAGAGTTTGGTATGTGTCAAAATACTAATACATCAGCATTTTATAGTACATTACTGCTTGATAGTTTAGCTGCATTTCAGATTCGTATGCAGTACCTTTTGCTGGGGTCTATTCTACTGAACATAGAGGCAACTTCAGGAAGAAGCCCTCTCCTCATAATCTGAATCTTAAACGTAATAACGTGAAGTTGACAGTTCTGATGTCACAGGTGCCACAGGTACTGTCACAGGTCTTTTGGTACCGCTATGTCTATTTGGAATAAAGCAGACATTGCTGCTATCAAAAGTCATTCTGCTAAGTTCGCCACTGGCTTGTTAATAACGTTTTACTCCATTATTGCATGGTGGATGGCCTAGTCAGGAAGAAAGACACACTGTATACAACATGCATGACATTGATAAGGCATTCACTGATTCTAAAAATAAGATCAACGACTCATACAACAGAATAGCAGAGAAGCAGATAAACAATATATTGCTGGGGAGATACTCTGCTCTGCTTATGGCTCCTACATTATCACTACCATCAACAACCTCTTCCGTGATCTAGAATCTGGAAGAATTCTGACATCATACATGATAGACGATTTCCAAGTGGTATTGTCCAAGGTGTAAAACCACTAGCTGTGTTTCCATGTGTATGCAAAAGACTTTGACTATTCCTCTCGCCACAGCTAGAATTTGGGGTTTGTGACCAGACACCCTAATACTGGTCCTTGTTTCACTGCTAAGAAATGTTCCATAACAGATACCATGTTTCTTTCACTGTCTCCTTACCATGCTTTGATCCCACTACAGCCTTGTTCGACAAGCTTGCACTGGTACATTCTATTGGGCACTTGAGCGAAGACATCTACAGAGAACGCCTCGATCTACCACCTCTACTGGTCTACCATTCTTTCCTGGATGCCTGGGTGGCTCCACACACGACTGCTGTGTGAAAAGCAATATATCTATCTATCTGTGCCGCTGTGATGTGTTTGATGTTATACGGCCTGTTTGTGGCTACTCTCAGACAGCATTGATTAGACTTTCACTATGGATGATGACATCACTGACAATGGCACCAACTCTTTAAACTCAACTTTGGCTCCAGATAAGCTATACCAATCCTATCATGAGGAGGTTCACCGCCTGTCAACATGGATTTTGAAGATGACCTACACCTGCCCTGTACAGTTGCAAAGTGGAGACTGCCTACTGGATCAAAGTACAATTCTGATGGAGAATACTGGTTGTTACAAATTATAGGACTTACACATATGGTTCTGTTACTTGTGCTATCGATACCCCAATTTCTGTTTTGTTCCCACCAGAAAACTGTTATTGACATACTGTTATAACACCCATCCCCTTTATGGATGCAGACATTATTGATGGTAACCCAGATTATCTACTTACACTGTCAGAATACTTACCATACTTTAATGTACGATAGACCCACCTCACACTTACACTGAAATCACTTTTAGACAGGAAAGAACACACCTCATCCACATCAGCAATAATATCACCAAAGCCAATGAAGCTGTTCTTGACTTGATTAATGATAGAGATATGAATAACGATTAACTAACACTTGGTTAGAAATCACTTTTAAAGGTTTTGTTATTATCTAAGCATTTTTGATTTTCACTTTGATTATTATGCTTTGCTGCCCACGACATACACTCACGCCAACACCATGAGTGGCTCGAGTTCCTTTACAAGACCTCGCGTGGTCGGGACTGTAAACCACCACTGCTCCTGTCCTTTCCCTAGACATATGCCTGTGTTGCCCTTTGAGGCAAATAAGGAGGGAATTGTTACATGAGGTCCCTGCACCCCTAATTGGTACCCCCAGAGGTACACTCAGAGACAGCTAATGCTTAAGTATAGGTTATACTAATATATAGGCTAAGGGCATTTACCGTATAAGAGTAGATGTCAGGATATGAATGCATATTGTTGTAATCCACTTTGCTTGCTAATACACATATATTTTACCAGGTATTTTCTGTCTATTTCTTACTTTCTTACTTACTGTTAGATGCCAAGACACCTGTGTCCTTGAAGTAATTATAATATGTAAGATGGCATTGCCATCTCTTGGTGAGTTGTACTACTACACTTAGTTATGTAAGACTCTGTATAAGAACTCTTTTGTTCTCAAACTGATGACTTTACAGAATTGTACAATGTTATCTTGGACCGTGGAGCCACCTCTAATTTAGCCAACAGGGCTCATCTCTGTAACTAGAAATGTTTCTATTTTTTGCAACCATATAATTATCATAGGTATATAATGTAATGCTACAAGCTTTACACCTTGGAGACCTGAGAGACCCCAAGAGATTACAGAGAAACCTCAAGGTGTAGGAAATGCTTGGCATTGGCTCCGTCCATATTGGTAAGAACTGCTTAGGGCAACAGTGATTTATCCCTTTGGTGGTAATAAACTTGTTTATTACTGTAATGCAATGTGTTTGTGATTACTTGCATTCCCAATATCGTCAGGAATCTGAAAGTGAGGTTTAGACCTCTCAATTGGTGGTTTGTGATGATTACATCTAGAAGGGTGCTGGTACCTCTTAGTGTTTACTCTAGTGGGTTGGGAAATGAGTTGTGTCAGATCCATAGCTGCTAAGGTGTCCCAGGTGGTGGTGGAGGAGGCGCTGAGCAGTTCACATTTAGGTCCCCACAAGGATTTGATCAACCTTGTGTTGGAGGGTACAAGATAACTGGTTAAGGATAACAGGGCTGGATTTTGGTTTTGGGGAATGTATGCAGCAGTGAGATATAGGGGTCCCCTGGAGGGTCAAGCATAAGTTTAAGGGTGAGGGCCTGCACCCTGCTTACAAGAGCTGGGGCAAGGAGTGCTAGTCCGCTAAGTGAGTCCGTGGTATAGATAGCACAGCCTCCCCACATTTGCCCTACATGATCCTCCCGGTATAGGGTGTATCCTGGTAGTGAGACAAAGTAGTCGGGGGTGGATTTTGATAGCCTGGTTTCCACCAGTGCTATGACATCTGGTTTATGCAGCATGACCCAACATTGGAGGGAATCACATTTTTGTGTATGCTGCACATATATTCATGGAGGCTATGCAGAGACTGGTGGTCTCAGTTGGGGGCTAGTCTGGGTGGGGCCTGGGTTAGGAATGTACATTGCCTGTAAGGAGTAATAGGAGGATCATGGCTCTGGCCAGGGGGTGGTGATGAGAGAGCTTTGGTGGGTATTCAGGGATGGGGAGGAGGCCTTCAGGAGCAGGGGATGGACAGGGTCTGCAAGGTCAGGAGGCGAGGGTGATTAGCCACCAGAGGAGCCAGGGTAGGCAGTATGGAGGTAACCTGAGGATGGGTGCTTGGGTAAGGGCACATGGTCATTGTAGGGTGGGATCTTATTATGTCTGGGAGAATTGTGGGTGCTAGGGCCAGTGTACCAGGTGGGCTGCCTGGTTGCTGGGTTATGTGGGTACCAGAGTAAATATAGGTGGAGGCATTTTAGGAGGAGGTGGACTAAGATAGTGCTTGCAGTAGCAGCAGGCAGAAAGGTAGAAGTAATTTGGTTGCGCCCAGCAAGGGAGATACCACTTTGGATCAGTGGTAGTGTCACAGACTCTGGCGTAGGATACCAGGTTCAAGACTCTGCCAAGGCAACTGGAGAAGGGACTAGGGTGGGAGCTGAGCTCCCATTCTGGGGCTTGAGGCACACTGGGTTGGGGCCAGAAACAGGGTGAGAAATAGCGACTCCAGTGGTCACTGAGTGTAGACTAGGAGGTGTGGCTGGGGTCAGGACATATGGTAAACTATGGGGCTGGGACTGCGAGAGATGTGGACAGAGATTAGAAGTAAGTAGTGGAGGAGCCAAGTGGCACAGGCAGATAGATGGTTCCTGGAAGTGGGGAGGTTTGTTAGATGTAC
Source organism: Neoceratodus forsteri (assembly GCA_016271365.2). Classification (NCBI taxonomy): domain Eukaryota; kingdom Metazoa; phylum Chordata; order Ceratodontiformes; family Ceratodontidae; genus Neoceratodus; species Neoceratodus forsteri. The sequence goes on from JADMNL010000022.1 coordinate 649,881,704, forward strand.
CCAAGGTAGGTCTGTGGGTCCCTCTAGTGGCTGGCAGGTATAACCTGCAAATGGGAAAGTGGGGACTTAGTAATTCAGCAGTCAGGAAGTGATGTCATCAGGGAGGGTCAATAAATTAAGGGACACCCTGGGTGGGTGGGTGGCTGGGATGAGCAGGGCAGACAATGTGCAGCATAGTCAGGCTAACACCCACACAGGTATCAGGCAGTTGGAAGAGGTCTCCTTTACCTCTTAGTCTCTGTGATTCACAATTCAGCTCCAGGAGGGAACTTTCCTGCTTCAGGTGGCTGCCACGGTGGCAGTGAGCTGGAGGGGGTCTGTAGGCCTCTTAGCCTCCACGATTCATGATTCAGCTCCAGGAGGGAGCTTTCCTGTTTTGAGTGGCTGCCACGAGTGGCAGCTACTCAAATGATGTGGACATTGTCACGGCACTATACCACTCCTAAAGATATTCCTCTAAGTACCCTTTGGCCAGCCCTCACTGGTCTAAGTGTACTTAAACAAATGTCCGCTAAGTTGGTTTTGGGAATATGATTTTATGGATGTAGCAAATTGCGCCTGCCACATGCCCCTGAGCAATAGGTTGTAGCCCATTCTTGTGTGCATGGGAGGTGCAAGCACTGTTAGTGTAGGCAGCCTGTGGTTGATGCAGGCTGCCTTGAGAATAGCTCAGATGGTATGTTCTGGCAAGGTGCCACATGCACCATTTATGTTGGGAGCAGGTACCTTGCACCATTTCCAGGGCTTTGAGAATCGAGACCCTTATTTTTAAACATTTTCTTGAGAAATTTTTTTAGTACATCCATGGTCCAGAAAATGAATTTGTAAAGAAAACCAAAGCATCCATTTATCAGTTCATTTAATCGAATATAACATGTTATGAACTGATCAGATTCTATGTATAATCTAAGTCAAACAAAATTAGACACACGCATGCCTACCTATTTGCCAGAGAAGTAAATGCGTTACTTTCATTCTGTTAGAACACCTATATTCACAAATTGCAGGTTAAGAACATTCAGTAGAATATAAACAGTAGCCCATAACTGCCTGCCTGAGAAAATGAAGTTGGTGTATTATTTGGAAACAGTCATCACTGAGACTCTGCAATGGAATGTCTGTCAAAGTAGCAGAATGGCTGCTTTAGGATGATGGTGTCAAATGGCTTAATGAGGTGTTCATAGGGCTGAGGGCACATCAGAGCTTATTTGATATTCAAAGCTCCAGGAAGTGTTTCACCAATTCTACTTCCAATAGCTTTCTATGATGCCTGTACTATCCATTAGTAATCTGACACAGAATGACTGCCAGAAGATACTGTACTGAGTTAACTTTCTGTGGGCTCAATTAACTCCTCAGCCAGAGGAAAATAGTGCTCTGCAGCTTCTTATACACACAGGCACATTAATGAGGCTTGAGTGAAGGAATCTATTTTAACACTCTGTCATGTTGTTTGGTAGCAAAATGACATCTGCCTATTGTGTGAGACTCATCACCCTTTGAGCACAATTCCTTCTGAGTCCATTACTTTTCCTCTTACACCTGTCTTAACCAACTCATCAGAACTCACTAAACCTCATTCTGCTCTTGCCTCTTGCTTCAGTTTGTTTACTTACGCCATAATTCCACATACATAGCCCTCCCAGGCTGCCCAGGTTTCAGAATTCCTCTTTATTAGCTGCATACAAGCTTTCTGCTGCTCTTGCCTCAAATTCTTGATTTCAACAGAGCTGTATATTCTTTGTATTGCTGTGCAGAATTTTCACATTCTGATGGAAAAGAATCCCATGGAATACTGGCAAAATCTGCCTCATTCCTCAGAATTCCATCAGTAGCAGAATTATACATTTTCAGAAGCAGAATGCTTTTGTGAATTAGTAATTATGTGATCTGTGAAATGTTATTCCATGGTTTACAATAAAATGCTTTTCCAATTGTTTTCTAAATTCTGCAAAATGTATAAACAAATTACAAAATGCATTCTGAAGGGGAATTATCATTCTGCTTGAATTCCACCAGCAGAATCTTACATTCGCAGAGCCCTATTGTCTTACAACTGCTACCTTATAAAATTTTAATGTAACCCCACTGGGGTAGAGGCTTACCTGGAGCCCTGTGTGATGCCCTCAGACTCTGCTGACCACCACTTCTGCACACTCCACCCCTCAGACTGCAGCTGGAAGAGAGACTTGAGGAGCCACTGCAAAAGACCATTACACATTCAAGCAGGGAATGTGCACACAATTGAGCAGCTGCCTGCTTGAATGTGTGAGTTGACTATGTAGCTTGATTGTTATTTTGGTGCTAGAAGCACAGGAGAAGTTAAAGTTGTAAGGCTCAAAGGGAGAAAGTGGTGTGCATAGAGGGTGACCTAGAAAAGCATTGATACTGAATGAATACCTTTGTTTGGTACTCACAGTAGAGGGGAGGAACAGGGACCACAGCTAGGCAGCAAAACAGTGGGGATAGAGGTAAACACCAGTCCTTTACAGCAGAGAGGACCCTGGATGAACTCACACAATTGAGGGTGGACAAAGCATTGGGGCTATATGATATACACACCAGGATGTTAAGGGAATTACAGACAGTGCTAGCAGCACTGCTGGTGGCCCTGATTAGTGAGTTGCTCAATAGCAGGTGTGTTTCCAGAGGACTGGAAAGGACAAATGTAGTCCCTCCACAACAGTGGTAGCAGGATGAGGCAGGAAACTATAAGCTGGTCACCCTTATCTCAGTAAGAAGATTTGGGATTCACTGCTTAGGGAAAGGATTGTGGAACACTTAGAAACCATGGGAGCACAGGATCCAAGCCAGCATGGTTTTACAATAGGAAGGTCATGTCAATAAATCCGATTGACATTTTTGACTGAGTGATGAAGGAGGTGGATCAAGGAGGAGTGGTGAATATCATCTACCTCAATTTCAGTAAGGCCTTCAACACTGTACCCACAGAAGACTGAACAAGCTAGGGCCTTAGGGATGGGCCACAAAGTGGAAAATCTGGGTTAGAACTGGTTGAGGGCGGAAAGCAGAAGGTGGTATTAAATGGATCAAATCAGAGGAAAAGAGAGTGACCAGTGGGTGCCTCAGAAATCAGTCCGGGGGCCAGTCCTTTTAATGTCTTCATCAGTGACATTGCTGAAGGACTGGAGGGAAGGCTTGTCTATTTGCGGATGATACCTAGACCTGCAACAGAGTAGGCACTCTAGAGGTGTCAAAATAATGAGGAGGGATCTGGGAAAGCCAGAAAATGGTCAAAGATGTGGCAGTTGAAATATAATGCAAAAAGTGCAAAATCATGCACCTGGTATGAAGAAACCCTGTGGAGTGCTACAGAATGGAGGGGTGTTGGACAGTCAACAGGGAAGAGAGGGATTTAGGATAATTATCTCAGATGACCTAAGGGTGGCCAAACAGTGTAACAAGTCTATGAGCAGGGCCAGTGGGATGTTGGGGTGCATAGGAAGGGCTATCACTAGCAGAAGAAGAAAGGTGGTGATGCTATTGTACAAAACACTGGTGAGGCCTCATCTAGAAAACTGTGTTCATTTCTGGAGGCCATCTTTGCAAAGACATAGACAGGGTGCATGTGGTCCTGAGAAGGTGACCTAGATTGTGCAGCACTTGTATCAGAAAACATATGAGGACAGAATAAATGACAGTAATATGCATACACTTGAAGAGAGGAGGAACTGGATGATATGATAGAGACAAAGTATCTTAAAGGCTTGAATAAAGTGAAGGGTGACATCTTTCACTCACAAGAGTTGTACAAGGATGAGGGGCATGATATGATATTGGAGGTGGGGAAATATGAGGAAGGTTTTCTTCACAGAGAAGGTGGTGGATGCTTGGAATAGCCTACCCCAGGAAGTGGTGGGTGCTAACACAGTGGGAGGATGCAAATATGCATGGGATAGACATAAAGGAACACTGGATGTGGGGAAGATAGGAAGCCAATGACCAAGTAAGGCCAACAGCCACTGATGCAGGCAGGAATATGGCAGACTAGGTGGACCTAGCAGTCCTTATCTGCAGTCAACTACTATGTTACTATGTGAGAGATTATTCCAGAAGGCACCACTTTAAGAGATTGCAGAACTTTTCCAGAAGGGTGTCGACCAAGAGAGAAGCTGTGATAGTGCCAGAAGGGCAACAATGCAGTTTGAAGTTGAAGAGATTGTGCCAGAAGGGCTTTGCTTGTGAGAGTTTGCATTTTGTGCCAGAAGAGCACCAACCAAGACAGAAAAGGTGAAGTGCCAGAAGGGCACAGTTGTGACAGAAGTAAAAGTGGTGCACCGCTTTGGTCGACACCCCGACGGCAAAACAGGGAAGAAAGACCACACGGCGATATTCTCGTGTAATGGTCCTTTTTCTGTGTCTCCTTCCCAGAGTGTTCTGCCCTCCCGGACCAACCTGACCCAGAGTTGAATCCAAAGTCCAGGTGTGTGGGCACAGCCCACAGAAAACACCTTAAACAGGCTGCACAATACCTGCATCGGTATTGTGTCATCGCTGTGGGGAGGTCGATTGTCACTGTTCCACCAAACTTGGTGCTTCCAAATAAAAGAGATAGTACCAAGAAGGTAGTGTGATTGATAAAGAGAGAGGCCTAGCCTGGCCAAACAACCACTGAGTCCTTTCTAGGGCTCATCTAGAAGATCCGTTATGAACCAACGCCAGGGTTCACCTCTTTCCAGAGAGTGTTCTTGGATGAGCCTGTGTGGAAAAGAATCTGCTGAGAGTGTAAGGCACTTGGCCACATCTGAATGCCAAACTGAAGAATTGTACCAAGTGCAGACAGAGACTTGCATCTTGTCCAGAATGCTTCAGAGACAGGTAAGGCCAGCTAGCTCTTATCAAGTGAGGTGTATTATGAAACAGGAGCCATGGGTGAATGTCCGAGTGCTGGTGTACTCTTGAGTCACTTGGGAAGTTGTTCCATGGGTTGCTCCTAGAGTCTGGGTCCTTTCAAACCAGGACTCCACTGTGCTGTACTCCTGCATCCAAAAGTTAAGACAGAAGGGCTGTGTTCAGAGAAAGTTGAGCCAGAAGGGCTTTTGTAGCAGAGAAGTGTGAGCTAGAAAAGCTGCAGCCTAAGAGTTGGCCAGAAGGGCTGGATCTTGAGACTTGATACAGAAGAGTTAAATTCATAGAGGTGTGAGCCACAAGAGCTGAACTGTTATTGCCTGTTCAAAAGAATCCAGAACTCCTGATTGCTGTTCATCCTGCTCCTGTTTGCGGTTCCTTTCTTTTCCTAAACTGCTATCCAGCCCCTTTGTGCTGTTCTGCGCTGCCTCTGGTCTGCTACATCTGAGGGTCACATAAGTGCTGGAATTGTTATCTGAGTTGGTGTTTCTCCCTGTATGGATTACAGTTTGCTGATGGAAGGGTGAAGCCCTGTCAATAAAATCCCCACAGCACATTTTGACAAGTTTTGAACACGGATCAATGTCTGACAGGCGAAATTTCACCTGTCAACATCAAGGATGTCTATGTGAGCGAGACAACAATGTTGTCATGTCGGCATAGGTAAACCATGGATTACGATTGAGTTTCGAGCCTTTGAGAATTCAAGCTTTTTGAATTTCAAGTTCAGATTAAATTTTGCTAATACACCATGGCCTGTTAGGGTGTTAAAATGCAAGCTTGTTAATTTTCTTCAAGTGGACTACCAAAAGAACCCAGATAACCTAACAACCAGGCCTGCACCAGGACATTAGTACAACCAGTCTATTTGGTAGTTCTGTTGCACTTGAATCTGTAGTTCTACTACTGGCACCAGTTAAACAGTTTACTACACCCTGTGTAATTTAGTTTGTCTCAATGGGCCTTTGCTTGGGTGGGTTCACTTGGATTATGGGGTACTGATGCATGGAGGAAGTGTTATTGGTGACTTACAATTACTGAACCCATCTTTTCTTCCCCAGCTACCCAGGTTGTGTTATCAAATAAAAGCATTGTTAATAGTTTGAGCTTCACCTTTGTGTGTGTCCTCAGTCTGCACAATCTGATTGAAATATTTGCTAGTAAAGGTAATAATTGGTGGTGCTCCCTAGGGTTGTCCTGTCCAGTGTAAGGATGTGAGTAAGTATTGTGTCCGAGAGGGTGGAACTATACACAGCATCTGGCTCACTTTATTCTCTCTGTGTAGAGGCATTGTGCTATTTATTACTTTAGGATTGACTCCTGCTGCATGAGACTGGACAAACCAAAACCTTTGAACCAGGTCTGGCCCTTTAGAATCACCTTTCAGGGGAAAATCTGGTCACTGTACCAACCAGGGGGTCACAACATAGAGGCCCTTCTGGGATCTCTGGTTGGACAGCAATACACCCCTGTGGTTTTCCAGAGATGTTAGCCTTGAGCCCCCAAAAAAAAAAATTATGTGCCCTGAAAATATTTTTCCAGACTATTGGTTATGTTGGTCAGAGAGGAATCATTTGTCTAGGTAGAAATGTACCTACAGTTGTTGTTGCTTGATTTATATTATTTCAGGTATGCACTGCATAGAGCTCATGTAAATGTCAGGACAGCAATTCATGATCCAGTGGAGAGTGTAACCTCCCTCTGGGGAAAGGCTTAACTCAGAATCCTGTATGCCACCACTGAACTCTGCTGAACGCCTCTTCTGCTCACTTCAGCCCCACAAATGCAGCTGAAAAAGGGACCAGAGGAGCTGTTGCAAATGACTGCTGCACATTTCCACAGGGAAGGTGTGCATGTTAGAGCAACCACCTTCCCAAACATGCGAGCTAACTTGTAGCTCAATGTATTTTGTGCTGGTAGCACCCACCTTCCCTAAGGGTTTAGCTGCATTGGCTTCCAGCCACAGCACCCCTCTAGTGTGCTCCAGCCCCAGGGACACCAGTGGGCATCAAAGGGTTAGAGGCACTGTGAAGGACAGCAGGAAGAAGGACAGGACTTGGATACTCGTGCACTATCCCTATAAGAAAATTAATGATTGCAGTCACCATGGGATTGCCTGGGTGCATGGGTGGAGTAGAGATCTGAGCTCCCAATTGGGAGCATAGGGGTTGGACTCACTTCACACCACTACTGGATCACTGGACACAGCAGTGCCTACCAGAGTATTGGCCAGTATAAATAAAAAGCTGGAAAAGGCATACAAAATTAACATTAAAATGGAAGCTCTGTTTAATGTAAAGACAGCTCCATTTTGTTGACCCCTAAACTATACAGCCACCCAATCAGCACCCAGCAAGCCAAAGCAATGGACTCTGGAAGGATGCTACAACAAGACACTCCCAATTGGACTGACTGTCTTTAAGACAAATCAGAAGGCAAAACAGAGTAGAAGGACTGATTGACAGCCCTGTCTGCCCAGTTGCAGACTGAATGGAAGAAAAGAAGGGCTGAGCCCTTCAGAAGTGCAGGGCAATTCAGCTGGGTGATCGAGCAGTGCAGAGCTGCAGTGCTGCTAGGAGCTGGGACCTCCCAGGCTCGCTCTACATTGGTCATCCTCAGGGCCCACTCCTCAGAATTTCTGTGAGCTCTATCCTGGTCTTGAACATCAGAAAAGAGAAGTTAGAAGAGTATGTGCCAGAAGGGCACTATTGTGAGAGACTGCAGGATTGTCAGAAGGGCTTAACTGAAAAAGAAGCTGTGGTAGAACCAGAAGGGCACTGACCGAGTCTGAAGTTAAAGAGATTGTGCCAGAAGGGCATTGCTTATGAGAATTTTCAGTATTGTGACAGCAGGGCACCAGCTAAGAGAGAAGCTGAAGAGATTGTACCAGAATGGCACAGCTTGTAAGAGTTTGCAGTATTGTGCCAGAAGGGCACCCACCAAGATAGAAGAAGATATAGTGCCAGAAGGGCACAGTTGTGAGAAATAGAAATAGTGCTGAGGGGCACTGTGATTGATAGAGAGATGCCTAGCCAGGCCAAATGACTCCAAGTCCTCCTCAAGGCTCATCCAGAGGATCTATTGTGAACCTACACCTGGGTTCACATGTTCTCAGAAAGCATTTCAGATGAGCCTGTGTGGAACAGAATCTGCTGAGTGCCAGCAGTGGGCCACCTCTGCATGTCAAACTGCTGAGTTGTAACAAGTGTAGACAGAGATCTACATCCTGTTCAGGCTGCCTTAGAGACAGGTTAAGGGCCATCTTACATTTATCAAGTAGAGTGTATCAGGAAACAGGGAGCCACAGGTGCATGCCTGAGCAGTGGTGTACTCACCACCCATTGGGGAATCAGACCGTAGGGTCGCTCATGGTGTCTGGGCTCCTTGGGAACCAGAAAGCACTACATAGTGCTCCTGCACCCAAACATTGAGCCAGGAGGGTTGTGTCCAGAGAAAGCTGAGCCAGAACAGCTTTGTAACAGAGAAGTGTGAGTTGAAAGAGAAACAACCTGAGAGTTGGCCAAAAGGCTGCACCTTGAGAGTCAATAAAGAACAGCTGCGTTAATGGGTCAGTGCATGAAGATGGGCTACCAGTTGTGTCCCTGACTTCAAAATGATGATAAATGCAGAAGAATCGCTTATTTGTACTTGTTGTTATGGCATTTTATTATGCCTCATAAACAGATAAAATTAATAAAATCAATGGTATTGCACACTGCTGTGCCATTTAACATTAATTTTTATCTGCAAATGTTATGAGTTCTGCTGGCCCTTCCTCTGGCATGGCATAGAGTGTCTTTAAAATATCTCTGTAGTGGTACTGATATTTTTCATCCATTAATAAAGTGGTCTGCACTATAGGTGTCCTGTCTTTATTTTAAACCCATTTTCTATGTACTGCAGTAATCATTCACCCCAGGTGGCAACAAAGATTATGTCTTGCACATAAGTAGTGGTGGGTGAAGTGGCCTCAATTCACTCCATGGAGTGATTTGCAAGTGAAGGCAGATTCAAGGTCCAAAGCGCAGAAAGTGAGCATTACACATAATAGGTAATGCTATGTCCATTGAAAACAATGACTTTGCATTATTCTGCCTTCCCAAATCACTACTCCACAAATTTTAAGACTAAGTACATTGAAAACAATGTACGTTGCCTCACTTCACCTTTGTTTTAAACTCCAAAGGTGAATTTTGCAGTGATTCATTGGCTTTCAGGTCATAACGGCTCTAGAATGTTCTGCACAACCTCAGTTTGGGTTAGTGTGTGTAGTATGCTATTGGAGACAGTCTGCTCTGAGAGCTCTTCAGATTCAAGCCTTCTAAAAGCTGTTAAAAAGCCTTTTTGAGTAATTTTATTTGCTGAAACTGTAGTTCATTGATTGTAGGAAACCCTCCTGTGTTCATATCATCAAGCGCTTATTGTTTGTGTGGATTTTGAATGTTAATGTATAACATTTAGTCTGTGTACTGAGAGACAGTGGAAGTGTTCTTTAGGAGGGCAAATCTGTAGTGTACATAGACTTAAGCTGGAGAAATAGGAGTTCTTTGTTTTTGGTTATATTTTTCTAGTCTGACTGTGTTAATGTACACACAGTAATATTTTCAATTAATTGTTGACATTGTTTTGCTGATTGTGTGTGTTGTGGACCTGGTGCAGCAGTGCATAATTTCAGGTTGTTTAAAATACATTGTATAGTACTGAAGTTTAATTTGCTATGCATAACTTGAAGACAAATTGTATGAGTTGTGTGCGGTGTGTGACATCAAATAATACACCTTTATTGTGCCACAGTGTAATTGCAGGTACAGCAGTGTGAACCTGCAATCCACTGCACCTGAATGATTTTGTATTGCCATTGTGGTATCTTTTCTTGGTTTTGCACTGTTGTAATTGGCAGTCGGTGCCCTCCCACCCCACCGCAAAAGGTATTCTTTTCCAGATTGGATTTTTGTGACTTGAGAGCATCACTGGTTAGTTAAGGTGTTACTGAACATGTTGGGACTTTGCATCTATATCTCTTGTTGAAGCTACAGTTGTTTTTGCTTCACATCCAGTGTCCCCCCAGACCCCACCCTGAGTAAGCATTCCAAAATCTAAATTTGTTTAGAATATTCTTGTTGATTCCCCAACATGCCCACAAAGAGACATACAAGCAAAGCTGTTTGCTCACCATGGCACTGCTTCCAGTGGTAAGATTGTTCGGGCAGAGTAGTACACAGTGCAGAAGTGCATTGCTGATGTGGGGAAAGGTATTTCTCCTTCAATGTTTTTTACAGCGCAATCAGTAGCTTCACTCATAGTTGGAGGAGATGATGTTGTCCCAGCTGGTGGTGTTAGTGCAGTTGCTGGTGGTGGTATGAGTACTGCTGCCCTCAAGTTCCACTTCTGATCAGTTTACCATGTCCAAAATATAGTGTAGTGTTAAGCAGTGTCAATGAGTGACAGTGTAGATGATGTCATATTCCCCAGTAACATTCCAGTAACTGAACATGAGGATTCTGATCATCATGTCAAAATAATACACAGTGTGACATTTCTTCCACCATGGTTCAGGTCACACATTTGCCATGCAGTGATTCACAGGTGTGGTGAAAAGATTTTAGATGATTGTGGTGCTGATGATGGTGAATTTGATGATGATGATGTTGCTGTGGTTGCAACATGCAGTCCATATGCCAGCATCCAAGCAGAAGATGTGGATGATGTTGATGAATTTGATGATGATGTCAGTGACCCTTGTTGGGAACCAGAAAAAGAAATTCAAGGTGGCTATGTCTGGGTCTGTTTGCATTAACCCCTCATAAAAGTTGTGATTTACCAGTTTCAGTTGATGATGATGACTCAGTAATACTGATAGGTAGTCATGGTGGTCAGTTGCAGTCCAAGTGTGTCCTGCCTGAAAAATCATGTAGTACACCTGGCATTTCATGGCTAAAAAATGGAGTCCAATAAGCAGCATCAGGGTTATGTTAAAATTAGAGCATCACAATCCCTTGTTTGGGATTCTTTTGTGCAAGATGCAAATGAGTCAGTTGCAATCTACCAGGTTTGCCAGGTGTGTGTGAGTCGAGGTAAAAGGGGAGCCATCTGGGTACAGGGAACAGCATACACATCTTACAAACAGCCACATAGCACTGTGGACCCAGCACAAGATGGCAGCTAATACCTGTACCACAGTGGGCGTCACCTCGTCATCAACCATAACAAGCATGTTATCTTCTTTCATGATAGTAACATCATGTAGGAAATTAAATGTGCAGTAGTGATGAAATAAGAGCAGATGATTACTACAGGCATGATTAGGTGGAGGAGCAGAATGATTTTGAAATCTTGTCCAGTGGTGGTGAAAATAGCAGTTTTGGTGGTGGTCAGTGCAGTATGTCTAGTGTAAGCGGTACTTCATCCCTTGTTGGTAAATATGGGAAAATAACTGCATTTATGGGTTTGTTATCACCTGTGCAACCATCTTCATCACAGGTCCACACTCCACCCCTCGCATTCACAGAGCAGAACCATTTGTCATCACACCCTGTGTAAAACATGTAAGTCAGCCATGTTACAGAGTGTTTTTGCACATAAGCTGAAGTACCCACCCAATCACACAGTGTTACGTGAACTTAATGCTGCTGTAGCTGAAATGCTGGCAATTGATCTTTTGCCCTTTTGTGGAGAATTCTGGGTTCTGGCAGTTTGCTGCATGTGCCTGTCCAAATGGAAAGTCCCATCCAGGATATGCTTTTCAACCCGTGCTGCCCTGAGTTGTACCGAACTGTGTCCAACTCAGTAAGACATGCCCTTCAACATTCCTCTTCCATTTATCTATTTAAGTATGGATATGTGACAAGGACAAAACAGTGGGGAGTTCATATTTGTGTATAACTGCACACTGGGTACAGGTTTCAGGGGTTGTTTGTGCTGTTGGTAGTGTGAATAATCAGTGTAGTAAGGTGGAGTGTCGTGATAGCAATATTCCAGGAATTCAACAGCTGCAACAATTGCTATGCACAATGTGACCTGTTCACACACTGGTGAAAACATGCTGGACCTGGTACTGACTAAAACTTGACAAGTGACTGAACCCCCGTCCCTAAGAGCTGGGTTCATAGAAAGTGACAATGGGTCAAATGTGGTGAAATGCATCATGAATGGTGGCTTTTTGGGTTCCAGGCATGGCCCACTGATTAAATCCTGTGGTGCAGGAGTTTCTGCAGCACCCTGATATATAGGAAATGCTGACAGTTGCACGCCATATCTGTTCTCACTTTTCGCTCTGCCTAGGCCCGTGACTAACTTCAGCAGTTACAGATCCGAAACAGCCTCCGCAGCACCGCTTGAAGCTGGACGTTGTCACCTGGTGGAACTCCACTTTATACATGGCAGAGTGGTTGTATGAATAGTTCAAAGCCATCTCAGAATATCTTGTCATACACACTAGCAGTGACAGTTCCGGGGCCTCTATGTCTATGACGACTGAACAGTGGTGCCTCATGGACTTGGTAATAATAATCTTGAGGCCTTTTGAACATGCCACACAGGCAGTGAGTGGTGAGTCTGCCTCCATTAGCCAATCCACTGCTGTGGATGCTGAGGCTGACATTGGTGAATGTACAGCATAACCTCGATGTTGCCAGAGACCGTGCTAGCAGTGTGTTGTTGAAACACATGCTGAGAGTATTTGACCAGAATTGTCAGATCTTGAGCATTCAGCGTAGTGACAGTCATGAATAGCAACAATGCTGGACCCATGATGCAAATGTGGAATTGCCTCACTACTGAGGGTGGTCCTGAACAGGTAAAACTGTTAGTGGGCAACTAGTGTGTTTGGTCTATGGGGCACAGAAGTCATGTGCCAAGGTCAGCAAACCTCAACAGTGTAATCAGGCTGAAGGTGAACCTGGAGGAGGAGTAGTATTAAGCATATCCTGTAAGGGGAGGGAACTGCAGTTCTAGGTGGTCTGTCATCAAAAGCGGTTGGCGTTAACTCACTTTGGGAGGCTTTGTCCCAAGTGGGGATTTGTGACATAAATCATTCCTGAGAAGCGGATGATGCATCAACCACTGGACTTAGAGCCGCACAGTGAATGGTTGAGCCATAGTTGTCTGAAAACAGGCATCAGTCAATCACTGATGATCTCCTTTTATTCTGGAGTGGAAAGGTCGGTGAATGGCAGAGCTGACTACTGTGGCACTAGTATCTGACATGCCCAGCTTCCGGTGTGGTGTCGAGAGGGTATTCAGTTCAGCAGGTGCAATAGCTCAAGATCAGCATACAAACCTTCTCCTGCAAATGCCAGTTTACTGACATTCATAAAAATTAATGAGAGGCACACACCAGCTCAGACTGAAACCTCAGTATTTGTACCCCAGCATAGCCATAGTTTTGCTGATGTTGTAGAAAGGGACCATCCTGGTGGCAGTGGCAGCATGAAATGGCCTACCATTGACTGAGATGATAACACAATGGAGAAATAATTTCCCAGTGGTCAGAATTCAGACATAGAACACTGCGAGGGCAGCTTTCTTTATGAGGATGATGATGAATGATGATGAGGTTAATGTTGGCAGTTTTTTTTACTTAAGTGGTTAAGAGGCTGTCACATTTTGTATGATACAGGTTTTCTTTTCATAAAGTTATATCAGTGCCCCACCATAGTGACTCAAATTCCATATGTCACATCACATTTATAACACAGAGTACAGTATATCCTGGCCCCTGCACTACCACCACCATAAGACCATTTTACCTTTCTCTACTGCCACTATAGGAAATATGATCATGTGTCCCTCTGGACTACCACCACCATAAGACTGCTGACACTTGTTTGCTACTGCCACCATAGGGAATGTGACCATGTGTCCCTCTGGACTACCACCACAATAAGACCGCTGTTCACCACTGCCACCACCACCAGATGCAGGAAGATGTGAGTGGGAATGTCTCATGTGACCACAACCACCCACCACCACCATTGTGACAATGTTTTCTATTACATGTCTTGACCATGCTAAGGTAGAGGGAGTCAAACAGAGACTACATCCGTGAGCCACAGGCACAAGGCTTCTTACTATTTAAACTATACAGTGAGTATGTGTACTAATGTTTTCATGCTATTCAACTTCCTTTAGCTGTATGTTTTGTTTTCTGTTGCTTTTCTGAGCTGCAATGGTCAAAAACATATGGTCAACTTATTCTGTTTTTACAGGTTAACAACAAAGGACTGTCCTTCGCTGAAGATCAATATCAATGGTACAGCATCAGTACACAGGAACCTATGGGATATCCACTTCCAATCCATACTGGTAAGTATATCAATTTTATTTAATCTGTTCCTTTTTTTCAGAACAGTGAAAAAATCTGACTGATGATTTATAAACTAGGTGACATGTGTATGTCACAAAAATATTTATGCAACATATCATGCACTGTATTCTAAATTTGCAGCTGTGCAGCCATAACAGTGTTGAAAAAGTTCGACTCAGGTCATGTAACTTTACTTGACAAGATGTGGTTTTAAACATAACTTGAGACTCAGGGACACTGACACAGTGTACAGTATTTGTTACACAGCCTGGTACTAAATTAAATTGTGATCAGATGATTGCAGTGGACAGCTTGCTATCTGTGTTAATCCATATACCTCTGGTGGAACAGCCATGGCTTAAACATAATGTCTTACTGCTGCAATCAAGTTGTAATAAGTCCTTCATTTCTTTTTAGGAAACTTCCAGATGCTTTGGTCTCATAGTTGCCTTATCCAAAGAACTCTTCAACATCATGCCCCCAGGCTGGGGCAGACATGCAACAAGCAGAAGTCATTTAAATCAATGATGACCATGATCATCATTACCAGACTGGAGAAGGATGCAGATGAAATATGTGAAGAAGTTACCAAATAATAAACCAGTAATGACCTACTTACAAATATGCTTCTCCCCAAAAAAATACTTACCTTCATTAGCTTGAGAGTATTCCATTTCCAATTTCAATGCCAAAATTTCTCATCAAGCACTGGAATGTGCACACCAACCATATGTGACCAGTGATACAAAACAATACAATGAGCACATGTATGTATATCAACCCCACCTAGAAATATATATATCAACTCACTAAGGCTACTATTAGTGTACACACAAAGGGCACCCATCCATCCAGTTGAGGTGATTGCATTGCATTCACAAGAATCACAGCACACTTTGGTCAAGCAACATTTCTCTCAGGGTCATCATTTCTGACAGAACACAGAATGGATTCATGTCATGTTATCCCTCCTTCATATGGCTTGGCAAGACACTGTGCATCATGACATCATCATCACAGTATGTTAATTTTCTGGACACAAGACAGTTGCATTTTGGGATGCAGACAATTTCTGAGGACTCTGTGCCTACTGTGCACATGAGTAACTGTGGAATAAATTCTGGGGACTTTGCATGTGGTGTACTGCTCCCATTTCACTTTGTCAGCACTTGGGAATTTTCTGTACACAAGACAGTTGCATTTTGAGATGCAGAAAAATTCTGGGACTCTGTGTGACCACTGCATGTATGAGTGCCTGCTCCATTTCATTTTGTCAGCACTTGGAAATTTTCTGGACACAAGACAGTTACATTTTAGGAATGCAGAATAATTCTGGGGTCTCTGTGTGACCACTGAGGGCATGAGTGATCATGCAATAAATTCTGGGGACTTTGCATATGGTGTACCAACTCATTTCACTTTGTCAGCACTTGGGAATTTTCTGGACACAAGACAGTTGCATTTGGGGATGCAGAAAATTCTGAGGACTCTGTGCCCACTGTGCACATGAGTAACTGTGGAATAAATTCTGGAGGACTTTGCATGTGATGTACTGCCTCATTTCACTTCGCAGCACCTGGGAATTTTCTGTACACAAGACAGTTGCATTTTGGAGATGCAGAAAAATTCTGGGGACTCTGTGTGACCACTGCATGTATGAGTGCCTGCTCCCATTTCATTTTGTCAGCACTTGGAAATTTTCTGGACACAAGACAGTTACATTTTAGGAATGCAGAATAATTCTGGGGTCTCTGTGTGACCACTGAGAGCATGAGTGACTGCATAATAAATTCTGGGGACTTTGCATATGGTGTACCAATCTCATTTCACTTTGTCAGCACTTGGGAATTTTCTGGACACAAGACAGTTGCATTTGGAGATGCAGAAAATTCTGGGGACTTTGTGTGACCATTGTGTGATGAGTGCCTCGCAATACATTCTGGTGGACTTTGCATGTGTTGTACATTTCACAGCACTTGAAAATTTTCTGGACACAAGACAGTTGCATTTTAGGGATGCAGAAACATTCTGGGGTCTCTGTGTGTCCACTGAGCACATGAGTGACTACACAATAAATTCTGGGGACTTTGCATGTGGTGTACCACTCCCATTTCACTTTGTCAGCACTTGGGAATTTTCTGGGCACAAGACAGTTGCATTTGGGGATGCAGACAAATTCTGAGGACTCTGTGTGACCACTACACACATGAGTGACTGCACAATACATTCTGGGGACTTTGCATGTAGGTGTACTGCTCCCAATTCACTTCATCAGCACTTGGTAATTTCTGGACACAAGACAGTTGCATTTTGGGGATGTAGACAAATTTTGGGGACTCTTGTTTGACCACTGCATGTATGAATGACTGTGCAATACATTCTGGGGACTTTGCATGTGGTATACCACTCCCATTTCATTTCGTCAGCACTTGGGAATTTTCTGGGCACAAGACAGTTGCATTTGGGGATGCAGACAAATTCTGGGGACTCTTTGTGACCACTGTGCACATGAGTAACTGTGGAATAAATTCTGAGGGACTTTGCATGTGGTGTACTGCTTCTATTTCACTTGTCAGCACTTGGGAATTTCTAGACACAAGACAGTTGCATTTTGGGGATACAGAAAAATTCTGGGGACTCTTGTGTGACCACTGTGTGCATGAGTGACTGCACAATACATTCTGCAGGACGTTGCATGTGGTGTACCGCCCCATTTCACTTTGTCAGCACTTAGGAATTTTCTGGACACAAGACAGTTGCATTTTGTGTGTTCTGAGCACATAATGTCATAATTAAATTATAAATTAAAGCAGCAGTGCAACAATGTGGTGACAATTTTAACCTATACTCTTTTCATGCTATTTTTAGGTTGCCAGCCACTTACCTCCTGACTTGTATGACATCCTTCTTTTCACAATTTGTGTCTGCTTTAGTAATTTTCTCATATCTGGAAAATAAAAGCAGCACTCTTTTAATATGGCTTGGACCAGGTTTGCATCAGTATTTGCAGCTGTTTTAGAAGAAATATTGTTCTGTGAGGTCAGAAAACACTGCCTGCTGCATAATTGTTAATTTTACTCACAACAGAAGTGATATATAAACAACTGATGGATAAAAGCAGTGGAAAATACTGATAAAGATCTGGGGAGGTATTCTAGAAGAATGGTGCAAGTCACCACCAAAAGCGACTTGCACCAAACTCAGTTGTGACATGGACCCTGCACCCAGTTTTAGAAGGGGCAGGGTCCCCTGGTAAGAATCCTGTGACTTGTGACATGTGGATGGTATGCCACACTAATGGCATACCCAATGGGCATGCTGCAAGTTGCAGCCTGCAGAATGGTGCAGTTGTCTTGCCTCACAACCAAAGAGCTCTGCAGGGCACCCCTTGCCCCAAACCCCATTGGCCAATGCCCCAAAGGGCAGCTGTACACACCAGCCATCAAATCAGCCATGCCCTGCAGGGATGCAGTGTCCCTCATACTCCTGAATCCCCAAACTGTTATGCCCCATACAGCAGCTGTGCACCAGCCCCCAATCCCCAAACTGTAATGCCACACAGGGGAGCTCATCCTCCCCATGGCCGCATTTCTGACCCTGTAAACCAAGTCCCTCCATGGCGCATAGAGTGAAAACATAAATAAAATTCCCCAATGTCCCTGGCAGTCTAGTGGCCCCACCCAGAAGTGCCATTCCATCTTCACCTCCCTCACCCATCCTAGTGGCCCCCACCAGCAGTGCCAGTCCACCCACACCTCCCTCCACCCATCCCCAGCTGGTGACTGGCACAGCTCACTCTCACCCTCACCTCCATGGCCAGCCACTGATTGAGTGTTGCATGATCCTATGACCACTTACTGTACATATATGCTCAATGAATTCATTTCATTCATAGTGCATATGTACAGTAAGTGTTCATATGGCGCTCAGTTGGTGGTTGGCTGTGGAGGTGAGAGGTGGGTGCACCAGTGCCAGCTGAGGATGGTGGGGGAGGTGCAGATGGACTGGCACTGCTGGTGGGGGGCCACTAGGGATGGGTGAGGGGAGGAAGATGGAATGGCATTTATGGGTGCCACTAGACTACCAGGAACATCGGGAATTTTATTTATATTTTCACACTATGTGACTGTGGAGGGACTTGGTTTACAGGGTCAGGAATGTGTCAGGGGGATGAGGTGCCATGTGGGGCATTACAGTTCGGGGGACTGGGGGCTGGTGGGCACAGCTGCCTATGGGCATATCCAGTTTGGGGATTGGGGTGTGGGGACATGCAGCCCTGTGGGGCTATACTGTGTGAGTGTGCTGGGCATGGGGAGGCACATGTATTGGGTGCCAGCCCTGTGGCAGATCTGCACACACCCCGGAGGCATAGGCACACTTACATCAGCTATATGCAGGTGTAATTGTACTTTGATGGATGTCCCTGGTGTTGTTCTAGAATGGAAGATCAGGGACTTTGTTGCTGCCCTTCCAGAATAGGGCACAACAAATGCCATAAACCCCTAGTGCCATGTCTGGGGGTCTAGGCCGTATCTGGTGGCGTATGAGCACTTTGGCGCAAGCAGCTTGCAGCATGTCACAGGCTGCTTTGCAGAATTGCAAATGATGCAAATGCTGGTTGAATTTGCTACTTGCACCATTCTCTTTGGTGCAAGTTTGATTATACCATCGTAGCCTTTATAGAATCGTGGTCCTGGTCTGCACTGTATTAAAAGGAGTGCTCTTTTATTATTTCAGACATGAAAAAGTACTAAATCAGACTCAAATACTGGAAAGAAAGGTATCATACAAGTCAGGAGGTACAGTAAGTAAAGTGGCAATGTAAAATAATATAAAAAGTACAAGTCAAAATTTTCACCCTATTGTTGCACTGTTGCTTTAATGTCTATTTCTAAAATGAATTATTTCTGGAGCCTCAGTAATGTTTATTTTGTATTGGGACTCGTGAAGTGTTTGTTAAAAGCAGGACTGAGCAGTGCAAGCATGCTGTGCTAAACTGCATTGTGCCATCAGTGTTTTTCCTGTGTGTGCAGACATTGTCCAGCTTTGTGCAAACATATATGGTGTGACCTGTTGCAGTATGTAAAGAATAAAGATAAGAAAGAATATATGATGTATATTTTATTTGTATCATCATCACCAGCGGAGTAAGTGTTATGATATTTTTCAGTGGTCTCAGGACACTGTGCATCTCAGTCACTCACAGTGTACACATAGCTTTGTGGAGATAACAACAAAAACACATGCTTTCCTAAAAGTCATGTGTGCAGTATGTGACTAAGGTGCACTCTGGCCATACATCTCTGAAAAATATAATTTCACTTAGTCCCTGATGATGATGATGACAATAAAAATATGTTCTACATTCTTATCTTTATACCATAAACACTGCAACAAGTCAGCACATATATGATTGCCAGAAGCTGGACAATATCTGACATCACACACACAGGAAACAACACTGAGTGCACAAATGCAGTTTAGCATATTATACTTGCACTGCTCAGTCCTGCTTTTCACAACCACTCCAGAACAGAAAGTAAACATTACTGAGCCACCGGATTATAATAACAGGGCAATAAGGGCATGTATGTATGTGTAGGTATATATTTAAAAGGAACCAGTCAGCAAGGGCTCCCACCCCTGCAAGGCCTACCCTCTAGTTAAGCCTTTTAAGTATGTTGCGGCGTTTTCTCATGCGCAACATACTTTATTTTAATAAAGAAGATTCTGTGACCCGAAAGTATGGCAGATGCTGAGGCGTCATTATGTGTAAAGGTGTAGCGATGCACATGCGCTTCAATACAAAAGTATTGAAGTGCATGGTGTGTTGCCGCACTTTTACACATAATGGAGCACCCATAGCATCTGCCATACTGCCAGGTCATGGACTTTTCTTTATTAACATAAAGTATGTTGCAGTGCAAGAAAACACTGCAACATACTTAAAGGCTTAACCAGAGGATAAGTCTTGCAGAGGGTGGAGCTCCTGTTACTTACTGCTTCCTTTAAACTACTACTGTGGTCTTCCTCTGTCTGTTATTAAACAAAGACAAAACACTACAGCAGTTGGGGGCTGCAAAAAGCTAATGGAGGATCTCCTGATGGTCAAGCAGCAGATGGTGCATTGACACAATCTGTAACTGGTGTTGCTCTATATGCTCCAACTGCTGCTAAACATTACCCACCTTCATTGTTTTTTCCACCACAGCCCACAAAGCACTATCTCTGCCTGAGTTTCAGGCATTGTGGGGTCCACTGGTGGTGGCACAGGTAGATGTGGTGGTGAGGATGGTGCTGGTGGCAGTAGTGGAGCAACTGCTGCTGTGGCCCATCTCATGCTGTGACAATGCACAACAGCAGCACCCTCTGCCACTGCCACAGAAGGGCCAGCAGGTGGAGGCCCTGGCCTGTTCTGTGGCAGCCAACCACTTTGTGGTGGTTCTACATGGTGTGCTGGCCCCCAGTCCCCAGATGTGTCCCCAGGACCACGGCACACCTGTACCCTACAAAGTAGACATGCCGCTGTCCCTCGACACAGTTGAAAGCTGCCAAACTGGGGAACTGTGGTGGGACCAGACACAGGGGTGGCAGATGCAATGCTGGCAGCATGGTCACAGACCTGGGGCATGACCTGCTTCTGTGGAGGTGGTGCTGCTGGAGCTCCTGCAGCTGCCACTGGTGATGGTGGTGGTGACAGACTTGGTAAAGTGGCACTGGTGGTGCTGTTTCTTCCTGGGGGACCAAAGACTCTTAGCAGTCCAATACCACCTGGCTACACCCCCACACATGCCCACTACTCCTCTCCTGCCACGAGCCACATCCTGTCCTTGCTCCATAGCAAAAAATCACTCCTTCCCTCTTCAATGACTTCACACACACTCACAACACAGGCACGCACACAGTCACGCACACAGTCGCACACACACACAGTCACACACACACCAAAACTTAGAAAACAGAGAAATCAGTCCCCACAAGAAAAATGAACTGACAAAACAGTACAAAAAAAACTAAACAATTAGCTTTTAAAAAGCTTTTGGTTTTGATCAAGCTTTTCAATTAGAATAAGAACAATCCTCTCCTCTCCTACACAAAATGCCTCTCTCTCTACCACTTTAAAGGAGGAAGTGAAAGTATCTTATTGTATGACTCACTTCCTTCCTGCCTGGTTAAAGCATGTGACTTACAGTACTGTAAGGCATGTGATATTTGGGGCTGTCTATATTGTTGTCACTCCACCTTACTTCGTAAGGCAGAATGACAATGCAAAGTCATAATAACAAAGCAAAATGAGCACTTTGCAATGGTTGCTCCAGGTAGCACTGGGACAATGCGAAGTAGTCACTTTGCAATCGCTTCACAAGCAGAATTTAATTTTGCTGCATCTCTACCCATAAGCACCAATGACCAATGATATCATGTGCACCCTTTCCCTGTAATATGTTTTGCACAGCTTTTGTATTTCTTTCACACAGATTCAGTGCTGTGTGTTTATTGCTAGCTGTTTTTTTTTTTTTTTTAAAGTTGTGTGACATAATGCTTGTGAGACTGGAACATATTGGAACATTAGAGAGAGACCACCACCGAACGCCTTGAACAATAAATGTTTTTACTCAGTTTTGCACAGAATTCAAAAAGCAACCAATGCTTCCAATATCAGTGAGAAACACTCTTCCTGTGGCCCTGACCAGTTTTGTACCTGCACACTTTCTCAGAGGCCAGCCATATGGGGTTCAAAGTATTTATTAGCACCTACAGCTGATTGCAATAACATGAAAATCTACCCCCATTTTCATACCTAACATGACAACTATAATAACGCCACTAAAGGGAGGCAGTATAGTGCAGTGGTTTAAGGCTCTGAGCGGCAAAACTGGTGACATCCAGCAGACCAGACCTGGGTTTGAATCCCACAGATTCCACTTACATAATGTGTGATCCTGAGCAAGTCACTTAACTTCCTGTGCTCCCAGGTCGACCTGTAAAAAATTGTGAACAGCACAATGCCAATAGACACAATTCAGCTTTAAACAGTAGTGTATGGTCGTGATCAAGGTTTTATAAAAATTTTGATCACTTAGTTGTCTGGAACCTCCTGCACATACTTTGCAGAATCCAAGACAACAATAGATCCACTTTTAAGGCATATTTAAGTGCCCAGGTTTGGTGTTGTAAATACTAATAAGAGCCTGTGGTACTTTATTTGAAATATTATGTACTGTGTTTGTTGATTTTCTTATTCTGATTCGTTGATTTGGCTCTGAGTATATTTTTAGCGTTGATGACCTCTGGGCTGTAAAAGAAAAGGTTGAAAAAAATCAAACAATTGAATAGTGCCTTGCAACACTACATGAGTTAGACTTCCATGTCATAGTGAATGTGGCAGAAACCTTTTAGAGGTTTACATAGTGGGTTAAAATTATAAAACTTATATAATAAATATTTTTTTCATGAGGGATGTAAAATTACACGTTAGCACACTTATGACCCATATTAAATCTAGTGCGGTTTGATTGGATTTACTATGAACCTTTGTGTACTGTATGCAATGAAGTTCAGCACTGAGCATACTTTGACCCTGGTGACCTCCCAAGAATTGTGGCAGACGTATATATAAGCTAGTGTGTGTGTATATGTGTTAATATATATATATATATATATATATATATATATATATATATATACACAGTATGTATATATAGGTATATTTATATAAATGTTATACTATTACTGCAATGGGATTTACAGTTATAGTTATTGTGTTAATGACTGTAGAAATATATTAGAATGGATGTATTACTTTATTATTTGTTTTTGTATTGCTGATTATAATAAGCATGACATTTCATACATTGTCTATTGGCATTCTGCTGTTTACAAATTTAGTGATGCTATAATGGTTGTCATGTTAGGTATGGAAATGGGGTAGATTTTCCACATTATTGCATTCAGCTGTGGGTGCTAATAAATACTTTAAACTCTATGTGTCCGGCCTCCCTGAGGAAGCATGTGCAGGCTGAAACTGGTCGGGGCCACAGGGAGAGTGTTTCTCACTGATGTTGGAAGCATTGGTTACTTTTTGAATTCTGTGCACAAGTGCAGCAAAAACATTTACTGTTCAAGACTTTTGGTGGATTGATCTCTTTTCTGGAGGATTTTACAGTTATTTGAATGTAGCATGGCCTGGACTGGAGCAGCCTTTCTGGTATGATACATTTGGAACATCACCTTTTCAGGTCCAGCCCTGTGGAGTTCATGCTGAGAGAACTGTGGACTGGTGCATTGTTGCTTGAGACCGGTCACATCCGGTCAAGTTGTTAAAAGTGGGCTGGCTTTGGCACAAGTTTAAAATCAGGTATCCCGTGGTCACCAGTCCTTCTTTTACCAGCCAGCTCCAGAAGAACCTTTCACATCCATGAGGAGCCCTCATTCACAGTGAGCATTCCTGGTCCCAGTTATTTGGTGCCCGATTAGTTACATTGCGAACAGTGCAGCAACATAGCATTAAGGTAAGCCTGCTTGTTTAGGAGAAGTAGTGTTTATTCTCAGGGAACATTTTACAGGTACTTGTCTGGGAGCATTTTGCGTGGTCAGTGACATGTTCACCTGCAAACAGGTACTCTACCTTCCTTCCTTCCTGCACTGTATTTTTTAGCCAGTGAACTGTGCAATGGGCAAATAAGTGAGTGAGAGAAAAGAGGATTTTTATTTGGGTGGGTCATGTTCTGTGCCTGATTCTGTCAATTATTGTGGGGCGGGGGCATGAAGTAGAGTGGAGACTCAGGGGCATTTGTGACTTTGGAAGAGAGCATTGTGTCTCTGAACTCCTCTCCCCACCACATGCTAGTTTTTATGGCAGCATGGTTTATTTAGGGGCACTTGACTGGGATTGGGTTTCTGGAATTGTTTTAACTGTGTCTAGTTAAGATGTCCCAGATAATGGGGCCACTTTCTGATTTTGGAACAATCCATGTTCAGGCCCCATACTTCTCTACATGGCTGTTTGTATTTCAGCAAGTAAGCCATTAGCGTGCAATAAGTTTGGGGACCTGATCTGTGCTCCAGTCCATGAACACCTCCATGTTGCCTTTGTTTGGCAACCACATGGCAGCCTTGCTTATTGTGTTAATTTTTGGTGTGGATTGCAAGTTGAACTTTGTTGGTGTTTGGGATGGGTGGGTGGGGGTATGCTGGTAAAAGTTTGATCACTGCTTCTATGTTTTTAAACTGTGTTTTATTTTTATCTGATGGTTGTGGCTTGGACTGTATAAATTATGCTGCATGTATTTTGATGGTTGGGAGGCATGCTGCATTGCCTTTGTTTGAAGTCTGCTGTGGTGTGTAGGACTCGATTGGACCATTTGGAACCCCAAAGTGAGTGATTGGTGTGCATAGGTGGACGATGCAAAATTAGAATGCCCTGCCCACCCATTGTACACCAGAGATTCGCTTTATGGTTAGAAATAGTCTGATCGAGGCCTCACACACTATAACAGGCTTCCAGATAAAGGCCCACCCATTTGACTGATGTTTTCTGGATGTTTGCTTTGGTTGGGGAGGCCTCATGTTGCCAAATCCACCTTCTTGCTGTGTTTGAACAGGTCAAATGTGGGGTTTTATACGCATTATAATGTGATTTTCTGTAATTAAAATGCTGGATTGTGTTTTCTGGGGGGCTTGGGGTATGCGCATGGTGTAAGTCTTTGTTTGAAGCTTGCTGTGTTGTGTAGGCCTCTATCTGACAATTTGGAACCCCAAAGTGAATATTTGCTGTGCATAGGTGGATGTAGCACTGCATGCAAAATTTCAATGCTGTGTCACCGTTGTACACCAACGATTCTCTTTTGGGTTCTGAATGGTCTGATCGAGACCCTCCCATTCACAACAGGCTTTCATATACAGAGGCCCCACCATGCGGCATGATGCTTTGCTTTTGAGGGTGGGGGTGCCTCCGCCACACTGTAGTTTTATGTGTTTTTAAACTTTGTTGCTTAAGTCATATATGTATTGTAATTATGCTGCATAATATTTGGGAGCAAACATGTTTACATGGTGTGGGCCTTTGTTTAGAAGCCTGCTGTGGTGTGTCATCCTCTATCTGTCCATTTGAAAACCCAAAGTGAATCTTTGCTGTGCATAGGTGGGCATAGCATTACAAAATTACAATGCTGTGCCCACCCGTTGTTCACCAAAGATTCACTTTGGGTTCCATATGGACCGATGAAGGCCTACACACACAGCAGGCTTCCAAACAAAGGCTGATGCCATGTGGGCTGATTGATGTTTGCTTTTGAGGCAGGGCTCATGTTGTTGTTTGTTTCTAGTGTGAAATAATCATTTTTTCTTAACATCTTTTAGATTACTGTTTACATCTTAGAGATACCCTTATAGTATCATGCCTGTTTACTAATCCAAATGTTTAACTGTTTTGTCAGATTGGGTTGTTGTTTGCAGCTGGGTGGAAGCAGTCCTCCATTTTGTTTGCAGGCAGGTGGATGAAGGTCTTCATTTTGTTTGCAGGCAGGTGGGTGCATGCCTCCATTTTGTCTGCAGGCAGGCAGATACATGCCTTTAGTTTATTTGGCAGATGGCCTCAATTTGTTTGCAGGCAAGTGGATGCATGCCTCCATTTTGTTTGCAGGCAGGTGGAAGTGTGCCTCCATTTTGGTTGCAGGTGGGTAGATGCGTGCCTCCATTTTGTTTGCAGCTGGGTGGATGCAGGCCTCCATTTTGTCTGCAAGCAGGTGGATGCATGCCTTCATTTTGTCTGCAGGCAGGTGGATGCATGCCTCCATTTGTTGTGTTTGACTTTTGTCTTGCCTTATGAATCATGCCGTGCATCTCAATTGTCCTTTTGCGTGTGTAACCACTTCTTGCATGATGTCTTTGGCATTGCGCCATTAACCTGTTTTCACATCTCATGTCTTGGTTATTCGAAATTAACCACGTCTCATGCCGTACATTTTGCCTGTTGTGGCATTAACCTTGTCTTGCATGGCATGTCTATTCCATCTTATGGGAAGTCCATTAACAAAAGTAAATTTGTATCCCAACATTTCTTAAATCAGCTTCTGTTCCTACAGACTTTCTGAAAACTCTTAAGGATGGAATCCAGAAGAGGATTATGTGTATCTGCAACAGCAGTGCTTACTGAGGTATCGTGTAATGCTGCTACTGCTCAATCAAGCAAGGAAAGAAACTGAGTGAACATAAACAAGGATGATGTCTGCTGTCAAACATATTTGGAAAAATGCAACACTTGCAAAGAAATACAGAGACAACATGACTGAGGAGCAGCACAGCCATTATAATGAGATGGCAATGGAGAGAATGAGAAGGAACAGAGAAGCACCAAACCAAAGACCTAATCAACTGTAGAAAAGTAGTGGGCTGACAAATGAACATGGTCCAATGAACAGAATGCATTGGCACAGAAGGAATACTAGTGGAAGAAAAAAGAGAACAGTGGGCCAACATGACAAGTCAGAAAAGAAGAAGAAGAATAAAGGAGGAGCAATGCAGAAAGTCCCATGAAAAGATCTACTGCCGCTGCCTCACCAGTGGCCACCACCACTGCTAACTCACCAGTGGCTACCACCACCACCACCATTGCCAACTCACCAGTGGCCACAACCACCACTGCTGACTCATCAGTGGCCACCACCACCAACTCACCAGTGGCCACCACCACCACCATTGCTAACTATCCAGTGGTCACAACCACCACTGCCACCAACTCACCAGTGGCCATCATCATTGCCACCTCCTCACTAGTGGCCACCATCACCACCACCTCCTCACCAGTGACCACCATCCCCACCACCTCATCAGTGGCAACCATCACCAACACCTCACCAGTGGCCACCAGCAACATACCATCCTCAGTGCTGCTCATGCCAGGAAAAGAGCCATTTGTGACACAACTGGTCCCTTGTAATGCCGCCAAAGAAAGTCAGTGAAAAGAGCACAAAATGCCTTGCCAGAATCACCCACTAAATTTGCAGTAACATTGGAGCAGCTATTGGCATCTTGCTCACCATCCAAGGAAGCAGCCCTGGCCAGTCATGGTGTGCTTCCAAGAACACAGTTCGAAGATAAACTTATGTTGGTTGTAACTGAGAAGTTGTCCCAGTTCAAAACCATTGCAAGAAAAGTGACAGACAGAGGAGCAAGGAATTTTTAAAAAACATTTTAGTATTAAAAAATACAAGCTCCTAAGTACTACAAGCTCAAAATTGGGGGTTAGCTGGAAAGCCTTATGAGAGTATCTTGTGCAGAAACAAAACCAAAAAAACACACTACTCTGCACTGCCACTAGAAACAGTGAACGAGTACAGAAATTCTTAGAAGACAGTGCCACACCTCTGCTGCACAAAAAGGCTTTTTTCGAAACAGTCATGCCAAACAAGGTCATACCTTGACAAACCCATTGAACATCTTTACCAAGAATTCATGCAACAGAACCCAGGCACACACACCACTCAGAGCATGAAAATTTGGTACTTTACTGCTAAGGCGCATTAAACTGGTAGGATAGCAAAAACTTGGACAAAGCCTGTGCGAATACTGCCCAAATGTATCACTGAAGCTTAAGGCTATCCATCATCTTGTTAATAAATATAAACTTCCATGTTGCAAAGTTGTGAATCTTCACCAGGGCAGTTAAAATTACTATGTGTCCCAGACTCCCTTTGGAAAAGTTCTTCAAGCTGGATCACATGGAAAAACATGCAACAAGTGCAGCACTGAAAATGTTGTTGAAGTAGTGAAGGACCTAATCCAGAAACATGAACAACAAGGCAGCAGTGGACAGTATCAAAATCACGTGAAGGGGGATGGCATCTAAGTGCAACAGACTAGAAAGGTTTTGAAAAATAAAAGCTGTACTATCTGAATGCTGGTAGATGTCCTAAAAGATTACCTTTTCTTCCTAGGTCATCATCTGCATGTTGCAGCATGGCAGGAGCAGCAGTTTTCCAAGGATAAGGGAGTTTGTATCCTAGGGATGGGTGGTGATGGTACTAGACTTCATGGAGAACTAGACCTGTAAACTACAGGATGAAATGCAGTCAGCTCACTGGCAGCATGAGCAAGCAACATTTCACCCTGTCGCAACATATTACAATTGTTATCTCTGTGAAGCCACTGTCAGACAGTCTTTGGTTTTCATATCGAGCAATCTCAAGCATGATCACTATGCTGTGCACCATTTTGTTGAAATTACAAATGCACACCTCATGAAAGTTCAGTCACTGAACATTTCAAGCAAGTGCACTTCACAGATGGATGCAGTGCACAGTAAAGTCAAAATAGTCATTTTACAACATTTCCTTTGCTAATAGCAAGTATGGATTTCAATTGAGCGTGCTTATTGTGGGTCAAGACATGGAAGGGTCCTCAGATGGGGAAAGTGCAATGTGAAGTCTGCGGCAAGCAGGAGCGTACAGTCGTGGTGGGAAGTAATACAGAATGCAAAAGAGCTATTCAAATACTGCCCAGTGAACTAATGAAAGAGACTACCACTGAAGGGTGTACTCACTGCAGGAGAACATTTTTCTGGGTGGGTGAAAATGAAATAAAAAGACAGTCACGAGGAGATGTAAAAGCTCTACCCGAACATGACTCATACAAAGTGTGAAGTCACAAGTGGATGGTGTAGTAGCCACAAGAAACCTTATGTGTTTCTGTACACACTGTGTTGATGAAGTTGGGCCCTGTGAGAACCAGTCTGCTGGAAGAGTGGAAGCCAAAGAAACTAATTGATTCTGCTACATTTGTGCCTGCTGCTAAAGTTCATGGAATCACAAGTGACACTACACCTGCTTGCTCCACAGTTGTGGTCATTGTGTCTGGTGATGCACAATTACCTGACACCCACGCCAACCCATCTGCCAGTGATGAGACTGCTTCCAGTGCTCCTGCAGTTCCTGATGCAACAGCAGCCACCATGGCCATTTCAGACACTTTGCAAGACACAGGCATGCACATTGATGCAATCACTTCAATTCATTGCACTGTTCCAGAATTGGGCATGTCTGCTCCAACAACAAGCATCCCAAAAGTTCAGAGAAAAAAAAACATTGTTACAACCAGAGATCAATAAATTCAGTGCTGTCTACTATTTTAAGGAATTTTACATTTGTCAAGTTACAGCAGTAGATAGCTTAAAGCAGTTTTACTCACTGAATTGTGGGAGTGTTTTTACTCAGCTACAATGGCTGGACACTGACAGCATGAAGAAAATACAAATTTTTCATGGACTGATACAACTTGAGGGAGGAGATGGCTCCTATGTTGTGCAATCACAACAATTAAAGATCATTGTGGAAAAGTTCAGTAAGCT
Source organism: Neoceratodus forsteri (assembly GCA_016271365.2). Classification (NCBI taxonomy): domain Eukaryota; kingdom Metazoa; phylum Chordata; order Ceratodontiformes; family Ceratodontidae; genus Neoceratodus; species Neoceratodus forsteri. Next base: position 649,911,223 of record JADMNL010000022.1, read on the forward strand.
GCAACGGGTATTGAATTAAAACACTACCTGAACTGTGAAAGGTGGACTGCTGAAAATGCATCATTGCATTGCACTAGTTGTAATTTATGGGTATCCAATGAGGCGGGAGCATGGAGAGGGCACAGACTGTAGCGGTGACTCCTTCCTGGCATAATCCTCATGGTGATGGAAGGGTAGGGTGATGGGATGAAGGGTGGGCAAACTGGGTGACAGAATGTTGCTATGTGTACACACATGCAGGGAAGCTAGCACAAGAGCATGGGCTGGGAGGGGTGGAGGAGCTGTAGGGGTGGTGCTGCAGTGGATTGCAGAGCTGCATCATGGCATCAGGGGTAGGCTTGTGGTTGGGGTGGGTGAGGTACCAGGTTCAGGTCCAGGCACTGGTGTGATTTTATTGCGCTTGGCCCAAACCATTATTTTTAATGCTTCACCCCCGTGACATGCAGTCCCCTGGAGTTGAGAATTTGTAGTAGGGGGTGCTGGGTGGCTTAGTCCCCTGTGAGTGGAGGGTGGGGCACAGCCCCTCCCACAGAAAGCATTAAATACTTGTCCTGGCACCATTGTCTTATGCACTGAGGTGTCAGAGTGTCAAATATTTTTGGCACTCTGACTCATGATAACGACTCACCTTTAGGCTTTTGCTATTATCACATAGAACCTAATTTATGTACTTATTATTTTTTTTTTTGAAATTCAATATTTTATTGAATTTACATTCCACATATCCAGAAAGAATGCTACAGGATTGACTGTACATAATATTGGCCAGTATAGATACAGAGTAGCATACATCAGACTGTTTCAGGTCCAATAAAACCAAAACAATACCAATACCCCTATAAACCCCTCCCTCTCTTACTCCCCCCACCGTCCCCCTGGAGGTGCCTCATAAACATAACAACTCAAAAGAAGTCGTGAGTTAGAGAGTAACAGTCGGCATTTACCAGAGATGAATAAGACCAACCAATTAAGATAAACAGAGACATGTACCTTCCATATTTCAATTTAAGTATAGGGCATATAATTTACCCCATTTCGGTTAAATACCTCCATACAGTTCAGGGAACTGGCTATCAATCTCTCAGTATTGAAGCAAAGTGACATCTCCTTCAACCATTCTTCATGTGTTATAACTAGTTGATCCACCCAATGCTTGAAAACTAATCTTTTAGCCACAATAGAAATTAAGGCCATGTGAAATCTATGTTCTTTAATATTAATGGTTGAGAGCATCCCAAGGATACATGTCTCTATAGTAAATAGATCTCTAATCCCAATGAAGGGTCTAAGTTAGATTGAATAGCATTCCAAAGTGAAGCCACTTTGCTTCAATGCCAGAAAATGTGAATCAGGCTCCTTCAGCTAAACCACATCTGGTACAGGTTGCCACAGGAAGCCTACCTAACTTGGCCAGCCTAACGGAGTGTAATACATATTATTTAAAATACAATACTGAATAAGTCTGTGTCTATCTTGGGTAAGATACCTATGTAGGTCCTCCAAACCTGACTCCAATTGGGACTAACATCAGTCAGAAGGGAAGCCCAGACTTTAGAACCCGAAGAGCATTCAGGAAATTGATTCCCAAAAGAAAGAATAAATAGCCAATATACCATGGGATTTACTGGTATCTCTTTACCTGTTCCAGAAAGGGCTTAACTCGAGATTGTGATAGTATGACTCCCAAAATTGGACACCATAGGTGTCTCAACTGAAACACTTTGAAAATATATTTCTGAGGGATGTTGAATTTAGCTATTATGTCTGGGGATGACAGGAGAGTGGTTTGACCATATAAGTCCTCTACTGAGACTTCCTGTAACTGAGGGAGCCAATCCAGGAAAAGTAATGAACACCCAATTTTAATATTTGGATTCTGAAAAGAGGTTGAGCCATATCTTTTTATGTGAGATATTAAAATAATTCCAGCATTGCGCTAAAACTTAATGGAGACTCCCACCAGCTAATCTTGTATGGAGTTTGGTAACGCAGAACAAGGAGAGAAAAATATTCCTCTGGAATTAAAGCCTGAAGAGCAAGGAGTTTCCTTTCTAATTGTAGCCAGATAGGTAAGTAACCATCACTTGTGTCTGAAAACCATCTTCCATTTTTGACAGATGGCTCATTAATAATAAAAGTTGAAATTAGGGAGATGAAGCCCCCAATTCCTTGGAGAGGCTGAGTTTAGTGAAAGAGCGCCTGGGAAATTTACCCACCAGATAAATTTGGAGAGAACAGAGTGAAAATGACACAAATAGGACAATGGGAGCCAGAGATTTAATAAATTTAGGGATAAAAGAGAGGAAGGAGGACGTTCATTTTAACAATGCTGATACGACTCTCAAATTGAGAGGGGAGGCTCTCCATCTTTGAAGGTCCTGTTGAATATTTGTTATTAAGTCATCTAAATTAAGCTTTCTAAGAGTCTCTGAGTCTTTGGTGAGATGAGTGCCCAGATATTTAATAGAGTGAGGGGACCACTTCATGCCTAGATGGGTAAAATTAGCCTGTGGGTAAGAGCATTTAGAGGAAAAATTTTACGGTTTTCATAAATTTAACTTATAATTAGATACGAGTCCCAACTGTCTGATAATTTGTAATGCATGTGATAACGCTTTATCAGGATAGGCCAAGTGGAGTAGGATGTCGTCTGCATATATTGAGAGGGTCAAGGACTGTTGATATATTGTACAGCCCTTGACCTGAGAAGCACACTTGAGACTACGTAGAAGAGGTTCCAGATATAAATTGAAAGAAAGGGAGATAAGAGGCAACCTTGCCTGGTGCCTCTAAATAAAGAGAACCTTGGTGAAAATATACCATTACAATAAATTTTAGCAGAGGGAGCCTGATAAACCGTCTGTATCTATCGAATGAAAACTGTTGGAAAGCCCATTTTTTGAGAGTAGCCCAGAGAAACTCCCAATTAACTCTGTCAAAGGCTTTTTCTGCAACTAACGAGATTAAAGCCATGGGAATTTGGGAGTCCTGGGCAGCCTGAAAATATGTGAAAGGGTCCATAGGTGATCAGCTGAAGATCGACCTTGAACAAATTCCACTTGTTCAGGGCTCAGAAGATGAGATCTTACCTTCTTAATTCTGAGAGACAAGGTTTTTGTTAGAATTTTGATATCATAATTTAAAAGTGAGATTGGACAATAACTGGCAGGATCATCATGCTGTTTATCAGGCTTCAGGATGAGAACTATTGTGGCTTCCAGCAAGAAAGGGTCCAGAGTATCTAAAGTGAACATATATTCAAATAAATTTAAGAGGAGGGGGCTAATTCAGTGGAAAAGGTTTTATAGAAATTGGAGGGAAGCAGTCTGGTCCTGGTGCTTTATCCAGTGCAAGTTCTCTAATTGCCTCCTCCATCTCCCTCAAAGTGATTGGGAAGACAGAGTCAAGCAATGTTGTGCCTGAAGGAGGGGAGGTCCAGGTGATCCAGATATTGCTCTATGCTTGGGGTGTGGCCTGTGCAGGAATTTTACTATACAAATTTTCATAAAATTTTCAAAAACCTGAGAGATATCATATGGGAGATCTTAATAGAGCCATCTGAGGCCAGAATAGAAGAGATGAGCCATGAGGCTCCCACTGCCCGTAACCGAAGGGCCAGCATTCTTCCTGGCTTCTCGCCTTGATCCAAGTAGCGAGCTTTAGTTTTCAGGATGACATATTCCACCTTTTCTTTTAATAAATCTGCATATTCATTCCAAAGTTTCAACAGGGATTCCAAGAGACCAAGGAGAAGAGGTAGATAAGATGTTTTAGGCCCCTTGATTTGGTTTGACAAATAAATAATTCTTGCCTCCTTTGCTTTTTCCATTTGGAAGCTAACTTAATGAATCCCCTAATATAACATTTAAAGGAGCACCATAGTTGATCAGCCCTTCTAATAGAACCTTTATTAGTTTCCATAAAAATGAAATCACATCTTTTATGTGAGAGATTGTGTGTTCTTCTTTTAAAAGTTGTGTGTTCAGTTTCCAGGTAATGTCCGTTGACTACATGGGTCAGAAGAAATCACTATCAATGCCATCGAGTGATCTGATATGACAATCAGTTCCATATCAGTCTGGTGAAGGCTAGCTAAAAGTGAAGAGCTAGTTAGGATATAATCCAGCCTAGACCATGACTGGTGAACCTGGGAGTGAAATGAGAAGACCTGATCAGAGGGATTGAACAGGTGCCATGGATCACACAGACCCAGTAGTCCTATAAAATCCCTTAGGGCTTGCTGCAGAGGGATAGGGTTTAATGGCCTATATGTTCTATCCAAGTCCTGCGTGGGGTATATTCCAGTCTGCCTCTATGATTAACTCGAAGGCAAAAATCTACTCAGCTTGTCTGCCAGACACATAAGGAACTCTGGACTACCTCCCACTGGGCCATAGACTGCACCTAGAACAACTGTGGTGTTATACAGCGTGCCTTTGACTAGAATAAATCTGCCTTCTGGATCTGAGAGAGTTTCCTCTGCTACAAATGAAACATGCTTCTTGATCAGAATTGCTACCCCCTGCTCGCAGATGAACCACAGGCAGTAAAGACTTGGGAGAACCCCTGTCTACCTAGCCCATTTGTTTCGGCAGCAAAAGGTGGGTTTCCTGTATCAAGAGGATGTCTATATTTAGGAGAACGCAATTCTTGAGAACTTGATATCTTTTAGTCATGTCTCTGACTCCTCTAACATTCCATGTGGCAATTTTAATTGTTACAGCAGTCATTACCAACTCTTTGAAAAATAATAATCCTGAGACAGTGAGTAGGAACATAACCCCAAGAGGCACACTCCAGTCCCTCCCCAACCCCACCTTTTGAACAAAGATAGAGCCCAAACCAGAGAACTCTTTCCAATATTCATCAGTATAGGTTAGCAAAGTTGAAGAAATGGGATAATATAATTGTATCCTTTAACTCCCACTATTTCTGAATTCAGAAAAGTAAGCAGCCTTGAGTATTGACCCTCCCCACAACCCACTCAATGTACAAAAGGTCCCTCTTTGAAAATAATTCCCAAAATGAAAATCTCCAGTTTAGAGGAACCATCCTAATAGGCGACCTTTCCCTGGGAAGCTATGGTTCCAAATAAATACCAGGTCTGAACATTGGTGCCAAAGACTACCTTGGTGAAATATATCAGAAATGGCCAACAGCTGGCTTGCCTTTTGAAGCCCAAGGAGATCACCCTCCCCTTGTCTGGCGCGATATGCAGTACTCCCAAAGATTGCTCCACCTCAAAGCCCCCGCCCACCACCCTCCAAAAAGGAAAAAAGAAAAAAAGTAGGTTGATTTGGATCAGGAAGGTGATTGGATAAAGTGCAGAAATAATTCAGGAAAGTGAAAATGAGACCATCGAGATGTAGATTAATCATCTTACACGGATCAAGAAAATTACCCCAAATTAGATTAAATATGTCTGGAAAACTCATGAAGTAGACCTCAAGGTTAGAGATCCTAAAGGAGAGACACACAGGGAATAAATCCTCCTTGTGGTTTAGCTTAATAAAATTAATGGGAATGAGAACACTTTCAGGAGTGGGGAAGTAATCGGAGGACCTGTAACTTATGGGACTAACACCAGAACTGTCCCCTTCAGCGGCGCTAGGAAACGTGGAGCCGACTCAAAGGTTCCTACTCCCCACTGGAAATCCCCAGCAATCACACTGCCACACCAGGCCTGCTAGGCCTCAGGACTCCTCTGGCAGCCCCTCAAAATCGGACTGGGAAAGAGAGAAACGAGAGGGTAGAGAGAAGAAAGAGACAGACAGAAGGGACACCAAACAGGTATGCAGTCCACTCCAATGAGACAAAGGCTTAAAAGCCTGAGATATCTGAGATGACAGTTCAACCAGTCTTAAATAGGTTAGGTAGCTTGATTGTTACATCCGTGTTGCCTGCTCCAGGGATTCATAAGAATGCCAGACTCCTTCAATAGCCACTTGCAGTTAAGCTGGGTAAACCATCTTGAAACGGATTCCTGCTGCTATTAACTTGCTGACCGTGGGATGGAATGTTGATGCTTTTGGTGAATTTTGAAAGGAGATCTTGAGTAATCCTCAGCTTCACATTACCCCATAGGATAGCTTGAAGCTCCTTAGATTTGGAAATAACATGCTGCCTCTCTAGATAGCTAAGGAATTTCACTATTATTGGATGTGGTGGTGATCCAGGTGGGGTTTCAGCTTGAGAGAATGATGTGCCCATTCTATATGGTACTGTGGGCTTAATGGAGATAGGCCCACAATCTTAACCAGGAATTTCTGAAGGAAACCAATAGTATCAGGGCCCTCTTCTGTTTCAGGTAGGCCTAGTATCAGGACATTGTTCCTTCGACTTCTCCCTTCAAATCCTCGGTTTTCAGTTGCAGCTTCTAAGCTGTAGTTGGAGTTGAACAATTTCAGGATCCATTCTTTCCTTCCACCTCTCCAGGGAGGTGGTTCTCACTTGGCATCCCCATTCTTTGTGACAGGGAGCTTAGGTCGCTATGTAGTGATTTTAACTCTGCTGATATATCTTTGAGAGTCTCTGAAAGGAAGCAATCTTGCAAAAACGTTCCTCTGTTAGAGGATTAGTCGAGAAGCTGGAAGCACTTGACTTAGGGGTACCCCGGAACTCTGATGTTTTGATTTTTAGCAGTTTTCTGGGTAGCTGGAGGAGTGTGCTTGATGGAGGCCTGTTTCATCTCGGCTTCCATCCCGTGTTTAATACCACCTCTCGTCTCCAGAAAGCCCTTTGGCAATCGCTAATGTTCCGATCTCTAGTACAGCATATATCTAAGGTCTGCAACTATTTCTGCACCTTAAATGAAAGAAAATAAACCTTTTAATTAGGTTGATAGACGGGAGCTTCGCTCAGTGCTGCCTCTAGGTGCCCTGCATCACGTGACCTCCATACATAAATCTTATGTACTTATTTTCCATATCTTCTGCACAGTTTATCCTGCATTTCTAGTTAAGTCTAGAGGTATAGTTGAGTAGTTTTGTAGTTACTGATTAGCCTGTATTTATAGTTTAGTCTCTAGGTATAGTTCAGTTCGGTAGCTACCGTTTAGCCTGTATTTCTAGTTTAGTCTCTAGGTTACCATTTAGCCTGTATTTCTAGTTAAGTCTCTAGGTATTGTTCAGTAGTTATGTAGTTACTGTTCTAGCCTGTATTTCTACTTCAGTCTCTAGGTGAGGCTTTGTCAAGGGAGGTAGTAGGTGGATGGGAGGTGGGGGTGAGCAGTTGTGGAACAGAAGGGTGGGATTGAGACAGGGTAGTGTTTGTTGGGTGCAAGAATGACTGTCAGAGGCCATTGGTTAACAGAAACATTGGCAGTCAGTATTGCTGGCTAAAATAGAGATTAAAGCCCATTTTTAAGTGGCCATAATAGTTAGGTGTTAATTGATCTGTAGTTGTAGCTCATGTATTAGGTACTGTAATTTGATCATCTAATAAAACCTTTCCTTGGAAAATTAATACTGTTGTTGAGATATTGTTGGTGTGAACCATTTTACTTGTGTAAAGTTTGATTTAATTGCCCATTTTGCTTTTACATATACACTTTTTGTTAACTTCAACAGTTGTTTCCTGTCTCTCATTGCTTGTGCTGTTATTTAGGATCCCTTGCTAGATTACAGCATTATGAACAGACCCCTGCTACACGCATATCCACATTTTATGACCCTGTTATATATGCATACACAGTTTTATGTTGCCGGTTATATGCACATACACAGTGTTATGTCCCCCATTCATGTTCAACATTGTAACAGTTTTTCTGGTGACACAGTAAGGAGTTATCCCACACCATATCACATTTACATTAGGTGGATGATGGCTAAAAAAAAAAAAATTGATAAATTATGAATATGAAAATAATTCACAAATGTCACAATTTGGTAGCCCTTTTCATGCACGGGTTCTCATAGAGGTGTTAGCAGAAGGGCTGAACTGTTACTGCCTGTTCAAAGAATCTGAAGTGCATGATTGCTGTTCATCCTGCTCCTGCATGCAGCTCTATGCTTCTCCTGAATGGCTATCCTGCTCCCTGCGTGCTGTTACTGCTGCCTCTGGTCTGCTACCTGTGAGGGTCATGTGAGTTCTGGCATTGCTGGTTGATGTTGGTGTTTCTCCTTGTTTGGATTACAATTGGGTTTTCAAATCTTTTGAGAGTTCAACCAGTTTTTGGAATGTCAAGTTCTTATTAAATTGTGCTAGCACACTATGGCCTGCTAGGGAGTTAAAATGCAAGCTTGCAAATGTTTTTCAAGTATACCAGTGAAAATCCAGGCAAAATACAGTAACAACCAGCCCTGTACTGAGATGTTAGTATAATTATTGAGTACCCAGAGTCTATTTGGTTGTTGTGTTATACTTGAATCTATAGTCCTACTACTGGTACCAGGAAAGAGCATTCTGCACCTTGTGTAATTTAGTTCATTTCAGTGTGCCTTTTGCTTGGGTCGGTCCACTTGACTTATGGGGTACTGATGTAGGGAGGATGTGTTATTAGTGATTTGCAGTTGCTTAACCCATCTTTTCTTCTCCAGCTACCCAAGCCTGTGTTATCAAATAAAAGCATTGTTAAATGTTTGAATTTCACCCAGTGTGTGCTCTCAGTCTGCACAGTCTTTATCTGAATTGTGTATTGGCAAAAGTGATAACTGTTGGTGGTTCCTATGTGGTGGTCTTGTCCAGCATAGGGAGATGTGTTGGTATTGTATCCCAAAGGGTGGTACTACACACAACATCTGGCCCACTCATTCTCTCTGGGTGAAGGCACCATGCTATTTATTATTTTGGGATGAACTCCTCCACTGCAGGAGAACAAATGAACCCAATGCTCTCAACTACTGTAGTTGTGCACCTTTACAGTCACCAGACAGGGTGTGAACCAGTCACTGTGGCAACTGGGTTGGTCACATTAAATTTAATTGTGCCTTGAATATAATGTAACCTTGAAGTTGCTTACTCCCACAGTTGTATTGCATCTCCCTCCCACCTTTCCCTCCTCCTGAGTTACACCTTGAAATGAACAACATCTCAGTGAGCCTCTCCCAGAGCTCAACTGCTAAATAAATACATGCATACATAAAACATCAATAAATAAATACCTAAATAAATAGATAAATCCATAGAGTCTGGTCACTTCTACAGTATAGTAATTCTCAGTTCTAAAATTTAAAATTCTGACTACTAAGTGTGTTCTCTGTTCACTATATACTGTGTGTCTGTGGAGGGGTTGGGGATAACAGGTGGATCAGACACAGAACTTCAAGTTCAACGATAATCTCTGGGTAATGTTTATTTAAAACACAGTGGATAACCTTAAGCAATGGCATATCACTTATTCAATAACTTAGTTTGAAGCAACAGACTATGCATGTCCTTCCTCTGCACTTAGTCAGAATCTACTGATCCACTGACATACTGACCTATCTTTGTTGTGGAAATGAACTATCCCTATGTTGATCTTGTGAGTGTGGATGATGGGGAGCCTAAAAAGAAAAAAAAAACAAGCTAAAGACAAATAACCTCAGCACAGAAGCACTGAAGCAAGGGTTATCTGCAAAGGGCACTGGCAATAAAGTCAAGTTTCAAAGAAACACAACATCACACATACCCCCATAATGCAAAGCATCATAGGATGTATGTACAAATCACCATGAAATTTTAGGCTAGTTCAGCCTAAAGCAGAAATACATGGTGCCAAGGGCCTTTCAAACAATTTGTAATTTACATGCATTTTAACACAACGATGGTTTTCTGATATCTCTACTCTGGTAACTTACCACTGTAATACAGTCACCTAAATAACTTAAACTTCATAAGAAACACCTTGTGCTGTGGTGTCTTGAACATTTACAGGTTTCATACACATAAGGCATACACATCAGGTATTTTATGACATAGTGCTGTTGCACACTAAATCCAATAACAAGGAACACAGCCTGTTGTTTAACATCAATTTAGAGGGCACCAAAAACCTCCCAATACTAGTACCTGAGAGGAAAAGGAAAATTAATGAGGACACTCTAGCATAATCAAAAAAGGGGTAGGGCCATAGGTGGCTAACCTTATAGACTAGAAACTGTAAAGAATAGATTAGGCTAAGAAATATAAGAACTGTTGCAACAGATTTAAGAAAAGTTCTGTCCTGAAGAGTTGCAGGATCTCCTGCCACATATCCCCACCTTAAGAGGGAAGCACTTATCTCAGACTGCTTACCACCTTCCCATCCCAGGAAGGGATGGTACTTCAACCATCCATCTTCAGAAGCTCCATCTCAGGGTCCTATTAATGATAAATATTATATCATAAAAATAATGGAAATCATCATTCTTTACCCAGTGGCATTAACACATTTCTCAACAGATACTAATGGTACCTTCCCCACTATCTCCTTTTACGGAAAGCCCAACATATTTCACTGACATCAATTCCTGCACCATATCTAGACATGAAATCAGCATTTATATATTTTGTACCTGCCCTGCAGAACACAGTAAATCAATAGGGCTGAAGAGCTAAGTACCACCGCACTATACGAGGATTTTTCCTCTCATTTGGTGCAACCAGTAAAGGGTTTTTGATCAGTTACAGCCTTAAATTCAGCCCTACAGAAGTAATATTTCAGAGACTCAACAGCCCACATCAAAGCTAAGCATTCTTTTTCTATGACAGTATATCTTCTCCCATTTCATACAGCTTCAGCTTCCTGCTGATATACATGATCATATGTTCTTCCCCAACTATTTTCTGAGATAAGACTGCCCAAAACCATTCTCTGATGCATCGGTTTGAACCTCCAACACTTGGTTGAAGTCAAGACTTTTCAATACAGGAGCTGTACATAGAATGGCCTTGATATTCCTAAAAGCTTCATCACAAACAGGGGTCCACTGAACCTTATTTGGGCACTTCTTTTAGTGAGATCAGTCAAAGGACTGGCAATGACTGAGAAATTAGAATACATTTCTGGTAATAACCAACCAGGCCTAGGAAATACCTCAAGTGCTTTGTTGTGGCAGGTATTGGGTGTTTGCTACTGCTATAACCTTCTCTACCTCAGGCTTTACTTGTCCACTGCCTAAAATGAACCCTATGTGTCTTGTCTTGGACTCTGCTAGGGCATACTTAGCAGGGTTAATGGTCACTCCTGACTCCTTTATTGCTTGCAGCACATGGGACAAGTATCTAACATGGGTTCCCAAGTCAGGGCTGAATATGACCACATCGTCCAACTAAGCCACACAGTAATCAGTCCATAGAACACTGAAAAGTGGCTGGAGCCCCATGCAGTCCAGATGGCATTGTGACAAACTGCTATAAACCAATTGGGGTGCTGAATGCAGTTTCATCTTGTGAATCAGAAGACAAGGGATATGCCAGTATCCTTAGTGAGGTCAAGGGTGGAGATGTACTGTGCATTGCCTAGACTGCAAGTGATGTCATCTATTCAGGGCATTAGATAGCCATCAAATAGTGATGCATTGTTAAGCTTTCTAAAATCTCAGCATCCCACCCACTTTCTTGTCCACTATGACCATGGGTGAAGACCATGCACTCTTTGAGGGCACAATTATGCCTAACTGCTCCATTTTTTGACATCCTGAATCACATCATTACTCATCTTCATGGGCAATCTGTGGGGCTTTGGTGTATTGGCTTGTCTTGCATGGCACTTATGGAGTGCACAATTCCTTTGGCCCTTCCCTGGATGTTTGTGAATGGGCTCAAATTCTTGTAATACCCCTGCAAATCTTTCTGTTACTGAGGCTCCAAGTCAAGGTTTATCTGGGTCTCCCCAATGGTCCTGACTGCATTAGCCTTTTATAGGCAACCTCCATCTCTGACTCCTAACTTCAGGATGGATATAACTGGAGGGGTTAGGCTTGTCATGCCAATTCGTAAGGAGGTTCACATGGTAATTTTTCTGAGGGAGACTCTTTTCTGGCATGCTAAGCTCCTAAGTCACTGCTCCTGTTTGCCTCAAAATGGTGAAGGGCCCTACCATTTCATGAGTAGTTTGTTCTCTGTGGAGGGAAGAAGTAACAACACTTTGTCCCCTGACTGAAATGTTTGAGTCTTCAAACCCTGGTAGTATCTCTTTCTGCAAGTCTTGCTTGTTCAAAGCTCTGGTGTGCCAAGTTGATATACCACTCCAGGCGTTTGTATAACTGAGTCATGTACTCTGCTTACTAAGATGTCCCACCTCCTTCCCTTCTTTCCAGTGTTTTTAGGCACATCCAGTGCTCCCCAGGTTCCTCCCATACAGTAATGAAAAAGGACAGAAACCAGTGGATGCTTGAGGATTTCTTTATAAGTGAAGACTAAATAGGGGAGGTACTTATCCCAATCTCTACTATCTTCTTTTACCTACTTCCTCAACATTCTCTTTAATGTCTGATTAAACCTCTCCACAAGGCCATCAGTCTGCGGTGGTATGGGGAAATATGCACTGCTATCACACCCAACAGTCTGTACAATTCTATTAGTAGGTATGCATTAAAATTACTCCCTGATCAGTAAGTATTTCATAGGGGATTCCCATGTGGCTAAACACCTTTGCTAGTTCCTCTGCTTTCCTTGGGGTGGTGACAGTTCTCATGGGTATAGCTTCTGGGTAGCAGATAGCACAATCACATGTGACCAGGACAATCTGTTACCCTTGGAGCTCTTTTCCAGGGGCCCACTAAACCCATGGCTGTTCTGTCAAAGGAGTTAGTCACAATGGGGTCACAATGGGGATGATTTGCATTGGTACTATCCCTTTCTCCTGCATGAGCTACCTTCTGACACTCAGTACATGCTTTACAATTCTCAGCTGTGTTCTCATGGATAGAGGGCCAATAAAACCTGAATAATATCTGATTCAGGGTGCTATGTCTGCCTGCATGGCCTGCTAAAGGGATCTCCTGTGCCAGATACATGATTTGGGAGCAGAATTTTTCTGGAACCATTAGTTGGTCTTCTATCTCTCCAGTTCTGGGGTTAGTGTATTCTCTGTACAGTATTCCCTGTTTTACAACAAACTGAGGAGCACTTTTTCCACTCCTTCTCCGCCTGTGGAAAAAAGGGCTAAGGGAAGGGTCTGCTTTTTGCTCATGCTGCATGTCATATATTAATGTGTGTCCCAAGTCTGGCTGTACACTAGCATGACTATCAATCCAGTACTTCTTTTCACTTCCCTCTCCACCTTAGTTTTACTGTCCTTGCCAGGATCTTCAAAACATCATCATTAAATGGGAACACAGATAGTAAATGTCCCTGCTTCACTTGAGCTCTGGTGGTTACGGCAACTATGGCAGATTCCTGGGCAGCATGACAATGTATAAATGAAGCAAAGTCTGGGCGATCATGCTCGATAACAACTGGAATGGGTAGGTGGTTTGCAACCCCATTTCTACCTCAGTGCCTTTTCTTGAACAGTCATTTGTATGGTGGTTGTTGTAGGGTAGCAATGGGTATCACCATGCACAGAGATGACTGCTGTATCTGACCCTTTATTATTCCCACTCACCAGATCTGCCTCTGCACAAGGGTCTGGAGGCTCCCTGAATGAATCAGTCCCATCATCTGCTGTGATCCAATCTGCACAATAGTGATAAAGTGACCCCAGTTCACTAAGGCTATGTGGTGAGCTGTCTTTTATTTTAAGACATTTTTCACATAATGTCCCTTCTTTTGGCAACCATGACATACAATCTGTGCTACAGGAATTCACCCCCGCACTCCAGTCTTGTTTCAATGGGGCTAGATTTGACAATTTATAAATAAAAGGGTTCCTTACCAGATTGCCTGATGTTCCTTGAACCCACTGGGTCTGGACAGTCGGGCTGCCAAGAAGTCTTCTACCAATGTGATGGTTTTATCCATGGAATCAGGCTTGTGCTCCCGAATCCAAAGTTGTACATCCTGCGTAAAACTGAAATAATATACTGTTCAATAATTACCACCTCCAGAAGCTGGTCCTTGCTTTTGTTATCTGGCTGCAACCATTTATGCAGAGCTCCTTGAGATGGGTATAAGTCTCTCAGGGCATCCAGTGATCTGCATTTTAAGAAACCTAAACCTCTGGTGATAGGTTTCAGTGGTTATGTCATAGTGCCTGAGGATCTCCTGTGTCACATGGTTATAGTCCTCTACCTCTCAGGAGTCCATGTGGCTATAAACCAACTGGGCACTGCCTGTCAGTTACAGTGCAGTGTCAGTCAAACAACCCACTGTTCCCTTGGCCATGGGCATGTTCAAGTGATCCTCTCAAACATTGTGAGGTAGGCATCAATTACAGCACTGTCTGATAGTTTGGACAGTTTAATGTCTTTGGGCTACTGGTTCTTTCAGTTTGTCCTGCATCAATGGCATGCAAGGTCCTCATGGTATCCACCCATTTGGCATCTTGCCTTCTCTGCTCAATGTCTCCATCTCTCCACTCAATGTCTCTATCTCTTTCCATCTGCACATGTTTTATGCAGAGCCATTTCAACAACTTCCTATGTCCTCAGGTGGAGCATCTTCAAGAAGCCCGTGATCAGGCTGACAGCGGTCCACTGGACCACCAGGGATATCAGATTCTATTATTTCATACCAATGCCCATGATTGGACATTGGAGGGCGCCACCACGGAGGTGCTGCTGAAGCTCGGGTGGTTACCCACAGGTGGCAGCTGCCATGTTACACCCTGTAATACCGCAGCTCACCTGTGGGTGGCTGGCTGTTGCTCCTTTTTTGGGGATCACTTTGTGCGGGCGCAGTAGGAGTTGCGAATGCATGGCTCAGCACATCCCAGGCTGAATATTGGGATATGCAGAGTATGCATGGGCACAGACCCCCTACATGCACCTGCATACATTACTGATGCGCCGTGCATTGGGATTTGTGCCAGGCACAGTTCCCATTTGAATATTGTGCTGGTGCATCAGTGAGTTGTGCATGGCACAACACTGTTGTGCCATGTGCAACCTTTTGAATATCTGGACCCTAGTGTCATGGTATCTTCAACATTTACTGATTTCATACATATAAGACATATAAATCAAGATATTTTTTGACATAGTGCTATTGCATACTGTTTCCACCAATGAGGAACACAGCCTGTTGTTTAACATCAGCTCTGAGGTCACCAGGATAACTCTCCTGTACAATGGTCTGAGAAGTAAAAAGAAAATTAGCATAGTCAAGAAAGGGAGGGGTGCTCATAGGTGGCCGACCTTATGGACTAGACATTGTAATGGATAGATTAGGCTAAGAAATATAAGACCTGTTGCAACAGAATTAAGTAAAGGTCAGTCCTCAAGAGTGGCAGGATCTCCCTGTCACATAGACAGTATGATTTGGTTGCATCTAGTCACTTTTCTCACAGTTAGACTTCTCTTTTAGTAATTTATAACTGCCACATTTTGTCTTGGTTGTGCAATGAAAAAGAGGAAAATAAGCCTATATGGTTTACACATCCCTAAAATAAGCTTTTTTTAATCTGAAGATACTAGAAGATATTAACTGACAATGTCTTTGAACAGGTCTCTTCATTTCGCAAAATTTATTTTAATGATGATGAACTTTAACCTGTCTGTGTTAATACCCAGAAGAGAAAGTAAATGTTTTGAGGTATGTATCTTGAAGCAAAAAGTCAAATATTACATCAGTTTAGGGGATGAATGTACTGTGTGTGCATTGAAGAATCCTTTAAGTATGCAATGCATACTTACTCAGTAATGTTTAATTGTGATTGCTTTCTCTTTCAACTATAGTTCATTAATATTTGCCAGATGTGCTAAGTTATTCTCAAAGTGATAATTAACTTGTGGAAGAAAACAAATATAATTGTTGTGACTTAAATTTTTTTAAAAATTGAAGTTAAATAAATAGATGTTTAATCTGGACTACAACTACTTCATGAAACAAGTTACTTAATATGCCAGGACTTTGAAAGCAGTCATATAGCCTTGAATGAATGGACAGATTGATGCGTATGACAAAACACGCTTTAAGTTCTGAAATTTGAAATGGACATTTTTAGCAAACTAACATCAATGAATTCTTTTGAGCAAAACTATTTTAGGTAACTGCAAGTGTAAGCAAAAATTAATTTATGTTTGTATGCAAAATGCCCTTTCTAACAGAAAAGTTGATAGAGATGATCATTTTGCCATACCCCCACCACCACCACCACTAAAACAATAGAAAAGCATTTGTCAATGCCGAATGTTGGCTTGCTGCCATTGGCAGTGCAGGAGTTAGAGAGATACATCATAGGAATGGCAGTCAGTACTGAACTGATGCCAACCCACCCCACCCTGCAAACAGTGACAGGCATTAGGGTGTCCCTTTGGTGTTTGGTAGTGCAGTGTGAGAAAACATGTTGGGCAGGATGTGAAAATGACAGCTGCACAGCTCATAGGAGGTGTAAAAAATGCAGTGTTGAAAAAGTGGCATGTAAATATACCAGATTTGCAAAGTTACAAGGGTGCGTGGAAATATGCAATGCACGCTTGCAACACTGCCATTTTATGGGAGTTCGGCACCAAATTTTCAACATAGGCATTTTAGCACCTCTGCTCATGTACAGTGTCCTGTTATTTCCTCAACGTGTCCCAAGAAGTGATTTATATAGCAACCACACTATTCTGCGCCGAAGTGCGAAAACACATTTTGGGCAACATATGGAAATGACAGCTGTACTGTTCATCAAGAGGTGTGTAAAAATGGCAATGGTGAAAATCCAGAGTGAAAATATCACAAATGCACGATAGCACGAGTGTGCTTGCAATCTGCCAATGCACGCTTGTAACACAGTCATTTTATGGAGTATCATCACAAAATTTTCAACATAGGCATTGTAGGACCGCTGCTCATGAACTGTGTCACTGTCATTTCATAATCTGGCCCAAACACTGATTTCCCACAGCAACTGCGCTTATTGTGCAGCCGGACGGTGGAAACACATTTCGGCAGGATGTGGAAAATGACAGCTGTACTGTTCAAAGAAGGTGTACAAAAATGACAATGCTGAAAATCCAGCATTAAAATATTGTGAATGCACAAAGTTACGAGCCTGCATAGCAACTGCGCAATGCATGTTTGTAAAACAGGCATTTGTTGGATTTTCCACAAATTTGGAACATAGGCTTTTGAGGCCACCCCATGAACACTGGCACTGTCATTTCATTAATGGGTCCCGAAGGTGATTTTACACAGTGACTGCTAAATCACCTTCGAGGCTGATTAACGCCATGAAAGTGATAGAATTCATGAGGAGGGGCCCCAAAACCCCATGTTGAAAATTTGTGCCAAATTCCAAGAAATGCCTGAGATATTCAGCAAAGTTGGAAAACTCTATTCATATTCATTCCATTATACAGCTTACCGGCATTTCCTCAGTTTGCGGTCAGCTTTGAAGAATGCAGACATGTTCCGGTCCACTGAAGATCGTCGCACTGGACTCTGGAGGTAAGTATGGGGTGAGGGGGTGAGGGGAGGCAGGGTGCACAGTGAGTGGGTGCGGGTGGGGGAGGGACATCGAGACTATGAGGATGGTTTCTTTTCACAGGGTGAAAAATAAAATGGTAAACCATCCGGGACAGTTTTAATTTTCCAGGGCATTTGTCATGCTGGGGTGGGCTGCCAGCATGCCACCTAACTGTTTTTGGGTCAGTAGCCAACGGAGATTGGGGCATCCTCAAGTACACAACATGGGGGAGTAATGCCGATGGGGATTGGGCACCCCATTGGCAAACAAAGAAAGTGGGGGAGCACGAGGCGAGGGGATTGGGCACCCCTCAACATTCAACAATTGGGGGGTATACCCGACGGTGGGCTCCCATTTGGCACCTAAAGGAACGGCAGGGGTTACTGACAGAGGATTGGGCACCCCCGATGTTGGACATAGAGGCGGCTGCTCACTCACCGACCATGCTCATAATGGCAGCGAATGGCAAGCAAAGGACCGCTGCATATGATGAGCTTTGCTCAGATTGCAGCAGACCTTTGCTTAGATGTGCTCGCCCCATTATTTATGCATGGTGTGGTGCTGGCATGCAGGCTGATTGGGGAATGAGGGACGCCTACTGATGTGTGCCCTGCATTCGCCCAACAGCGGCCGCCCCCAAACCCCTACTATCAGAAGATGTTGTTTGCGCTTAGTACGTAAGCCAACATAAAAATGATTATCCACCTCCATGATGCATAGTTTGGAAGTTCCAAGAACATTTGTAAATTTGTGTTTTCTGAACCACAGCACAACAGACTGCTTCCAGATATTGTGTTTCTGGAATGGTCCATCCAGTCCAATTCATTGCTTTCCATCAGATCTAGATAGAACATTTCCCATAATACAGTATTATTCCAGATAGATCCAGGTATGCTGTATCATGTGAAATCTCCATTCATTTCAATAAGATCACTCTGATACAGCTATATATATATATATATATAGACACACACACACACACAGTGTGTGTGTGTGTGTGTGTGTGTTGTGTAGAATATATATTAACTGATACTGTCTGGCTACCATGTAGCCATTATTTTCAGAAATATGTTCTTGTGGGTTCTTATTCAGCAAACCTTGAAGGTATCAATAATTGCATATCACCACTACTGCACATCATGTACTAAACTATCCCTAGGATGAACTGCTCTTTTTAATCATGAAATTCTTCATTAAGATTTCTGACTTAGGACGGATACAGAAAAGATTCTTTAATAATCAGGTATTACATCTGTGGAATTCCTTACCACAAACAATTTTGTAGACATTGATAGCATTAACATTTTTAAACCTAAACTTGATACCATAATGGACAATTAACTTTATAGTGACTATTACTGCTGAGAAGCAGGGGACTGTTTAATATGGGCTTTGGTCTCTTGTTGTCTCTTTACACCAAGTATGAAAACCAGTATGACAAGTAACTCTTGAGGGTTACTGAAACCTGATGAGATCCAAGGAACATCAAGACACAACATGAGCAATGAGTAAATGTTGCTTACTGTAAACAGTGTACTAATACAATGCCGTTGTTCCATCATACAATGGATATTATACCTAAAGGAGGACCTAGGGTATAGGGTTGTCAGACAATTCGATCTACTATCAATTATGCTTTGTGGGAACATCAGGTACCCTTATGAATTTAGTTTAATATCAGTGCTGCATCCATTAATAAGTGTGGGTATTCTCAGCAGATGATGCGGACACAGTGCAGTGATACAGGGTGAGATATTTGCCATTCCTTTGTTATTCTGCATCATGATTCAAGTTTTAAGTTTCTTTATTAATAACAGGATAAACTCCCAGCCAGTCAACTGAACTAAGACTCCTAAAATGTTTACAATTGCAACTTGAACAAAAATCCAGTATAGTTAAGTTCCATTACACTTTAGTTAATGGTAAAACACTATTCTGAGGTATAGATTTTACACACCTGACAGAACAACAAATTAAAGCACAACCAAGCTCACAAGTTCAGACAAAATTGCAATACACTAGACAGCTGGTTTTAAATTATTGCTTTAAAGGTGCACAGTGATGGTAAAGTGTCAGTGTCAGTGCATATTGTACAGGGACTGTATTCCACAGCTTTGGAACTCTAAATGAAAGAGAGCATTGAACTATTTGAGAATAAACTCTGGGAACAATAAAGTCAAAGCCTTTAGCTGTCCTTGGACCAGATCTTAGAGGACAATAGGACAACAAATCAGAACTGTGCAATGGGATCTTTCTTTGAGAACACTTTCCCATGAAAGTTAATATTTGCAGTTGTCTTGCTTTCTCCAAAGGTTGCCAATTAAGAGGCCTGAGCATAATATAATTATGTGTTTGCTGTGCAAGCAAATAAGACAACAAATTCTGTCAGCACACACAAGGGCTGCCAGTGCAGTAGTCTTGAAGTAATTTGATACACATGCTGATAAGTGCCCCATCCCACTTTATAGTGTACCATTCAGATGTAGTGAGTTATGTACTGTATTTCTGTACTTGTAAAATGTTTGGGTTACTAACATATGTACAAAGCTCTTAGAAATAAATACTACAGCTAAGAGCGATGGGCAGACTGGTAAAATACAGGAGGTCAGAAGCTCATAATGTGCAAGTCAATAAAAGTTATAGACCAATAAAGCATGTGTTGAGGAAAATAGGGGATATACCTCACATCTTACTTGTGTTTATCAAGGTAAATGTGGCTATAAGCAAACAAAATCATATATCCTCCTAACTGTTGTTTCAAAAATGATGCTGAGAAAAGCTAGGCTGTCTTTTATGGAATGTCCAAAGTGAAGCCACTGGTGCTTAGTTTGCTAAATCCCTCTGTTCACTGAAAAGCTATAAGATATGTGGGACTCCTCTGGAATGATGTCGCAGTGGTCATAGTCCTCCATATCCAGCAGAACACAACAGGTGGCACTTGGATGATTTAAGTACAATGTTCTTTCAATTATTAGATTTATTTTGTAATTTGTCTCCAGGAAAGGCACACTGAACTGTGATGGTTAATTTCAAGCCCACTTTTAAAGCACTCTGCAATATGCTGCAGCAGACCTACTGAATAAAGCAATGTAATTTCAATGGTAATTAGTTCCTTTGTCATGCAGGAAACTGTGGCATTCACTTCATCCTGGCAGTGTCTCATTTTCCTGAATGACAAAAGGGCTAATTGCCATTGAAACTGCATTGCTTTAATCAGCAGAATTGCTGCAGCATTCTGCAGAGTGCTGCAAAATGCTGAAGAATTGGGTTTCATCCTAGGGGATGCCAGTGTTTGTGTGTGTGTTGGTGATGGGGCATTTAACCTGCTTTAGTGACATGGAAAATATTGGCCAAGACAAAGAAAAAATCCCATATTCTTAGGGTAAGTGCCATGGGACCTTTAACTTCCTTATGGACAATCACCAGTGATGGGCAGAATGGTCTCATTGGAAGCCACCAGTATCATTAACTTTATATCTATCTATCTATCTATCTATCTATCTATCTATCTATCTATCTATCTATCTATCTATCTATCTATCTATCTACCTATCTACCTATCTACCTATCTACCTATCTATCTATCTATCTAGTATCTGTTTTTGCTCTCTAATTCAGACATAGCATATGCAGAAAACTGAGTTCTGCAGTGAGTTTGTGGGGAAGGGAATGAAAAGGGGAACAGGATTGTATGATGATTATAGATTTCAGCCCAATACAATTACTTATACTCGAGTTCAATGGGTTGTTTTTAAAGTCTTTGAGAAGGCCTGCGTGCCACAGGATGAGTATTTCAGCTCAGTTGTGGTATAACAGATTGATATGGTCAATCTGATCTGTGTTGTTCGATTTTTCTGGGCTGATGGTTGTTTTTGCTGGGCAGATGGTATTGCTGTGCACTGTGTTTTCAATGTTTTCTCTTTGTGCTTCCTTTCTTCTACCCTTCCCCTTTCTTTTTTTCCTGCCTCAGACACTGTCCACCAGAGTCAAGTGGTAATCCGCAAGAACTGCATGTTTCTGGACATTTCTAGTGAGTTCATGTATTTTCGAGATGCGGAATTTGGATGACATTTTATTGCTTTATTTCTTTTTCAGCACATAGCTCCTCTCAATAGATATTTGGTGTTTCACTATTTCATTTTTAGAGAGCTCTCATATGTACTTTTTTCACAGGGTATGATGGTTTTCAAGGGTGGAATTTTACTGTCAGGCTCCCTCCCAGGTAATTTATGCCCCTGTGAATTTTATTTGTTATTTCATTTCATTTATTTGTTAAAGGGTAAGAGCACTGGGTAAGTCAATACCTTTTTCAGGCCGACCTGAATACATACAATTAGATCACAACATTTACAACAATTATTAACATAAATACAATTGACATTAACAAATATATTCAACCCAATAGCATTAATACATGCATTTACATTCATCCGGACAAGACAGGTATTCTTTTACCTGGATTTAAACATAGTTAATTACATTGAGGTACATAAGTTGCTAAGAAGATTATTCCAAAAGGCTCAAGCAGCATTGGAAAAGCATGAGAACCCTTTTAGATTTACATAGAGAAAGATGCAGTAAAGTACCAGTAGTGGATCTAAGTCCCAGTCCAGTACTTCAAACTTTAACAAGATCCTGCAGTGGATAGTAATAACAACTACTAATTGCTTTAAAATTTGACATCTGAAAAAAGCAAATTTACTACTAGGAGATAACCGCCCCAAACTAGAATGTAATGGGCAGTGATGTTAGTGGTTATTCACAGTTTTTCTTAATTGAGTTGCTTTGTAGACCTGACATGCACACCCCAAGAAAGTACTCATGCTTGTTAATTTTCTAAGAGCAGTTTTGGTTATATTTTTAACATTTTTGCACCATTAACATAGAAACATAGATTTTGACAGCAGATGAGGACCGCTGGCCCACGAGTCTGCCTATTTCCTACCAACTGGATAAGCTGCAGTTGTCATTTGAACCTCCTCTGTCTTGCATAGTCAGACGGTTTACAAGTTTTTATTACTTTCACGAGGCATATTTGATTGAATGATAGTAACCTGGCAACAACACTCACGTACTATTAGCAGGCTCAATGTATACTGCCACGACATGGGTCTTTTATGAGGTGCAGGGGAGGAGCCATTGTGGCTGTTTATTGATGCTTACAAGCATAACACACATACTGTACTGTACTTTAACCCAATCTACCACTCTAAGAAACAAGTCTTATAACAGGATCTTATGACCCACACCATGTATATTGAGATTACTCCATAATAAAATATGAGGAGAAGGTGTTGCAATGTAATCTGTGCTATAATACAATTATAATGTATGGAGAGTTTTACTACCACCCAAAATCAATAAGTTTATAATGTTATTATGATATCATTGTGACATCAAGAGGTTGTTAACCCTCTTGGCTATGTCATAATGATACCATTACAATTGGAGCAGATCTGCACCTGGGCAGCTTTGAATTAGTGGCATACAATGAATGGTCTCAATGGTGAGAGCTGCCACTAAGAAAGAGCAGTACTACAGGAAACAATAAAAGTAAGGAGAATCTTACTTTATTTTATTTTTGTTGTTGTCTGTTTCCTCCTGGTCACTAACTTACCAGGGCATTTCTCATGTGGGGACACACTCACTCAGCATCTGCCACCCACCTGAATCCTGAACATGACTGAGGAACCTGTGCTTGGTCCCCCTCTCCGGCAGCCCTAATAGGAGGAGGTGGGACCATAGAGGTCAAGTCAGGTCAGGGCTGGCATTAGTGTGTGGGCTTGGGTAGTTGAGCCCGCCATCACCTCCCAGTAGCCAGGGTTTTCCTCTATGTTCTCCCCAGGACTCAGATGTGCAGTGACATCTGTGCATGTAGTACTGATGTCTGCTGCAATCCCACCTCCTCAGTGGCACCACTCCTATAGTGCACCCAGTCTCCACTGGGGCCGCTACCAAGTGAGGCAAACCTGAGCCCACCCCAGAAGTGGAGAACACTTTCTGGATGCTCAATTCTCCTTCTCCTGCTGACCTCCAGTGTCCTGAGTCCATTCCCAAACCCTGGTCACTGACCTGGCCCGAGTGTGGTGTCCAGTGCCTCAACCCTCAGTGCCACTGGGCAGGCTGAGAATCTTACTTTGAACTGTTGCTCAGTTGATTTTTTGCCCATACACTGTAAACTATAATGCCTGGAAATTTGGGTGATAACTGAGCTGAAATCTCTCATGTTTTCCAGGAAACAGTAAACCTCTTGAGCTGTGCTGGCAACCACTCAAGGTGATAACAGCATGATTATCTCCTAAATACAAGCATTATCCTCTATGTGACTTTGCTATCACTCCAACTCTAACAATTTGAAACATATCAGTAACAGTACTTAGGAAAAATATTTCTGATGCAAGCATGCAATTAGTCTCATTCAGCTATCAGTATTTTTAATGTGAGTGCTTTGGTATAGGTGTGTGAATTTTTAATGAGCAGTATACTCTGAATATGAAGAACTGAATGCCATTGCTGCTTTTATTACAGTTAAAGTGACAGTCTGTAAGTTGCAAGCTGTTACTATTACTGGCGCTTGTTTTTTGGGGGGTGACGATGGTATCAGAGTCAAAGAAAGCAGCAAATCTATTTTTTATACATTTGTGTATACCTCTATATTAACTTGTACTCAAAAGAAGTACTATGCTCCCCCATAGATAAACAGGCTGAAATATATTTTTTCAGTTCATCTGTGCTGCTGCAGCAATCTTGTATTATTATGTTTGTAATAAAAACAGCTATGGTATTTAATTCTTCATTATTCAGGATGCTCAGCTCCCCAAATCCATACACTTCTGGCAAAGCAGTTTGACCAGTACTGATAGTTGCTGAACTGAAACTCTGGTCTCACGCTTGCATCAGAAATAAATGTGTCGCCTAAGTACTGTTACTGGTGTAGCTAAAATTGTTTGTGTTGGGTGGTATCAAACCCGTAATTGAATTATAGCACTGGTTACATTATAGCACTGTGCTCCACATGTTTTATTATAGAGGTATCTAAGTACACACTGCATCAGTCACAAGATCCTATAGAAAACATAAACTCTAACACTGTGGCTCCCTGTTTTCAGTTATACCATGGATGAAAGGTATATCTAAGTTTAAAATGTAAGCTAGAATGCCAGATGAACATCATCACTGCATTTTATGTATGCATTGTTGCATTTAACTATTAGTCATAGTTTTTGACCTCGAGTCTTATAACAGGATCTTGTTACCAACACTGTGTACATTTAGATCACTCTGTAGTAAAATTATTTACAAAACTATGTTAAGGCACAAGTTAGGGTGGCTTGAGGCAAAAATCAAGAATGGGACCTTAGGGTTTCCAACCCTAACTCCCTCACCCCAGCCTGCACGCAGCAACAGGAAAAATCATTACAGTTTCACTTCTGCATCATTTGCAAATGGGATGGGGTGTGCCATGGAGTTGTCAGCCCTAATGCTCACCCCATTCTCAAATGCTGTACCCATCTCAGTTTATTTTCTGATGGAATGGGGTGAACATTAGGGTTGACAACTCCATGGCACATCCCACCCCTGACTTGCAAGGACAAGAGAGAGGTGAAACAGTAATGTTTTTTCCTGTTGCTGCCTGCAGGCTGGGGTGGGAGTTAGGTTGAGACCCAAATGCCCCATTTCATGACTTTTTCATTAAGCCACCCTAACTGGTGCCTTTACGCAGTTTTTGCAATGAATTTCTATTTTCATTCACACAGGACTCCTTTGGGACCTGCATGAGCAGATGCATACATGCAGGGGCTGTTGAGCCCTGCACCAAGAGAGGTGGTTAAGATTTTTGTATTCAGGATTTATCCTTATTTGGATACATTAGATAAGATATAATATCCTAAGATATTTTAACATGTTGTATGTTATCATATGTTAAGATAGGATAAGATATCTAAATATATTATATCTTATCTTAAAGGGATTATTTATATGTTTTGCCTAATTAGATACATATCCACAGCACTATACTATGTCTCTTGTAGTCTAGTGATCCCTCCCCATTCTCCAATCACCACCCCATAGAATGATTTAATTCTTATTACTAACTTTTAAAATGTGCCACTGATTTTGATCCATTCTCCATAATTCTTAAGCCATCTCCTGACTAGTGGGGCATGGGGTTATCAGGTATCCCCCTCATGTAATGGCCCCTTTCCTCTGTGTCCTGTCCCAGACCTGCAACTTTATCTGCAGGATGATCCCACCATACAGTAGGGCTGTTTAGCTTCTTTTTCTATCCCTTCTGCACGGGTATTAAATTGGGCACTGCTACTGAGAGTAGGCAGCACTTTCAGTAAACTTCTAATGTATTGATGTCACCATGTCTAATCCTTCTGCAACCGAATATTATTGTTTGCAAGGTTATGACTTCATGGAAAGGTAAATCAAACTGGATCTACTACATCCTGAGTTACTGACCCAAGTCATCTGATTATTGCCAGTATATAATATCAGACATGCATGACAAGTATGGAAATACAAAGTATTCCTTCACCCTCTGTCCAGTATTTGGCTCCAGACATGCAGTAAATAAGTTAAATATCTGCCTGTCCCTTACTAACAATTGAGGACAGAGAAGTAGACTGAGTTAGGGGACCAAAGGAGTGAGCCTGATCTTCCATAGTGCATGCACTGTGAATCAGTCAGTTTGAAAATTGTAAGTTTGAGCTCTCTAGTACATGTATTATGGGCTGAGAGATGCCTAGACAGCACAACAACCTTTATTTACCAGCTACAAATTGACTTCTACTTATCAAAATTGAAGGGTAGTCTTGATTTACTGAGTCCTTCCAAGTGTTTGATTAAAATGATTGAAATTTGTGGAATACATTTAATCTTCAGAATTTCCCAATTTTACCTTAATCTCAGTGGCTATATGATATAAAAGTGCAGTTAGCTGAAGGAAACCTACCTTGTAATAAACTGGTGACAAAATGAAAAGAAATATACTTTAGCCGATGGCGTGTTTGCATTTGTGTCTCTTCTGTTAATTATCAGTCTAGAGACACAGCACATCACCCACAGAGCTATAATGATCTGTTGGGAGTGTTGGTGGGTGAAGGTTAGATAATTTGGTGCTGGTTGGAGATTAAAATTTTTGTCTGTTCTTCAACTTTCCCACTCTATGATCAGCTTCCCTAATGTAAATGGTTACATTGAGAATTGCTCCTCCTGTAGGGGAAAGGAGCTGTCAGCTTACTGTCCTGTACAGAGAGAATGGAAGTCAAAGTCAGGAACATCAATCAGGACATGTGAAGCATCATTGAGTGATGAATGGTAGTTGAGTTGAAACAGCATAACATACTGTGATGATTTGCATATACAACCCATGTTGCTCTGCATTATGGGGGTATGTGTGATTTTGTCTTTCTTTGAAACTTGGCTTCCGGCAGGTGCCCTTTAAGTAACCATTGCCTCAGTGCTTGTATGCTGAGGTTCTTTGTTTTTAGCTTGTTTTTGTTTTATTGGGTTCACTACAACATAACCCAGATAGACCATCTTAGGGTAGCTGGTTCATTCCACTGGGGTGTCACACAGATGAGGTACATGATGAGTCTTGGTAGGATGAAGCACATGTATGTGTCTTCTGTTAGCACCCTTCATAGACTGTGTGAGACCTTTTGGACCATGCACTTCTGCTTAAATTTGAAATAGCATAATATATTGTGGTGATTTGCATATACAGCCCATGGTGCTTTGCATTATGGGATTATGTGTGATTTTGTATTTCATTGAGTAAGATTATGATCATGATGATTTTACTTTCATTTTTGATTGATTGATTGATTGATTACTTTATCTAGCTACAGTTGTGAGGAAAGCAGAGGAGTATATGACCAATACAAAATTCAATGTTTTCCAGCTGGAGTCTCACTTCACTTTTCAGTCTCAGTACTAAAGTGTCAGTGGGTCAGCAGGCTACACTCACCTCTGAGGCTGGAAGATAAGGCTGTGGGTTCTATCTCCACTCCAGGCACTTGGGTTTAATCCTAATACTGACACTGTAGTGCAGCATGAGGGGTTGCTCCACTCCTGAGATGTCATCTTTCGAATGAGATGTTAAACCGAGGTCCCATCTGCCTGTTCTGGTGATAGTTCAGGTGGATGCTAAAGATCCCATGGCACTTCTCAAAAGGGTAGAGGAAGTTTTTATTAAAACCAAAACCAACATAAACAATACAACTTATTCACCATTCATATTTACAAACTGTCATTCAATGATAATCCTTATTTCCTTATTTCAACATCCAATACAATTCATGTTTCTCCACAAATTTATTGTTCTTTCTTCTCCATATACTGCATATTCAGACTGGAAAAGCTTAGCCACCTCATCCTGTATTTTGAAACCAAATCCTGAACAGTGATCATTTTATTCTGAATAAACCTTTGACATAGTTGCCATTATTGCCCATTTGATTATTGAAAATACTATATAAACATTAATTCTTTCAGAGTTACTCCAGTCCTTTGTTAATTGACCATACACTAGAGTTTCATAAGAAATACTTTCAAATTTTGTCATACCCACATTTGAGCCAACAAACTCTAGAATGGTTTTATATACTTACATTCAAACAGCATATGCTTAATAGTCTCTTCTTGATTATAACAGTCTTTTTCAAAACAAATCTTCTCCTCTACCTTCTTATGCTTCCAATTTCCTTTGACATTTATCTTTCCATGACTATACAGCCACACAACATCTCTCATTTTCTTAGGCATTCTCTTTTCTAGTGTGGCTTCCAAAATATTTAAACATTCACAATTTTATCTACTTTAAAATCTGGTTCTTCATAGCAATTCTTTTCTAGAAATTTATTATAATTCATATTCCTCTTTTATCTAAATATCCTCTTTGGAAGTTTTCCATTGTGCTATATATCTCCTGCATATATTTATGTACCCTAAGTTTGGCCTGATTAGCAGCATTCCCTTTTTTCACAATTCTGCAACAATAGTTCACCCCATTCTTTAACCATAGGCATCCATACTTGCTGTTCATTCTGCACAAATGGTCTAATATTTTAATATAAAAAAATGTTCATAAAAAATATAACAGGATGCAGCATATTCAAACCTCCCTCAGAGACAGGTCTATAAGTATGCGCTCTCTTGACAGGGTTCAACCTACTTCCCCATAATAACATAAAAATAGTTCCAATATTTTGGTCTGCAGCTGCCATGGAACTGGAAAAATATATGCTGTGTAAAAACACTTGGATGATAAAAGTTTTTAACATATACATTCTCTTTTCTTTAGTTCTACTCCAACTTTTCCATTTCTCTATTTTTTGGATGCAATCTGCAATTTTCTGTCCCAGTCTTTCTCACAGGGTCCTCACACTCAAATATAATACTATACCTAATATTTAAAACTTCCTTGTACTATTTCTATATCCCTTAAGTACCCCTATTTTACCAATGGTATAATTTTACTTTTACCTTTATTGAGCTTGTTATACCGTTATATTTCTTATTTGGTTCAAAGATCTGCAATGCATTATTACCTGAGCTTTGATCTTTAATCAAAAGCAGACAATCAGCCACATAAGCTCATTTGTTAATCAGCCTCCTTGTTCCATTTAATTGCACTTAACTCCTTGCTAGTCTGTATTAACCTTAAAAGTGGATCCAGTCAGAATATATAAAGGAGGGACTTAATGGGCACCTGCCTCACCCCATTATGAATCAACATTGGAATTCCTAGAAAATCATTTATCATAGGACATACTAGCACATCTGTGTATAAGGCCTTTATTAAGTTAATCAATTTCCTGGGAATTATGTAATCATAAAATATCCCACATATATTGATGTTTAACTACATCAAATGCAGTTTCTTGGTCTAGGGCATATACACACCTTTCTATTTCTCCACCTCCTTTGTGTATTATTTCCTCAGATAATTCAAATTCTACCTGATATCTCTACCAGGTACCGTACATGTCTGAGTTTCCATTATCAGCTGTAGGGCACATTCTGCCAACCTCCTGCTTATAATTTTTGACAACATTTTGTAGTTCTGATGTTAGGAGACTTATAGGTCTCCACTTTCCAATACTGAATTTATCACCCTTTTATGTATAAAAATAGTCACTCCTTGCTTCATACAATCAGAGATCCTCCCTGTATGAAATAACCTCATTACAAACTAAGGCTAACATGAGGTTAACTTTCCTTCAATTTTTTATGAAATGTATTTGAATCCCAGCAACCCCAGGGCAGTATTATTGGTTAATGCATTTATAGCTTCTTTTACTTCTTTTCTGTAATAGCTTTAGCCAGAATTTATCTATCTCTGGGATTCTAGGAACCTGCAGTTCTTCTAGTATATCTTTCTTTACTTTCTTAATTGGAGTTTGATATTTTTGTCTTAAATGTTCTTGCACAGTCACCTTCATATTTGTAATATCCATGCAAGTCTTTCCATTATTATCAGTTAATCCATACATCACTCTCTTCTCTAACCTTTCTTTATTATCATCAAAAGGATTTGTTTGGACTTTCATCCCCTGTGTCCCATACTTTTGCTCCATTATGAGGGATTTTACTCTATTGTACTGAAATTCTGCATTTAAGTTTTAAATCAGCTATTCTGGCTGAGTGATCTTTGTTATCTAAATGCTAATTTGATATTTCTTTATATAGTTTATCCCTTAAACCCAAATATTTTTGATACTTCCATTTCTCTTCCTCTGCCCCACTGCCACCATACTCTTCGTTAAATCCTCTTGGTATCCTCCCACCATTTTATTGGATCTTCATATAAATCATATTCTGTCCACCTTGCTGCAAATAAGTCCAAAAGTTCCTCCTGTGGCATTTTCTTCTTCCAGATTCTGTAAATTCATTCTCTAGAGCCCTCACCACATATCACAGATTCTGCAATATTTATACTTATTCCCACAGTCAAATGATCTGTTGTTTCTATCAGCATTGTATATACTTTTTCAATCACCATATTTTTAGGAACAAACCAGAAATCAATTTGAAATGATAACTTGCCCCTAAAATACATGTGCCTTGCATTCTGTCATTTTACTTTAAATGAATCTTCCATATTTGCATTTTCAAAATCCTTTTAAGTACACTGAGTCACAGACAATTTTTGAGGTTTTCCTCCCCAATCCTTATTATCAATCCCACAATTAAAATCTCCTCCCATAAAATAAACTTTGCTGTATACAAAAAGGTTCAAACTTTCCCATCAGGTTGTTTCTTATCTGCCTTAGTTTGTGGGTTGTAGATATTTACTAACCTCATATTAATTCCTTTAACAACCACATCCATCATCATTCCCTTCCAGGTACTATTTCCAAGATTTTCAAAACTTTAATATTTTGTGTGAGAAAACAATACCTATGCTTGAGCATTGCTCGTCCCCTATCAACCAAATGGATGGACCCTACTTCCAGTCTTTTGTGCTGAATTTAAATCATCAATACTATATAACCTAGAGTCCTACATAAATACTATATCTACGTTTAATTCCCCAAGACTGTAAAAGTAATCATCCTTCTTGACCTGTTTCTTACACTTTTACATTACATGTTATGCAATTTATCCAAACCATTTTGGTGTTAATTATGGCAGTTTCTCCTTTTTCCGTTAACTTATTTTGTCTTTTCCTTCTTTTGATGCGTGTGTTCTAAGGGTCATTTTCAGATAAGTCCCTCATCCCCTGCTTCTGACAGAGAAAGAGTAGGAATTTTTACTGAAAGATAGCAAAGCAAAAGAACATAATATACAAGCAGTTAAAGAAAAAAGAAAACATATCAACAGAAAACATGTGTATCAATTTTCACAAACTGTCAAAGAATTTCCAAGAGGACAACTCAAAAATTAATAGAAGAACATCATAACCATATTAGCAAAGAAAGTAAAAGTAAGTATTTTTCCTCCATTATACAGACCAGTCATCAACTGGCAAATATAAAATTGTAGTTATGAAGCACCCAATGACAGGAGCCCAAATATAAAGAAAATTCAGTCTGGCTAATGACTGTCTCTCATCCTTATATATTCTTTGCAAAGAACTAATAACTTGCCTGACCACTCCATCAGGTGTCATGTCTTTCTGTTGAATTAGAAATATGCATCTGGCTTGCCACATATAATATTTACAAGCTGCAAAATAACTTTTAATGTACTGTTATTATAATGTCTTAAATAATGGGGCTACAATCCCAGGATCAAAACTTCATAAGACATAGGAAGTAGTTTTGGTTCTTCTCAAACATCTTGTAATATTTGCCAAAAAGTGTGTGCAAATGGGAGGAAATTAAAATGTTCAACACGCTTTCTAGAGTATTTGCACAAGTCACCCTAGGACACATTCTATCCTCTATAGCTTTAAGTTGTGCTGCCTCTAACACCTAAATGGCCATGACAGGACAGCCAAACCACATCCCACATTTGCTTTGAAATTCTTTTGTCAAGTAATTGAAGACAGGCTTCCTGCACCCGACCCTCAGGGCAGACTGGGAGTTTAATCAAATAAACCCTTTTCTTCTTGGAAACAGTTTTAGCCTTCCATTGCTGTACAATATTTTGACCTCTAGCTACTGCCTGTTTCCAGTTATAGCTAGCATCATCTTCCGCTCCAAAGTTTATTCCTAAATGCGGATAGGTGAGGTTGTCGTAGGTATATTACTATTTGTCAGAGGTTGTGCTAATCTGAATTCTGGATTAATGGAAAAGCATGTGTTTATCATGCTTCAGTTTTGCTCCTGAAACTATTTCATAATTGTAAAGAGTGCTTTCTATAATGGGGATAGCATCTTTTGACTGTATGCTAAGGCATAAATCATCGGCGATACGCTAATATTTGTAAGTTCTGGATCGTTTAGTACCTGAGTTTCATGAATCTCTGGGTGACTTTGATTTTCCTAATAAGGGGTCAATGGAAAACAAATAAAGGATGGGCTAAGAGGGCATCCTTGCCTCACACCTTGTTGAATTTGAAATGATGAACCAAAACTTTTATTTACAAATGGCTGTGCTGTAGCTGAAACATAAATAAGTCGAATCAATGTATAAATTTGTTAGGAACCCCATAGTGACTTAAAACCTCCAGCAAATAACTGTGACTAACCCTGTCAAAGGCTTTTGCTGTGCCAATGATAATAGCCATCCTGAACATTTGTCTGTTGTGCCTAAAGTTGTTATGTCTCTCAAAACGGTAAATTATGAAATATAGATTTGTTAGCAATCCCACATGTGTGGACTTGAGAGATCACCAAGTTTGCAATTTTAGCCAGCCTTTGTGTTAAGATGTTAGTAAAGATTTTGTAATCTACATTTAGTAGACTGATAGGCCTCCAATTATGCAGATTTGTTCTTTCACCTTGTTTATATAACAATATTATTAATGCTTGAGAGAAATCTTTAGGAGTACTGATAGATGTAATAAAGTACTAAATACCATGGTTAAGATGGAACTTAATTTATCTGAATAGGTTTTATAAATTCTGCTGTTAGACCATATTTCCCAGGGCTGTATTAGCTTTAAGTTTGGCAATAACTGTTTCACTTCATCTAAAGATATTTCTTTAGTGACAGAGTCTATCAGGTCTCCAGAAATTTTGGGGATCTGTAACTCTTTAAAAATCCAACAGAATCTTGAGTATCTACTAGAATTCCAAATTGAGTAGTCAAATATTTCTGTACCTCAGATTTGATTTGTCCCTTATCTGTAGTAATGATAGACTCTGCCCCATCTGTAAAGAATCAATGATAGTATGTTTTACTTGGTTTGCACAGCTTCGAAAGTGTCCAGAGTGGGCTGCCACCCCTGTGTGCCAAACTGTGCCTCCATTTTTAAGCTAATATATCTATTATATTGAAATCTGGATATCTGATTTTGTCTGTGTAATTTGTGCTGATAAATCAAGTTTATATGTTGATGCCATGGAGATTAAATCTTGCAGTTGGTGCTAGTGTTAAATATTTTGCATATTGCTTTTGACCTTTCCAAGTAGCATGTTTAATAAGTAAGGACCAAGGTCTTTCTTGGAAGCTAGCCACCAGTCTATAACAATATCATATGCCTCAAGAATAGACACCCTGGCCTTTAATAGTTCCTTCCATTTTTGTTTAGATCCTCATCAGTTAATACATTATTGTTTAGTCTCCAACTAGGTAGAGGTCTAGCTTTGGAGGTTCTACCAATACTACTTAAACACATCACTGCTAGATGGTCTGAAGTTTTATCAGTATAGTGGATGCCTTATGTATGTTTAAATCTTTAGATGTAAATACGTAGTCTATTCGGTCATTAAGTGTCCCTTTATAAAGGTTTTATGTCCTTTAGTATTTGTTGCTGAGAAAACCTCCTGTATGTTAACAGTAGTAATCATGTTTCTTAAACAAGCCATGTCACTGAACAGTTTTTGTGTTTTTGCAAACCCTGTCTTCAGGAGAGAGACCACAGTTAAAATCACCACCCAAAATTACAATGTTCTGAGTATGCAAAACAGCTGCATTAAATTAAACAATGCTACCTAGTTGTTATACTTTGTGGAACACAAGCACTTAATAAACCTAGATCTAGGTTATGAAAGGAGACATCTACTAAAGGGCTCTCCCGGCTCAATGTCTGTGAGTTTCTGAACTTGGAAATCCTGGCCCTTAACAAAATAGCTACCCCATCACATAGTTCCAGCCCTGGACTAAGGATAAGCCCTCTGACCATAATTGTTTACCTTGTGTGAGCTCATGCTCTGTTTTTATTTGAGTATCCTATAAAAAGAAAATGTTATTTCTCAAGCTATGTAAGATTTCAGATGTTGCACTCTTTTTATAGGACTTTATATTGCTAACATTTAAGGTCAGAGGACTTATTGACTGTTCCATTAAAATTTTTAAAAAAAGGGAAAGACATGGGTCACCCATCAGGTTTCTGTCTACTTTTCCCTTACCCCTGGCTTTCTTAACTGTTGACTGCTCCAGAGGTAAGTCAGTGGAAATATCCTGTATCCCTGAAGTAATCGAAGAAGTATCTGAATCCTCTTCCTCCTCACCACAATTTCCCATTGTTTCCTCTTGTACAATAATGTGTCTCTATTCCTAGTTACTATAGGGGAATTGCCCACCCAGGATTCTTATTTTTCCTGATTTTATTTTTATTCGACTGTACAACTTCCATCCGGGTTTCAGATGGTGGAGGCATTACGCCTGGTAATGGGGAGCTTTGAGCAGCTCCACTAGTAGTGGGATTTCTGCTGTCTCATCTGATACAGGTGGTGAATGGTCTAAAGGGTGAGTTGTACCTATAGTGCAGGCAGTAACTAAGTCTCCTGTTGCTAGGTCCACATTAGTGGGGGCACATCTGAGGGAGCTGAAGTCAATTAGTCCCTGGCTTGTGACAGTTTAGATTGATGGGCTGTTATTAGAGATTCAGGGTCATGCATAACTTTGTCTATTCTATTTCATGCAGTCCATGGGCATTTTGAATATGTATGCCCTGACTCTTCACAGAGGTTACATCTGAGGATTAGGACAACCCGACTAACGTCTCCATAATCCAAACACAGATTGCAATGGGGAAGGGAACATGATGAACTGAGATGGGTCCTAGCACCACATTTATGGCAGGTTTTGGCTGGCCAGGTAAAACAAATGCCCCTATCTCACCCGATATGGAAATTGCTGGGAAGGTGTTGCACCCCTAAGTCAGTGTCAAATAACTTAACTTTTATCCTCCAACCCCTGTCCACATTAAATCGTCATCTAGAATACGGACTGGACTCTGTAATATCTCATATTTTTGTCTAAGCCAGTACTGCACATCTTCAATATTAACCCTTCATTGTGAAATAGTAAAGCTATAGTTTTAACAATTGGTTTAGTTAGGGAACGGAAAAATCTTGCCATTCTGGCTGATGTTTAACCAGGTCTAGCTTTTGTCAAACCTTTCTAAAGTGTCATTATTATGAAAACTAATATCATATATGTCCTCCTCCTTAATATGAATAAATACAAACAATTCCTGAGCCTGTATCCCATAGTCCATCATAACAAATGATACAGTACATATTTCCATCAGGAAAGGTCTCTTGTGCACCTGTGTATTTCAAGCGCACAGCATTTCGTCTCTGTGCAGGTTCTTCTATTTGTATAAATAAGTCAGCCATGCAAAGGTAGGAGCTGATGGTGAAGTAGAAGAATCCTCCGCATGTTATCAGAGAGGGATGTCACTGCAGTCGAGTCTGAAACTTTAGTGTGCACACCAAGAAGCAGCCACTCCAGAAGAAAGCAATTCACAAGTGGAAGCTTGGTCCATAGCAACCTGTGTATCCAAACTGCGTGTAAAGTTATCAATCCTCTCAGTTCTTGACACATCCTGCTCAGTATGTGGAGTGTCTGCAGGTATTACCAGTTCATTATTGACTACCACTGAAGAAACTGTGTCTGGCTGTTGGGATCCTAAAGTGGGTCATCAGCTGTTGCAGCAGATTGAGATGCGGCCGGAGAAAGCTGAGTAATTTCTGGCAGTGACAGGCCACAGTGAGGTCCACCCTTCTTGTCCAGCTGTTAGAATCCACCCGCAGCCTGCAGAGCTGAAGCTGGGTCCCAGACCTCATCCATGAGTATTTTACCTGGACAGTGATCAGTAACTGCAGTTTGCAGTGTAGGATTACAGTCATGCAGTTCCGTGATGGTAAGGCTATGTTAGTGGGAGCAAAGGAGAAGGAATGTCTTAAGACATTTGGAATAACAACCTAGCATCAAGAATACCTGTCAGTGTAGTAGAATCCATAGAAACCACAGGTTTGACTCTGGGAGTAGCCCGTTGTGATTGTTCAGCTGTTTTTACCAGTAGTTTCAATAGGAAAGCTGTATTATGCAAAATTGCATTCTGTAACATCTGTTCTTGTTCTGGTGTCAGCAGGTTCATTTCAGAGACATTAGATTTCTCCAACCTCATTGCTGTCATGCTGTTCTCAGGTAAGGTTTGTCCAGTGGCTGGGCAGTGATAGTATTTCCATCTTTCACATCTGTATCTAATAAAAATCCACAGTGTCTTCCATTTCAACCTGAGTTGGGTCATGTTCAGCAGTCATAAGAGATGAATTAGGCATAGATGAGCCGAATGGGCCCTTTAGCTTACTCATCTCCTGGACAGCCTCCTCCTCCACACTCCCTGTCAGCCATCTTGGAACTGGTCGACGAGGGTCCCCCTACTGACAAATAAGGGAATTTCCTGTGCCCTGGCCAAATTTCCCTTCACTAAAAATACCACCAACAGCTTAAATCTGGTTCAATTTCAGTTGCCATCCATCTGTATCCCTCCCCGGGACAAGGCTGAAATTGGCAAACATTGTCTAGTCCTCCTTCCCCATCAAAACAAATAAATAAAACATAAATAAATAAAGTTACAAGCTACAGTTAATTTCAGTGGAAATAAAACAAAGAAAAAAGAAGAAAGACACTCGCTCATGATGTTTGTGACCTTGACTTGTGTTCTCCTATCTGGTACAGTAAGTGCACAGCTCCTTTGCCTAAGCCAATCATAGTGTGATAAGGTTAAAGCGCAGACTAAAGTAGTAACCCCCACTAGTAACCCCACTCAGCACTAAGATACCTCCTCTTCACCCACCAGGCCCCTCCACTATAGCTCTGTGGGTGAAGCACTGCCCTCTAAATTGTGATTTGTGGCAGTACAGTGCAAACTTGTTATCAACTAAAGAATGTCTGCTTTTCACTGTTCTCACCAGTCGATTGCCAGGTACTGTAGGTTTCCATAGCTAACATAACCTTAATATCTGACAGTCATTGAGAGATGGACAGGGGAGTTTTGTTCTGTAGCTTAAATGTGCGCCATTATTTGAATCATTTTAATCTGACACTCAAAAGGACTCAGTAAACCAAAACTACACTTCACTTTTGAGAACCAGAATTTAGTTTGTAGCATGTGAGTGAAGATTGTGAGGTGTCAAGGAATCCACTTCCAGAGTGATAGCCACACATGAGAGATCCAAGTTGCAGTTTTCAAGTCAACATTTTCACAGTGCTTGCACTGAAGATAGGGGCACATTCTCTCTTTGATCCACCTTAACGCTACCTGATGTTCTACCTTTGAAACCTTAAAACTGCTTAAATAGGTAGACATTTACTTGCTGCAAGTCTGGAGCCTAATACTTGACAGAGGGAAAGGAATACTTTGTATTTCCATAGTGGTCACATTTGTCTGATATGGTAGTAAAACAGCAAGAACAAAAACTGCACTGAGAAGGTGACTGGTGCTATATCAACTGGGATAAATGAAGTGTAAAAAGTAAGCACCAGTCAGGTCTTCAAATATAAATGACATTTTACACTTCTGCACTTTTGCTGACAATAAAGTCTTTTATATTTGAAGACCTGACTGGTGCTTGCTTTTTGCACTTCATTCTGATATTGTAGTACATACTGGCAATAATCCAGTGACTTGAGTTGGTGACTTAGAGCAGGTAGTAGACTAGTTTGGTTGCTCACCATTAGAGTGCCTGCATTTTGCTGTCGGCATTACAGCACCAGCAAAGTGGCAAATGGAGGAACTGTAATCTGGGCTGAGCAGAGTCTGTCAACTAGGCGACAGGTGGGAGGTGGTATGCAAAGGCGCCTGACAATAAGAGCACTGAAGTAGAATCAGGTGGCTGAAATAAGGCGCGGTGTGGATAATGCAGGTTGTCATGGTGCCCAGGTGGACTGTAGCCTGGATCGGGATCGACCAGCAGTTAGGGCATGGTGCAGGTAATGTGGTTTGCAATGGTGTCCAGTGGACTGTATCCCAGACTGGGATTGGCCAGTGGGTGGTCAGGTGTGATATAACTGCCAGCCGGACAGTGATGCAGCATCAGCACAGTACCCTACAGTGTTGCTGCCATACTCCTCAAGTATGACGACAATCCCAGGGCAATAAGCTTTTATACACGATGGCTATGTGTACCACAATGAGTGCATCTGCACTGC
The DNA here is from genome assembly GCA_016271365.2 of Neoceratodus forsteri. Lineage (NCBI taxonomy): Eukaryota > Metazoa > Chordata > Ceratodontiformes > Ceratodontidae > Neoceratodus > Neoceratodus forsteri. Next base: position 649,949,690 of record JADMNL010000022.1, read on the forward strand.
TAAACTTACTGGAAGTGCACCAAGTACCAGGGTGGGTGGTGTAAGGCATGAGTAAATACAACTACAGAGGAGGTGGTCACTGTGCTGGGAACACACAACCATGTCCCAGATTGCACCGGCATCACAGTGAGGAAGGTGTGGAGGACATCAAGAAATTAGCCTCACAACAATGGAGACGTCGCAGAAAATGGTGGCCTCCTACTGTAGCTCACTGCATGAGTTTGTCAGTGATAGGATGCCCCACCTGGACTACCTGAAGTGGTTGGCACTGGTGCACCAGGAGAGGAGCTAGCAAGGCACCAATTCTGCTGACCACACTAGCCGAACTTGTTGTGCCCGAGAAGTACTGTGTCACCCAGAAGGGTGAGCAGTTCTGCTATGAGATACAGAAAGTGGGCAGGACAGTGTTCTTGCTGTTTACCACAGAACAAAACCTGCAGTATATGGAAAGGTGCATTGACTGATATGCTGACAGAACCTTCAGTGCTGTCCCCATTCTTCCAACAGCTCTACACCATACATGAGGTGGAATACAGCACAGTGATACCGATGGTGTTCATGTTGATTGCCAGCTGTATGACCACCGCATATGTAGGCATCCAGAGGAAAGTGCAAGAGCTGCTCCCTGGTCTGAAGCCCCAGTCAGTGATGGTGAACTATGAGCTCATCCTCATCTCATCCTCAGCTGAGCCTCATCCTGTTTTCTATCTGTTTTACCTAGTTTAATTATTTTGAAGCATATCTGAATGAAAGCCCGCTTATCATCTGTTTAGAGATTTTTGTTTACTTCTCCATTTGCAAATTATATTGCATAGCCACTAGAGGGCAACAACTCTATTAATTTGCTGCTGCTGGCAACTGTCACTGTACACTTCTCACAGTTAGATTACCTCTGTCACTGCCATGTATCTTCTCCTTACTATTGATTAGTATACCCTGTTCTATTCTTGCTCCACTGATTCATACAATATGCCCACCCTTCCTTCACTACTTCCCTCCTTCTAATTCTTCTATCAATTTTATCTACCTCAGCTCCTCGCCTCCTCCGTCCAGTAAACCTTTCTCACCTTTCCCTCTGCTGACCTATCCTCTACCTTTATCCTTGCCATAATTCCCCACCCCTCAAGTACTCTGTTCTCACTTCCTCACCTCCCTTGCTACTCTATTCTCAGCCCCTAGCCACCTGGCTTTCCTTCACTGTCTTATTTTCACCACACCTAGCCACCACCCCACCCAAATACTTCCAAAATTCTCAGCCTGTTACAAATGCCATAAACTCCACTCACTCATAATAGCACTCATCAGAAATTTTCATCCCAATCCTGGTCCCACTAAACACATCCTGCCAGTAGCAATCCTTCCACTAATGTACCAATGTCCCCACCCTCTGCCCTTCCCAAGGGCCTGAAAATCCTCCACTTTAACATTCATGCCTTGTGTCAAAAAATTGACCTTTTACATCCTATGGCATCTTTCTCACACCTGATATATTAATTTTAATGGAAACTTGGTTAAATGCTAAAATACCTGATTTTGCCATTAATATTCTAGGTTATTCCATAATCAGGCAGGAGAACTGGCAGGGTGGTGGAATAGCTATGTATATCCTGTCCTCACTTCAGTTCTCAACCATTCTATCATCCTCAAACCCTCCACCTATGAAGCACTTGTAGTGAACATTACCTTGCCTTTTTCCTCCCCTGTCTTCATAGTTGGCATCTACTGTTGACCTGGTTCCAAGTCATCTGATACTTTGGATCTCATTACCTCCATAACCTCCTTCTCGCATAAAGGCTGAGCTATACATCCTGCATGATGTAAACAAAACTGGCTATCAGCAACAACTGCTAAGACACAAAATGACATCATGACCCTCAATCTCTCCCAACTCATCCTGGAACCCACCCACCAAAATCATAAAACTCCTAACCACTCCCTGATAGACTGGGCTTTCACCTCTCACCCACACTGAGTCATAAAATCAGGCATCGTCCCGGATGCCCTCAGTGATCATCACCCAATCTCTGTAGTCAGGAAAGTCCATAGACCTAAACTGCCTCACAAAATTCTGCAACTCTGCTCCTTCAGCTCCTTAGACCTTAATTCCCATCTTAATGAACTGGCCAGCTCCGATTGGTCCGATATTGCCTTTTGCCCTTCCATTGACCAAACCTCGCTTATTTTAAAGATAAATTTTAACTGCATGAAACTCCTACACTCATTTAAAATGTACTAGAGTTTGTGGCAACCATCATCCTGGGGTCTCCCTGAGTTACTGCCCTGTATCAGGCAACCGGACAAAGCTTGGAGGAAACATAAGATCTCCCAGATTCCTCTAGACCATGCCAGGTATCGCATGTCAAGAAATGCCTGCACAAAAGCTACCAGACTTGCCAAGTCTGAATATTTTAAATCATCTTTTCTCAAAACATCAATTCCCCTCCAAATTCTGGAAAGTGATCCACACCTATTCTTCCCCACCCTTCATATCCACCTCCACCAGTGCTTAAAATAAACAACTCATTGGTCTCTGAACCATGTGCAGTGGCTCAAGAGTTTAACCTCTATTATACTCCTGCACCACAGCACTTATAAGTCACTCCCTCCTAACTAGCCCCCTCATCCTTCCACACCCAGTACTCAAACCGTCCATGCCCATCCTTCCTTCTCCCCAGAAGAAACACTAATGGCCCTTCTCTCTCTTAATCCTTTCAAAGGCTCATTGCCAGATGATCTTGACCCCAAACTCCTCTACCTTTCAGCTTCTGCTATAGCTTACCCTTTGTCCTTGATCTTAAATCTTTCCTTCTCATCCTCATCTGTCCCCTCATCCTGGAAGTATGCTGTGGTCCACCCTCTCCCAAAGGGTGGTGACCCTCCTCCCTGCAAATTCTTGCCCAATCTCCCTACTCTCTGCCCTTGCTAAACTCCAAGAATAACTGGTCCTCTCTTAGCTAACCTCTTTCCTCAGTGACTTTTCCTTTTTACCCTGTTCCAATCTGATTTTGTGAAGAACCACTCCACCACCACTTCCCTACTCAGGCTCACTGACTCCATCCTCACTGGGATAGATAATGGCCTCATTACCTCTGCCATCTTTGTTGACCTCACCAAGACATACAACACAGTCTCCCATGCCCTGCTTCTTGACTCCCTTACGGCTGCTGGGTTGTCTACTTCTGTTCAAAACTAGTTTGGAGCTTACCTCTTGAGCAGAACACAATCAGTCAAGATCCAGGATACAATCTATCCCCCACTCTATTTCACTGGAGTCCCACAGGATCTCAGTGCTTGGGCCCATTCTCTTCTCCATCCTCCTAAATGACTTGCCATCAGTATGCTTCCCCTCAGCCTCTATCCATATGTATGCCAATGACACTGTCCTATTCTTGTCTGGCAAATGCCCTGCTGATGTTGCAACCACCCTTCAGCTTGTCTTCCACCAGGTTCAGTTATGGTTTGCCTCACATCAACTATTCCTAAATGCAAAAAGATTGTCTCCATGACCTTTAGCACTAGGCAGAGACTTTCTAGGCTCCACCCTTTACCATCTTTCCATACCCTTGATGGGACAATATTAGAGGACACCTCCTCATTCAGTTACCTTGGGGTTTGCTGGACCAACATCTCAATTTCTTGGGCCACATTGATGCCATCCTGAAAAACTGGGCCCCAAGCTTGGGTGCCTTATTCAGGAACCATAGTTGCATCCCTCCTACAGCACAACATGAACTAGTCCAGAAGATGATCCTCCCAATTTTCGACTACTGTGATGTAGTCTATGGTGCGCTCCCAAATCCTCCCTAACCAGATTGGACACTCTATTTAACTCCTTCTGTCAATTTGCCCTTGATGCTCCATCATGCACTCATCATTGTGACCTCTACCACACCATTTCCCTTCCCCGCTTGTCAACAGGTGCCTCACCATTGTGCCAAACTCACTTCTAAATTTTGGTTAGAGAACTTTACTACTTCCTTTCATGTTTGCTCTCTTCCCTGCCTCCCCATTCCCTCTGATCCTCTATCACGCGCTTTTTGTTGGTCTCCTGTCATCACACTCATTGGTCAGTCAGGCTTTACCCATCGCTTCCCGCAAATCTGAACTCCCCACAAAATACGGCACTCCTCCTCCTACTCCCTTGCCTTTGCTGTTCATAACTTTCTCTCATCTAACTGCTCCTGTTTTAACCCTCAACTGTCTCCTATGGCTCTGCTCCTCTTGAGGAGGCATCTGACAGAGTCCCGCACAAAAGATCAATAATCAGTTAGCCAGCCTGGGAGTGGGTCCCAGGGTGGTAGCCTGAGTAGCAAACTGGCTGCAAACAGGACACAGAAGGTAATAGTGAATGGAACACATTCAAGAAAGGGGGTCACTAGTGGAGTATCTCAGGGCTCAGTACTGGGTCCAGTCCTCTTTAACATCTTTATAGGTGACATCGTAGAGGGTCTGAGGGAAATGTATGCCACTTTGCAGATGACACAAATAGCTGTAACAGAGTTGATACACAAGGGGTGGTAGAAAGGATGAGAAGGGACTTGGCAAGGTTGGAGGAATGGTCAGACATATGGCAACTTAGATTCACGCAAAGAAGTGCAAAGTAATGCACCTGGGAAACAAAAACGCAGGAGAAGAGTACACAATAGCAGGGAGGTACTAACAACAACAAAAATGAAAAGAGACCTGGGGTAGTCATATCAGATGATCTAAAGGTTGGTAAGCAATGTGAGATGTCAGTAAGGAGAGCCAGGGATACTGGGATGCATAGGAAGGGGCATCAGAAGTAGAAAAGGGAAGTAGTTATCCTCTATACAGACAGTTGGTGAGACCCCAACTGAGTACTGTGTGCACTTTTGGAGACCTCATCTATGCAAGGACATAGACAGGATGGAAGCAGTCCAGAGGAGGGCAACTAAATGGTGCAGGGTCTGCATCAGAAACCATATGAAGAGAGAGAGAGAGAGCTTAATATGTATACCTTTGATGAAAGGAGGGCTGGGGACATGATAGAAATGTTCAAGTACCTGAAGGAATCAACAAAGTCCAGGAGGGTAGCATCTTTAGAAAAAAATATGTGTAAGAACAAGGGAGCACAATTTAAAGATCGAGGGGATGGCTCAGGGTAATGTAGGAAAATTTTTTTCATGGAGAGAGTGGTGAATGCATGGAACCACCTTCCTGGTTGTCAGGTCTAAAACAGTGGGGAATTCAAACATGCATGGGACAGACATAAGGCAATTGTAATGGGGTGGCAGGAAGTAGGCTGTTGGTTAACTAGAATCTGCAGCTTATCCAGTAGGTAGGAAATGGGCAGACTGGTGGGCCAAGTGGTCCTTATCTGCCATTAAAGTCTATGTTTCTGTCCATGACTCAGATCTCCTATGAAACCTTCCACCCTCAGCCTTCGTCTCAGCACGATATCCTCCCCACTCACTATGTACTATGTTCCTCAGATATGCCACGTGTAATTAAATGCATATTTCACAGGTATGATATATTTAATTGTATGTTATGTTACAAATGCGACTGAATGATTATTAATGATATTTTTTGAACTGTCTTGTTACAAATGTAATTGAATGTTTCATTTGTTGTATGTTTTAAATGTTAAACTGTATGTCTAATTCTTCATCCAATAGTAACCCTCAGGTTGCACCAGGAGACGAGCAACTTGTTGTTCCGTATGCCTTCCTGGTGAAACATTTAAATAAATAAATGAGCTGGCAGCCTACAAAGCCTTCTGATTGGTCTTCCCAGAGGTAGTGCTGTGGGGTTACTTTTTCCATCTATGCAAGTCTGTCTGTGCAGGGCAGCAGCTGCCAGTGGTATAACAGTCCCATGGCAGACAGGAATTTGCAATGAACATCTGCCTCCCTGCCAGCCTTGGCATTTGTGCTGCCCCGGGACGTAGTGACCACATTCAAGGAGCTTCACACCTGGGATTTTTTCTCTGAATGGGACAAACCTCTGCCCCTACTGATTAATTTTAGGACAACTGGCTCGGCCAACCCATTTGGAGGATGTTCATCAGAAGCCCATGTTTCCAGTTGTATTCTGGAATTGTTACAATGCTGCCTGGTCTTGCCTGCCAAGGACCATCAACTCAGTGGAGGGCTGGCATAGAGGGTTCAATTCCCTGGTGGGGTGGCCCACCTATATCTGGACCTTCATTGATTACCTTCATTTGGAGTAGCAACTTAATGAGATCGGGATCCAGCAATTCATGTTGGGGATGGCAGTAGCTGTTTAACAGAGTGCAACAAGGACCGCCAGTCAGTGCATCATGGAGTTGGTGGACCAGTATGGTTCATGCACTGTGCGGACTACATGAAGGGTATCACAATGAACTTCCACTAGCAAGTGACTACCTCTGTTGTTTGTTGACAGTAGGTGCGTGCCTTCTGTTGTGAACCACATGCCTGTGTACAGTGTCCTTACAGCTATTTGATCATGTATTTTCCTGTGTTAACTGTGCGCCTATGATGTGCACAAATAAAGCTTGCAGTTAGAGCATAATTGTGTCATGCATCATTTGTCCTGTTGGTGTGTGTGTGTGTGGATTTTGTTGGGGTGCTTATCATGGTATCTGACAACCCTCCATGGCCAGCTGACTCTTCTTGATCTCCTGCCAGTTTATGATTGTGGATGAAGCCTCCTCCCCCAGGCTAGCTTTCCTCACTTGGGCTGACCACACCTCAGAGCAGTATGTCACATAGCATGACCTAGTGGTCCAGCAACCCCCCATCCCCAAGCCTAGTATACAGGGGTAGTTGTTGTTTTGTTTTAATAAGTACATCCAGTAATAATGTGTAGTACTACATTCTGTGGTAGTCTAGTGGCCCCACCCCCACCCCAACACGTAGTGTTCCCCAGTATCATTCTGTCAACCCCATCCTGATAAGGAGTGGACCAATGGCACACCCTACCACACTCCACCATGAGCTGTTCATCTCATTTGTTGACAGTTCAGTGGGCTGCAGGCCACTGAGGAGAGCAGTGGGCCGTGTCAGTGTCCTGCTTCTTATCGGGATGGGGGTCTGTGGTGGTATCAAGGACCATTACCTACCGGGCAGTGGGCATGGGGCCACTTGATCACCAGGAATGTGGTACTACACATACTATTACTGAAATATACTTATTAATACTATTAAAACAACACAGTGACTACTCTGCCTACCAGGCTTGAGACAGGGAGGGATCACTGATCACCGGGTCACATATATATGTGACATACTGCATGGGAGGGTCGGTTGGGGTGGGACGCCAGCCGCAGGTGGGCTTCTGTCCATGTCCATATACCAGGCTTGATCGAAGGGTCAACTGGCTGGGGATGTTATATACCTCCAGGCAGATGTTGGGGGTGTGGTTTAATGTCATGATGTGGGCAGGTGTTGGGTGGGGGACTGTGCTACCAGGTACAGTATCTGTGTTTTCTTGAGTTTCTTTCAACCCTTTTGGGCACCAGGGCAGGTGGACTGTCAGCATTATTGCCTCACATTGTTGCAGTGCCTGATGGTTACTCATATGGTGTCCTGCTGGGATCTGTACATCTTCTGTTGAGTGCTCCTCACACTGTTGCAGTGCTTGCCATCCATGCATATTGTGGGGCACACTTATTTTCCACTGTGCTTTGAACCCAGCAGTAGTGGAGAATCTTGACCACTGCTACTTGTCAGCATAAATCTTTTGAATACTGTGTGGACTTGTGCTTGTTTGAACCGGGGGCATCGCCACCACCCCTTGTTTTTAAAGGGGTTTGGGGAGTGAAGGGTTACTATAGAGTACTTTTGCAAAACCCTAGATCCACTGTATTTTGCCTTGCAGCAGACACTCATGGCAGTGAATGAAACAGTGAACATGACACAAGAAAAAAGTGGATCTACTACAAGTGGTTTTATTATACTCAGCTGAGAAGCAGTGCTTCAGATGCTCAAACTGCCAGTTACCACGATCTGTTTACTTTCAGAATTTGGGTAAATGGGACTCAAGTATTTATGTCCAAAATAGACTGAAATTCTACTAATTCTTCAGGCTTTACTGTAGCTGTTTCATTACGCCCACTAAAATACATAATTGTTTCCTGCTTGCTTCCATTTGCCTCACTCATTGTATTGAGACTTTCCATCACCCAAAATGCACTGACTTGGATTGGGAGGAGAAGGGGGCACCTAATGCCTGAGGGAGCCTTTTACCCACATTCAAGTTCTTTCATTCTTTGTACAAGCAGACATGCCAAGCCATCATGTTTAAACAGTGTTGAGGAGCAGCACTATCAACAGTACTGATGTGATACATAGCTCGATATGTACAGAGATAGATTAGTTGTCGATGGTCCTTGTAAGAACTGATCCAGAAGCAAATGGTTGATACCTTTTATTGGACCAACGTAGATGTTACAAAAAAGAAAACAATGTCTAAGCTTTTGGACCAATCAAGTCCTTCCTCAAGAGATTTATAAGTTAGAAGTCTCCAAGGAAGGACTTGATTGGTCTGAAAGTTTAGACGCTGTTTCTTTTTGTAACATCTATATTGGTCCAATAAAAGGTATGAAATCATTTGCTTCTGGATTAGCTCAGCACGCCATTTTTTCTTTTAGTCAGATCCTAGACAGCACTTTCCATTCTCGCTTCACTCCACTACCGCTTTCTGTCCAACATAAAGCATAAGGAGAGGAAACCACTGATAATAGTACCTTCACTCACCAAAAAAAAAAATTAAGGGCATCTACAGTGAGTGGTCTTCTTATACTCAGATGGCAGTCGGTGACAGAAGTGCTCAAACTATCATGGACATCATTCACAGTCTCAGTGCTCTTTCAATAAATTTATGGGACACCGTAATAGTAATTGGGTGTGTGTGTGTTTGATAGTAAATCCCGCTGTAACTTTTCTAAAGCACAGCTAACTGCAACACAACTATAAGCTGCTGGTTTTACAATGTGTTTTGGGAGACATAACAGAACTGGCTACATCCCACATGAGCCATGCCACTGACAGACTGCTGAACTGTGCAGTTTATTTTTTCTGAACTATGTTTGGGCTCTGGCAAATAAGCAATTTAATTTGAATTAGAGACCAATTGTTGAATATGCACTTTTTGTTTTTTGCTTGACTGAAGGCTACTGTTATTGTCAGTGATCTCCTTCTGCCTTATGTTGGACAGAGAGAGGAAGAGGAATGAAACAAGAATGGAAAGTGCTGTCTGTGATCTGACTAAAAAGACAAAGGGCAGGATTCACAAGAAGGCCAAAAATCCTGCAGCTGCGGAAAAAGCCTGCAGCACTGGGCGGGAGTGCAGTTGCATGATATTCTCAAAGAAAATCCCACAACCGTGGAATTTGCAAAGTCCCACAGCTGCAGAATTCCAGCAGCCGCTGGAATCCCACAAGTGTTGGTGAATCTGCAGCTGCGGATCCAGCAGCTGTGGAAATGGCTGAGGAGACACAGCAATAGTACAAATCAAGTAGCTGAAGCAGCAGACATTAACATTGCTGCCATAATATAAGGCTGACAGCACCCACAAAGAAACAAGCAACCAGTCCCTCAACTGGGACCATTGCAGCACCACAGGTATCAGCAATACCATGGCACTACAGTAGCTGACTTTCACCATTGGTTATCCCTCCCCTGGGGCATTCCTGTTGCCTGCAGGGCTGGCACTTGCTGTAGACTGGCTAGGCTCTACTGCCTGTGGGCTCTGTCATATGCTGCACTGGGTCTGGTGGTTATTGCCTGTTGCCATGATGGCAATGTGTGCTTTGTTGCTGTAACATCTGCCACTGCTATTCTATCTGGGATGCTATTATCTGTGCCTCACTGCCACCTTAATTGATTCCAACTGTTGGGGCACTACTGCAGTTTGCTGAGGGGAGTTACATCTCATTCCACTGGGTGTAACATTTTTCCACACCTGCAGAAAAAAAAAACTGGCTGAGAATAGCCTTTCAGGGATATGCCTTACTTATCTCACACATTTTTTTCCACAGGGACTTCCACAGCTGCACTTTTTCCACAGTCCATAGTGTTTTTTCCACAGTTGTGGAGGTTTTTGTGAATAGCACTTAGAGCACTCTCCTTTTTTCTGTAGCTATGGCAGTTTTGGGGACTTAAGGAAGGTTGTGCGCCTTCTGAAAGCTTTGTGAATCCAGCCCAAAGAGCATACCAAGCTAAGTATCACAGCATCTGTACTGTTAATAGTGCTGCTCATCAACACTGTTCAAACATGATGGTTTGGCATGTCTGCTTGTACTAAAATTAAAGAGCTTGAATGCAGTTAAAAGGCTCCTTCAGGCATCAGGTCCCCCTCCTCTAATCCAAGTCAGTGTGTTTCAGGAAATAAAAATAAAAGCTATTTCTGTAAGCTCACTAAAATTTGTAATTTCTTCTGCTTGCTCCCATTTGCCTCACTCACTCTATTGTGAGAAGTTTTATTTTATCACCTGTCAGATCCACCATGGCTGCATAATGAAGTTAGTGAAGTTGTGTGGAATTGTTAGGAGGTAATGATGGACTGTTAGCAGAGAAAATGTGATAGTAACTTTCAGGGGGTTAGCTTTTGATAAAGGCAAAGTAGTTATGCTTGCAATAATGGGAATATTAGAAAAGTATGAAGTCTATGCAGAAGTGGAGTACAAATATGCACAGTTTCATAAGTATGTGCTAAGAGTGCAGACAAATGTGATATGCAGGTTTATTTTAGAAAAGGTAAAAATAGTGATATATGCAATTGACAGAAAGATAGATAATTGCACAGACATACAGATAGAGAGAGACAGACAGACAGGCAGAATAGGAATGGCAGTGAAGTATTGAAGTGACATCAACCTCACCCCACCCCATCCCGAGACATGGACAGGTATTGGGTGTGCCTTTGGGTCATTGCTCATAACGCCATGCCATTTCACCTCACCCTACCCTGCAGACACAGACAAGTGTTGAGGTGTGCCTTGGAATGTTCAGACTTTACACTCATCCCATTCCATAAGGAAATATGCAAAATTGGTACAGTATAAAAGAATGGAGTGAACTTTGTTGCTGAAGAGTCAAAGGCACACCTCAATACCTGTCACTGACTGCAGAGTGGGGATGGGTATGGAATGGTTTGAGCATTACTGTTGACAATCCCAAGTCACACCCTGATGTCTGTCAGTCCCTACAGGGCAGGGTGTTATGGTCAGAAACCCAATGCCCTGGGTGTTTCTTGGTGTTTCACTCCAAGTTTTCAGCATTGGTTTTTGTGACCCTACTGCATGAACAGGGACACTATCACGTTCATTAGCGAAGGTGATTTTGCAAGCTACTGTACCATTTGGTATCACAGGTACAAAACACATTTTGAACAGAATGTAAAAATGACAGCTCTACTGTTTATGAGGAGGTGTAAAAATGGTAATGTTGAAAATCTATAGTGAACTATAAAAAAGTTGGTGAAGTCATGACACTGCTCCTGCTAATGTATATTTTTTCAAATTCCTAAGCATCCCATTGTTTTCATCTCTATTGCTGTTATGTGACTTCTTAACTAAGCAACTGCATTTAATGCATTACATTATAATGACAAGTAAATGTATTTAATACATTTACAGACAGTTATGTAAACCTAATTTTCTTCATAGAATAATTTAAATTTAGTAGTATTGGTAGTAAAGCAATTACTCAGACAACTTGAAAACTATAAATACTTTATATTGTACATTGACTTCCCATAAGGACCTCCATGAAATTGAGATGCAAATGTCACACATTTATCAGTTTTCTAATAGGAATATTTTACTATCCTAAATAAATTTTTGCTTCAGTAACTGCTCAGCACATCTGTTGCATGACCTACTTATTGAGATTTTACATCTGATATGAAATGTACTGCTGCTTACTACACCAGCATCATGAACCATAAAACAGGTGACTGCCATAACTAGGGAGGCAGTATAGCACAGTGGTTTAAGGCTCTGAGCTGCAAATCTGGAGATCTGGATTTGAATCTCACAGCCCCCACTTGCATACTGGGAGACCCTGAGCAAGTCACTTGACTTCCATGTGCTCCCAGGTTGCCCCTGTAAACAAGCTTTCAGCTTAGTGTGCACTCCTGGTTAAACAATTGAAAGAAAAAACACAATATATTATTTTTCTTGCTTTATTTTGCTACTACAAGCTTTGACTAGGCCATCCTTAAATTTACTTTTTATAGCTTATGTGTCTGAGACCTAGGCAGAACAACACTTAAAATCTTACACAAATAAATAAATAATTAGAATAGCATTTATTTTATTTTAGTAGTATCTTCTTCCTTTCAGGTGCCCATGACACTATGCATATATGTAAGGGATATGCAGCAGTTCAGTGTGTGATAATACATTTATCTTGTACAGTTTCCAGTGACCTCAAGTAACCTCACGAGTGCCAAGGCAATTAGTTAGAGTTACGAGAGGTCACTGGAAACTGTACAGAATAAATGCATTATCACACACTGAACTGCTGCATATTCCATTTATGCAACAGGTTTAGATGTTGTGTGAACATTTTGATTTTGGTAGGTGTAAATAATTTGTCAAAAGGAAAAGAAAATTGAATTTATGCTGTTTTTGCTAATTATAAAAAAATGGTATCTATAAATGAAACACCACTCATTTTGTAGATATTTTTAAGCTGAACATTTTTCGTGCTCACAGTACCATGCTATCATTTTTGTTTTAAAGTTATTCATGTTTGTTTGTCAAAAAGTGAACAAAAATTACATTTTCTTCTGTTGTCTTGCTAATCATATACAATATACAGGGTTTATATAAATGAAACATTATTCATTTTGTAGATAATTTTGTGCTGAACAATTTTCGTGTTCACAGTACCATGTTATCTTTTTTCATTTTTAAGTTATTCACATTTAAATATGGTTAGTACTGCTTCTGAGGCCGAACATTCTAAATGAATTCTGAAGAGAACTGTGTAGATATAGGATAGTGCATGGGAACGGTTGACAACAGGGCTATTCTTTCACCGAGTTGGCACTATGACGACTGGATTACCTCGAGAGCGCAGCTCGAGAGGTAATCCGCTGTCATAGTGCCAACGAGGTGAAAGATGCTCTGTTGTCAACTGTTCCCCATGCACTTTTCTTTATAGTGTATGGTGGAACATCGTTTTTGGCAAAAAAAAAACCAGTTACTAGAAGGGAAAAAGAATTTACATTGTGAGCGTTTTCACACTAACCATTAATACTGCCCCGATGGTGCTGCTTTCGCCATTTGTCCTGTCTATGCAGTGAGCCCTAACTGTCAAATGCTGCGTGAGGACACAGCGTGACATTCGCAGTACAGTAGAAAACATCATTCTGTTGTACTGCGAACGCCACTAGTGTGTGACACAAGGTTTCAAACGATCGATTTCGGTGGAGAACGATCGCCCACCATACACTATAAATGAGTTACTGATGTAGTTACTGTGTGGATAAATGGGTGATGATGAGTTACTATGTGGATAAATAAATTTATCCACATAGTAGCACAGATAAATGGATTTATCAGTGCAGATTTATTCAGACACCTGTTGCATAAATTTATATATTTTGACGTCAAAGCACTAAACCTATTTAAATGCACAAAACACAAGACTTTATTCTCTTCATACATTACTGTTAAACTTCAGATCCCAGAATGGCCAAGAAACAATTTAGATTCACTCTTGCATGCCACTGTCATGCCCACTTCTCATGCAAAGAACAATCAATTACAGAAACCCTTTTATTTATGTGCTATGCACTCTTACATCAGAGAGACATAAATCGTATAGAACTGCTGAAAAACTAATTTATCAAGACTGGATTTCTGAATTAAAAGCTATCGTTTACAGTACCTATGTAAATAATAAATAGATGCTACAGATATGACATTAACAACATTTCTGTTTTACTGGAAAACATCCATATAATTAACTTGTCATACAGGATTTGTGACCTTCTGTTTGTATATATCTGACACAGGAAAAGGCACCTGCTTGATCCTTTTTTTCTATTTTATTTTATGCCCAACTTGCTCTTACTATTAGAGCCAAATATTGACATGCTTAGAGTTAAAAAAAATAATGATGTCTATGTGTGTGTGTGTGTGTGGTGGGGGTATGCCTAGTTGTAGTTTCAGGCACTCCTTAATTACTTCCCCAGGCAGCTCTGGTGGTCAGTTGTTCCAACATGATAGAGCTACCTCATGCCCCTCCCACATGAATGAAAACAAATAGTTGGGGGATCTTTAGGAGCATCTTAGGTGGAGGTGGGGCGGATCTCCTCTCCCCAAAAAAACTAATGCTGCCTCCCACTACTCAGGTTCTAGTTCTTGTACCTCCCATTTAAGAAAGAAAATAGTGCCCTGCAACCATTGACTAACATGAAAGCATATTTATTTGAGGGCAGAAAACATTTCTTGGAGGAGGGTAGGGAAGAGACTATTTACACCTTTAGTCACTTCCATGTACAGAAAACACGACATCACCCCTTTTGTACATGCAAAACGTCTGGAGTCTCCACCCACTGCAGCCATAAAATGACTTGGATTGGGAGGGTATCCAATGCCTGAGGGAGCTGTTTTACCTGCATTTGAGCTCTTTAATTCTTAGTACAAGCAGACATGCCAAACCATCATATTTAAACAGTGTTGGATAAGCAGCACTTTCAACATTACAGATGTTGTGATATTTACAGTAGCTTGGTATGTTCTTTTTCTTTTATCAGATCACAGAGAGCACTTTCCATTCTCGTTTACTCCCATTCCTCTGTCTGTCCGACAGAAAGAATATGGAGAGGAGATAACTGATAATAATAGTAACCTTCACTCCAAATCAAAATGAAGTGCATCTACAGCAAGAGGCCCTTATCTCAGATGGCAATCAGTGACAAAAGTACTCAAGCTGTCAGGGACTGTGATCTAGTCTCAGTGAACATTCAGTAAATCTATTGGACACCTAATAGTAATTGAGTTCTCTAAACGACAGCTCCCTGTAACAGAACTATGAGCTGTTGCTTTTTTTAATAGATTTTATTGGTTTTCATATAGTAAACAATACATTGGAATAGACAGGCATCAATGACATATGTTACATACATACATGCATCCAAACTTTAAACTCCCTTAAAGACATTGGCATATAACTTGAAGCAACAGCTATTCTTTGTTTGGCAGAACCCAGTATAAAACAGCAATAAACACACTCACATCACTAAGACAGGAAGAATGGTGTGGTAAGGACAAAAAACAAGCATGCACCTACCAGAGGTGGCTCCTTCCTCTGCCAATTCTACCATTGTGACTGTCATGACTTGTGTGGGCTGCTCCATGGGGTAGTCTATTCTCCTGTAAGATTTATAGAACCACAAAGCATCATGAAGCAAAGAAACAAAACAACAATGATGCCTATACCTTGTGCCTAGAACATTGCAATTGGAAGTAGGATGTCTTCTCTCAACTATTCTACAAAATACAAAATAAAATAATATTAATAATAATAATAATAATAATAATAATAGAGACCAGGCTAGTTCAGGGCTGTATACTGAGGGAGAAGACTGGAGGATCAACGATACCTTTTCTAGGATCCATATATGTCATAAAGGGGTCCAGCATTTGCGGTAAGCAGACATTTTATCTCCAACCATGTGCAAGATCCTATCCAAAGTGGCTAGGGATCTAAGAGAGTTAAGTAAATCAGAGATAGTAGGGACCTCTGTGGTTCTCTGTTTACATAGCAGGAGTCTTTTGGTCTGCATCCTGAGCAGGGCTATCAATCTTTGCTCTGTTAGTGGTATGTGGGGTGATGGGAAGTTTGCCAGTATCCGGAGCTCAGCCATGGTTGGGATGAGTTTGTGTGTGATTTCTGCAGCTGGTGCCCACACCTGAGTCCAAAAGTTCTGAATATCAGAACTCATCCAAAGTACATGATGAAAGTCCCTCAGTCCTTCTAGCATCCTTCTAGGGGTGCAGAATAGCAAAGGAGATAGGGCCTGCAGCCCAGACTGTGCTTCTTTTATCTGGAACCATTATGGGGATGCTTTGGAGTAAAAGAAAAAACACTGGTGACTTCTGCTGCACGATAGGCCATAGCGTATTCCTCAAACCATGGCAGGTTCCATCCCTGCACCTTCCAATGTGTCCTTAGCCTGTTGCGGCTGTACCTGTTTTTTCCCTCTCAAATAAAATTACCTGTAGTCTTGTGAATTTGGGCATTCCAACTGGGGGGGTAAATGGCTAGGGTGGAATATGACATATAATAGCTTGGGGATGTCACCATCTTGATGGCTGCCACTTTCCCTGCCATCATAAGATGTAGCAGCTTCCACCTGGAAAATTCTGTACTTAGTTCAGTAAGTACTGGCTTAATACCCTACCTGATATCCTTGTGGTAACTGAAATGTGCTCGACCCTGACACCCCTTAGTCTGCTGTTCACCTACCTGGGCACTCTATCCTCAGAATTGACAGGTTGAGTAAAGGGGTGTCGGTGGTTCCTCTATTATCAGGACCTATTACAAGCCACTAAAGTCTCTATCACCTCCCCTCCCTCCCACGGGCACAAGCTCTCACAGTTACACTCCAGACCAGTCAGTCTGGCAAATTCCTCCACATTGTGATTGTGTATATCCCTCCCCATAATAAAAAGCTAGCCTTTACCTTGGTCCTCAATAGCCTTTCCCAGTTGCTTAACAATAGTGAATTAATTACGCGAGAAGATTGCAACAAAATTTGCTTGTACCCTGCTTAGTCCTTACAAGGTCTCCATTGTCACTATGGATCTCACCCAAGTGATTCTATCCTCCACAAATTCACCAGTAATTTACTGATGTTTGACTAGGATCTCCAAACCCCCACCAAAGTTCACTTTTCAACACCGCCTTAAAAGGATCCTTTCCTGCTTCAAACATTCCCTACTGCACTGTGATTGGTCACCCATTAACTCTGTCCCTCAACTTGACATTGTCCTAGAACACTTTGTAACCTTCTTCAACTCAGCCTGTGATCTTTCTCTACACCCTATTACCAAACAGGTGATTAAAGGCTGTGACTCACCCTGGATCCTCAAGCCCTTCTTGAGCTCATGCACCACTGAGATAATTTGTGGCACAAGGCCAAAGAATCTCACCTACCCTTTACCGGCAACTCCATAGAGAGGCAAGGAATAAATGCACCAGGAAATCTGTATAGCAAAGCCACCTACTACCAGGAAGCCTTTCTTCCTGCTGGGGTTCTGGACGCAGATTCTGGGACCATATTAAAGTGCTCTTTGGCAAGACCATCTCTCCTCCCACCCAACTCCTTTAAATGGGTCCCTACCTCCGGGGCCCAGCTATTGTCAATACCCTTTAACTCAGCTTTCTCTGATCTCAGCAATGTCCTTCCCCTAACTTCTTTGAGCCCCCCATTGAACCAGCTCTGCCCCCATAACCTACTAACACCCTCATTTCAGACTTTGAACTATCTCTTACTGAGGCCAGATGCTACCACTCCACAGTTCTGGGAAAAATCCATCACAGTGGTGACACCCTAGATCTAAAACTCCTCCATCTCATTCTCGACTCTGTCCTCGCAACTCTTACATGTCTCCTCAACAGGTCCCTCTGCTTTGGACAATTTCCTGCCGCTTGGAAATCAGCTAATTATGCTGATCTTTAAAGGTGAGGACCGCTTTTGGAGTAATTACCACCCAATCTCCATCCTTCTGCCCATCTCTAAGGCTCTGGAAAAATAGTATCCAATCAACTCACTGATTATCTAACAAACCACAATCTGTTCTGCCCTGAACAACGCAGCTTCAGGAAGGGGCACAGCACCACCACCGCTCTCCTTGAATATACAACAATTATCAATAGGACCCTCGATAATGGTTACTTAGTTGCTGCAGCATATGTTGACCTAACTGAAGCATTTGACACTGTCAGTCATGCTCTCCTCATCCAGTCCATGACCATCTTTGGGCTGTCCTCAGAGGCAACCTCTTGGTTTAAAACTACCTCAGTGACAGATCCCAACAAGTCAAAATTAACTCCTCCATTTCCTCCCATAGATTGGTTTGCTTCTAGGGTTCTTTAGGGTTCTTTCCTGGGCCCCTTCTTTTAGTATATTCTTAAACTCTCTCCTAAGGCCTGCTCAAGACAGATACTACTTCATGCAGATGATGCTGTAATCTTTACCAGTTACTCTGACCCGTCTCTCTTCAGTCCTCATTCCAGCAATCCTTCTCTAAGGCTGAAGCCTGGTTCTCCAAACACAAACTTATACTAAACTATAAAAGACTAAGGCAATGATCTTACCCACCGTCAAAGCAATTACAGGGATGTTCCACCTAAAATTTTAACTACCAGCATAATCCACTGGAGCTAGTCACCTCTTTCAAATACCTGGAAATCACCCTTGACCTCCACGTTATATTCCATGACCATATTGGCCTGCTAAGCTTGGACATCAACTCTAGGTTAGGGCTTCTGTACAGGCACAGGAGATGTATGCCCCCAGAGGCACTTTGACCAGCGGTGACCTCCTTGGTTCTTTCACTAATTGATTATGGGATCATTTTCAGTGCTGCTCATGACTCCACCCTCCACCATCTTAGGGTCTCCCTTAATAAAGTGTGTTGCCTTTTCATGGGCGTGACAGGTGGACACATACCTGTGAGTTTCTACCAACACGCCAGTTGGCTAAACTTCAAAGGCAGGCTTAGATATCACACCTGTCTCTTTGAAAGAAAACTCTCCTTTAGTCTTCTACCCTGGGCCTCAGGCACCTGCTTCAGCCAGCCCCCACTCCAGGAACACCAGAAGGACCACACTGGCCTCCTTTCAAGTTCTTCACTGCAAGACGTCCCTTAGTCAGTAGTCCTTTACTACAGAGACCACCTCTGGATGAATAAACTCCACTCTGCAGTTTCCTCTGAGGTGAGACTTGGCCCCTTTAAATCCTCTTCTTCCCTCTGGACTCCTCACCTGTGGTGTCTGTGATTGCAACTAATATAACCCACCAACCCCATTACCAACAGTGATACCTAACCCATTTTCCACTTTGGCCCTGTTTCTGGCTGCTCTACATTACAATTGTATAGTACTATGTACCATATTGTTATCCTAATTTGACTCTGGGGTTTGTCTTTACACCTTCAAGCCTGTCTATCACTTGTATGTATGCAATGCTTTTCTGTGCTTGGTCTAAGACTATTATATTCTGACGTGGAGCTTTTGCAAATGACTCCCTGAGTCAAATGATTGTAATTCTGATCTATAAGTAAATACATATTTAAGTCTCATGACCGGAGATATCTCTGACTACACAGATACACAGATACGTAATGCCATCTGATGCCCATTTCAGGTTGTGGGTGGCGAGCATCTCTTCTTTGCATAAAGTATTTAAGGGCAAGACCATAGTTTTACTCTGGTTGATTTTAAGACCAGATATGTGTGTAAATTGGTCCAGTATATCAAACAGGGAGTGAATGGAGGTAGTATATCAGCTAAAGGGACCAGGAGGTCATTCGCATACATAGGTGTGGAGTAATTATACTTCCCTATGGGGACATCTTGTATCTGCAGGTGTTGCCTGTTGGCAGCAGCCAGGGCTCCGCTGCCAGTACAAAAGTAACAGAAAGGAGGCAGCCTTGCCTGCTGCCTCTGCCCAGGAGGAAGGGGTCTGAAAGAAATGAATTAATAAAGATCCAGGCCATAGGAAGTTTATAGAGAGTATGAATCTATCTCCAAATCCCATGTATGCCAGCACTGATTTCAGATAATCCCACACTAAGGAATCAAATGCTTTCTCAGGACTACAGCCGCGCTGCTGTTGGGGTGGGGAGGGACTTGGCTCTGGTGGCAATGTTGATTAACGATCTGATGTGGTCTGCACTTTAGCAGCCAGGGACAAAACCCACCTGTGAGAGGTGTATCATTTGGGGCATCAGGGGCTTAGCTGTTGGCCCAGAAGTTTTGCAAAAATTTTACTATTAATGCTAATCAGGGATATGGGTCTGTAACTAGATGAGAGAGTTGAGTCTTTCCTTCTTAGGGAGTATAGTGATTACTGCTTCCCTTAAGGTGGTGGAAACATCCCTGATCTAGGGCTTCTGAGTATACTGAGCTCAGTGGTGTGAAATAACTGAGGTGAGGTGTTGCCATAAGTCCAAAAAATACATCTCCTCTGGGAGCCTTGCCCACCTTGAGTGCCTGATGGCCCCCTCACCTCCTCTTCAGTTATAAGGGCATTCAGTTGGTTAGGCTGTTGTGTACTGAGGTGTGGGATATTTACTGGGGCTAGAGTTCTCCATGGGGTTAGGGCTATGGGATGAGAAATACAGGGCATCATAAAACTTTTTCATTATGTCATTAACTTCAAGGGTTTTGGTTCAGATATTCCACTGGTGTCCTGTAGACCTGAAATAAACCTTTTGACCTGTTGTTTCCTCAGTCTGTAAGCTAAGACCTTATCCCCCTTTCCCCTACCTCCAGTACTTATTCCACAACCTAAGGAAGGAGCTTTCATAGCAAGTATTTCATTAATGTCCATCTAAAGCCCAAAATCTTCTGCCCCAGGGGAGTGTTCGCTGGTTTTGTAGTGTGTCTTAAAAGCCGGCTTTACGGCCTGCAGTTCTCTCTAGTTTGACTAGTTGTTTCCCATGGCATGCCTGCTGATGGCTGCATATCACATGATCCCTTCCCATAGATTGGCCTTAAAAGCCTTCCACGTATTCCTGGCATATGTATCCCTCTTGGGTTTTCCTGAAAAGATGGCGGCCACTTCTGGGCCTAGGCCACATATTTTGGATCCCTAAGGAGAAGTAGATCCATCCTCCATGTTGGGAAAACCTGCGGGTGGGACCCCAAAGAAGATGGAGTTGTATGGGGGCATGGTCCGATATCACCATGGGGGCTAACTCTGATCCTATGGATATCTGTGTCACTCACGAGGATGTCAGCCAGTAGTCCAAGCAGCATTGGGACCCATGTGTGGGTGTAAAATAAGTAGTTCCAGCCCTTAGGGTGGACAACCTGCCATATGTCTACCAGTCCCACATCCTGTAGAAGTTGGCCTAGGGGCCACCCCGATTTGGGGTTCGGCTTGGCTGGCACTTTTTCTCCAACATACCTGCTACAGGACAGTAACTATGTACATACTGTAGGTCTCCTTGAGGCACTGAGGAGTACAGAGGATGAGCTGTTGGTTTTAAATGAGTTTTGGGAGACATTAAAGAACTGGCTGCATCACACATGAGCCATGCTACTGGCAGACTACTGAGCTGTGGACATTTTTTTTTCTGTACTATGTTTGGGCTTTGGGAAATAAGCAAAGTAAGTTGAGTTAAATCATCATGGCTTTTTATTCTGGGAAAATGAGTCCATGACAGTTTATTTTACACAGTCTCAGTTGTGGGCTGTTTGCCACTGACATGGCAGAGGTGGAGAGTCATCCGGTCAGAACAGCTGTTCTGTGGTCTTGAGACTGTTACTAACTCATTTTCCAGAACTAAAACAAGCATTTGTCAATGCCGAATGTTGCCTTGCTGGTGTTGACATTGGTAGTGCAGGAGTTAGAGATGAATAATAAGAATGGCAGTGAAGTATGGAACCAATGTCAACCCCACCTCCATCCTGCAAAGACTGACAAACATTGGGGTGTGCCTTTGGTTGTTGACAATAATGCTCATGCCATTTCACACTCATCCTACCTCAGGACACCAACAAGTGTTGAGGTGTGCCTTGGTGTGTTTGGCTTTACACTCACCCCATTCCATAAGAAAATACACTGAAATGGGTGCAGTATAGCAGAATGGGGTGAATTTTGGGGCTGAAGAGTCAAAGGAGGCACTTTTTCTAGGGCATGGAGTGCATTCTGCCACAGTTCAAGAAACCTTGCTCACTGCTGTGTCCTGAAAGCAGGAGAGATGTTTCACATCTGACATGCGGTCCTTGTTTCTCTCACTATATCTCCCTCAGTCTGTGACAAGTGTGGTGAACACTGCTTGTTGTTTCTCCCTTCCTGACCTCCTCAAACAGCAGCCACACTAGAGAGAGAGAGACACACACACACACACAGACATAGACACATTGACGACAAAGTCCTGCAGAACTCACAGAGGATGGCTTGGCTGAGGCGGTGAACACCTCCTGCTTTCTCACAGTTTCCGACCTCTCACCAAGAGCAGCCACACTACAGACCCACTGACACTGGCATGACACAGTGAGACAGGGTCAGGCTACAGAGAGAGAGACAGAAAGACACACACCAACAGCAATGTCCTGCTACAGTGAGGGGCACAGAAGGAGCAAGGTGCCTTTGGGTTACACTGTGTCTCCTGCTCTCTCTCTCTCTGAACTGCACACTGCCAAATCCTTCTCTGAGTACTGTGTCTCACTTCATGATCTTTGGAATGGATGCCTTTCACTGTTGCTAGCTGACAAAGGAACAGTGCTGACAGCACTGAGCAAGAGTCCCTCCACAGATCTGTGCATGCATAAAGGCTCTTTAATGTATGGTTACGCAGGGTTCTACACCAGTCAGCTGCCACGCTTATGTTATAAGAAAAATAGTGCTGTGCCACTGCTACAATATATACACAGCACGGTTTTCAGGTCTTGTGGAGGAGACTGTAGCACAAATATAGCATGTCGTTATGGCAAAGAAATGCGAGTCCTTCTTTTCTCACAGCAAGAGGTCTGCAGGGCTCACCCATTGCAGCCCTAAAAGGCTCAATTTGTAATGTAACAAATCTAACTACTGAGAGGGAAACTCTCAGTAGACCAGCATAAACAATGTCGCTATAATCAAACTGAGGCAATATCATGGTCTATACTATTTTCTATCTAACATCCAGTGAAAAATATAATTAATAGCATTCTGACACCGTTCCTTACAGAAGACTCATAAGCAAGCTTGGCAGCCTGGGAGTGAGTCCAAAAGTAGTAAAATGGGTATGAAGTTGGCTAGAAACTGGACTCAGAGGGTGGTTGTAAATAGGGTTCACTTGGAAGAAGGCAAGATGACTAGCATGTTGCTGCAGGGGTCAGTACTGGAACTGGTCTCTTCAATGTCTTTATTAGCTACATAGCAGATGGGCTGGAAGGGAAAGCATGCCTATTCACAGATGACACAGAAATCTGCAACAGAGTGGACACACCAAGGAGAGGAAAATGAGAGAAGATCTCAAAAGCTGGAAGACTGCTAAAGGGATTGGCAACTATGCTTAAATGATAAAAAGGCAAAATTAGGCACATAGGACACAGAAATCCAAGGACAACATATCAGTGTTGGGGGGAGGTGGTAACAACCTCAAAACAGGAAAGGGACCTTAGGGTCAAAATAACTGATGACCTGAAGATAGCAACGTAGTGTGATAAGGCAGTGGGGAAGGCTAGTAGAATGCTGGGGTGCATAGGAGGGGTATCACCAGCAGAAAGACCGAGATAGTGCTACCCCTGTACAGATTGATGGCAAGGTCCCACCTGAAGTACTGTAAGCAGTACTGGAAACTTCATTTAGAAAAGAAATAGACCGGATGGAGAGGTACACAGAAGGGCAACAAAATGGTGCATGGCCTGCATCAGAAGCCCTGCAAGAAAAGAGTACTCCTGGAGGAAAGGAAGGAAAGAGGAGACATGATAGAAACATTCAAATATCTAAAAGGTATTAATAAGGTACAGGAGGGAGGCCTCTTGCCCAGAAAGAGAAGCTCGAGGACAAGGGCATGATTAGCTGGAAGGTGGAGATGTAGAGGGAATGTGAGAAATTCTCTTCACAGAAAGGGTGGTGGACATCTGAATAGCATCCCAGCAGAGGTGCTGGATACAGAAACAATAGCAGGATTCAAACATGTATGGGATAGACACAGGGGACCTTAGTTACAGAGCAGGGCTGGGAGGCCAGAGATTGAGTAGGATCTATAGTAGCACAGTAGGTAGGGACTTTAGGGCAGAATAGGTGGGTCAAAGAGGTTCTGTTCTGTCGACAGATTTCATATTTTTATGTTACTACGTAATACAATCTTTCCAATATCGACAGCTAAGTGAAACCAAATAACATCTAAATAGGAGGAGACTCTGCTTATCTCCACTTTATAATTATGAAGCAGTTTGCCACCATAATGGCAGCTAGCAGTCAAAGCAGGCAACAATTACTGACTAAGCCAATTGAAGGGATATGTGTCAATGAGTATCATCATCATCATGGCACTCTTTTCCAGAAGGCCTCTGGCTGTTGGCAGCCTCACAGGATATGCAGTAGATTTGCATTGATTTGATAGCATCACCAGTAAGGAGTGTGAAAAGTACTTGAGGGGTGCAGTATCAGTGATGTAATATCTTGTTTTGTTAGTTGACCTCAAGTATCTTTGCAGGACTCATGAGTCAGCTTGATACATTTACCCCATATACCCCTAGTATCCTTGCAGGACTCATCGGTCAGCTGGATACATTTATCCCAAGATTAGGGATATAGGTACTGATATCCTTTTCTTATGCTAGGTGGCTTTTCTGCAAGAGATGGCAAGGCAAGACAAGGGACTCTTTTCTTATTGAGCACTGTATCCCTAAAGGCTCTGAGGCTCTACACACAAAATCAGAAAATGCACAACAGGTTACAAAATAACTGAAAATTTTAAAATATGATCCGATATGACAGATATCAATCAGATATAAGATGAACTAGCTGAGGAAAGCTTGTTCAGATAAAAAGGTCTTCAGAGAGGCTTTAAATCCTCCATTGAGCTGGCCAGGGAATGTTCCCAGGAAATGAATTTCAGAGTATTGGAGCTGCCACTCCTAAAGCTCTGTCCCTGAGAGTCTCAGCTGGGAAGGAGACAGCAAGCAGACCATATCACTGGAGCAGAGGGGTGAACTGGGTGGTAAGGGACAAGTAGATCTTTCAAATAGTCTGATCCTAAACCATGTAGCTAATAAGCATATCTTGATGGTCATGCCCCACCACAAAGTGGTTTCCACAGACTGGTGTGATGTGGTCACTGAGAGTAACCCAGTATCAGCTAGGCTACAGCATTCTGAACCAGCTATGGGTGTCCGTTAATTCAACTTATAGATAATTCTAAGTAAAGAGCTTCATAGTAGTCCAACCTAGAGGTGATGAAAGCATGGATAATTGCCATTAGGTCTGCAGGGTCCAGATGTGTTTTTAGCCTGGCAATGTTTTGGGCATGTTAAAAGCCAGACTGGACCACAACTGGTTGGGAAGTAGTATATGGATACTTCTGTAAATCTGCCTTGCCATGCCCTCAGTGTTGTTTGCCATCAACCAAACACTGTAGTCACTGCAGTGGGGTGGGAGGTTGGCCTTACATATCAATTGTATGGCAACTCATATATAGAGGAATCTTCAAAGTCCATCTTGGAGAAGCGGAATCAGGTGGTGAGCTACAGGAAAGGCATGCACTTGAACAAGGTATAACAAACCTTAGAAACACAGAAATTAATGGCAGATAGGGACTGCTTGGCCCAAGCCAGCCCATCGATGCAGGGCAGGGTGCCCATCTCAGATGATGATGACCATGGTTCTGGAACATACTGGAAGTCAGAGGGCCAGCCGGGTAGAAGGACTAAGGATCCCAGGGGTTGCTCTACTTCTCCAGGGAGGGGGGTAAGTGTCTGGCACAACGTGGACCCCAGGCAGAGGCTGAGGTACCTCCATGCCTTACTGTCACCTGTGTGGGTGGGCCAGACATGGGATGTCATTGCACATCCCACCCACAGGAAAAACATCAAAAATCACAGACTGCCCACAATGGTGCCCGCCTCGCCCTGATCTCTCCCTCCAGCTCTACCTCCACTGACCAATTCCATATCTGCAGCTCCAGCAGAGAAAGCCAGGAGGCAATGTCAGTGGGTGCCTCCACTGACACCTTGTCTCGTCTCTGACAGGTCCATCTGGCACTGTGGCCCCAATCTGGGGGTAAGCCAATGGGTATCTGTGGTGGAAAGTAAGTCCGGGGAGCGGGTGGTGGTCAGGAGTTTGAGTGAGGACGAGGTGGTTTGCACAGAAAAAATGAAGGACCCTTGGCCCACCTAGTCTGCCCATTCTCTTACCTACTGCGACACCACAGACCCTACTTGATTTCTAGCCACCCATTCCTTACCACTAAATTTCTCTTATGCCTATCTTATACCTTCTTGAATATCACTACAGTTTTTGCCCCATCACCTCTGCTTGGAGGCTGTTCCAGGCATCCATCACTCTTCCTGTGAAGAAGTACTCACATCTCCCTTGAGCCTAAGCCCTCCAACCTCACAGCATGACCCCTTGTTCTTGAGCATCTTTTCGGTGAAAAGGCATCCCTCTTGAACCTTATTTATACCCGTGAGGTACTTGAAAGTCTCTATCATATCTCCCCTACCCTTCTTTCAAGGGTGTACATACTGATGTCCTTCAGTCTCTCCTTAAAGGGCTTTTGATGCAGACCCTGCACCATTTTAGTTGCCCTCTTCTGGATTGCCTATACTCTGTCTATGTCCTTTCAGAGATGTGTATCACCAATAATTTATACAGCGGTATCATCACTGCCCTCTTCCTTCATAATACCCCTCCCTATGCACTCTAGCATTCCAGTGGCTCTCCCACTGTCTTGTAACACTGTTTAGCCACTTTAGGTCATCAGATATTATTACTCCCAGGTCTCTTTCCTGTTTGGTGGTCTCCAGTACCACTCTCCCATTTTGCACTCTGCTCCTGGATTTCTGGGCCCCAAGTGCATGATCTTGCACTTCTTTGTATTGCCACACTCTTGACATCTACTTAGATCCTTTTTATTTTCTATACCCTCTGGAGTGTCTACCCTGTTGCAGATCCTAGTGTCATTTGCAAAAGGAATAACTTCCCTATAAGCTCCTCTGGAATGTTGCTGATAAAGACATTAAAGAGGAGCGATCCTAGCACTGATTCTTGTGGCATCCCACTGGTCACCCTTCCTTCCTTCCTCAGAGTAAACTCTGTTTACCACTACCCTCTGTTGCCAATCCTCAACCAATTTCTTGCCCATTGAAAGCTCTACTGAAATCTAGGTAGGCCACATTCACCGCTCCACCCTGATCTAATTCCTTGTTACCCAGTGAAAGAAATCTATCAGATATGACCTCCTGCTGTGAGTCCATGCTGCCTCAGATCTTTTAAGGCACTGGATTCAAGATATTCAACAAACCTTTCCTTCAATAGTGATTCTATTAATTTCCCAGAACAGAAATCATGCTGACTGGCCTGTAATTGTTAGCCTCCTCCCTGCTCCCACTTTTGTGAAGCGGACTATATCTGCCCTCCTTCAATCCTGTGGGACCACTCCCTCTCAAGTGAGTGGTTGAATAGGCTGTCAGAGGCACAGACAGCACCTCTCTAAGTTCCCTCAATATCCTTGGGTGTATCCTGTTAGGACCCATTGCCTTGTCTACTTTCAGATTTTAAGTGCCTTCAGGACTCTCATCTGCAAATGGATTTGCGTCTACTTCTCCCTTCAATGCCCTTGGACACTTATCTGTAGCCCTCCTTTCCTTCTCTCTCCATGAACACTGAACAAAATTATTAATTCAGGATGTCTGCTTTTTCATTGCCCCTTCAACACTCCTCCTTTCCTCCTTAGTCTTACAGTCCCTTCCTGATGTTTCTCCTTTCTCTTACATACCTAAAAACTTTCTTCTCCTCTTTATTGCCTGAGCTATTTTCTCCTGTTTGCACCTTTGTGCTCTGACTGCTTTCCCTGCCTCCCTATTTGCTTCTCCTAATATATACCATATCCACCTCCTCTGTGTCTCCTTATACCTCCTGAATGCTAACTTTTGCCCTTACATTGCCAAACATCTCTTTGAGAACAATACCGATCTTTTTTCCTCTTGCTTTTGCTTACTTGCCTGATGCAGAGGTTTGTTGTCCTCACTATCCCCACTTTTAGTTTTGACTATTGTTTCTCCACTCCACCCAAGTCCTCTTCCTCCAGGGCATCTGTGAAGCATTTCTCCATCTTCATAAAATCGACCTCTTGAAATCCAAGCCCATCACCTTTGTGTGGTTCGCTTCTGCCACTGTTCTTATCAATCAATCAACTTTATTTATGAAAAGCGCCTTTCCAAACCAAGGAGGTTGTACATAATTCATTAAAATAAGTCAAACAATTTACTAAAACCAGAATAAATAAGTTAAAACTCATGTCTGCAACATTAAAAATCGTATACGCCAAACTAAAAAGAAATGTCTTCAGTGCTGCTTAAATCTTTAGATGTCGGGCAATCTCAGCATATGACAAGGTAGAGAATTCACTGGGTTGGGGCCATAAAGGTGAAAGACCTGGCCCCAGATTTCTTTAAAACCCTGGGAATTTCTAGCAATCCCTCATCAGTGGATCAAGAGAGTGAGGGACAGTAGGGATGAAGGAGATCTTACAGGTAACCAGGTCCCTGGTCGTGAGGGCTTATAGGTCAGCAAACTGACCTTGAGGTGATCCGCCACCATACTGGCAGCCAGTGGAGTCCGCAAAGCACAGGTTTTACATGACTGGTCCTAGATGAACCAGTCAATAGTCTGGCTGCCGCATTCTGCACAAGCTGTTGGTGGCAGATATCAACCCCTGGTAACACAAGGTAAAGGAGTTGCAATAGTCAAGGCAGGAGGTAATGAAGGAGTGGACCAAAGTTGTAAGATTGTCAGAAGGGACCAGGTGCTTCACCCAGGCTATATTCTTCAGATGGTAAAAGAAGTTTTGACAACTGCCACACCTGAAATTTAAGTGTCAAACAGTCATCAAACATAACGCCAAGTTCCACACCCGGTCTGAGGTAGTTAGATGCACACCCCAAGCATAAACCTGCAGGTGATCCCACCAACAAACCCGCCTCCGATGACTTGGGTTCACGATCAACACCTCATTTTTTCTGGTTTAACCACAACCAACTCCCATTCATCCAATCCTGGATTTCAGTGAGACAGTTGTTAAAACCAAACAGCAGTACCCTGGCCAGGCACAAAGGACGGTATAGCTGAGTGTCATCTGCATAACAGTGAAAACTCAAGCCACCACCTAATAATCACTCCCAATGGCAGCATGTACACTGCAAACAACACGGGTGCTAAATGTAACCCCAAGCGGCACCCCAGGATAGGGGAGTGTTGCCGAGAAAAATCCCGGACACAACCCTCTGAGTTCTACCTCTAGGAAGGATCAAACCATCTGAGGACTGTACCAGACAGTCCACAGATGAACTGCAGGTGTTCCAATAGCACAACATGGTCTATGGTGTCAATGCTGCAGAGAGATCAAGAAGGACCAAAATGGAACAGGTCCTTCAATCTCTCACTATGAGGAGGTCATTAAGTACCCAGACAAAGGCTGTCTCAGTACTATGTCTCTTCCTAAATCCAGACTGAGAGAATCATAGACATTGTGGCTGGTCAAATGATCATCCAACTGTGATGCAACCACCTTCTCAATAACCTTACCCACAAAGGGCAGGTTAGAGACAGGTCTGTAGTTAGCCAGACAGTCTGGGTCCAAAGAGGATTTTTAAGAAGGGCTGAACCATGGCCTCCTTCAGAGTATCAGGAAGATCTACCTCCAGAGACATCCAGACTCTCTTCTCAAGAACTGGACCGATTTTATCCACACAGCCCACTAGGAGACCGTGGGGCCCAGGTCCAAACTACAGTTGGTCGGACGCATGATTAGATGATCATCACAATGTCACTGATCATGGGGAGTCTGAAGTCACACCACACAAACAGGGTGTCCAAGATCTCCTGCTGACCATTACAGCTCCCATGAGGGAGGGTCAACTGAATACCGGATCTGATTGCGGCAACCTCATCTGAAGAGAATAGAGCAAACTCCTCACATCGCTCTTGAGAAAGCACTTCCAGGCTGAAGACAGATTGATTGCACAATCTGTCCACAGTCCTGAAAACTGAGCTGGTCGATTCTGTGCAGCAGCAATCTCCCTGGACAGGAATACTGCCTTCTTCATGGTAATCATAATTGATAGACCACATAATGGTCCATCAAACTAAGTCTGTCACACTCCAGGCTGGACTTCCGCCAGCGCCTCTCTACCTTCGTCCCACTCTCCTCAACTCCCTCAAAGTCTCAACAAACCAAGGAGACCTGGGGTGAAGAGTGAGGGATGAACACAAACAGGAGCAATGGAATCCAGGGCCTCTACCACAGCCTTATTATAGGCATGCACCAGGTCCCCTGGAGCCATGCATTCACTCGCAAACCCGATAGGTTCAGTTCTGCCATCAGGCCCTCTGGGGAACACCCTCAAAGAGCCGACATTGACTATCTCCATAGGTGCTGGCCTACTGGGGTGGCCTGAAACTGAACTAATGGTGTGATAGTCAGACCACCCCGACAGGTTCCACCACCAAATCGGATATCCTCCATCCCCAGGAGAAACACCAAGTCCAATGAATGACCACCGATATGGGTCAGGAGGAAATAACCTGTGTAGCCCAGTGAAATCATTAGCTGGAGGAAGTCCTGATCAAACTGCAAGAGTTCATCATTGACCAAGGCATTGAAATCCCCAGAACTAACCATCTGGGTGATCCTAATGTCAGGTCGACAATGAAGTCTGCAACTTCCTCAGAAAACATTCCTGTCACCTGGTGGATGATAGACAAGAAGTATCCTGTATCCCACACCCTCACCCATGATACATTCAAAGGAGTTGATAGTTCCACTGGTACCTCCATTAGGCCCAGATCGGACCTGAAACATATGGCAACACCCCCACCCCATGATCCATCCCTGGGCCGTATCACTGAGTACCCAGGCGGAATTTCTGATGCCAAAACTGGACCAGCATTCTCATCCAGCTAGGTCTCTGTGATGCAAGCTAGGTCATATGACTCAACAAGATCCGCTATTACAGCGGTATTGTTCTTAATAGACCTGGCATTGCTTAACACCATGCAAGTTGGATGGGAACCAAGGAAGACCGAGTTACCTGCCTGCTACAAGCAGAGCCCTGGTATGGGAACCAGACAAGGAGGACCCATTTCCTGGACCCATTTCACCCCATGGCATCTTCTTGTCTCCATTATTCATATCTGCCCACTCCTTCCATTTCCTCTCCAGGCCCAGCCCTTGTCATCCTCCCTTCTAACAATCCCCAAGGCCCTACACTGTCTATATACCTCTGGTGACAGTGGAGGACAGGAAAAGGATGAAGGTCCCTGAGCCTGGAGGGGAATAATACCGACCATCCTTATGCCTTCCCAATACATCTTCATAGATCCATAGATACCAAACCTAAACAAAATAAAATATAAAAATACAAGATCTAATAAACTAGAGTCCTCTCACCACCCTAGTTTTACTGTCCAAAATAGATCGCCCACTACCTCTCATGCATTGGGAGGAAAATCTAACAACAAAGAAAAACGAAATAAAGATTAAACAATAACAGGATTAAATTATAAAACATTCAGTCACATTTAGTTAAGTCTTTACAAAACCACTGCCAGAACATCCATGGCTTTTAAATATCTCAACTAAAAGAGGACAGGTTATAATATAAAATCAAACCGAGTTCGACCTCAGTGAACAATCCCAAATTGGTCAAATTAGGTTGCCGCAAAGACAGACCCTCAGTGGCCAAGGAAAACAGGCCTCAGGCCAAACTGCAGTCACACAATCCTTCAGGATGCAGCCCAGGAAATCCATGACATATCAGTGGGCTGAGGCATGCCAACTAGATCTCAAGGGAGTTCCTCCTCCAAATGCACCAAGCTCATTGGTCCCAATGCCCTGCCACCCACGACCTGCAGCTACAATCCCCTGGGGGCATGCCACAAGGAGTGACCCACAAGGGGTTTAGAAGAAGCTCAACCAGTGCTGCGGCTCTCCAGAGACACAGAGGACAACTCCTGCTCATACATGGGAAGCATGGTCGACCACCACCCAAAGGCACATGTGGGGACCCTCCCCCAGCACAGCACCCAGACCATGCTGCTCCTCCAATCCCAAAGACCAGCTGACATCCAATACCCAGGGCAATTTCCACACCCTTCTTGGGTAATCTATTGATATTACTCACAGTTTCACAGTTCACAGTTCCTCCATCAAATTCATGGCCACAGCCTGTAGTAATCCAATCAGTCCGATGATACTCCCATCCTCTGGTCTTAAGCAATTAAACTTCTCAAGGCAGCTAATTCAGTATGGTGTTCTCTCCTCCAAATCTCTCACTTTAGGAGGGATGAACTACCACACCAACAAACAAAGTCACTGTCTTCACAATGAAATACTCTTTTCACAAAAAGCGACTGACTAGCTACCCCTACAACAAACTACGGGAAGTTCTCATCACTCCCGATAGCAGCAGGGCAATCATTCAGTCTCCAGCTGGGTAAACAACAGATAGGCAGGCTCCTTATCTGAACCACATTCAGGTCTTTCAACTCCTCACAGACTTATTCACAAGAAAAGACGCTTGGTTTGATTCACCATACACAGTCCTTCAACGGTCACCTGGGAATCTACTGGCTCTCACGGCTCTTACTCTCAAGCACCTCTTCGGATTATGACTCTCTGGGCCACAGCCACCTCATGAAAACACATGTGGCCACAAGATCTTTCTCCGAGCTCCAGGAACAAACAGAGTGCTGGACTCTTCAGCGCTAATCCTCCAGGCACAAACATCATCTCAAAAACATTTAACTAAAACTTAAACACTATTCTCCTGCCGCTTACTCACTTCTTGGACCCTGACTATCTCTCCTGTCCCGCACCTAAATATTAACCAAACAGGATAAAACAAACAAATAAAATAAAATAAAACTTGTAGCCAAAACACTTCTTACTGACGGCAGCCCAGCATGTCCACCATCTTCATCCAACAGATGCCAGTTTTCTTACTGAACCATGATGTACAATGATTACTGATCCTCAGGTGGCCACCCGTCTGTCCCTGTTATTGACTACAAGGTCCATTATTGCTCCCTGAGGAGTGGGCTCATTTACTAGTTGTGTGAGGAATGCCTCCTTCAGGGAGTGCAGGATGTCCCTGCTTCTAGCTGAAGCTGAAGCTGGGATGCCACAGTCTACATCTGGCAGATTGTATTCCCCACCAACAACACCTCCCCTTATTTGCCATCTTTTGAATAGCTTTCACCAGATCCTTTCCATCTCCCCACCACCACCGCCTGTGCTGGAGGTGCATAGATCACACCTGTGTCAATAGTAGCTCCATTTCCATCTCTAGGGTGACCCACAGTACCTCCACTCCTCTGTATTCCCTGTACCTCTGAGGCTTTTATGCTCTCACATAAGGAACCACTCTTTCCCTTTCTTACCCATCGTGTCCTTCCTGAACAAAGTATAGTCTGGTATGGCTATGTCCCAGTCATGGTTCTCATTGCACCATGACTTGGTAATGGTGATAGCATCCATGTCAGCCTCTGCCATAATGGCCACAAGGTTCAGGATTTTATTTCCCAGACTTAAAGCATTTGCACACATGGCCTTTCAAATTCTGCTCCCATCCTGCATGTCAGCCTCCCTTTTCCTTTTTAAATTCTCTCCCTAACCCTCTGCCCTCACTCCTATCTCTCTTCATTTAAATCATTTTGCTTTTCTTGTTGTCAGGTACCATTGCTGATTTGTTTCCTTGGGTTCTCCCTACTGACTACTTCAGCTTATGGGAAGGGATAGTTTATGTCTCCCTGTTCTTATCATGCCACCTCCTTCTGCTAGTTTAAATGCTTACCAATGTAACTTTAAACCATTCACTGAGGAACTGGGTTCCCTCCTGGATGGATGCATGCCATCTCCCCGTAAAGGCCATTATCCCTCAAGGTGTCACTCCAGTCCCCAATGTAGATGAATCCTCCCTCTGCACCACTCCTTCAACCATTGATTGAAGCTCCTGGTACTGAGTACTCTATCCTCCACCCCTATGTAGATAGGCAGTACTCAGAAAAGGTCACTGAGCAGCTACTTGCCCAAGAGTCCTCCCCAACTCCCTGAACATCTCCTGTACTATCCTAACCTCATCCCTAGCCACTTCATATGTCCTTAGGTGGACAATGACATCCAGCTCTCCATCCCTTCCTGCTGCCCTAATGATCCTCAGGATCCACTTTCTATCACTCCGAGACATGGTGCCAGGTGAGGGCCTAACCTCCCTATCCCTCCCTTCCTGCCCCAAATCTATCCCCTCTTACAATAGAGTCCCAAACCAGAGCTGATTTCTTCTTCTCTGGGGTCCTCTGCTACCCTCCCTGATAACGCCACTATGAAGTTCCCCCACATCACCCCCTGGTGACTACTAAGGGTACCTCTGTGAGATCACCTTTCCACCAGGGTGGTGTATGAATTGTATAGTGGTACCAGAGGGATGTGCCTCTGACCCACCCCTCTCCTTCCTGAGCCCACTGTAGTCCAGCCTTTCCTCCTCCTTAGCACCCTTTGAGGCAGTGGTGGCAGACTTGGTAGTCCCCGATTGGTGGAGGAAGTACCCTGAATCCAGACCAGCTGGGACTGGCATTTGGCAACCTCCTCCCTCAGCCCAGAGAGGTGCAGGCAGACAGGGAAGCACTGAAGTGTCAAGAATGTCTTCCTAAAACTGCCCCCATAGCCACTGCACTGTACCACTCCCTGCATGTCTTTTACTACTATTGTTACTGGCAAGTTGTGCACCAACAAACCAGTGGGTGCCGAAAAATAAAAGGCAAAACATGTAATTTACTACCTGCCTGTTTCTGCTCACTTGCTTACTCCAAACCCCTTTTCCTCTTACACTAGATAAGGTGATTCACCAATTCCCAAATTCCTGTCTAACCCTTCCTTACTTAAAGCCTTTTTACCCTACACTTAGACTGGGTTATTCCTCAGTTCCAAACTTTCTGCATAACCCTTCCTTTCCTAAAAAATCTTTTACCCCTACCTTTGATGAGGTATTTCACCAATTCCCAACTTCCTGTGTAACCCTTACGTAAACCTTTTACACCTACCCTAGATATGGTATTCTCCTGTTTCCACATTTTTGTGTGTGCCTAACTTTCCTCCCTCCTGTGAGCTACAACACTAATTTAATAGAACATTTACTACAATTGTTTGGCTGAACTTCAGAGTCCCCTCTTCTTCCTCTTGATAACCAGCTGAGTCTAGTTCCATGTTTCCTCCTCCTAGGCTCCCTGTCTCCTGCTGCTGTGTAGAATATCCAACTGCCATTTGCCTCACACTCCACTGTGATGTCCTTAGTGTGTTGGTCCTCAACAGGGGCTGCAGTGTAGTCTGGCTGGTTGTTGGCATCTTTCTTTTGTAGTGGTAAGAAGCAGACTGGTGGGCAGGCAGTCATCCGGGATTGGCTTCTTGTAGCATGGGGGTGCAGCTTGTTGGTGATTGGCTCCCGCCTGGAGCCCTTGTTCCCTTTATTAGTTCTGCTCTGCCCTACTGGAGCCCTGATTTCTGTAAAGGTCTGCTCTTTTTCTGCAGGGGAGTGCTCCTTCTCTAAACCAGGAGACCCTTTCAGCACTACTGCTCACTCTGAGGTCAGGACAAGGGTGAGGATTGAAAAAAACGATTGCATAAGAACTATATTCATTGAAGGGCCATGAACTCTATCAAAAGTTATTCTTCCAACTGCTTTATATTTGGGTTATGCCAGAAGTAGACTAGCTGGTATTGGTGGACTGTGATTTAACAGTGGAGCCATAGTGTGATGCATACACCAGCCCAATGCCCTTTGTGGGTCTAAGATAATGAGGTGAATGACAAACTCTGTGGGGACCTGACTGCCTAGCAGGGGCTCAGGTGAGGCATTTTGCCTAGAGCACATTCCAGAGAGAGCTATGGTTGAATAGGTGGAAGGGTGCAGGAGTTATTTAGTGACCAGTTGCATATGGAAGGCATGATTTTAACCTCAGTCAGGATATACTCTAGCCTACCCTCTGCAATGTGCTTGTAGCTGTGTTCTACTGAGCCTTCTGGTGGTGATGGTATGCGTTATTTTCCTATAGTAGATTCTGTATGTTAAAACAGTTTCTCCTGTATTCCTAAGGACAGCTGGAACAGTAAGAAACACCTTGGGAGGGTAAACATTTTAATAGCGTTCACTTTCCTGTCAAGATATAGTAAGTTACAGTTTCTACTACCAGTGACAGTCAGCCTCCAGGTCACCAACGGGGGTATGTTAACTTTTCTAAAATCAGACAATTAGATATGATATTGACCTCAGGAAGGTAATGGTGCTGTCCTTCTAGGCCAGATGTTTGCCAGCTCAGCAGGATTGGGTACATAATTTACTTACTGGGTGCATGATTTTTTTTTTGCAATTCAAACAACTTTATTATGATATAGATACAACGATACAGAACCCAAAACACACAACCCCAAATCCCAAGATCTCTTAAGCTTAAGATCATACATCACATAATTTTAGAAATGGGAAAGGGGGAAAAAAATCCCACCCCTATCTACAACACACAGCAGCTAATATATGTACATTCCCTAGAGAATCTTTAATCAATGAACCAGATTCTAGATGAAACCCTGACACAGGCTATCAACCTATCACTGACTAACAGAGAAAAAAGTAAGTAGATGAGAACTAGCTCTATCTGAGAGGGAATAGGGTGAAGGAGGTGGAGGAGGCCTAAAAAAAAGGAAAACCCATACCCCTCTAATATCCATATCTGTCTCTTAAACACTGAAATAAGCTCTCCCAGCATTTCTGGAATCGGTCAGTTGCCTTAAAGAGAGTTGTTACCGCCTCTTTCCGATTTAACGATTTAAGAACTCCTCCCACCATTCCTTAAAAGAAGGGACCCAATTATTTCTCCAGTGATGAAGAATCAATAACTTAGTTACTAAGGCTACCATAGCCATTTGGCACTTTTGGTTACTGAAGGAATTTGGGCATACATCCCAATAAACATACGTCGACGTTGAAGAAGGCGGAGATATCACAATACTGACCCATCCTGTGTTTGATCAGCTCCCAGAACTTTACTATTTTGGGCAAGCCCAGAATTTATGATAACTAGTTGCTATTGGGTCGCCACATTTGGCACATTCCGATGAGCTGGATTTATTTAACCGAGAGTTTAGCTGAGGAGAGATAGAGGTTATGCAGTAAGTTAAATTGAATCTCCTCAACCTATCCTGCTTAATACATGTGTAAACATCCATCCAAATCCTCTCCCAGGTCGCTCCGACCAGTCTAAAGAGAGGTTCATCTCCCAGTACAGAGGGACTGGGATACAGTACCTTAGATACTACTCTAGATATAATAAATTTATATGTTTTGGAAATTGCTCTACCTGGTAATGTCAGTTCACGCACCTTCCTCATAAACTCCCAGCCTCGCTAGATGGCTTAGCTTCCTGCAAGAAAGAACTAAGACTTCTTCTAATCTGGTATAAACGCATCATACTGGACATTTCAATCCCATATTTCTCTCAGAATCGACGGCGAAGAAACTAGGTTATCAGAAAGAAAATCTGCAACCGTGGTTTGAGAGTGAAATTACTCACGAACCTGCTTATGGGCCTGTTACCAACTAGAAGATTAGGGTTCCTCAGAAGGGGTTGGGACCGATCTCTTACATAAGGAATGTTTACTCTTGAGTAGAGCTGATGCAAAGCCTTTATATCCCTCCCAATGGAGTATTCCTAATCCTGGTGGGACCTTGGACCATGGAACGTATAAAAGGGATTCTAAATCTAGATTGGCACCCTGGCTACCGCCGATCGAGAAGAAGCTCAGGGAAGTGAGCTCTGTCTTCCTAACCAACACCCATCTCACCGCATGAATAGCTAAGTAGTAAGTGTAGAAATCTGGCAGCTGTAGCCCCCAACTTTGCGCTGAGAAGTAAGTTTGGAGTAGGGTCTCACGGGGGTTTACCTTCCACAAAAATTTTGAACAAGAATGGTATAGTGGATTGAAAAAGATCTGGTGAGATATACATTGAGATTAAAAGGGGTAAAATCTTAGGTAATACCATCCTCTTAATGGTATTTACCCTACCCGAAAAGGTCAAGGGAAGCTTAGTCCACCTCCAAGTCCTCTTTAACAGATTTAAACAGAGGTTTCAAATTAAGGTTTGCCAAATTAGCAGGTCTTTCGAGATTTGGATACCCAGATAACATAGAGATTTAGATTGCCACTGCAAACCTAGAGAGGAGCACCAGTTCTTGAAGGTAAAGGGAAAGCGGTACACCATTGTTTTGCTCTTATTTAACTTATACCCAGAGAATTCAGCTAAAGTAAGAAATTGTCTGGGTGCATGACTGTTTTGACAAGTTCACATCTAAGCCTGACATAGTAGCAATGGGATCATTGGTTTCCATGAGTGGTCAGAGTGCTGAAGCCAGGTCTATCAGTGGAATGTGAAGGTCACATGATTCATGGTTTAACCTGGTATTGCTGGCAGCCTACCTTAACCTCCAGAATGCTTTGAGAGTCCAGGACCTTTCTTGTGAGGGGTCTGAACCCAGGAGATAAAGTAAAGAGGAAAGGTGCCGATATCCTCACACCCTGTGGAGAAGAACAGGGCAGAGAGTTACTTATTTGTCATGACCAAAGCAATGGGATTGGGATGAACTGTGTTTATCCAAAGCTTGAAAAGTTGGTCTGAAGCCAAAGGCTGAATATATTTGGTGCAATACCTCACCCACTGAATCAAAGGCTTTCCAAAAGTCAGCCATCATATGTGACATCATTGACTGTGCAGAACATGCATGCCATAGAAGGTCAAGAGCATTTGATGTTGTTCTGTCTCTTTGAAAACCTGCCTGTGGGGTAAATGAGTAATGATAGCTTTTCCTTCTAAGTGGCAAAGACCTTTGCCAGAATTTAGTTGTCAGCTAAAATAAGAGAGATGAATCTGTAGTTAGAGCTATCCAGGACATCTTTGCCCTTTTGGTGAATGATAATGATAATTGCTTAGTTGAGAGAGGATGGGAGATGACAGATGAGCCTTAGACAATCAGATTTTATTATAGGCAAATATGTTGCCATTCATTCACGCTTACCCCTGAGTAAAAGTATACTTACCCTGAATAAAAGTTTCTTGTTTCACAGTTCAACAAAAAGATTTCTGTAGGTGCTCAGAGGGAGGGGAGTGGGGTCTGCAGAAGGTGTTGTGTGAGGGTTTCTTTCCTCAATAGGGTCTGGGCTGATGGGGTGATGGAGCTGTCATTTTAGTACACAGAAGAGGAAGGCATTCATTTTTGCAAAGAGATTACAGTTGATGGTGAACTTTGCTGGGGTCATAGAGTTTCCTGTGCAGTTGGTGGCAGAGGGCGTACTTACAGGAAAGGGTAGATGATCTGTGGCATGAGGGCACAGGGTGGAGTGCTTCAATAATTATTTTTATTCTGTGTATCATTTTGCATAGTTCTTCATGAGAGAAGTTTACTTCACTCAGGAAAAACGACACAAAGTGGAACTTCACTAGCCACTTTGCTAGTGTAGTGCCTCTAGTCATAGTTTCAAATAATCCATTTATGCAATATGAAACACAAAGAACTATAAGAAGTGTCGCTTGCATATTGTGTAGTCTGGCAACTTTGCAAATTGTTTGGCAAATCAAAGCAATGTTTCCTGACTTTGCAGATCTTTAAAAGCAGCTGGCAGGCACGGTGGCACTGATGGTTGAGGCACTGGATACCACACCTCACACCATGCCAGCAACCCGGGTTTGGGAATGGACTCGAATGCCACGGGTCGGCAGGGGAAGAAGAGGATTGAGCATCCGGAGACTACTTTCCTCTCCTGGAGAGGGTTGGGGAGTTTGCCTCACTCTGTAGCGGCCCTTGGTGGAGACCAGGAGTACTACAGAGTGGAGCAACAATTGGGGCCAAGAAAAGAAAATGGCATCTTGAGCTACTGGATGATGGCCACCGGATCCTCACCTCCATAGAGCCCCTGGACAGCCAGGACCGACCTCAGCAGCACCCAGGTCCAAGAAAGTAAGTCAGAAGCACTTTCTCTCCAGAAGGAGAGGATTCGTGACGATGAAGGGATACATTGGGTCACACTGGGGCTGGGGGGCTGTTGGCTAACATATAAGGCAGGAGTTGGTGATGGGGATTCCTGGGAGGTGAGCACAGTCCTTGGCAGCCCAAAGGAGAGGTCACTCAAGATGCAGGGGGAGTAAAATAGATAATGCAAAACAAAACAGCAGCTGATGCCATTAGGACAATGTTAACAAAATATAATATTTAGACACAGTTGAGCTTGCATTTCACATTAGTTCTGTATTTCTCATCCCGTTATTTATTACTGAGGCCATTTCCATAAAAACAGGATCTTTGCTTCTGAAGAGTTCATCTATTTCTATTTCTTTCTCCTTACCTGAGGTCATAATGCTCTGCTTGTGACATCATAATTACTCTCATAGCAACATATTGTGATGTCACAACAGAGGACTGTGACATAAAGTAGGGAGTAAGCTAAAGATGTAGATAAACTCTAAGGTTATAGAACATTTTTCCTGCAAATGTCTCAGTAATAAATAATTGGGAGAAGAAGTCTATTGACTACATGTGGTGTGCAAGCTGAATAGTACTTAAATATTATGTTTTTCTAAATTTTCCTTGAGGCATCAGCAGCTCTTTAAGCTTGATATAGCTAGATCTATTCCTCCTCTGTCATCAGCAGCCCTATCATCTATCTGTGACATTACAACTGCCCAAGAAGAGCCAATCCTGCTTCTAGATCTGTCATGTGTGATGTCACAATTAATGAGGTCACGATGCTGATGAGGTATGAAGAGGACTAGAACTAGATATGTCAGTCTCCAGGTAAAGTACTGCTCTTTACATCCCACCTAACGCTATCAGGCAGAACATCTTCTAATGAGCAACTGAAAACAAATTCAAGCAATATGAAGTTTTGCTGTATTCTAACAATTGCAGTGATTCCCAACCTTTGAACTGCCCGAGAACAAATAGTTAACTTTCTATGCAGAGCATAGAATGCTGAGCTCGAGCTTGGTTGAAATGTCTGTCTGGAGTGATTCAAACCTAAACCGTCAGATTCTTTACTCACTCACTGAACGGTCGCCCGGAGATTTCTCTTCCAGCTCGGTTCGAAAGTCAGTTAAAGTTTTCAGTTTTTGCTCTGTTTTAAACCGAGAAAGTATCCGCATAGTCGGTTCAGTCTCTGTCTGTGGTGCCGTGAGTACTAGATAGGAATTGTTCTGTTTTCTGTGTGGAACTTACTAACATACTAATTGCCAGCAGATTAGGCCTTACGGTCTATCGAGTCTACTCGAACCTCAGAGTGAACTTGTAAAAGTGCATCTCAGTTCAGCTGAACCAGCCATTTGATAGTGAAATTTGTTTGTTTACTTAGTGTGTGGTTACGGTTCTTATCGGTTCTAAAAAGACATGTTTTGAACCGTTTTTCAATACCATGACGGTTAGGAACGATAAAGGAGATTCTTGCCTGGCATTGCCAAAAAGGGTAAGTTTGGTTAGGTTGGCCATGCCTGAGAAACTCAAGAAAAATCGGGCCCACTGGGTTTCAACATTCCAGTGAGTGTAGGAGGTCTTTGCTAAGGCTGAACCCACACCACCTGTATTAATTGTCTAGGGTTTGGCCACCTCGATTCAGACTGCCAGATATGTAAAACTTTCCCAAATCTACCCCTTGAGAAGAGATTAGGTAGGCTGAGGGAAAAGAAGGCCGAGACGTCCACTGACCGGATGGCCAGCCTGGTTCGGTTTCGACCGAGCCAGAAGGAGTGCCCTCTGACCAGGGTGATACTTCAGGCAAAATGAGAGCCAATTCCGAGGGATCAATTCCGACAAAAAGAAAACGCAAAGATAAATCGACCAGCTCAAACAGAGGTTCATGTTCTGACCACCGAGGAGATAGCCAGAGTGATTCAGATTGTGAATCGCCCCCGTTCCGACCGATCCGGCTCCTTCTGGCAGGGTTTTGGTTCAGTTGGTTCCCGGTTTAAGATTATGCCCTTGAAGATTTTTATGAACCAGAATTTGAAGAGGAAGGGAATTTGAGGATGATGATGTAAGTGAAGGTCTCGATATGCCTATGGAACCAGACATCTCCCCAGACAGACCTTCAGGTGTTTCCTCCTAGGCTTTCTGAGTCCCTTCTCACTTTATGTTTTACAGAAAGGTGGCTGAAACCCTCCAGCTTCCTATGGAGGAAGCTGTGGAAGATCAAGAGGAGCCTGATTATGTAGAGATGATGGACATCTCAGAGTCCAGGAGACTGTCTGATCCCTCCATAAATCTTTTGGGAAACAGACACAAAAATCTTAAAGTCTCCTAACACTATATCTCCTGTGGATAGAAGAATGGACATGAGGTGTACACTTTTCTGGCTCAGACACGGAGTTCTTATATCAACAATGTAGCCATGTTGAGGTAGTGCAGGATGCTGCCTGTGACAAGGCAAATATTCCCTTGGCTTCACACACCCTCGGACAAGGACTCCAGGAAGATTGATGCCATGGCAAAAAAAGCAGTACATGGCATCTTCTTTGGGACTCAGGCAGGCGATTACATGGCCTATACAGCCAGGTACCCAGAAGTCCAGGTGGGACACTGTACTGGCACTGGCTAAGCAGGCTTCCTCCTAGCTAGTCAAGGAGCCGAAGGCAGTGGCTGCAGATGGGATTGAGGCATCTAAGGTTCAGTTTCATGCTGCTGTGGACTCTAATGATGTGTCATCAAGGTCATGGCTACATCTGTGGCTCTTCGGAGGATGGCTTGGCTCAGATGTACTAGCTTCTTGCAGGACACCAAGGCTAAGGCCATGGATTTTCCTGTAGTGGGTAATTCTCTGTTTGGGAGCAGACAGAGAATTACATGAAAAATGGATGAGTACAGGACCACTTACAGGGTGCTCAGGCCAAGGAAGGCAGAGCAACTCCTCAAAGGCAGCAGTCTAGGGGCAGGGGCAGGCCTTTTCAAAGGCCTTTATAGCATGAGCCTCTTCTTCCTTTTCTCAGAGGGTTCTTCAGAGGAGAGGCAAAGGGGGATGAGCAGGGCTGCATCCACTCCTCAGCCTAAAGCCCCTGCCAAGCAGACACCCTGATGGACCTGCCTGGGTCGACTTTCCTGTTCCAGTAGGGGCAGGCTGGCTTACTTTGTCCAGGACTGGATGTCTATTACAACAGACAAGTTGGTTCTGGAAGTAGTAGCCAGGGACTGGTCTCAGCTTCAAAAATTTCCAAAGATGAGAGCCAGATCTTTTCCACCTACAAATCTCTTGGAAATCCTTGCCCTAGAGGCAGAGGTTTATTCTCTCCTAGTTTTAAGAGTTATAGAGAGAGTACCTACCCTACACTGGGGCAAGGACTGTACTCCAGGTACTTCCTGACCCCAAAAGATAGGGAGTGGTGACCCATCCTAGACCTAAGATGTCTAAACAAACATCTTTT
Source organism: Neoceratodus forsteri (assembly GCA_016271365.2). Taxonomy (NCBI): domain Eukaryota; kingdom Metazoa; phylum Chordata; order Ceratodontiformes; family Ceratodontidae; genus Neoceratodus; species Neoceratodus forsteri. The sequence continues at coordinate 649,993,051 of JADMNL010000022.1, forward strand.
AAAACCAAAGTTCAAGATGATGACTCGGGAATAATCCTTCCCTCTCTAAGGCCAGGGGACTGGCTAGCCTCCCTGGACCTCAAAGATGCCTACTTTCACATTCCTATCAGGTGCTCCCACAGAAAGTACCTCAGGTTCGAGTTGCCCTCAGGCCATTATCAGTTCAGAGCAATGCTCTTTGGCCTTACCTCAGCCCCAAGGGTTTTCACAAAGCGCCTGGCAGTAGTGGTTGCCTTTCTAAGAAGGCAAAAGATTTCCATTTTCCATATCTGGATGATTGGCTAGTAGTGGGTCAGTCTCCAGACCAAGTCAAGTCTCACCTGCAAGTGACCCAGCAAGTGCTCACTTCTCTAGGATTTCTTCTCAACCTTCCCAAGGCAGTTCTCGAACCAGTCCAGCTTCTTACTTTTATAGGGGCAGAACTGGACACACTCAGACAAGAGCCTTTCTTCCTTTAGAAAGGGCAAGGGTTCTTATGGAACTAGCTTCTTCCTTCAGCCTTCAGGTATCTCGGCCAGCAAGGCATTTCCTCCAGCTCTTGGGCCAATGGCAGCTTCAACAGCTGTGGTCCAAGGGCAAGATTCCAGATGAGGGATATTCAGTTCCATCTGAGAGCTTTCTGGTCTCAGAGAAAGGATTCCTTACCAAACTGATCCCAGTGACTCTGATCTTGATCCAGCCATCGAGTGGTGGCAGGATCAGGACAATTTAAGACAAGGAGTTCCTTTGTTGTTCCGCCTTGTTCAGTGGTCTTTACCACGGATGCTTTCTCCTGGTCTGGAGAGCCCATCTGGTGTCCTTACTGCCATGGGCTGTGGTCCCCAAGAATCCTTCTCCACATCAGTCTTCTAGAGTTCAGGGCAGTTTTTCTGGCTCTAAAAGCATTCTTACAGTCAGTACAGAATAAGGTGGTTCAAGTCAGAACAGACAACACCACCACCATGTGGTACATCAACAAGCAGAGAGTCACTCAGTCCATGGCCTTGGGCACATAAGCCATGAAGTTGTGGTCCCTGGCTTTATTCCCACAAACCTCTCTTGCAGCAGTTCACCTTCCAGGCAAGGATAATGTGCTAGCAGATGCAATGAGCAGGATTTCTCAGGGCCATCACAAATGGTCCCTGGACCTCAAGTGTTGAAAGTGATTTTTCAAGGTGGGGCAATCCAGAGATATATCTCTTTGCAGCCCCAGACAATCACCAACTCTCTTCTCTTTTGTTGCAGACCTCCAGTCCTGGGCTTAGTCCATCTGGATGCCCTGATCCTGAATTGGAAGGAAGTTTCTGTATGTCTTACCCCTTCCACTCCTGTTCAAAGTTTTGGTAAAAATAAGGTCTCAGCCTTGCAAGGTGATTCTGATTGCTCCAGATTGGGCCAGACAGCCCTGGTACCCCTGTTGCTGTCCCTAGCAGTCCATCTTCCCTGTCTCTTCCCAGGAATTACAATCTGTTAACATCCTATCAGGAAAGATTTGGTACCCCAATCTTCAGTCTCTCAATCTCAAGCATGGCTCTTGAAGAGTTAGAGTTCGCTGATCTGCATCTTTCCCAAGAGGTTCTGGATATCCTCAAGGCTTCTCGAAAGCCCTCCACCAGAAAGACTTACAACTCCAAATGGAAAATATTCAGCATTTGGTGTTCTAAGAGCATGTTTCTCCAGACACTGCTGAATTGCTCAGTTCTGGATTATATGGTCCATCTTAATGGCCTAGGTCTTAGACCAGCTACTCTCAAAGTACACCTGTCAGCTGTTTCTGTGTTTTGTCAGTGGGAAGTCTTCCTCACTATCTTCCCATCCTGTGTTCTGTAAATTTTTTAAAGGATTACTTCACACCAATCCTCCTTTTAGAGACCCTGCCCCTGCCTGGGATTTGAATGTTTGCATTGCTCAACTTATGCAACCCCTTTGAGCCTATGTCTTCAGCAGAGCTTAAGTACTTGACTTGGAAAGCTGTGTTCCTGGTAGCCATTACCTCTGCCAGGCATATCAGTGAATTGCAAGCCCTGTCAGTGGAACCTGATTTTATCTCATTTCACAGGGCTAAAGTGGTCCTTAGAACCAATAGAAGCTTCTTGCCCAAAGTAGTTTCAGACTTCCATTTAAACCAGTCTATGTCTCTCCCTGTTTTCTTCACTGATCATTCTTCCTCAGGAGAGAGAGACTACACAGTTTAGATGTCAAAAAGCCCTTAGTTACTACATAGAGCGTACCAAGGGTCACAAGTTTGACTCCCTCCAGTTGTTCCTCACTTATGGAGAAATGGGAAAGGGCAAACCTGCCACCAAAAGATCTTTTGCCAGGTGGATTGCTTCTTGTATACAATTCTGCTATGAAAAACTGGGAAAAACTCCACCCTCAGGCCTGAGGATCATTCCACAAGAGGTACAGCTGCTTCCCTGGCTGCTGCCAGGATATCCCTCTCTTAGAAATTTGTCAAACAGCCACCTGGAAAACAGTCCATACCTTTACCAAGCATTACTCTCTGGATATCCAGGCTAGGGTGATGGGTTTAACACAACAATTACTTCAGAGCCTATTCCTAAAGTGAGTTTCTGTCCCTCCTCCTTAGATTCTGGTGTAGTCTGCAATTGTCAGAATACAGCAAGACTTCATGTTGTTTGAAGAAAAATTACTCACCATTAGTAATTATGTGTCTTCTAATGGAATCTGCTTTATTCTGATCTCCCTCCTCCCTGCCTCCCTCTCAGAACCTGTTTTTGGGAACTGGGTGGGCAAGTGCAGTGTTGCACCGGGTGTTTTGCTTGCACCCTCCTCCTTTTGTTTGGGTGCTGATTTATTATTGTTATTTATAGTACATAGGGTTTTAGTTTTTGGGTTTCTGACTTGAGTCTTCCTTTGGAATCTAAAACTTTTTTGCCAGTTGGCTAGTAAGAATTTTTACATTTTCCACATAGAATTTTAGTTTAGTTGGGCTCGTAAGAATCTGAAGGTTTAGGTTTAATCACTCCAGACAGAGACTTCAACTGAGCTCGAGCTCAGCTTTCTAGGCCCTGCATAGAAAGTTAACTATTTGTTCTCTGGGGCAGTACAAAGGTTGGGAATCACTGCAATTGTTAGGATACAGCAAGACTCCATTAGAAGAAACATAATTACTAAGGTGAGTAATTTTTCATAACTACTACAGAAATAAAGGTAACAACTAACCACTTTTAAAATTAATAACATTCTGCCTGCCATTTGTGGCCTCCTAACTCTATAGCACCCCTGTCTTTGTAGATTCATAATGCCATTTACTGTTTTAGTATAGTTTTTCACTAGATTTTTCTCACCATCTCCACAAGCACAGGTACTTCCTGTTTTAGTACTTCTCAGAACAGATCCTCAAGATGGCGCATGAGACAAAACTAAATACCATGTAATGATTTGCAGTTTTCCTCTTTTTTACTTTCTTATCTTTATTAAAGATTAGTTGAAATATAAAGTCACAAAAGTCTAAATACACACTAACAAACATTCACAATAACAAACTTCTAAATAAATCATCTTCTGGAGTTACAGCAGGAATGCATCTTGTTGAGATTTTAAAAGAGAAGAGACAGAATAAATTGTATCCCCTCCCTGCCCAGATTTCTAATCTGGGAGAGGAATATTTAACAAGTGTATCTGTGCCTCACTGTCTCACACACACAGACACGTCGACACACACACAAACTCAGACACTTTTCTTTTTTCTTTTTTTTCAATCAGCACCTGCTTTTTGGTGATCAAAAATGGTTATCAACATTTTTTACGTTTTACTTGTATTTGTGTATATTGACTACTATCTTATATAATAAGAACATTAGGAGAGTAGTAGAGTGTTTTAGTTCCTTCAAATTTAAGGTTACTGAAAGTTGCCTTCTAATCAGAGTTGCCCAATGTATGCCACAGACTTCTCTAATGCTACTTTCATTTAAACACATTTTCTTCAGTTCCCTTTTCCCTTGTCCAGCCATGACTATTCAATATTCTGCTCCCCGAAGCTTCACAAGATAGAAAGGTACAAAATCTTGCACAGCACCTTACTTTAAAATGTGTGTACACGTTTTGCAGAGAGAGTGCAGTATATATTGACAGCATCTCACTGTGAAATGTTTATTCAAATCCTATCATCTGAGCCAGCCGATAACCATGTGGGAAAATACTGTAGGAATGTACACAGAGCAGAATTTTTGGGATTTCACATTTGCTTCTCTGTTTGTATTTGTTTGCATCTTATTGATTGCAAAATATTTTATTTTACAGTTTAGACTTGAGGACCAGTGGTTTTAAGATTGTCAATAAAATGTGCACAGTTGTCAATAACATATGCTTTAATGCTATGTATTACTATTACAACTTGCAATAGTCATATGTGTTACATCAGCCACAGTCAAGACCTTATATTACCTTAAATGTTCTGACACAAATATAAGTATTAATGTGCATTTGTTCATAATAGTATTGGGTTTGAAAACCCTACTGAAAAAAAAATAAAATTCAGAAATGCTCTACCTTATCCTCTTGAAATGTGTATACACCATACAGTACATAGAACAATTTAAAATCTAGGTATGGAAATCCCTGACTGGTATTGCCAATGCCTGTCATGTCTTATTACTTATGTTAAAAAATATGTGGATGGCTGCTGTATTGGGGAAACAGGACAACTAAAGGAAAGACTTACCTGCACAGATTACAACTGCAAACAAATATGAAGTGCTTTAGTTGAGGAATATTTTTCAGGACTAGGACACACCATCCATGACCTAAACATTAGAATTTTAAAGGGAACTTTATAACAATTCAGGGTCCATGGTCATGACAATAATCCCACTGTCCGACATCAAAGAAGATGAGCAAGAATTTCAAAGTGGATCTGTCCCAGATCTGTAATCTGTATTTGCAAGGCAGATCTACAGTATGTCTGCATGTTAGACCATGACAGCACTGAGATACTATAAAGTTTAAGTTTTTTTTTTTTTTACTTCATTAGCAAAACTGGTGTGAAGCCAGAAATATTGCACTTTGCAAACATTATGTAAAGTTTCCAACTGCTGAACCAACTTCATGTGTGGTTTTCACAATTATTACTTAATTATTACTTTAAAAAACATTATCCAAACAACCCTCTGTGTTATGTGTTGCCACCCTCCCACATTGCACGTGAGTTTTTTTAATTTAAATACTCCATTCATCCACCCACTGGCCTCCACTCTCTCCTCCCCTGTACCCACTGAAGATTAATTAGAATTGAGCTGCAGCACCATTTCCTTTCTCCCACACAAAAAGCCTGTTCTCACCCACCTACTGTAACCTACCTCCCTCCTTATGCCCATCACTGAACCCCCTCATTTACAAACCATCTTACCAGTATTTAACACTACTTCACAACATCCACCAATCCATCCTGTTTTTATCTTGAAACCTGTAAAAGAGAATACTGTCCACATCAGAAAGCACACATTCCCACTTTTCAGTGTCTCTGACCAGAAGAAATTGTGAGCTATGTATACTCTAGTTGTAATAAGAGATTGGCTGATAAACAGACAGGGAACAATATGTATGACGTGCACATGAAAATCGAGTACTTTTGGAAGTTACTGCAGTCCTCATACTTTAGAGATGTCCAGTGAAGCATACTGTACAATTAATGGAAAAATACCCATACAAGCTGTATAAAATGTAAAGAAGAGGGGAGGTGGAGACATGAAGTAACAAGTGTTCTGGGTCTGGAGTCATGTTTTTAGTAGCCAGTGGTGGACCTTAGAAGGTTTAACATATATGCTAAGAACCATGGGCTAAAGCCATGACAAATTAAGTATCATCATATTCTTAAGAAAATGTTTCAAGCAGTCATTTTATGGACTTAAAGCTTTACCATTAACTGGGCAACCAGAGACATTTTTTTTATTTATTTTAAGATTCGGACATTACCTTTGAGCAAAAGCTCTTTACAAAGGTTCCATGTCAGGTACAACAAAGGGTGAACAATTGAGAACAAGAAAACAAAGGAGGGTGGAGCCCCAGTGTAAGCAAATTACAAGGGTGAAACATTATTAACATTTATGGGATGCTTGTGCAAACTTATCTTTGACAACTAATGAAGTTCCTATACTATAGAAGGGACAAAGTGAAACATAGGAACATTGAATCTAATGGTAGATAAGGGCCCATGGCCCCTCCATCTCCTAATTTTTCCCTACTGCATTCTCACCTCAGATCATACCTACAGGTACCTCTTTAGAGCTACAGCTGTTTCTCCCTACCCACTTTCCACTACTATTCCCTGTGCCTATCTCATCCATTAGTGAACCACCACCATTTTCCCCACCACTTCCTCTGTATGTCTGTTCCTGGAATCCACCACTCTTTCTGTGAAGAAATACTTCCTCATCTCTACTGAATCTACCCTTCCAGATTCATAGAATGTCCCTTGTACTATGAGTAGCTTTTTTTTAAATACTTCCTTCTGTACTTACTTACCCATGGGGTATTTAAAGGGTCTCTACAATGCCTGTTCAACAACTAATTCATTGACCAGCATCCCAACTGTGATTTGCAGTCAGTAGGAGCCATATACAGTTGACTGTGTTTTTTCTTTGGGGACTTCACCCCAAACTCCCCACATACGAAGCTCTGCCCCCTGCAACCCTGTGACTTATGGATTCCAACTTTGAGTCACATTTGGTTCAAGGAGGGGTGCAGGATGGGGAAAATGTTGTTGGGTCCCAGGCGAACTTTTACAGTGACATGTCGCTGTTGTCTATATCAATGTATGTTACTATAGAAGTGTCGCTGTGTGGGGCATACTATTTAAAGGCCTCTATCATATTCACTTTCTCTTCCTGGGTGTACATATTCAGGTCTTCTAGTCTCTCCTCATTGGTTTGTTGATGCAGATCCTGCACTATTTTAGTTGCCCTCCTTTGGACAGCCTCCAATCTGTCTATGTCCTTCTAGAGATGTGGTCTCAAGAACTGGACACACTATTCAAGGTAGGGTCTTACCAGTGATCTATATAGGGGCAACACCACCTCCCTCTTTCTGCAGGTGATACCATTACTATACACCCCAGCATCCCACTAGCCATCCCAACTGCCTTATTGCACTGCCTCGCCACCTGAGGACATCTGATATGATTACCCAAGGGTCTTGATCCTGCTTGGTTGTCATCAGTACCACTTCACCCATTTTGTATTCCATGCCCAGGAAATAGATACATCATTGAGTCAGGGACTCATTCACAATTGTTTCAATGCATCATTTTCCAGTGTGTCCTGGAAGTACAGGTTGGTTGAGTAATTTGCTTAAGATAACACTGTACACAACTGGAGGTTGTAGTACTAAAACCCTGGTCTGCTGCATGTACTTAACTCAATCACAGCTTGTTACTCTAACCTCTAGGCTGCAGTGCCAGCCCTAACCTCTTCGTTATAGTGCCAGCCCACTTAACCTTAAGGGAAACTGAAAATGACCAAAATAATTGGATGTGGTACAGCCAAGTTCTAGACATAACCATAGCATGGAGGACAGAACATACCATCAATAGGGACACTCTGGGGAGCCTAGGTTATGGTAACTCTCCTCTGGATATTTTAATCATCAAAGAGGTAGAAGTAGACTTAATGAAATTCTGTTGTTGGATCTTAATGTAGCTCTTAAAGCAGGAAGAGGTCCATTACCCTCGGTATCCCTGCATTTGTCTTTCTTTTGCTCCTAATGTACCTATAAAAGGTTTTATCCCTTCTTAACTAAGTTGGCTACCTTTTCCTCAGTTTGGGCCTTTGCTATTCTGACTGCCTTACCCGCTTCCTTCTGCTTTAACTGGTCAGTTCTCTGTCCTGCTCCTTCTGTGTTTCCCTATACTTCCTGAATGCCATCTTTTCCCTTTCCTTCCCGTCACTTCTTTTGAGAACCATAGTGTTTTTTCTTTCATTTTGATTTGTTTATTTGCTTCACACAAATACTTGTTGCCTCTGTGATGGTGGTTTGATGCTTCCCATTGTTGCTCCTCCCCACCTTCTTGCCTGTTTGCTAGTGCTTTTCTGGGCACTCTCCCATTTTGACAAAATCAGCCCTCCTTAAGTCCAGTACCTTCACTTTTGTGTGGCTTGACTCTACAGCTAAGTTTATCATGAGCCACACTGTTTGGTGGTCGCTTGTTCCCAGATGGCTACCCACTTCAAGATCAGAGATCCTTTTTCCATCCCCATTTGAAGTACCAGGTCTAAGATTGCTCTCTCCTGAGTGGGTTCCAAAATTAGCTGTCTGAGGCATGCCCATGCAGGGCATTGAGAATTGCCCTGCTCTTTGATGTGGCTGCAGAAAGGTGCTCCAGTCAACATCTGGCATATTCAGGTCCCCATCAGCAATATTTCCTCTTTCTCTGCCATCCCAAGGGTGCCTGCTATCATTTCCTTGTCCATTTCCTCCCCTGAGATGGGGTCTGTATACAACCCTGTGCAGATTGTGGAGTCATTTCCAGTCTCCAGGGTGACCCATAGTGCCTCCTTTCCTCCCTGTTTACCCTTTAGTTCTGTTGCTTTTATCCCTTCCCTTACACAGAAAGCTACTCCTCCTCCTCATCTTCCCTCTCTGTCCCTCCTGTAGATTGTGTACCCTGGTATGTTGACATCACAGTCATGGTTCTCTGTGTACCATGTTTCTGTGACTGCCACAATATCCAGGCATCCCTCTTCCATCAATGACACCATTTCAGGGAGCTTTTACCTAGACTATGGGCATTGGTACCATTACCCTCCATTTTTATGGCTTTATTTCTTTTGCCCCATCCTGTCCCTACTGCCTTTGTCTTTTCTCCAATTACCCCTGCTCTTCCCCTATCGACTGCTCTTTTTGGTGTTTACCTCACTAATTACCCTGATTTTTGGGTGGGGCTAGGATTTCCTTCTCCTCTTCAGTGCCTTCCCCTTGGCTAGTTTAAATGCTTGCCACTGAAGCATTTAAACCTATCACCTAGGATCCTGGTTCCCTTCCAGGATAGATGCAGACCATCATGCCTGTAAAGGCCTGCATTCCTCCACGTGGAGCCCCCATCCCCAATGAAGCCAAATCTCTGAGCTCTGCACCAGCTTTTCAACCAGTCATTGAATCCCATGGTGCAGAGTGCCCTAGCCTCATCCATGTCATAGACAGGTAGCACGTTCGTGAAAGTTACCATGTGTGCTACTTGTCAAGGCCCCTCCAACTCCACAAACTCCTGTTGCACTGCTCTGATCCCATTCTCAGCCAGGTCATTCATCCCTAGGTGGATAATGACATCCAGCTCCCTCCCATTGCCGCTGCTCCCACAATTCTGAGGGATTCATTTCCTGTCCCTCAAGCCTTAGCACCAGGCAGGCACCTTACCTCCCTTCCTCCTCCTCCTTCCCCAGTTCTACCCCCCAACAGCTGAGTCTCCCACCAGGAGTTGTTTTCTTCCCTGTGGGGTCCTGGGCCACCCTCATGTGGGTCTCCATTGTGGAGGTTCCAAGTATCCTCCTTGGTCTTCACTGCAGGTGCCTCCATAGAGGAACCATGCTTCGCCAGAGTGGCAAAAGAATTGTGAGAGGCTCAACTGGAGGGATACACCTCTGTTCCACCACCCTCACCCTCCCTGAGCCCACCGTGCTCCAACCACTCCTCTTCTTGGCAACCTTTGAGGTAGTGGTGGTGGCCAGGATGGTCCCTGGGTGGGGAGCAGGTTTCCAATCCTTTCCAGGTCAGCATGAGATGAACAATCTCCTCCCTCAGACCAGAGAGGTACCTGCAAACAGGCAGCAACGCAGTTTCCAGAATGTCGCCTGAAGACTGCTGCCCACTGCCAGTGCATTACACCACTCCCCACATGTCTGTGTCCTTCAGGTTACAGATGCTTTTTGCTTTTTGTTCTTGTTTTAGTGTGTGCAGGCTTGAGAGTGTCTCTACCGTATTCAGTGTGCTATGCCAAGGTATTCTTTGGTAACTTCACTAATCTTATCCATTTTATAATATTTTCCTGATATCTATCAGTGCATTTAAATCAGTGATGCCAAATTCAGCTCTCAAATATGCTGCTGGGCATGAGTGCCCCGATCTCTAGGTTCTTCTTAGTACCTTTTGAATTCAAATAGATAGCATCTCTGACTTCATACTAGATCATACCTCAGCCCCATATGACACCTGTGTGTTATATTTTATTTTAATAATGTACACAAGAAATTCCACTGTTTTCCTCCATAGCAGTTATTACATTTCTCCAGTCCTCTTGCTGTTTTAGCCAATTTCCCTTTTGTGGAACGTAGATGGTCATTCCACTTACAATTTGCACTGAAAACAACACTGAAATATATATAGTTATTCACTTCCTTGATCTCAAGTTTTACGAAGTACCACTTCCTGCTTCCTCTTATTTCTCCTGAAATATCACCACTTTGGTTTTATTAATATTTATATTAGCTTTAATTTTGTAACCATTCTGCACTGCAGTTCAGTGGGCAGTTCTGCAAAAAATATTTTCACGGTTTAATATATCAATACATAATTCATACATTCATTCCTTAGTTCTAAGTCATAATTTAGAAATTTGCCAAAGTGCATTATGCAAATTTCATGGAAGCAAAATTCTTCTGACTTTCACAGTAATTCCACAAGTTGAATTAGATTTTGCATAGCACTTGTATCTGCACCTAATGCCTCACAACCCTACCAGGCATATGGTTGTTACATTATAAAAGATATCCTGTCATGTGTTATTAGGGCTTACTTATTTACTTTCTGGTAGAGTAAAAGGTATCAAATATAACCCTTCACATCCAGTTTGCAGTGGAAAACAAACTTTGTGCTCAGTGTTCTCTAATGGGCAAACTATACAATAACAAAATATATTGATAAATAAGTAAATAGCTACATAAGCAAATAACCTCCCTTGCTTACCTGTTTGAACAGAGATGACTACAAAAACATCTACTGTCATTTACAAATGAAGGGGATACCTAAAACAAACATTAGAAACACTCTGGATACAGAAGTTGATACCAGCCATTTACAGAAGAAAGGGTTCTGGAAAGAACTCTTAAAACTGAAAGGTGGACAAAGCAATGGGGCCTGATGGGATTCATCCCAGAATTCTAAAAGAACTAAGGGTAGAACTAGTGACACCCTGACTACCCTCTTTAACAAATCATGGGAGGATGGGGTGGTACCCGAGGACTGGAGGAGGGTAGGTGTGATTCCACTTCACAAAAGTGGGAGCAGGGCAGAAGCAGAAACTACAGACCTGTTAGTTTAACCTCAGTGATAGGGAAAATTATGGAATCACGTCTGAAGGAAAAAATTATCGAGAACCTAGAGGCCAGAGGGCCACAGGACCAAAGGCAGCATGGATTCACAGTGGAAAGGTCATGCCAGATGAATCAAATAGATTTCTTTGACTGGTGACCAAAGTAGTAGATCAGGGAGGGCTGTGGACATGGCTTACCTAGACTTTAGCAAGGCATTTGACTCAGTCCCACACAGACAATTAATATACAAGTTAACCAGCCTGGGGTGGGTCCCAAGATGATAGCCTGGGTAAAAAATTGGCTGGAAAATAGGACACAGAGGGTAATAGTAAATGGAGTCCACTCTGAAGAAAGAGGGTTACTAGTGGGTACCGCAGGGTTCAGTATTAGGACCGTTCCTCTTCAATGTCTTTGTAAATGACATTGCAGAGGGCTGGAAGGAAAAGTATGTCTCTGCAGATGACACAAAGATCTGCAACAGAGTTGAAGCACAAGGTGGGGTGGAAAGGATAAGAAGGACTTGGCAAGAAACATAGAAACATAGAAACATAGAATTTGTGACAGATAAGGACCGCTTGGCCCACCCAGTCTGCCCATTTCCCTATCTACTGGATAAGCTGCAGATCCTAGTTAACCAGCAGCCTACTTCTTCCCCCCACCCCAAAATTGCCTTATGACTATCCCATGCATACTTAGATTCCACCACTGATTTTGACTCCACAACCTCCTCCGGAAGACCATTCCATGCATCCACAACCCTCTGTGAAAAAATACTTCCGTAAATTACCTCTGAGCCGCCCCTCTCTATCTTCAAATTGTGCCCTCTTGTTCTTGCACACCTCTTTTTTGAAAGATGCTACCCATTTGGACTTTGTTGATTCCATTGAGGTACTTGAAGTTTCTATCATGTCCCCCTCTCCTCCTTTCCTCGAGGCTATACATATTAAGCTCCTAAGTCTCTCTTCATATGTCCTCTGGTGCAGACCCTGCACCATTTTAGTTGCCCTCCCTCTGGACAGCTTCCATCCTGTCTATGTCTTTGCGGAGATTGGGTCTCAGAACTGCACACAGTACTCCAGATGGGGTCTCACCAGCTGTCTGTACAGAGGATAATAACTTCCTGTTTTCTACTGGTGATGCCTCTCCCTATGCATCCCAGTATCCCCCAACCCTCCTTGCTGCCCTCTCCATTGCTTGCCCACCTTTAGGTCATCTGATGTGACTATCCCCAGGTCCCTTTCCATTTTGTTGTTGTTAGTATCTCACCCCCATTGTGTACTCTTCCCTGGGTTTTGTTTCCCAGGTGCATTACCTTGCACTTCTTAGCATTGAATAAGCTGCCATACATTTGACCATTCCTCTAACCTTGCAAGTCCCTTCTCATCCTTTCCACTCCACCCTGTGCATCAACTCTGTTGCAGATCTTAGTGTCATCTGCAAAGAGACATACTTTTCCTTCCAGTCCTTCTGCAATGTCGCTTATAAAGACATTGAAGAGGACTGGTCCTAATACTGAACCCTGCGGTACCCGCTAGTAACCCTCCTTTCTTCTGAGTGGACTCCATTTACTATTACTCTCTGTCCTATTCTCCAGCCAATTCTTTACCCAGGCTGTCATCTTGGGACCCACTCCCAGGCTGGCTAATTATATTAATCTTTGTGTGGGACTGTGTCAAATGCCTTGCTAAAGTCTAGGTAGGCCATGTCCACAGCCCTCCCTGATCTACTACTTTGGCCACCCAGTCAAAGAAATCTATCAGATTCGTCTGGCATGACCTTCCGCTGTGAATCCATGCTGCCTATGGTCTTGTGCCCCTCTGGCCTCTAGATACTCTACAATTCTTTCCTTTAGAAGTGATTCCATCATTTTCCTATCACTGAGGTTAAACTAACAGGTCTATAGTTTCCTGCTTCTGCCTTGCTCCCACTTTTGTGGAAGGGGAATCACATCTGCCCTTCTCCAGTCCTTGGGTACCACCCCATCCTCCCATGATTTGTTAAAGAGGGTAGTCAGTGGTGTCACTAGTTCTACCCTTAGTTCTTTTAGAATTCTGGGATGAATCCCATCAGGCCCCATTGCTTTGTCCACCTTCAGTTTTAAAGAGTTCTTTCAGAACCCTTTCTTCTGTAAATGGGCTGGTATCAACTTCTGTATCCAGAGTGTTACTACTGTTTGTTTTATGTACCTCCCCTCTTCCTTTGTAAATACTGAGCAAAAATATTTGTTTAGTATCTCTGCCTTTTCACATTCTCCTCTGCCCACCCTTCCTCCCTTTATTAAGCCTCACTATCCTCCCTTGGTCTTCCTTTGCTCCCTGATGTACCTATAAAGGTTTTATTCCCCTCTTAACTGAGTTGGCTATCTTTTCCTCAGTTTGGGCCTTTGCTGTTCTGACTGCCTTCCCAGCCTCCTTTTGCTTTAACTGATACAGTTCTCTGTCCTGCTCCTGCTGCGATTCCTTGTACTTCCTGAATGCTTTCTTTTTCTTGAACCTTCACTGCCACTTCCTTTGAGAACCATAGTGGTTTCTTACATCGTCTTGTTTTGTTTATTTGCTTCACACAAAGGCTCGTTACCTCTGTGATGGCAGTTTTATTATTCCCCATTGTTCTTCCACCCCTCCTTCCACCCATTTGCTAGTGCATTCCTTAGGCACTCACCCATTTTAGCAAAGTCAGCCCTCCTAAAGTCCAGTACTTTTGTCTTTGTATGGCTTGACTCTATTGCTGTGTTTATTGTGAACCATACTGTTCGATGGTCGCTAGTTCCCAGATGGCTACCCACTTCTACATCTGTGATCCTCTCTCCATCTCCATTTGAGAGTATCAAGTCTAATATTGCTCCCTCTCGAGTGGGCTCCAGTACTAGTTGTCTAAGGCATGCCCCCTGTGGGCATCTAGAATAACTGCACTCTTCAGTGGCAGCTGCAACTGCGCTCCAGTTAACATCTGGCATATTCAGATCACCCATCAGCAATATCTCCCTTTTCTGCCATTCTAAGTATACTTTCTATCATTTCCTTGTCCATTTCCTCCCCTGAGAAGGGTCTGTATCAACCCTGTGCGGATTGTGGTGCCATTGCCTGTCTCCAAATTTACCCACAGTGCTTCTTCTCTCCCTGTTTACCCTTTGTTCTGTTGCTTTTATTCCTTCCCTTATGTAAAGAACTACTCCTCCCCTCTTTTACCCTCCCTGTCCCTCCTGTAGATAGTGTATCCTGGTATGTTTTACAACCCAGTCATTGTTTTGTGTGCCATGTTTCTGTGACTGCCACGATATCAGATGTTCCTCCTCCATCAAGGCCACTAATTCAGGAAGCTTGTTACCTAGACTACGGGCATTGGTGCGCATTGCTCTCCATTTTTGATGGCCTTACCTTCTGTTGCAGCATCCCCACTGACCATTCTACCTTGGTCTTTTTCTCATTTAGTACCCTGTTTTGTAGAGGAGGCTGGGATTTTCTGCTGCTTGTCAGTGCCTCCCCATTGACTAGTTTAAAAGCTTGCCAATGAAGCATTTAAACCGATTGCTCAAAGAGCGTGTTCCCTTCCTGGACAGATGCAGACCATCCTGCCAGTATAGGCTGGTGTCCTCAGGTGGAACCCCAGTCCCCAATGAAGCCAAACCCTGTGCTCCGCACCATTTTTTCAACCATTCATTAAACTGCATGGTGCCAATTACCCTCGCCTCCCCCATGCCTTTGACAGGCAGCACCTCCTGAGAAGGATACTGTGTTTGCTACTTGTCTTAGGCCCCTCCCCAACTCTGCAATGTCCTCCTGCACTGCTCTAACCTCATGATGAGCCAAGTCATTTGTCCCTAGGTGGACAATTCGTCCAGCTCAGAATCCCTTGCAGCTGTTGTTGTGATCCTGAGGATGCGCTTCCTGTCCCTCCAAGCCATGGCACCAGGCAGGCACCTTACTTCAGATTTCCCAGCTCCTCCCAGTTCTATCCCCTAATATTGAGTCCCCACCAGGAGCTGCTTCCTTTCCTTGTGGTGTCCTCTGCCTCCTTCCTGTGGGCCTCCCTTGTGACAGTTGTCCTCAGCCTCCTTAGTCTCCTCTGAGGTGTATCTGTGGGGAGCTATGCTCCCCAGAATGGCGTATGGATTGTGGTGTGTAACATCTGACTGGGTGTGCCTCTGTTTCACCATCCTCATCCTCCCTGAGCCCACTGTGGTCCAACTGCTGTGCTTTCTTTGCAATCTCTGAGGTAGTGGTGGTGGTTCTGGTGCTCCCTGGATGGGGAGGTTCCCTTCCTACTGTCCATTGTGGCCTGGGGAAGGTCCCGTACTACTGTCCAGTGTGGCCTGAAGGACAGACAACTTCCTCCCTCAGGGCAGACAGTTGTCTGCAAATAGGGCAGCATCTCAGCCTCCAGAAAGACTCCTGGAAGACTGCTGCCCCACAGCCATTACATTGCACTACTCCCACTTTTTTTTTTTTGTGTGATTGGTTTGTAATGTAGAAATGTATATTTATATTATACAGTGTTTATGCTTATATTGTCAGTGCAGTGTGCTAGAGAGATATGACAGTGACATGCACCTGCAAGGTTAGAGGAATGGCCAAATATATGGCAGCTTAGATTCAATGCAAAGAAGTGCAGGTAATGCACCTGGAAACAAAAACCAGGGACGAGTACACAATGGGGTGAGATACTAACAACAACAAAATGCAAAGGGTCCTGGGGGTAGTCATATCAGATGACTTAAGGTGGGAAAGCAATGTGAGAGGGCAGTAAGGAGGGCTGGGGGATACTGAGATGCATAGGAGAGGCATCACCAGTAGAAAACAGGAAGTTGTTATCCTCTGTACAGACAGCTGGTGAAACCCCATCTGAAGTACTGTGTGCAGTTCTGAGATCCAATCTCCACAAGGACATACACAAGATGAAAGCTGTCCAGAGGAGGGCAACTAAAATGGTGCAGGGTCTCCACCAGAAGACATATGAAGAGAGACTAAAGCAGCTTAATATGTATAGCCTCGAGGAAAGGAAGGAGAAGGGGACATGATAGAAACTTTCAAGTGCCTCAAGGGAATCAACAAAGTCCAAGAGGGTAGCATCTTTCAAAAAAAGAGGTGTGCAAGAACAAGGGGCACAATTTGTAGATAGAGGGGGTGGCTCAGAGGTAATGTAAGGAAGTATTTTTCACAGAGAGGGTTGTGGATGCATGGAGCAGCCTTCGGAGGAGGTTGTGGAGTCAAAAACAGTGGTTGAATTCAAGCATGCATGGGACAGTCATAAGGCAATTCTAGGGGTGGGGGTAAAAGAAGTATGCTGCTTGTTAACTAGGATCTGCAGCTTATCCATTAGGTAGGGGAATGGGTAGACTGGGTGGGCCAAGTGGTCCTTATCTGCCATCAAATTCTATGTTTCTCTGTTTCCATGTTTCTATGTCAGTGTGATCTATTAGGAACGTATAGTATCTTAGCATGTTAGAGATCATGAATCACAGAATTAAAACCAGAATTTGTCTTAGGTAATTCATGGGATGTTAATTTTTGATAATCATATGCAGTCTAGACAACGGGTTAAAGGCCCATGTAACTTATATTACAGCCATACGTAAGCCCTGTCAGTGACTGTGATAAATCAAATGCACAAAAGCAATGCATGGCTGCATTTTAATAAATTCATTACATTGTCTTTTGGTTTTGGGTATGAAGTCATCCTCAAGGATCAGCAATAATGCTACTTTAACACATAGCCCACACACATCAACGTTATTAAACAATGTGATAGGAAAAACAGATCCATTCCTTATTGCCTTCAAAAAACAACTACTCCAAAGACATTATTTTCATGTCAGAAACAAATAACACATTCTTACAGATGTTTATTGAATATACCAGGTGCTGCCCCAAAGTTTATACTCTTTGTTTTTTATAAATTGAATTTCTGGTCTCAGTGCCTCATGTTATGTTTCTGCATGTTGGAGCATGAACAGAGAACAATATTCAACCAAATATTTATCATATATATTTATTTAGCTAGTACTATAACCTGAACATGGACAACCCAATGGAAATGAAACTGCATTTATAAATATCTATAAAGTTTGAACAATGAAATCATATATAAAGAAAAAAGTGAATGTAGTTTACTGTAGGAAATTGAGCTGAGAATCATAATCTATACTATATATTTTATTATTATTAATGCAGAGGCATTGAAGCTAAGACTAGGCAAAAACACATTGGCTCTAGAGCCATGTGTTAAAAAACCTAAATGCACATAATCCCGTCTGGTAAAGCATCAAAGAAAATATATGTAATTCAATATGGTCCAATCAGTCTACATGCCTTCATGGTGATTTGCATGTACAGCATAGCCATAGTGATTTGCATGATGGCAGCACATATGTACACCTATTCACTGCAAAACAGCTGTGTTAATGTATCAGTTAAAGTTCAGCTAAGCAACAGAAGTAGGGTAATGTGGTGTTATGGTTTCCAACCTTAACTCCCCACCTGCAACACCCAACTAAGCAACAAAAGGAAAAATATGTTAGGATTTGGCTCTTGAGTCTTGCCAAATCAGTGCTGAGCTGTCTTCCTTGAGTTCTCAACTCCAACATCCCCCACCCACCACACCCTGTAGCCTTTTGTCTGAAGCTAAGGAACATCTCAAGCAAGTGCCTCATACGAACATATGAAATTGCCAGCAGATAAAGGCCTAGAGGTCTATCAAGTCTGCTCTAATGTGCAGCTAGCACCCTTATTCTGCAGCTGCCCTCCCTTCCACCCCTTCTCCTTCATTAACCCTCTCCCTTGTCCTGTCCCATCCTCATTTGAAGCAGTCCACTGTTCTACTGCATACCACTTCAGCAGGTAATGCATTCCACCCAGCCACCACCCTCTCCATAAAAAGTGTCTCCTCATCTCCCTCCTGAACCTTCCTCACTCCAGTCTCATATCATGGCCCTGGTGGCCCTCCCTCCCTTACTTTGAACAGCCCTCTGTACCCGTCTTGTTTATTCCTTTCATGTATTTAAAGGTTTCAATCATGTCACTCCTGTCTCTTCTCTCCTCCAGTGAGTACATGTTCAACTCCTTCAACCTCCTCTCATATGATAAGTCCCCCAGCCCCTTGATCATCTTTTTGTCGCTCTGCGCTGCACCCCTCCAGTAACTTAGTGTCCCTCTTCAGATATGACGCCAGTACTGCACGCAGTACTCAGGTGTGGTCTTAACTAATGACCTATACAGTGGCAGAATCACCTCCTCCTCCTCGGAGGATATACCCCTTGCAATACAACCCAGCATTTTGTTGGCCTTTGCAGCTGCCTTTCTACATTGTGCCAAGTTGTTCATTGACCCTGTAATGAGCACACCAGATCCTTCTCCTCCTCTGTCTGGGCTAGCTGCACTCCCCCTAGCTGGTAACTCCTCCTTGGGTTCTTCATCCCAAAATGCAGCACCTTGCACTTTTGGCATTAAAGCCCAGTTGCCAGGTGTCTGACCAGGTTCAAGCTTTGCCAGATCATCCTGCAACCCTGCCATCCCCCTAGGTCATCCACCACCGTGCCTACCTTGGTATCATCAGCAAACAGACTGATCTTGCTCTTGATGTCCCATGATATGTCTGCAATGAATATCCCAAACAACACTGGTCCCAACACTGAGCCCTGTGGAACACCACTCGTCACTGCCCTTGGGTGTGAGGCTCCCCACCCACAACCACCCTCTGTTGCCTTCCCTGCAGCCAGTTTCCTACCCATCTCACCAGCTTTGCACCGCCGTGTGCCTACTAACTTTTTCCCAGCCTTCCATGTGACACCAGTCGAATGCCTTACTGAAGTCCAGATACAGGACATCCACTGCATGGCCCTGTCCAGTTGCCTGGTTACCCAGTCATAGAATTCGACCAGGTTAGTTTGGCAGGATCTGCCATGTATGAAGCTATGCTGTCTTGCTGTCCTGTAGTCCTTTGGCCTCTGGAGGGCCACCAGCCTCTCCTTCAGGATAGTATCCATTAGCTTACCCACGATGGATGTGAGGGCTCACTGGTCTGTAGTTTCCCGGTTCATCCTTGGGGCCACTCTTGTGGAGGGGCACCACATGAGCCATCCTCCAGTCCTGAGGTACACACCCCGAATGTAGTGAGACATTAAATAGGTCTGCCAAGGTCCTGCAAGGACCTCTGCCAGCTCCCTTCAGTACCCTGGGTGGATGCCATCTGAGCCTGGCGCCTTGTCCACCCTCAGTGCCTTCAAACTCTCTCAACTCTGCTCTCCATGATTTCCCATCTGTCACCACTCCTCCCCGCTTCTGCCATTTCTCCCACCTAGGGTGTCACCCCCTCTTCTCTTTAGTACATACTGAGCAGAAGTACTCATTTAGTGCTTCAGCCTTATCACACCTGCTTCCACCCAACCCCCTCCTTCCTAATCCTTACTATGTGGTCCTTACAGCTCCTTTTCTCCCTGATGTACTTAAAGAAGTCCTTCTCCCCTTCTTAATGCCTTGTGCCAGCCTGAGTTCCATAGATGCTTTGACTCCCTTATTACCCTTGTCACCTCCTTCGATTCTGTCAAGTACTCCTCCCTGTCCTCCCCCTCCCTGTTTCTTGTACTTCCTAAAGGCAGCTGTTTTTCTCCTTACCTTTTCCATGACCTCCTTGCTCAACCAGATTGGTTTCTTAGCCCTAGTCTTCTTGCTCTGGGCTTTGCAGCAGGTTTTGGTTGCCTCCACTATCCCCAGCTTTATGAGCTCCCACCTCTGGTTAGTGTCCATACTAGATTGAATTCTGGCCAGGTACCCTTTACCACTTCCCCCATCCCAAAGTCGGCCCTCCTGAGTCCAGCACTATTGTGCCAGATTCCACCCTTCCTTGCCCATATCCAATGTGAGCCATACTGAGTGGTGGTCACTCCTGACAGCGGTTCCTCCACTGTAAGTTCTCTCACAAAGTCCCCATTTGCCAGCACAAGGTCAAGGGTATTCCCTAACCTGGTTGGTTCACTGACTATTTGCAGCATGCTTATACAGTCTTTAAAGATGTAGAATTATATCTTGCCACATGCTGGAAGCAACCTGTAGCCATGCCTCAAAAACACACATCACAACAGACCTTCTTTGCTAAGGTAAGGGGTGAGCATTAAGGTTGAGAACCCAAAACCCCAGCACTGATTTGTAGAGGCCAACAGTTCTCAGACTTTGTCATAGTAAGCCTCCCTAAGCCAAGGAAAGATTGTGAGCCTCTCCCAAAATACTGAAATATTTTTGGGCCTCCTCATAGAAAAATAGCCCACTTTTCACAGTACATCAGGAATAAATTGAAACCTCTTTGCACAGCTGGCTCTCATGCTATTAAACTTGTGTAACCCCCTCCCCTAGCGGGTCAACCTACTGCTCCAATATTTTGATTCTCGAACCAATGCTACCCTTACTGCCTTACCTTCATGGGTCAGACTGCTTTTCTGATTCCCTCTAACTGGAATAACCTTCCTGCCGACCTCTGCCTCTCCCCTCTCCCCTGCTCTTAAGTAACTTCTCAGGGATCATTTGCTCCCTCCTGCTCTTATTCCTAGTACCTGTATGGTTAACTCTTGTATTTGGACAGTTCTGCTGCCTGTCTATTTGATCAATTGTTCCTCGCATTGTTCGTTTATTGTTAAGTAATTTGTTTGCACTTTTATTCATTTTGTATTGCTAAGTGTTTGCAGTTACATTTTGAATTGTATTCTCTCATTACCCTTCCTGGGTACACCTAAAATAAGCCATGACTCGGTGTACAGTACCTTCCCTGGTCACAGACTTGTGAATAAATACATAAATTCACCTACTATTATCCTCTTTCAGTTTGCCTTATTTATCCCTTCACAAAATCTATAAAGTTCAAAACTGAAATACTGTACTTTTCAAGACTTGCTTGAGCCCCCTGGAACAGGTTGGGGCCTCCCAGGAGGCTAGCCTCCCATTTGAGAACCCTGGGCAAGGCTAAGACAAGCCAAAACTGTAATGTTTTTTCCTTTTGCTGCTTGGAAGTGCTGGTGGGAGTTAGGTTTGGAAACCTTACACCATATCTCTACCTTTGTTTCTTTAAGATGCACCCTAATTGGTTCCCTAACACATTTTTTTACAGCAAATGTCCTTTCTTTTTCAGATGGTGCAAACATATCCTCATTGATGCTGATCCCTTTGGGACTTGCAGAAACACCTTTGTGTGGGTGTAGACGTGTAGGGGTCTCCTGGGTAAATGAAATAAACAGAATGGAGGGATATTTCTATATGACAGTACTTGTTAATGGCTTTGGCGGTGTGTGCAGAATCCCCTTTATCTATAAGGGATATGATGTGTCTACTAGCCTGCTTGACCTGGAGATGGTGGGACAGCAACACCTGCCTGTTCACCCTTTCCCAGTATCTGTAAGCCAGTGCAGGCTTTGCCTGCTGAGACATCAGGGCGATCAGCTTGTATTTAAGATGGCTCATCTCATCCAGATTTCTGGCAGAGGTCTCAGACTCATCCCTAAAACAGGACTTCTTGTGCTGCAACTGTAGCTGCAAGCCCCTTTCTTCTTGTTACCTCTGTTTCTGCTGATGTGTGGCATAGTGATAATAGCTCCCCTCAGATATTATTTATTTTATTCTTTGTTACCCAAGTAATGCTCACTATGCACAAGTCCCTGTTTTCATGGGCAACCCAGGAGCACTGGGTGGTTAGTGACTTTCTCAGAGTCACACAGTATGCAAGTGGAGGTAGTGGGAATCAAACCCAGGTCTGCTGAATGTACCGAGCTCATTCACAGCTTGTTACTCTAACCTCTAAGCTATACTGCCAGCCTCCCAGATTGATGAAGTGGACACATGTGGGGAGACACTAATCGTGAAGTAAGTCATAGTTTCTGCAGCCACATGTTGCCAGAAATAAAGATTGGAAAGGAGTAAGGGATCAGTGTCCAGCTTCTGGACCTCTGCTGGATAGGGTCTAACTTTAAGGACAATGATAGCATGACATGGTCTGAAAGGACAATGTTTCCAACTAGGGCATCTAAGAGTGCCTGTGTGAGGGTGAGGATAACAGCCAGTAGTCAATGTGAGTATACATCTTGTGTACTGAGGATGACAAGTTCTTGCCTTCTGACCCTTGGGAAGCTGACTAACCACTTGCTATTATGCCAGCTTCTATTCTTAATGTCTTTTATTCACTCCCAGAGTGTTTATATGGAGCTAGTCCTGGTCACAGAGTTTCACTGGTAGTTCGTCAACCCTGACTGTGTTGTTCTGAGCTATAATTTTCACTGAAGCTACATGATCAGATAGCACTAATCTCTGGTGAGCTGTGGACATATGCAGGCATGTATCAGTTATCTCATTCATCACGTGAGAGATCATCAACACAGTTCACGCAATTCCCACTTCACAGGAGAGAAGGAGGGGCCATTACCATGTTGCTGTTAGGGTTGGCACCATTAGTAGGCCTGATCACGATCAAGACTAATGATTTCACTCAGCACACAATGCAGGCAAAATTAAGACAACAGGAAGGATGGTATGATCACTATTAAACCTGCAACTATATCAGTCTGACTATATAGCCTACAGAACCTGATGGCATGGGTTGTTCCCCAAGATGAGACAGAGCTAGTTGATTAAGCAGCCATCTTCATTTGCATCAAGCCAGCCCCCTCCCCAAACAGATAATTCTATAGATGAAATTCAAAACAAGCTGTAGGGTGCTTTGATGACATTCAGATTCTCTTTAAGAACACAAACTTCCTTAACAAAAAAAAAAAAACCTCAAACTGTATTATTTAGTATAAGTAAGAAAAGGCACAGGAACAGGACATACACATTAAAGTTGTGCGGTCCTAAGTTAATTGTTAATTCATAAAGATATTTATGATTGTGGTTAGATAGTGATCTGAGGTGGGATGTCCACATAGACAAGTTGTTGAACAAGGCCTTTGATATGGTAGATCATCCCTTCTGCTAGCAAAGCTGAGAAAGTTTGGGCTTGATCAACACTCCTGAACTGGATCAGCATCTGGCCACTCCCAACAGGTCAAGTAGAGAGGTTCAACCATTGGAACAGTCCCATAAATGAGGGGTTCTGCAAGGTTCAATTCTGGGTCCCTCCTGTTCTCTCTGTTCATCAATGACCTTGGTTACCACTGTGGGAGCAGCTCAGTGGTGCAATACACTGACGACGTGGTACTGTACAGAACTATGAGTCACATGGACAAACTAGGGCCCCAACTTCAGTCTGACTTTGTAAAGAATGAAGCTTGGCTAATAACTACCTGGTCCTCAACCCTCAGAAAACAAAAGCACTTCTGTTTGGATTTAGATCCCTTGGTCCTGACAGAACTCATCTTCTCCACTGGTAACAGCACGGGCTCCACAATTGAGGTGGTTCAGTCCTTCAGATACCTTGGCCTTGTGTTAGATCAGGGCTCTCTCTAAAGCCCTACGTGGACCTAGTAACAAAAACATACACCAAAAGCTTGGCCTGCTCTACCTCCTAAGCGCCAACATGATACCAGAGAGTAGACTGGCAATAGCAAAAGTATCCTCCTCCTTAACCTAACCTATGCTAAATTGTTTTTTTTAACCAGAGGTGACACTAAGCTAAGCTGAAAGCTTGTTTACAGGTGTCACCTGGGAGCCAAATGAAGTTAAATGACTTGCTGAGCATCACACATTATGCAAGTGGGAGCTGTGGGATTCAAACCCAGGTCTCCAGAGTTGCGCTCAGAGCATTAAACCACTGTGCTATACTGCCCCGATCCTTACGGCATGGCAAAACAGGACCATTGTAGACTGCAAACCCTGTATCACAAAATAGCCCACCTTGCCACAAAATCTCACCCAAGGACCAACCATTGAGATGTTCTCGACTCGCTCAACTGGCCCTCTTTCAGCCGCAGATGTCAGTTCCTCCTACTAAGTTGCACTTATACACTTCTTCATGACCACCCTCCTGCAGGGCTAGCCAGGCTACTAGCTCCAAAGCTGTGAAGCAGACCTCTCCACACTACAGGAAAAAAAATTCTTGGAAGTGCCCAGGATCAGCTCTGCAGCTGGCAACAAATCCTATGCCCATGCTGCACCTGTACTGTGGAATAAGCTCCCTGGTCACTTACAGGAAACCACCTCTCTAGTGAAATTCTGGAAAGGACTACATGAGCACCTACTAAACTCCAGTCTTTGATCCTGTCCCAAAGACTAGTTTGACATCCTCTCCATCGTCCCTCCGTCCACCCCCCACCCCGACTATGACCCTACAATCAGTTCTGGACTCCTGCAATGGCTATTGCCTAATTCTTCACCCTTTTATCTCAACCTTGTGACTGCATTCAGGTGCCATTGTTGAGCTGTGTTACCTTACTATAAATAACGTCTCTTTAATGTGAAAACTGTATACTTACTCTGCAATCCTGTATGATATGTCCTGATATGTACTTCTTGAATTGTATATACCTATTATATGTAACTAATTCCAGGTTGCCCTGAAAATGGACCTTTGGGGTTCAGAGGACCTACCCAGTTAACAAAATTTAATAAATAAATAAATAAACAATGTGGGCAGGAAGATGGGGACCGTATACCAGGAAATTGAGCATGTCTTAGGAAGGTAAAAGAGATAGAAGCACAGTCATTCTCCCTTTATTTGACTGCAGGGATATTTTATGTGTAGGTGTGATGAGGAGAGAGCTGGCAAGCCTTGATGTATGTTATAATAGACTTGGTTGCTTTTCCTTGCCCCCCATATGACCTACAGCTGCCAAATGTATACTGACCTAGGATAGCTGAGGCATACTAGCCAAAATCATTATAATCAGAGAGAAGGCTGAGATCAGTTGTTGTGCTGGGATTAGTGAGTCCCAATAATAACCAAGAAATAGGAAAATCAGCATTCTACTACTTAGGGTCAGTAGCTTAAAATGTAATTCTCATAACCTTTGACCAGCCACTGGTAAGATCAGCTTAGGTAAAATAAATTCATATCTTCATGATAAAGTTAAAGTGCCTCTGTCCTGTTGTCAGGTATTATGCATAGAATAAAGTACAGTATGTGGCAGTGTGTGTAACGAGAGTTTACAAACACACAAGGTGTTAGAGTCTACATAAACCCTGAGAGAAAAGCTTGAGGAATTTTTGAAAGCATCTAACACCAAATGTGTGTGTAAACTTCAGGTTTAAACATCACCCTATATTTTATTTTACATAATTGCTGGGTTTTCCTTTTCACCACAGCAATTATATAAAACAAAAAGCATTCTTGTGCGTCCGTGGTCTGGTCAAGTTTGAGCACTGGGTCTCTGGTCACCTTTATTTATTCATTTAAAAGTATTTTAGGGGCTCTCACTTTCTCTCTCATACCTGGTCTGCTCCCAATCCTGGCAACCCCTTGGGACTCTGGCTGCCATCCAACAACCCCATGCTTCTCAGGGTCCTTGCCTGTATCCTTTGTGGCTTACCCCCACAGCGGGGTGATGGGGTGGTGGGAGAATCCAACTCAACCGCCCTGTCTGGATCTAGATTCTGCAACTCCCCAGAGCTGGTGCACCGTTGGATGGCCATCAAGCCTCCGGCCAGGATGATTTCCTCTTTTCCTTCCCCTGAGCTGAGGGCATGCAATGATACCAGAGGAGGAATGCATCCATTCACAAGTGCTCCCTCCTGACATCTGCTCCCAACTCTTCCCAGAAACACAGTGCAGTGACTTGTCCCACAGCCTCTGTCACTGGGCAATCAGGTGCCTACTGTCATGTTCCCCCACCTCGGAGAAGGACAGCAGTCCAACAGGCATAATCCTTCTCCTCCCTGCTGACCCCGGCAACCCATGCTTATTCCCGAACAAAGGTCGCGGCATGGTGTGAATTAAGGTGACCAGCGCCTCAGCCCTCAGCCCTCAGCACCACCAGGCCAGCATTAAAAGTATTTTTTATTTATTTCTTTAGGCTAGCTGCAAAATTTCATGTTTTAATTCTTGGTATTTGTTTCTTATTATGCTTTTTGTTCCTTAGCCACTGACCACTGTGTTGGAGTAGCAGTTCAGTATGTGGGGCTGGAAGTGATTAGAAAGGAAGAGCTGCAGCAGGCATATTGCACAGAGTAAGGAAACTGGGTGTGTATTTGACATTATAAACACTCCTTTATAATGACAAATTATACCATAGTTTCCATATGGGAAAAAGGAAGACCCAGTTATTATAATGAATACCTTTGGGTCAATTGCAAATACTATTCATATTACTACATTTGTTTCTCTTACTACTACCAGGTGGTGAAAATGATCTCTCCTGATTGTGTACTTGTCCTTTGGAAATTATACATGAATCTTATATGTATTATGTCAGCAATTTACAAATGGGATCTCATTGTAAATTAGCTTTGAGTCAATGAAGCTTATCCTTGTTCATATTTTATTATGAATAAAGGTTTTTGATCTTATTGCAACATCGTTCTTAACATTGTTACTTTTTATACTTTGATCCCAAATTTTGAACCTAGCCTTCTTATCCCCCACCTCATGAACCCAGTAGGCAAAATTTTCAAACACTGGCTGAAAAGAGTGGGGTGCAGCTAGCAATTCAACAAGGCTGCAGCATAATTCTTGGCTCTCCATCTCAAACCTCCCAATCTACTCATATCCTATGTCTTCCAGCTCATTTTTGCAATCCATCTCAGACCATCTACTAGGGGTGACATTTCCAGACAAGAGGAGAAATTCCTGTGCCCTTGTGCTTCATAAACTCTCAAAATTGACTCAAGACTTCAGCGCTGGTCAGGGCCTGCAGTACTGTGGTATGCAGCACCATTTCATGATTGCATACCCCAGTCACTCAATAAGATTGAAGCAAAGTTTGTCCAAATGCTGACTGAATTAAAGGACATTAAGCGAGGGCTGGCAAAAATGCTGAATAAATCATGCTCCTACAAGAATGAGCTGCTATTACTGAACAAAAGCTACAAAATAATCAAAATGTTTGCCATGATTTTTCTGCCTGACTGAGCCAACAGGAATGTACTACAAGACTGCTGAAAGACAAAATCAATGGCATTCAGAACTGTGGCAGGCACAACAATTTAAGATTCATTAGATTCCCAGAACAAATTGAGCGGGTGACTGCTCATCCTTTTTGCCCACTCTCTCCGTAGCTCCTCAGACTTCCAAGTGATATGCAGATTGATACAGAGAGGCCCACAGATCATTGGCAACTATGCCAAAACCTGGTGATTGACCAAGGCTGATAATCACCCACTTCCTTTGCTTTCTAGTAAAGGAAGATATCCATAAAACAACTACGGAACTCCAGACCTCAGTATGGCAAGGACAAACTATAATGATTTTCCCTGCATACTCAGAGAGCTTACCAATCATAGACAGGAGTTTACGGTTGACAGGCAAGCCCTTCATAGAACAGTAGTCTGCATTTTGCTATGGTACCTGGCAGAGATGAGGATCATAGTTTACAGGACCCCTCCTGCTTGTCAACACACCGATCAAGGCCATGGAGTTCATAAAAAGAAATGGCCCAGGGCAATGGGCTCCAGTAACCCCAAGAACTGGTTCAGAAGAGGACAACTCATCAACAGATCATCAATTGGATAGCAATGAAGAAAAATCTGCAGGAAATGTATGGTTGCAACAGTGCAAAAGCAAACAGGAGCAGATGGAATCAACCTGAAGGACCCTCCAACCAATACACCACCTGCCTCAGAAGCTGAAGCCCTAGCCCAGTAACTGACAAGGAAGATGAGCCACCTGTGGTGTTAATGGAGAATTGATATGCTCCCTTGGCTAATTTTCCTTTCCCCAGGATATGATGGACACCTTGGCACCGGCCTCTACACTACCAGCAACAACCTCCATTTCTACCTCACCTCTGGGACCTGCTTCATAGGCCACAGTTGAAAATAAAGGCACTGCTGTGCTGCAGGCCTGCATCACTATGAGCCTGGTGGTGGATCACCTCTCCTCCACCCAACATAGCACCCACTACAGAGGGCAGCCTCAACCTGAACTCCAACTGTAAGTATTGACTTAGCCCTACTTTGGCCAGCTATGAAGCAGAAATGGTGAGGTAGTGATCTGGCTGGTAACCCACTCATTGCCTTTTTGGCCAGTTGTATTTTGACTCCCTCAGTGGTATACCATCACCTCAGTGACTCTGACACTGTGAAGACCATCCAGCGACAGGAATTGGGCAAACCCGCAGATCACTGTGATGGTCTATGCAGTGATGGAGACTGCCTCCTGGGTGTTTCACACACCACCTGGTCCAAATCTGGCATGGAGTTGGAATCCTAGAGACTGTGAGTGTGTGGGAGGTGGAGGCATCCCTGACACTGCAGTGCTGACAGTCGGCACTGCGGCTGTCACTGTCGGGATGTCTCCATGATAGCTGTCACGCGGCATGGTAAAACCCCTTCCAACCAGACAGGCCTCAATGTGTGGAGCTCTTCTAGGCCACAGGACACCCAGTACCACTGCTGGCCAAGCGGTTAGTGGCTATTTGTTTACACACTCCTCATACCCATGCAGTCTGCTATTTCCCAAGTGGGACCTAATACAGTAAAATATGAATAGTTATAATGTATCTTGCATAGTGTAGGAATATTCGTTTGTGCTAATTTTCTTTATTTCAGGTTGTAGCACCACTCTTGAGCCGTATTTATAGGGCTGCTGCAGCCAGATGAAATCCTTGTTGGTTATGGGCCATCGTTTATGATCAGCTACTCTTGGCAACCTTTATATGTTATGACCTTATTTTGTGTAAGGATTCCCAGTTCTTGATTACATACAAAGATACACAGAAGGTATTTGGCAGATAAGGGACTTTGGCCCTTAGTCTGCCCATTATGCCTATAATGTGCTGCTTCACTCTTCCTTAGAGCTAGGTTGTCTCCTTCCTGACTTGCCAGGATCCCCTATGCCTGTCCCATGCATTCTTAAATCCTGTAATTGTTTATGCTCCTACCACCTCCTTTTGCAGGCCATTCCACTTGTACATTACACTCTCAGTAAAGTACTTCCTTAAGTTCCCTCTGAACCTTTCTCCTTCTAGTTTCATCCCATGTCCTGCAGTTCTGGCACATCTCTTTCTCAGAAAAATCATGTTTGCCTGCACCTTATTTCTCCCCATGAGGTACTTGTATATCTCAATCATATCCCCTCTCCCTCCTCTCTTCCAGGTAGTACATGTTTAACTCTCTAAGTCTGTATTCATAGGGTGTGTGATGTAATCCTTGCACCATCTTGGTTGCCCTCATCTGAACTGCCTCCACCTTGTCTGTGTCCTTTCATAGGTAAGGTCTCCAGAATGGAACACTGTACTCAGGTGTGGCCTCACTAATGTCCTGTATAGTGGCATTATGACCTCCTTACCTGTTGGTGATACCTCTGCCTATGCATACCATCATCCTGTTTGCCTTTCCTGCTGCCTTGTAGCATTGTCTCCTACTTGATGTCATCAAAAGACAACCCACAGGTCCCTTTCCTGCTTGGAGCATTCTATATCTTCCCTTCCCCTAGCTGATATTTTGTTCCTTGGTCTTTGTGCCCCATGTGCATTATCTTACATTTTTGCATTGCATCTCAACTACCAATCCCTTGACCAGTCCTCAAGCTTCTGCAGATCTCTTAACAGTCTATATACTCCTTCCAGTGTGTCCACTTTATTGCAGAGCCTTATGTCATCAGCAAACAGGCTAATTCTCTCTTTGAGGCCATCTGTGATATGTGCTGATGAGATGTTGAAGAGGACTGGATCCAGCACTGATCCTGTGGAACCACACTGGTCACCTTTCCCTCAGCTGAGTGACAGCCATTAACCACCACCCTCTGGTCCTGCTATCCAACCAGTTCTCCACTCACTTCACCACTTTCCTACCCATTCCCATGCTTCCCAGCTTGTTTAGCAGCCCTCTGTGTGGCATAGTGTCAAAGGCCTTGCTGAAGTCCAGGTAGGTCACATCCACTGCTCCCCCAATCTAGCTCCCTTGTTATACATTCGGAGAACTCAATGAGGTTAGTCTGGCATGACCTCCCTCCAGTAAAGCCATGTTGCCTTGGGTCCTATAGACCACTGGCAGTCAGGTGATCCACTATTCTTTCCTTCAGTAGTGTTTCCCACGATCTTTCCACTACTGAGGGCAGTCTGACTGGTCTATCGTTCCATTTACACTTGTGAATAGGTGGAATACATCAACTGTCCTCCAGTCTATGAGTACCTCCCTGTTTCCTGTGACTTGCTGAACAGGTCAGCCAGCAGTTCCGTCACCACCTCGATGGAGCTCTCTTAGCACTCTGGGGTATACCCCATCTGGCCCCATAGCTTTTTGACTCTTATTCTTTCCAGTTCCCTTAAGATCCTTTCCCTTTGAAAGGGATCTGTCTCCTCTTCCATGCTATTCCTGACCTTTCTGCTCATTTCTGGCCCATTTTCTGTCCCTTTATCTGTAAAGACTGAACAGAAGTATCTGTTAAGTATGTCTTCTTTCTGGTTGTCATCTTCCACTCTACTCCCATTTTCCCCTTTCATCCTCACTATCCCTCTCTTTGTCTTCCTTTTTTCTCGGATATACCTGTAAAGGTTTTGTCCCCTCTCACTACTGATTTTGCAATGTGCACCTCTGTTTGCACTTGGCTTCTGCATGCTCTCCCTACTTCCCTTTGTTTCTACTGGTACCTCTCCCTGTCTCCTTTCATACTTCTGTACTGTTTGAATACAAGTGTTTTTGAATTCACTTTCACAGTTACCCTCTTGGTATGTCATAATGGCCTCATTTTCCTATAATAACCTGTTTTACACAGAGTTGTGGTGCCTCAGTTATCCCAGATGTGAACACTGCCCACTGTTCCTCCACCACCATTTCCCTCCTTATTCTAGCTAAAGCCTCTACTAAGCATTTCCCCATTTTTCTAAAGCTGCCCTCGTAAAGTCATGTTTGTGTGGCTGGACTCTTCCAGTGGTGTTATCCCAAGCCCGCCCCACTCATCGGTGATCACTGCTTTCCAGGTGCTCCCCACTGTGACCTCTGTCACACTGTCCCCATTGTGAGCACCAGGTTGAGTATTGCTGTCTCCTGTGTAGGTTCCATGACAAGTTGCTTTAAGAAGCTCCCTGTGGGAGTCCAGGACAGACCTGCCCCTGGTTGTTGTTGCTGGGGGCTCTCATTCATGTCTGGTAAGCTAAGTCACCAGCCAGTACTACTTCCCCTTCCATGCCATCCTTTGATAGCAGCAACATTTCCCAGTCTAACTCCTCCTCTTTGTTTGGTGTTCTGTATATTACTCCTGTGTATATGGCTGACCTTGGTCCTCTTTCTAGTTTAACACACAGTACCCATCCCTATTCCCCTTGAATCTATGTGGCCTTAATGTTATCCTCCACATAAAGTGCTACTCCTCCCCCCTTCCTGCCTTCCCTATCCCTCCTGAATAGATTGTAGCCGGATACTGCCATTTCTCAGTTGTGGTTCTTTATTATACCAGGTCTCTGGGATGGCCACGATGTCCATCAAGGCTGCCTCAAGGTCCTCTCTTGTTATTCAGACTCCAGGCATTAGCACATGGCTTTCCATGATACAACTTCCCTTGTCTGTTTTATGGACATGTGCCTCCCTTTCTTGGGCACCCTTTCTCTGTGGTCCTCGCTGTCCATGACCTTTATGTTTTATAGTGCCATCTGCCCATCTATATTCTTCCTTTGTACCTATGTAGAGCATGTGGTCAGGGGATATTAAGCCTCCACATCTTTCTGGACCCCACTTAGCCAGTTTAAATTCTTACCCTGTTAGTGTACTGCGTGGAATTGCAGATGGAAGTGTTGTTTTTCAAGCTCCTCATACCCTTATAGGCTCCAATTTGGTTCTGACAGCCCAGAGGCAGACAACTTGATTAAGTTTCCTTTGTTCATTTATCCAACAGAGCTCCTTGCTCTATATAACTACTCAACTAAAAGCTCTAAGTTTTTTAACTTAGGATCTGAAGAATTAAAGGCAATGGTAAAGGGAATCTATGGCTTGTAGCTGATACCAGACTTCCTACACTGAAGGGAGTATAGATTTGATGTGCACCTTAACAGTCGCAGCTATGATTTCTTATGCAGCCAACTGACTCCATGCCAGACCTGTAGTGATTTCTGCAGCCAGTGGCTGCTGTGCTGATGTTCTTTAGTTTGCAAGAATGTTTCTCTCTTCTTATGGTTTGTTTTGCTAGTGATTTATATTTCTATTGCATTTGTAGTTTTTCCCATTATTTGGCTCATGATGTTCCTGCCTGTTTGTTGGAACCCCATTTAAAGTAGTTTATCTCAGAGGCATACTATACACAAGGCCCTACTTTTCTGCAGCACATTGGGACCAAGTTGTGGCAAGATTACAATTGCCACAGAACTTCTGTGTAGTGGTTTGTAATTTCTGTGGAAGTTCTGCAGCATTGATGAACTACCACATCACAGTGTCAGCTTGTCATCCTGACTTCTCGTCCCTGGCAATGGTTATAGCAATCAGGATGGGGAAGAGCACAGTAACACTAGTTACAAAAATAACAGACTTAAAGAAATAATTTTATGCCTAAAAAGCAAACAAATATCTATCCCTTTAAAGTCTTAGACTATTACGTAAATTAAATATGCAGAGGGGACCTTATGTGATAAATAAGATATTTCTATACTCATGCTGTGTACACCAAAAAAGTGCTGGTGCGGATACCCTCAACCCATATTTTTGAAGATGGCCATCCATGTGTTAACTGTGCCCATAACCCATTTATTTAACCTATCATTAACTCAAGGATCCATTCCTTGATATTTAAAACAGCTCACATCATACCCTTTTCAAGTCCGGAAATCCCTGTGATTTAAATAATTAAAGACCAATTTCGATTCTCCGGTCTTGTCAAAATTACTGGAAAAAGTTGGAAGTAACCAGCTGAGGCAGTATCTAGAAGCTAATAACCTGCTTAGTCCAGTCCAATCAGGGTTTAGAGCTAAACATAGCACCATCACAGCACTTGCCAAAGTGACTAATGACTGGCAAAGAGAGCTAGACAACAGGAATTACACCTGTGCCGTATTCTTGGACCTGAGCAAGGCCATCAACACTGTCGACCATTCTCTGCTACTCTCTTCCCTGACCTCACTAGGTGCTGACCCATTATCTTTACAGTGGTTCAACAACTACCTCTCTGATCGTTTCCAGCAGGTGAAAGCGGAAGGAGATCTCTCAACTCTCAAACCTCTCCTAAGAAATGTTCCCAGGGTTCTATCTTAGGACCGATCTTATTTGAAATATACATCAACAGTATTGATAAAAGCATAACTAAGGCCAACATTCATATGTTTGCAGATGACACAGTTCTTTACGTGAGCCGCCCATCATTACAATCTGCATGTAATGCCTTCAATTGGAGTTCAACCTGGTGCAACCCCTACTCCTAAACAAAAACTATTACTTAATGCCAAGAAAACAAAAGCAATGCACTTTCTCCCTCTGCCCAAATGGTAAATTCAGCCCTATCAGATCCCATGCTGCAGATTACTACAATTCTTGGTGAGAAGTTGGAATTTGTCCCTAAATTCAAATACCTGGGAGTATGGCTGGACCATAGGCTCTCCTTTATAGAACACGTTGAGGAATTACTCAAAAATTACCACAGAGACTCTGCCTGTTCTTTAGGATAGCCGCTTCTTAACTAGAGGCCGAACTACAGCTGGTACAATCAACCTTTCTATCCTTGATAGATTATGCTGACATCCTCTACAGTCACTGTTCCATTTCCTACCTCACCAAACTTGACACATTATATCATAGAGCTTTGAGGTTCATCACAGGCCTGCCTATTCCACTCACCACTGCTCCCTATATCAATCAGTAGGGTGAAGTTTTCTTCAATTCAGGCATGATAAAAATGCAGCCTTATGGACCCTGAGAGCCATCTCCTAAAACTGCCCCAATACATTACAGACTGTCTTCCTATAAAACCAATAGGCAATTATTCACTGAGAAGTTGCAAATCTCTCCTACTGATGGTTCCCAGAGTTAACTCTCACTTTGGCAGGGCTGCTATAAGCTTTACACTGTCCTCCTTGTGGAATAAATTGCAAAAACCTGAAACAGAGGTCACCCATCAGCATTTCATCTTTCAAGCTCTTACATTCACATCTCAGAAATGATCAGTGCAATTGTTTCCCATGATCATGAATTGTCATCATGTTAACCTGTACCATTTAACCATGAACAAATTACTTCTAGTGCTTGTCTCCTCCTTGGCCCTAGTCTGCCATCATGCTTTCATGTAACACCTTGATGCCTCTGTCCTCCATTTGATACTGGTCTATCTTCTCATTTTTCCAGCCTTCTTGTCACAACTCTGTATTGCACTCATCACATTCTACACACAGTCATACTATAAAAGTCCTAACTCCACTTTCCCTCTCCCTGTAGGCCTCTACCGTCGCATCAGTTTACCAACTTATCCTTGGGACTTCACTTCTCACAATGTTTATCCTTCACTTACATATTAGATACCCTCCTGGTACCCCATCCATCATTAGTTGGTGGTTCTCCAAGCTATTTTCATGACTAGTACTAGTGACTGCCCGGTAAATGAACTTACTGGTATTTCTATACAGAGAACATGGTTTATATACAGTTGCATGGTTCAATGGTGGAGCTGCCCCTTGTATTTGAATCCTCCTCTGTTATAGCTTGCCTTGTCTTCCTTTTATGATTTGACTCCCTGTTACTGCACCATTGTGTTTGTGTTTATATACTTATTTACATGTATTTATAAGTTTTTATGATGGATGTTACCTGACCTATTTCTAACCAGGTCCATCTTGTAAAGAGCTCTGCTCAATGATGTTCGCCTGGATAAATAAAGATTTTGATTGATTGATTGACCACTCATGAGGTCCCCTGTGTATATCACTTATATATTTAAATGCAATCTGTAACATACACACATGTGTGTGTGTGTGTGTGTGTGTGTGTGTGTGTGTGTGTGTGTGTATTGTATAGTTATTGTATCCTCTTTCATACATGTCCCTTTGGAAATTGAATAAAACAGAATAGAGGAGATATTATAAACTAATTTTCATGCCAACCTGCTTCCCTGACACGCTACGTAACACCATCAGGCCATGATATGCATAAGAACCCATTGTGAGATAAAACTATCCAGCCCATCACAATGTGTCCCCTGTGTGACAGAACACTGTGCTATACCTTCCTGGCTCAGAGCAGTGATGTGTTCCCCAATCCCTGTACTACCCAGCCAGCTCCTAGAGTTCATGTCTTAACCTGAGTTGCTGGCACGGGAAACAACATGCCACCCTCTGGCCCAACAGCTGGCCCTGCACATAACATTTCTCCATAACTTTTAGGGGATTCTATCAACCAATGACAATATGTAATCAATAATCCTAGCAAAATGTGTACAACACAATTATTTAATTAACAGGTCTGTTCTTTCAATAGGTCTACACATCATTATATTCCACTTTTCTGGGCATAACTACTTTGTTTTTCTTAAAAATGACAGGTTAATTCATTTTACCAGTTATTCATTTCAGATGGCATCTCTTACCTTAAAGGCAAAAATAAGTTTATACAAAGTAAGTTATGAACTTAACAGGTCTATGCTATTGTCAAGGTTTTGTTTAAGTTGGCCCTAGAGTAATAACACAAGACTGAAAATTGTATTAGGCTGTAGTGCAGGTTGAGCAAATATTATCATGCCTGATGTGCTGTGCACTGCCTCTGGCAGTGGGAGCTGTGGTAGATAAGTGACTATTCATTTCTGTTGCAGAATGCAGCCATTTCATTAGCTACTGTATGATGTGATAGCACTGATAGCATCACATGCTGAGCATAGAGGAGTTTTGGATATAAGAAGAGGGAAGAGACCAGGTTCTATGGATAAATGGAAATATTAATAAAGAATCACAAAGAACAGTGAATTCT
Source organism: Neoceratodus forsteri (assembly GCA_016271365.2). Lineage (NCBI taxonomy): Eukaryota > Metazoa > Chordata > Ceratodontiformes > Ceratodontidae > Neoceratodus > Neoceratodus forsteri. The sequence continues at coordinate 650,029,226 of JADMNL010000022.1, forward strand.
CGGCACCTCCGCAGAAGTTCTGAGGTAGGTTGCAAGTTCTGCACAAAGTTCTGCGGCCACAGAATTCTAAGGGCCTTGACTATACGCTGCAATTTTCTTTTGCACTAGATAGCTGGAAAATGGACTTTGAACGTAGCCATTCATAGGTGGGACACGATCACTCCATCATAATTGGTTATTTCCACATGTTGCAGGAGTTCAGCAAGTTACAAGTGCTCTCCAGTAGATGGGGACAATGGGCTTAATACCAGAGGCTGTCGTGTACTCATACTCAACAGACAGTTATACTTTATTTTACTTGCTCTTAAATATATAAACTTACAACTAACTATAGGAGCCAGATCCTTTGCACAAGCATGAAAGCAGGCACACATATCTAATTAGATGCCCTATGTATGTTCAGCCACAAATGATCGTAATTAGGCAAGCTCAATAATGTTTATATGAACCTTGTTCTCAGGGAACAGTTTTAACTGAATTAATTTGGCTCATTTTAGAGCATGTATCTGACAGCTAGCCCAGGTCTGTGATGCTACACTGGCCAAATGTCTAGTTGCATATTTCATTAGATATGCTAATAACCATATGAGGAGGACACCCAGACCCTCTAAATCTATGATTACACCATATCATCAGCCAGCAGGCTTTTGGCCTGCATTGACCCTCAACAAACCAGATCTGGCTCACTATGGATGGCTCTTATGGCTCTATGAATGTGTGTTGGTGTATGTGGACCAATTCATTAGTATTTGGTAGCCTTTTAAAGCAATTCTACTGCTTAATCACCCCCATCTCTGTATGGCACACCTCTCATAAGTAAAATTGTAACAGTGCTCCTTTCTATGAAATAATATCTCTCTGGCACCTGTCACTTTTAGGGCACACAGCTTCCACGCTGGGTCATATATAGGGGTTTACCTACATCACACCATGCCCTGATCATAGAGTCTGCCATCCCATTGTAAACATTAGTCCCCAGTTAAGGAAGGTTTCTAATCCTTCCAAGATGTGGGATGGGGTGGGGTATTCGAGTTGACAATACCGTATTCTGCCTGCAAAATCTGCCACATCACACTTACTACTGGTACTACAGTACCTACTGTACTACGGTGCTCTAAAGCTAAGATTCATTACTCAGGCAATGACTTAGCCACCATAATCCTAGGGAGGGCCTAGGATGTGTTCACTTTCCTGCCCATTTCTCTACCTGTATTCAACTGTTTACTTCTACTATATGTGCTGGATGCCTCCTCTCTGCACTAGCAGAGATTATTCTCATTCTTCCTTTCTTTTGTTGTTATTTACTTGTTTTATATTTCAAATGTTTAGTGTTAGTATACTTAGTGTACACTGGAGCTGGAAGTATATCCTAGAGGTTACAGTAGCGAGCTGTGAATAAGCTTGGTACATCCAACAGACAGATCTAGGTTTGATTCCCACAATCTCCACTTGCACATGGTGTAACTCTGAGCAAGATACTTAACCTCCCGGTTCTCATGGGTCACCCCTGAAAACAAGCATTTGTGCATAGTGGACCTTACCCAGTTACCCAAAAATAAAATAAAAAATATAGAGATTCAGCAACTTCTGGCAATGCAAAGGTTGGTTATAGTGATTCATGGTTTGCGCTACGCCACCATGATAAAGGGACTTACCTTGGGCAATGTTCCCCTAGTTATCCTTTTTAAGGTAAAGTTACTACTTAGCTTGCTCTTTTCCTACATTTTATCACACTCAGACAAACCTTTTCACCATTGAAATGGTGACTCTAAAGTGCCATAGCTGGAGCTTACAGGGTTTAACTTTCCTGAAAAAAATGCAAGCAAGTATTGACTCAGCTTAAAAAAAACCTTAAAACTCAATTAGCTCTGTTGTAAGAAACTAAACTTATCGACCTAGAATCATGAAAACTAGTCAGGGATTGGGTAGGAAAAACAAGATGGTGGCTCTCTCATGAAACAGGATTTTTACTTCAAAAGAACACATGTCATGAGAGTGAATCCTTTCAAGAGGTCAATCCCTGGTTGAACTTAGCACTCTAATTTGGACAGGAATTCCCATTGAAAACAATGGGAACTTAAACAGTTAATAACTTTGGTAAAGACTGATCTTTTTACCAAACTAAGCATAGCAGTCCTGCTGTTTTTTCTAATTATAAAAACTAAAGGTATCTTTAAATGAAACAGCACTCATTTTGTAAATATTTTGTGCTGGCAACTTTTGTGCTTCAGTACCATACTATCATTTTAGTTTTAAAGTTATTGACATCTGTTTTTGCCAAAATGACAAAAACTGAATTATCTGCTGCTTTTTGTGCTAATTTAAAAAAGTTATCTATAAATGAAACACCTTTCATTGTTTAGATATTTTTGTGCTGAACAACTTTCTTGCTCAAAGTACCATGCTATCATTTTCATGTTAAAGTTATTCACATTTAAATACAGTTACTGGAGCAAGAATACATCTACACACCTGGCATCTCTTACTTCATTGACATCATCAAGGCAATTATTTTAGGATTCTCAGAGCAGGATTTTTGAATCAGGAGAGACTGTTTAAAATTTTAAAATGCTATGAAACTGCATTTCTCCTACTTTAATGAATGCTGTTTCAGTATAAATGTAAACAACTGCCTCCTTTATAAACCTATGGAGTCATTTAAAAATGTGTGTAAAAGCTTGTTTACTTGTCCTTTAACACACTATTCCACAATTCATATATTCATTCCATAGTTCAGTGAGTCACTGAACTGATGAGTGAAAGTATTAATGTGTGTTGACTATCGCTGGTCCCTAAAGCCCTATATCCCTATATATATATATATATATATATATATATATATATATATATAATTCCCAAATAATCCCTGGTGTCTACTGGCACCCCCCCCACCCTCTGATTGCTGGCAACCTGCATTTAAATATTTCCCTGCTGTCTAGTAGCACCCCACTCTCCAGTCACCTGCCCTAAATTTGCTTCCTGCTTTATTGTTAAAGGGAAAGAAAATTATTCACAACTGCAATAATCATCAATAATGATGTACAATAGTCATTAAACACAGTGATCATAATAATGAGCTGTGTTGTCATCATTGATTGTGTCTGTTTAATTATTTTTTCAAGCAATGTTGCCAAATCTTCATATTCCTATTAGTCATCTTGTGGATGCCTGCTGGTTGTCCCTTAGGTTGCTGATGTAACTGTTTGTGCATTCTGTTTACACATGGCTAAATCTGGTCCATAATGGATTTATTTTAGCATATTAAAAACAATTTTGTACCTGATGCCTAGTGAACCTCCTCCCCATCCTGAAAACCCCTCCACCAAGTTGAATGAAATCCCTGGTGTCTATTGAGCCCTCCAAACTCACCATCATAAAGATGTATCACTATTTGTCAGTGGTCCCCTCACTCCCTACCCCAACAGCCAGAGTCCCACCAACCTGGCTCTCCCTTCCAGATCATGTACTTCCCTCCCCTCCCCAATGGTCAGAGACAGTGACCAGCACAGCTCTCCTCTCACCACCATGGCAGGCCACCATCTGAGCTGACACCAAATGTGTACTGTATATAATGAAACAAACTTGTCCCACACATCTAGTGAACCCCTTCTCCTCATCCTTGAAAACCTCTCCAGCATTTTAAATAAAATCCTGGTGTCTAGTGAGTCTCCCCACACCCCTGAACACATCACTGTACAGATGCATCACTGGTGGTTAGTGGTCCTCACCCCCACCCCAGCAGCCTGAGTCCCAACGACCTGGCTCCTGCCTTCCAGATCATGTACTCCCTTCAACCCTCCAATGGATGGAGATGGTCACCAGCACAGCCCTCTCTCATCAACAGGGCTGGTTGTGGTCAGAGCCATCAACAAGTGCATACTGTAGAAACAGCTTGGTTGCAGCTCAGACAGTGGCTGGATGTGGTGGAGAGGAGGAGGCTGTACCAGTCACCATCTCAGGCCATTGAGGTAGTGAAGGAAGTACATGACCTGGAAGTGGGGCACCCAGGTTGGTGGGAGTCTGGCTGTTGGGGTGGGGAGACCTCTGATCACAAGTGATGCATCTGTAAAGTGGTATGTTCAGGGGGCTACTTGACACCAGGCATTTCATTCAACATGCTGGAGGGGTTCTTGGGAATGGGGAGAGGGATTCACTAGATGTCAGGTACATGATCTGTTTTCAATATCTACAGTATGCTTGGTGACCGTTCAGATGGTGGCCATCTATGGTGAAGAGAGAAAGGCTGTGCCAGTCACAGTCTCTGGCCATTGGGGTGAACGGAGAACATGACCTGAAAGGGGGGATACTGGGTTGGTGGGACTCAGTCTGTTAGAGTGCAGAGGAGGGGACCACTGACCAGCAGTAATGCATTTGTATGGTAGTGTGATTGGGGGCTGGGGGTTCACTAGATGTCAGAGAGTTCATTTAACATGCTAGAGGTTTTAGGGCATGGGGATGGGAGTTCACTAGATGCTAATGGCATGTTCAGGTTTCAGTACCTACTTTACACACTTAGTAATAGCTCAGATGGCGGCTTGCCATTGTGGTGAGAAGAAGGTTGTGCTGGTCACTGACTCAGGCCTTTGGGGGATGAAGGGAGTATATGACCTGGAAGGGGGAGCTGGGTTGTTTGGACTTGGGCTGTTGGGGTGGAATGTGGAGGGACCACTCACCACCAGTGATGCATCTGTAAGGCAGTGTGTTCAGGAGGGTCACTCGATTCCAGGAAATTCATTGAACATGCTGGAGGGGTTTTCAGTGATGGGAAGAGGATTCACTAGATTCCAGGGACACATTCAGTTTTTAATAAGCTAAAAATAATCAATTATGAACCAGATTTAGCCACGTGTAACAAAATGCACAAATGGTTGCATTAGCAACCTCAGGCACAACCTGAAGGGCATCTACTAGATGACGGAAGAGTCAGCAACACTGCTTGAAAAAAATGAAAATATGTATTGCACCCAAAGAGTCATTCTCAGACATTGGTGCTCTTCTGACCTCCCTCTTAGGATGAATGGTTTATTTTGCTGTCACTGACAGCAGGACATGAAAAACCTCCACCAACTGTTAGGTAAACTATGCCTATTCGACCTAATCTGGTAACCTTTCTTTACTAAATTCCCTAGACCTGATTTTGTGAAATGACCTAATGGCTGACCCAAAGCTTATTTTACTGCATTTTACCTCTGATTTGGCTTCTCCTGTTCCCAGCTGTGAGAGGATTACCACTCGCCTTATGATCTGGTGTTTAACCTTACCCTCACCTGCATTTCTATGTGCACATCCTGATGCCTCACCTCCTCCCCCTTTTCTTTCCCAGCAGACCGGATGTGTGAAAGCTATTTACTATTTTGGTCTTACCTATATTTATTATTCAATTCTTACCTTTATACTAGTGACCGTCTGCTGTGTACTGACTCACCACTGCATTACCTTTATTACAAATTGTGGAGATGTTTTTGTGCAATGGTTATGATTTAAGAAGTGTTTCTTTACAGGTAAAGTTCTCTGATGGACATTGGTCATCTGTGTGACATTACCTATTGCTTTGATATGTACTTTATACCTGTTTACTAGTATACACAGCTGTTACTTTACTTCACTGTTATCTTTGGAAACTATAAAAATCTTTATGGCAAAAAAAAATGAAAACAGACATAATTAAATGACAGCGCAGTCCAATAATACATTCACTGTGTTTATTGTGACTAACTGGTTTCCACAAAATCATTGAATTTATATAAGGCCTTAAGCAAAACTGGGAGGTGGTTGTCCAAGGTGACTTCAGTATCAACTGATGTCACCCGATGCAGCCCAATAAAGATGCCATATCTTCCATTAACGCCACACAGTTTGTTGACCCACCCACTAGGATCAACTATTGTACTGGCTCCAGTACCCTGCTTGATTGGATCATCACAAATCAACTGGCCCGGATCTCCAACATTGCAGTCCTAGCTGATTCACTTAGTGATCATGCCCTATTATTTGACACTGGGCCAATAAGGCCTTTAAGCCCCTCCCATAAATTCATAATGAGTCATACACTTAAGTGGCGGCAGTTAAATGCACTCAAGACCTTCCTTGCCATATAGACTGGTCCTTCCTTGACTCTGCCTTAGATATTGACCAGGTGCTGGATTATTTTATCAGTAAGTTTAACAAAGTGTGTGACATCTATGACATGATTAAAAAGTGGAAAGTGAAGGAGTCTACAATTCCCAGATCTCTCCTACTTTGCTGAATCTCATGGCTACCAGGGATCATCTCTGGCATAGAGTCAAGGCTACAGGCCAACAGGTTGACTTTCAGAGATATAAAATGACCAGAAACACCTGCACCCGCGATCAGACTCACTAAATCACAATATTTCAGGGCTGCCTTACTAATTCTTGGGAGATGGCAGAAAATTATGGAAAACCTTCAAGACCTTACTGCTAAAATAACAAGACATCTCCCTCTATATTACTTGTGAATGGGGTAATCACCCAGGATCTCCGCACAATAACAAACACCTTCAACAATGCTTTCACTGACCTCAGCTGCATACTGCCTGACCTCCAAGTTGCATCTTATGTCAATGCACATAGACCAATGACTCTACCTAACAAGCCCCTTCACGCTCTTTACCCTTCTACCTTAAAGCAATCACCATCCTGAAGCCAAAAATATCTCATGCAGGTTCTAGGCAAATTAAGACATAGCAGCGACATTCTGGGCATTAAGATAATTACTCTGACCCTGGATGATGTGCTTCTGCCACTAACTCATCTCATGAACATATATCTCTTACTGGGTGAATCCCTCAATTGGGAAAGCTGCAGTGGTCACCCCTGTCTTTAAAAGTGGAACTGAGCACTTCACTGAACTGCCACCCAATATCAATACTGCCTCCTCTCTAAGGTATTAGAAAGAATAGTTGGTTGAGTACCTGGAAAAGTATGGAATACACTGCCCACAACAACACTGGTTCTGAAGTGGGCACAATACCTCCACTGCCCTCATAGAGTACTCTGGTTTCCTGCATGGGGCTCTTGACAGTAGTCAGATAGCTGGGGTGATTTATATCGACCTAAGGCCTTTGACACTGTCAATCATAAGAAACTTCTCTCCAACTGTACTCTTGGACTGTCCATGGAAGTTGTTGGATGGTTTCAGAGCTGCCTTTACAATAGGTACCAATGTGAAAAATAGATAGCGCACTCTAACAGTCATCTGGTTCTCTCGGTGTCCCTCAGTGGTCAATTTTGGTCCCCTTTATTTAGCCTTTTAATTAAAAACTACCTCAGTCTGCAAAGAGCAAACTCTTCTTGACGCTGATGACACTGTCATCTTCTCCAAAAGCCCAGACCCTCTACAACTTCAGTCAAACCTTCAAATAGTGTTGTGCAAAACTGAAAAATTTGCCCCACAAAATATTTTGTGAAATTTGTGCATTTTGCAAAATATTTTGTGAGTGTAAATGTGAAATTTCATCCACAGAGTGTGACATTTCACCCATAAAAGACAAAATCACTGATTGCGGGCGCACTTTCCACATTTTTGGCATACCTTTAGGCAGCAACAATATAACTGACCCACATTTAGAGCATCAGTGCCCCACATTCCAGTGACCGAGGCTCAGCGGCATAAGTACAGGGGAGCAGAGGGGTGGGTGCAGGTAGGGTTTACTGAATCGCAGTTTATAATTTCACTCCTCTCTCTTCTTGTGGGTGAATTAGTGCCCCACCCACCCAAGAATTTGGAATATTTTGTTGCTCCAATAAAAGCCACAGGCCTGCCTGTAGGATCTGGTAATGTATTAAGACAGTTGTACTGTTGATAACTCAGCAAGTCCCACCTAACAGTTTATAAGAAATGATATTATCTTTATAAAGTCTCAGTCTGGGACCTTAACATAAAGCCAGAAAACAAGAAATAGCATCCCCATCCCCAAAAATTAAAAAATGTCTGGACTCCCCAGTGCCTAGCGGACCCCCCGCTGCCAGCCTGTCATCAGATTGTGCCCTCAATTGCCTGGTGGGCCACTGGTTCAACCTCCACTCACCTCCATGGCTGGCAGCCCAACTGAGCACTTCAATGAATGGCGTGTGCTTGTACAAGCACACACATTATTGAAGCACTCAGTCGGGCTGCCGCCTGTGGAGATGAGTGGAGGGCTGTGCCGATGGCCTGCTCAGGGTACTAGGTGGGAAGCAGAGGCACTATCTGATGACAGGTGGGGAGGAGCCCACTAGACATGAGAGGGAGTCCAGAATTTTGTTTTTATTTTGATACATTGGGGATGAGGAAATTTATGTAAGTCTCGGGGGCCTTGAGATTCTTAGAGTTGGGCTGGTGATTGGCCAGTGGGGTGGGACCATTAGACACCAGGATGATATAAATTTACCACTACAAAGTGATAGTGGTTAAGGCACTTAGCTGCCCAGTTTCTGGCAAAATTGGCGAAATTTCACAGCACAATTTTGCAAAAAGTTTTGTGAGGCATAATTGAAGATTTTGCTGCAATTTTGCCAGCAAAATTTTATTTCACAACATCTCTACCTTCAAACTGACTTCACTGCAGCAGAAGTTTGGTTTTCTAAGTACAAGCTTCTAATGAGCTACAAAAACTAAAGTTATGCTGTTTGCAAACCCTCATAATAAGCATAAGAGCTCAAAATGACAATCCTGAATAACCTACGCACTCCCACTGAGCAAGTACAAACCTTCAAATATCTAGGCATCAGTCTGGACAGCACTTTGTCCTTTGCTCAGCACACAGGTGAAATTATTAAGTATGTCGGTACTAGAATTGGTCTACTATACAGGCACCATCATCACCTGACCCAAGAAGCATTGTCACTCACCATAAAAAGCTCCATTTTGTCCATCATCGACTATAGGTTAGTAGTCTATGGGGCAGCCCCTGACACCACCCTCAAAAGAATTAGCACTGCCATTAGTAAATCATGCAGGCTTCGAACAGTTCCAATAGACTTACCACACATGTGCCCTTTATGCATAGTCCATTTGGCTTACCCTACAAGGTAGAATATGGTATCAGGTGTGTTCTAGGGGAAAATTAAACAGCCTTGGCCTAACTCTGCCTGCCATCCAGAACCTCCTCTCCACCGCCCCCAACCCCCACCATACAAGATGCACCACCAGACAATCTCTCCATGTCCCATTTTTCCATACCTCACAAGTGCAAAGATTCTTTTACTTATCGGGCACTTGTATGGCTTAACAAACTCCCCCAGAATATAATCAATGAACCCAAGCTTGGCCCATTAAGAGACAACTCCACCAGCACCTCATCTGTCTTACCATTTGCAATTGCTAGCCTCAATTCTTGTCCTTGACCCCCTCTGCCTGTTCTGCCCTCTGCAATTATTGCCCCCCATCCCCAACCACTCTGTCATGGAACTTGACAATGAAGTACTTATCTTGCTTAACTCTTGAGCTCGACAAAGAAACATTTATTTTGGCTTAAATACTTCATTCATTGTTACATTATAATCTAATTGTATGTTATCCTTGTTTTTCTGTTCGGTCACTGGTGTCCAGTGACACTGCTCTTTACTGTTCACACTGTTTCAGTCCTGTAATATACAGTATGTTATGTGTCTTTTGTTCATTTTACATGGAACCTTTGTAAACGAGCTTCCAGCTCAAAGGTGTATTACCAAGTTTTCAATAAATCAATAAATAAATATTAACAATTGTACATCATTATTGATGATTTTTACAGTCAAAATGATTTCTGTCCCCTTTAACAATACATGAGGAAGAACAATTAGGGCCAGCGATTGGAGGTTGGGGGTGCTACTAGACAACAGAGAGGAAATAAATGTTTTTATGGGGCTGGCGATCGGTGGTGGGAGGGTGCAACTAGACAGCAGGTAAAGTTTTTTTTTTTTATCTAAACTGCAGAATAATTACATGAATAGAGAATACTTTCCCAGTTCATGGGTATTATTTTGCAGTTTAGCAAGAAAACTCTGTGGAACAGGGTGAAAATTCCCTATCACATTCGGAAGATTTCCGATCCGCCAAAGTCAGAAGTTCAGAAAATTCTACAAATGTTGGTGAACTTTGTGAAAGTTCTACTAAAACGGACTTTACAACTTCCACCCAGCACTACACATGACAGGTACAGCACAGGCGATCACTGTGCAAGCTTATCCACACTATCCCACCAATGTGTCTCAATCATGCCATGGAAAGAACACCACATAGGTGAGACAGTAGTTCAGGCTCCATGCCCATTCAATCCTTGGCCTCTCATGTGAGAGTGCCAACAACAGTGCCAATCATTGCCAGTTGTTTTGGTCATTTTGTGATGTGAACACCAGTCTAATGGGAACTGGATGATTAAGACCACCACAACTCATTTCACGTGGGCATTGAACAGCCCTCAGGTGATAACAGAGTCCAGCCATTACCAACGAAAGTGCTACATTTAAACCAATTACCTAGAGGTGAAAGGCTCCTTAACCTGCTACCAATCCACTGATTCATCCATTTTCCAAAGTAAGGGTGGTCTCAGTGGAAAACATGACAACATCCATCTTCTATTCTTATAAGAATATATGACAGAAGACTAACATTAGCACTTTTCCCATCAAGTAGGGATGGACTTGATGGGAAAAAGCCAAAATTCATATTCTGATCTTATAGTATATACTATACATGATATATGTATTGATAATATTTGACCAGGAAAGGCAAACTGAGCTACAGTATGACAGCTGATTTTCAGGTGCCTTCTGAGAGTGAGTTAAATGGACCTGCTTCATTGACAGAGGAAAAGTTGCTCAGGACACTGGGCAGAATCCCTTAGTACAAATGCAATAGGATCTTTAAATTCCTCATGGACTGCTACCAAGACAGAAGGAACCTTGTTTAACTTCTCACCTGATGAACTGTAGATCAGCAGTCTAGCAACCAGTAGTGTTGCATGATAACATCAGCATTTGTATTAGCCCAAGTTCCTGGTATGGAAATTGAGATCACAACCTTCTTATGTTCTTACCCCTAAGGTAAGCATACAACCCACTGAGCCACTGACACTAATCTTACGTGGAGTGTGACGAGTGCTTTTGTTTTCACAATCTGAAAAACTCTACTCACATCTGTATACATTATAAGACTCATTTATTTATTTGTTTTGGTAACCGGAAGGTAAACTAGACATAGGATGTGCCTATTTTCAGGAATGATCCAGAAGAGTACAACAAAATAACTGAAACAGTAGTCATAATACAGTGAAAACAAGTAAGTAAAGAATACATTGTAAAGTTGAGGGTACATAGCAGTTAAAGTGCCATAGTAATACATAGTAATTTGAGAGAAACTAGAGAATAACAAGAGTAGTATGGCCTGTGCAAGGTATAACAGACAAACATACACAATTGGTTTAGTGCAATATGTCGAAGAACATTGTAAACAAAAAATTAAAACATCAAAGAATCAAACACAATGTAAAAAAGATGCTGTGGTACCTTGTATTGAGCTAGAGGAGGAACATATGCAAGATACAAGTGTTGGGATAAAATATTGCTCAGAAAATTGCAAACTGTAAGTGGAAGAGGGGTGTGGACAGTAGCAGCAGGGACGAGGGGTGATAGCATAAGTGCATCTAGAGAAGTAAAAGGTGAAGGATAAGAAATGTCTTGGAAGGGCAGGAATCATGTAGCATGGGAGCAAATACAGGAAAGGGAAAGGGAAGAGAGATAGCAGTGAAGTTCCCTTTAAAGTGACAATGGAAGTGAAGACTTGATGGGGACTGGCAGGTAGTTCCAAAGCTTAGTGGCAGAGTGGGAAAGGGACTGGGAACCCATATTCGTAAGGCATCTGGGGACAGAAAGCTGGCACCGCTCCCTGAGCAAAAAGTGAATGGAGGGAGAGGAAACAGTAGAAAGGAAATGGAGGAGAGAACTCTGTTACAAGCAATTTTATTAGCAGTAGCACCAAAGGCATAAGAGTGGAAGGCATCAGGAACAGCCAATTTAGTTCACTATAAAGCCAACAGTGATGGAAAAGTTTGTGTGATGATAGCGCTAAGCAACAAATATTGTTGTAAGCAGTGTCCCACCTTTGAAAATTAGTTTTAGTAGTACTGTAGGAAATGGCAGTGCCGTAAGTAAGTAGGAAAAGTACTCCTGAGCAATGGCCTTTCTGGCAGTGGGTGTAAGGGCATAGCTAGTTTTAAAGGTAAGACCAAGTTTAAGGTTAACTGGCCTTAATGCTTTGACAATGTGTTGGGCAAAGTCAAGTGAGGGGTCCAGGATGAGTCAAGATTATTTAAATTGAAGACATTATCAAGCACAGTGCCATCAAAACTACAGATTGACAGTCAGTTAGAGAGCATTCTTAGCCTAGAGGTAGAACCAAATAGCACGGAGTGGGTTTTGCTGGAGTTTAATAATAGTTTACTGTGAAACAGGCAGAAGTCAATATTTTTGAAAAGTAATAAGGGTGGATTTGGGAACGGAGAGGTTCTCAGAGCAAGATTAAAGAACTAAATCATCTGCATAGAATAGGGAAGAGCATAGTGAGGTAGTTAAAGCATCTACGGAACTCAGGCTGGCACAAGGCATTAAGAAGGGGAGAAGGACTTCTTTAAGTACATCAGGGAGAAAAGGAGCTGTAAGGACCACATAGTAAGGATTAGGAAGGAGGGGGTTGGGTGGAAGCAGGGTATCAATAAGGAGGAAGCACTAAATGAGTACTTCTGCTCAGTATTTACTAAAGAGAAGAGGGGTGACACCCAAGGTGGGAGAAATGGCAGACGCAGGGGGAAGTGGTGACAGATGGGGAAATCATGGAGGCAGAGTTCGAGAGGGTTGAAGGCACTTAGGGTGGACAAGGCGCCAGGCTCAGATGGCATCCACCCCAGGGTACTGAAGGAGCTGGCAGAGGTCCTTGCAGGACCTTGGCAGACCTATTTAACGCCTCACTACATTGGGTGTGTACCTTAGACTGGAGGATGGCTCATGTGGTGCCCCTCCACAAGAGTGGCCCAAGGATGAAACGGGAAACTACAGACCAGTGAGCCTCACATCCATCGTGGGTAAGCTAATGGATACTATCCTGAAGGAGAGGCTGGTGGCCCTCCTAGAGGCCAAAGACTACAGGACAGCAGACAGATTGGCTTCATACATGGCAGATCCTGCCAAACCAACCTGGTGGAGTTCTAGTGACTGGGTAACTAGGCAACTGGACAGGGGCCATGCAGTGGATGTCCTGTATCTGGACTTCAGTAAGGCATTCGACTCGGTGCCACATGGAAGGCTGGGAAGGAAGTTAGTAGGCACAGGGCGGGTGCAAAGCTGGTGAGATGGGTAGGAAACTGGCTGCAGGGAAGGCAACAGAGGGTGGTGGGTGGGAGCCTCACACCCAAGGGCAGTGATGAGCGGTGTCCCACAGGCTCGGTGTTGGGACCAGTGTTGTTTGGGATATTCATTGCAGACATATCATGGGACATCAAGAGCAAGATCAGTCTGTTTGCTGATGATACCAAGGTTGTACGGTGGTGGATGACCTAGGCGGATGGCAGGGGTTGCAGAATGATCTGGCAAAGCTTGAAACCTGGTCAGACACCTGGCAACTGGGCTTTAATGCCAAAAGTGCAAGATGCTGCGTTTTGGGATGAAGAACCCAAGGAGAACTTACCAGCTAGGGGATGCAGCTAGCCCAGACAGAGGAGGAGAAGGATCTGGGTGTGCTCATTACAGGGTCAATGAACAACTCGGCACAGTGTAGGAAGGCAGCTGCAAAGGCCAACAAATGCTGGGTTGTATTGCAAGGTATATCCTCGAGGAGGGAGGAGGTGATTCTGCCACTGTATAGGTCATTAGTTAGACCACACCTGGGTACTGCGTGCAGTACTGGCGTCCGCATCTGAAGAGGGACATTAAGTTACTGGAGGGGTGCAGCGCAGGGCGTACAAAGATGATCAAGGGTCTGGGGACTTATCATACGAGAGGAGGTTGAAGGAGTTGAACATGTACTCACTGGAGGAGAGGAGACAGGGGTGACATGATTGAAACCTTTAAATACATGAAAGGAATAAACAAGACAGGTACAGAGGGCTGTTCAAAGTAAGGAGGAGGGCCTGAGGGCCATGATATGAGACTGGAGCGAGGAAGGTTCAGGAGGGAGATGAGGGACACTTTTTACAGAGAGGGCGGTAGCTGGGTGGAATGCGTTACCTGCAGAAGTGGTATGCAGTAGAACAGTGGACTGCTTCAAACGAGGATGGACAGGACAAGGGGAGGGTTAATGAAGGGGAAGGGTGGAAGGGAGGGGCAGCTGCAGAATAAGGGTGCTGGCTGCACATTCGAGCAGACTTGATAGACCTCTAGGCCTTTATCTGCTGGCAAATTTCGTATGTTCAGTATGTTAAGGACAAGTCATTGATAAAGATCTAAAGAGCAGTGGGCGAGAATGAATCCTTGGGGCACACCTACACTGGTCATGGAGAGAGAAGATATTGCAGTGTTATATTTAACAAATTGTTTCCTGCCATTAGGGTAGCTTTGGTACCAGCGGACTACAGTAGAGGAAATACCAAGGGACAGCATCTTATTTTGGAGAAGGAGTGGTCTACAAAATCAAATGCCTTCGTAATATCGATAAAGGCAGCTCCTGTTAACTGGCCATTTTCTTGCAACCTTAGTATCATTAGCAAATTGTAGTAGGGGTGAAGTGGTACTATGGCCTTTACGGAAACCATGCTGGGAGTCTGAGAGAAGGCCATGGTCATGTAAGTAACTAGTAGTTTGGATTGATACTCCCTTTTAAGGAGCTTGCTCAGTATTGTTAGGATGGTGATAGGGCAGTAGTTTGAAATAGTTTTAAAGTCACCTGTCTTAACATTAGCCACCTCCTAGCTTTTCTGGATTGGTGGTATGAGTGTCAATTCCTTTCCACCCAGCAACAACTGTATTCAGTTTTAGTTGAAATTTATTAATGAGTCACACCAGTACCTGATCTTTTGGTTGACTTTGGAAAAATGTGTATATCATTCTGATATTTCATCCTTTTCTGTTGGGTCCAGAGCTGCTGATTGCTGCCACAGCAATCACTACAAAAGCCCTGGAATCCTGCAGTGTAGAGCACAGAGGCGTCCAATTGGCCCAAGCTGCTATTTTTATGGCTGCGTGGGTGCAGCCATATGAATGTATTGCTATGAAATATCAGAAAAAGAGGCTGTGGAAGCATGTGACTGAATACCTAGACTGTGTTCTTGCACTGAGGAATTAAGCACAAGCACATGTGGTCCTCTCTATTTCGTGTTGTGCCCCCCCGCACTATTTTCTCCGTCTGCTCACTTCCGTTCACTTCCAGATTTGGAAGTAGCACTTGTTTACAAGACACTGAACTTTTATAGCATGTATATTTATATTGTTGGGACTGTCCTTGTCAATACAACTTTTAATGTGAAACGATTGTTACATGTAAAGAAGCTGCACTTTGAAAAGTTGAACTGTAACACTGATTATTTAATTATGCATATATTTATTTTACAAACATATGAAACTTGCCAGCAGAAAGAGGCCTCACAGTCTATCAAGTCTGCTCATGTGTGCAGCTAGCACCCTATAATGCAGCTGCCCTCCTCCAATCCCCATCACTTCTTGGTACTGTTCAGCCTCCTTACCCAGCCCCTCCTTGCCCTGTCTCATGCCTTTTGAGGCTCCCCACTATCCTGCCGGCCACCATCTCCTCAGGTAGAGCTGCTCCATTTTGACACTACCCTTTCAGTGAAGTAATGCCTCCTCATCTCCCTCCTGAAACTGCTCCCTCCAGTCCTAGCCCATGCCCCTTGTGTCCCTTCCTTCCTCATCTTAAACAGCCCCTCTATGCCCCATTTGTTGATCCCCTCAAGTATTTGAAAGTTTCAGTCATGACCCCATCCCTTCTCTCCTCCAAGGTGAACAAGCTCAATTGAATCAGCCTTTCTTCATGTGTACTGCCTTCCTTCCCTGTATCAGTTTCATCACCATACACTGTACCATCTTGAGCAGCCTGATGTCCCTCCTTAGGTACAGCTGCCAATGTTGCATGCAGTACTCAACTGTGGCCTGACAAAGGACCTGTACAAGGGCAGAATCACATCCTTGTGCCTGGACGAGAAATCCTGCACAGTGCATCCCAGCATCCTGTTTGCCCTAGCCAGTGGCCCTCCTGCAATGAGTAGAGTTATTCATGCTCCCTGCTATTATGACTCCCAGGCCCTTCTCCTCCCTCAGCAACCTCTAACGGCATCCCACCCAACCAATATTCCCTCCGCAGATTCTCACCCCAAAGTGCATAAACTTGCACTCTTTGTGTTGAAACCCAATTGTCACTTCACTGACCACTCCTTAAGTCTGGTTAGGTCACCCTGTAGCCTCTGCCACCCCTCTGTGTTGTCCACTACAGCACTCATCTTGATGTCATCCACAAACAGACTGATTCTGCTCCAAACTCTGTGTGCAATGTCCGATATGAACAGACCAAACAAAACTGGCTCCAGCACAGAGTCCTGTGACACATCGTTGGTCACAGGTTTAGGAGACGAGTTCTCCCCTACCACCACCAGCTGCAGTCTGTCCCCGAGCCAATTCCTGATCCAGCCAGCCATTTTAGCCCCCACTCCTACATGCTCCAGCTTTTCCCCCAGTTGCCCATGAGGGGCTGGAATCAAAGGCCTTGCTGAAGTCCAAGAATAGGACATCCACTGCATGGCCCTTGCCAGCTCCCTTTTCATCCTATCATAGTATTCTCTTAGGTTTGTCTGACATGATCTCCTGAGCTGAACCCGTGCTGTTGCACATGCTGGAGCTCATTCATCTCTAGGAATGTTACCAGTCTCTCTTCAAGATTTCTTCCATTATTTTCCCCACTATGGAAGTGAGACTGACAGGTCTGTAGTTGCCTGGCTCGTCTTTTGTGCTGCTCTTTGGATAGGCACACATGGGCCAACCTCCAGTCCTGGTGGCATGCACCCCATGTCCAGGGAGGTGTTGAACAGGTCAGACAGCGGCCTGCCCAATACCTCCACCATTTCCCTTAACACCCTAGGGTGAATGCCATCAGGACCTGGTGCCTTATCCACCCTAAGTGCCTTTAGGCCTTCCAATTCCCTGCTTTCATGAATCACTATATCAGTCACCTCTTCCCACCTCATCCCCACTTTTCCCATCCATGGAGGTAGCGGACTTACCTCCTCGTGGCACAGAGTGAAAGTACTTGTTCAGTATCTCTGTCTGTTCCTCCATCTCCTCCACCCATTCCTGCCCTTTCCAATCCTAACTATCCAGTCCTTACTGTTCCTCTTTTCCCTCAAGTATCTATAGAATTCCTTCTCCCCTCCCTCATGCCCAGCCAGTCTCACCTCCTTGTCAGCCTTGGCCTCCTTACTATCTTTGTTACTTTCTTGGTCCTCTTTATGTATAACTCTCTGTCCTCCCCTTCCAGTTCTTTCATTCTCCTTAATGCAGCTCTCTTAGCCTTCACCCTCCCCAACACCCTCCTGGTTATCCAGTATGGCACCTTGGCACTGGACGTCTTGCTCAGAGTCCTGGTGCATGCAAGAGTAACTTCTCAGGCCAGACTTTATGATATCCCACTTTGATTGACCTCAGTGGTAGGGAAAATGATGGAATCACTTCTGAAGGAAAGAATTGTTGAGTACCTAGAGGCCAGTGGGGCACAGGACCCAAGGCAGCATGGATTCATGATGGGAAGGTCATGTCAGACGAATCTAATAGATTTCTTTGACTGGGTGTCCAAAGTAGTAGACCAGGGAGGGCTGTGGACATGGCCTACCTAGATTTTAGCAAGGCATTTGATACAGTCCCACACAAAAGATTAATACACAAGATAGCCAGCCTTGGAATGGGTCCCAAGGTGGTAGCCTGGATAAAAATTGGCTAGACAACAGGACGAAAGGGTAGTAGTAAATGGAGTACACAGTGAAGAAAGGAGGGTTACTAGCAGGGTACCGCAGGGTTCAGTACTGGGACTGGTCCTTTTAATGTGTTTATAAGTGACATTGCAGAGGAAATGGAAGGAAAAGTATGTCTCTTTGTAGATGACACAAAGATCTGCAACAGGGTTGATACACAAGATGGAGTGGAAATGATGAGAAGGGACTTGGCAAGGTTGGAGGAATGGTCAAATGTATGGCAGCTCAGATTTAATGCAAAGAAGTGCAAGGTAATGCACATGGGAAACAAAACCCAGGGGAAGCGTACACAATGGGGGTGAAATACTGACAACAGTTAAAATAGAAAGGGACCTGGGGTAATTATATCAGATGACCTAAAGGTGGGCAAGCAATGTGAGAAGGCAGTAAGGAAGGCTGGGGATACTGGATGCATAGGAAGAGGCATCAATAGTAGAAAACAGGAAGTTGTTATCCCTCTGTACAGACAGTTGGTGAGACCCCATCTGAGTACTGTGTGCAATTCTGGAGACCTCATCTCCTCAAAGACATAGACAGAGTGGAGGCTGTCCAAATGAGGAAACCAAAATGGTGCAGGGTCTGCACCAGAAGACATACGAAGAAAGACTAAAGGAGCTTAATATGTATACTCTTGAGGAAAGAAGGGAGAGGGGACATGATAGAAACTTTCAAGTACATCAAGGGAATTAACAAAGTCCAAGAGGTAGCATCTTCCAGAAAAGAGATGCAAGAACAAGGGGCACAATTTGAAGATAGAGGGGGACACCTCAGGGTAATGTGAGGAAGTATTTTTTCACAGAGGGTTGTGGATGACAGAACAGCCTCCCTGAGCAGGTCGTGGAGTCAAGAACAGTGGGGACTTCAAGAATGCATGGGACAGGCATAAGGCAGTCCTGGGGGTAAGAGGAAGTAAGCTGTTGGTTAACTAGGATCTGCAGCTTATCTGTTAGGTAGGAAAATGGGCAGACTAGGTGGGCCAAGCGGTCCTTATCTGCCCTCAGATTTTATGTTTCTATCCATATCAGACCTAGTTCCCTCAAGGTGTCCCTCAGTATCTCCTTCATCCTCCCAAAGTTCACCCATTTGAAGTCCACTACCTTTGTTGCTGATGCCACAGCATCCTTGCTCATGCTAAGCCTAAACCACACTGAAAGGTGGTCATTCCCGCCTAATTGCTCACCCATCCATAGTTCCCTCACTAGCTCCCCATTCGATAGTACCAGGTCCAATATGTTGTCCAGTCTGGTTGGTTCCTCGACCAACTGCACCAGGTGGCTGTCCTGGAATGCATCCAGAAGTACCTGTTCCCTGGTGCTAGAGGTGGCATGGGTTCTCCAGTCTACCCCAGGTAGATTGAGGTCCCTGACAATCACCATGCTCCCTTGTTACACACCCATTGAAGCTGATCCACCAGCTCCCTATCCAACTCCTCATACTGCGCTGGTGGTCAATACACAACACCTAGCATCAGTTTCCTACCCCTCGGGTTCTGGAACTGCATCCACAGTGTCTCCATCCTCCCTCCTCTCTCTCGTCCTTAGTGCACCTGATCCCATCCCTCACATAAATCACCACACCTTCCCTTATCCCACTCCTCTGTCCTTCCAGTACCCCTTGTACATGGGAATCGTTATATCCAATACTGGTGATCGCTGGCCCATGTCTCTGTGATGGCCACAATGTCCACCCTCCCTATGCTTAAGAGATTCTGAAGCTTAGCTACTTTATTTCCAGGCCCTCATATTCAGGAGACTACCCTCCACCTAGTACCCTCCATCCCCTTTCACTGTGCTACCTCACCTGACTTCCCCATGGCTCCCCTCATTGCACACCCTTATGTCTTCAGGGGTCAGCTCATACAGCTCTTCTACCTGGCAGTCCTGCACACCAACTGCACACTCACCACCCCTTCCTAGTTTAAAATCCCCTGGAAGCTATATAGTGTTCCCTCCATCCCTGCTTCAAGGTCTGCTGCCCAGCCTTACTCATGTGCAACCTATCTTCTACATATAGGTCACAGTTGTCTCATATGCTTCCCCAGTGCCCCACTAGCCCACATCCTTGTGAATGACACCACCCCAGCCAGAAATTAAACTCCCCAATCCTGTCCTTCCTCGCTCTGCTCACCTTGGGTACTGGGAGCACCTCTGAGAAGACAACCGAGCACCCAACCTCCTTGCACAGCTTCCTAGTTCTTCAGATCTCTCCTGACTACCTCCACCTGACACTCCGCTTAGTCGTTGGTGCCTATGTACACAACCATGAGGTTTTTCCCTTCCTCTCATGACACATTTCAGCAGAGCCTGCCCTGCCCCTCCACTGTAAGGTCTGGTATGGATGCCACCCATATCCGACTGTCATTCACCCCTTCCTCCCCACCTGATCCTTTTAAGTATGGGTCCCCTAACACCACTACTCCAGCTCTCTCCTTCCCCTACTACCTGTATCAGTGTGCACTCCCTTTCACCCTTGATTGCTAGCCCTTCCTGCCCAACAGGACTCTGTCTCCCCCCACACCTCCTCCCTCCCTTATCAGTTTACTCCCTTGCTGCTGCTCCACCCCGCTATTCAACATGCCATCTTTTATCCCGCCTGCCCCAAGTGCCCCCAACTCTCCTTTGGCTGCCCCCATTGCTCCTGCCCTGTCTCCCCACTTCTCCCACTACTTTTTGAGCCTACTCCCAACATAACACCTGTCCCCAGCAGTCTCACTATCCTGACCTTCGCCTGCCCCACTCATGGTAATATTATCCTCCCCTCAGCTACCAACATTAGGACCTTGTACCTGTTGCTTAACCCTATCCCCTCCAGCCAACATCCTTATTCCTCCTACCCTGTAACAGCCTGGGACCCACATTACATCTTGGGCCCCATGTTTCCATCCTCTTCCTCCAGTCACCTCAGACTCTAACCCTGTGAGCCCAAGGTGATGCTCCACCTAGTCACATTCTGCTCATCCCTCTTAACCTTCTTAACTCCCCTGAAAACCAGTTGACCTCTTCCTGCAGTGTTTTCAGCCTTTGGCAAATGGGACATTCCCACAGTCTCCACAATGTACCCATCCTAACAGCTGCCCCACAGCCATTGCTGCCCACCAGCCTATCACCCCTGGGCCCCCTGTTAGCCCCTGCCTCTCACACCAGTTTCCCTTCCTTTGGTACTAACCCCTCCTCCATTCCCAGTCATGCCAACCAAAGTTCACCATACTTCTTGACATTTGCATCACCCCCACATCCAGCCAGCATCTCCACCATACTCGTAACAGTTATGATCCCTCAGTCCACTTTCTGTCCTCTTATCTGGTGCTGCAGTTTAGAGATTGTCCTCAAAGCTTCACCCCCTCATGGAACAGACCCACAGCAAGACAATATCCTCAAATGTTTACCTCCTCCGAGAGTAGTTCCAACAACAAGAAGTACCCTAACAACTTAGTCCCCTCAGTGATTATCCCCAACACAGCACATGTTACCAAACCCCACTGATTTACACCACACCCAGCATAAGAGATCAAGGCCAAGGCAGCCCAAGCAAGATATTACCCCAATTTGTACACCCTCAAGGAGTGGTCCCACAACAAGAAAGTACCTCAAAACCTAATCCCTCAGTAAATATCCTCAACACAGTATATCCCCAACATAGTATTTGTGCCAGATTCAAACCCAGCACAGCATAGGTAATCTAAGACTAGAGCAGCCCCACAACATGAAATACCTCAAATCCTTACCCTCCCCAGGAAAATACCTTCAAACTAAAACCTCTCATTCAGTATCCTCAATACATTACATGTGAACAGGCATTTAAACCCACCCAGCCTATAATCAAAACGTGGGGCTGCCTGTCCATGAAAAGCTCCTGCAAAATTAGTTTGTACAGTACCTTAATCCATTCCTCTCTGCAGACCCTTGTTCTTTAATCCAGGCTAGTTTTCAGGCTTTTAGACTGGTCGGATTGAAGGACATCCGGAAGCACCTCCTTTCCTCTCTCCTGTTCCTACACTGCTAGACAAGGTGGGCTAAGTGGCCCATTTAATATTGGTGGAAATGCAAGGAGTGTGGGCAGGAGTAAGAAACCCTTTGGCAATACTGGATCTTCTGGCCATTCCCTGGTCCCTCCTGCTGCTGCCCATCCATCTCCTTAACTGCGATGTGGTCCTGCTTCTCCACTTCCACTGCTAATTCCCACAAAACACATAGCTGCCTCTTCAGTGCGGTGCTGGTTCAGGCACCTCACTGCAGGCTCCTAAGAAATGACAGTTCCTTTACTGTGCCGCTGGGTCAAGGTACTTATAGCCCTGGCGTAGTTTCAAACCCTCGCCTCCTTTTGATTGGTCCTGTGGCAGTGTTCAGGGAGCCTCATGACCCCTGATTGGCTCCCCATTCCTAGCCACTGCTGCTCTGCTGGAACCCAGCAGAAAAGAAAATCCTCCTTGGCAACACTGTATCTTATGCCTGGTCCCTGGTCCCTCCTGCTGCTGCCCATCTGTCTCATTACCACCGATGCTGTCCCACTGCTCCACTTCCACTGCTGATTCCCCCACTGCATGAAGCTGCCTCTTCAGTGTGGTGCCGACTCAGGAACCTCACTGCAGCCTCCCCGTGAAAATTGCAGCTCCTTATTTTTTATTTATTTGAATTTTGGTAACTTCGTAGAGGCCACTGAAACAGAATATCCCTTTTTCAGGGGTGACCAGGGAGGTAAAAGAGGCAGTACAGAAACATGTATGCGCATAGCTGAAGTCATGGCTCATCTTTTCAAAGTACAACTTCTTTATATGCTGTGAATGTTTTACATTAAAAATCATATTGCCAGCATATGCAGGGTTTTGCATACTTTAAAGGCACATCACATTCCCTTTCTGACTCCTACCCTTCAAAGTTCTGGGTTTTCTGGGACTCTGGAACTATTGTATATGCCAACCTAGAAGAAGAAGAAGAAGAAGAAGAAGAACAGGGCTTTTGAGTACCGTGATGGACAGTATTGACAGAGGCATCTTCTGCCCAACCACCACAGCTACAGTGCTCACAATGGAAATCCAGCCATTTACATCACCACAGGTCTAACAGGAAAAGCCACTTTTGCAATGATGTAAAATATTCACAATATTTTGAAATTGTTCCAAGAACCCAAACACAGGCTACTACCGATGGGGCTCAAACACATGAACTTGTTGGGTGAGACTACTCCTTATTGCTTTTCTACTGGTTATTTAACTGTACTGGCCCCTGATCTCCATTTACACCCCTATATTCCCAATCTGATATTACCCTTCATTTGGTAATGGCAGACACAATATTTAATATTAGACTGTACAATACTTCTTGATGTCAGCTGATTTGCCACGAAATGTGCAGTGCCATTAATATTTGTCTAGAGCTGCTCACACAGTTCAGGTCTGTTACTTTAAATATATTACATAATCTAAACAGAAAGCTATGCTTGTTATTCCTCCTGAGGGAAGGGATCATTTGGGGTCTATGTGATAACGGCCATGCACTAGAGGCGATCACCGTTATCGCTCGAATTAAAGTGCTGAACACATTTTCAGCACTCTGACAACCCTGGCTTTCCAGCACAATGGCGCCAGGACATATTTTACACTTTCTGTGGGTTGGCTGTACCTCCCACCACCCTAGCAGGGGGCTTCACCCGCACCCCCTAACAAGGATTCTCGCTCCCCAGTGGGTATGTCGGGGGTAAAGTAGTAAAATAAAAGGTTCAGGCTGGGCACAATAAAAATCACATCAGCACCCAGACCCAAACCCAATACCTCACCCACCCAGCCATTGCCCAATCCCGATGCCACGCCGCAGCTCGACCAATGACTGCAGCACCACCCACTACAGCATCTCCATTCACCCCAGTACGCTCGCCCGTGCTTACTCTCCACCCCGCTCACATACATTTGCGACATCCTGTCGCCTAGTTTCACCCACCCCTCATTTGGTCACCCTACCCATTGGTCGCCGTGAGTAGATTGCGTGAGGAAGGTCACATAACGGACAGCACCTTCCTCATGCGCCCACTTCATGGTTACCGATCATTTGGGGTACCAGTCACCCAGGTACAGTATCACTAGCAATTGCTACAGCGATATCATTGAAATGTATGTTTCTCTTGAAGCTTTTATTACTAGAACCTGAGCTCCTCCTCATTGTTTCTTCATCTGGACTGTCACCATGTTTATTTTACTGTATGGGGGGTCAGGAATGCAGGACAAGGAAGGAGAGGCACTCACTTTATCTGAATTTCCCCTGTGACCTCAGCATAGCGTTTCTCTTAACATGGGAGACAAAATGACTAATCAACCTGCTGATAAGTGTTATGGAATGCTTTTTCTCCATCCTTCTGTGCAGATTCCTTCTGAGATGAAACCTGCTGCCTGACCTTCTGCATTGGAATTACTGTGTAAGTGTGGCTAGGCTTGAGATCCCTGTTCAATATAAATATTGTTATGCTCTCTCCTCTCATATAGACACCTCTCTTCAGCTGATAATGGCCTGCATGATTGCTGATTACTGACTGTACAGCAGTTCTGGCACTAGCCACTCCTAGTCACATTCAAGTAATATCCATGTTGGTTTACTGAGGAATTCATACGATTTAGGTCTCTCAGTTTGGGTGTCTTAAATAATGTGCAGGGGATGCAGTGTCTGTCATTGATACTAAGGAATAGTTCACTTGTGTTGCTATTCATATATGCAGAATCTCCCTGAAGGCTGGCTATGTTGAACATTTTGGGTAAAAATATAACAAAACAACAAGTTATGAGCATGCATTGAAATTTTCCAATGCACACTCATAACTTTGGTAATTACATGGACAGTATCCCTTAAAAGCAGCATAGCAGCCATGTTGGCTCTAACCAGAGTTTATTTCATAGGTTGCTGTCCTTCATTAGGAAGGAAGGAACCAAGCTCTTTTCTCCTGTGAGCTTGACCCTCTTGTTATTTCTTCTGTGTGAGATTCTGTGAAGTCTATATATACTGAATACAATATGCAGGCTCAAATGATTTAATCA
Organism: Neoceratodus forsteri; assembly: GCA_016271365.2. Classification (NCBI taxonomy): domain Eukaryota; kingdom Metazoa; phylum Chordata; order Ceratodontiformes; family Ceratodontidae; genus Neoceratodus; species Neoceratodus forsteri. Next base: position 650,054,188 of record JADMNL010000022.1, read on the forward strand.
TATTTTTATAAAAGAAAAATCAGGTCAAAATCAGGAACAACAAATACATGTTGTCTGCAGTAGGGGCCATCTTGGATGTCTGAATATGGTTTAATACGAAAACCTTCCTAAAAATCATCCTGAGTATTCTGCAATCCAGGAGAGGGTGTGGGAGAGAGAGAATGTTGTTGCTTTTTCAGTCCGAAGGCGATTTATGGAGTGCAATAATAAATGAATTACAGAGAAGTTAAGTTTTAGTTTGCAAACAGTAATTTATTGTGGTGGAATTTGAACAAAGACCACTAGATTCAAAGCTCTGGACTGTAACCACTAGACTAAACCATCCCCAACAATTCCTGTTTCTTTGGAACCAATTTAAGTTCAGTAAATTGTTTCCATTTCATAAGTAATCATCTTGTTCTACAAGTCCTGCTTGGTTGAAAATCAGATTTTGTATATTTACAGCATTCATTGTTTGTTTCAAAGGTATTTGCATCAAAGCAACTTACCAGGTTTGCATTATAACCAAGATGTTTTCCGACAATATGTTAGGTATCTGGAGCTACACCACTCTCTGTGTTTGTACAAGTATACATATTTAGACTTATTTAGGTCACAACAAAACAAATGTTGACCTTTAGGATTCAAATTTTTATCAGCCCAGTGGCACTGAGGATTGAGGTGCTGGACACCACACCTTGCACCACGCCAGTGACCTGGGTTCAGGAACAGACTCAGGGCACTGATGGTCAGCAGGAGAGGAGAAGATTGAGCATCCAGAAGACGTCTCTCCTCCTCTCCTTTGCTGGGGTGGGTTTCTGGGGATGTATCACTCTGCTGTGGCCTCCAGTGGAGATTGATAGCACTACGGGAGCAGAACCGCATAAGGAGAGGGACGCGGCGTACATCAGCACCATGGATGCTCAGATGTCATTGCACATCTGTGTCTTAGGGGAAACCATACAGGAACCCCCATTCATGACAGGATGATGCCTCAATGGGGTCCTGCCTGCCACCGCCAAACAATGCTGTTCTCAAGGGGCAGGGGCCTAAGGGTGATGCGGTATCTCTCCCCATCCACCTCTTCCAAGGTGTGGGGGCCCCTCCGTGGGGCAATCCATGGTCCTCCAGCCTTTGCTGAGGTTGCAGCAGAGGCTGCGGTTGCAGGTATGAGATCCCACATAACAGAGCTGATTGGGGAACAGATCCCCAGTAATGAATATGTGAGATAAATAGAATTGGAAAAAAAGGATTAAAATGTTCTCACTTTTATATATTTTTACTGTGAGTATGTTACAAATGAGTATTTATCAGATAATAATACTGTAAGAGCTCAATTGTAAAATTGCTTGTTTATAATATTCTGTCTGGCCATTAACTGTAAGATTACTTTGGCCTGAGCCACAAAGGTTCCTGCCCCTCTGCCAATGAAGAGGGATGAGAAAAGCCATGGAGTTCCCCATATGCACAGGCTAAACACCATTGGGACACTCTGTAAAATCAACAGGGTGACTTGATCCCCTCTGCACCTGATCCCTGAACCATACACCTTGCTTCATGGACATGTGGGATGTGCACAGAGACAAGGGGTGGTCAGTTATGCTCCTGATTCTGGCCCACACTTCTGTAGCATGGAAGGCTGGCAGAAATAGGTACTCACTATTCCTTCCAAGGTGCAGCAAAGTAAATATCTGCCTCCCTGCATTTCACCACTTGTAACTAGTCTGGACTTGAATGACCCTCTCCCTTACTGTTTCCAGCATTAGGAACCTCTATAACAGACCAGGGCATCATCAACATCAGCCAGTATTCTAGCCACAATGTATATCTGTTGTTTTGGGATATGGCAGTCCTTGGAGGATCACCACATACTGTCGTATTCCGTGGTCTCCTGCTCTGAGCAGAGTGGGGATCCACAACAGTGCAGACCTAGAAAATAAACTGGATGTCTGCTTTTTCAGTTAACACCTCCCCTGATGCCATGCCCAGCCCCTATGTGGGTCTCCACATGTGGGAGGTGTGGGTGAGGCTGTGGATCCTGTCTGCCCCTGCACATTGTTGGGGTATGCAACAGCACAGCCATGATATACCTGGTTTGAGAATATCCAAAACATCTTTGTGGATTGACCCTTTGTTATTTATGTTTTCTTTTCTGTAACTATTGTGAAACTTAACTTACTTTAGGTATGTAACTAATAACATCTGTACCTTGAATGTATATTATTTATATGCTTTCTGTAAATAATAAATACTTACGGTCCTACTGTATGTACCTAATTCTCTGTCGCCCCTGAAAAAGGACATGTACCTAATTCTCGTCACGCCTGAAAAAAGGACTTTTTGTCTCAGTGGCCTACCTGATCATCAAAATTCAAATAAATAAATAATAAAGGAATAATGCGACAGAGTGTGTGTCATGCTGGGATAACGCCTACGCCGGGGGGGTTGACGAGGCCACAGGCCGAGTGCATCCAATACCCCAGGCGTGGCATTATCCCAAACGACACACATCCTGAAGTGCATTATTTCTATTATACAATGGCTCGTTGTTATACAGAATAAAAAATAATTTTAAAGATGTTTTATGTGGAAAATTTTTTGTTTTTAAGAGAAGATGAAACAATCAATCAAAAGCTCCATAAAACAATCAATCAAAAGCTCAATCAAATGCTCATCTACATGGGTTCACAGTGCTGAGACTAGACCTGTGGCGTCATGCTGGGATAATGCCATGGGTCCAGCCCCAAACTGACCAATCACAGTCCAAGATTCTTTCTTGCCATTGATAATTAGCAATAATGTATGACAGGGTGTGGTATATCATGGGATATCATCACACCTCAGGTGGTTGGGCATGAGGCCACTGGCCGAGTGCATCCAACGACCGAGAAGTGACAATATCCCATGATATACCACACCCTCGAGTGCATTATTACTATTATGAACAGGGTCTAAAGTTTTCTGCAGTAAAAAAAAAAAAAATGTTGAAAACTCTTGAAAATGCATGTTTTCGTATGTTGGAGGAGTATCTTTAACAAAATAGTTCCTGGAGAGTTCTTGAAGCAGGTGGCACTGCTGTAAATGGTCTGATAATCTTTGTCAGGCTGCCAGCACTACTGTGTTTGATACAGTTTTACTGTCGACTTCCTGTTGATTCTTGGTAGTTAGTTGTTTTTGCACAGTGAATGTTTTTTTTTTTTTTTTTTTTTAAGAAATTCAGCGTTGTTGCCAGTGCTTTAGTGTGGTCTGTGTTTTTTGGGGGTCACTTGAGCGTGGATTGATATGTGGCATGAGGAAGCAGGACGACATCTGCATGTGAGTACCACTTGAGTTTCAGTATTTAGCTTGGTTGTGGTAGTAGAGGTAGGTACTGTAATTTTTTTAAACACTACTGCGATCAGTAAATGGGCAGCGCGCGCCTCTGAAAGGAGCGATCAAGAGAGAGATAGTAAACTCTCACACAGTAGCACTTTGTTGAAAAGAAGCGCGGGTTGAGTTGTGGCACTAAATTTGCAGCAGGATTACAGGGATGTTGGCAGGGAAATGAAGCGATGGCAAGTGTTTTTTTTTAATTTTGAAGAGCGCACTGGATCATTGTTTCTGGCAGCAGCATTGCGTTGTGCTGCTTTCTCTCATGGGCACAGTTGTAAGGAATACTGCTTTGAGAGCAAGGAGTCTGGTGGCTAGAGCTTTTGAAGCCATGATGATGTAGCCCGATATCATCACAGCTTCAGGGAACTCTTGGCCAATCAGCTTCCTGCATTTACAATCCCTAGTTCATAATAATAATTTAAACAATTTGTGTGTGGGTTATAAAACAATGTTGCTTTCTTCAGTAGAATGCACAAACAAATCAGAAGATCAACATAACAGAAACACTAGGGAGCAGCATAAGAAGAGTGCAGTTCAGGGAAGTTCTTTGTTTTTCCTTTTGTTTATTTTGAAATTGGAATTGTTTGTGCTGTAAAGGATTAAGTTGGTGGGGATTTAAATCAGTACTGTGAGTTACAGCTGTTACTGAGTGAAATTCTGGGATCTGATATTTAATCTGTGCTGTTTGAATTTTTGGAGCTTTTACTGGTGAGATTTAGTCAGGTGTGGAGCTCAGACAGTAAGCTGCAGTTTGGCCTTGTACATTTGTGTGGAGATTGAGAGGTGGTCGGGAAAGGGTCAGTGGTGATTGACTCTCACAAGAGCACAGAGTAAGGACAGTGCTTCAGGAAGCAAAATGGGCAAAGGGGTATTGATAATAAGGTAGGAAATAAGATGCAGGGTGGTTGGGGAAGGATGGTAGGGAGATGCAATCAGAAGGAGATGGACAGCAGTGTCCTACTGGTTGAAGACTGTATAATAAATGGAATTAGGTGGGGAAATGAGAGACAAAAGAGCACAGTGTGGGTGGAGTGTCAGCCAGGAATGATAGCAGCGAAGATCGTTCATTATATCCCTCAAGGGGAGGCAGCAGGATGAGAAACTGCACCTGCTGTTCCAACTGGAAATGAATGACCTAGCAGGAAGTAGCCTAATGGAAGTGCAGGTTAGATTCAGACTTCTAGCTAGATACTATAGCAGCCTAGGGTTTAAATCAATGTTGTTCTCAGAGCTGTTACCAGTACCGAGGTGAGCACTGATAGGAAGTCAAGGATTAGGGAGTTCAACTAATGGTGTGAGCAAATGGGATGGCTTGGTAGGGACTGGGATCTACATGGGAGGACGAGAGCCTATTTGCACTGGACAGACCTCAACTGAACAGTGAGGGGTAGCACTACTGAAATGCAAGCTAGGCAACACACAGTGGATACCTACAATTTAAACTAGGTTGGGGGAATCTGCTCCACAAGTGGAAAGCATAGTAGGTTAGCAGCCCCCCAGGATAGCACTACATGGCTTGGCAAGTGGGTGGAAGGGTAAGTGGAAACAAAGGGGAGACTGATGGAAGGAATTGTCTGGAAACGCCAGAAGTTTAGGAAATAAGACGGTGGACCTGGTGGCCATTATGAGGGACAAGAGATTAGATTTAGTTGCAATAAGTGAGACCTGTTGGACAGAGCATCACACCTGGGAAACAACCATTTCAGGCTATAGAACATTCAGAAGGACAGGGAAGGCAAGAAGGGGGAGGGGTTGCCTTATACATCGGGAAAGGCATCAGTGTTACTGAACGGCAAGAGGAGGAAGGGGAGACTGAGCTGCTGTGGGTAACACTAGGTAGGAAGACAGGTAAATCCCTGTGGCTGGGGGTGGTATACAGGCCACCTGCACAAGGAGAGAGGAAGACGATAGATGGCTAACTCAGGCAATCACAAGGCTGGCACAGAAAAGTGAACTGCTGCTGGTGGGTGATCTGAACCTCCCAGATGTTGACTGGGAAATCCAAGATGCAGCTTTGGCAAGGAGCAGGGAGGCATTAGTTGAACTGCAGGAGGTATTCCTTCAACAGCTGGTCAGGGAACCAACAAGTGGAAGCAACTTGTTGGACTTGGTCCTGACTAATGGGGAGAGGTGGAGAGGTGTGGTGTGAGAAGCCTTAGGTACCAGTGACCACAGTGTTATACAGTTCAGGGTCAGGGCAGGGAGGTAGACAAGTAAGACATGGACTTCAGACATTCAGACTTTAATAAGATGAGAAAGGTAGTTAGGAAAAGATGGAGGTATGGAGAACATAAGGGAAGTGGAGAAACTCAGGGAAGCTATCAGGGTAGACAATTAGGAAGCAGCAGAAATGTGCATAAAAGATAAGGAAGTGCAGGAGGGGAGGAGACTGCTCTGGTTCACTATAGAGGTGGCGGGGCAGTCAGGGAAAGGAGGAGGACTTTCAGAAATTTAATATGACACTTAGAGAGGAGGATAGGGAGGAGTATAGGAGAAGAAGAGTCTGGCAGGAGGGAGATCAGAAGGGCAAAGCAGCCACTGAGGAGAAAATAGCCAAAAGGGCCAGAAGCAGGGATACGACATTGTTTAGATATGTACGGGAAAGGAAAAAGAGCAGGGCAGAAGATTGCTAGACTGAGGGGAAGGAAGGAAGGATAAACTTGGAGCAGGACTATGAAAAGTAGCGGCAATAAATGAGTATTTTAGCTCGGTGTTCATGGAGGAGGTGGAAGGCTGGGATCTGATGCTAGCACCTAAAGGGAAGGGAGCAAATGGGTGGATCAGAGCCCATTCACTGTAGATAGTGTCAGGGATGAGCTGGATGGACTCAGGGTGGACAAGGCAATGGAGCCTGATGAGATGCACCTCAGAGTGATCAGAGAATTGATGGAGGCACTGGCGCACCATTGACAAAGCTCTTCAACCAGTCCCTGGATATGGGGAGGGTGCTGGAGGACTGCAGGAGTGCTGGACGAGTGCCCTTGCACAAGGGAGGTAGAAGGGAGCTGAAGGAGAACTATAGCCCAGTCAGCCTCATGTCTGTGATGGGGAAAGTAGTGGAGGCATTAATCAAGGAGGTGGTGGTGGTGAATTACCTGAGGAGTGTGGGTTGTAGGACAGCAGACAACATGGCTTCACCAAGGGAAATCATGCCAGACAATCTAATTGAGTTCTTTGATTGGGTGACTCGGTAATTGACCAGTAAGGGTGGTGGACATGCCCTATCTGGACTTCAGCAAGGCCTTCGTCACTGTCCCTCATAGGATGTTGGTGAGCAAGATGGAAAGCATGGGGTTGGGATGAAAAATAACAGGCTGGGTTGAGGCCTGGCTAGTAGGAATAATTCAGAAAGTAGTGCTTAGCGGGTGCACTCCGAGATGGCAAGGGTGAGGTGGAGTGCCACAGGGGTCAGTTTTGGGTCCACTCCTTCAACATCTACATCAGTGATATTGTGGAGGGCTGCCTATTTGCCAATGATATAAAAATCTGCAATAGGGTGGACATCCCAGAGGAGAGTGGAAGACATGATGAGGGGCCTCAAGACACTCACGGAATGGGCCAGGAAATAGCAGCTAAGGTTTTAATGCCAAGACGTGCACTGTGATGCACCTATGGAGGAAAAACATGAAAGTGGGATACACGTGCGGGGAGGAAATCAAAGAATCACAACAGGAAAGGGACCTGGAGATCATAGTATCCTCAAACCTAAGGAAGTTTTCTAATGTAGTAGAGCAGCGGGAAGGGCCAATTGAATGCCTGCATGCATAGGCAGGGCATTACTAGCAGAAGAAGGAGGCTATAATGCCCTTCTACAAAGCCATGGTGAGGCTGCAGTTAGAGTATGGGGTTAGTTTTGAGACCACACCTCCGCAAGGATATAGATGCATTGGAGAGGGCTCAGAGAAGGGCAACAAAGATGGTGAAGGATATGCAGAGGAAGACATAAGCAGAGGTGTAAGAAGATGAACCTGTACATGTTAGAAATAAGGAGGAGAGGGGACATGATTAAAACCTTTAAATATGTAATGGGGCTCAATAAAGTAGGTGAAGGGGTCATCTGAGGAGGAAGGAGGGAGCTAGAACTAGAGGCACAGCCTCAGATTTCAAGGACTTAAGTTCAGGGCAATTTGATGGGGTGCTTCTTCATAGAGGTGGTGGAACCCTGGAACAAACTGCTAGATGGAGTGGTAGGAGCTGAGACGGTGGAGGAATTTAAGAGGGCATGAGACAGGTATATGGGACTGAGTATTTGGGGAGGTGGAGGCAGGTATGGAGGGGGTATGTGAAAGGGAAGGTTGGGCAGACTGGATGGGCTGGATGAGTCCTTTTCTGCCATAAAATTTCTAGGATTCTATGATTTTATGGTATTTATTTTATCTTGCCTTAGTGAGATTCACAACCATGAAAATATAACAAACAAAACTATGCTTTTTTTTATTGCAGAAAGTCCCTGGTGTTACTTACTCATGTATGGGTTAAACCTTGCCAGCATTCCTTTAGAAATCCCATCTTCAACTGAAAATATGGATTCAGTTACAATCAACTGCCAAAACTGTATAATGATCTTTTCAGTATGGTCCCTAACCTTCTGTATCTGGACCTCACAAGGTAATTATTTTACGGTTGTATAGGAGATGATACAATATTTATAATCAATAAATTTAAAATAATTGATATGGGTAAAATGCATTGGAATAACAGTGTTTCTTACTGCTTTCAATAGGTGATGGTTTTACTCCTTGTACTCATAAATTTGAAATATTTGAAAGTTTATCTTTAATATTTTGTTGTGTAATTTTCCACAGCCAAACTGTATGATGAATGCAAACTGTAGCTCGACAATCTGCTGTGGACCGTTAGGCTTATAGAAATTAATAATAAAATATAAGTACTGTATGTTGATATTCCTAGAGTTAAAAGCAAGTGTGCATATACTAAATACTGTAATATACTTGTTTGGTAGTTTGAGTTTAGTTAGGGTTTGAGCTGGATGTTCAGTGTTAAATAGGTAGGTAACTGGCTGGGCGGCAGGACACAGAGGGTGGTGGTAAATGGCTGTCACTCCACAGAGGGAAGAGTGACCAGTGGGGTACCACAGGGATCAGTGCTGGGACCGGTCCTATTCAACATCTTCATCAGTGACATTGCACAGGATATAGAAGGCAGAATTTCACTGTTCTGCTGATGACACAAAGCTCTGTAACAGAGTAGACACACCAGAGGGTGTAGACAGAATGAGAAGGGACCTGCAGAAACTTGAAGAATGGTCAAGGGTTTGGCAGTTGAAATTCAATGCAAAGAAGTGCAAGATAATGCATATGGGGCACAAAAACCCTGGCACAATATATCAGTTGGGGGTGAGGATATAGCATGCACCAAGCAGGAAAGGGATCTTGGGGTTGTCATCTCTGATGACCTCAAGGTAGGAAACAGTGTGACAAGGCATCAGGTAAAGCAAATAGGATGCTGGGATGTATAGGCAGGGGCATCACCAGCAGGAAAAGGAGGTCATAATTCCGCTATACAAGACACTAGTGAGGCCCCACCTGGAGTACAGTGTACAGTTCTGGAGACCATACCTACGTAAGGACATAGACAGGGTAGAGAAGGTTCAGAGGAGGGCAACAAAGATGGTGCATGGGTTGCATCACAAGTCCTATGAAGACAGGTTGAAGGAACTGAACATGTACTCCCTGGAGGAGAGGAGGGAGAGAGGGATATGATAGAGACATACAAGTATCTTACAGGGAGGAACAGGGTGCAGGAAAACACTATTTTAAGCGAAAAAGATGTTTCAGGACTAGAGGGCATGGGATGAAGTTGGAGGGAGGACGATTCAGAGGAAACATGAGAAGAATTTCTTCACAGAACAGGTGGTGGACAAGTGGAACACCCTGCCAGAGGAAGTGGTGGGGGCTGAAACAATCACGGGTTTAAGAATGCATGGGATAGACATAAAGGAATTCTAGAGGTCAGGGGTAAGGGAAATAGACTTCTAGGAAAACAAGCCGAACTTACAAGCTCAAATGGGCAGACTAGGTGGGCCATAGGCCCCTTATCTGCCGACACTGTCTATGTATCTATGTATGTATCTATGTTAAACCCAAATCTTGCTCCTTAATACCTTTGGCGGCCTTCAAAGAAATTGCAGAATTTGGCAGAGCAGTTCTGGTGGCAAGTTATCAGGACGTGGAAGTTTTGTGATGAACACTCATCCAGATTCAGAGATCTGAAATCCCAAAAATAAATAAAAGCACCAATTACTGTAAGTATTTTTGGCTGTCATTTACAGCCATGATGGCATGGCTTTTGTTCTGAAACATTAAAGATAGAAGGGCCTGTGATAAAGGTGTGCCTTTAGAAGTTTGCGTGTCAAAATTTTAACCAGTTTTAGTGTTACAAGGTTTGAAATTTGGCTTGATCATTCTCATTAGGGTTTTGAGGTTTAATTTCACATAGAACCTAAACATTCTTCTTTCATGAGCCATTTTAGGTCATGACTAACTGTATTTGTGGGTAAGGTTGTAACAGCCACAATTTTTTCTGGTGTGAAAATGTTGGAAAACATATACTGTAAAATGATGTTTTTTTAAAGCAAACACATGCACCTCAGAAAACATGACCCATTTAGTAGGGTGGTCAAATATCTTATTTTGAATATTCATCTGAGTATTCATAATCGAGGCCTCAAATATTTAAAAATATGGTATTCGTATTCAGTATCCATGGACCTGGTTGGGGAATAAAATATAGCCTCCACCCTCCTCCTTGGCCAATCATCTTAAGCTAAAACCCCATCCCCTCACCCTCTGCAACAAAGCCCACTACCTCTCTTTCTCCCCCTGCAACCACAATTTAATGTTGATGTATGATTTCAAAAAGCACTCATGATGGCAGCTGGCATGAGCTGCCACCAAAGCCAGCTGCCAATTTTTCTACATACGAACATATGAAATTGCCAGCAGATAAAGGCCTTATGGTCTATCAAGTCTGCTCAGTTGTGCAGCTAGCAGTTCTTATACTGCAGCTGCCTATCCCTCACCCTCCATTGACCTTCCCCTTACCCAGTCCCATCCCTCCACTGACCTTCCCCTTAAGTCCCATCCCTTGAAGAAGAGCACTGTTCTTAGGATACCACTTCATCTGGCAATGTGTTCTACCCAGACACCACCCTTTCCATAAAAAGTGTCTCCTCATTTCCTCCTGAACCTTCCCCTTCCAATCTATGATTGTTCCCTCAAGTGTCCCTCCACTTCCTTAATTTGAAAAGCCTCTCTTCCCACCTTATTTATTCCTTCAGGTACTTGAAGGTTTCAATCATGTCCCCATTCCTCCTGTCCTCCAGGAGTACATGTTCAACTACCTCAGCCTGCTCTAAGGGTAAGATCCTTAGCCCTGGATCATTTTTTTCCTGTGCTGCATCCCTTCCAGTAACCTAGATACATAGATACACAGATACATAAATGTTGTCAGCAGATAAGGGCCTGGTGGCCCATCCAGTCTGCCTATCCCTCTTTCTAATGCTTAATGTACCTTAGATGCTAGGAGTTCCTTTATATTTATTTATTTTGGTCTTTGGTAACTGGGTAAGGCCCACTAGGCACAAGTGCCCATTTTCAGGGTGACCTGGGAGCACTGGGCAGTTAAGTGACTTGCTCAGAGTCACACAGAATGTAGTGGAGGTTGTGAGAATCAAACCTAGGTGTGGTCTGCTGGATGTACCAAGCTCATTCACAGTTCATTACTCTAACCTCTAGGCTATACTGCCAGTTCCTAACATCCTTCTTCAGGTACTGTCACCAGAAATGCACACAGTACTCCAGGTGTGGACTAACCAGTGACCTGTATAGTGGCAGGATTACCTAAGCCCCTCCTGGAGGATATGCCTCTGCAATGCAACCCAGCATCCTGCTGGTCTTTGCAGCTGCCTTTCTTCACTGTGCTGAGTTGTTCATTGCTGCCATTATAATCACCCCAGATCCTTCTCCTCTTCCATCTTGGCTAGTTGAATTCCTTGCTGGTAACTTCTCCTTGTTTTTTTGTGCCAAAATGTAGCACTTTGCATTTATTGGCATTGAACCCTAGATGCCAAGTGTCTGACCAGGCCTCAACTTTGCCAGATCATCTTGCAACAATTGCCACCCTTCTAAATCATCCACTACTGCTCCCATCTTGGTGTCATCTGCAAACAGACTGATATTGCTCTTGATGCCTATTGAGATGTCTGCTATAGAGATCCCAAACAACACGGCCCCAGTACAGAGCTCTGTGGCACCTGTTTGTCACCACCCTTGGAGATGAGAGCTCCTCCACCACCACCCTCTGCTGTCTTCCTTTCAACCAGTTCACTACCCATCCCACCATGTTCATCCACAGCCTTGTGCCTTCCAGCTTATTTCCTAGCCTCCCATGCAGCACTAAATTGAATGCCTTACTGAAATCCAGGTAGAGACATCCACTATATGGCCCTTTCTTGTCCTGGATACCCAGTAACTACCTGAGACAAACACATGCTGTCTGCTGTCCTGTAGCCCATTAGCATCTAGGAGGGAAACCAGCCTTTCCTTCAAGAATGCCTCCATCAGCTTTCCATGATGGACGTGAGTCTTACTAGTCTGTAGTTTCCTGGCTCATCTTTGGTGCTGCTGTTGTGAGAGTTACCACATGCACCATCATCTAGTCCTGAAATCGCTCCCTGAGTCTAGGGAGGCATTGAACAGGTCTGCAAGGGTTCTGTCTGGACTTCTGCAAGCTCCTTTAGCACCTTGGGGTGTATACCATCTGGCCCAGGTGCCTTGTCCACCCTCAGTGCCCTAAAGGCCTCCAGTACCCTGCCCACTGGGATTTCCCTGTCTGCCACCTCTTCCACCCCCGTGCCCACCCTCCCATCCCCCTTGGGTAAAGCTCCCCCTTTCTCTTTAGTAAATACTGAGCAGAAGTACTCATTTAATGCTTCTGCCTGTTCTGCCCTGTTTCCAACCCCCATCCCTCCTAATCCTTATTATCTGGTCCTTACAACTCTTTTCTCCATGATGTACCTGAAACGTCCTTCTCCCCTCTTTGATGCCCTGTGCTGGCGTGAGTTTCCTGGATGCCTTGGCTGCCCTGACTGCTCTTGTCACCTCCTTCAACTCCTTCAGGTATTCCTCCTGTTCTTCCCTCTCCATTTTTTTGTACCTTCTAAAGGCAGCTCTCTTCTTCCTTAATTTTCCTCTGACCCCCCTGCTCACCCAGCTAGGCTTCTTGGTCCTAGCCCTCTTACTCTGGACCCTTGTTCATGTTAGGGTTGCTTCCTCAATTCCCAGTTTAATGATCTCCACTTCTGGTTAGTGCCCATATTTGGATGGATGCTGGCCAGATGCCCCTGTACTATTTCCCTCATCCTCCAGAAGTTGGCGTCCTGAGTATAACACCCGTGTGCCCATTCCTACTTCCTTTCCTGTGTTTATCATGAACCAGACTGAGTTGTGGTCTCTTCCCACCAGTGGTTTTCCACCCCAGCTCCCTCACAAACTCACCGTTCACCAGGATGAGGTCTAGAGTGTTCCCAACCTGGTTGGCTCATTGACCATCTGCAACAGGAAGCTGTCCTGGAAAGCGTCCAGAAGCATCTGCCCTCATATAAGTGGTGGCTGGGGTTGAAGTCCCCACAATCACTGTGCTGCCCATCCCACAGGTCCTTCTGATCTGTCCTGCTAGTTCCTTTCTAACTCCTCAGTCTGAGAGGGTGGCCTGTACAACACTCCCATCCTGAGGGTTCTGTTTTTGGAGTCCTAAAGCTGCACCCATAATGACTCCATGCTGCCCTCCTCTCTTCTTCCCTGACACACTTTAGTCCTTCCTCACATACAGTGCCACCCCTCTTTCTTTTACCTTGTCCTTCCAAAATGTCTTATACCCTGGTACTGCCAAGTCCCCATCATGGTAATGGGTGGCCTATGTCTTGGTGATGGCCACCATGTCCGCCCCCATCTGCCATGAGAGCCTGTAACTCTGCTGTTTTGTTCCCACTCCTAGCATTCAAGGTTACCACCCTCTGACTGCTTTCTTCCCCCATTTCCTACTTTCCTCTCTTCCAGCATCCTGTCCTGACCCAAGTCCCTTGCTGCTGGTATAGGGGGTAAGCTTGTTTGACTTCCATTCTTGTGGGTCCTGCCTGACTCCTTCCCACTGCCACCTCCCTCTTCTATTTTAAATTCTCATTGTTTATTAAGTATTGCCCTAGTTTCTGTTTCAATACCACCTTCCCTCCTCACTCAAGTGTAGCCTACCTTAACTTGGAGATACTTGCCTTCCAGATCCTTCCCCACCCCTCCACCAGCCTATATCCTTTGGACTGACACCATTCTCTTAGCCCACATGTTAAATTTCTCTATCTTCAGCTTCCTTGCTGTGCTTACCTTGGGTACTGGAAACAGCTCTGAGAAAGTTATCGATTTTCCTACCTCCTCACAAATCAGCCATGGTTCCTCAAACCTCCTCTGACTACATCTACTGTACTTCCCACCAGGTCATTTGTTTCCAAATGCTGAACTATGTGAAGTTTCTCCCTACCCCACTTAGTGTGCTTCAGAGACTTTCACCCCTTTCCGCTGTCATGCCTGTGAGGCCTCCACCCATATGATGACTATGCCTCTACCCGTGCTTCCCATCTAATTCCTTTCAGAACTGAGTGTCCTAGCAGTAGGGTCCCACCCTCATTTTCATGTTCTGCTTGCCTCTCCAGTCTTTCTCAGTGCAGTTGTTACCCCTTCCACTCGTGCAGTAACATCCCCTGTCTCTGTCCTGTTATCCTTCTCCCTTTCCTCTGATTTTACCTCCCTCCCTCTCCACCGGGTTCCACCTGCCTCCTCCTCCTGATGCATCCCTATCCTTTCTCATACCTCCCTCGCCCCTTCCCACTACCCCTCACTCAGCCTAACCCCCATACTATACCCCTCAACTCCTTGACCCACTCCCATTCAGTTCATGCCTTGTCTGTGATCACCTCCTCCACTCTGCACTCACCCAATCATATCCCCAATCCTGCTATTTCTTTGAACCAATGTTTTGATGCCCTTCACTACCACCTTATTTCCTCCTTCCTTGCTTACCACCCCACCTCTACTGACTCTGTGACAGTAAGATTCCTCCTTCCCTCACGTCCCTCCATTTTTCCTTCATTCCTGCCCTCATTTATCCTCTGAATGGGAACCCCTGTCTCCTTCCCCATCTGCTACTGTATTCCTGCTCCTCCTGTCCCTCTTTGATCTGCCCTCCCCATAGTTACCCTCCTTCCCTCCCCTGCCACTGAGTTGTCTTTCATCGCAGCCCTCAGTTCCCTCCTGAGCTTCATTTGTAAACAGCTGATCTCATTCCTAAACTGCTTAATCACCTGCACACCAAACACCCTCCAACTCTTCATGCAATTTTTGAAAGATTGCACTCCACAGCTATTGCAGTCTACCACCCTTCCCATCCCACGGTCTGCCCACCAACATCCCTTGTTTTCGTAGGATGCCCACACCACCCATGACCCATCCCAGCCACTTTTTCCAGTTGTGCTCATGATTCCTCAACTCCTGATACCTTACCTTCATGTAAAGTTAGCCAATCAACAAAGCTTGCCCCCAATAAATGCAGTTTGTCTCCTAGTCCAAGCAAGGACCCCCTCAATTATACCTATTAAAGCCCTTTTCTACTAGGCTGTGTGCTGATGAAAAAGAACAAATCACAGTATCCTTCTCATTCTTCTGCCTGCTTATGCCTCCTAATTGCTATCTGCTATCTTCTATCTGTTTCTTGTTTTGTTCTGCTTGTAACATCATGTGTGGTTGCAGGATGTTGCAAAGCACTATAGAAGCCACACTATAAATGAAGGCAGAGCCTTCGGGTGAGTGGGAGGATTAACCCCACAGGCTAAAAGCAATCAGCCAAGGAGTTCCCAGGCAGGGCTGGTCCAATCTTTGCCTCACCCGCTTAGATGCTGCTAGAAGCTTCCACAGCTGCAGCAGAAAAAAGCAGAGGCACAGCCCTAGTCAGTCCAGCAGCCTAAAGCTACTGAAATCAAATGCAAAGGCAGTGAAATTAGTAGAAAATCCCTGAAATGCTTACAGCAGCTGAAGATCCAGCCACGCCCTTACAACTCACACTTTTTATTGCAATAAAAACTCCCTCCACACCAGCAGACCCATCACCCACCCTCCTCACCCCCAGCACACAAATGTCATAACACAAAACTCACTAGATGTGGCAAAGGTGACTGAACAATCCATCCTCCTCACCAGCCAGTCACTTTCTTCTAAATGAATGTGGTTCCATGCTTGATTGCATAGTAAAACAACTGATCATGTAATCAGCTATTTTATTATGTGTGCAAGTCTGGCACCTTTTCCATTCAAATGAAGGCAGCTGGCCATGGAGGAGGGCAGGTTGTGCTGCTCACTTTTTCTTCACCTTGGGGGCCTCATATTATAGAATTTGGGTGCTAGGAGTTGGGAGAGTGACAGCTGGGGGCTGTTCCAAGGGAGGTGGGGCTGATTTATTTACAATAAAAAGCATGAGTGGAGTTGGTGGCTAGCCACACTAGTGCCGGGTTGTGCTGGTCACCAATCATGACATTTTGTTTATTAAACCACAGCAAATACCTTAATTTGTGAGTGCTGGAGAGTAAGGGAGTTGGATTGGGCATTGCTGCACAGGGTACTGTAGATGATAGAGGTGTACTTTAAGATGATTGGGCTGGGGAACAGGGTGAGGGGTTGATTCTTTCTTTTGTTTAGTGTAGTATTTTCCTAATAAAAGTAGGCATTAATAGTGCAACTATAATTATTCATATCTGAATAATGTATAATGCATTATTCGTAGTATTCAGGAAACAGTATTCGTTACTTGCACCCCTACCATTTACTTAGATTCTGGTGTTGGGTTGTTGAGAAAATAGCCCAGAATTACCTTTGCTGGGCACCCTGAAAATCTTTGATCACGAAGCGTGCTGAATGGTCTATTTTTCTGGTTGTGAGCCAAGATTCCTTTTGTCACAGTTAAAGTAAGACCAAAGACTGTCAGATTGAACATAAAAATAAATGAAGACCCTCTTGTTTTGTCAGGAGCCTTTTAAAATCAGGTTCTATTGGATATGCAACACAGATTTTAGCATACAGACTGGCTGTTGTAACTGAGCTGCTAAAACTGCTTCATCCCTGATTGATGTTATCCTCATTAAAACAATGCAGTCAGGCATCTCTTTCTCCTGGTTTATGTTTTTTTCTGCAGCTTAATCTCCTCAAGAGTTTGTTGTAGGACACTGAAAGTGTTGATCATTATAGTTAAGTGTTCTAGAACTTCAGTTGACATTTTGGTTTCTCTTGTCTTTAACAAATATTCATTTTATAAATAGTATTTTTAATGAGTTTGTTCCTTCACACAGTGCCTGCTGACTTTGATTCCTTAGTTTAGTGTACTGAATGCTGGTGAGAATTTCAGTACTTAAGTGGTTTTGTTGTTTAATATTTGTTTTTCTTTGTTTAGTTTGTCACAGGATAGCTACAGCTGTAAGATAGTTTTTCTTGATGAAATATACTGTATATATTACTGACTAGGAATGTTTTATGTATAAAACAAACACAAAAAATCTCTATCAATTTTTTCAACAACACTGTTAAGTGTCGATTCAGCTAGAATAGATTGCATTCTTGGGGATACTGGCCAATGAACAGCAGGATTATAAAATATGCATATGCTTATGTACAAATAAAATTAAAACTGGAATATTAAGCAGGTTTCACATTTTTAGGGCAGAATTGAATTTGCAATTTGGATGCCATGCTCTTCTATCTGATATGAATTAATACCAACAGCAACAGTATTCTATAATCAATCTGCCCTGCCAACCATCCATCATCAAACCGCTACTGCAATCTACCAATCATGCAGTCAGAATTCATACCATATTGCCATACTACAGCTTATTCATGAAGAAATACAGTGAGAATGCATTACACTATTACTTTCTAAAACTGTAAATGTACTTTATATGGTTGGGATTTGGAACTAATAAGATATTTTATATTTCACCAAAGTCTTCAACTCTCAAATTCATTTAAAGCAGATAGAAAATGCACAATTCTGTGGTTTGAATTCACCATATGCAAGTCCATAGTTTTATTTATTTATTTTTCCTTGTATACCAGCTGTTTGAGAACAGTAAATCTTGAGGGGAAATCAAATCTTAAGTCTGAGTCATAGAGGTTGACTATTCAGTTGACACCAAATTTTGTGTCGGGTTACAGTAAAATTGTAATTTTATGGCTCATACTGCTAGACAGTATGTAAAATTATGAGTAGACATATACAGTGAAGCCAGGCAGCCGGATGCAACATAGTAATGCTGTAGTATACTGCAGGGAGCAGTGTCATTCTACAGTAATGAAGCCCACTTGTAGTGCAATATTTTGTTATGTCATTTACTGTAAGTTACTGTATTGCATCATGGCTGGATCCACTGTAGTATCATCTCCTGACATCACTTCACAGAAATCATATAGCACTCTAAAACCGCTGTCAGCAAAGATGCAAAAATGTCAGGGTTTACCTATATGAAGGGACATAATGTCAGATTCCTTAACTGTCTCTTAGAAATATAGATTTGCTCATGCTACAAGCAATTTCTTTTCACAGTGTCTGTCCCAAATAAAGATGTTGAAAAGTTTAATTAATTAGCAAAGTTAAGTAGAATTCACCAAATTCATCTTCATGAATAAATTGCATGTTTTTATTCTATTTAATACACAATTCGATTTTGGCAACCTCACCTGACAACTTCACCTGTAACATCTCCCTGAGGAACACTGAAGCAAAGTTGGGTCAAAATGAGGCTTTTGATAAACAGGTGTCTCGAGGTCAGCAGCCCCTGCCCACCCCAACCCCCACTCTGCAGCAGCCTGAAACCCCTGTGTCACTCTTCCCACAGGCTACATCCACTCTTCAGTCTCTATCAGAGTAATTCCAAAATTTTCTGAGCAATGTGTGATCCAGTTACACCCTCTTTGCAAGAGGGTATGCTAGCAAATACCCAACAGGTTTCTATCAGCAGAATTGAGCTTAGTGCCATTTTGGCCTGGCCATAGTTGCATACTACCACAGCTACATGTGCCTAATTTGCCTAATGTACAGATGGGAACTACCAGCTGTTTGGCCACTGGTTCATAGAGCCATATTGAGATGTAGGTATGGGGATACGGGATGCGGAATGTAGCAGAGCACAGATTACCATGCATGGCACAGTCCCATAAAGATTAGGAATAGCACAGGTGGGTAAGTACTTTGTGAAAGAATCTCCCATTTGGGACAGACATGAGCCATCAGTGTTCTAAATCCTCAAATGGCAGTAGATCAATTGCCAGCACTTCAGTGGTTGCTGCATTAAGTTCCATGTTGTTGCATGTTCAGGTGGGTATTTGGCATTGTGTATAAACATGCTATGCAGGTTAGGCCAGATTTTTCTGGATTTTGGGCTACCAAAGAGCTGGACTTGGCTTGGCAGCATTGCCAGTGGGGAAGCATTTAACCCAGGATTCATTGATGCTGCTCAAAAGAAAGCTGTGATTTGGAGTGTTTCCTTTTATCACTTAAAGTTTATTTGTTTTGTTTTTGTAAAACATACAACTGTATTACATACCATAGTATAAAGCGGCTCTCTGTTAACGTTATATCTCCCCAACAGGCAGAATCATTCCATTGGTACAAGACACCTGGTATAACTTTCTGTTTATTTATAGATTAATCCCAGATTTGGAAGCTATTTAAGGGGAGCAAGTGGCAGTACACCCCACAGACATAGATATTTATTTAGTTAGTTTTTATGACTGGGTAAGTGCACCAGACAAATTCTGTCTATTTTCAGGCATGACCTAAGGGAGTGAGATACAGAAGAATGCCAACTGACCTTCAACCAGCTTAGCTGTTGCTGGTATTTTTAGTGAATGGGGGAAAATTGGCTAGGCACAGGGAAACTGGGAAATTCCCATATCTGCCAGCAGGGGGCTTGAATTCCTGGGAGCAGAATGGAGGAGCCAATTTTGAAGCCAAACAGAGGAGGAAGAGGAGGAGGAGGAAGCGCTGATGTGGCAACGGAGGCTGGTGTACCTGTAGAGGCTTTGATCTCATCCTCTGCTGGTCCAGCAATGGAGAACTTGCTCTCAGAAGCTACTGCACTGATGACTGCAATGGAAACGCCAGCATGTGGTGAGGATTTGCAAATGCATCTGATAATGATGAATCTTGTGATGAAGAGGCACCTTCCCTCACTCTCGGCCCGCAGACAAATTCACTGCACTAGAGTTGCTGCGAAATAATGGACCCAAACCCTTCCTCCTTACCTGGGTGCTACCTTAATATCTCAACCCCCATCTGTCTACTCGCTATATCACTTGGATACCAGGCTTTTCCAAATTCCTCCTCATGCATTCCTCTATGGGTCAGGCAGCTTTCAAATACCAATTACCAAAACTCTGGAATGACCTGCCTGCTGATATCCACCACTCCTCCAATCATAGACACCTCAACACCTGCCTCCTCGAACATTTCCTCACGGCCTGCTCTTGCTCCTTGCCTACACAATCTTAGTCCCCAAGTCCTACTGGTCTACTTCACTGGGTTGATAACAACTTAAGCACTGGCATTGGGTGCACTGGGTTCGCACCCTAGATTGTTCCTCTCTTAAAACTGTAAACTTGTAGTGGATATAATTCTCAGTGCTATGTATGGAATTCACTGTGCATGTTATAGTTTATATATAGGTTTTGCATGTCCGCCCTAGCTACCTATTGTATAGTGTCTCATAAACTTCTATGTACAGATCATATATGTATTGCTGTCCCTCCCCTGATTTCCCAGGTCACATCTGAAACAAGTGGTCCTCCGCTCAGTATGCCTGCCTGGTTAAACTCTTAAATAAATAAGTTTTTTTCGACTCACCAGATTCCAGAAAAGATGTTTATGGCTGGCCTTAAGTAAACCAGGAGGCGCAAGATGCAGGAGCTGAGTGGTGAGAAACACCTGCCATGGTGCCTTGTACATCTCCAGTCTTGCATACTCCTGTAGAACCCATGACTGTTATTTTGCAGCATGTAGAGAATGCAACCATGATATTGCTAACTGCACAGTCTAGACCTGAACTAATGAATGTAGACAAAGGCTCTGATTCAGCATTTCAGCAATCATTGGATGCGGTAAGTGAAAAGCCATTGTTCAAGCTAATGTAAATATGTAGTGCCCTGTTAAATGCGGTGATCCCCTGATCCTCTGATACTTCATTTGGGAGGCATAATACCCCAGAATGCCAAAATCGAATCCTCAGCCTTCTTCTTGGATGGTAGCTAAAGCCCTATCTACTGCAGGCTGGAAACATTCAAAGGAAGGGTTCTGACAGATGACTACATTTTATCCATTCCAGAGATGCCCCCATGGCCCAGCTTGTATTAATATCCCAAATACTGCCCCTCCGGATGACACTGAATTAGATTTGAGAGCTGATGATGTAATACATGACTACCCTCCTCCAGGCCTCAGGCCACCTGCCCAAGACACATCCCTTACAAAAATATAGATGTTCTGTGCATAGCAGAATTCATGCCACATACTTAATTGTGCAATGTTTGCATGCAGTTTGCATTCACAAAGTGATCCCAAATGAACCAGGTCTAAAAACAAATCAGGTTTGCATGCTACAAGTTTGACATGTGTGCAGAAGGTAAGCTGGTGTGAACATCTTCTAAAACTTACATCAGGTTAGCATGTTGCACACTTGACATCATGAGTGCAGCAGTTAGCTGGTGTGAGCATCATTTAAACACCACATCAAGTTCACATTCTGCATGCTTGCCATGTGTGCAGCAGCTAGCTGGTGCAAATGTCATCTAAAAACACATCAGTTTCTATTTCTTATACTACTGCTAGCAATTAGATTCATTAAAATACATTTTATTTGAATTCCTTTATAAATTAGATAAACTCATTAATTATGTTCCTTTGCAAGTTCTTTAATGTCTTTTGATTTTGTCTTTGAATCACCATTAATTGGTAAAGTATTGTTTGCTTACTGCATTAAATGCCTAGGATATAGCCAGTCAACATCCCTCATTCCAGATATATGAAGAGGGGCCTCTGTTGTAAAGCCTATCCTTTTGTTATGGACCATGCAGATCCCTATGCATATTTAGTGCTACAATTGTGTTTTCTATGACTTTTCAGCTCACTTACTTTCCCTTTGTCATTCTGTATTGTCCATATACGTTATGGCCATGCTCAGCACTCTTTGTGCTGAGTAGGGTCTTGAAGCATGCATCATCCTCACATTTTGTCACTGAAATGAGGAACATGGGTGCTCAAAATGAGGGACACTAACCCACATGATGTTTAGAACACATCATTAAACATGGAGATACAGTACCTCAGAGCACAGTGGAAACCATTGCATTAGCACCTGAGAATTAATTTCTGCCATTAAGCAGGGTACCGTTTAGGTAGGGCAGAGGTGCAGTTTCCCTCACCCCATATTTGTGCCTAGGTTGTTCCTATGATGCTGCAATAATGGCTTTAAATTGGAATTTATTCTTTTGCACAATAAGTGCCCACCTGGCCTTACATGCTCACACTGCAGGTACTCTCCAGACTTAACTGTATCTGCATTGTGTTGTTCACTCTCTCCACCTATTAGCGCGACACAGTCACATGTGATGTGGATGAGCTCCGGCCAAAAAGAGAACATGAGTCTTGCAAGTATGACACTGTCTTTCCCACCACAGAGTAGACAGACTGCACACTACAGCTTGGAGGAGTCAGTGAGCACTGAACTCTCAATAGTAGGGTTGTGGAAGCATATTTTGTTGGTCTTCTTACTTTTACTATATAAAATTTTATTGAGTTTCCCAGTTACAAATAGCCATCATAATGGCATCTGGCGAGCCAGGCATACACCTATGTCATTATACAAATGCGGTAGGATTAAGCATCACATACAAACCATAGGATATTATAACACATCGGATATCAAAGGAAAAGAAAGACTAACCATGATACATTCAGTGTTCTTTACAAACTCAGGAGACTAAGTATCTAGTAGAGCTACCATAAGTCATCCCTGAAATATCATACATGTTCCAGCTACTGTCTGATTACCAAATTGTTACATAACCTTTCACTATCATACTATAGATTGTGCAGTTAGTTAAGAATATATTCCAAGCATATGTTATAGTAACTAACCCAGAATGGGTTTCTGAGAAGAAATAAGCAGCAAAAAGTATATATAAAGATACAGAACAGGCATAAAGTAGAGGTGGTACTGACTGGGTGACTAGCTCACTTGATCCCTACCATTGGGCAGAAATAAGAGGGGTATGTGAAGGGAAGGAGGTGCCTCTAGTCATAGAAGTGGGGGTTTGTGGAGGGGTGAGACTGCACAGATATGGGAATGCAGATATGCGTCCCTTCTTGTGGTATCTGGGGAGGTGACCCTTCCCTTGGCTGTAAGCATCTCGAATATGGCCAACCAAGCTATGGCTGCTCGCCACTGCAAGATCGTAGCAGTGGAAGGCTGTCTCCACTTCATAAGAATGGCTCTCTTAGCCTCCATTATAGCTGCCAGAGTCCATACCTTAGTTGGGACAGCCAGGGGTCTAGTGTAGAGACATCTCACAGCAACAAGGATTATTGGCCGTGGAGAGTGGTTTGCTTACAATCTTTGAGCAGTCATCAAGCACCTGTGTCCAAAATCCCTGAATAACTGGGCATGTCCACAGAATGTGGAGCAAGTGGGCAGGTGAGGCTTGACACTTCCAACATTTGTCATGTTTCAGTATCTTAAGCTTGTGAAGCATCGCTGGAGTCTTGTACCATCTGAGGAGGATTTTAGTTGAATCAACCCACTTCTGGACTCTTCATATGCTGTATGTGCAGTCTTAATGCAGTCCAACCATTGCTGTGGACACAGGGGTGGTTAAGTTCCACTTCCCAGGTCATTCGAGCATGCAGAGGTGGTATCAGGCTCGCGAGTCTCTGAGTATTTTTAGAAAGTACCCACCAGGCCTTGGCCTCTCGTGAGGCTGATGGACAGTCATCAAGCAACTCCAATTATCCTTGGCAATAGAGGCAGTTGAGGCAATTAAGAGAGGAGCTAGTGCACTCCGATCTGGAGGTATCTCCAGAAATCTGGTGCTTCCAACCCATTGGTGTCCTAAAGCTGTTCAAAGGACATCAATATTCTGCTGTTTGAAGAAGGAGGTCTACCACCACATGAATGCCTTTGGATGGCCAATGGGGCCATTTCAGGATCTGCAGTCTACCATAATGAGTTTGTTATTCCATAGGGGAGTGTAGGGATCGAGGAGATAGCCTGTACCTGGAATCCCGTAAGTGCCATTGTCCGTTGTCAGGATCTACAATTTTCAATCATGATAGGTATAAGCTGATCCTCGAAGGTTTTCTACTAGGTAGTAGAGAGAAAAGTGAATCATCTGGTATAAGAGCAGCTCAAGTAGTGCCCATTGAGAAGGGGGCAGAGTGAGGGATGAACTAGATGGTGGCTTGGGCCATGCGGAAGGCTAAATGGTAACCTGTGAACCAGGGAGCCCAGTCCGCCTCTGGTCCAGTGGCCCATAGTTTTGTATGCCCCATCTTGCAGCTTTACACTTCCACAGGAGTGATGAGTTAAGTTTTTCAGGGCATTAAATGGCTTTTGGGTAAGTGGGATTGAAAGATTATTTAGAAGGTAGGAGACTCTAGAGAAAATAAACATTCGGACAGCCTCTACTTTGCCTTTAAGAGTTAACCAAAGTTTTCTCCATCTCTGTACTTTAGCCACTAAAGTTGCCAGGAGAGGGAGAAATTGGCCTTTCCAGATTTTTCCAAGCTGGGGAAATAAAGATCCCAAGGTAAGAAAAACACTGAGGGCCTAGGTGATGTCAGTACCAAGGAGGCAATTTCTACCACATCTCACATTCAGCAGAGGAAGAATTGTTTTCTTTTGGTTGATTTTCAGACCTAAGAGAGAGGTGAACTCCTGCAATAAAGACAATATTGTGGGTATGGAGAGCTCTGGGTTGGATAGCATGAGTAACATGTCATCCACATAGGCAGTAACCAAAAGGATTTCTCCTTAACGGAATACCTGTTATACCTGGGGTGCCATGATTTTTCTAATCAGAGGGTCCAGGGCTATAATAAAAGAAGGAGAGAAGGGGACAGCCCTGTCTAGTACCCCTTTGTAGCAGAAAGGGGGAGATGTCTCGGGTTGGTTACAATTCTGTCTGTTGGTAGGTGATAATGTGGAAACCAAGGAACAGAAATTGGACCCAAACCCATACAGGTTTAAAACCTTATGGAGGTATCTCCACTCTAATAAGTCAAACGGCCTTGGCAAAATTGATTGCCAAAGCTGCCATCGGGGTTTTAGAGTGTAGTGCCAACCATTTAGGTTAAGAACTAGATGTAAGTTATCTGCTCCTGACTTCCCTTTTGAGAAACGGTGTGATGGATGTATCAGGGTAGAGTAGGACTTGAGTTAGCCTATTTGCCATGACTTTAACTAATAGCTTGGTATCTACAGAGAGCAGAGAAATGAGCTTGAAGATGGCGTATTGCAAAGCATCTGAAGTTTCTTGGGAATTAGGGTTATTAGGGCTTCCTGCATGGTAGGGGAAGAGCTGCAGAATTCTGAGCTTTTGTAGAGCCTACAAAAGGGGGTGATAATTTCTGCTTTAAGAAGTTGTTAGAGTTCTACAGTCATTCTGCCTGGTCCCGGAGCTTTCCTTTTGCCATTTGTGACATAGCAGACTGTAGCTCCTAGGGAGTGACCAGAGCATCCATAGCATGATATTGCTCCAAGGAGAGTCTAGGGACAGTAGTCCCTTTACATATGAGAGACAGTCGTAAGGAGAGCTCTATGTCTGAGAGTGTATTCTGGGTTTGATAAAGCTCTTGATAAAGCTCTGCATCACCTCGTTAATAGCATTGGGTGCTGAGGCAATTTTACCCTGTTTGTTCTTCAGGGCAAGTATCCGGGATGAGGCTTGTTGCTTGGGAGTAAGCCAGCAACTTCCCTCCCTCCCTTGTCCCTCTCTCCCATGATTTATATTTAGCCCAGAGTAGTTGCCATTCCACTTTTTGTTTAACAGAGTGTTTAACCAATATTTGAGGCCTGTGATGGTGGCTAGCAGAGGGAGATAAGTGGGTTCTGGGCAGAAACTTTGAATTGTCTCTCCAGAGTCTCAAGTTCAGCTTGTAAAGAGCGTATCTGTTCTGCCTGGCCTTATTTTTAGCTGCTGAAAAGGAGATAATTCTCCCTAATAACAGCCTTGAAAGCTCCCACACCATGGATGCTCGAGTCTCCAGGGGAGTTGAGGGAAAAGTAGGAGTGGGTTTCTTCCTTTATGTAGGTTCAAAAGGATGTATCCTATAGCAGCAAAGGTTGCATCTCCATCTGTGTGGAGGGCACCCTGGCCCTGTGGGAGAATTGAATTGATACTGGTGCATGGTCCAAGATCACAATGCTACCATTTGAGGCATCCATGACCCCTGGCACAGCTGCAAGCCAGAAGTCCAGCCTTCTGTGAGTGTGATGTACCATTGAATAGAAAGAGTAATCATGCCCTTGTGGATTACTCCTTCTCAGGGTCATAAGTGTCCATTCTGTCATTAAATCGTTAGGTCGCTAACACTTTAGGATGAGTCTGTGGACTGGGAAGGATTTGTCCAGGAAAACAGCTAGAACTAGGTTATGATCCTCCCAAATATCAGTGCATCAGCTATACCTCTGTGAGCTCTGCAAAGGCTTGGCTCAAATCAGAGTATACTCTCCACAGTCCATGTTATGGACATACATTGGCTATTATCTACCTCCTGGTAGGAAAGTCTGACTGCTATCCAGCACCCTTGGGAGTCCAGGCATTTAACCTCAATTGCACAGGACACTGATTTTCAAAGCAAAATAGCCACCCCTATAGATTTTAAAGTATGCAGCTGGCAATTACTGATCCCACCTGAGTTTTTAAGCCACTGGACAGTGCAGTTGGTAAGGTGCGTCTCCTGGAGTTGGACTATGTCAGTACTCATAGTATTCAAGAATTTCAGAACTTTGGTTCATTTGGCTGGATGATTTAGCCCTTGACATTCCAGTAGATGCATTTCCATCCATGTGGTGCAGAAATTGCCGCTGCCATTATTAATTACCACGATTTAATTAGATAGAAGAAGGGTACTCACCCAGGAAACAGCAGTAAGTCAAAAAGCAGATAGCTAAGAGGGTTCATCTGGATGTTGGTTCATATACAGGTGTCCCAGTAGAGGAAACGGATATACTGGAAGAGGTTAGACAGCAGCAGTAGATAATGTCTCCACTTAGGAAAAGCCGGTAAAATAGAAGAGAAAACTTGTGTATTATTTTATCAAAATTAACAACAATATACCAATCTAACAATAGCCCTAAGTGTAACAAACAGTAAATGATTAAAGTTACTGATGCCGAGGTGTGCATTTGTAAAGGAACAACAGAGCCCTATGCCATACTGCTTCAGACACCAAAGGGTAAGAAGAGAGGTCACACCTAACATGTGTGATCTGTCTCAACCTGGCCTTGTGGATCCAAATACGTAGACTTGGTCTGAGAGGCCAGGAGTGCCTATCGACGGCCTGCCAATATGCTACAAAAGGAACGGTACCAACTGGAAAAAGGTGGAGAAGGGGAAAGGGTTAGAAAAGAAAGGAAATGAAGGTTAGACCTCTGTCAGCCACTTAGTTCTGTTTCCAAATGTTTGATTGAGGGTAGCAGAAGTCGTATAGGGGCATGAGGGTGTCAGAACATGTTAAGGGGCTGCCAGCCTCCTTAACTGATGCCAGATGCCCCATCAACTGTTCTGGGGCAAGAGCCACCCATACCATCAGTGACATATAGGGGGTACACTAATGTTGGACTGCCATCAAAAAGTGGACGGTTCAGGGGTAAACCTTATGGTTCTACATTTAGACATCAAAACAAGCCATTACCTATTACTGAGAGGAGAGAGAACACATGGGAAGAAATGGGGAGAGGAAGGGGAGGAAGGGTACAACAGCGGAGACAATGGCTTTCTGCTACCGTGCTGACTGTGAGAACACCTGCCAGGGAGAAAGTATGCCATCAGCCGCAGTAGTTCAGAACAAAACACCGAAACAAGGGCCTTGGTGAATTGACTTCAGTTCCAATCAGAGTTGAGTCCTTTATTAAATCCTCATCCATCTTCTCCATCCTGGCAGGTTGCTTTTATTGGATTTTCAGTTCTAGCAGGTCTGGGGAAGTTATCAGCACCTTCACAAAAGATTTGGTTCCAGGCTTTAGTAGACCAGCAGCTGCCACTGCTGTTTCTTCACTTTCCTCCACTGTAGCAGCCCTGTTTAAAGAGACCATGTCATCCATGGGTTCCTCAGGATCTTCCTCAGAATAGGCTGTAGCTTCAGCCTCTCTGACATGGGCAGGTTGGCTCTTGGAAGTTTGGCAGGGGAGGCGGTAGAGTTACCTGCCACCAGAAGATTGGGGCTTCTCGATTGCTGGTGTTGCTGGCCTGGAGTGGAATTTTGAGATAATCTTGCTGCTTGTACCTTCTGTTTCCTCGGTGGCACCCTGGGTCATGGTCGGCACTGGTTCACCTGCAGTGTCTCCCATTTGTAGATTGTGAGGACAGTGGTGGGAGAGGTAAGGGGACTCCCTTGTGTTCGGACCAGTCCAGATGATATTGTTGTCCCTTGTGAGCGCCTCCTCCTTTAAGTGTTCCCTGTTTGCTTGGTCCCCCAGTGCCCAGAGGCACCTGGGGAGATGTAGTTTTGGCAATAGATCAAGCTAATGGTAATTAATCCAGGCTTCGCATCTCTGGATGATTCTGTGAGAAAGGATTTACCATCTTTGAAAGGTATAGTGCAGTGAGTCTTTGAATCGGTACTGAAGGGGTTAGCTATTAGTAGTTTTTTCAGAGGGTTGTACTCTCTCCATTTAGCTGTCCTTCCTGGGTAAAATCTCAGTAGAAGCAAATGGTGTTGCCCTTCCAAGTAATCTGTCCCATGTCCCTTGTGGCTTGAAGCAGTTTCTCCTTAACTGAAAATCATGGAGATAGGCTATTATTGTTCTAGGGCCCTTCGTACTGTCTGGTCTACCAAACACCGATGCTCATTCCACTCCGCTGGTTTCTCCATCTCTCCCTAACAGTTGTGGCAGCCATGCATTAAGGAATTTTTCCATGTTGGGACCTTCAGTTTCTTCCGGGACCCCTAGTATCCTAATGTTGTTCCTTCTACTCCATCCTCCTGATCCTCAGCTCTATGCCATAATCTGACAACTTGGCTTCATGGTCCCTGAGCCTTTTAACACAGTGATATGTTGTCTTTCAACTCTTCCATCCTTTGTTCCAAAACATTGTGCTGTTTTTCCAGTCCGAACATTAGTGACATTCCCTGCTAGCGACGTCCCGATCGTATCCACTTTGGTGAGGAGAGCCTCAAGCGTGTTCATGATGTTTGAAAGGGCTTCCCCTAGTTGGACCTGGTCATGAGGTGAGGGTATTTTGAGCGTGTAGGCTCTAATGCCTTGTCCCCAAGACCTCCATCACCCTGTCTGGCCCCTAGGCTCAAGAGTGAGATAGCTATTTATTTTATTTGGCAGCTTGAAAAAATCTCTCCCTGTATATTGTCGCTGTCCGTCGATCGCAGCCCTGCTAATTATAAAGTTAGTCGCTAGTACACCGGTAGGAGGGATTGAAATTGACCTCATACCCCCATCCTCGGCCTCTATGGCCTATCTTAGCATAACGCCCCTCAGATATGCTTTGCAGTTGGCATCAGAAGAGCGGCTTCCTCAGTAAAAACTTTCATTAGTGTGACAGAGGTGGGGAGGGTATTTCCAGTTGTTAGAACAAAAGTTCAGTCCAGCATTATAGTGGATTCTGTACAATTTTTGCCAGGCTGGTGTAGAGTGAGAGAACTAAGCTGCCATCTTCACCAGATCAAAGCCACCCCCGTTGGTCTTCTCTTAGTGAGTCTCCATCTGCCCTGGTGGCTGAAGGGGCAGAGGGTGAGCTAGAAGCTAACTCAAGACTAGGCTGCCCTACTTACTCTACTAGACTCACCTTGCAAAATAAAAAAATCACAGACCCCCACAGCCGCAAGCTAGGTTTAGCAGCAGTGGTGACAGCAGTGTGGGTGACCTTCATAGGCCTTGATCAGTGCAGAAGCAGCCACAGCAGAAACCAAGTAAGAAACAAGCAATCCAGGTTGGGTCAGTTCGGTTGGTTTGGGGAGTTGGTCATGGACCACACTGGGGATCTGTGATGGCCAGTTCTAGCATCCAGCTTCTGGCAGAAGGACAGAGGGGAGCAAACTGAAACTGGGCTGGTGGCACACTATGCCAGGCTGCAGGTTCTATCCATATGGCCAGGTAAGTAAAAGTAAATACATTTTTAGAGGGAGAGGGATAGGAGGAAAGACTGAAATATTGATGTGTTTTTCATGTTTCGTCACCTTGGGTGGCTTCATGACCTATTAGGGATGGGTATTAGATGGAATTGGGGAGAAAATCGACAAAGTTCTTTGGGAGGGGGAGAACTTCAGTCAGGAAAAAATTGGTTAGAGACTGGTGGTGTTTAAGCCCAAATCAGATGCACTGCTCCGGGTATATACAGATGAATTTTATACATTTGAATTTTTCCTGATTTGCATATCACTTTTCAGTCAAAACAAATAAATTGTATCTTTTAGTGATGCTACAGACATTCTAGAGCTGTCCCTTGCATTCATGGACAGTTGAGTGGTAAGGTATACACAGACTATTGGAGCCCACTATAGTCAGACTTATGCCCCAAGCTGACCTCCACATCCCCACATTCAGGCACATTATAACAGCAAAGACTGCAGGGTTTGCACCATTGAATGGATGGGGTTATTTTTATTACTATTTTATGCATTATTGATGGAGAGCTGAGATTGATGAAGGCCACCGCTTGACTAACAAGGGCCTTGTTAGTAGAACAGTGGCCATTATTCTCTAACTCACCATCATAATGTATAAAATAGTAAAAAATAACTCCATTCATTTCAAGGGTTATGCAACACCACTCTGACCCATGGACATCATCTCTTAAAGACTCCTCCCTCTGGCTCACTAGTAGTAGTACTGTAGTAAAACGTTTATTTTTATCCAGGAATCAGATCTTACTTTCACAACTTTAGGCCAAGGCTTATTTTCAAGATGGTCCTGACCAACACATTTCAAATGACTTATAACACGTGGAATACACAGTATACAATTACAATAATACTTTTATTTATTTATTTATTTATTGAGATAATCAGAAAGACCTTGAGTCAAAGACTCATTTACAAAGGTTCCAAGTCATACATGAAGGTACAGGGACAACATTTGTTACAGATTACAGAACATTACATCACATGACGGGCATTAGATCACATGAGTTGTTCAGTAAGTGGTTTCATTTAATGGTAGCAGAGGATTCAGTACTTTAGCACAGCCATAAAGTTGCAGGAGTCTCTGTAGTAGGCTGACAGTCATTGATGCAATTTGGGTTAGGGGATCAGAGGAAATTGATTAATGAGAGAGAGATCATCACAAGGGGGAGGTGTCATGGGCAGTCACATAGGATGGAGGCTAGAAAGTGTTCCCTCAGTCTGGTTTTAAAGGGCCAACCTTATTTCATTGGCTATTTGGCTTTGAAGAAAGTTAGTCCAGGTAGGAGCTTGGTAGCAGAAAGTTCTTTGGAATTGGGTAGTCCAACAGCAGGGTACCCATAATAGAGGCTTTGTCTGAGTTACAAGTGACTCTCACTGGGCGCCTGCTGGGTGGATAATTGTGGAGACAGTAGGGGACACAAGACCTACAGTCAACTTTTGGTCATAAGGCAAGTGTGGTACTTGATTCTGCTGTCTAGGTTTAGCCAATTTGTGGTACTGTGAGAGGAGCAGGTGTGAGTGAAATGATCATTTGAGAATGAGGCAGCAGGCTTGTTTAGAGCAGCCAGAGTCTGTTGAGTGAGGAGGTGGGTGCAGCACTGTAAATGAGAATCGTGAGTCCAGATGGGGAGAGGATGGAGGAATTGACGTGTAAGTCAGAGCCTCGAAGTGAGGCAATGTTTGTTCCGATAAAGTACGCCTAATCTAGAGTTAAGGGCAGTAGATAGGTGTAGAATATGTTGATTATAGTTGAGGGCAGGGTCTAGTGTGATCCCTAGATATTTAAAGGTGGTCACTTGGTCAAGAGGATTTGACTGACAGTGAGAAATTGGGGGCAGAGGTTCTTTTGGGGGTTCCTTGAATGGGAGAAAATCATGACTTTTGTCTTTTGTAGTTGATTGTTAGTCACTGGGCAGTGAACCAGTGTTCTGCCTCTTGAAGGGGTGTTGGAGGTTCTATGGAGTTAAGGGGTTGGGATTTGAGGTGATAGAATCCATCATCTGGCATGAAAGGAGCAGGCTGCCGAGCAGGCCGACGGAGGGAGTTTAGATAAAGACTGAAAAGCAGAGGGCTAAGAATGGAGCCCTGTGGAACACCAGAGCGACAGGGAGGGTGGGGACAGGATGGTGCCTACCTTAACCAGTTGGGTTCTAGCTGCCAGATAGTTTTTGAACCAGCTTAAAGCATCATTTGAGAAGCCACTGTAGGATAGTATGTTCAGTAAGAGGGTGTGGTTTAAGGTATCAAAAGCTTTAGAGAGGTCCACGAAGATGGCAACTGTGATGTGTACTTTGTCCAAGGTGGATGGACGTGCAAGGTGAATTCGAGGAGGGCGGTGTGGTACTATGTCCTTTTGGAAGCCATGTTGCTGGCTGCAAAGGAGGTTATATTTCGAAGGTGGTCAGTGATTTGGTCATCAAATATGCTCTAAGGCTTTAGATAGTGGGGGAGAATGGAGATAGGGAGGTAGTTGTTAGTGGAGATGCGTCCCCACATTTATAGATGGGGATGATGGAAGCTGATTTCCAGTGGAGGGGCATTTCCCATGACATGGGACAGGTTGAGAATGTGATTGAGTGGGTTTAGGACTTCCGGTAGAGTGAGGCAAAGAAGTCGAATGTCTAGGGAATCTCTACTATAGTGACAGTGGCTTAGGGCCTTGGCTAGGGTAGGTTTTGAGACCTCAGGGGTGAGAATGCGTAGATAAAAGGGTGGAACAGGGGAGGAGTGGGGTGTGTTCAGTCAGGCAGGGGTCAGAAGAAATTTGGGGGAGAATATGGTTGAGGTTAGTGAAAGTGGAGTTTAGGACTGAGGCTATACTGTGGGATCTGAGGAAAGGTTACCATCTATAACCATTTGGTCCGGGGGCAGGTTTGGCCTTTACCACAGAGTTCCTTAATATTGTTCCAAAACTTGCGCCTGCCTCTCCAGGTGGATGTTATGACACTTTGTAGTAGTCTGCTTTGGCAGTGCGATGGTTCTTGTGCACTGGTTATTGGCCTCCATATACCATTGCCTGTCAGCTGGTTGAAGGTTTCATTGGCACATGCCAAAGGGAGTCACGCTGACGTAGCAGGACCAGGAGGTGGTCGGAGAACCAAGGGACGTGGTTACCTTTGGACATTCTCTTGGTAAGGGGAGAATTGATCACAGATAGCATTGAAGGTGATGATAAATGACTGCAAGCATGATCTGGGTCGAGGGTGTTCGCAAGGGTGTCCAATCCCAGTATCTGAAGTGGGCCTTGAGTTGAGAGAGTTTACCAGGGCTAAGTTTGTGTTGTAAGGTAACTTTAGGGGAGATTTTGGGCAAATTAGGACCAGGTGCAGAGTACAGGAGAATGGTCACTTAGTGCATTTGGGACTACCAAGGTGCTGGTTATTTTATGGGGGCGATTTGTGAAAACCAGATCCAGGAGGGAGGAAGGCCCCATACGGATGTTTACCCGGTGGGAATGGTGACAACTTGAGTGAGATCCAGTGCAGTAGCCTCATCAATGTTGGGGCAGCTGTCATGTCTAACTAATTTATGTTGAAACCTCTAACTATTTTTTCATGTTGTGGGGTAGGTGGTAAGCTAGGATAAGATATCCTGGAAGGCTTTTTTCTGGTCCCTGAGGGGTTATAGACAGTGGTGAGTGAGATGTTGACATGCCTAGTGTTAATTTTAGGGTGAGAGCTCTGTGCCTCGATGTAAATAGTTACATGCTAACATACTAAAATGCAAGCAGAATAGGCCTAATGGTCTCTCAAGTCTGCTCGATTTTCAGCACCTGCACTGAGGGTCGATTTTGATGTCCCCCCTTGGGTTATACTGTTCCCAGTCCCAGATGTTCCACCTGTATTGTGGTGTAGTTGAGGCGGAGGGAGCAATTGGCCTGAAAGCGAGTCCTTTAGGTAGAGAGCACAACTGCCCCCTGCTACCCACCCTATCAGAGCGGAAGAGGAGATAACTGGGGAGGTTAACAGCCGAGTCTGGGACAGAGGGGAGAGCCAGGTTTTGCCCAGTGCTATGATGTCTGGGTGGTGTTGGGTGTGCACACCTGGAAGGAATCCCATTTTTTTGCAGGCTGCAGATATTAATTGAGGCAATGCACAACTCACTGGCTGGAGGAGGGTAGGACAGACGAGTAGTCTGAGGGCCAGGGTTGGGGTGGTATTGCCTGTAAAGAGTAGTAGAAGGACAAGAGACCTGAAGCAGATGTTTCTATTTTGTGTCTTTAGCTGGTGACATTTTTGTGATGTGAGTCTGGTGGATTTGAAAATGGGTGTTGGGAGTTTTGGGGTATGGGGGCAGATAGGAGGAGAAGAAGTGTGGAAGAGGGAAAGGGTGAGGGGGTCATTTGGCTGTTGCAAGAGAAGGAGGGCTACAGCGAGTCATGTGCCCAAGGATATGCCAACTGAGAGAGTGGGAGAGGTGAGGAAGATTATGGTAGTGTTTTGTGCTAGGGGTGGGTGATGGCAGAGGGGTGCCTCATGTCCTTGAACACTCTCCCTGCTCAGGTGAGGTCTGAGGGGTGAGCAAGGTGGGAGTACCAACAAGCCTGTGGATGGATGGTGCTAGTAATGTTCCACATCCCATTGAAGGGATGTGGGTGGGACAGTAAGGGGGGGTAGGATGGTAATGGTGAGGAAGGTGGTCAGGAGCATGGTGCGGCTGGAGAGATGTGTAATTTCTTTAACGCTTGGGAAATAACAGCATCGAGGAGTATAGGACGCCTAGTGGTGGGCAGGTATAACCTGCAAATGAGAAAACAAGCTGATTGGTTAAAATCCTTTCGGGTGTGGTCTTGTGCACTATAAAGTTGCAAGTCCACCAAGGGTGGTGGGGGGTGGCAGGGAGCCACGCCTGCATTGGCAGGGCAATACAGAGAGATCCTCCTCATGTGCAGTACAATGACAGCTTGTAAATTTTCCAGCGCTTTTGGTTTGGGGGAGGCTAGTCCATTAGTCCCGCCTGACTCCGATGAGCTCCGGGCAGCTTGGCTGTATGTGGAAGAAACAGGAGTAGGGTGAGTCAATATATACTGTTGCCGCAACTTTTGCTTTCTCGTGGCAGAGGGTTTACAGGGAGATCAAACCAGGTTAATTTACCAGAAACCGAACAGAAACAAGGAAAACGTGCTATAAAATTATGTTTTTTATACACAGACAATCAAAAACAGCTGCAACTTTGCTTAAAGGCAGCCAGTTGGGGCCTCACAGTACAGGTTAGCAGTGGAAAACAGCTCAGCCAAGAAATAAATTAGTATAGTGGTGGAAATTAAGGTAATCTTAATTAAATTAAGGCTGAGAAACTTAAATTAAGATACCCAACTGTGAGCTCAAAAATACAGGATAGCAGTGTATAATACAGAGCAAAAACTATCTCCACATGTGTGGGGACTAAAAGGCATTGCATCTATGTTGTGTAGGTGAAATTAAAGCACTTTGAAATTAAAGTTTTTTAAAGGTGAAATGGTGCCAAACACACAGAGAGATCCTCCTCATGTGCAGCACTGAGAGCTTGTACCTTTTCCAGAGTTTTGGTTTGGGGGCAGGGATGGCTAGTCCACTAGTCCCTCTCGACCTCCGATGAGCTCCGGGAGGCTTGGCCTTTTTTCCAGCATTTTGGTCTGGGGTGGGGAGGGCTAGTCTACTATTGACAAATAATCTTAAACATCAACAGCAAGTAATAGCACTGGTTTCTTTATGTAACCCCTGGGCCTTAAGCATAGAAACACAGAACCATAGAATCTGATTGCAGATAAGGACTGCTTGGCCCACCTAGTCCGCCCATTTCCTAACTAACTGATAAGCTGCAGATCCTAGTTAACCAACAGCCTACTTCCTCCTACCCCCACTAGAATTGTCTTATGTCTGTCCCATGCATTCTTGAATTCCCCACTGTTTTGACTCTACAACCTCCTCAGGAAGGCCGTTCCATGCATCTACAACCCTCTGTGAAGAAATACTTCCTCATATTACTCTGAGCCGTCCCCACTCTGAAGAAACCCACTCTGAAGAAAGGAGGGTTGCTAGTGGGGTACCACAGGGTTCAGTATTAGATCGGTCCTCTTCAATGCCTTTATAAGTGACATTGCAGAGGACTGAAGGAAAAGTATGTCTCTTTGCAGATGACACAAAGATCTGCAACAGAGTTGATGCATAAAATGGGGTGGAAGGATGAGAAGGGACTTGGCAAGGTTAGAGGAATGGTCAAATGTATGGCAGCTTAGATTCAATGCAAAGAAGTGCAAGGTAATGCACCTGGGAAACAAAACCCAGGGACGAGTACACAATGGGTGGTGAGTTAATAACAACAAAAACGAAAGAGACCTAGGAGCAATTATATCAGATGACCTAAAGGTGGGCAAGCAATGTGAGAGGGCAGTAAGGAGGGCTGGGGATACTGGGATGCATAGGAGAGACATCACCAGTAGAAAACAAGTTGTTATCCCTCTGTACAGACAGCTGGCAAGACCCCATCTGGAGTACTGTGTGCAGTTCTGGAGACCCAATCTCACAAAGACATAGACAGGATGGAAGCTGTCCAGAGGAGGGCAACTAAAATGATGCAGGGTCTGCACCAGAAGACTTATGAAGAGATACTAAAGGAGCTTAATATGTATAGCCTCGAGGAAAGGAGGAGAGGGGACATGATAGAAACTTTCAAGTACCTCAAGGAAATCAACAAAGTCCAAAAGGATAGCATCTTTCAGAAAAAAAGGTGCAAGAACAAGGGGCACAATTTGAAGATAGAGGGGCAGCTCAGAGGTAATGTAAGGAAGTATTTTTCACAGAGAAGGTTGTGGATGCATGGAATGGCCTTCCAGAGGAGATTGTGAGTCAAAACAGTGGTGGAATTCAAGCATGCATGGGACAGTCATAAGGCAATTCTAGGGGTGGGGTAGGAAGAAGTAGGCTGTTGGTTAACTAGGATCTGCAGCTTATCCATTAGGTAGGAAATGGCAGACTGGGTGGGCTAAGCGGTCCTTATCTGCCATCAAATTCTATGTTTCTATGCTCTGCCAGAGTGATGAATGAATTGTGAGAGGCACAACTGGAGGATGCGTCTCTTTTCCACCACCCTCACCCTCCCTCAGCCCACCAAGGTCCAACCACTTCTCTTTCTTGGCAACCTCTGAGGTAGTGGCTGTGGCCTGGGTGGTCCCTAGGTGGGGAACAGGTTTCTCAAATCCTTGCCAGGTCAGCATGGAGACAAACAGCCTCTCTCAGACCAGGAGGTGCCTGCAACAGAGCAGCAACGCAGTTTCCAGAATGACTCCAGAAGACTGCTGCTCCACAGCCAGTGCATTGCACCGCCCCACATGTCTGTGTCCCTTCCTGTTATGGATGATTTCCTTTTTTTTCTCTTGTTTTAGTGTGTGCAAGCTTGTGAGTGTCTCTACCCCTATTCAGTGTGCTGTGCCTTTAAGGATATGAACAGGTGTATGTTGTTAGCAGTTTTGGGGAAGTGATGCCAGAACCCCTGCTATAAAGGATGTTATGAGCTTGGGGGGTGAGGGAGGTAGGTGGGTGGAGTAAACCTATGCCATCCAGAACCAATCAACTACAACTTTGACCCTCCACATTCCAGGGAGTGCCTTCCTTCCTTTCAGACACCTATTTCACAGAGGTTAAGTAACAGGTGTAGTCACACATTATTGCAAATATCTCCCAGCTACAGTTTCTCCCTGGCAAATTAAAGTTAAAACTAAGAAAAGTCAACCCCAAAAACAGAATCAATGCTAGTTAGTTACACAGGTCCAAAAAGTAATAATTCAATTCAGTGTAGTGTAGAAAATAACCTCCTTGATTTAAGGAAGCTGTGGCTGTGTTCTCTCTCTCTCTCTCTCTCTCTCTCTGTGTCAGCAGACCCATTATTATTTCACCCATTGCACAAACATCTTAC
The DNA here is from genome assembly GCA_016271365.2 of Neoceratodus forsteri. Classification (NCBI taxonomy): domain Eukaryota; kingdom Metazoa; phylum Chordata; order Ceratodontiformes; family Ceratodontidae; genus Neoceratodus; species Neoceratodus forsteri. The sequence continues at coordinate 650,091,898 of JADMNL010000022.1, forward strand.
TTTCAGTTCCTCTGTTAAAATCTTAGTAAACAAAGATGGTTTATAATCAGTTTCATTTGAATGTGATTTATCAAAGACAATTTGAGGCATAGACTGTCTTAAATGTCATTCAAGTAAAATATTTTTTTACTTTTGGCCTATGATATTTCTTTAGTGTTTTTAACTGATATTTATATATAGAAAATGGGTCTAAGAATCCTAGCTTTCTGATTGGCTAGGGTACTGATATAAGTGGGTGGGTATTTTTCAATACAGCCCACTGTATAACTAGATCCTCATCAGGGTGCCCCACTGCTGTATGAATTCTGCACCCTGAATGTTCAGGGTCTGTAAGCCACCATTTCCTCTGCTCACTAACAAACATGCAAACAATGCAGCTTGGACACTTTCCTCCCATGACTTAAAAAACAAAAAAAAAGCGGTTTTGCCATTAAATAGCACAGGGTAGTAACGCCCACCCTGATTGTAAAAGTGCTCACTCTAGTCAGACAGAGAGAGCGCTATTACTGAAACAGCGACTGAGCACAAGAGCAGACGTATTTCCTTGACTTTCCATACCACACACGGACGTCCAGCTGCAGTACGAAAAATGAAGGAAATACCTGTCTTCTCAAGCACAGTAGCAGTGCTGGAGATACGTGAGTCTCTGCTCTTCACCACAGTGAACATTTTCAAAATCAGAAGGCATTTCTCAAGCTACTAGTTTGAATGGACAGCAAAACAAAATACAAATAAACCCACATAATAAAAGCAAGTTAATTACAGTATGGCGAAAAATCATAAGCAGTCCTGAGTTGAGTTGTGTCACGGTCCACTTAGTTGCAGAGATGTATTCAGATACAGTATGTATTGAAGTACAAGCAAACCATATGTGTACCAATAGTTTGGCTTAGTGGTTAAAGGCACTGACCATCAAGCCAGAAAACTTAGAGGCATGAAAACCTGGGTTTGAATCCATCTACCCCCAGTTGTGTATGGTGTAATGTGATCCTGAGCAAGTCACTTAACTTTTACATGTGCAGTTATCAGTGACCACTTGCTTTCTGCGTACATGCCACATGGATGCAGTCTTTCCAATTAACATAAAAATCATGGTTTCCACAGTTGTTTGCTGCACACATGCCATAGGCATGCAATCGGTTCAATTTAACATTTAAATCATACTTACAGCATGCACATCACTTGGTAGTTTTATGTGCAGCACGAAGACACTTCATGTAATTATTTCTGTAAGTGGTTGCCCACTTGGGGAAATGGTGACCATTTCAAGAACTGGGGGCTACTAATGTGAGATGCCTTTCTAGAGTCTGGGCTGCCTTTGGAACAGCAGATTACCCCAATCCTACAGTATTACAGGCTCAAAGGAAAATGCAGTTTGCCTCCACTATCAGGAGGCCTAGAACCCCGACAGGATCTCGTGGGTAAAAATTAATTAAAGAATCCCTTAGATGTTTTCCAATGAAATCTATGCCCTCATCCATGCTGCAGGATTGTAATTTTGACATCAGTTCAAACACTGATGGGTCGTGCTAGATTTTGGCGTGCTTATGAGAAGAAAACATATTTTGCATTATGGCTGCCCTTCAGGGCTATACCCTCACAAAGTCTGCTATAAAAAAATTGCTATTCTGTTTCAAAATGAAGGGTGAACGTTCATGACATTACTCACTGGTTAAGTACAAAATGTGACATTTTGGGACAACCCCATCCAATCCTTGGTGAAAAGCACGCTTTGGACAGGCGGACGGAAACTTAAGATCAAATGACACCACATGGAGTACAACACCTGCCAAGCTCCCTCTTCCTTGGAAGAGACAGGGGCACTATTTTTATCTGGGCCAACCTTGGACTTGCTTTAAATGTGGTCCTTTACTGCACCTTAGTAATGCGTGTGATCACCTACAGTGTCCAATTCCTTGGGCGATGCATTACTCGACAGGACAGGCCTGACCAGGAACTCATTTTAGCAAATGCACAAAAGCACAGCATTACTGTTCAGAGAGTTACAAGAGAGGCACAGTAAACTCCAACATAACCAGAGGGAGCAGGAGGAGGAGGAGGCACAGAACTCCAGCCACAACAACCTGTCACACTACCACAAAACAGTCCACAGGAATCCCAGTCTGAATGCCTACACAGGAAGGAGCACGGACATGGAAATTGAGACATTACCAGACATAGCTGACTCCCAGCCACAATCCCACTTGGATATACATCAGATAGCAGTGGTTCTGGACCAGGCAGGGAGATGCCACTCTGATTCATTTTAAAGTGGTGACTAAGAAAAGACCGGCAAGCATTCGCAACCATGGGCTAAATTGCCACAAAATCTGTGGTCACGCAAAATAAGTTTGAAGCCCTTCAGTCCTCTGACCATGAACCAGACTCTGACTCAGAACACTCCACAACTAGATCCTCCTGCAGGGCTCCTCCTCTCACTTGGATGCAGGGCCTGAGATTACTTTTCAAAAGAGACTAAACACCCTACCAGAACATTGGGATATAGCACCAGGAGGAGTACCCGATTGCCTAAAGCTGGTGATGTTGGTTGATGAGACCTCAGAACTTGATTCCAAATGTGGCTTTCCTATTTGTTATTTTCTTCTCTATCTCTGCTCTGGTGTATGAAATGATTGACCCATATGTTTTAAAAATTTCAACAGTTCATACTAACAGCATCCATAACAGGCAGAAGGAGAATTATTTTATTTTTCTTATTAAGGATCGAAGCTAGATATGTGTTGTATGCAGGATATACGGTTACATACTAACTCAGAGGTTAATGTAGCACAAAGGGCATGGGTATGGAGCCTATCTTTTGTTTTCTATGTGAAGGGAATGGTATGATGGAGTAGGAATCCTTTTGGCAGTTATTCTTATAAGGTAACTAAACTGGTGGATCTCATGTGTAGGAGAATGCTGCTTTGTATTTTATATGTAATGACCATGTTTGGAAGATTGTCACTGTATATGCACCCAAACAAAAAGATAGAATTACCCTATTTCATTTAGTTAAGCCATATTTAATTACTTCTAGGAATTTGCTATGGGCGGGATTTTAACTGTGTTGTGTCAGATGTTTGCAGGAAAAGAAAATATATTGTGACACACATGCTTTACAGAAACTCTTAGTAGACTGTGACCTGGCTGATGCCTATAGAACTGTACATGTGACTGGTGGTTATACATTTTACAGGAAAATCTTGCTACTAGAATTGATTATTTATTATCTCCAAATCTTTATACGTTAGCCTGGCAAATGTCATATCGGTGGCTAATTCAGACCACCTGATGGTCACTGTTATGGTGAGCCACAAATCCAATCTCCAATTTGGGAAAGGATACTGGAACTTGAATACCACCCACTTGCACTTGTAGGATGTAGTCACTAACCATGGGCACTTACTGATAGCCAGATTCACTGTAGTATACATAGAAGATAACATTAGCAGGGGATGGTGAAGATAAAAAGATCTCAGAATCTTGTAACAATGACTAGCCACATCACATTCACTAGACACATACAAAAAATATTTGAACTTGAGAACATAATTTTATAGGATCTTAAGTAGGGTAAATGAAGGTTATAAGGAGTACGAACCCCAAGTCCACGTATTGAAATCAGAGATGGAGCAATTACAATATGATAGGGCTTCTTCCCTTTATATGAACATAAAATAACTACCCAGGTAAAACAGGAGTTGGGAATATGTATGAATCTTGCAAGTCCAGACTTGACCTTAGAATCGCAGTATATACCGGCATCGTACTATAGTGACTTCCAACAAAGAAATCATGGATGCAGTAATACAGTTTCTGCACTTTATGCAGGGCCACCCTTAAATGAGACACTGTTGGATAGGTTTCTCCATGGCATCACTTTTCCCAAAATTACCCTGACAGAAGCATAACACCTTATTAGGCTCATTACAACCTCTGAAATTTCGGAGGCCATACGGTCTCTAAAAAAACAACACAACCCCTGGCCCTGATGGTCTTCCATCAGAATTTTACAAACCATGGAGCTGGATCTATTGGACACCCTATAGGATGTATACAATGGTAAGCTCCAGGGACTGAAATTGTACTCAATTAGGCCTTTCAATCCAAATATTAATTTATAAAAACTGGATAGGAAAGACTTATGAAACTGGAGACCCTGAGTATTCTTAACACTGACTTAAAAATGTTGATGAAAATACTGACTGTTATACTGACTCAGCAAGCAATCAATCTTATTGATACAGGGCAAACCTGTTCAGTAAAAGGATGACATAACAACGAGAATCTATTATTCCTCAGAGAGGTAGTGGCATTGGGGAAGCCAATGAGATAACTGGCTTTATAGTGAGCTTGGATCAAGAACAGACCTTCGACTCAATAGTACATACACATATGTATAAAGTCCTCCCAGCATATGGCATCCCCACAAAATGTGTGCAATTGTTTATGTGAAGGCTGGGATATAAGGAGGATGCTTGCTCAACGTAAGAAGATAATCCAGGGATCTAATTTTATTAATCAACTTAAATGATACAATCGAACTTGACAGCGAAAAATAACAAAATCCAAAACAACAAAAAAAAAACAACAGAATCACCACACTAGAAAGTGCTAGTGGGGTTCAGACTTGAGGTCAGCACAGGTCTGAACCTTCCAGACTATCTGATTCTCTAGGTGAACTTGGCACAATATATACTGGATAAGGGTCAGGTGACCATCAAACTCCACCCTTGTATCTCATTTCTAACCTTTTCTTGTTAAATACAACATATTTTATTTTATAAATACAAGTGTTACTTTTTAAATGAATGAGATCATCTGTCTACCACTTTAAATTAATTTTCTGGAGCTACTATCATTTTTAACATTAAAACAGTTCTTCAGGAAGCACCACCTCTTGCTGACCTAATAAATACATTATCAGAATGGACGGCCAGCTCTAAGTAGAGCTGCAAGAAGAAGTAGGCACATCCAACGTTTACCTGTAGCCAATCCTTCGTTTCAAAACCCCACACTGGCTGAGTCAGATACCAAAACGCTGTCGGAGGTAAGATGCCTGAAATTCACCTCCTTGCACAGGAAATTTACCAGGAAAAAATTACTATAAAAATACCTTCACACGACCATCGCACACTCGTGAAGGAGATTACAGCTTAAAGCAACGTATGGACTTAAAGGCATACCAGCATCTTTATTTTACTTAAAAAAAAAAAGCTCCAATAGCTGAGGTTTACTTTGTTTTGAAATGGCTACTTATTTACAATGTGTCCACTTCCTCCAGCATAACACATTTGTTTTTAAAGTAAATGAACGAAACGGACTATTAATTACAAGGGCTCCAAATATTTCAGGTACCGCTAAAGTTTACCAAACATATACAAATGGGGTTTTCACATAATTTTATTTGGAGGCATTTCTAAAGGATTCTACCGACAGGCTATGATTTTATTTCAAAATTAAAATGCAGAAAGCATCTTGCCAAATATCTTTACACTGCATAATATCTATGCCTTTGTTATCCCCTTAATTTGCATATCCTCGGGGAATTTTTTTTTTTTTTTATAGACCATTGCATCAAAACTACTGAGAAAACAAAACAGAATCAGATATTAGCAATTTAAAACATATAGGTGGCCAGCCTATATGTAGGAATTTCAAAAATAAAGAGTAAAGGGGTGCTGTTGCAACAGACTTTCTTTTCAGGTTTGAAACGGAGTTAAATTAACACAGATGTGTTCTGATACTAGGTCTTTACATTCCTCCCTTTAAGAGGAAACCAATCTTTTTTTTTCCAATTGCTTCTTATTGGTTTCCTACCACTATAAAACATGCCAGATCTCCGTGGGAGATGGAGCTTCAGCCCACCCACTCCCAAAGCTCCACTCCGGAGTCCCATATGCTAATACTTCCTCTTTATTTCAAACCAGAAAAAATATTATTTATCATTTTCAATTACTCCGAGTCTGGTACAGTATTCTTTTCCGCCCATAACGGACAAATAATCCGCATTAGCATGTTTGTTTCCGATCTATATTGGATCTCGAATTTGTACGATTGAAGGGCTAAATACTACCGCATAATGCGGATTTTTATCTTTCATTGTGTTTAGCCAACATAAAGGGTTATGATCTGTTAGCAGTAAAACGGTCCACCCATAAATAGAATTTTAAGGCATTTATTGCCCAATGAATAGCTAAGCACTCTTTCTCTATTGTTGAATATCTAGTTTCTCTGAGATGTAATTTCCGCTAATAAATATAATTGGGTGCTTGTTTTCTCCATCTATTTGTGATAGGACGGCTCCAATTCCATTATTAGAGGCATCAGTGTGCACTAGGAACGGTTTTGAAAATTAGGATCTGTATAGTATTGGGTATGAACAAAGTTTGGCCTTTTAATGTGTTAAAGGCTATGTTACATTGTTCATTCCAATAGACCTTTTCGGTCGATTCTTTTTAGTCAGGTCTGTCAAAGGACTAGCAATATCTGCAAAATTGGCTATAAAACGATGATAATAACTGGCTAGTCCTAAAAAGACTTGACTTGTTTCTTGGTCTGGGGCTGAGGACTGTTAGCAATCGCCTCAATTTTGTTTATGTCAGGTTTTACCTCTCCTTGTCCAATTATAAAACCCAAATATCTGGTCTCCTGCATACCTATAGAACATTTACTTGGGTTTATAGTCAGTCCTGCATTTGCTATAACTGATATAACATTTTGCATATGTACTACATGTTTTCCCAGGATGTACTAAAATGATCACATCATCTAAATATGCTGCGCTGTATTCTGTACATGGCTGCAACAATTGATCCATACACCTCTGGAATGTAGCTGGAGCTCCGTTTAGCATGAACGGCATCTTAGTGAATTGAAACAACCCAATTGGTGTACTGAATGCTGTTTTTCTTGGGATTCAGCATCAAGGGGTATTTGCCAGTATCCTTTGGAGAGATCCAAGTACTAATATATTGAGCATTGCCTAATCGGTCTATAATATCATCGATTCTGGGTATGGGATACCCATCGAATCTAGATATATTATTCAATTTACAAAAATCCAGACATACTCTTACCCTCCTTCTTTTTATTTACAACAACCATAGGGAAGTTCCATAGGCTTTTAGAAGGGATAATGACCCCATTTGTTGCATTTTAACAATTCCTTATTCACCTCCTCACTTAAGCTTTCAGGTATTCTACATGGTTTATGTCTAATGGGTTTTGTATCAGTTACTTCTATATGGTGTTCAATCCTTCCACTACCCCAGGGGTTGTTGTAAACGTATTTTGAAAAGTGTGCATTAATTTCCTTGTGTCTTGTTTCTGTACAGAATTCAGTTGTCATTGATAACTATTTCTTTGTTATCGTCCTGGCTTTCCAAATGTTCATAGGCGTAGATCCAACTCGCTTTGATTGTTTCAGGTATACAAAAAATTAGAGGAATTTCTTTCATGCCATAATTTCAATAAATTTGCATGATAAATTTTCAACTGCTGTTTTTGTCAGGGCAAATAATTTCATAATTTACTGGACCTACTTGTCTATGAACACTATAGGGTCCTTGCCACTTCATTAGTAATTTATTCTCTGACCAAGGTAATAGCAGTAAAACTCTGTCGCCTGGTTGGAATGTTTTAGTCCCTCTTCCTGATCATAATATTGTTTTTGGGTTAATTGATGTTCTTCATTAACCTGTTTGTCCACTTTAGCATATTTCGTTAATCTTTGACGTAATGCCGAGACATACTCCAATGTAGAAACGGGATTGCATCTGCTTTAGACCCTTCCCAATTTTCTTTAATTATATCCAATACTCCCTTGGATTCTTCCCAAAAAGCAGCTCAAAGGAGAAAACCCGTCTGAAGCTTGAAGGACTTCATGATAGGCAAACATTAAGTATGGGAGGTATTTATCCCAATATTTACCTTCATCAGAAACAAATTTCTTCAACATCTGTTTGAGAGTTTTATTAAAATGTTCTACCAACCGTCAGATTGGAGATGATATGGGATGTAAATATAGAGTGTACTCTAAAGCTTGATATAGGCACTGCAAAAGTTGCAAACAAAAATTGCTACCTCTATCTGTTAGTATTTCTTTAGGTATACCCATTCTGGAGAAGACCTTTATTAGTTCCTCTGATACCTTCTCTGCTGTAACTGTCCGCATGGGTATGGCCTCAAGGTATTTTGAAAAATAATCACAAATAACTAAGATAAAATGGTTCCTTTGGTACTTTTAGGCAAGGACCCACTACATCCATTGCAATCCGAGTGAATGGAGTTTCCACTAGAGGCAAAGGCTGTAGGGGTACTTTATCTTTTAAGTACAGGTCGTACCTTTTGACATTGTACACATGATTTACAGTATTCAGTCACTTGATCGTGAATACCTGGCCAAAAGAATCGGTACAGCAATTTCTGTAAGGTCCGCTCCTTCCTTGGTGGCCAGCCATGGGTATGTCATGTGCAAGTGTCAACAAATGTTCTCTATAAGCAGTGGGTACCAGTAATTGTAGAACGGTTTCCCAGTTTTCATGTTCACACATTTCTTATACAATAAACCTTTCTCAATCACAAATTTCTGGTTAGAATTTTATTCATTTCCTACTTGAAAAAATAAGGTTTCAAGGACTCATCCTGCATTTGTAATACCCTAAAAGTATTTTGCAACCCTATATTTTTAAGTGCACAGTGTTTGTAAAGTCCTTTTGTAAGTGTTGCCACACCTGCTTTTTCTTGTCTTTTTTGTTTTTTGATTTCCTTGTCTTTCCTGGAAGCTCGAATAAGCTATCCTCAAATGGGAAGGAGTATTGAAGTTCAGCGCTCTTTTTCCTGTGCTCTGGTAGTCATTGCATCGATCTTATTGACATTGTCAAGTAACTGATGAAAATCTGGGTGGTCCTGTCCCAATATAACTGACACTGGCAATTGTGGAACCACCCCAACCTCCATGTTTCGGTGTTTGATTGCACCTGTATCTCTACTTGCTGTACAGGATACATATGTGTGTCCCCATGGATACAAGTTACTTCAGTCCGTGTGGTTCCAGGTACTTTAGATATCATACAAGCTTTTACTAAAGTCTGTCGACTACCAGAGTCTAGTAGTCCAATCATTTCTTTACCATTCACTGTCACAGGTATGAAATACTGCCCCCAATTGGCTAAGGCTGGATGTGTTTGAGCAGTTTCTTTTTGATAGAACCTGCGATATGTCCCTTGCCTTGACAGTAATGACATATCACTTCATTAATGGGGTCTTAAGAACACCTACAGTTTTAATCGGACCACCAGGTAGGGGTGTGGTAATTGAAGAAGAAGTTCTTACTGTAGGATGTGGTGTAATAGTTCCTGGGTGACTTTTAGGTTGATTAGGTCGGGCAATTAGATAGTCCTCTGCTAGTTGAACCGCCTTCTTAGCTGTCTCCGGACGGTGTTCTCGTACTCGCATCTGGACATCTTGAGGCAAAATCACTGTATAAATTGTTCCAACACAACAGCTTCCAACATCTGTTCTTTGTGTTAGTAGTAGGCTGTAACCACTTAGTACATAAGTCATTAAGCCTGGTGAATGCTTCTTGTGGAGCATATGAAAGTTGAAATCTTAGAGCTCGAAATCTCTGTCTATATGTCTCTAGACAGATATCATATCTTTTTAATATTGCTTCTTTGACAGCATCATGATTGTCACTCATAGCACCCTCCACCCTGCCATAGGCCAGTTGAGCTTTCCGTCAAGTACGGAGCAAGGCAGATTACCCACTGGTCCCTAGGCCACTGACAGGCCCTGGCTATCCATTCAAATGTAGTTAAATATGTCTCTATGTCATCCGTTTCACATAACTTAGTCAGTTTTATGTCCTTAGGAATATCCCTGCTGGTAGGGAGGGGCCTGCTGACACCAAGTGCCTGAATGGCTCTTAAGGTATCGGCCCACTTTGCCTCATTCCTTCACATTTCTTTGTCTCTTTGTTTTTCCATCGCTATCTGTTGCATGCACAGCCATTGCAACAGATCTTGTGAGTCACCAGTAGGGGTCCTTTCTCCAGTTCTTCTTGTTCCCCATCCAAACATCACCATCTTCTTTCGGCTTCACCAACTTACGCCTTACATCAGGGGTTCGGTCTGCAGAGGTATCCCTGATTTCACCGCCATGGTTCTGGTCAACACACCAGTCTGCACCTCCTGGGACATCCACGAAGCCACAACCTCCTCAGACACTTGTAACAGTATCCTTCAAATCCCACTTCTGACACCACGTGTGAAGGCTGGGATATAAGGAGGACGCTTGCTCAACGTAGAAGATAATCCAGGGATCCAATTTTATTAATCAACTTAAATGATACAATCGAACTTGACAGCGAAAAATAAAATCCAAAACAAAAAAAAAAAAAAACAGAATCACCACACTAGAAAGTGCTAGTGGGGTTCAGATTTGAGGTCAGCACAGGTCTGAACCTTCCAGACTATCTGATTCTCTAGGTGAACTTGGCACAATATATATAGGATAGGGGTCAGGTGACCATCAAACTCCACCCTGTATCTCATTTCTAACCTTTTCTTGTTAAATACAACATATTTTATTTTATAAATACAAGTGTTACTTCTTTAAATGAATGAGATCATCTGTCTACCACTTTAAATTAATTTTTCTGGAGCTACTATCATTTTAACATTAAATCAGTTCTTCAGGAAGCACCTCCTCTTGCTGACCTAATAAATACATTATCAGAATGGCCGACCGGCTCCTAAGTAGAGCTGCAGAAGAAGTAGGGCACATCCAACGTTTACCTGTAGCCAATCCTTCATTTTCAAAAACCCACACTGGCTGGAGTCGGATACCAAAACGCTGTCGGGAGGTAAGACGCCTGAAATTCACCTCCTTGCACAGGGAAATTTACCTAGGAAAAATTACAATAAAAATACCTTCACCATGCGCACACTCATGAAGGAGATTACAGCCAGCTAAAGCAACGATGACTTAAAGGCATTCCAGCATCTTTATTTTACTTAAAAAATAGCTCCAATAGCGAGGTTTACTTTGTTTTGAAATGGCTACTTTTGTTTATGATGTGTCCACTTCCTCCGGCATAACACATTTGTTTTAAAGTAAATGAATGAAACGGACTATTAATTACAAGGGCTCCAAATATTTCCAGGTACGCTAAAGTTTACTTAAATATATACAAATGGGGTTTCACATAATTTTATTTGGAGGCATTTCTAAAGGATTCTACCGACAGGCTATGATTTTATTTCAAAATTAAAAAGCAAAAGCATCTTGCCAAATATCTTTACACTGCATAATATCTATGCCATTTGTTATCCTTAATTTGCATATCCTCGGGGATTTTTTTTTTTTTTTTTTTTATAGACCATCGCATCAAAACTACTGAGAAAACAAAACAGAATCAGATATTAGCAATTTAAAACATATAGGTAGCCAGCCTATATGTTGCAATAGACTTTCTTTTCAGGTTTGAAACGGAGTTAAATTAACACAGATGTGTTCTGATACTAGGTCTTTACAGTTTACAACCATTTATAGCATTGCATCAACTAAACCAGTGATTAATGGAAACATGGGGCCCCAGGTGAAGCTCAATAGAGGCATTAGACAGGGATGTCCAAGAGTCCACGCTATAGTATGCCAATCCAGGATTATTCAGAACATATGTCTGAATCATGTAATGCCCATTCAAAAATTATTGCATATGCGCATGATATTTGTTTACAACTGTTGAGACTGTAGAACTTGCTATGGAAGCAATTCAAGAGGTATCTGAAGTAATTGGTATAAATATAAACAGCACCAAATGTAAGGGTTATGTGATAAGTCCCAGTACAGTTACTTGTCCCCTTATTAAAATATATGGATGTCATCTGAAGATAACAAAATATTGGGGATTACATTTGACAGAGGTGATATTAGTAAACAGAACTGGGATAGCAACATTAGCCAGTGTGATGAAAAAGTGAAAATATGGAAATTATGGCAACAAACAAAACAAAAAGATATTACTTGTCAAAACATTTTTATTGCCCCAATTTACCTTTTAGGTATGATTTACCATCCCCCCAGAAAATCTTGATGTTCTTATATATAATTTAGTTTTTCCAAATGGTATGGGGAGTCAGTTGAACCCCATAAAAGAAATACTGTATGTCTTACAAAGAGAGGATTGAATTTAATAAAACTCCATTAGCTATGTCTTTAGCCTCTTTATGTTTACTAAGTTATGAGCCTACTTTGTCCCTGGACCCCAATCCTGGAAAAACCTTGCAAGGCGATAGATAAACCATTATTAGGACTCTGGTCTCTTTCATATTTAAGGCTTAAGAAATCCCTAAGTACCCACAGTATGTTAATATATGTATTTGAAAGAAGAAACAATGGAAACTGGAGAGATCCCAGATCCAAGTGTTAAACAGACTAAGTGTATATTGCACAATCCAATCCCAGGCATATGTCAGCTGCATAGAATATAAATATTTAGGGCATAACGTTATCTTATGAATAGAACAGTACCTGATGGATGAAAACACCACCTAGAATGTGGGATATAGTTTGACTTTTTATACAGGGAGATTGGGGTAAAGGGCAACCACAAGCATAAATCAATAGAAGATAGAAACTGCCCAAGACCAGTATGTCACTTACAGGAAAAGACTTTACACCACTTCCTGATAGATTGTCGCTCACATGAACCTCCTTTTGTAATTTGCTGGACATACGGTGGAGACTTCAGGGTTGGCATGCTCCAACATATGAACACATAATCACTGGATATGCACTATCCCTGAGTATGTTGGATGAGGGAACATACGGCAACTGTTTACCTATATTAAGCTTTTCCTTGACAAGTTAGATGTAAATCTGTGCTACAGTAACTCATTATGACCCCTTAGTAATTGTATTTCAAAGAAAAAGAAATTCGTAAACAAAGTTAATATGATAACTCCACCTTCCTAAACCAATCGAAGTGTAGATGGAAGCAATGTATGGAAATGATACCACCAGATTTCTAAAGTCAATATATTCAGCTTGCAGACAACTACTTTTTCAGTATATAGTTCCCATCTTTTAAGGACCTGTTCTATGACACACCAGAGCATGTACTCCTGCAGTTTACAGGCCAAATTATTGCCCTACCACTCTTATACAGTATATAGTCTGTTAGTTCTGCCCAAATATGTGAAAATAATTTCATCTGTGGACTAGGCATAATTGTTAATATTATGAAGAGGCAGGTCTAATGACTTTGTGTGATGGATTGTACTGTAAGAAATATGTAGCACAGTACAGGTATTATATGTGATTGTATTTTCTGTTCTACATATTGCAATAAAAATGTTCCCTACTCTTTTCAAGAGTGCTCAGGATCTTTAACATCTACCTGAACAGGCAGATGGGACCTCAGTGTAACATCTCATTTGATGAGTCAGCACCTCAGGAGTGCAGTACCCCCACCACATGCCAGTATTGGGATTTAGCAAGTGTCTGCTGTGGGGATATAATCTACAGCCTTCTGATCTCCCGGTCTCAAAGCGAGTGTGCTACCTGCTGAGCCACTGACACTGCTATATAGAGATGTAGGGTTAACTTTTCAAAGATTCTTGAGAGTGATGTATGTTTCATTACTCCAGGGATGTGAAAACTCTGGCTGCGCCAGGACCTGCAACCAATTCTGTAAAATCAAGGTCCTGCCTCCAAACTCCCAGATTTGCAGTACATCACTTGCTGTACCAAACAGGTAACACACTGCCATAATTGCCACAGGGACCCACCCTCCCACCCAGCCCAACACTAGTGGGGCCGAGATTGATGAGGGCTTGAAACTACTCACCAAGAGGGGCAGAAGGGATAGGGGTGGCAGAGGATGAGCCGGGGGTGAGCTGTGATGGTTTATTACTGAAGTGGGACCCAGCAGGGTGCATATACAGCATTATACATAGATGACAACTTGGTAAAACAAAAAGAGTTCACCTTGTTAAAATTTGCTTGGTACCAACATTTCTATAGATTAGTTATTAATTCCCCACAAAAATCGTTAGAAACAACCATACACAGTATATTTTTCCAAGCAATCTGAGGGCGTCAACTCGACCCTGTAAAGTGAAATATAACCTATTTGCCCATTTTACAAGGGGACTTGGGATGATAAATCGATCACATTCTCTTTTAGTATATTTATTAAAACAAATTTACAATCCTTGATAGTGTATAAAGGAGAAAGGCAGACCCCTTTCTATATGCAACATGCATGTCATGGTTCCATAAGTCTTCTGAGATGCACATCTAACATCCCAGAATACATTAGAAACTTTTTAAATTAGAAAATGGAAAATGACATGCCAAATGGTACTAATCAAACAAAGGAAGAGCTATATTACTGAATCCAGGCTCAGTATTGTCAGGAAGAAACTTCTTTCCCACTATGTACAGCATAACACATTTCAGCACTATTACACTTACTGAGAGAAAAGAGAGTGCCAGAAAACATGCGAGACTTATACTGGCTAAGTTGCCATTCCAAAATTAAAAAAGCTAACCATATGCATAAGCAGCAAGAGGATAGAATGTGCAGTAGAACACGGTGCAATCAACAAATAGAAACCATAGATCACAGTTTTTTGTTTGGGTTCTGGGAACATTATCACAGGAATGGTAGGAACCATGGTTTACCAGCATTTACTCAGCTGTTTTAATGTTTGGACAATACCCAAGACAAACAAACAAATGGGTCAGAAGCACCTTCCATACAGTTTTGTTGACCATAAAATGGTATATTTGGAATATAAAGAGATTATTTACACTGCAGTAGAAACAGATTACCCATACTGAAATGATTCAAAAATGATAGTAGAAATGCAGTCCATATATTTTACAGAAGCAAAAACTACGAATAATAGATGGCTTACTACAGTTGGAAGAAACATGCCATGGGTTAAAAATTCTGATATACCAGTTACTTGAGCAAAGTCTCAGAGGAATACGTGCCAGAGTGTCAGAATCAGTGATGAATTACATACACAGTATGACATAAGATGATTTGCAATTTGTAGACAAAGACTTGATTTGCTCCTTTTTGCTTCTCAGCCTTTTCTCTTGTATGAGTCTAAACAAAATTTTCGCTGAAGTTAAGCTAATCATTACCTTAGTTTTGTATAAATGTTACAGCACTCTCCTTGTTTCTTTTTTTTTGTGTGTGGGTTCTGTTAAAAAATAGGAGATTATGTATTATACGAATTATATACATACTTTGTAATGTGACATTGTTTTGATTTTCTCTCCCTAAGAAAAAAAAAACACTCTTCTTGAGATGTGCCAAGGATTTTAACATCCATCTGAACTCAGTTTAATGTCGCACATGAAAGATGGCACCACAGGATTGCAGTACCCCCTTGTGTTGCACTACAGTGTCAGTAGTAGGATTTAATCAAAGTGCTTGGTTTGAGGATAGAACCCACAGCCTTCTGATCTCCTGGCCTTAGAAGCAAGTGTGCTACCAGCTGAGCCACTGGCACTATTATATAGAGATGTAGGGTTGGATTTTCAGAGATCCTTGAGAGTGATGCAAGTTTTGTCACAACAAACTCTGGCTGCAACAGGGACCCTGCGACCAATTCTGTAAAAATCAGGGCCCTGGCACCAAACTCCTCAGGTTTGCTGCACATTGCCCGCTTCACCAAACAGGTAGCACACCTGCCATTATTGCCACAGGATCCACCCCCACCAGACCCAACACTGGTGGAGCAGAGATTGTTGGGGAGCTTGAAACTGCTCACCAAGGGGCATAAGGGGTTGGGCAGCAGAGGAAGAGTCAGGGGTGAGCTGTGACTGTCTATTACTGAAGTGGGACCCAGTAGGGTGCATGTACAGCATTATACATCTCATAAATTCCAGCCTGTCTTCTTCTGTACTACAATATATACTGCCCTAGTACACATATAAATCGTACATTTCAGCCTAAAAAACACAATACAGGAGAGATCAGTCATCAGAATGCCCCAGCATATCACACCAGAACATAGCAGGCCACAAGACTGTACAGCTAGAGCATACCTGCAGAGTCAGTGCCACAGCCAGATGGCGTGCCTTTGGCCGTCTTCACACCTCTTCAGTCTCCAGCATTCCAAGTGATTCTGGGAATGCACAGCTTTCTATAGGGGTGCGTTCCTGGCATCACTTGGACATCCAACAGCTGAGGAAGTGTGCTGAGGGCTGTCCCACACATACAGCCACAGCACTGACTATACAGGTATGGGGAGTTGTCAGTGCTGAGGGTCAGGGAGCCACTGACCAGCAAAGAGGGTCGGGGGATATGATCGGGGTTTGGGAGAGTGGGACTGGGGCACTTGATTGTGTTTTGCATGGCCCTTGTGAGTCAACTGGGAAGAAGCAGCTGTTGGTGGAGGGTGGGCTGTCATGTACACCAGGGCCAGTGGCGACCATGTGTGGGAGGGCGGGAGGTGCATACAACAGGACGGGGTGGCATGTGTGTGTGTGTGTGGGGGCTTGCTGCATGGGTGCCATCTGCTGTGTGTTGGGGAGGAGGTGCTTCAGGTGACCACTGTGCTCCAGGGGCTCAGCCACTGTGTACCATCACCAAGCAACATTTCCACAGCAAAGAACATCACAGCGACAAATCTCACCAGGCTGCTGTGATAGTCCACTGAACACTGACATGCTGTTTCCCCATGTAATGCCCCCATCCTGAACCAACTCTGACTGGAGTTGGTTATTTAGATGGGGAGGCAATGTAGAACACTTCAGTTACTGATGGGAACAATGCCAGCTGTCAGCATTGTTCCTGTCACTGTTCAGGATGTCAACAACATTGTTGTTGATATTCTGACATGAGTCATGGCCATGGCATCTACTGACAGCAGAGGTATAGCCATGTGTCCAGGTGTCTGCTTTGCTGCTCCACCTGGACCCATGCCTGTCCACATAAGGGACCCATACCAAGCATCCCATTGGATTCCTGATTGGGTCTATGACTCTGCCCCAGGCTGCCCTGCAGAGTAGTATGCACCAGAGGTGGAGCCGTGGACAGGTGGTGGTCGATGATGAATGCCAGCTGTGTGCACTTGTCCACAGGTTCAAAGCTAGGTGCTGCTGCTGCATATTTTCTGCCCTTTCATGAATAGGCCCTCAATATAAATAAAGACATATAATTCACTTAGCCACACAAAACTATAAAATTGAAATAAATGACATATCACACACCACAGACAAAGATAATTAAGAATAAAGACTGAGGAAAACAAATCAGCCTAGTGCTCAGAGGGATTCCTTGCTTGCTAACTTAAACATCTCTTTTCCTCCACAGAGTGGTAGACAAAACAAAACCATTAATTTCAACTAACTAAACCTGCAAAACTAGAAATAAACAACAGTAGCCAATGTGCACAAGACACTCTAGATATCTTTTGTGAATGATTTGGTTCAAAATACTATTTTTCAAAGTAGTTTTAAAGGGTTTATGCTCAAACATGCAGAGACAAACTTCTCTCAATTCTCTCCTTGAGCGCATGGCATACAGATAATTTCACTGCCATGTAACTTGCAATCCCATGGTGCATTGAAAACTTCATCTTTAGGCCCCTTCACCAGAGAAGTTAACAACTCTGTCGACTGAGTTGACTGAGTTACTATGTTTGCCAGTTGAAGTGTCATAGGGTGGATTAACTTCATGAATTGTGGTTAATCCACGAATTAATCAGCAAAGAAAATATTGGCAGCTATGAACACTTCTAGTCTGAACAAGCCGCTTTGACTGTGTTAGTGAGGCTAAGAATGTTGCACAATATAATTTATTAAAAAATTGCACTACATAAAGTTTATAGTCAGTTTAGTTTATCGCCTGACTATGGCTATGTTGTGAAATATTGCTATGATCTTTGTCTCACATTTTCACGCATAGCATGATACAAATTCAGGTGCACACAAGATAAATCAGATTTAATTTAACATTTTGACTTTGTGATGCCTCTGGTGATTAATTATTACCCAGTAGAATAACCAATAATAAATTATTCAACACAGTGTTTGTAACTGAGTTCAGTCAGACACTGTGTACAAGTTCCAACACACTTGTTTAGCAACAGTTGTAACCTGTGTTTTAGTTGATCTTCATAGACTCAACAGAAAAGTTCAGATTGGCAGTATATTTCTAACGAAGTCCCAGTTTCTGTCTCTCATAAAAGTTTCAATGAATGCATAACAATGCTTTAAATTAGAGAATTGGTTAATACAAAGGGACTTACCAAATGACAAACCTGAGAAAAACAGTGTATGCTGCTAAATCATTCAAGTTGGGGATGACAGTGACAAGGACATTTGGGTGAATGTAGAATCCTATGAAGTAGGAAAAGGCACCTATTCTGGTGCACTCAGAGTACGCTATAGTGGACCAATCTCTGTACCAAGTAATATAAGATAGGGGTCATACCAAATGCCTCCTGTTGGAGATGTGGAGCTGGGACCAGATCCTCATCCCACATTCTGTGGGAATGTCCTGAGATGAGGCTTGTATGGGACCAGATATCTCAGTTTTGTAAACTGATACTTCCTTCATTGTTGCCACTTTTGCTCTCTCAGGATATCCTCAACAATTTCCTCTACCCAGCATCACCTGGTATGTTGGATGATAGCTGCTACAATAGCAGTCAAGAAACTGCTCCTCAGAAATTGGAAAACATCTAATATTGCAACTTTCAATGAATGGCTACACTTGGTAAGCCAGACCACTAGGTTGGAAAGGATGTCACATATAACCTTAAAATCTTTGCCCAAGTTTAACAAAATAGAGCCAACATTTTGAGCATTCAAGATGATCATGGATGACACACCTGTGGATCTAAAGGGCATCATGGATGTCTTGCACTTCATGTCTAGCAATATATTACCATCCCCGGTGCTCCTTCAGTGTCCCCAATTCCACTTTGCCATGCCTAGGAAATAACTCCTGGATTGTGAAAGTCACATGTTTATGGCTTATTGTATGTATTGTCTGCATCTGTAAATTTCAACTAAATGCATGCAACCTTACATATTTTGTGATTTGTATGTAGTAATGTGTTTATGTATTGTTGTAAAATGTTGGAAATACCAATAAAAGAATTGAACGTCAAAAGCTATACCTAGTACACCCAAGATAGTGTGGTTGGGAGATAAGAGTGTCCCAGCTGCAAGTGCCCCTGAGATATTTTTGCATGTGTGTACATGTGTGGGAGATTGTTGCCCATCAGGGCTTGATTGTTTCTCAAATAAATATCAAGAGAGATTAAAGTAAATTGAATCCTGCCAAAGTGCTACTGTATATGTCATAGACATTTAAAACATTTCTGTAACTACTGATTATTATCTTATAAGTTGAACTTTGCAGCTAAGAATACCAAATAACTCTATAACCTTTTATCAGTGGAGCTATTTAAAAAAGATATGAGGAGGCTGCATCTTGGTATCTGTCTTTTAAAATCTGGTTTTATTTCTTCTTTGTCTGTATGAAATACAGCTAAGTAGATAGTATTCAAAACATCAACATCATTAGTGGAGATCTATGGATCCACTTATGTTAGTTACAGACAGCATAAAACTAGTATAGAAGTACTTTACACTAGTTTCGCTACTCAAGATTTGTTGGTAAGGCCAAATGGGTTTGTTATCATTTTATCCGATTTATTGTCTCTGACCCCACACTGCAGTGTTTTACAGATTTAACATGAGATGTAGGCATTAAGAGCCCGCCCCAGCTCAAATAGATTGATATGAAACCTACAGGGCCATACCACCTAATGCTGAGTAGCATAACTAGCATAATTAGACACATAAATCTCCACTAATAGCAGTGTCCACTGGGAAAAATAACTACCTTGGGAAACTGCAACATGGCTCGGCACTATTAAAGGGCCCTTTAGTTGGGGATCACTAACAAAGGACTCAGCCATGAGTCCTGGAGCAGAAGACCTAACTGGCAAAAGTGCTACAAGGCTACTACACTGCCAGGAGCACTGATCATGAAAAGTCACTTGTCTATACCTTTTCCAGAGGCTCCTCATGAACAGAAGCCCTTATATAGAATCATTTGCATGGCCCCAGCTACATTATGGCTGTCTTTGGTGGGAGCCCTGATTTGGAAAATAACAAGTCATGGAACAGTGTTAATGAGATGGTAAGGGAGAACAATTTGGTGCAGACAGCTTAGCATACAAAGCAAAGATAATAGCTTCATAATTTGCATCAAACAGTCAGACAAGTCTTGCGGATAAAAGCATGGTAATTTCAGTGGATATGTTTCTAAAGAAAAGGCAGTGGGGCATGGAAAGACAGATATCCAGACAGTGGTAGGAGAGAGAGAGAGACAGAGTTCCCTGAGGATTGTTTGAATTGCTACTGTTTAGGACTGGTGCTTATCTGGCACACCCTTGCTATATTTCCTTCTCTCTGTGGTCAGTTATAGATGTAGCAGCAGACTTAAGCTTCCAAACTAATCAGCAAACTCCCTTGTATCATCTTCTATTGCTTAGCAATCAATGTAAAGGAGGAGACTTCAGCAGGTGGAGTGGTAGCAAATATATATTACTGCACTGAATTGCTGACAAGGTACTCTTTTTTTTTATAGCTATTTGGCCATGAAAGCCACCTGGTCCTACTATCAGGCCCCCAACCAATTTCCAATCCATTGCTGCTCCCCTGTCATCAAGCTGGTGGATATCTGCTCAGTGTGAGACCTAAAGACTGGGGGCAACATTCTCAGTGGCTGTGCACAGGGTTTTTCACTCCTTTCTGTTGTGGTCACACCCTCTTCCCAGATGATCAGCATATCCTATGGTTGCCACAGACACAGTAATGCACACCTGGCATGTGCCACATCTTGTGAGGGAGCAAGGTCCCGGCTCACCACAAGGGCTGCTACTGTGCTGGGTCCAGGCCATCTCCTTCCCTGGTTGGCTCCTGCTCCTATGATGAGCACTCTCCAGCCTGGCTGCTGATCTGTGTGGATCTAGGCTCACTCCTGATCTTGTATACCAAGGACTGTCTCTCTCTTTGACCCACCATCCCCATATTTCCATGGTGGCATACTTGGCTTGGAGAAACAAAGAAAATAAAACAAGCAGTGAGTCAGCTGGATGGACAGAGGCTGGGTGAGGGGAAGGTGGTACTGATGTACTGAGACAGCCCAAGCCTGTGAAATGGCATTGCAGTATTGGCTACATGGGTAACAAGGCACCATATAGAGAAGTCTAATGTTGGCACTGGGGTCACAGAGGCCTGCAACTCTGTACCTGTAGCTGCAAGGAATTGCAGGGCCCAGAGGCACTTGTGCTTCTGCACACAGATGGACTCTTGGCCTTGTGTGTCTGCATCTATAGCAGCATGGACACACAGAACCCAGAGGGACCTACACTTCCACAACCCTAAAACACCTAATTATTTGCGATTATAGACAGATGGACTCTTCTCTTGGTGTAGGGACCTAGTGATCTGCATAAATGAGGATATGATTCCACTTTCACAAAACAAAAGACAATTCATTACAAAAAGTGTTAATGCACTTTAGGTTAAATGTAACACCACAAAAGTGAGGAAATTGGCCTTAATGTTTCCAACCCTAAATTCTCACTCCCTCCGGCAGCAAAATGATAAGACCACACAGGAGGCAGAATAGTGCAGTGGTTTAAGGCTCTGAACTGCAAATCTGGAGATCTGGGTTTGAATCTCAGCCCCTACTTGCACTCTGTGACCCCGAGGCAAGTCCAACTTCCTTTGTGCTCCCAGGTCACACCTGAAACAAGCTTAACGCTTAGTGTGTCTCTCTTGTTAAACGATTGGAGAAAATAAAAACACAAGCAACCACAGACAGACATCATTAATTAAGACAAACAACATGCAATTGTTTCTAGATCACACAAAGCAGTTGCACTGATGTGCTGCTGTACCTATGTGGGTTTGTATCTACAGCAAGAAGTGGCTATGAATGTCTTACATAGTGTACAATATGTGTACCTGTGGCTGTAGAAGCACTGGCCATGCTGGGACTGAACTTCTGCATACAGCAGAAGTGTAGCAATTGGATAGTGTGGATTTATATCTGTAGCCAGAAGTGGGTGTGCATGTCTTATAGTAAGCTTGTGGACCTGTTGCTGATGAGGCACTGACCCCTAGAGATTGTGCTTCTGCAGACAGAAAGTAGTGTTGTAATTTGGGTATCATGAATTTGTATCTGTGGTAGCAGAAGTACAGGCTCTTCAGATGCCTGTGCTTCTACAACCAGAGTCAGTGTGTATGTTTTACACTATGCATGTGTATCTGTGGTTGCACAAGTGCTGGCCCTGCAGTGTCCTGTGCCTCTGCAGACAGAAGAACTGTTGTAATTTCGGTATTGGAGATTTGTGTCTGTGGCTGTAGTGACTCGTGTTTCTGCAGACAGAAGTACAGTTAAAGTCACATTAAATTGTTTCACCAATGAGTTGGTTTAGCATTGTTTTACAGTTGGAAATGCATGGCAACTCATATTTTAAGTGCTCAAATAGCGCAAGAGCAATAGACAGAAGCATGAAGACTGCCATAGCAGCTGCAAGCTCAGATGGCCAGCACTTCACTTCTGATAAGAAGACTGTCAACCATAGTTTACTTTCTGCTGATGAAATGTGTATGTTTCTGTAGTGACAACAAGCGCAGTGAGAAACACATATTAGATCAGGCTAAATCATTGAATGCAGTTCTCAACCATACACAGTACTTAAGTATCACAGTTCCATGTAAATTCCAATGTTTTTCTTTCTTTATTCATCTGTCCTTAACTGTGACCATTCCTTTCATTGTCTGTCATGGTTTCATGCGAAATTTGTGCAATTGTAGAAACATGGTGGCAACCTGAGGATACCTGGAATAGGCAAATCGGGGTATGTATTGTATAATAAAGATCTACTGCAATCTAGAGGTGGGGGGTGGTTCTATATATTGCCGAGGTATTATTACCAAAGTATGGATACAATTAGGTGGCTGGAAGTTGAAGTTATCTGGTCAAGATAAGCCCACCCAGAGCAGCTAAGATCAATCTGGCAGTAATATATAGGCCACTATCCATGAGGTTAAAGGAGGATGTAACTATATTGAATCTAGTCAACCATTTAACACTAGCAGGAAATGTAATATTAGCTGGTGATTTCAACCTCCCAGGTATAGAGTGGGGTTCCTGGATAGCAAGCACATCAGTTGAATCTAAATACTTAGAGGCAATTAGTCTTGGAGGTCTTGATCAATATGTAACAGCTAATACAAGATGAAACACATACTGGACCTGGTATTAAGCAACCTGGGTGACAATATTTCTAACTGCAAGATATTTCCCCTTGGGTTCAAGTGATCATGTTATGGTAGCGTTCCAGTATTCTGGTAGTCTAGGGAAAATAAAGATACTACAGTAATCCATAGATACAATGCAGCCAATTTTATACAGATGGGACATGATCTGGCTACATAGGAATGGCAATCAAATTTCAGAATCAGACAGTAGCTTATATGTGGGATTTACTGACAGACACTATAAATGGATTAATTACAAGATATGTACCTACCAGAAACAAATATAATGAGGCTAAAATCCACCTGCACCCTGGATGAACCAAACTGTTAAAAGCTTGATTAAAATTAAAAATAAAGCTACCACATAGCAAAGAATAATAATACCAAGGAAGGTTGGGAAGTATATAGAAATAATCTTAAAATTGCAAAAAAGCTATAGCCAGTGCCAAAAGAAAATATGAGTATGAAATAGCAACAAAGGTCGAGGATAATTACAAGACCTTTTATGCATCATCAATAGTAAAAAGGAAAATTAAAATTATAGGACCAATAAATACTCAGGATGGGAGCATTATAACAGAAAATAAGGCACTTGCAGAGAATATGTTTACTTTTCATCAGTCTATAACAAAAGATCCCAAACTACCTGGGACAGTGAGAAAGCTAAACAGGGAGGACCACTTTTAAGGATAGATCCTACTGAAGTCTGACATAGATTAAAGTTAAATCAGAATAAAGCACAGGGACCAGATGGAATTCATCCAAGGGTGATAAAAGAAATGGCAACATTTCTAGTGAGACAATAACACCTTTTTCAGAAAGTATTGACACTGGTGAGGTTCCAGATGCTTTGAGACAAGCTGTGATTATACCTATACACAAAAAGGTTGTGAGCAGGAGGTCTCAAATTACAGGCCCATTAGTTTGACCTCCGTGCTTGGAAAAATTCTAGAGGAATAATAAGGACTATACAGTTGGTATACTGAAAACACAGGTAAGATAGACAAGACTCAGCATGGATTTACTAAAGGAAGATCATGTCAGACTATCCTGTTGGAATTTTATAATAGGATTAGTAAGGCCATTGATATGGGTAGTTCAGTTGACGTGATCTTCCTGGACTTTCGAAGGCCTTTGATAAGGTCCTTCACGGGAGCTTGTTAAATCAATCTATGTGTTAGACTTACCAGTCTGGATACAAAAATGGTAAAGGCAGCTTACTGGAAGAGGTCAGAAAGTATGTGTCAAAGGAGAATATTCTGGTCACGTGGGGTAACTAGTGGTGTCCCCAGGGCTCAGTGCTGGGACCATGTTTGTTCAATTTGTATATCTCATCTATGCAGGTGAAATCAGCGGTCTGGATGTCTAAATTTGCAGATGACACTAGAATTGGGTGTTCTGTGAATAATCTGGAGAGCAGTTAGTCCTGCAAACCGCATTGAATAGTCTGGACATGTGGAAACCAGAAGCAATCCATATTTAACATTGATAAGTGCAATGTTATGCACTTTGGGAAAAAATAATTTTCAGTATACCTGGATTGGTCCATACTGAAGGTAGTATCTGAAGAGAAAGATCTAGGGATTATGGTTAACCAAGATTTTAGTTTTAGTTTACAATGCAATACAGTGGTAAAAAGCTAGTGGCATAACCAATTGCATAACGAGACATATTAAAATTAGAGACAGGCAAGTCGTGATGCCACAGTATAATGCACTGGTGCATCGCATGTGGAGTACTGTGTTCAGTTCTGGGCCCTATATAAGAGAGATGATGTTGAGTTGGTGGAGAGTACAGAGGAGAGTGATAAAGAGAATCAAGGGACAGAGGGCATGAACTATGAACAGAGATTTCATAATTTGAAACTATATCCTTGGTACAGTAGAATGCGGAGAAATGTATTTGATTTACAGGGCCTTGACCAGTGCTAACTTGTGGGATCTCTTGCACCTGGTAAAAGGGACCAAACATATGATACTAGAGCCCACTGTTATCAATTGCTTAAAGATAGATATAATACAAATAGAAGGAAACATTGGCTAAGTAACAGGGTCACGGAAGTTTGGAACTTGCTCCAGGAGAGATCATGGAGACTAGTACAATGCAGGAATTTAAAACACAGTTAGATAAATATCTCTTAAATAAAAATATTAATGGGTATAAGTAAAATGTTGCTCATAAGCTCACAGACTAATGTCTTTATGCTCTGTATAATCTATGTAATCTATGTAATTGGTTTAACATTTTGTTTATTAATCCAAACCTCAGGTTAATGGGTGATTCCGAGAGAGAGAGACCAAAGCTACTTAAAACTTATTCAAACAACTCTGTGTTTGTGCACCATGTTTTGCCATTGTGCTGCTTCCTGGTCCTCATTCTTTCTAATGATGTGGTGATTACCACAGAGAATACTGATGTTTCTGATGCTGATACATCTTCTTCAGAGTTGTTTGAAAAAGTTTGAAGTACCTTTGGTCCAAGATGTGAATGACAGAGTACAGTACACACTGCAAGCCTATTGGTCAACAGTGTCCTGCAATGGGCTTGCAATCGTAGCTACTGTAGCTGTCATTCACAAATAACTCTATCAGTGGACAGCCATAGCAGAATGTGGATGGTTTGTGCTGCCTGACGAATGTTGCGACATGCTGGGAATGGGAGAGCAGGGTGGGTTGGGGGTGCCTGAGTGTGTGGGGAGGGTGGGGGTCAACTGGACTACTAGAAGTGTGGGACTCTTCAGCATGTTTGAATGGATTGGGGTGGGAGGGTTTCTGTTACATCTTCTCTACTGCTGCAGTTTGCGGCATGCCTCGAGGATATGAGCGGGGGGGTGTTCTTTTCTTGGTACAGTACCACCGTAGTAAGAGGCATGACTTGGAAGTTGCAGGCAGGGAGGTGGGGTGGCAATACCCTGACAAGGATGCTGGGTTTGTGGCTATACTGCAGCTCTTGCACATTCCACTGGGTGCAGCCCTGCACAGTGCATGTAAATAGGGTCATAATTCCATGCAAATGGCCTATTGCACCTGCATGCCTAATGGACCCATTTGCATGTTGTTGGCTCTGAATGACACATTTGTGCACAGTGCATAGTGAGTTACGCTGCCTGTTGAATTCCCAGCCCCAGCAGGGGCTGTGCCAGCTGAATGCAACTGTAGTATTCACAGAGGGATGCACAGAAGCATTCACCGTGTGTGTTCTGTGAATACCACATTTGGTGCTCAACACATCTCATTTTCCACCGGGGCATCCAAGATGCACCGAGAGCAAGGTCTTTGTGAATCCTGCCCTTAATGTTTCCATGACACACATGTCATGACAGTGAGAAATTGAAAAAATTTAGAATCTCATATCTTAGTCCAATACTGAATTAAAGAAATAATAATAAGCATTTGTCAATGCTGAATATTTGCTTACATGTTGTTGTATTGGATCCTGCTTCAACACATGTTTACTATTTATGTACTCAAGATTAACCTGATGAGATGTAATATGTGTTTTTGCAATGGGATGCTGATTTTCACTGTTTATACTACATTTACCCAGGATAGTAGAAGTGAGATGTGATACCTCATTTATTGTGTTGTCTTGCTTTAATAATGTATCTAGGACAGATCATCATAGATGCAACACCTTCTTAACAGTGGATTTCTGTTGCAGAGTCCTGTTTTGCACAGTTTTGCAATATACTTATGGAGGATAACCCAGCTGAGATGTAATATCTCATTTTCAGTAGTGTCGTTTGACACATTTTGTACTGTTTTAGCCAGGATAGTGCAGCTCAGAATGCTATCTTGTTTTCAGTGGGATTGCTCTTTTTCAGTTATTCCACTGTATTAACTCAGGACTGTACTGCCAAGATGCAGTTTGTCATTTATAAAGGATGCGTGCTTTTATCATTTTTATATTGCATTTATCAGGATAGCACAGCTGAAAGGCAAGTTACATTTTCAGTGGGGTACAGCTTTTACAATGTATGTTCCCGGATAGAGCAACATAGATGCACAGGGTAATATGTCAACAGGGCGACCGAATAATGGCGAGCCATCAAAAGGTGACAGAACAACAGCACCAACACATTTGGGCAACCTAGTTTTCCCCAACCTTGAGTTGTGTCCCACCCCCAGATTAGGAATCTCTAGTGGGGGCAAAACACTATCCAAAAAGTTGTCGCCCTGCAGGTTTGGTGCCCTTCTGATGGGTCACCGTTATTTAGTCGCTGTTATGACATGGAACCCAATGCACAGTACTGTACAGTGTGAGTTCTGCTGTACTGAGTCCTGTATTTGCAGATTTTTGCTGTATACATCTAATACATCTGTTTGTTTGTTTGTTTATTCGCTTAACGGTAAGCACACTGGAAACAAGTTCCTTTACAGGTGCGACCCACATATATTGCATACAGACAATACATAATCAAACATACATATACAATGCAGCAAATTGCAGACAAAATGTCTTTGTTCGTATAAAATTCATAAAAAAATTCATAAAAACAGTTACAATTAAATTGAGATTGAAATACATCCTTAATGCATCGACAAACTTTTGACAGAACACAACCACCTAATATCTTGAGGAATTTCATTCCAAATGAATGAACAATATAAGCAAAGGATCTTTGTCCACTTTTAGATTTCATAAAAGGAATCTCGAAAACCTACTGTCTGACCTATATGTCTAGAATAATGACCATCAATATATGGTCTCAAAAACTTTGAAATACTATGTGGAATTCCAGAGTCCATAACTTTATATATGAACTTGGCCACACAGTATTGGAAATTTAATGAAACCGGTAACCAGCACATTTCTTTCAAAATCACACAATGATGAGATGACTTAGAACAATTTAAAGCAAACTTAGCTATCAAGTGAAGTAAAGTGGATTTCTTTGAAATCACTGTCGCAGAAGCAGTGTCAGTAATCATAGCTGCATAGTTCACAATAGGAAGTAAGCAGCAATTAGAAATAACCAGCCTAGACTCAGGAATAAGAAATGAACGGATTCTGTACAAAGAACCTAATCTACAATGTATTCTTGAGGTAACCCTCAAAAATGAGATTCATAACTTAGATGAGAATCTAGTAATACCCCAAGATATTGAAATGTATCAACATAGTCAAACAGTAATCCATCAAGATTTAACTTCCAAAGTACCAACCTCAGATCTCAGTCTAGGTGGGGTACCAAAACCATCACCTTTGTCTTAGATTTGTTTAAGAGTAATTTACAGGCCATAAGTGAAGACTGAAAATGCACATTTCCTCTGTTAAAGAAACACCTAGATCTCCAAATGACAAACCCTGCGTATAAATTACTGCATCGTCCAGCGTAAAGTGTTAGAGAAGCATTATTAATCACACTTACTAGTTGATCAAAAACAAAGAAAACAAAAGTGGCTAAAATAGAACCTTGTGGAACCCACACTTAACCATTACAGAGTCTGATACAGCACCTATATTTAACCCTTTGAAACCTATTTGTTAAATAATCCCTCGTCCAGTCAAGAAAGACTCACCAACTCCCAATGACCCAAGTCTAGAAATCAACAATTGGTGATCAACTGAGTCGAATGCCTTGGTCAAGTCCACAAACCGGCACCGTCAGACACCCTTTATCCATGCCATTAAGTACCGCGTTCGGTGAACTCGACCAAGGCAGTCTCAGTACTCCTTCCCTTTCTAAAACCATGTTGGTTCTGAGACAATAATCAAAGCGATCCACATACCCAATCAACTGATTGTAAACTATTCTTTCCTGAACTTTAGCTAAAGCAGACAAGATAGAAATAGGTCTGTAGTTACAAAACTCATGTTGTGAACCAGATTTAAATATAGGAGTGACCAAAGTATGTTTCCATATATTAGGTATAGTACCTGTAACAAAAGACAAGTTGAAAATAATACTAACTGGAAGTGCTATAACCGAGGCAGCATCCGCCAATAAACTAGGACATAAGCCATCAGAACCAGCTGAGCTGTCCCTCTTAATACAACGCAACAACTTCTCTACCTCCTTCGGAGTAGTAGTCCTTAAGTACAGTTTAGGATTAACTGTAAAATCTTCAGTCAGTCCCAAGTAGTTCACCTTGGACTGGTCACTAAAGGAATCAGACAATGTAGTAAATTTCAAATTAAACTCATTAGCTATCTTCAGTGGACAAGACAACAAGTCACCATTCAACCTCATTGAACCTGGTTGACAAACATTAGGCCTTATGAAATTATTAATTGTTTTCCAAAAGTAGTAGCGTTAGATAACCCTTCATTGTTTATGACGAATATAGTCTGTTTTGACCTTCCTTATCTTAGCCTTACATTGGTTCCTTAAAGTCCTATACGCATGATAACCAGAAGCAGAATGGTTCATTTTATCGTTTTCCAGGCCTTGTCTCGTTGTCTCATAAGTTTAATCAAAGGAGGTGTTAACCACCCATAAGTTTTCCCTCGGACCCTTCTTTTAACAAGGGAGCTAACTGGTCCAAAACATGTGTAAACTCAGTAATGAAAAATGCAATGCAGAATCCACATCAGGATAGAATATAAAAGACCAATCTATTTTACCCAACTCTGTACAAAAAGAATGTACATCAAATTTAGAAAAGATCTCGAAATCCTTATAATTGGCTTAAACTTCTTCAGTCCCCCATGCTTCCAAATACAGAAGACTGGATGATGATCCTTAACGAATCAGAGGTCAAACCACATTTTATCATATTAATAGGTCTATTTGTTAATATCCAGTCCAGCAATGTGTGATTTCCTGATCTATTATTGTGTTGAGTGGGCAAAGTAATAATCTGTTGTAAACCAGACTGAGACAAGACCGTATTTAACTTTGTTATATCTGAACCCATCAATTTAAATTAAAATCCCCAGTAGTATTAACTCTGTAGAAACCCCAGTATTCAAAGCATTTACAAGTTCTTGTAAGCCTGATTTGCTACCATTAGGTGGAAGATACACACAAGAAATAGTTAATTTTTGACAGATCCCAACAATAACTGAATAGTAATATGTTCACAATATTCCAAATTACTGTTAAATATAGTGGTCTCATTTACCATTAAATATTCCTTAACATAAAACAAAACCCCCCCTCTACCAGTGGCATGATCCTTTCTAAAAAGTTTATAAGCAGGTATACAAAGTTCAGTATCAAGAACAGGTAAGGTTAACCAGGTTTCAGTCAGTGCCAGAACATCCGGATTATATAAACTAATCCATGACTCCACCTCATGAAATTTAGATGTTAAGCTTAATACATTAAAATGCATAATTTTGAGGCCATATGAATGCTGAAAAAAAAAATCACTATCTGCCATATCGTTTGCTAAAGGACCAGGGTTGCTTTCAACATTGCCAGATCGAATTAGCAAGAGAAAGCAATGTAACCAGGTTCTTATGCAAACAGGCAGAACACATTTCGTGTCTTATATTTCCTAACACTGTAACCCAAGTTATAACACATTTATTTAACCTTTACACCAAATAAATGACTACAATTAGGAATAAACAGTTGAGTCTGGAACTCCAGAATCTGATTATTTTCATACGTTCTAAAGTCATTATTAACACATAGAACAAAATAACCCATCAGTACACAAAACACAAAGTGTATAGGCTACACACAACAATATCCCTCTGTTAATCATAACTAATCTATAGGTACAAACCCAAAAGAAATGATTAACTCTAAGCAAGATATTACAAACTCTAGTAGCCAGTCCGTCCCGGTCTGACTCCAGTCAGACTCCTCTCTTCACTTTGCCGTCCCACTGTTGCTGCCGCTGTGTTGAAGGCAGCCTTTATATTGAAATCGCCCCTCCACTTCCCAGAGCTGCCACCATCTGGAAAATGTGGAGACCAGAACAGAATTCAATGAAAGCAGGTGATGGCAATAATGCTGCAAGCAGGTCAGGTACTGTGCTATTACCTAGCAACCCAAGTCAGTCACAGCTCCACAGAACTTTAGCATATACAATTCTCAACAACAGATGACTCATGTGCAGACTCAAACAGCAGTCTATGCAGCACACTTCAGGTCCTGTAGCAGCTTCAATGTGATTAAAGTTAAAATCAGTCTGAGTTAAGGGGAGGGGTAAAACAGGTCAAACACAGCAATTCAGGTTTCACTCACAGGCTTGCAGGCTGTGAAATTGTAATCACAGCAGTCATTGGTAACTCACAGATGGCAACACTGACAGATAGAGTGTTATCAGCAAAAGATAAGAGAAATAGCCAGTCACAGAACCTGCCACACTCGGTCAGACTCTCTCTTCCTTTGCCGTCCCACTTAGCTGCTGCTTTGACGCTGCCGCTGTGTAGAAGGCAGCCTTTATATTGAAATCGCCCCCTCCACTTCCCAGAGCTGCCACCATCTGGAAAAATGTGGAGACCAGAACAGAATTCAATGAAAGCAGGTGATGGCAATAATGCTGCAAGCAGGTCAGGTACTGTGCTATTACCTAGCAACCCAAGTCAGTCACAGCTCCACAGAACTTTAGCATATACAATTCTCAACAACAGATGACTCATGTGCAGACTCAAACAGCAGTCTATGCAGCACACTTCAGGTCCTGTAGCAGCTTCAATGTGATTAAAGTTAAAATCAGTCTACGAGTTAAGGGGAGGGGGTAAAACAGGTCAAACACAGCAATTCAGGTTTCACTCACAGGCTTGCAGGCTGTGAAATTGTAATTCACAGCAGTCATTGGTAACTCACAGATGGCAACACTGACAGATAGAGTGTTATCAGCAAAAGATAAGAGAAATAGCCAGTCACAGAACCTGCCACACTCGGTCAGACTCCTCTCTTCACTTTGCCGTCCACTTAGAGCGCTGCGCTGTGTAGAAGGCAGCCTTTATATTGAAATCGCCCCCTCCACTTCCCAGAGCTGCCACCATCTGGAAAAATGTGGAGACCAGAACAGAATTCAATGAAAGCAGGTGATGGCAATAATGCTGCAAGCAGGTCAGGTACTGTGCTATTACCTAGCAACCAAGTCAGTCACAGCTCCACAGAACTTTAGCATATACAATTCTCAACAACAGATGACTCATGTGCAGACTCAAACAGCAGTCTATGCAGCACACTTCAGGTCCTGTAGCAGCTTCAATGTGATTAAAGTTAAAATCAGTCTACGAGTTAGGGGAGGGTAAAACAGGTCAAACACAGCAATTCAGGTTTCACTCACAGGCTTGCAGGCTGTGAAATTGTAATTCAAGCAGTCATTGGTAACTCACAGATGGCAACACTGACAGATAGAGTGTTATCAGCAAAAGATAAGAGGAAATAGCCAGTCACAGAACCTGCCACTCCGGTCAGACTCCTCTCTTCACTTTGCCTCTACTATATATGCAGGCAGTGTAGCATAATGGTTAACCACATAGAGTTGCAAATCTGGAAAACTGGGTTTGAATGCTAAAGTCACCCTTGGCATACTGTGTGACCATAAGCAAGTCACTAACTTCCCTCTGCTACCAGGACCCACCTGAAAATGAGCAATGGCTTAGCGTGTCTTTCCTGGACAAAAATGGTAAATAAAATAGCCAGGATAGACCAGATGACATGCAGAATCTCATTTACTGTGGTGTCCTGTTTCCCAAATTTTGGATCGAGTTTACCCAAAATATGCCAGCTGGGAGGAGAAATATCTAACTTTCAGTGGCTCCCACAATGTGACTCCAAATTTCCAACTGAGTCTTTTATGACCTGACATTATGATCAACAAAGGTGGAATTTTTAAATCCCACCTGAAAGGTGTTTTCTGCAGTGTGACTGCAAAAGAACATGTTTTGGAGGGTTTGAAAATTACACCCACCATGCTCATGGGATGGTGTAACTCAAGGGATATGTTAAACAATATGGTCCAATATCTGCAAAATAAAATTATGAGTAAATGTTGAAACAATTCAATGTTTTTCTCATATCTTAGTTTTTCACATTTGACCTCAACATTTTCAACATAGTCTTTTATGACCCCATGTTCTGAACAAGATACAATAGGTGGATTTTTAAATGCTCTCCAAAATTTGGTGTCTTGGAGGGACTGGAAAATATGCTTAAAAGGATTTGGAAAATGACACCTGTCATGGTCATCAAGTGGAGTAACAAAAGGCCATGTGCAAATTTAAGGGCAAAATTTTCAAAAACACAAAGTTATAAGTAAGGTTTGAAAACATATATTTTCTCATAACTGCATTGCTGTTTTGCCATTTTGACCAACATATTGAGCTCTGTCTTTTATGAGTCCGTCTTATGATCACAACAGGTAGAAATTTTTAAATGCTATTCAAAAGGTTACTTCACAGAGCAAATGTGAAAACATGTTTCATTTGAAAAATGACACTTGGTATGTTCATGAGGTTGGGTAACAAGAGAGCTATGTTGGAACTGAGAACCAAAATATCCACACATCGCAATGTTATCAGTAAAAATTAAATGTTTCATCACATCTTCAGAGTTTTGTGACATTTTGACCCCATACTTTTAACATCGTCTTTTAATGATCCTATCTTCTGAACATTACAGGTGTCATTTATAAAATAGTAACCACAATATAATTTTGCAGTAGCAGTACAAAAACACATTTTAGCTAGGATTTGAAAAAAAAAAAAACACCTGTCATGTTCATGAGTTGGTGTCAAATAATGCCTATTTGAAAATTTGGTTTCAAAATATTGAACATTACCAAATATATCAGTGAGCACTGAACAATTTCAATGTAGCTACATAACTTTGTTACTTTTTAATATATATTTTTCATATTCTGTTATTCCCTCTGGCATCCGCAGGCAGGGAACTCCCACTGCCTTACCACTTAGGTCTGTCCATCACCCCCCTGGTACCAGTTAACCCACACAGTACCCCAGAGCTTTCCCTTGAGGTGGAGCTGGGAAGGAGAAGGCTGTCCTCCCCC
The DNA here is from genome assembly GCA_016271365.2 of Neoceratodus forsteri. Taxonomy (NCBI): domain Eukaryota; kingdom Metazoa; phylum Chordata; order Ceratodontiformes; family Ceratodontidae; genus Neoceratodus; species Neoceratodus forsteri. Next base: position 650,126,148 of record JADMNL010000022.1, read on the forward strand.
ACCCAGAGCATCCTAATCCAGTCAGGGTCTCCGGTGGTCTGGTGACAGAGTGGAATTCGATGTGGCAGGCAGGGCCACAGAGCCTCAGGAAGCCATTTTACATTTCCTGTTCCTCACCTCATGGCCATGAACAAATGTGAATGGAGGTGTGTGCACAACAAGTCACCATGCTCTTGTGCCTCCCTGACTCCAGTGCTGCCCCACACCTCCACCAGGAGGCAGCCAAGAAGTGGAGTGGCCATTCCTTCCTTCCTAGGAGAAGAGAGCAGTCTGCCAGATGTTCAATCCTCTCCCTCCCTTCCCTGCTGTCCCCAGCAATCTGAACTTTCTCCCAAGCCCAAGCCCAAGGCACCAGCATGGGCAAAGTGTGGCATCCAGCACCTTACTTCTCAGAGCCACGGCTGGCTCCCAAGTTTTTACTATTTTGATCATAACATTTTCAGCATAGTTTTCTTATGACTCCCCACCCATGAACCTAGTAAGTGAAAATGTTTAAAATTCTGCCTGAAACATGATTTTGAAGAGTGATTGCTAAATCACCTTCTGTGCAAGATTTGGAAAAAAATCACTTACCTTGTTCATGAGTTGGGTCCCAAAAGCCATGTTGAATCGTTGGAGGAAAAATATTTAAAATGAGCACATTATGAGTACAAGTTCAAAACTCCAAGAAGGTGCAAGCAGGTATCTATTGCCAGAAGACATCAGGTAGGAAAAAGGTGTAGCACCCAAAACAGGGCTATGCTACACTAAAGGTTCCAAACATACATAAACCTAGGGTTCATTGAAACTCCCTAGAGTTGTGAAATAAAGTAATTTAAAGGGTAAAATAACAGAGAAAGCAGGTAGGATAAGATTATGGGAGTGGTGCGGTGGTAGCTGTGGGGCGTCAGTCTTGAGGAGACTTTCTGGAGGCTGCGTTGCTGCCCTATCTGCATGCACCTCTCCTGGCTGAGGGAGGAGGTTGACAGTCTCAAGGCCAAGTTGGCTTTGATTGGAAGACCTTCTCCCCCACCCTAGGGACCACCTAGACCAATGTCACTACTGCAGAGGTTGCCCAGAAGGAGGACCAGCTGGACAACAGTGGGCTCAGAGAGGTTAGGGTGGTGGGCGTGAGGCACATCCCACATTGATTCCACTGAAAAACTCCTATTCCACACTGGCAGAGTGGGAACATTCCACAGAGGAACCTGAAGTATTGTCTAGGAGGATGTGGGGGTGTCCCATAGTGGAGACCCCAAGAGGGTGACAGAAGACCCTAGAGGAGGAAGTGAATCCTGGTGGTGGACTACATAGAGGGGATAGGATAGAGTTGGGGACAGGTGAGGATGAGGAGGAGAGGGTTGTTCAGTGCCTTCCCAGTACTACGGCTTATAGGGATGGAATGAAGATCCAAAGGATTGCTGGGGCAGTAGGAAGGAGGGAGAGCTAGACATCCTTGTCCATCTGGGGACTAATAACCTGACTAGGGATAAGCTAACAATAGTTCTGGAGGAGTTCAGGAATTGGGAGGGGTCTTAGGGCAGGTTGCATAATCTGTGACCCACTCAAAGTGCTACCTGTTTACAACAGTGGGGAGGACAGGACTCTCCATACCAGGAACTTCAACACATGGTTGAAGGAATGGTGCAGAGAGGAGGTTTTGACTTCATTTGGGAGTGGGGCCAACCAGGAGGCACAATGGCCTGTACTGGGGTGATGGCCTGCATCCATCCAGGTGGGAACTGTGGTCCTCACTGAATGATTTAAATGCTACATTGGTGAGCATTTAAACTAACCAAGGAGGAGGCAGAAATATGAAGTGAGAGATAAACTGTTCACCCACACAGGCAAACGAGGTCAGCAAGGGAATCCGGAGAGTATGAAACCCCAAAATAAACCATATAACAAAGGAATCCAGGGATAGAAGGCATGAGTAATAATGAGAAAGACAGTAAAGTTAACTAAGAGGGAGCAAATGGGAAAAAGAGGAGGCTGATAGCACAATCTGAGAGCCATGTGAGCAAACGCTTAAAGTCTAGGCAAAATATTGCAGAGGACACCATGGCAGAAACAGACCTGGATATGGTTGCAATTATTGAGCCCTGGTACAATGTAAACCAAGATTCAGATGTGGTCATATCAGTGTATACTCTGATTAGAAAAAGACAATGTAGATACAAAAATGGGAAGGAGGGATCTTTATGTTAGAGACTAAATAAAAGCCACAGAAATACAGGGAGAGCAGGAGGAGCTGAGGTGCTCTGGGTTCCATGGAAAGGGTCACTCTATCACATAGGCATGATCTACAGACCTCCAGAAAGGGGAGAGATGGATAAGGACATGATGGAAGCCATCCAAGGATGACATGCAAGAGGGAGGTGTTTCTGGTGGGGGACTTTAATCTACCAGAGATGGATTAGAGCCTCACCAGCTGCAGCAACAGTCAGAAGTAGGGATATTGTGGATTCCTGCAAGGTGTTCCCTTAGACAACAAGTTAGAAAACCCATTCATGGAGTGGCGATACTGGACCTAGTACTGACAAACAGGGACATAGTTGCTGACATCATGATGAAGGACAACCTGGGATCCAGCGATCACCATACAGAGTGGTTTAATATAAGGACTGGGACAGAACTGAATCACACTAAGACGAGGGACCTGGACTTCAGGAGGTCCGATTTCAGGAAAACGGGAATGCCTCAGGGACTCCCTAGCAGGGGTAGAGGATCAGGTGGAAATTGAGGAATTATGGGCAAAATAAAGGGGCATTAAAAGAGCAATAAATCTCTGTGTCAAGCAGGTTAAAAGAGCAAGAGAAAAAGAGACCGCTATGGTTATCTAAAGACGTAGCAGAAAAAGTAAGAGCAAACACACAAGCATTCAGAAAGTACAAAAGACACAGAAGAAGGAGGCTAGGAAACTACCAGGAGAAACAAAGGGAGGCAGAGAATGTAGTTAGACATGCAAAGGCACAAACAGAGGAGAATATTTTCCAATCAGTAAAAAGAAAAGGGTAAAAATATCTTGAGATATATAATCAAGAACAGGGGAATAATAAGGATAAAGGGGAAGAAGGGTTTGTGAGGAGGAAGACCAAAAGATGGCAGACATATTGAACAAAGACTTTTGTTCAGTAGTTACAGAAAAAGGGGTAGGCGATGGACAAAATATAAGGGACAAGCAGGGCATAAATGGTATGGAGGGGACACAAATCCTTTAACAGAGGAGAAAGTCCTCAATGTACTGGAAAAATTAAAAGCAGACAAGGCAATGGGACCTGATGGTGCACTCCAGGATACTGTGATAGCACAAAGAGATGCTGACTGCACCTCTGACAACTCTGTTCAGCTTATCATTAGAAACAGGGAGGTTCTGAGTGACTGGAGGAGGGCAGATATGGTCCAACTTTACTAAAGTGGGAACATGGAAGAGGAAGGAAATTACAGACCTGTCAGCCTGACTTTGGCACTAGGAAAGTAATGGAAACACTTCTGAAGGAAAGGATAGTGGAATACTTTGTAATAAGTGGATTACAGGATCCAAGACAATATGGTTTCATGGGGTAGGTCTTGTCAGGCAAACCAGTTAGAGTTCTTCAACTGAGTGACCAGGGTAATGAACCAGGCAGGAGCAGTAGATGTGGCCTACTGTACCTGGATTTCAGTAAGGCCTTCAACACCATTCCACATAGAAGACTGTTGAATAAGCTGGCCTGTCTAGGAGTGGGTCAAAAGTTATAAACTGCGTAAGAAGATGGTTAAGAACAGGAGTCAGAGGGACATGTTAAATTGTGTCCACTCTGGAGAAGGCAAGGTGACCAGTGGTGTGCCTCAAGGCTTAATATAAGGCTAGGCCTACTTCAATGTCTTTAGTAGCAACATTACAGAAGGGCTAAAGGGAAGTATACCTCTTCATGGATGACACAAAATCTGAAACAGAGTTTACATACCATGATGAGTTGGAAAAAATGAGGGATGATTTGAAAACATTGGAAGAATGTCAAGGGTTTACAGCTGGGTTTCAATGCATAAAGTGCAAAATCATGCACTTGGGGCACTGAAACATGAGGGTTATCTACCAACTGGGAGGAAGTACTGGCAACCACTAAAAGGAAACGGACCTGGGAGTATACATTTCTGATGACCTGAAGGTAGCCAAGCAGTGTGATCAGGCATTGGTGATGGCTAGCAGGAAGCTCGGGTGCATAGGGAGGGTATTACCATGGAAGAAGGAGGTAATATTACCTTGTAAGGTGAGACCCCAACTCGAATACTGTGTCCATTTCTAGAGGCCTCAGCTCCAGAAGAACACTGATAAGGTGGAGGCTGTACAAACGAGACTACCAAAATGGTGCAGGGCCTGCATCAAAAGCCCTATGAGGAGAGATTCAAGGAACTGAGTATGCACTCTCAGAGGAGAGAAGAGAGGAGAGGAGGAAAGGGAGGATATGATAGAAACATTCACATACCTAACATATATTAATAAGGTACAGGAAGGTAGCATTTTCCATAGAAAAGAAGTTTGAGAACAAGGGATCATGTCATGAAGTTGGAGGGGGCAGGTTCCGAGGAAATGTGAGGAAATACTTCTTCGGAGAGGGTGGTGGATGCCACGAGCAGCCTTCCAGTGTAGGTGGTCAGTGCCAAAACTGTGAATGGATTCAAGCATGCATGGGACAGATAAAGGGGACCTTGATAGTAGAACAAGGGGAGAAAATACCAGAGATTGAGTAGGGTCTGTGGTGACACAGTAGGCACGAAAACACAGGGCAGACAGGTTGGCCAAGAGATCCTTATCTGCCAACAGCTTCTATGTTTCAATGTTTCTAAATCACATTGAAACACATTGAGCATAGTTTACCCAATTTCCTCAGTTCCTAGTCTGGCATGTAAGAGTGAAGACGCATCTCCTGTCTACATAGAATTATTGCTTGGACACCCAGTATGAAGTAAGAGGTAGGGGTGTGTGCCATGGTGGAGAGGGTAATGTGTGCAGTGCAAGGGAAGACATAGATGGACTGTTTTCTTTTTTCTAGTGTTAAAAAAAAAGAAAAAAAAAAAAAAAAAAGTAAATGAGGGATGGTTTCTCTTTATTTCATGTACCGACACTGGGTATTGGGCACCGAAGTGTCAGGATTATTTTACAAGGCACAGAAAACAATGGAGAGGTGGGAGAGATACTTGTCAGAGGGTGGGTTCTTTTAGAAGGGTCACTGCCATGGGTATCAAATAGAGAGGTAAAGGATACTTGACAGGGGTGGGATTGTTTAAAAGGGGCATGGGGCACAAGACGTGAGAGGAGGTGGGATGGTTACTTTGATGAGGGTGGGGTTGTTTAAATGGGATAAACAGAAGTTGAGCATGGGTTATGTGCAGTCAGTTGCTCTGCAGGGTGAGGACAAGGTACAGGCAGATCTAGACACTGACTAGTTGCTTGTTGGGCAGCATCATGCAGATCACAAGAAGCTGCCAAGCAAGAAGAGTGTAATGATCAGCCTGTGATTGGTCTGACACTGTAGAGCCCACTGCAGATTGCCCTGCATTGGACTGACAGTGACAGACACCTCAAGTCCACTATCTTAACAATATGTTCACTTTTCACGAACACAACCACAAACATAACAGTGTCTGGGCAGAGCTTATTTGGCAGTGGAGAGCTTTTGGGATGCTTTTACCTATTATTTCTAAAGAATTTGCACAATGCAGATCTGTGGAGAGACAGTTTCAATGTGGTCTTCCTTTACACATTTTACAATGTGTTTTCCTAGAATATGCCTGCTGATTGCTATATATGTTGTCTGGCTAGTTCACAGAAGAAATGGCATCTTATTTTCAGTGGAGCTCTACATCTACACAATATTATGCTGCATTGTGCAAAATCAGAATGCACGAAAACAATATTTACATGTGGGGAATATATTAAGTGCTGGTTCGATGCACAAGAAGAAAGATGCGTTTCACAAGGAGGTGCGCGGTCAACACTGATACAACATTCAAAGAGAATACACCACTGGTACAGGGTGTGCATACAGTGTAGCCCACCAGGATGAAGTGGGCCTCATCATTCCTGATGAAAATGTGACCCTGGACAGGAGTTGGAGTGTAGGCAGCCAGCAAGTCAGGTGCCTACAGGGTGACTCTGGCTTAATACCTTCCAGGGGAATGAGTGGCACATGCGGCATGCCACAGCCCCCATGGGCAATATTCAGCCCAGGAATGGAAATTAACTAGTTGAGCATGCAGGGTGCAAAGGGGCCTTATGCACGTTCATTACCAGCCCATTTGCATGTTGGCATGGGAATGAATGTGCTGGAGCAGCTCTCGCCGTAAGCCCTGCCCTAATCACTCCCATGTGAAACAGGCTCTGAAGTCACTGGTGGTGTAGTGGCACCTCTACCAGTTCCACCAGCCCCAATCATATCAGAGTCCTGGCTCTATTGGTTTCATATTGTAGGGACCCCAATGCCATCCCTAATTACACCTGACTACATCCACAGTCCATGTCCATAGTGTAGTGGCCCCGCTCCCCTCAAAGGTGCACAGACATCTCCCTCCCTGCCCCTGCAGCCCATCCCACTGTGACGACTGGCTGTGTAATGGAATCATACCATTCTATCAATGGGTGGCAGAGCACTTGCAGTAGAATGCTGGAATGTATTATCGTAGGCATGAGCTGTTTGCGAATGATAACACCCAGTGGCCAACTCCTCAAGCACTTGCATGTGAATCCATCATCCTGGTGCCATTGCACTGCTCAGTGTGGGAGACTACCAATGCTGCACCCACTCACACAGGTCTGAAAATAGGCATGTTACAGTTGATCTCCCATTCATTTGTACAATTGTGGAACTGTGGATGAACTTTCTATAGCCTGAAGTGTACACTGCAAATGACATTACAGGATACTGCACCTGGCACTCAGGATACTACAGAGGTATGGAGGGTGGTATGTTACACAGGTGAATAGGGAGAGTGTGGACTTGCAGTGGTGTATGACAGTAGGAAGATACAGCATTTACAAGGCATACATTAGAGTTATGTAAATTCCTCTTCAATTTGCCAGGAACATACACAAGCTGCATTCAGTGGTGGATCCGTAGCTGGCATGGTGCTCCAATGCAAGGTGCAGACAGTTGGGTCATTCAGAGTGCAGATCCCCAGCTCAGGTTCAGTGCAGTCAATGGCTGGCCAAGGCAGGGTGTGGAGGGCAGTGCTAGTCTTTGCAACAGGTTGGGTATGATGGAGAGAGGGTGTCTATGTTCAAGTTTTTCAAGTTCAAGTTCAAGTTTATTGTAGGAAAACTCTGTGAGCAAGCTCATTCACAAGGAGGTCCTTTGACACAGACAGGTAATTACAGATTGTATAATCAAAAAAGTAGTACAAATTCAAGTACAGAATTATGGGCAAGCATTAACATGTTGCATAAAAATGACAATGACATAGAAAAATACAAGTACAGAAAGAAGGGTACAAAGTGCTTGTTTCAGAGTATCAAGGCAGCTAATTTCTAGATAAGTAAGAGGAAGCAGTGGGCTAGGGTTAGAGCAGTGAGCTAGGATTTAGAAGCAGCTGCATGTATCTCTTATTTTTGCTGCAGCCAACCTATTTACAGGGGCGGTGGATGGGAGTCCTCTAGACTATGAATATGGACCATGGTTTTCTCTGGTGCAATTGAGTCTGTGTGGGCCCTACACTGGAGCTCTTCAGGGATGGAGTTGGCTAGATTGGGGATGGAAAGGGGTACCTCTAGTCTACCAGGGCTGCCAGGCTGCTGTACACCTGGATACACATCTGCAGCCTGCCTGTGGGTTGCTGGCCAGGATAGGCCAGCTATTCATGACCTAACTGTGGGTCACGGTGCTCTAGACTGTGAGGGGCACATTCCCACTGAATATGCTGCAGCACACTATGCATGGGATTGCCCTCAACTTGGACAGCATATCATTTGCATGTGCCCTGGCCTATTCCCTTGTGGCAATTGCATCCCACACGTTTGAATATCATACTGTTGCGCATTATTGGAGTTGTGCAGCTCATCTCCTTTTTCCACTAGGATGCACTGCATATCTCCTTTGAATATGGAGGTTCTGGACTAGATAGCCTGAATACATAAAAAATGGTAAAATCATGACCCCACTGAAAACAAGATATTGCACCTAATCTGGAACTGCCTGAGTCAATACAATGCAAAATGTGCAAATGAACATCCATGTGACATTAAGATGTGGCATTTCCCTGCCCTATCCAGGATACAAAATATAAGATAAGAAATATTCAGTGCTCCCAGATCCAAATAACCATTACTCTGTAAGAAGCCCTCATTTTCCTGTATTTTCCACACAAAGGCAGAATCAAATCCTGTGTAAATCCATGTAAATTATTCCATAAGCCACTGATTCTTTATTTATGACTTTGCTCTTTATGTATTATATCAGCAGCCTTTTATTAAGAAAATAGCTCTGATTTGCTGCTCAGTATTAATATTAATGTCACAATGGCCTTGGAATGATTTGAATTTATATGCTATGCTATAAGGCATAATGGAGGACTATATGAAACAACAAATATCAAGCTCATTATTTCATGAACTATACTAAAATTAGTAATCACAAGTTAGACAATCTTTAAAAAGATACTAGTAATGCCTATAAACAAATGTATTGCAAATAGAGATATTTCTATATATATATATATATATGTATATATGATATATGTAATAGATAACCCACCCAAGGTGTGCATATATCAAAGCATCAAAGCACAACCACACACCGTAGAGTGGGTTATGTATCTTATAAAATGGAAAAACTCTTTTTAGGTGGGTAAAACTGCAGGTGTGCGATCACGCTCTGATATCACATGCACGGTCATGTGATGTGTTTCAACCAACCTCTTGATATTTGATTTATTTCCCATTTTATAAATCTCTCTCTATATATATATATATATATATATATACACACACACACACAAATGCTATTTTTGCATCTTACAGTTGTTACTTTTAGACAAATTCTTATAGACTTTTTTCTGTCTGCCTGAAGGAATATTGAATGAGTTAAGTAAATGTTATTTTTTATCAAGGCCCTGATCCAACAACTCAGTAAATACACAGTCAGTATATCATATTATAAAATGACAAAAAACAGTCTTCTCTTTAAAGTTGTTTGATCAGGAATCGTATAAATGGTATAAGTTCTTTATGTCACATCTATGTTGGTCCAATAAAAGGTATCAAATCATTTGCTTCTGTATAACTCATGGTTTGTCAGTAGTTAATTCATTAGATGAGGTCTCCCTTGCCTAGAGTTTAACTGTTTCTCCACCTCCCCCAAACACACACACACACACACACACACACACACACACACACACACACACACATACTCTTATTATAAGAGATCTCAGTAACTCTTACCTGTTGTGTTTGGGAAGCAGGCCGCAGCCCTTTATGTCAAAAAGAAATTTATGTATTTAGTACTGAAGACCTGGCATTTTATTAGATAGGTCTTGAGAGGTTAAAACAGTGCAAATGTTCACAATATTTGCTGGGAAAGGGTAACATTTATGTGGCACGAATCTTTCTTGAAATATATTCATCCCCAACTGAATTAGCAGTAAAACATGTTTAAATACTAATCATTTAAATGTGCAAGCTGTTGCATTTCAAAGGGGTAAACAAATCTCTAGTTTAATAGGCAACCAATATTTAGAAGCTGTTTCAGTTTCCTAATGGGCATCATATAAGGTTTGAGTTATGTCTCCAACATTCTAAACAGAAAGAAGGGATTATTTTATTCTAGTTGTCATAGTGGAAGATGCCATAGATGTGGAAGAATACATTGAAATGTCCAAAAATGAGTTCCACGAAACTCCATATTCAAGCTACAGTATGTTCGGCAAAGATGATCTACTGAGATGGCACCCTGCCTTGGTGAGTACACTTACATGATATTTACTCAGACGTGCTGAGGACACAGTAGTGTACCCTTCTTTACCTAATACTTCTTCTCTTGAACAACAGTCCTCCCATAGGGGAACTCACTCAGTAATATTAGATTTAGACCACTTCTACTGTATAGCTGGACGTTGGATACCCAATTCAGAATGTTTGTATTACCATTAAATATACTGATACATATCTGACAAAATAAACTGATGTATGTCTTTACCTCTCATCTTCTCTCTTCTACCCCTTAACCATTTCTTTCGCTCTCTTTACTGGCACTTAGTACTTGTATAATGATTATAGATGGCTAACTGTATGTACAGAATATGTGGATATATGCTGTACCATGTCTACCTTCTTTTTTTTTTTTTGAAAATAATAAACAATTTTACAACATATTCAAGCTACAGATAGCAAAATGGATGTAGGCTTCACCCACAGCCATACAGATGATGGGTATGATGTTTTCGAAAGACAATCATTATTTTTTGTTTGTTTGTAAAAACTGCTTACTAACAGAGCAGAGCAGATATAGTTCATATGCCATGGATCATTACAGAACATATTAATTTTCATGGTTACAAAGTGAAGAGGCATGGGAAGGCCCCCTCCCGAGGAAGCCTGGGCATTAGACTTCAGTGTACACTGGATTTTGAATAAGCATTCAATTTTATGTACTAAGGAACAACAGATTTTATATTGATAGAGCAGCCCACTAGGGTTCTGATGATCCAGTTGCAGGGCATGGGGTCATAAGGTAGCAAGACATTATGTCGCATGGCAAAATCACGCTGCAAATACAGTGCAATTTCTGCCATGTGGCAGAAGTCTTTTTGAGGCTCCTCCCACCTCCCCAATAAAGATTCTCAAGCGGGGGTGGTGGGGATCAACTCAGAGGAGTGCACAAAGTTAAAAAATAAAATAAAAATTACTGGGACTGGGGAATCAAACCCAGTCCCAGACTAGCACCTGGGTTTTCGCTACAGGGGCTCAGTCCATTGAGCCATGACAGCTGCTTGGCAGCCCCCTCCCAGCAGAGGTCTTATTCTCTGCCTGGGATATTTCAGTGGTACAATACCATGTGCAACAGTATTTGTTGTATTGCACCACTCGCTGTAACCTACAGTGCTGTGCAGGTTTAGCCATAATGTTACTCTATTAAACATGTGACATTATTACCTGGTAGGCAGTTCCAGTGCCCATCCTTACATGGAGTGCCACCAAAGTCCTGCTCCTATCTAGCTTTTATCCCTAGTAGCCACCTACAAGCTGCCCACCAGCATGACATAAAACCGCTGCTTATTTTAATGCTCTTCCTGCAAGTAATAGTACAGTACCTACTTGTCTGGAAACACTACTGGGGCCCCAGCTTATGGCGGTATGAGTTTAATGATTCATGTATGGATCTGAAGGAAAGCAAAATAATCTCTGGGATATAATGAACACTGAGAAGAGAGGTGCTGAAAGGATTTCATCACCCTTCACACAAACAAATCCTCAGTTTTAAATATCCCTTAATAAAGCTTTGTACTGGGGAGTGAAACACCATCGGCTACTAGTTAGTGGACTGCAGGGTGGCACATATTCAGCACTTTTAAATATATGTGATTTGTAGGTATATTTAATAAATCTATATTTATTTCCAATACACATTGCTTTTTGTGCCTCATGTGACTAATATTTTGGGTTGAGGCATGAGGCTTTCTTGATTTGTACTTTATGATATTGTAGCCTAACACAACCTGAGCGGTGGGCACACTCATATTGGATTTTATCAATTTTAAATAAACCTTTGTTTTCCAGGTGTAAAGAACTTTCTCTGAAGCTTTCCTTGCCCTCTACAAGACCAATCCAATTTCTTCCTCCAGTGAGCAGCCAACTGATGATTTATCAGCCTATGTGCTGTAAGCCATACCCTTGTAGAAGTTCTGGTAAAGAAGTTTTGGACTCATTGATCACACCATCGGACAGGGCAGGAGAAGCATGGAAATAATGCAGCGACCACTTTTGAATGTCTGCTTCATGTTTGACCCATACAGGCCTGGCTTCCACTGGGAGTAGATTATCCTTCAGGAAAGCCAAATGGGTTGCAAATTAGTAGAAGTGAAAGTTAGGGAGGGCTAGCTTGCTTGAGCCCTTAGAAGCCACAGTGTGGCCTGTCTGATGTGCACTCTCTTACCTTACTATGAAAGGTGATTCAGGTAGCCCTGTACAATGAATAGTAAAACAGTTCTTGGGAAGATGCACTGGCAGCACGGAAACAGGTTGAGTAAAGTGACTATATACATCTTCACTGTATTAACCCTCCCTAGTAGGGATAGGGAGGGTCTTCCGTCTGTTGTAGTCTATGTAATTTTTCTGAAGAAGGGGTTTGAAATTGAGCTTTTCTAGGGTAGAGAGCTTCTTATACAGGAGTGTCCCAAAATATTTGAGATTAGAAACTGGCTGCAAGCTGACTCAGATACTTTCAAAAACATCCCCTCCTCTTCCCAAGGGAGCCACTCACTATGTGCCCAATTTATTTTATGCCAGTCAGGGGCCCATATTTCTAGAATAATGTGGTTAGAGCTTCCACCACCAGCTGCATTTCTACAAGGAACAGCAGATTGTCATCTACAAAATAGGAGATATTATAGTCCATCCTGTTGAATTTTAGTCCTGTATCTCTGTGAAATTGCCAGTGGTTCAGTAGTAAGGATATAGAAGACAAGATAGAGGCCAACCCTGCCTGCTGCCCAGTAGAGGGAAAGGGTCCAGCAGGGACCCATTGGTAAGTATCTGGGTCCAAGAAGAGTTGTATAAAAGTGGTTTTCCAAGCTGTAATCTTACAGCTGAAGCCAATTTTACTAGAGTGGCAAAGATAAGGGATCACTTGATGTGGCAAAGACACTTTTGGTTTCAAGGTCCAGGAGACCAGGCCGATTAGTGCTTCCTCTAGAGTCTAGACCACCACCACAGGATGTTAAGGCTGCAGAGAATGTTGTGTTTGGCTTGTCCCCTTAATGACTCTGTCTTGTTCTGAGTGTTTCAGGACAAGTAGGACCCCATCATGGTGGCCCACCAGGCATTTGGCAATTATCTTGTAGTCTGCATTTGGCAAAGAGAGTGGGCTATAGGATCTGCACAATGAGGGGTCCTTGCCCAGTTTAGGAGGACAGTTACAATGGTCAGGCATTGTGTGGGGAGGAGGAGAGCTTCCCTTCAAGTGACTCAACCACCATGCCTGATTGAAAAAGAAGTCTTGCTTCTGGAACTGGTAACTGCAATATGAGAAAACTAAGTAATCCCATGTAATGTATTTCAATGCATTTTAAACTTTTATCCATAACTTTGTCAATTTTCAATATTTTACACCATATTTTCAACATAGCCTTTTTGGTACCCCACCCCATGAACAAGGTAAGTAATGTTTTTTAAATCTGTTATGAAAGGTGATTTTGCTATTGCTCTACAAAATCACTTTTTGGGCAGGATTTGAAAACTTTTTCCTTGGAGTTCATGAGGTAAGTCATAAGAAGACTATGTTCAACATTTGGTGGAAAAATATGGCAAAGTGTCCATGGTATGAGTGAACAGTGAGGTATTTATTTATTTGTTTTTGTTATCTGGGTGAGGTGCACTAGCCAAATGATTGCGTAGTTTCAGACATAACCATGGATATTACAAAGTAGTGGTACTGAATACATTACAAAACAGAATAATGAACAGAGACAATGCTCAGCCTAAAGCATTCGATGTGCTAACCATGCAATCCTTATATCTAGGTAGGAGGAACTGGACCTCTCCCAAAGGCTGTGGATTGGTTCAGCTCTATATTCTAGGTAGGCAACAATTTGTATCACTGGGCACTTCAGATTCTTCTTTGAGATATGTTCAATCTGGAGTGCCCCAGGGTTGATACTGGGGCCACTATTTTTAATGTATATGTCAATGAACTTAGGTTTTGTGGTATGGATATTGATTTTCATCTTTATGCTGATAACACAGTGATTTATGTTAGTGGGAGTTCTATTGACTTGGTCCAAGAAAGGTTACAGGCAGCCTTCACACACATACATAATTTCTTTGAATTACAGTTCATGAAATTAAATGTTAAAGACACAAACAATTTTGTTCAGTAGGTTTAGTGAACACAAGGATTATGATTTAAAGATTAAAACTAAAACTGGAGCTGAATTAAAATCTACGTCATGTTATAATAGGAATGTGGTTAGATAGACAATTAAAATGGGACACATATATTCAACTATTAGTTGGGAATATTCATAAAAATTGGAGCACTGCATCGGTGAAAAGATATTTAAATATCGAATCGAGACTTAAGCTGGTTAATAGTACAATTATTCTAATTAAAGACTATGGGATTTTTATATGTAGGGGCTACTAGAACATTATTGAATTCTATTGATATGGTCTATAATAGGTTGGCTCATTATGTTTTGGATGCACACCCTAGAATGCACCATTGTGTGATGTACCAAAATTAAACTGGTTAAGACTGAGTGAAAGGAAGGACTTACATATTTCTTTATTTATGGTAAAGTTTTGAAAGGGACAGCTTCTCAATATGTTATTGACCTTTTTCAGTCAGGCCAACACCATCAAGATTGAGGTCATCCGCTGCCTTAGAATTTAATGTACCTATAGTTAGATTAGACAGAGGAGATTTTCAGTCAGACATAGAGTGCAGTAGTTTGGAATCTTCTCTCTATTAAAGTAGAGATTCTTCCACACTGAATAAGAAGAAACATATTGAGACATGGTTCAATAATCAAGGTTATGTGCCTGCACTGTGTTGTTCATCAGCAATAACTTAGAAATCTGAGATATTATTATATTGCATGTCGGTCTTATTGATTATATGTCGATGTTGGACTTATTGATTATATGTTATGTGTTTATTTGTATTTTATATTTTTGTAAACATTAAGTATGTGAATTGTGAGAGATAACAGTATGAATGTACATTTGGATCACCTTGAAAATGAGTTCGCTCAATGGTGTTTTATCCATTTCATGTCATTGTCCTGAATAAAATATATTACTACTACTACTACTACTACTCAACAGCTTGAGTAAAGCATAATACAATAGGCGAGGTAAAGAAAATACAAAATAGTACAGATAAGCAGCACACATAAAATACATGTTGCACAAGATAAGTTCTATCACAAAAGAGAGGTAGAAGTATGGTTTGGCATTCATTGGTAACGTTTGTGGAAAAATCTTAGAAGTCAATAGTACCATGCAAGTAGTAGAACTGTTACAAAGTGGGTAAAGGCAATTACCAAACAGGAAATTCACAGGATCCCCAAACAGATTTGGAGAAAGATACAGCAAGAAGGAAAAATTAACAAACTAGCTGGGGAAGACAAGGTAGAAAGAATATATTGGGCAGGGGTGGAGTGATATGGAGAAGAGTTAATAAGTAAGATGGAGGAATCAATAAGTTCAGGTAGTTGAAAGACAGGATATGCAGGGGATTAAAACATTTGCATTGTGCACCAGTGGGGAGAAGAGAAGATATATAATCTCTTGGTCATAACTTTGCTAGTTTTCAATATTTTTACTCCAGTTTTTCAAATTTCCATTTTCCTGTATATCCATCCATATCCACCTGCCTTGTTCATGAGGTAGGATCCCAAAAGACCATGTTGAAAGTTTAGTGGAAAATATTGAAAATCCATGGAGTCATGAGTGAACATTGAAACATTTCAACGTTCACTCATATCTTGTTATTTTAACATATTTTTCCACCAGATTTTCAACATTGTCATTAATGACATTGCAAAGTTTTACTCCACTAGCCAAGCTGGCTCAAATGCACCATATTTGTATTCATGAAAAAATTCCTGATTCTGAGGCATAATGGCCAACTTCTCTGGTGGATTTTTGCAATTTAAAGAAATCTCCCTGCACCCACTGTGCTGTTAAGTAAGCCTCTCCCCACATTCAATAACCCAGATTCCAGTATTTTGAGCCCCTCCCACATAACACTATTGTAGCTGGTGGGCTGGTGACTTAAGTTTAATGTGAGAAAGTTCTATCATGTAGGCTGATAGCTCAACAAGATAATTTCCAGTGTTTCTTAAGATGAAATTAACACACAGGATTCCAGTTCAGACAGCTAAGTTCATTATTTTTAAGAAATCACACCCTAAAATCATGGAATTCATATACTGTATCTATTGTTGTTTATCACTTCCCCACTCACACATGCACACAAAATGCACTGCCACTGATCAAGTCCTACACTATATTCCTTATCTTCAAACACTCATGTCTGGGTTTCACAGACACCCACCAAACCTCCTTCTGGTACCCAACACCCACCTCTGTACCCCAGCACTCAGAAAATCAATAATTATAGAGTCCCCTGCCACATGAGGCGAGCATCTGCTCTTTTCAATGCCTCAGAGTCTGACTTCACCAACTTATCTGGTAATGGCTCAAATGAATGGTGATGTCTTTGCTCACAGTAAAACCTGATTGTCTGAATTTTCAAACAATCAAATTTTACTAGGAGGAAAGATGTCACCATTCATTCATCATTCCATTATTAGATGGAAGACGGCACTGAAGTTATTGAACAGACCAGACGCTTTGCACCAGGGAACTATTTTCATTAATTGCAGGTTCATTATGTGGGTACTGCTGAAATGAGAAGGAAGGGGGTGCCAGAGAAAGAGAGGTTAGTGAGGGTGGTACCCTCATTCCAAACACAATTCACCTTTGTTATTCACCAGGGAACTTGACCATACCCAGGTGAATTTAATCAGTCCACCTAGCCAATGACAGGTGAATTGCATTCCTCAGCTCAGCAAATTGGCTGAAATGCATGGATTTTAGTATAGCATGTATTGGCAACATCATACATTACTAATCATCATCTTATGATATCCATCTCATGAAGCTGGTATGAAATATTTCAAATCCCACCTAAAGGGAGATTTCACATAGTCTAGTCACTACAAAATCACCTTTCTCGAGGATTTGGAAAAATGTCCTATCCTCCCACTTTTAACACCACACCTGGGTTCCTTGTCCCCAGCATGTGTACCCTACCCCTCCCCTTTTCCTTCCTCTCCGCTCCTCCTTCCTTCTCCTTCCACATCATCTCCCACTTGTCATCAGGCCTTGTTGCCCATCTCCCCAGGGGCTATGACCCAGCCCCTGGCCTGCAGCCGCTCACCTGCAGCCAACCAAACTGCCCCATGCCAAGGGCCCCGGCCTCAATCTGCCTGCCATTTATCTTAGTACCAACCTTGCCACCCCATCACCTTCCTCAATAAGGATGGGTGGGTGGAAAAAATCCAACAAAGAGGTCATCCTGCTGGTGCCCTGGCCTGATATACTGCCACAGGACCCCTGCTCAGGACTACCAGGAATCTGCCCCCAGCCAATCCCTGGGGCTCTAGCATCGCCTTGTCATATTACTGTTCCCTAGCTTGGTGAGTCACTAGCCCTCCCTTCTACTTGTTCCTTCCCTTCCTCTCCCCCACCCCTTTCCCTTCATTCTCCCTCCTGTCAGGGGTCATTAGACAATCTGGCTTGCCTTTTAATAGCAAAGCTCAATTGTCTAAGACCTCCAGGAATAGCCGGACACTGCAACTTATTTTACTTTTTCATTGTTAGATTGGCAATATTTATTTTTGGCACAAAGAATATTTATATCAATCCATGTCAATATTTAAATTTCCATACATAACAATTTACTTCCAAATTTTCTTGGTTCCGGCCTCTTCCTTCCTCTGTTTGTTCATTCATCTTGTATTTTCAGGGTCCAGACACTGTGAATCTGGCCCCCTCCACACCAGAACCAGGCCTGTTCCACCTACTTGGGCCTTCACCCTCCAGGCCTGGACATTTCTGAATCTGACGCCTGGACCTATCCCCCTCCCGCTTTTAACACCACACCTGGGTTCCTTGTCCCCAGCCCATGTACCCTACAGCCTCCCTCTTTTCCTTCCCCTGTTCCTCCCTCCTTCCTCCTTTCCTGCTCCTCCTCCAGCTTGTGATAGATGGAGTGCTCCTCCCTTGAGGCTAGTATCTCAAACTTTTTGGTTATTTCCCCACTTGCTCCCCAATTGGTCTCAGGAATAGACACATGCCAAATTCCAAGTGCACCCCATCTGACCTGTACACTTCCGCCTGATTGAAGGAAATATCCTTGTGCTGTAGGTGTATGCCCCCATTTTGATTACTGCCCTTGCTACCCTACTATTCAGCAATTTCCTGACCTTCTCAATCAGCCTTACATCTCTGACCCCTCCAATCTGCCGGGAGGATGTCGGACCAGCTGATTGTAATCCTGACCACCACCCTTTAATCCTTTCTAAATCCCCCAGGATGTTCCACATCAGTTCCCCATGGCAGGCCCCCAAGCCATTGCCCCCAAGATTATGATAATGCAGTCTGGCATGCCCCATTGGACCCTTAACTTATCCAATAAAGGCAAAAGCCGTGCCCATCTCATGCCCTTAATGCCTTTCTACAGCCCCTCTTTGGAACCTGCCATGGAAGCAAGATAAAAACAGTGTGAGTCACTGTTATATACACCTGACATATATTTTGTAGCAGCTGGAATTCCAGCCCCGACCTTCTTCACCTCTTCCACTGCAGCCCCTCTTTCTGCTGCCTCTGTGACTGTTCAATTCAAAAGAAATGTGGGGCAAATTCACCTGGATCCTCCCCAGAAAAGCCAGGTTCCTCTTGACCACCACTCCCACCTGAAAACAGGTGACCAGGGAGCTGTCCCTGTGTCCAGAAAAAGCCACCTCAGCCCTCCCTGGTTGCTCATGTATGCTTCTAGAGCCCCCACTGTGCAGTTGGTGGACTGCGGTTGTCTCACTAATGAAACCTTAACCCCTTTCGGTCAGTTTGGACCTGGCCAGGTTAATAACCACTCTGTCCTGCCCCACCTGACATCCTTGTGCTTTAATGCTTGCGCAGCAGCCGCTTCATGAGGCCATCACTTCCCACCCGAACCCTGCCGCCATGACCGCAAAAATCGGCCCAGAACAGTGCTGCCTCCTGGGCTGAGGTACACACCTGTTGTGTTGCCCCAGTACCTTTGTCAGCAGCTGCCCTCTTATGGGTGACTCCCATCTGCCCTGGCAGCCTGTCCCCTCTGCCAGCCTGCCACCATCCATTTTACTGCCCTGCTGGCTCACTACATCAGGCCAACCCCTGTCCTGGCATACCCAACTGACACCAGCCAGTTGCACCACCAATGTGGCATGGGCAAGCCCTTTCTCCCACTTCTTCACAATAAACCTCCTTACCTGCTCCTCCTGGACGGTTCATCCCCACCCACCGGGTTTCCTTCTGAACTCCTGAAATCTCACCACACCCTACCTTGTAGGCCCTCAGCATGTTGGCTGACCAGGAACCCCGCACAGCACCCTGGCTGTGTCCTTCCAGTCTATCATAACTGGTCCAGGATCCTGGTCCTGTGCATTGCTGCCTCGGGCCTCAGCTCCCAAAACCTTCCAAGTTGTAAATGGGAAAGACTGTCAGCCACCATGTTCTTCAGCCCTTCAATATGTTGTGCTTTAAAGACAAGTTCAGCTGCTACTCCAACAAAACCATGCACCTGAGCAGCCTGCCTACCATCTCTGTCCTCCCCTTGCCTATTAATGACCTCCACCACCCCTTTGTTGTCACACCAAACAGGATGCACTTCCCCTTCATACTAGTGTCCCACACCTCCATCGCCACCCATATCATAAATATTTCCAGAAATGTGATGCCCTTCAATACACCCCACTCTTTCCACTGTGCTGGCCATGCTTCTGACATCCATTCCCTTGGTATGCCCCCATCCCCAGAGCACCAGAGGCGTCCATGAATAACTCCAGATCTGTATTCTGTTCCCACTCAC
Organism: Neoceratodus forsteri; assembly: GCA_016271365.2. Taxonomy (NCBI): domain Eukaryota; kingdom Metazoa; phylum Chordata; order Ceratodontiformes; family Ceratodontidae; genus Neoceratodus; species Neoceratodus forsteri. The sequence continues at coordinate 650,145,959 of JADMNL010000022.1, forward strand.
CCCTGCCAGAAAGTCACCCCATTATAGCTGTCAAGGAACTCCCCCATACCTGAAGTCCTTCTGCACCCTTTTGAGACATCTACCCAGAGGTGAGGCAGCTTAGCCTTCCCATGACCCATCCCAGCCTCCTTGGAATGCCCTGCCTGGGCTGAGTGGCCTTGCAGGCAAAATTAGGTGCCCCAGCAGTTGCTGCATTTGTACCAGCGGCACCCTGCTTCTCTCACGCCACCTGTGCCAGCTGGCCCTTAAGGCATGCAAATTTCACCCCAGGCAGCAGGAAACAACCCCTTCCATGTCCACCTCTATGCTCAAGAATTCTAATCCCTGGGTGGGTCCTCCATCACCCTGTGCCAGCGGTATTCCTATCCACTGGCACATCCCATTGAAATCCCATAACATTTTCTGTGCTTCCTCTTTCAACCCCCGATGAGGAGGAAATCAACCATGTAATGCACTGTCCTCCGGTGCCCATACCTGACCCCAAATATCCACTGCACCCATGTGCTGAAGGCTTTGAAGGTGGAACAAGCCACCGAGCATCCCATTGGCATGGCTTTGTCAAAATATGCTCCCTGGAATTGGAAACCAAACAGGTTTCAATCCTCTGGCCTGACAGGAAAGAGTCAAAATGCTGACTCAATGTCCATCTTCACTAACCACGCCCCTTCAACTGCCCTGATGAGTGTTATGGCCTGCTCTAGCAAGGCATACAACACTGCCCTAAGGTGGTCTGGTATGCCCCCATTCACTGACAAGTCCTCCAGGTAGGATAGGTGGTGTATCAGGCAGAAGTCACCTTCCACCTTCTTTGGGTACAATGCCCAGAGGGAAATTCAAAATGCCCACATGGGGGCCCCAAGTGGCCTCTCCACCCAGCCCACCTTGATCTCCTTATCAATCTTAGCCCCTTCTAGCCCCTCTTTTCCCTTCACTGACCCCAGATTCTTCACCCACATCTGTGCTTCTCTCCCTAGGAAACCCAGTGGGATCCCTGCCCAGAACCTCCCTGAGCAGCTCCACAGCTCCCTTGTTAGGGTAGTCCACAGTCCACTCCTCAACCTCCACTAGAGAAATAGGTGTACACGCCAGCACATACCCACCATCCTCCTTTGGCTCTTCACTGGTGCCAGCCATTGGAAGTGTAGTGCTGCCCCTATGACTGCCCCTCACCCCTGCTTTGCCTCCCTTGCACCCTGAAAGGACTGGTCATAGTACTGCTCCTGCTCATTCCCCACTTTCGTCGCCCTGCCAGCAGCTGTCGACCTGGTGAGACCCTCCACATTTTGAACAGGCATGCCTGAACTTATATCCATTCCAGGTGCAGGTTGCCTTGTTAAATACCCAGCTTTTGATGGTTTAATAAAACCCTAAATGATGCATTAACATAGTGTTTTGCAATGAATATCTATATATCCATACTGTATATCTATATATCTATATATATATATATATATATACTGTATATATCGTGTGTATATCTTTGGTTGAAACAAAGTTTTAAACATGAAAGAAATAAATGCCCAAGCTTGGACTTGAACCCAGGTCAGCTCAGAATGTCATTTTGCTGCTCTAACCAGATGTACTACCATGACAACTGGAACTTGAGGGCCACAAGCATAGTCAACGTTTTCTCAAAATGCACACCCTGGCTACACAAATTAGAGTGACACCTTTATTATAAAGGGTGTGGTGTATACATATGTTTAAAACACAGTTTTAGACATGAGAAAGAAATAAGTGCCTAGGCTGAAAATGAATCCATCATAAATAAAGATGTAACTCTAATTTGAGTATCTTCAGGTGTGTGTTTTGAGAAAAGTTGTAATCTTTCGTTCTTACTTCTAAATTGGCCCTAATCCAAGCTGGAAACTTATTTCTTTCTTTCTCACTTCTACAACTGTGTTTGACACATATATGTGCACACCGCACTCTTTGATAATAAAGATGTTTTTGTCTTACCTGATGATGGTTATCTGCACATGCTTTTGTAGTCTTTTCTTTTGCTGCTTGAGTGATTCAAACTGGAAATCCTTAAGCAACATTTCTCTACATTTGCAGCATTAAATCAACAGTATTAGTAGGTAAAACATTTCATCATGTAGTTTTTAGCAAAAGTATATTTCTGGTATTGTTGGATTCATCCTCAGTGTAATTTTAGTTTCCTCAGATAATTTTAAAATCCCTTTTACAGATAATTTTATATTTAATGGCATATATATTTCAAAATTGCTGCCACTCACAATTAGTAACAATTGCTTCTATTGAGGTTACCTGATAAATGTACATACTGGCCAAGATACTCAAAAGAGTTACACCTGGCACAACTCAGTTGTACTAGTGCAACCCCAGAACTGTGCCCTGGGGCAATATTCAAAAGTGTGAATTGTGCAGCTGAATTCCCGATACTCGGAGTGCAAAGATAATGTATGCAGCTCATCTCCAGGGGCAGGCCCATGCATATGTGGCACATCCCGATATTCAGCCCAGGATGTGCACTGCAGCTGCTGCCACAACCCAGAGTTGTACTGCATACCTAGACTCTGAGTTGAGCCTTTGAAACATGGCTCAAGTGCTAGTCACCACAGGCAGGCCACTGTAGTGCAGTGCACAACACAGCAGCAGCTGTCTGTGGGTGAACCCCCAAACACCATGCACAAGCACACACAATATAGTCCCTGTGGTAGTCTGAGTGGTACCCCTCCCCATCCAGTAACCAATCACATTAAAATCCTCCATTCAGAATACCCAGGTGGTCCAGTGGTGTACTCCCTCCCACCAAATCCTGATCACCGTGAAAACAGCCATGTCAACTCCTGGCAGTCTAGTGGTACCCCCACCCCACAATCACACAGGGCCCCAGCCACTATCCCCCCATCATTGGGAAGCATACCCACCCACATACCTCCGTGTCTGCACACTGAATGACAGTCTACAGTATGAGCTGCATGTTCATAGGTCCAAATTGAGGACCAATGGGCTGACAGTGAATATATCAGTCATTCACAACTTTGTGAATGAATGGCCTATTCACAAAAGTTGTGAATGACTATTTACAGTATGTACTGCCAGCCCATTGTCCACAGTTTGGACCAATGAGCTTGCAGCTCATATTGTACCACTGTCATTTGATGGAAACTGTGGAGGCACAGTATGTGGGTAGGTATGTTGCCCACTGATGATGGGAAGGAGCTGGTGGGTTAGGGGTCCTGTGTGGGTGGTGGGTGGAGGGTACCACTGACTACCAGGATATTAAACCTCTGTATTACTGTAATCGGAGGGTCATGATGGGGGGGGGGATACCACTGACCACCAGAGTATTTTGAATGACTATTTTAATATAATCAGGATTACTGGATGGGAAGGAGGAACCACTGGACCACAGGGAATTTAAATATATGTCTCGGTGATCAGAGATACAGGACGAGGAGGGAGTACCACTAGACTACCAGGGATTATAGAAACATAGATATATAGAATTTGATGGCAGATAAGGACTGCTTGACCCACCCAGTCTGCCCATTTCCTACCTAATGGATAAGCTGCAGATCCTAGTTAACCTACAGCCTATTTTCTCCTACCCCATACCCTAGAATTGCCTTATGTCTGTCCCATGTATTCTTGAAATCCCCACTGTTTTCAACTCCACAACTTCCTCAGGAAGGCTGTTCCATGCATCCACAACCATCTCCATGAAAAAGACTTCCTCACATTACCTCTGAGCTGTCCCCACTCTATCTTCAAATTGTGCTCCTTGTTACATTGAAACATTGTTCTAACATTAGATTATAATGGTGACTGGTGGCACAGGATGGGTAGGGGGTAGTACTGCGCTACCTGATACTGGGACTGCATGCGTGAAGGGCACCAGGTGCATTTTGCTGGCCAGCCCTGCATAACTCATGCAAATTGGGCCATAATGACATGCAGATGGCCCCATTTGCACCTTTCATGCATTATGGTCCCATTTGGATATTGGTGTTTGCATATCAGGAATCTGCACACAGCAATATCTCTGATACACTGGTGCATTTCCCATTCCTGGTATTCAGACCTGTCTGGGATTCACTGGCAAATTGTATTGCGCTGCCGGCATTTTGTGGTTTATTCAGGCGACGAGATGCGCCATGGCACATCTACTTTGAATATATCCTTTGTTGCTCCAGCACAACTCAGTTGCACTGCACAACCACTTGTTCCATTGCCAGGTGCAGTTTTTGAATATCAGGCCACCAGATTCTTACTGTATGTATTAGAAGGGTGTTACCACATGTTTATGATGGTAAACAGCACAGAACTGTACTAAGATATATAATTTTTCATGGAAGGCATGTCACGGGATCGAGAATTTTGAAAACTTCCAATCATGTATCTTAGTCCACTAATGAAATAAAGTAATGCTAAAATGCATATATTGAAGGTTTTGCCAAAAAGTATTATTGCTAAAAAATTACATGGTGACTGACAAATGATATAACTTTAGGTTGAACCCTAGCAGGTACATTAACAGATTTTTGCAATCCATATATAACAGGATCACAGTAGTATCTGTATACTTATGGTTGAGCACCACTTTAATAGCTTTGCCCAACTCAACATACTCACATGAGAGTCTGAGTGTGCAGTCTGGTGGGCAAGGTCTTTAATTTGACAAGTTTCATGATGGTCAGATTTCCAATAAGGTAAGTTGTGTTTGATGCATTTCTATGGGGTTTGAACTTTTATTCATAACTTTAATAGTTTTACACCAAACTTTCAACATGGCTATTTTAAGTTCTATGTCATAACAGTGATTTGCCAAAGGGCAATCGCCATTACAGTGAATGTACATCACTGAAAATGAGAACAATGATGTATATTCGCAGAGACAAAACACACTATTCCTGAGGGGGCACCTCAGAGAGGGAGGAGGAGCCAGGACAAGAGCAAAAGAAAAAATGGGCACAGAAAGCACAAAATATTGTCCTCCACCACATCCTCAAACTCTCCCACCAGAGCCAACCACTCTACCCACAGAGCCACTAAGCCAGCTCAGCAGCTTCCTCTCACCACCCTCACATAATCTTATGGATACCTTCTGGTATCCTGTTGCTCTTCTCTTGTCCTGCACTTTCCTGTCGCTACCCTTTCATTGTAGCCCACAACACAGGTGCTGAGATTGAGGTCACTCATGTTTGAGTTGTTCTGTCTCAGTTGTCCTTTTACAGGATACCCCATTTTGGGACCTCACCTCATGAACAAGGGTTGTGCAGTATTCAAATCCTGTCTGAAAGGTGATTTTGTGGTTGCAGCCAGAAATCACCTTGTGTGGATTTCAAAATGTTCTATGCACTTGTTCATGTAGTTGGGTGATTAGAAGGCTATGTTGAAATTGGGCGAAAGATATTTTTGAAACAGCAATGTTATGAGCTTACATTGGACTTTTTCAATGCACTCTCTTAACTTTGGTATTTTCAATATTTTACACTAAATTTTCAACACAGACATTTTTCACACCACCTCATGAGTGTGATGTGTAATTTTTCAAATCCTGGCCAAAACATATTTTTGCACTAGTGGCATGAAATGATGTTTCAGCTGGGATTTGAACATTTTCTCACACTAGCTTCATGAGGTGGGTAATCTGAAGGCTATGCTTAAAATTTGAAGGCAAAATATTTAAAAACAAGGTTATGAAGGTACGTTGACATTTTCTACATTCATAATGTGGATATCTTTTTATGTGGGTTTTATCCTGGTCAGAATCACCGGAAGTCAGCCCCAACCCTGGACTGCTGTCAGCCATTGCCTGCCTCTCATTTTGATTCTTGGTCTAGATTCCTCATGGATTGTCCCTACGAAACACTGGTAGGGTCTTCTTTGGGGTTGTCACACGAAGTTCCCCCTACCCCCCAGCCCTTAGCTTCCCTGTACAAAAACACTGCTCCAAGACAGCGCATTATAGTGATCAACTCTTCAAGGTAGCGATGCATGTTTCATCATATGTTGTCAACAAATCACTTCCTTCACTCGGGGCCTGAGAGGGCACTGGCTGAAGTAAAAGATCATATCTGATTTTGTTTGATTAGGGTAGATGGTAAGAATTAAGGCTCACAACTCCAAGGAGGACCCCACCACTGATTGTCCAAGTCTCAGGAGACCCCTAACCTATTTCTTTTCCTTTTGCTGCTTGGGGTGGGGTGGAGAGTTAGGGCTGGATATCCTAATGCAATATTTCCCTACTTTTGTTGTGTTAAGTTGAACCCAAGTGGTGCATTAATGCATTTTTGCAAAGAATATGTATGTATCGTACACACACACACACACACACACAACTATTGTGTTCCCAAACTGTACCAAATGCAGGTCCTACCTTCACAGCTGGGTGCAATCACAGCTCCGCCATTTGCACTGCATTTGCAATAGTGCCAGACTGACTAGGAGTGTTATTCAGTCAATAAGTGTCATCAACAAAGCCACACTAAATGATTGAATATCAGCCCATGTGGATTAGGGATGCATATGGACCACAGGAGATAGCTCTTTCTAAAATGAGATTGTGCTGGGTTTTCTGTGGGCCATATTCAGCTCAAGCATGCAAATGAACATGTTAAAGGGACACTGTCAACCAGTTTTCATCATATTATTTCTAGTTGAAATCCCACATTTTATGATTGGTTTGTTTTGTCTGTCTCCTTGTTTAGTAGAACTGAAATGCATGGCAATGTATATTTATAAACAACCTTGTTTTGTTTACAATCCTGGATCTGTTCTTACTACATTCTTCCTGAGCATTACAAACACACCCAAACAGTGCAGTCACTCATGAAGCAGTAGCCACCTAAACTCCCACTGCATCGTGGACGGGCTAGACTGTGTTGTGGGTGTTCCCAAGCCCAGGAAAATGCATTTGAGTTGATCAAGGAATGTAAAGAAACCTGTTTTGGTGTGGTAACACCAGTATGTTGGGCAGTCTGTTTTCACTTTATTAAAGAAAATAACAGTCAGAATCAAATTACCAGCTGCATCAACAATCTTTACAAAATTTTGACAATTATAGAATGTGTTTCTTAAACGAGGGCCACTTTGAGCCCTAAGGGGTTGACAGTGTCACTTTAAGCATTCAGGCCCCTAGGGTGCCATTAGCATGCCCATCATGGTCTCATTTGCATGTGACACGGAGGATCCCCAGCACCACTGCAAGACAGCGCCAAACGTGCCATGGTTATTAAGTCATCCCCCACCTCTCCATCTTCCATCTGTAACATAAGAATATTATCTTTGGTGGTTTAAAGGTCCTCTCCGCGCCCCAATCACCCATCTTTCTTTAAGAATACTCTCCTGTGGTCACACTCCTTGGCTGCCACATGGTGGCCAGTCAAGAAGGTGAGCAAAAGCTGTGCCTGTCATCACTCTGCACTGGTCAGAATGTGAGTGGCTATTGAGGTGAAGGGGATAAGGAGCAGGGGTCTTCAGTTAGTGGGTGAGTGGGGTGGTTTGTTATACTGTACTGTACCACTGCTGGATGGGTGATCGGGGTAGAACCACAAAACCACCAGAGTGAGTATTCTTATGTGAATGATGGCAATTGGGGGTTTGGAGGGACCATTAAGCCAGCAAGGAGAGCATTCTTATATGCCGGATTGGCAATTGGGGTGGTTGTTACTAAAATACAAGGAGAGTATTCTAATGTGACAGATGGGTGAGCAGTGGTGGTGGAAGACAACTCGGTACATGAGCGGCAGCAGCAGTATAGCCACTCTACCTTCATAGGGTGAGGGCATGGGCTTAGAACCCAGGTAAGAGGTCGTTTTGGCTGCAGTCAACATTGCCACTCGACGACTTGCTTACTGCTGCCACAAACCTTTGAATATATTGCTGCACTGGTATGCATGAGGGAACCCATCATTTGTATAGGAGCAGCAGTATGGGTAGTGCCTTGGTGCTGCCAGGTATAAGCAGTGAACTGGTGGCCTCTGAATGTGACCCCACCCAGACCACCAGCACAAGATCAGGTTAGTGCTAGTGCTAACCACATTCCAGCTGATACCAACGTTTGAATATGAGGCCTAAATGGATTATTTTTGCTCATTGGTAACCGAGTGAGAAATCAACATTTATTTTCACCAGGATACATCATAGCTGATTAATCTTTCACTTGGGTATGTCATAGGAATTGATATATGAAGCCACTTACACTATCTTTGTGTTACTCAGTCATTATGCTTGTTAAAGTCTTAGAAACTATTGTCACTACCATCTTGTTTCACTTCTTCTCTGAATCTTAATTCTCATTTAAACTCCATAACTACACAATGCAATTATATTCACCCATGGACATATGTTCCTGCCTTTATTACATTTCAAGCCACTTTTTATACAACTACACTGTATACCTGCTGGAATGTGAAACTCCTTGGGGTGTCTTATTTTGTATATAAAGATTTTAATGAAATTTTCAAAATCAACATCACACAAAAACACAATACACAAATCCAAAAATTGAGGCACATGTAGAAAGACAGTTATACAACAATATGTAATGGTACAAACTCTAGAGACTGAACACGTAACCAATATTCAATTGAAGGTATGATGCAATCCTAACGTATTGATTTATACCTATCCCCACTGAGTCCTGCCCATATTTAAGAGAGAAAAACATGAAAAGGAAATAAAATAAAGAGAAGTACAGATACAATAACATCCCTAAACTAAAGCCATAACAATTAGGATCCTCCTTTAATCCTCAAAAAGGCCATTGAGTTTCCCACCCCATAAAAATACGGGCAGCGCATTCCTCCTGTGATACACGGTCTAATGGTACAGTGGGAGGCAGATTTTGAAACTGTCTGTAACCACTGGGATAATGACACAATAGTGAGACTAGGTGGGCCAAACGGTCCTTATCTGTCATCAGATTCTATGTTTCTATGTTTCTCAAAAGAGAAGGAGGAGCCTTTAGCTCCGAAAGTGGCAATATAAAGTATTCAATTACATTCTGAGGCCAATCAACTAGACATTCCGGATCTCTCAATAACAAAAACTTTGGAGAGAGTGGTACAGAAATCAAAGATTTGTTCAAGAAAATCAATGATATTTAACCACAGGATATGATATACTGTAGGCTGAGGTGTGTCTTGCCAGGAGCTCACACTGAAACCTCATGTTGATGCTGGGGTGAAATCTCTATATAAGAAGATTGGTCTTCTGTACAGACTTAGTGGACACCTCAGTCACAAAACTCAGCTGGCTACTGCCTCTGGTGGATTACTGCCTGTTTTACTTTATGGAAACCCACTCATGCAATCCTTCCTTAGTTCTGACCTGTGCAGACTACGGGTATTATATCACAAAGTGAAATGCTTTACAGCACAAGCACAGCCCAGAGACTGCCATTATGATGTACTCTCTGCCCTAATCAGCCCTATCTTGAGACAAGATAAACTATCTAGTCATCTGTCTAGCCTTTAAGCTATCAAAAATTGCTGCTTCTTCCAGTATCCATGTTATCTTCCAGGCCAAAACACAGAAAAGGGCACCAAGATCTGCCTGCTACTGCAGGAGGTCCCGAGGTCCTGATTATGTGCAGGTGACAGGTCATTTGATATTGCTGCACTATCACTCTGGAATAGCCTACCATTTGAAATTGTTCAACTGTTCTTCTGCAGCCACCTTCAAAAATACCATCAAGGCTCATTTGCGTGTAGGCAGTCATATCTGTAATCATTGACTCTGTCTGCACTTCATTATACCTGTCTTTGCTACTCTACATGGTAACACCTGATTTAGGTTGGTGGGTGCTAGATTGGCCAGCCTTACAGAAAAATTTACTGTATCACTGCTAGAGATGCAGTGAAATTTAATTTGCTGCCAAATTCAGTGAAATTGCTAATTTTGCTGGTTTGAAATGCAGAATTTCACCTGCAAATGATGGAATTTTGCCCTAGGTGGCAACATTTTGCTACTCCTGTGCAAAATTCCACTTTTGTTGATGAAATTCCACATTTTGCAGGCTAAATTCTGCATTTCGCCAGAAAATTTTACACTAAATATTTCACAAAATGTGTGAATTTCATGAAATATTTAGCTTAAGGAAATTTCTGGATCTTGCCATCTCAAATCACTTGATCTTTGTACCCGTTCTTGCATGGTGCAACAAAACAAAGAGTAAATGACCTTGTACTTGTATTATGATTTCTACAAAATGCTGTCCAAACTTGTGCAATATAATTTCTAATTTGATTTCTGTGCATTTTAATTCTGTATGTATTCTTTTCTGTTACGGTTTGTAATTAATTCTGATCATCCCTGAAAATGGACACTTATCTCAGTGGGCCTACCCAGTCAACAAAGTAAATCAATCAATCAATCAATCAATCAAACAATCACAAAGTAAATCCACTCTCAAATCTCACAGCTGCACATTTTACATCTGTCATGAAAAAATACTGAACCTTGGCTCAAAACACCTACGTGGCTTTATAAAACAACTTTCCAGATCAAACAAATTTAATTTAAAGGGTAGTACAGTCAGAATTAGCAAAACATATGTTGTGCAGAGTATTTTGATTTGCGTGTGTAGTCTTATGCTGTTATGCTGTCCTTCCCTTTGTTTGCTTTTAGGGTTTTTCTAAATTAGCCTGCATGTTTTACAGTTATTAGATGGCCTCTGAGGATTTCCATCTCTTTTTTTTACTACTTTCTTTCTACTCCATCACGGAGAACTCTCTTGACTACCTACTGCCACTGATAGGCTCTGCTTCCCATCGTGACCTCCTTCGCCTCCTCACCCAATATGAAAAAACACCCAGCTCTGAGCCCCTCTGAGGCAGGGCCAGCTTATCCTCCCAGGGTGCTTTATCTAAGTCTAGTTAGCTGAGCTGGGTGATCAGGGATGGAGGAGAGAGAGTCTGGTGTTGGAAGTGTGGTCTGCAGTGGACGGAGGTGCCACGCCTCTGGAACAAGGATTTTCTTTTCTTGCCCCCTGAGTGCAGCTGTGTAATGATCGTGCTGCCCCATAAACATCCGCCATGCTCGCCCCTGATTCTGTTCCCATGCTAGTAGTACCTCCGGTTACAACTGGGGGTCTCTACTGTGCCAGAATACCCTGGATCCTCCCAGGGAGAGGAGGAGAGCTGTCCTACAGATGCTCATCCTTCTCCCTCCCTGCCCAGCACCGGGCTCATTCCCAAATCTGGGTCTCTGGTGTCGTGTGAGATGTGGTGTCCTGCACCTCAACCCTCAGTGCCACTGGGTTGGAGGATCTCCAACTTAGCGTGGTTTATTGCTCTTCTTGTTCCCACAGTGCCTTCTGTCTCATGTGACAGTGATGTATCTGGGACCATGGATTCAGCGAGCACTAGTTTAGAGTCAGTTTAGCACAGCCGAGCTGTGATATTAAGTAACTTTCATATCTAGTGAGCACTAATGTCTACATTTACAGTTTACAAAAATATGTGAGGGCAAATTAAGTGAATTATTCTGTAAAAAATACAAAAAACACAGCTAGACTTTTGAATATTTAAAGCATTGATGATCCGGGGTGATTTGTATGCCTTTTATGGCTGTGTGTAGTTTGAGAAAGACACGTTTAAAGCAAAACATATACTGCTACTGCCAGCAGAGTGTTGGTTGTTCTGGGAGGATCACCAGCAGGAGGAAAGAGGTCCTGATTAAAAACAAGACCATAATTATTGCTGATCTTGTTGGTATGGTGGACCTGGCTTGCATTACAGAGACCTGGCTGGATGATAACTCTGGCCCCATTTGGAGGCTATGACTCCAGCCAGGTACTCGTGTTACACCACTGAAGATTGGATCATAGGGGAGGGGTTGCAGTCTGTTTCAAGACTGAACTCAGCCTCATGGAGGTACTAGTGGGGAGGTTGAGTCCTTTAAGTGTATAGTTGTAACAGGTGTAGGCATTGAATCACCCTCATTTACCGTCCACCCAGTGATGAGCGATTCCTTCAGGAAATGACTGACTTCATCATCTATATGGCATTTGAATCACCTAGATTGATGGTTCTGGGTGATTTCAAAGCCAGGGTCGATGACAAACTCTTGCAATTTGATCAACACTTCCTCCAGTTAATGACAATGCTGGGCCTTACACAGGTGGTTTCCTCTGCTACACATAAATGTGGACACTCTTTGGACTTAATCTTTCTTCTATGGGTCGAGGTATCTGATGTCGGGTGAAACCGCGTGGTGGTCAGATCATTACCGTGGGGTTTAGTTTTGCTCCCTTCTAGAAGGCCTGCCCTACAGAGTTGGTTAGGTACCACCCTTTGCGGTAGATCCCTAAGGCCTTGCAGTGGTGCTTGACCTCTCGTCTCCTGTTGGCAAGCAGTGATCCAGAGACCCTCATGTCGGCCTATAACACAGCCATTGCTGGGGCTCTGGATCTCACTGCTCAGTTCATGTTCACCCCTCTTCCTCCGCCCCCAAGTCCCCTTGGTTTGATGGGATGTTGAGGGTGATGTGAAGACAGGGGCGAAGGTTAGAGCATTGCTGGCGAAGGTCCACCCTTGATGCCAACCACCTTAGATTGATGGATCATTATTTGGTCTTTCAATCCGTAATCACCCATAAGAAGGCAGAGTTCCTGTCCAGGGAGATTGTGGTTGCTCGGAATCAACCAGCTCAGCTGTTTCGAACTGTGGACAGACTATGCAACCCAGCCTGTCTTCAAGTTCTGAAAGTTTTTCGCAATTGGAGTCGCGATGAGCTTGCCGAGTTCTTAAGTAAATAAAGTGTGGCCGGCGTTAGGGCTGAGTTGTTGCCATCACACTCTATGGGTTGCCGTGAACCGGGGTGAGATCACAGTGCCTTGGTTTCCTGGAGTTCCTTCAGTCAGCTGGAGTTCATTGATATCATGAGGATCGTCCAGCATATGTGCCCTCGTGCTGTAGTTTGGACCCTGGACCAACCTCCTAATTTTGGGTTCTATTGACATCATTGGTCCAGTCCTTTTCACATAGTCAGGTGCTCCCTGGAATTGGGTGAGTTTCTAGCTCCCTGAAAGAGGCGGTGGTGACACCCCTCTTGAAGAAAGCTACTGTGGACCCTGACTGTCTGGAAAACTACAGACCTATCTCTAACCTTCCTTTATTGGGAAAGTGATTGAGAAAGTAGTGGCTGCACAACTGGAAGACCATTTGACCATCCATGATGTCTATGAACCCCTCAGTATGGTTTTGCAAAGACATAGTACCAAGACAGCACTGGTTCAGTTGCTTGTTGATTTCTTGATGGCTAGAGATCGGAAGAGTCGTTCCATTTTGGTTCTCCTTTACCTTCTTCAGCCTTTGACACCGTAGATCACATGGTGTTGATAGAACACCTGAGGCTGCTCTGCGTAATATCTGGAACTGTCTTAAGATGGTCCTCATCATTCCTCACTGGAAGATCACAAGAAGTTGTGTCGGGGTTTCTTCCTTGGATTCAATGGCTCTGTCTTGTGGGGTGCCCCAGGGTTCAGTATTGTCACCCTTGTTATTTGTGGTGTATATGCTACCCATCAGAGACATTGTAAGGAGGTATGGGCTGACGTTTCACTGTTATGCGGATGATACCAACTCTACCTTCTTTTGGCCCCGACCAGATTGGAACTCTCTCGGTCTTTAATAGCTGTCTAACGAAATCCAGGAGTTGATGAATTCTAGCTGGCTGAGGTTGAATTCTGATAAGACTGAGGTACTGGTTGTGGATCTGGGTCATCGGATGGGGGTCGGTGTTGATCGCCTTCTGGAATTTTCTTGGAGCATTCTCTCCCAACCTCTGAGCAGGTGCAGAATCTGGGGTGGTTCTTGATGACAGGCTGACGGTGCATTCGCGGGTGTCGGCAGTCATTAAGACTTCCTTTACCATCTTAGGAACATCGCCAGGATCCAGCATCTTGTTCTGTCTGCCGACCTACCAACGTTAGTTCATGCCTTAGTGTCCTTGGCTTGTATTATTGCAACTCCCTTTATCTAGGGCTTTCACGGGTTGAAATCCATCGCCTGCAGCTAGTGCAGAACGCTGCAGCCCAGCTTCTGACAGGTTTTAGCAGATCCTGTCACATTACTTCAGTGCTGCGTGAACTGCACTTGCTGCCAATTCGTGGCGGATCACCTTTAAAGTCGGCTTGCTGACTTTCAAAGCTCTACACAATCTGGGCCCAGGCTATCTGAAAGAACTTCTGGTTCCTTATCACCAAATCGATCCTCCGCTTGGCTGATGAGGGGTTGCTAGAGGTTCAAGGGTGAATTTAAATCTTCAGGTGCTCAGGCATTTGCATATGCAGCTCCCACCCTTTGGAACTCTGTACCCGTCGGTTGCGGAGTACATTTCTCGGAGGGCTTTAAGAGATTTGAAGACTTTTTATGGGAAACTGCTTTTTTAGATCACTGATTGTTATGATTGTCTTATTTTAATTGTATTTCTTAATGATTTTTATTGTTTTGATTTATTTATGTCGGCCTTGGTAATTGAAGAAGCCTTATAAATAAAATTATTATTATTCCCCTGCACCCATCTGGTCAGGCATCATCTGGAATATGGGGTCCAGTTCTGAAGGCCTTATCAAAAATGGATGTGGAGAGGGTGGAGCAGAGTACAAGGAGGGCAACCAAGATGGTGAAGGGCTCAGTCACCTGCCATATGAGGAAAGGCTGGGAGCCCTTGACATGTACCCTTTGCAGCTGAGGAGGGAGAGAGGGACATGATAGAGACCTTCAAGTACCTAAAAGGGATCAACAAAGTGCCTACTGAAAACCTATTCCAATTGAAGGTGTCCCAGAAAAGGGTCATAATCTCCAACTCAAGGGAGAAGGTTTAAAGGCAACATCAGGAAGAACTTCTTTAGTGAGAGAGTGGTGGACACCTGGAATGGGTTGCCTAGGAAGTGGTGGACAAGAATTCAGTGTGGGAGTTCAAGAGGGCTTGGGACAGACACAGAGGACTTTTGAAAGGGGTGGAATCCTGGGCAGGCCTAGGGGATGCTAGACAATGGACAGACTAGGTGGACCTGGAGGTCTTTTCTGCCATCACTTTCCTATGTTCCTATGTTCCTATGGCTACAGCTGACACACACAATAAAAATAATGAATTAGAGCTACAGTATCTAATGGAAGCCAGAACATCAGGCTCATCTCTCTAGTACTTGCTAAATCATTGGTCTCTGATGCATCACTGTTGCTTGGTACAGAAGGCTTTGAAGGAATAAGAAGAGCAATAAATCTTGCTAATGGAGATCCTACTGCAGACTAATTTAGAAAAACTCTTAATAGCAAACAAATGAATGGACACACCAGGACAACATACACAAATCAAAACACTCTGCACAACATACGTTTTTGCATATTTTGACTGTACCACTCTTTTAACTCCACGTCTCACAACAGTTTTGCTATGGCTATCCATGCATGCTGTGAAATAAGTGGAAATCAGCTCCTGCCTTCACCACACACACACACACACACACACACACACACACACACACAAACTGGCTGAACTGTAATCACTGTCTTTGACCTCTCAGATCAATTTGCAGACCAGACTTCAAGTTAATGTACATTTGACTCTCAAGGAAATTAACACTCACCACCCACCTTCTTTCTTTCTTTCTTTCTTTCTTTCTTTCTTTCTTTCTTTCTTTCTTTCTTTCTTTCTTTCTTTCTCTCTCTTCAACATAGTGTATCCCAAGCAATTCAAACCCTCACTGGCTTTCTATGGATGGAATGTGCAAGAGGGAGGGAAGGAGGGCAGAAAAGAAAAGTAGGGAGGAAGGAGGAGCCAAAACAAGTTTTGGGGTCACATGGGCACAGTGGGTGAGCCGCCTTCAGGAAGGGAGGCAGAGGGTGGTGAAAGAGAAAGTGGTGGATTCAGGGTCAATCAAAAGCAAAATGGCAGACGGTCTGGACTAAAGGTCCACTCTGGCAAGGAGAACTTGGGAGCAGTGCAATAGACAATGTCACCATATTAGAAGATGCAGAGGATGATCATCATCGGCACTAGCTCTTGCTTGGCAGGAAGCATGACACTTGCTTTGTTCCTGTAGAGTGCACCCAGTTTGTGGTGGAGTTTTTGTTTGATTGCATCTATGTGCAGGGAGAATACAAGGTCATAGTCTAGCCAAATGCTGACAAACTTGTGGGAGGACACATCTTTAGTCGCAGTACCTTTGAGAGTATGGAAGTAGGGAGGAAAGTGAGCCGAGGAGCCTCTGTCAGGAGGCAAAGGTCATGTAGACCATTTTCTTGGCACTGACAGATAGCTGGTTTGATGGAAAGCAGTGCTGGCTGCTTATAAAATCTGATTGGAATCAATAGCAAGGTTAGAAGCAGAGGGGTGAGAGGCAAGCAACCCAGTGTTATCGGTGTACATGTCAATGGACACAAAGGAAAAGGCAGAAGTGAGGACATTCAGAAATATGGAAAGAGTAAGAGGCCCAGAACAGATCCTGGGGAATACCTGAGCAAACTGTAAGTGGGGGATAAGGTGTCTCCATACATACAGCTGTGACCTGCCCTCAGGGTCACTGCTCATTGCAGAAGCAGCGAACCCTGCCACTTTATTTATGCTTGTCCAGGGAGGTGTGTGGGTGCAGGGTCAAAAGCTTTGGCCAAGTCAAGAAAGATAGCAGAAGAGGTGCCCTGGTTCATAATATCATTAATAACTAATCTATTACATAATTGTCCATCATTTTCTGACAAATTATGTAAAATGTTGTATAAATCAAGCATGGAATCACCTGGCAGAAAATATACAAATTATTTCCATTTGTTATAGGGCAGGATTCTATAACACACGGTGGCTTCACCACACATGAGTTATCGCTTTACCCCACACTCATGAAAATAAATTGTATATTATAAGTAGGGCCATTGCATATACCGTTTATTATAGGCGTGGCAGAGTCCCTAAATTAGGACTGAGAAAGCAGTTGAATGTTAAACTTCAGATTTTCCATCTTAATAATGCAGTCAGTCCTGGACAAAACTGATTAAACTATGACACATGTGGAGTTAGTGCCAGGGTCTCTAATCCCTGTACATTTGGTAAGTGCCAGTTGGGCAGTTTAAATGTTCTAGAATGTTGCAAATATGTACAAATAAGGAAATTAATACCCTTTTGTGGTCTGATAATGTAAACATGTCTGTGATTTGAGATCTGAAACTTTCAGTTTAGTAAGAGTTTGGCCAAATTATTATTCTTGCTAGGTTAATTTCTTTCAAAGAGTGCAGTTTTATAATAATTTAGGAAACAACATTCAATTTTCTTGCATGCACAGTTAATTTTTCAACTTTCTATTGATATCTGGATTAAAAATAAACATAGTGAGTCTCTTTTTTTGTGACTTGAAAGCGTAACCTTCATGCCGTTTGGTCATGAAAATAACCCACTTTGTTTCAGACAGGCGTAGATCAGAAGCCAGTCCTTGCTGCCAGTACTGGACACCCCATGTTTTTCCAACAGTCAGGAGCATAGCTCACCACCATTCCACACCCAGCCTGCTTATTCAAACTATTAAATAACCAACAGCAGGTTCCCAAATCCCACAACCTCTACCTCTCCCTGCCCTCCACCCAAAGTTTTGATAAACCTTCTTAATAAAACCTTTCCCATAAAACAAAATAATTCCCACCCTCTCCCAACCTCTATCACCCAAGCCACCATTCTTTCCCCAGTTCCTAAACTTACTGGTCCCATGTAACAATTTGTAAATGTCTCACACTGATATTCCTCAATGTCCCTAATAAAAATTCCTCAATGTCTTATGGTGTTAACCTTAGTTGTCCCTCAGCATTCTTTTTTTCCTCTGGTAAGAAAATATATGGGGGTGGGAGAAAGTGCCAAAATGAAGACATTTTTGGAAAGAAAACTGGCATCTGAAAACAGAATTAGGGATAGTTTGGAAAATTACTAATAGGGCATTCCTGGAGAGGCATGGTAATAACCAGATCCTTTATTTACTAAAATACTGTACAAAATAAAATAAATTATGGGTCTTAGAAATAATGACCCACAAAAAACTAACTCCTATGAAAACACAATGTGCATGTGTATGCACTTTTTTAATTTGTTTTGACCAGTTTTTTTTCTAGTATATAAGTTTACTGTTTAAAAAGTAAAGCACAACAGGGATAGGTGAGTTGCAAATTTTAATTTGCCCACGTGAATTGTGAGTTTGTCCTACACACTATGGTAGCATTACACATTGTGCGTACTGTGTAATTCATTGTGGCAAATTTTGGCATGTGGTTCATGCAATTTGCTTTGCAGTAGTTAATAGCATAAATTGGTAGTAAATTTCACTGCAACTGTGTAATGCATGCGTAGTGCAGCTATTACGTGCAGTTAAATTTCCACAGCTGTAGGAAATTTCCTGTGTGAATTGTGGAACTACCTCTGCACTGTGTGAATAGTGGAGTATTTTAACTTCACATGGTGCTAGATGGGGTATGTTGTGCTTGCATAACAGCATGCCTTGGATGTACTGAAGCACGAGGCAGAAGGCCAAATGCTTCTCTACCTGAAAAGGGCCATTATTCCCATCTCAGTGCATCCCCTGGAGGGTCTTATTTGATTGTGAAATAATTATATTCCCATCTACATATACTATATATTTCTTAAAACAAAATTCATTACATAAAATAGTAAAAATTGTGACAAAAGAAGAAAAAGTGAAAAAAAAATAGGCAGATTTGGGCATTTAATGTCTTCTGGCAAGTAGATGGCGACAGTGCTCCATTCTAGCAATTCTAGCAACTGTTCTTTTCACCTGTCATGAAAGGGCAGCAGTGAAGGCAGATTGCAATGTCATTAGAGATACATTGCCAGTGTGTGACAGTAGCAGTTATAGGAGCCACATCCAGGTATAAGTAAGGAGATTATGTTTGAGGAGCTGGGATAGCTGTGTAACATTGTACCCTAATCAAAGGCAGTTAGAGGAAGCCACATCAAAGGGATTTTAATTTGGAAACATAAGTTGTTGCCTGCCTCAACAGTGAGCAAGAGAAAGAGAGAGAGAGAAGAGCGGCAACAGTTATGGGATAGAGAAAGATGCAGTGGTAAGTTATAGCCATAGCAGGTGACATTTCTGATTATTCCCAATGAGGTCTTGATGTGAGCAGCTGTGAGTCAAAATGTCCATAGTGAAATAGGGAGCTGCAGGCATCAGCGTCAGGAGTGGAGACCACCCAGGTAGTTGGGGAAAAAAATGGCAACTATAAAATGAATAAACTTCTTGGGCTGAGCGAAGGGGTAGCAGGGCACCTGAGGGATGTGAAATGATCTGGTGCCATGGCAGTCATTCAATATGGCATGGTATTGTATTGATTCATTTGGTAATGAGGTCCAGACAGGTGACTGGACTTTTCCCATGCTACTATACTGGGATATTGGCATGAGGTTCTAAGGGTTCTTAGCCAGTCAGATTTCTACATGCTTTGTACCCATTTCATAATTGTTAATATTTTCACAATATTTGAAAGATGGGGTACATAGTACCCTCCTCAAGAATACTAAATTAACATGTTTCATGGCTGCATGAAGGGTGTGTTGCTTCTCGTAGGGCCTGCAGGTCCTGCACAATGCAAACTACAGTTCTGGCTCTCTGCCCACTGAGACCAATGCTTCTCATATGACCCACAATGCCCTGTGTGAAGCAAGCTACAAGTCTCAGGGCCTCTTGAAAAGCAAGTTAGAGGTGTGGTGCATTAAATGATGCTATGTGGTGTTCATCATGAAGAGTAGCAAATGCAAAATCTAAAGGTGTCTGTTATTAAATATGTTTTCTAAATGTAAGGATATACTATATATATGGAATCTTTTAGGGTTGAATCTCAAACTGTAACAAGCATTTATCAATGCTGATTATTGATTACTTTGTTCCATTGAGCTCGCTCCTCCCCTCTGTCAGTCGCTCATTCAGTTTCTCTTGGTGCTACAGGCTGCATTTTTGTACTGTGCTCCTGCCTGTGTGGCACCTTTGTCTGCCACAAAGAAATCCACAGTTGTCCCGACAGAGCTCTGTTGAGGTTGCTCAGTCTTTCTCTCTCATGCGCTCATTCTGTTTCTCCTGGTGCTGCAAGCTGCCCTTTTGCACTGGGCTCCTGCCTCTGTTGGTGCCTTTTTCTGCCCACAAAGAAATCTTCAGCAGTCCTGACAGAGCTCCGTTGAGCTTGCTCACTACCCCCCACTCGCTAGTTCCAATTCTGCCAGCGCTGTAGGCTGCCCTTTTGAACTGGGCTCCTGTCTGTGTTGCTGCCTTTTCTGCCCACAAAGAAATCAGCAGCAGACCCAACAAGGCTCAGTTGAGCTCGCTCCTCCCTCTCTCTCAGTCGTTCATTCTGTTTGTCCCTTGGCTGCAGGCTGTCCTTTTGTACTGGGCTCCTGCCTGTGTTGCCACCTTTTTCTGCCCACAAAGAAATCCGTAGCAGTCCAGACAGAGGTCAGTTGAGCTTGGTTCGCCACCTCTCACTCGCTCGATCTTAATCTGTCCCAAACACTGATTTCCCACAGTGACCATGCTATTCTCAGGCAGGAGGCAAAAACATATTTAGGCCAGGATGTGAAAAATGACAGCTGTACTGTTCATAAAGAGGTGTGAAAAAATGCCATTGTTGAAAATCTGACGTGAAAATATTACTGATTTGCGAAGTTACAAGGATGTGTGGAAACTGCACAATGCACACTCGTAACAGTCATTTTATGGACTTTCATCACAAAATTTTCAACATATGCATTTTAGGACCTCTGCTCAAGAGTCTTGGACAATGTCACTGTGGTTTTCTTAATGTGTACCAAACACTGATTTCCCAGAACGCACTATTCTGCTCTGGCAGTGCAAAACGCATTTCAGCCAGGACGTGAAAATTACAGTTGTACTGTTCGTAAGGAGGTGAAACACAGTAACATAGAAACATAGACTTTGACAGCAGATAAGAACTGCTTGGCCCACCTAGTCTGCCCATTTCCCTACCTATAGGATAACCTGCAGATCCTAGTTAACCAACAGCATATTTCTTCCTACCTCCCTCAAAAATTGCCATATGTCAGTCAAATGCATTCTTGAATTCTCCACAGTTTTAGAACCACAGCCTCCTCAGAAAGGCTGTTCCATGTATCCACCACCCTCTCTGTGAAAAATACTTCCTCACATTGCCCTAGACACGTCCTCTCCATCTTCAAATTGTGTCTCCTTGTTCTTGCATATCTCTTTTCTGAAAGATGCTACCCTCTTGGACTTTGCTGATTCCACTGAGGGTACTTAAAAGTTTCTATCATGTCCCCCCTCCCTCCTTTCCTCAAGGGTATACATATTAGACTCCTTCAGTCTTTCCTCATATGGCTTCTCTTGCAGACCCTGCACTATTTTAATTGCCCTCCTCTGGAGTGCCTCTATCCTGTCTATGTCCTTGTGGAGATGGGGTCTCCAGAACTGGCAGCAGTACTCAGATGGGGTCTCACCAACTGTCTGTACAGATGGATAACAACTTCCTGTTTTCTGCTGGTGATGCCTCTCCCATAACATCTGAGTATCCCCCAGCCCTCCCTACTGCCTTCTCACATTGCTTGCTAGCCTTAAGGTCATCTGATGTAGATTACCCCAGGTCCCTTTCCATTTTGTTGTTGTTACTACCTCCCCATTGTATAATCTTCCCTGGGTTATTGTTTCCCAGGTGCATTATTTTGCACTTCTTTGCATGGATTCCAAGCTGCCATACTTCTGACCATTCCTCCAACCTTGCCAAGTCCCTTCTCATTCTTTCCACACCTCCTTGTGTATCAACCCTGTTGCAGATCTTTGTGTATTCTGCAAAGAGGCATACTTTTCCTTCCAGTCCCTCTGCAATGTCTCTTATAAAGACATTAAAAGGACTGGACCAAATACTGAACCCTGCGGTACACCACTAGTAACCCCTCTTTCTTCAGAGTGGACTCCATTTACAATTACCTTCTGTGTTCTGTTGTCCAGTCAATGGTTTCCAGGCTACCACACTGGGACCCACTCCCAGGCTGGTTAATTTGACTATTAATCTTTGTGTGGGACTGTGTCAAATGCCTTGCTGAAGTCTAGGTAAGCCATGTCCACAGCCCTCCCAGGTCTACTACTTTTGTCACCCAGTCAAAGAAATCAATTAGATTTTTTTCTGACATGACCTTCCCTGTGAACCCATGCTGCCTTGGCTCCTGTTCCCCTGGCCTTTAGTTACTTAACAGTTCTTTCCTTTAGAAGTGATTCCATCACTTTCCCTACCACAGAGGTCAAACTGACAGGTCTGTAGTTTTCTGCCTCTATCCTGCTCCCACTTTTGTGAAGGGAATCACATCCGCCTTCCTCCAGTCCTTAGGTACCATACCATCCTCCCATGATTTGTTAAAAGGGTAGTCAGTGGTGTCCTAGTTCTCTGCTTAATTCTTTTAGAATTCTGGGGTGAATTCCATCAGGCCCCATTGCTTTGTCCACCTTCAGTTTTAGGAGTTCTTTCAGAACACTTTCTTCTGTGAAAGGACTGGGATCGACAACCCTATCCAGATTGCTTCTGTTAATTGGATTAGGCACCTCCCCTCCTCCTCTTTTGTGAATACTGAGCAGAAATATTTGTTCAGTATTTCTGCTTTTCACTGTCCCTCTCTGCCCACCCACCATCCATTCTATTCAGCCTCACTATCCCTCCTTTGTCTTTCTATGTTCCCCAATGTACCTATAAAGATTTTATCCCCTTCTTAACCTAGTTGGATATCTTTTCCTCAGTTTGGGCCTTTGTTATTCTGACTTCCCTCCTGCTTCCTTCTACCTTAACTGGTACAGCTTCTGTCCTGCTCCTTCTGTGTTTCTTTATACTTCCTTAATGCTATCTTTTTTCCCTGACCTTCCCGTCACCTCTTTTGAGAACCATAGTGGCTTTTTCTTTCATTTGATTTGTTTATTTGCTTCACACAAGGCTTGTTACTCTGTGATGGACAGTTCTGATGTTTCCCATTGTTACTCCACCTCTCTTTCTAGCCTATTTGCTAGTGCATTTCTAAGGCATTCTCCTATCTTGCCAAAGTCAGCCCTCCTGAAGTCCAGTACCCTCACTTTTGTATGGATTGACTCTGTAGCTGAGTTTATAATGAACCACACTGTTTGGTGGTCACTTGTTCCCCAGATGGCTACCCACTTGTAGCTCTGAGATCCTCTCACTGTCTCCATTCGAGTCACGAGGTCTAAGATTGCTCCCTCATGAGTGGGTTCCAAAACTAGCTGTGTGAAGCATGCCAACTGGAAATGGCACCACAATCTGCACAGGGGTTGTATACAGACCCCCATATCAGGGAGGGAATGGACAAGGATATGATAGATGGCATTCTTAGGATTGCAGAGAGAAGAGGAGATACTGTTGATGGGAGACCTGAATATGCCAGATGTTAACTGGAGCACTTCCTGCTCCCAAACAGGAAGTTCCTGTTCTCAGTTAAATCCTGTACCTATAATAGTAGAACTGGCTTTGGGTGGGGAGGTGGAGGGAAGGAGGGCAATATAGTCCCAATGAGAAGTCCAGTCACAACAGCAGCTCCTTGTCCTGGTGTTCTCAGATAATTAGCTGGTGGAAGCTATCTAGGGCAGTGTTTAAATCTGGCTTTTAAGCTAGCTTCCTTCTAGCTAAGCCACTCCCAGTACTTAACAAATCTTTCCACACTTAGTTAAAGTGCACAGATAACAATCCCTTCAGCCACCTGGATTAACACCTAAATAACTGATCAGATAATTCACATCAGCCAACTCAGACAAACACACAAACTTTTTTTACCCTAAATTGAAGGTCCCAGTAGTAGAGGTCTACTTCTTAAGTCCTAGTAAATTGAAGGTCCCAGTAATGGACTTCTGCTTCTTTAGTCCCAGTAAGAAGTCCAGTCACAACAGCAGCTCCTTGCCGTGGTGTTCTCTGACAAGGTGGGACATATCCAGTCATTGCTTTGTCTTGACTCCAGGAGACCCTGCTGTAATATAGAGCCACAGAAGACCCTGCTCAGGAGGGTGGGCAACTCTAAAGTTCCAGCACAGCTCCATTGAGGTAGCTCCTCCCCCCTCACTCACTTATTCTATTTCTCCCGACGCTGCAGGCTGCCCTTTGTACTGAGCTCCAGCCTCCATTGGCACATTTTTCTGCCCACAATAAAATCTGCAGCAGTCCTGACACAGCTCCATTGAGTTCACTCACCCCCCACTCGCTCATTCTGTGTCTCCCCATGCTGCAGGCTGCCCTTTTGTACTGGGCTCCTGCCTGTGTTGGTGCCTTTTCTACCCACAAAGAAGTTCACAGCTGTCCTGACAGAGCTCCATTGAGGTTGCTTACTCCCTCTCTCTCACTCTGTCATTCTGTTTCTCCTGGCACTGCAGGCTGCCCTTTTGTACTGGGCTCCTGTCTCTGTTGGTGCCTTTTTCTGCCTACAAAAAATCTGCAGCAGTCCCAACAGAGCTGCTTTGAGCTCACTCACTCTCCCTCTCTCAGTCGCTCATTCAGTTTCTCCTGGCGCTGCAGGCTGCCCTTTTCTACTGGGCTCCTGCCAGCATTGGCACCTTTTTCTGCCCACAAAGAAATCCACAGCAGTCCTGATGAGGCTCCTTTGAGCTCACTCAGTCCCCTGTCTCACTGACTCATGCTGTTTCTTTCATCACTGCAGGCTGCCCTTTTGTACTGGGCCCCTGCCTGCAGTGATGCCTTTTCTGCCCACAAAGAAATGCGTAGCAGTCCTGACAGATTTACGAGTTTGCTCACTCCCCTCCCTCACTCACTCTCTCGTTCTGTTTTTCCAGTGCTGCAGGTTACCCTTTGTAATGGGCTCCTGCACTGGGGCCTTTTCTTCCCACAAAGAAATCTGTACCAGTCCTGGCAGAGCTCAGTTGAGCTCGGTCACTCCTCTCTCTCACTCACTCAATCTTAATCTGTCTCAAACACTGATTTCCCACAGTGACCATGCTATTCTCGGCAAGAGTGCAAGAACATATTTTGGCCAGGATGTGAAAAATGACAGCTGTACTGTTCATGAGAGGTGTGAAAAAATGACAGTGTTGAAAATGCGGCGTGAAAATATTACAAATTTGAGAAGTTACAAGGGTGCATGGAAACAGTTCAATGCACACAGGTAACACAATCATTTATGGAGATTCATCACCAAATTTTCAGCATAAGGATTTTGGGACCTCTGCTTACGAACAGTGTCGCTGTCATTTTCTTAATCTGTCCTGAACACTGATTTCCCAGCGATTTCTCTATTCTGCACAGAAGTGTGAAAACACATTTCAGGTCAGGATGTGAAAAATGACAGCTGTACTGTTCATAAGGAGGTGTGAAAAAATGCCAGTGTTGAAAATCTGGCATGACAATATTACAAATCTGCAATGCTACAAGGGTGCATGGAAACTACTAAGCGCACACTTGTAACACATTCATTTGATGGGCTATCATCACCAAATTTTCAAAATAGGTATTTAGGACCTCTGCTCATGAACAGTATCACTGTAATTTTCTTAATCTGTCCCAAACACTGATTTCCAACAGTGACCACTATTCTGTGCCGAAGTGCGAAAACACATTTCAGCAAGGAAGGGAAAAATGACAGCTGTACTGTTCACTTAAGTAGGTGTGGGAGAAAATGGCAATGCTGAAAATCTATAGTGAAAATATTATAAATTCACGAAGTTATGAGCATGCGTGCAAACTGTGCAATGCACTCTTGTAACACAGTCATGTTATGGAGTATCATCACCAAATTTTCAACATAGGCATTGAAGGACCTCTGCTCATGAACAGTGTCACTGTCATTTTCTTAATCTGTCCCAAACACTGATTTCCCACAGCAACCGCTATTCTGCACCAGAGGGGCAAAAACACATTTTGGCCAGGATGTGAACAATGACATCTATACTGTTCACAAGGAGGTGTTGAAAAATAACAATGATGAAAATCTGGCATGAAAATATTGCAAATTAGTGAACTTATGGCGTGCATAGCAACTTCGCCAATGCGCTGCGTGAAACTAGTCATTTTAGGATTTTTTCCACCAAATTTTGCAACATATGCTTTTGAGAGCTGACCTCATGAAGACTGGCACTGTCCTTTCATTAATTGGTCCCAAATGGTGATTTCAAGCAGTAACCACAAACTCACCTTTCGGGGCGAATAACACCATGACAGTGGCAGAATTCATGGGAGGGTTCAAAAACCCCATGTTGAAAATTTAGTGCCAACATTCTAAAAATGCCTGAGATATGCATCAACATTTTAAAAACCCTATTTATTTCATTATACAACACCAGCATTTCCTCACTTAGCAGTCGACTTTGAAGAGTGCATACGTGTTGCTGGTCCACCAAAGATCATCGCACTGGACTCTGGAGGTAAGTAAGAGGTGAGGGGTGTGGGGAGGTAGGGTGCATAGTGGGTGGAGGGCACAGGTTGTGGGGGGCAGGGAGACTGTGACGGACGTTTTCTTTTTGACAGGTTACAAGTAAAAAAAAAAAAATGTAGCGGGATGTTTTTTTTTTGGGCCATTGGCACACTGGGGTGGGCTCCCAGTGTGCCAGCAGAAATGTTTTTGGGAGGCAGCTCTAGCCAACAGGGGTGGGCACCCCTTGGCACAAAGGGGGCTCAAGAGCCATGGGGATTGGGCACCCTCAGCACAACTGCACTGGGTTTTGGGGGAATTATGCCGATGGGAGTGGGCTCCACATTGGCAAATGAAAGTGGGAGGGGGCATAATGGCAATGGGAGTGGAGCTCTCCCATCGGCAACATGAGCGTAGGCACTGAAGCTGGCGGGTACTGGGGCCCCATTGGCAAACAAATATGATGGGGTGCACACATGCTGCTGAGGGGATTGGCACACCTCTGCAGTGGGGGGTGCATTGTTGTTTGTGAACATGGCGAGCAAGCCACTGCCATGTTCACAACTGCCAACTGCCAACAACTGCCATGAGCTTCTGAAGAAGGACTGGTTGGTCCGAGCTAGAGCACTTTGTTCTTGTTGTTACATCTATGTTGGTCTATTAAAAGGTATCAGATCATTTGCTTCTGGATCTATTCTTGCAAGGACCAATAAAGCAACTACTAAATCTAGATTGTAAAAATGGTATTTTCACTGGTGTCTGTTAAGCCTAAATCCGGTTTTACTGGTGTTTGGTTTTTGTACTTTATTTAACAGTTTTAAATCTGCTGACATGCATTTTAGCAATGTTGACCTTCCCTATTACACATCCTTCCATCCTTGTACCAATTTAAAGTTATTTTAGGTACAAGATGTGATGGCAACAACAACACTACAGCCCCTGTCCCTAAAGTGTGATGGAAGCAGCATTACGAACCCATCCCTCAGGTGCAATGGCAGCACCAACAGCACTCTGGCCCCCATCAATCTGGTGTGATGGCAGCACCAACAGCGCCACAACCCCCATCCCTAAGGTGTGATAGAAGCAGCACTACGGCCCCATCTCCAGGTGCAATGGCAGCACCAACAGCACTACAGCCCCATCCCTCTGTTGTGATGGCAGCCGCAACAGCACTATGACCTCCCTCCCTCCCTCAGGTTTGACAGAAACAGCAGCACTGTGGCCCCCATCCCTTAGGTGTGATGGCAGCAGTACTATGTTCCCCATTCCTCAGGTGTGACAGAAGTAGCAGTGCTGCGGCCCCTATCCCTTAGGTGTGATGGCAGCAGTACTACATTCCCCATCCATCAGTGGTGATGGCAGAAGCACTACAGCCCCACCCCTTTGGTGTAATGGCAGTAGCAACAATGCAGTCCACATCCCTCTGGGGTGATGGCAGTAGTGACAGCACTATGGTCCCTTTCTTCAACACCCACACCGACATGAACAAGTTACAAAATGACTTGGTCTCTTTGCTTGTAGAACTCAGATGTGAATTAATTGTAACCATCACCGCTAAGGTGGACTACCTTTGTTTTTCTTATCTGTAATTTAACTGCCTGAATTGGATTTCTGCCTGTGACACACTGACCAGATTTAGGGAACAGACTTGGGTGTTGGAAGGCCAGCTGGTGGGTGAAGGTCTGGGTGTCCAGTGACCACTCACCTTCTCCTGGGAGGAGGATGGGCTCACAGCTCAGCAATTGCTGGTCCCTGATGGAGGCCAGAGGCATGACAACATGTCAGCCCTCACTGCAGGAGGGAGTGTGATGGACGTCGGCCTTGACATCATGTGGCCTGTCACACTCCCAAGAAAATGGGAAAACACCTGCTGACCAACCGAAGGACAGCTGTTGGTCCCTCCATAAGCCAGAAGCCCCAGACATGTGTCTGTTCTGATCCCTGCCATGTCCAGGATACACAGGAAGCTCTGTGAGGACAATTCTCCTCTTCTGGTAGCCTCCCACAGAGGTAGGGGCCCACTCAATGAAGGGTTACTTTGGGTTACCTGGTAGCATAGCAGTAAGGGGCAGTGGATGGTGGTTGGGACTCAGCAGCGGTGGTATGGGGCCTTGGCAGGCCTGAAGGGTGAATGGCCAGGGGTAGGAGGAGCAAAAAAACAAAACTGCTTGAATTTGCTTCTTTGAAATAAAGTGTCTTCACCTCAAAAATCCACAACTGACTAGTGCAGGACCTTCAAATGGATTCACACATCTTCCAGACATGTGAATGCTTTTTACTTGGTGTCCATGAAAAGGGTGTCTCCCAGTGTTCATGTCTTTGTTCAGATGTGAATTGAGGCACCACACTGCCCACCAGCATCATACAGCCCCTGGGGTCTTACCTTCTATATGTCATTAACTGTGCTTTAAAAATCCACTGGCCAAACATAATTACACCTAAAACTTAACATTTGCTTTTTGTTGAAGCAGTCTATCAGAAAACTTTTGTTGTCACAGAGACTGAAACAGCAGGTGGGAGAAAAGGTGCAAATTATCCAATTCACCTAAATGGGGTGTTAACTGTGAATCTTTTCATAAGTAGTAAGGCAGTTTCTTCTTTGTGAACATACTTTCATTCAGACTAGTTTTCATTCAAACAACTGAGAGATTTGGATGGCCCTACTGATTATAAACTTGAATAAGCTAGTTGGTAACAGTGATCCTGCATTTAGTAATCTACAACCTAGATTCTTATATGCAAATAATACAATAAAACCTGACTAAAATCTAAAAACAAGCTTATAAAACACATAAAATGTATCTGAACATTTATCTTTAACTATACAAAAATTATTGCAGCCCAAGTAAAACTCAAGCAAATTACATGGTACCGTGACTACTATTCTATGATGTAGTAAACATATATTGGTATTTTTTATATTCTTTGTAAAGCAGCTAAGGCTCACTAGGCAGAACTGTCTGTTTTCAGGAGTGACCTAGAAGCACTGGGAGGGTTAAGTGACTTGCTTGGAGTCGCTACAGTATGCAAGTGGATGTTGTGGGAATCAAACCCAGGTCTGCTGGATGTACCCAGTTCATTCACTGTTTGTTACTCTAACCACCAGGCATAGGTGGTTAAACTGAATGGCTGATTACAACAAAGCAGTGCTGGTGATTTCCTTACTGGCTCTATATGCAGCAAAGCAGAAAGAATGCAAAGCACAGCAGCATTCATTTATGAAGCTAAATCCGGGCAGCCCGCTGGTGCCTTGGTAGCACTATTGCTTGCAATTCCAGCAACACGGGTCAGAAGCAAACTCAAGTTGCTGGAGGTCTGGCCAGGGAGTAGGATTGAGCGCCTGGGGACTGCCTTCCTCCTCCAGGTAGGGTGGGCTGCAGGTCCTGCTGCTTACAACCACCTGTGTGACCATGGGTGGTGATGCAATGGTGCTGCAGAGTGATCAGGAGGGAGGACACAAGCCAAGATCTGGAGCAGTGGCATGTCTCTATGTGACCTACCTTCTTGAATCTCCTATAGTGCTGGTGCCCTCAGGGACAAAGGCCAGAAAACCAGGAACAATTACCCCACATTGGCCACTGGCAGAAGGGACCTAGGTTCCCAGGCTTCATAACCAGCCTCCATGAGGGACCCAATGAGCTGCCCGACACACACTAAGAGAGTGTGGAGGGGTGACCTGGGGTCCCTCCTTCTCACCTGGGGGTACAATCCAGGCAGGATAGGGCAGGCCCACAGGAGCTCCTGAGCATTAGCTGGGGTGAAGCTAAGGGATAGCCAGCCTAGGGATCTCTGAAAAGTGGAGACTGATGCTGTGAGAAGGGGACATAGAAAGAAAAATAAAAAATTAAAAAGATGTTGAAATCTTAGAGATTCTGTGCAGTGACATGCAATTTCCTTGAAACACCAGTACAAGTATTCAAAATCTGCAAACCAAGCAGGATTCCATGATTGTTACAGGTGTTACTGGTAAAAATGGAAAACCAGGGTCCCTGTCTATAAATTACATGAAAATCCTCCCTGTTGAAATTATGTTTATATTCTTAGCAGTCTAGTGGTCCCCTCTGGCCCATATCTCAACTGAATAACAAACTGAGCTCCCCAGCTCAACTACACTGCACCCTACTCCTTGCCTGCCACATGACTCTCCATAAGCAGTCCATCACAATCCACTGGTGGGAGGAGGACATCAACAATACAGACCCTCCACTTACCACCTCACGTGGCAACACATCTGCTTAAATGTGAATGAGTGCATGGTGTACAGTAAACAGCTGTTTCTACAGTGCATGCACACTCAGTCCCATTTAGTCAGATAGTGGCTGACAGAGGTGGTGAGAGATGGTTCTGTGCTATCATTGACATACTCACCCACAGATAAGGATGGGCTTTTAGGTGAGTTGGGCTCCAGTCAAGGTGGTGGTGGGATGGGCAGACTGGCTGATTAGAATTGGATACTTAGTTATTCAACTGGAATTAGGGAGGAAGGGGCAGCACTAGACTGCCAAGGATTGAAATACCACTTGGGTGGGGAAGTATCACTACATTCCACAGATAGAAATATGATTTCAATAAGGATCAACCTGGGGTAGGGAGTAACATTAGACTGCCAAGGTGGTATAGATTTATGCAATGGGGATCAGAGAAGTGGGTGACGTTTTCTTTTCATTTGACAGGTACCAGTGTTGCTGGGGGTTTTAGTACCACTATGAGCTGATAACAGCAGGGTTTGGGATCATTAATTAGTGCTGCCATGGCAGCCTGTTAGATCTCAAATCCTCTGCTCATACCATTGCACTGTGTATGGAAGACTTTTCTCAATTTGTATTGGCACAGTGGTATATTTACTGTGATTGTTCTATCCACTGTGTTCCAAGCTGCAGGGCCATTTCATTGTGACCCAAAATGTACGTAACCACTGTAGTCAGCTACCAGAACATCTGGTGCTATGATGTAAACTCTCAGTCAGAAGAAAAAAACATAAGTAGGGCAACACAGGACTAAATCAAAAAATGTCCCCATCATTGGGTATAAATTTAAAACTATTTAATAAATAAATACAATAGTAAAATCATGCAAGTTGTATCATAATGGCGGGGTTGGAAACTGCTTGCATGATTTTACTATTTAATTTATTTAATAAATAGTTTTAACTTATATCTAATATTTGGATCTTTTTTGTTTTGGCCATAGTTGCTCAACTTTTTTTTGCCCTTTCAGGGTGACCCATGCATGTCTCTGTTGGATTCACTGTGTCTGGATAACACGGTGCTACTCACTAATGCTTCACCACCTTCTAAAATTTAGAACAATGCCTCTTTAAACCATGGAGTTTATAGTGGAACACAAGTGCATTTCGACAACAATGAGACAGCTGAGCAAGGACAGAAGTAACATCATAAAGTTCTAAATGCTATTTACAATCTGTAAATCGAAATACCATGGAATTTATGAAAAGCATGCTAGAATGGAACAATATCAGAATGTGAATCAATGTTCACAAAAATCATGTCTACAGAAAACACTGTGTTGCAGATAAACTGGAGTTCTCCATTAAGTCCCATTATTGATGAGGTTCAATTTGTCTTTATTGGCATTTCAAATATAAAAGTATTAAAGCTAAAGTTTTCACAGTGCATCTTGAATTTTGAGGTAGGTTGTTTGAGCTACAGTATTGCCAGCTTTAGGAAAAAGTAACATTTTATAAGGATTTCTGTTAAATGTAGTTTTCCTTTTCAGTAAACATTTGTTAATTCATATCACAAAATAGTAAGTTGTTTGATTGCCAATTTTTCCTTTGAGGAAGTGGAAAAGCTATTTTGTTCTACTCTATTTATGCTCAAAGTCTAAGGACAGGGTATATACCTCTTCAGCTCCCAGACTACACTCCCAGCACCCCCACCAGGCTGCCTGGCTGGGTGGCCTGTAGCATCCCACCATGGCGGAGCTCCAAAGAGGACAAGGGAGAGACTGAGATCCACCAGAGGCCCCAGCTGAGGCTTACAACTGGAGTATCATTCAGGGAGTGGTCCAGTGGTTTCATGAAGCTTCCGTGACCAAGGGTGTCCTTGGTTATCCCCAGGAGGGTAGACATGAAATGACATCAGCGCAGGGCAGCTATGCTCCCACACCCATCCCACAGACAGCCACTGATATTCCGAATGCTAAATTGTCTGGCTGCTGGACACCCAGCCTCCACTACATATCACTGATGTGCCAGAAATCCACAACCCCTACCTCCCAGAGGTGGGAACTTTCCCAGGAAAGCTCATTTCAACTTTCCCGGCTGACCCTCTGATGCACGGTGCTTTCTACGAACACTGGTTAACAACACCATATTGGTACTGCTGCACACACTGCACTGGCAGGCCAGCCTTGATATTTTTTTAATCATACTATTTAGTACTCATCATGTCTGCATTGCATGACCTATAAAGTAGTACATCAAATTTAAACTTTGCCAGTAAAGTCCAACAAAGTATTCCACCTGACTGCACTTATTGAAGCTTCACAAATTTTACTGGTTGGAAGCCCACTTCAAAAACTACTTTGCAAAGTGACTTTACCTCTGAAATTCATTCTGACTTCACATCAACCTAAAGACTGGTTGTCCAAGATAAGACTACCACTTGTGGCGCATGAGGATAGGACAGACAGTACTGGAGACAGAGTTGAAGTAGTGACAGAACAATGGAAGAGAGCAGTTGGAGACAATGAAGGCACTAACTGATCAACGCCACCCAGCTCTGCTGGTGAAGTTCCAACTTTGCTGGGAAAGTTCCACTTTCATGAAGTTGTGCTATCAGAATGTCACCAGTGAAGTTACAGCAAACCGGGCAACATGGCAAAGCCCAACTTTTCTGACAGCTTTGTTTCACAGATTTGAAGATTAACAACACTGTAAAGTGAAGTTTAATCACTTGCCCATTTCTAGTAAAACTGTGTCCCTAATTACATGAAGGTTTTTTCTGCTTTAATGCTTAACATAAATTAAGGTGTTCCTAAGCGCAGCCAAATAAAATGATGAAAATAATGAAACTCATGTTTGAAAATGTACTTGCTCCAAGATTGCAAACATATTTTTTAACAATTTCTTTACCCAAGATAGCCAGTCTGAGAGTCACCATGTCATTTCAGTGAGGCCTTGCTGTTACTCATTTCTGCAGCTGGGTAGCTGGCATTTCTTGCAGTTAGGTGATTTGTCCTAGGTCACATGTATTATTTGGCTCTAGCAGGGTTTAAATCTATGATTTCATATCTCCCAACAAGTGTTCTAGCCACTAGACTATATAGCCTTCGAGCAGTATATCAGATTATTCCCAAAACTGTTAAAACAGGTCTGCTTATTTGATTAGAGCGACATGGTCCTGTATACCTTTTCATGTTATATACATTATTGCTAGAAACACAGCAAACATTACAAAAGCACATGTTTAATATGTCTTTCTTTCTAAATACAGGTGTGACATTGAAGTGATTGAAGACCATGCTTTTCAGTGGCCATATAACCTATCTACACTGATACTCACTGGGAATCCAATCAGGCACCTTGGCAGAAAAGCATTTCATGGCATACCAAATCTACTTAAATTGATCGTTGTGGACATTGGGCTTTTCTCTTTGGGAGACCTGCTAATAGCGATCTGACAAAGTTACAAGAACTGAATGCTGGTACAAATAAAATAACTTGTTAAAATCCACAGTACCTTGCCAATTCAACCTCCTCCAACTTCTGGACTTGCATTCTAATAAGATATCAAACATATCAGTGGGAGACTTAACCATTTCACAGAGGGCAAAAATGAATTTCACAATAGACCTGTCTAAAAATAAGATAAATTACATCCAGGCTGGTGCATTTAATGGAGTATTTATCAAAGAGCTTAGGATCTGCGGGACTGCTTTCTAAATGCTAAGCTGCTAAGGGATTATGTTGACCAAATGACAGGTTTACATGTGGAAAAGCTCATTCTTAGGGACTACGAAGCAAACATAGTCAGCTGCTTGTTGCAAACAGTGATCTAAGGGACTCTGCAAAACAAAGCTCAAAGAGCTAAAGCTCATGTATTTGATATTAGAGAACATAAATAATTTGTTTGATTGCCTGGTCAATACTTCTACAATTAGTGTTATAAGCTGTCACCTGATTGAGTAAAGCTTCCTCAGTTTTCCAAACTTAGGTTTTGGACATGAGTGGAAACAATTTTAGTAAACTGCTGCTAATGACCTTTCTGATCAAAATAGTCTTGGGTGATTAAACTAATCAGTGCTGGCATTTGGTAGCCTTTACTGAACAATTCACTGGCCTACCAAATCTGAAATACTTGGACCTTAGTCAAAATTACCTCAGTATAAGAAAGTGCTGCTCCTTGTATTTTGCTGCATCTTAAAGCTAAAGTTTT
Organism: Neoceratodus forsteri; assembly: GCA_016271365.2. Classification (NCBI taxonomy): domain Eukaryota; kingdom Metazoa; phylum Chordata; order Ceratodontiformes; family Ceratodontidae; genus Neoceratodus; species Neoceratodus forsteri. Next base: position 650,180,701 of record JADMNL010000022.1, read on the forward strand.
TAAATCTAAGCAATAATTTAGAAATTCATCTTGAAGGCATTAGTTTCACTGGACTTGATGATCTGGTGTCTCTAGACCTACATTACACAACATTAATTAATACTGGCCAGTATAACAACTTTGAAAACCTTCACAAATTAAAGTTTCTAGATATATCATATACCTCCACACATTTCATCATGTAATGCATTCAAAGGACTTTACAGTTTACAAGTGTTAAATATGGCAGGCAACTCATTTAATCAAGGCATTTTGCTACATGCTTTCAGAAACCTTAAAGAGCTAATTACACTTGACATTTCAGAGTGTAATCTAGAACATATAGGAAACAACACTTTTGAAAGCTACAAAAGTTGCAATATTTAAACATAGCAACAACAAACTATTAACATTTGATACACTTGCTTCTCTCTCTTCATGTGTTGATTGTGCTTGATTTTCACAGTAATAATGTTCCTGGAATTCCAGAAAGTGCCTTAAAGCATTGCCAAACAATGTGTCCTACCTTGATCTATCTAATAATCCCTGTGAATGCTCATGTACCTACATTTTTTTTCCTGTGGACCAGAGGGCAAAGGAGAATCTTGCACAATACTGATCAAATGCTTTGTACTAATCCTGGATCACTAAACAAGACAAATGTGATGATTTTGATGTGTCTTCATGCAGGCCCAGACTTCTCACCATAGGCATTGCTACAGCCATCCCATGACCATCTTGGTTGCTCTGGCAGTTTTGATTTATAAATACTACTTTTATATACGCTATGGGTTTATATTGTTGAAAGGATATGTGAAGCCACACCTGCTGAGGAAACATATGATGCTTTGTCATTTATGCCAGCAAGGATGAACCATGGGTTATGGAGGAGTTGGTTGAAAGCTTAGAGAATGGCAGGCCACCATTTCAGCTGTGCCTGCATGTCAGAGACTTCATTGCAGGAGTGCCTATACATCAAATATAATCCAGGAGGGCTTTCTGAGAAGCAGGAAGGTCATTGTTGTGGTATCAAGAAATTTTGTGGAGAGCAAGTGGTGCCACTTTGAATTTGAAATTGCTCAGTCATGGCAGTTTCTTGAGGGGAAGCCAGGATTATTGTGATTGTGTTGAGGAGGTAAACCAGGCCCACATCAATCAAGTCCTGGGGCTTCACAAGTATCTTAAGAAGAACACTTATTTGGAATGGAAAATAAACAGCATAAGAAACACTTATTTTGGAGACGACTGAGAAAAGCCCTACTTGAGGCAAAACTAAAGTTTCAATGGTAGCCAGAGATCATAACTTGCAAAACATGCACAATGTCCTCTTTCCAATTACACTTTTCACAAAAATCTTCTCTGAAAAAGACAACAGTTTGATTGCATTGAGTAATTCAGAAACTGTATTTATTTCTCACCCTAGACATTCAGCCCATGAATATGTTTGAATAAATGAGTGAATAGTTTGATAGTGTCTTTGTGCCCTGTATAGTAGTGTTGTGTGGATACAGAATTCTGCAGGCAGAATTAGTGCAGAACAATGACCATTCCACAGGCTGAATTTCTGCCGAATTTTGTTTGTTCACCTCGAATTCCACCTACTGTGATCCACCGAATAAAATTCAAGGAACAGTAATATTTCTGCAGAAAATTATTCTGCAACAGTTTCCATGGAATGTATTAGAGATCCATGTAATAATATTCTGCAAAGCAGTGATTTTTCCATGGAAAATAATTCCACAACTATTTCATGCTGCGGAATTCCACCATTCCATTTCGGAGGAATTCAGTGGAATTTCAGCAGAATTTTGAATATTCCATGAAATTTGTTCTACCCCGAATTTGAAAACCCACACAGCACTACTATATAGCTTATGATCACATGTCAAGTTGATCAAAAGGTGCAGTTGCTTAGGGCAATCTTCTTTCACATACTGTAGGTCTCATGCTAAGTCTGGGGTTCCCTCTTTCACTTTGAGTGCATTAATACATTTTATAATTTATGTGTCAGAGATTTAATTTAGTTCATCTTGTTGCTCCTCTAATAGAATTAGATTCAAGTGCTTGTAAAATTGGTCTTGTCTCACTTAAAACACCATTTACTGATCCACACAATTGGTTCTCAAGTAACACTGTGAGATCATTTAAAATTCTGAAATATGCAATTCAGCCTTCAAACAAAAACTGAAACAATAATAAACTGCTATGAAACAGCCCATCAATGCCACTTGAAATAACCAAAATTGTTTAACTTAGCAAAACATCCTCAAATACTTGTAACAGTCCAATTTATAACAACTCACATGGAAAGGAGTGACTACAAATGGTCATGACAAAAAGATGGTAACTTACTTGTAACAGTAGTTTTTCTATGTTTATTTCTTCCACATACACACTGTGGGATAGAAAAGTACAGTATCTGTCTGGTGTGCAACATATCATGCTATCAGTAGGTTGCACCACTTCTGATTGCTTTGGGAAAAGTGCATACACACAAATCATGCATGTTGCATTAAACATATTCTTCCAACACACAGACAAAAATAACAAAGGTATTTAGGAGTACCCCCACATACACACACACAAAGTATAGCTGTAGTTAATGCTTTATTATGCACACACAACCAGGAGGGTTAAATGCCTAACACTGTACTTGGATTAGGTTACCACATCCCAAGATGAGAGCACACACACATATAATAATACCACACGCACACATTGTTGACACATGCACACACACACACTTTCTCTCTCTCTCTCTCTATCCCTCTCTCTCTCTCTCTCTCCCTCACACGCACACACAAAAACAGGAAGTGTAGAAAACTCCCTATACTTCAATCCAAGCATTATCTGCCAACACACAACCATCAAGGTAACCAGTGATAATAGTGCCAGAATATGGGTGACTGCAAAAGCGGCAACTCATATTCAGGGCTTTTATCACAGGGCGACTGCAAGGTAGCAGCCTACTGTGACAGGGATGGAAGGAGAGGCTGATCAGAAAAAGGAGGTTAGTGAGGGAAGGGAGGAATAGGGAAGTGGCTTAAGAGAATGTACTGGACCTGCTTTCACTGAGCCAGCAGTGTGGGTGTGTGCTGAGGGGCTGGACCTGGTGAAGCAGGTCCTTGTTTGAGGCTGGTGCTGGGAGGGTTGTAGTTTTAAACAATGGTTCCAAAGGAAATGCTGCTTTGTAATTCCTTTTAGTCATGGGTTCTCAAACGTGAACTGACCATTGTTCATGACTCTACTAATACTGAGAATCACTGCTTTCCTTTTGTAAAAGAAATATTCCAAACTCAAATTCTTGTTCTGAAGACTTCTTCTTTTATTTAATTAAACTGCCCTGATGTTTCACTTCCATACTTGAAGCTTTTTCAAAGGGCATAGGGTCTGTAATTTAATTGAAAATATTATTTTTAATTATTTATAATCACCAATATATTTGCTTATTCCTATATATACATTATGGTAGCACGGTAGTGCTACCATAGTTAGGGTTGAGGAGCCATTTCATGTTAAACCCAAAATTTTGCACCTTAATAACTTTGCAACTATTTAATGGATTTGCCTGAAATTTGGAATACCTGATCAAGAATCATAGGCCTTGGGATTTGCCAAGTTTACGTACTGCACGGATATACGGCTGCGGGTTATTAAGCATGATCTGTCGCGGCGTTCGCTTTTCTGGAATTCTACAGCCGTGCCTACAGGTAAATGCGGTTTCGCGACGGTCTGAAATCTTCAGGAGGCGTGTGGCCAGGGTCCCCGATGTGCCTTTCAAAGATTTCATGAAAAAATATTAAAGCGGTTCAAAAGTTTTCAAAAACAGTTTCCCATTATAAGTCAATGGGAAAAGTTAACAAAAGTTCGACAGTGTCGCAAATTCACTTTTAGTGTACAAATGGCCCGTTAATGTGTCGCAAATCTGCCATCTTGTTTTCAGTTGGTGATCAGAAAAATGGTTGGCATTTAAAATTGAGACCCTCTAGCAAACTAATTCTTTTGTATTCACCTAGTCGGGCCCTGAGGATGCTCCATGTCTTTATTTTGGGTAAAACACCCCAGAAATATGTTTTTCAAATTTCTGGAAAAATGAGTATTGCAAAGTAGTGTCGCACTTGCGAAAGTGTCACAAATTTTGAGAAAGCTTTGGCAAATCACGACACTACTTGCGACACTATTCCAAAATAACAGTAATTCTTTGGCACTCCGCTGCAAAGAACGGTTGGGTGTTTAGGCTGAAATTTGGAGGGAGCAGAAGACATCTCACAGATGTGCCTTTCAGTGTTGTTTTGAAAAAATATTACATGGCGGCAAAGTTGCGGCACTCCAAAGTTGACAGTTTTCCCATAGGATAACATTCCGCTAACGCATTGCAGATATCCTTTGGCACCCTGCTGCAAAATAGCAGTTTGGTCTTTTTCCCAAATTTGGAGGAAGACAGCCAACAGCCCACAGATGTGCCTTTCAGTGGTTTGGTGAAAAAATTACAGGGAGGCAAAGTTATGCGCTCCAAACTTTCTTTTCCCCATGGGATAACATTACGACATGCGCCACGCTCTTTCAGGGCCCGTATCTCGGAAATGGTGTAGACATGACTTTTAGTCAGAAAATTTCTTAGCCCCTCACAGGGGCTAAGATTTAAATTAACCAGGACAGTTGTAAATAACATGAATTTTAAAATTTTTTCTCGTCCATACAGTTCCTGAGATATAATGAATTTAGTATTTCAAGATCTCATTTTCGCGCCGATACTCATTATTATGCATACATTATTTGTACTCACTGTCTTTCTCTATGCAGGTTTTGGGGAAAACCAGCCTGTGCGCTTACATTACTGTTACTGTTGCACTTTCCACTTGTGGTTCTGTACCCGTTCACTTACCATTGGCGTCTACGCTACCATGTGCGTTATCGCTTTGCGTTTTTCATTTGCGCTTGTGTTTCTGTTATTTTTGCCATTTCTGTCTACAGTACTGTTTCTCTTTCTGTTTCCACTGCGTCACCATGCCCATTGACATTTCCGTTTGCAGGCACCATGTTACTATGTGACAACACATCACGTGCCAGACCATTCCGTCTCGCCACCATGTCGTTACCCTTTCTGTTCTCATTCGCGCTTGTGTTACCATATGCGCCACTGTTAGCATTTCTGTTTGCATTGCTGTCCCTGTGTATGCCACAACATCATATGGGGGGCGTGGGGCCCTCTGGGCCCAGCTCCCGCCACCGCTCTTGATGGGCCCTGCGCTCCTGCCGCTGCATTACATTCACTATTTCCGTCATCATTCTCAAAAATAAGGAAATTAGAGCAAAAAACTCCATTTGATGCATTAGTAAGGGTTGTTCCACAGTGACAAAAGTGAGAAAATTCGCTGTTAGGGTTGAAAACCTTGCACCCCACCCACCTCCCCAACCCGGCATTGTGGTGTGCATTTGGATCATGGGTCTAACTCTCACCCCCATTTTCCTATACTTCTGCTACTTTACACATGTCATGGGGTGAGAGTTAGGGCTGATAATCCCAATGCACCCATCTCCCTACTTGTCATCCTTTGCGTTTTCATTTGCGCTTGCATTTCTATTACTTTTTTGCCATTTGTGTGTACCGTACTGTTTCTCTTTCTGTTTCACTTTGCGTCACCATGCCCATTGACATTTCCATTTACAGGCACCATGTTACTATGTGACAAAGACATCCGTGGCACACCGTTCCCATCTATGTCACCGTATGCGTTACCCTTTCTGTTCTGATTCACGCTTGTGTTACCATGTGTGCCACTGTTAGCATTTCTGTTTGCGTTGCTGCTCCTGTTGGTATGCACAAGACATCATGTGGGCGGGAGCACAGGGCCTTTAGACTGCGCTCCCCCACCGCATTACATTCACTATTTCTCATTATCATTCTCAAAAGAAGGAAATTCATAGCAAAAACTACATTTAATGCATCAGTTAGGGTTGTTCCACAGCGACAAAGTGAAGAAATTAAGCTGTTAGGGTTGAAAACCCTAACTCCGAGTCACCCCAGCACCACACACACACACAGACACACACACGCATTTCAAGTATGGGGAGGACCAAGTCAACACAACCAATGACAGACATCCAGCAGCGGTGACAGAAATAACAAACAATTGTCTAAATGTACTACGAGACATCCCCACCCACCTGACCAGGTACTGCATGCTCAGTGGAAACAGCAAAAGCTGAGGCCATGTACACCAAGCGTCACATCCCTGATTGCAGCTGCACACAGCGATACCACATTAGTAGTTGCATGGCCTTACCTCACCGATGCCCCACACAGACCACACCACATGTGGTGGGCCACCTGAACAATAGAGTTCAGCAAAACCAAGGAGTTGTACAGGAATAATATCTCTGATTATAACAATGGTTTGAGAAATGCAGCTTTCTAATTGACTGTAAACATTGTAACAGCCTTATGTTTAGTTTTTATTAACATACATGTAGAGCCTAACCATATGATGAACATAGTTTAATGTTGTTTAAAAACAGTTTTATTATGATAGCAAAGCCACTCCCAGGTATTATGTTAATGGTCAGTTTATCACTGTCTAGTGACATGTGGCACTTCGGCTATGCCTCATTCAACATTAAACCCCTACAGGGTGATTAATAGACCATTTAACATAACTGTTGGTCATGCCTTATTGCTTAATTGTCTTTATGAGTAGATACTCTCCCTCTGCTAGGCACTGCAGCAGCTTTGCAACACAGTGTCCCACCCAGTTACACCATACACTGTCTAGTTACTAGAAGATGGCTGTGAATGGACTCATGAAGATGAACGGTGTAACTTGATCATTACAGTCACGAAACCTAGTGTGCTTATAACTGACAGAGTCAGTGATAGAGGATAACCCCTGCTGTCCTAGTACACTTACCCCATTGTGAGTGAAATCAATACTAAAAGACATTCTGTTTATATCTACACATACCTACTTGATTCCTGTTGTACCACAATTAACATAGTTATCACTTTGATAGCATCAGTGACAGAAGTGTGGCAAACCAAACAGTGAGCATACAGCCTGAGTATGAAACAACTGTTAAAAAAATTACACTGTGTCCATAAGTGGCATAGATCACTCATTGCAACAATAGTAAATGTATTACTATTTGAATAAGTTAGTCATCACAGATGCAATGAGATTGTCTTTATCAGGTACAACATACTCAGAAAGTGCCTACAGGAAAATCTATCTATATACATCTCCGATACAGGTACATCATTGTTGGCTCAGTAGTGCTATGATATTTAGAAGTTGCTTGGCCTGATCAAGTACAATTACAATGTTTCTTACAAAGAATACTTACTGCATCTTTAGTATTGAAACACACTGAAGGTCTATGTATGTACATCAACAGTACACCTTCATCAGTAAGAATGCATGTGATACTGGCAGTATGATTTCTGGCGTTGGTGAGGCAATGCTTTTCCATGAGTTTACATCAGCCTCCTTCGTTGAGTAAACCATTGCAGTAAATGTACTACTATGTAAATCACCTACTAAATGTATCACTACTTTTATCTTGAGCATGCTAGTGTCTTGTAGTTAATTTATGTGCTTCTCTTAATGTACACTCACTAGTGTTAAAACACTTTCTACAACTGTCATCATGCCTTCAGCATTTATGTTGAATAACGGCACAGTACCAGTTGTGGTGTGGTGTGGGCATCGGTAGGTAGGCCATGCAACTACTAAGTGTGGTACGTTGTGTGCAGCTGCAATCAGGGATGTGTACATTTGGTGTACATGGCCTCAGTTTTGCTGTTGATCTCCACTGGCATGCAGTACCTGGTCAGGTGGGTGGGGATGTCTCGTAGTGCATTTAGACAATTGTTTGTTATTTCTGTCACCTGCTGCTGGATGTCTGTCATTGGTTGTGTTGACTTGGTCCTCCCCATACTTGAATGTGTGTGTGTGTCTGTTTTGTGTGTGGTGCTGGGGGGTGAATTGAGTTGGGGTTTTCAACCTAACAGCGTTCCTCCCTACTTTGTCACTGTGGAACAACCTAACTGATGCATTAAACGTAGTTTTTGCTATGAATATGTATATATATATATATATATATATATATATATATATATATATAATACATTATTACCATCAAGCGTGTTGTCTTTTTCAATTTTCATTACATGCTTTGTTTCATTTAATTCTTAATTTGTTTGCTGGAATGACATATAAAACGTTCTCATAATCCACACATAAATGAAAAAAAACAACCAGAACATTTATATCCACAATCTTTAAAACTGCCATAACTTGTACCCTTAACCCAAGTAGGATATTATTCTTACCTCTGTAATCAAGTGATATCTTCTGCTTTAGTTTTGTACCTCTAGAAGCCTTGTTATTTCTATAATCAAAGTACTGTACACATATAATTTCATTTAATGCTCTGTTTGTTATCACTGATTTGTAACAATTTTATGCAACATGTTTCATTCATGTTATTGTTCATTAATTACACTTTAATTTTGCTTCATAGACTCTTCATAATGTTCCTGAAACAATTTTCAATATGATTTCTTGTTTACATTGAATTTTGGGGGTTTCTAACTTATTTCTATAATTTTCTGCATACCTCAAGTTTTTCTATTGTGTGCCCGTTTTCTATGATAAATACTTATTCTTTTCTGTCACCTGTTCTGTTGAAGCAAAACACCTTTTTAGTAATGTGATTTGTTGATCGTTGTTATATATCACCCATTTTAGTGCTTTAATTAATACACATACACATTTTATGTGCTGTTAATTCTCGAGTACATCTTTTGTTTTGTGTAGAAAATGAAGAGAAAACATTCATTTCTTTTGTTTTGTGTAGAAAATGAAGAAAAAACATTCATTATTTTCCTCTATCTGCATATCTTGTGTATATCTTCAAATGCCAGATTGTGCTTGAACTTACTTGCATGACTTATGCGTCCACAAATGGATTCTGCTGCATGAAAAGCAATTGTGTGCCTCCTTTCTACTTGTAACCTCTCATCTCTGCACGTCACAGTCTCGTGAGACCTTTCATACTGCACTCATTAGTTAACTGTTGCCTTAGCAACTATCAACATCTTTGATGTTTGAAGCTATTAGATGAGTAGAAGCTTGTTTGTGAATGCATTTGGTGTCCTACTGGATTCTTTATGTATCTCCTGCCATTATACAACTTCCAGTCTCGGCTCTTTTATATTGTCCCTTGATTACCCCCCTCAGAAAATGTACAGAATGTCACACAGAATTCAAATGGGTGCACACAGGCAAATGTTTTATTACACCACAGTAAGATATTCATTTCATGTACAGTATTATAATTCAGTCCTATCTACAAACACTTTAATCTCAGTAGATTGTACAGTTTTACCAGTTCAATCTTACATTGAATAGCATTGAGTACCATTTTCTTCTCCTGGGGTCTGGATGCCCTGATCAACCTCCCCATCCCCAATCCCCAACATTAATCTTCCTCCCTGCCATCTATCTAGGCCTGGATGTCTAGTACAGCCTTCCATTATACTTCTCCCCTCTGTAGACACATCCAGGTGCCTACCCTGGCCTGTGCACCCTCCTTCCTGGCTGTCTCCCCACTCCCCTTTTTCTAGGGCCCTCCTCCCAATCTCTTCCCCATCCTTCCTTTGTCCAGAACAGCAGGAATTGCTTCCTGCCCAGACCCTTGCCTTGTCTGCTCAGGACTGCTCTCCTTGTACTTGAGTGCCTTTTTACTTGCCACATTGCAGGTACCATCCTCCTGCTCCAAGACCTATGGTCCTTTAACCTTCCCTGCCACTTGCCAGGGCTGCTCCCTTATACCAGAGAGCTCTTTTACTTACCACAAGCAGGCCATCCTCCTGCTCCAGGACCCAGAGTCCTCCATTCTTCCCTGCACCTTGCTTGCCCATTTTGCCTTGCACCCCTCAACCTAATTATGGGTTGGCTGGTGAGAACAAAAAAATCCAAGAGGAAAGAGGCAGAGTAACCTTGACCTACTGTAGGTTAAATAGCCCCTAAGGACCCTTTGCAATGACCCTGCTAGCCACCCCCACTCCAATCAGGTACCCCTAGTAGGTGCATGTATCATCACCTGGGCCCTGTCAATCATGTCTCCTCTGCCCCTCCCTTTCCTTGTCCCCCTTTGTGACCTCACTGGCCCCCCACCTGCTCCTCTTTCCCACCCTCCCCTTCCAGCCCTTTATTTCTTCTGGTGTGCCACTAGATAATTCAGGTTGCCTTTTAATGGCAACCCTACTTGTCCAGTGATCAACCCCCTCAGAAAATGACCTGAATGTCCACACAGAATTCAAATGGGTGCACACAGGCAAATGTTTATTCATACCACAGTAAGATATTTATTTCATGCACAGTATTATAATTCAATCCTATTTACAAACATTTTAATCTCAGTAGATAGTACAATTTTACTAATTCACTGTTATATTGAATATCATTGAATACCATTTTCTTCTCTGGGGTCTGGATGCCTGATCCAACTCCCATCCTCAACATTAATCTTCCCTCACTGCCATCTAGCTAGGCCTGGATGTCCTAGTGTAGCCCCATATCCATTCTATCCTCCTGCTTCATAGACCATGTCCAAGTACCTACCTCTGGCCAGTGCATCCTCCCCCAGGCTGCCTCCCACCCCCTTTTTCAAGGCCCTCCTCCCCCAATCCCTTCCAACAGCCCCCACCTCCAGCTTTCGATGGATGATGGACCTTCCCCCTTCGCGGGGATCCATCTCTTACCATAACCATAGGGCTGCCACTTGCCATAGGGCTAGTAGAAAACTGCCTTTCCCTATCAACAGTGCACACCATCCCCCTATACAGATGGGGCTTGCTGAAATTAATTCCCTGGTGCAACATGCAGGTTCACCCAAATCCTTTAAGAAACTCACCATCCTCTATTTAGCCACTTGGGCCCTTTCAATTGTCCCCATGCTGGCAGCGTGCTGCCACATCCAGCCTAAATGATGTCTGACCACACCAACTCCACCCTTGGCCACCAGCTCTTTATGGTTTGGGTTGGACATGATGTCCTTCAACAATGATCCCCCAAGGCCTTTTCCAAAATCATTTGCCCCCAGGTGTATCACAGTACATCTTGCCTGCCCATTTCTATTTCAGTTCTTCTAACACAGGTAACAGTTGTGACCACTGCATTCCCTGAATCCCATTGCAGCATATTTGTGGGCTTCTGGTCCTCTTGTAAACTCTCTCTCCCTAATCCACTCATTATGTGCTTCTCTGCCCAGTAGATAAAAGTGTCCTAGGATCCACATCTTCCACTGCGCCCATCACCTGCTGATAAAAAGACAGAAGAAAACACCAATGAGTTCAATTCAAGGTCTGTTATAATGTTTGCAGTTTTACCACCAGTGACTCAATTCTTTTATTTCCTCCACCAATCCCACCCGGCCAATTCTGAAGCTGCACCTATCTGGAATGAATGGGTGGCATAGTGTGCTGGGTCATGCCCATAAACCCAATGCTTTCTTTAACACCCCCACCTGGTAACATGTAACCAGTGCCCCATTGCCATTTTGAAACCAGGCCCAGCCCCCATAGGCAGGATATGCCTGAAGCTCTCTCCATGGTGACAACAGCGCACATCTGCCCTCCTGAACTTGGATTACCACCCAGGTTCCCCATTACATCTGGTCCATTTTTGATCATCGTAACCAGATACAGGCCTTCACTGCAAAAATGACATCCTCCCCTGTTGGCCCCCTTTTATCACCCTTGTTTTTGCTAACTAGCTCTCCTACCCGAAATGACCCTTTGTATAACACAGTGAATACTTCTGCACAAAAGACAGGCCTCATATGCCGGGCTGCAGATGGAACTAGAGCCCCCAGAACTGTCCTAGAATGTCACCCATTATTGGCCTGTGCACGTCTGTAAGCTTGCCCTGATCCATCTGCCATCCCACCAGCATGCAACAATCCTAAGGCACCTGCTGGGCTCTGGCCAACCATTTGATACACATGGCCACCCTATTCCTGCTAAAAGGACTGACATAGAGGATGAGTCATCCCTTATCCCACCTGTCTACCATGAATTAAATTACCTGCACTTCTAATCGTGGCACACTTACTGACATTCTCTGCTGTCTCAAAACCCTGGAAGACCTCCCACACCCTTCATATGCCTTCAGAGTGTTGGCCAACCAGGAGCCATTGTACAGTATGCAGGCTCTCTCCATCAATTTCCAAAATGTGGTCCATCACTGGAGTTTTCCTCCTCTCTGCCTGAGGGCCAGCCTCCAGAACCTGCTCAACTAGAAATGGAAAGGACATCAGCAATCTCGTTCCTTAACACCTTCACATGCCTTGTCCTAAAGAGAGATTCAGTTTTAGCCTAGCAAGACCAGCTGTCTGGCAACCCTAATCATCTTCTCTGTGTGCCCTATCTGCCTGTTAGTGACCTCCACCACCCCTTTATTGTCGCACCAGAATACTATCTTCTTATTCCTCATCTCTCCCCAAAACCACCACCCAAATAGGGAATATCTTAAGGAAAGTGATGTCTTTCTGGAGCCCCAACTCCCTCCAACTATCTGGTCAACTTTCGGCCATCCATCTTCCCCATAGTATGCTGCAAACTCTGTTGCCCTTGACGTGTACGTTTGCAGCTGTAGTGGCTCGCTATCCAGCCCAGTGCGTTCCAAAATGTTACCCCATTATAATCAAGTAGGAATTGCTCCTAAACTAACAGGTCCTCCCTCACCCCTTTAGTGATGTCCACCCAGTGGTGTGGCTGCTTCGTAGGGAAGGGATAAAAGCAATGGAACAAAGAGAACAAAAGAGTAAACTGGGAGGAGAGGAGGCACTTGTGGTCACTTTGAGACTGAAATTGCACCACAATCTGCATAGGGCTTGTATACAGACCCTGTCTCAGGAGGAAATGAACAAGGATATGCTAGAAGGCATCCTTAGAATGACAGAGAAAGGAGAGATAAGGTTGATGGGGACGTGAATATGCCAGATGTTAACTGGACCACCTTTGCTGCAGCCACATCAGTGAGCAGGGCCATTCTTGATGCCCTACAGGGGCATGGCTCAGACAGCTAGTGTTGGAACCCACTCAAGAGGGAACAATCTTAGACCTCATACTCTCAAATAGAGACAGTGAGAGGATCTCAGATCTAGAAGTGAGTAACCATCTGGGAACAAGTGGCCACCAAACAGTGTGGTTCATGATAAACTCAGCTGCAGAGTCAAGCCATACAAGAGTGAGGGTACTGGACTTCAGGAGGCTGATTTTGGTAAAATGGAAGAGCCTTCCGAAAAAGCACTAGCAAAACAGGCAAGAAGGAAGGGGTGGGGCAATGATGGGAAACATCAAAACTGCCATCACCAGAGGCAACAAGCCTTTGTGTGAAGCAAATAAACAATTCAAAACAAAAAAGCCACTATAGTTCTCAAAGAGGTGGCGGAAAGGTTAGGAAGAAAAGATACCATTCAGGAAGTATAAGGAAACACAGAAGGAGCAGGACAGAGAATTGTAATAGTTAAGGCAGAAGAAGCAGTGACAGCAGTCAGAATAGCAAAGGCCCAGACTGAGAAAAGATAGCCAACCTCGGTTAAGAAGGGGATAAAACCTTTTATAGGTACATTGAGTGTAGAAAAGACAAAGAGAGGATAGTGAGGCTGAATAGAATGGAAGGTGGGTGGGCAGAGAGGACATTAAAAAGCAAGGACACTGAATTAATATTTCTGCTCAGTATTCACAAAACAGTAGGAGGGAGGTACCTAATCCAATTAACCAAAGCACTCTGGATGAGGGGTGATCCCAGTCCTTTCACAGAAGAAAGGGTTCTGAAAGAACTCCTAAAACTGAGGGTAGACAAAGCAATGGGACCTGATGGGATTCACCCTAGAATTCTAAAAGAATTAAGGGAGAACTAGTGACACTATTGACCAGCCTTTTAATAAATCATGGGAAGATGGTGTGGTACCTGAGGACTGGAGGAGGGCAGATGTGATTCCCTCCACAAAAGTGGAAGACAAGACAGGCAGGAAACTACAGACTTGTCAGTTTGACCTCTGTGGTAGGAAAAATTATGGAATCACTTATCAAGGAAAGAACTGTTGAGTACTTAGAGGCCAATGGGGCACAGGACCCAAGGCAGCATGGATTAACAGCAGGAAGGTCATGTCAGATGAATCTAATCATTTTCTTTGACTGATGACCAAAGTAGTAGACCAGAGAGGGGCTGTGGACATGTCCTACCTAGACTTTAGCAAGGCATTTAACACAGTCCCACACAAAGACTAATAAACAAATTAGCCAACCTGGGAGTGGGTCCCAGGGTGGTAGCCTAGGTAACACATTGGCTGGACAACAGGACACAGAAGGTAATAGTAACGGAATCCACTCTGAAGAAAGGGGATTACTAGTGGGGCACCGCATGGTTCAGTACTGGGTCCAGTTCTTTCTAATGTCTTTATAAGTGAACATTGCAGAGGACTAGAAGGAAAAGTATGCCTCTTTGCAGAATACACAAACATCTACGACAGACTAAATACACAAAGGGCATGAAAAGGATGAGAGGGACTTGGAAGTTGGAGGAATGCTCAAGTATGGCAGCTTGGATTCAATGCAAAGAAGTGCAAAATACTGCACCTTGAAACAAAACCCTGGGGAAGAGTACACAGTGGGGAGTAGTAATAACAGCAAAAATGGAAAGAGACCTGGGGTGATCATATCAGGCAACCTTAAGATTGGCAAGCAATGTGAGGAGTAGGGAGGGCTGGGGATACTGGCTTGAATAGGGAGAGGCATCACCAGCAGAAAAAATGAAGTTGTCATCCCTCTATACAGACAGTTGGTGAGACCACATCTGGAGTATTGGGTTCAGTTCTGGAGACTCCGTCTCCACAAGGACATAGACAGGATGGAGGCAGTCAAGAGGAGGGCAACTAAAATGGTGCAGGGTCCATGAAGAGAAGCCATATGAAGAGAGACTAAAGCAGCTTAATATGTATACCCTTGAGGAAAGGAGGGAGGGGGGACATGATAGAAACTTTTAAGTATCTCAAGGAATTAACAAGGTACAAGAGGGTAGTATCTTTCAGAAGAAGAGATGTGCAAGAACAAGGGGCACAATTTGAAGATAGAGGATGGCTCAGAGGTAATGTTAGAAGTATTTTTCACAGAGAGTTGTGGATGCATGTAACAGCCTTCCTGAGGAGGTTGTGGAGTCAGGAACAGTTGGAGAATTCAAGAATGCATGGGACAGGCATAAGGCAATTCTAGTGGGGGCAGGAGGAAATAAGCTTTTGATTAACTAGAATCTGCAGCTTATCCATCAGGTAGGAAATGGGCAGACTGGGTAGGCCAGCGGTCCTTATATACAGTCAAATTCTATGTTTCTATGTTTCTATCCATAGTTGGACTTATATCCCCCTTGTTTTGAATCCCGTCCCTGCCCCCAAAACTTCACCTGCACCTCCCTCCCCCTTGCCCCCCAAAAGGCTGCTCCTGACCACCAGGGGTCCATTTTCCAGTCTGGCTACTTCTGTACTTCAGTACCAGATGTGCCCCTCCACACACACACACTTGGAGCAAACATGCTGAACTTGCAGCTTGCTCAGGTGCAAGCTGCTCTATTGAATGCCTAAGCGTGACTTGTTTTTGCAAGCCCTGTCCCACTACCTTCTTGCCCTGTTGTGTGTCTCCCCCATGCAGACAGCATCAGCACCCAAAGCTCAGAGTGGGTGCAGTCCCATCTCAGGTTCCCAAGCAGCCATCCATTGCTGGAATGCCTCGTCAAGCTCCAACCGGCCATATCCCTTCTGGGCTTTGTAGGCATCCCTGATTATGGCCATATATATGACAGCAGGGGAATGGCCAATGTCACTTCTTTTCTAATAGAATGGCACTATAAATTATGAAACCAGACTACCAGGCGCACAGTGTTTTTCCCTTGTATGTAGCCTCTTCTTCCTCATGCCCCACCACTGCCATTGCTACTGTCATCTCTGACTTCCCACTGTCTCCCTCTGTTCATATTTTTTAGCTGTCTTTTGTCAGCAGGCCAAATATGTCAACATACTCTCCTTCAAATCTTATCCTTTATTGAGGTCCCCAATGAGTAACCAGGAGGGGCCTCATAAGTTGTCTCCCTCATGACTTTCTGCCTTCCACCCTCTTCTCTATCCCTGCCCCCCGTCCTTCCTAAAGTCCTCCAGAATTTTCTACATGCACCCAGCCCTTTATATCCAAGTCTGCTAACAAGACCTCCAGATATTCCTTCAAACTGCCCTCATTGGTGGGCTCCCTGTGTTCTTACTCCCTCTGGTGTCTGGGTCCACGGTTCTGGCATGGGCAAGGGAATGGTGCAGGCAATGGGTCAGGACTGGTCTTCTAGGATGCTTATCCCTGCCCCTTTGCCCCACGGATCCTGCCAGCTGCTTCTGTTTCTCTCTGCTGCCTCTTCCTCTTCCCTTCTTGCTGCCCTGTCTATGGGTCAGACATCTTTGACTTCATCAGCACAGCGCCTCCGACCTCAGTTTGGGCGCGGAAGCTGGAGGTACCTTTTTAGGTGCCCACAATCTGCAAAAGAAACTTGGTATACACAGGAGAAAAACAGAGAAAAGTAAATTCCTGGTTTTAGCCCAATGCTTCTCCTTCCTCCCCTTTTTTGCTGCCCTGGTTTAGCAGCCTTTCCAATGAGCCTTAGCAGCAACCTTGCCCACTTAGCTGCCCCTGTAATGAGCCTGAGTGGTCTTATCATGGCAGCATCTTCTTTGCTACCTCTGGTGATGGGCACCCCAACACTGGTGCCTATATGCCTTTTCCTGAAACCACTGGAAGGCCTCCAATGCCCCTGCCACCTGGAGGTCAGCTCTCCAGCTGCAGAGGAGGGCACAAGCTCTCTCAAATTACTGCTGTTTTTTTGTTCACCTCCATCCCGTGGGGCAACTTGCCAGTTCCCTCAGCCCCCAAAGCTTGCCCCATGGCACACTGCACCTAGGCCACCAGCCCAGGACCTTGCTATGTGACTGATGCCTAAAACCAACAACCCAGGGGCCAGAGCTCAAAACTACCTGCGTGCGACACAGATTCGACCTGAAGCCCCCCTAGGCACTAGGACTTACACTGGCCCGACTAACACTATTACTAAAGCTCACAACAGGCACAAGAAAGGCCCATGGCCCCATCACCCCACCTGCCTATCTTCCAGTGGAACCGCAGGCGGGTACAGAAATAACAAAGAGAGAGCCACTACAAATTCCAAAAATAAATCCTGCGGCTGCATTCAAAACATAAAGCAGGTGAGACATGCTTCACCGACTGTCCTCACACTAACATCACCACTCTAAAGTCCCATCCTAAATAGTACGACCTCTACAAACAATTGCACTGCTCAGCTTCAATGCAAAACACCAAGAAAATGCTTAGCATGAGCTCCTTTTTAAAGTGTAAATGCTACCAAAGCACCATTCCATTTAAAACAGTAGCATCCGGCATACCAAGACGCTATCCCAAACTCTGTGCAAAAGGAATGCTCCATTTTTCAACAAGCATTAACCAAGTAAAAATCACTACAAAGCTTGAGATTGCTTCCCCAGCCCCAGACAGTCATCATAAATACCCACAAGTACTATCTTTTTTAAATGCCTGTAATTGTGAATCCTTTAAAATGCTGAAAATAAACATTATTCTTGTTAAACTCAATTCTTAAAACCAGCCAAATGCCATACATACTTTACTGGGCCTAGCGTGCCATGTGGTCAGCAGGTCCCCAAACCTATGTTCTCTTATTTATCTTTATTAATCATCTTCTGTTCTCGGTGTTCCTGAATGACCTGCCATCTGCCTGTGCACATTCTGCCATCCACATGTACTCAGATGACACAGTGCTATATGCATCCAGCCCCTCATCCTCGGAAGTTGCGACCAGACTTCAGCAAGACTTCATTTCAGTCCAGCACTGGCTCCGCTCAAATAACCTCCTCCTAAATGCCAAAAACTGTCTCCTTAACCTTTGGCACAAGGCAAAAATTTCTAGGCTCCTTTCACCATTAGTATTCCACACCCTGGAAGGTTCCTCTGAGTCCTGCACCACCTTCAGATACCTCAGTGTCTGGCTTGACCAGCACCTCAACTTTTCCACATATATTGACTCTTTACTCAATAAGCTGCACCCTATTCTTGGTGCACTTTACTGGAATCGTGACAGCATCCCCTACCAGCCAGGAAGGACATTGTGAAAAATGATCCTCCTTGTCCTCAACTATGGGGACGTAGTCTACGAGTGCGGCCCAAAGACCACATTAGCCAGACTGGCCCTCTTTTCCACTCTTTTTGCTGCTTTGCCCTAGACAGCCCCTACTCCATACACCACTGTGCCCTATATCAAGCAATGAACCTCACCTCTCTTGACAATCAAGAGCTAACCCACTGCGCAAAATCCGGCCAAGTATTGGTTGCAGCATCTCCCCACCTACCTCTCCTGATGTCTTAATAAACCCTAAGCACAAGCACACACTCAGAAACTCAGACTCCAGGTCCTAGCTGTCTCTGCGGTCTCCCACAGGGCAATCAGGTTTCAGCTACCGTATTGCCATGCAGTGGAACTCCCTCCAGCTAACATTCATCCACTTCACCTCCCTTTGCATACCTAAACTCCATGCTCCAGATCATTTCATCCCTACCTGTGCTTGTGTCTAGGCATTTCCCAATCACTAGTAAAATCTCTGGGTATATCTGCACTTAGCAAATTACAATTAATTGGTGCCTAACTATTGTTCTCTCACTATACTGTCTCATATGGCTCAAAGTTAATTTTATTGTACACTTGCTGTATGTAACTGTGTTTACCAACTGACTCTCAATCCACTATGAGCGTGGAAGCAGAACCAATGTTAGCGATCTTCCACAAATGTATTCACTTGTCTATACTGTCTTCAACTGTTTACCTCATGCCGTATGTACTATGGTTACCAATTGAATCTCTCTAGCTACTACAGACTTGTAATCAGAACCAAATGTTGCTGCTTTCTCCCACTGTGTATTCACTTGTCTATACTTTTCAACTGTCTACCTATGTTCCCCCCTCCCCAGGGCATCTGTAATCAGAGCAGTATTCTGCTCAGTATGCCTTTCCTGGTAAGCAACAAATAAATAAATAAATAATTTACTTTCTGTCTCCACCAGGCAAAACAAAACCACTCAGCAAACCAGCCTATAATTTGACTGTCTGCAATGCCTGCTTTAACATATTAATCAGCAAATCATAAATTCTTAAATCACATGTTTTTTAACAACAACTAGCAAGCAGGGTCACTCTTCCAGTATATCTTTTCTTTGTTTTATTAACAAATCTTTGAAATAAATACCTTAAACCACAAAATTCCATTCTGTATTAAAACTGGCTCTACCTTGGTCTAGCAAACCTCACTTACAAGGACTCTACAGGCTGCCATGCCAGTCGGCCATGCGGCCAATAGGCCAAGACA
Source organism: Neoceratodus forsteri (assembly GCA_016271365.2). NCBI lineage: Eukaryota > Metazoa > Chordata > Ceratodontiformes > Ceratodontidae > Neoceratodus > Neoceratodus forsteri. The sequence goes on from JADMNL010000022.1 coordinate 650,200,168, forward strand.
AAACCTCTCAACAAACCAGCCTGTAATTTGTCTGCCTGCTTTAACATATCTAGCAACCTTTCTTAATCATCAGCAGCTATACATTTTGTCTAAAATCAGGCAATTTAAAGAAAGAAAACCCTCAAGGCCTGGGTGCCCAGGCCCCAGAGTTGCAATACCCTACTCAGCGGTGTAAGTAACCAGAAAATTTGCCTACACTGTGCTGAGATCACTTAAAATAAAAATCCCAGCAGAAAGAGGCAGAGGTAACCCTGTCCTAGAGTTAACCAACCCCTAAGGACTTTAAGGAATTGTCTGGTTGGTTTCGTTTAGCGGAAATGGGGTAAATTATATGCTCTTTATTACAATTAATGTCCTGTTGGGTACACCTCTAGCTACCTTGGCAGCCGATATACCTTTATGCATCTCACATGTATCAGAATCAGCTCCCTTTCTTCCTTTTCGTCTCCTTTCTTTTTTTTTTCTTTCTTTTCCTTTATAGAAGGCACATCCTGTGGGTGGGGATGGGGGCTGGGGATCTGGGTGAGGGGTGGAGGGTATTTTCATTGCTTTTCCAGATTCAGGGATTTCTGAAAAATGCTGTATATTGTCAATCTGCAGCTGCTATACAGTTTATGTCATTGGTCATAATGTGTAATCCCTGCACTGTTCTCTCAGGTACATTACCTTTATATAAAATAAAAATAAATATAATTTCAAAAAAAATAGCCCTAAGGACCCTTGTGAGGTCCCTCAATCAGGTATCCCCTACTAGATTGTACACATTATCACCAGGCCCTGTCAATCATGTTGCCCCTGCCCCCTCCCTTTTCCTTGTCCTCCCTTTTGTGACCACACTGGCCCCTCCCTCACCTGCTCCTCTTTCCCACCTCTCCCTTCCAGCCCCTTTCATTTCTTCTGGTGTACCACTAGACAATGCAGGTTGCCTTTAATGGCAGCCCTACCTGTATTCTTTTTTTGCCATTTTCTAAGATTTATCCTTCCTTGAAGTTGCTACACCCCTACCTACACTGTTCATTTTGACCATAGAAGATCAATCCCTTCACTCACTTTATTAGGAACATGCCATGATCTTTTCATTTACTGAAAAATGAAAACTGATTTTAATCATTTAAATAAAAGGGGTGGAGGACAGGGGAAGGATGAAAACAGAAGGGGCTGGAGAAGTTTGTCCTCTATAATAAATGGTTAAGCTTCAATTGAGGAAATTAGGGGGGAAGAAAGGGGCCTGTTATTTGGTTACATTACCCGCCAACTTCATTCTAGGACCCTGTTTATTTGTATGTACTACTGTAGCTTTACAGTGTTTTATGTCCTCTAAGCTCATTCAAGAGTTTAATTTGTATGTATTTTCACCTATACTTTACTATACTTGTGCTCAGTCCATTGTGCTGAATATTGCTTTATGAACATGCCCCGACAGTTAGTTTCTGTATCCATACCAACTTGTCTATTCAAAACCTTAAAATTAAATATCCACCTCATTTCAACTCTGTCCATAAGTTGCTGGTAATCACCTCCTCCATTAGGTGGCTCCACTATTTCTACTCCACAGAACCTCACTGATGCCCTGTTGTGACCTGCTTGTGCAAAATGCAGTGCCACCTGTGACCTTTCATCTCTGCTTCTTATAACTCCTTTTGTGTTTTCCTGTATTCGAACCTTCAAGGCATGGGTTGTTTGTCCTACATATAATTTGTCACAGGTGCATTGTATAACATATATAACCCCTGTCGTTATACATGTTATATGTTGTTTTATTTTATAAGTCTGTCCAGTGTGTGGATGCTGAAACTCACTGTTTTTGCTGGTATGTCCACAAACTGAGCACCTGCCTGAGGAGGGACCATCCCTGGCTGCAATGGTCCCAGTAGTAGATGTCAATCCCTCTTTTAGGTTCTTGAAATTGCAATTGCACCAATTTGTCTTTTACTGTTGGTACTTTCTTGGCTGCCACTATTGGCATGTTCACTAACGCCCCAATGTTATTGTTATCTATGTTGACCAAATACCAATTATTTTTATTATCTTTTAATTTCTGTGAACTTAATATTGTACTTTGTAGCAAATACCAATTTCTCCTGTTGAGGTTCTTTCTTCTTTGGTCTGAGCAAATCCATTCTATTTAGAAATTGTGCCTTGAATTCTGCTTTTTGCAGTGTGCCCATTTATAACCTCTGTTAGGAAAATTTTGTAGCATCAGTTTCTTGTGTTCAGAATATTGTTCCTCTGAGCTACAATTTCTTCTTACCCTAATTAGTTGAGAGTATGGAATACTCTCCATTAACTGTGGTGTATGATAACCTGTTCCATGCAATAGAGTGTTCCTATCTGTGCTTTTTCAAAATAGTGTTGTCTGGATGTGAGTTCCTGTGTTTCTAATATCAATATCCAAATATATTTATTTTATTTTGTCATACTGCATTACAAATACCAAATTTGGATTTCTTGTATTTATGTAGTTCTTGAACTTGATCAACTGTTGTTCTGCGCCTGACCAAATAAATAAAATGTCATCAATAAGCAATGCCACACCTTAATAAAGGTGTGGTATAGAGTTACTGTTTGAATCCAATATATGCAGTTGTTCAAATGCATGCATAAAACTGTTAGCATATGGCAAACTGGTTAACGGGCAGAAAACAGAGAGTGGTGGTAAATGGTATGCAGTCAGAAGAGATGCAAGTAACAAGTGGGGTACCTCAGGGATCAGTCCTGAGCCAGTCCTCTTCAATATCTTCATTAGTGACATTGCAGATGGACTAGAGGTAAGGCTTGTCCATTTGCAGATGACACCAAGATCTGCAACAGTAGATGATCCAGATGGGTGGACAGAATGAGAAGAGATCTGGATAAACTAGCAAAATGGTCAGAAGAGTGGGAACTGGGATTTAATGCAAAGAAGTGCAAGATCATACACATAGGGAAGAGAAATCCTGAAGCCACCTATAGGCTGGGAGGGAGTTGCTGGCCGTCACAAAGGAAGAAAAAGACTTGGGCATCATCATCACCGAACACCTGAAAATCATCCAAGCAGACCCCTAAAGCAGTAGGTAAGGCTAAGGGGATGTTAGGGTGTATTAGTAGGGTATCAAGTCATAGAGGGAGGTAATAATCCTCTTTAAAATACACTGGTTAGGCTCCATCTGGAGTACTGCATGCAGTACCGGAGGCCACACCTTCACAAGGACATTAACCAAATTGAGGCAGTACAGAGAAGAGCAACCAAAATGGTGCAGGGACTCGTCAGAAGACATATGAGGACAGATTAACAGAACTCAATATGTATACCCTTGAGCAAAGGAGAGAAAGTGATATGATCGAGAAAATTCAAACACCTTAAGGGCATTAACAAGGTGAAAGAGTCTAACATGTTTAAATATAAGAAAAATAGCAGAACAAGAGAACACAGCATGAGATTAGAGGTAGGCCGATTAAGGCAGAATGTGAGAAATTCTTTTTCAGAGAAAGAGTGGTGGATGCATGGAATGGCCTACCTCAGCAAGAGGTGGCTATGAATACAGTGCAGGGCTTCAAACAGGCATGGGATAGGCATAAGGGAGCAATACAGATGAGTATGAATAGATAGGCCACTGACAGAGCAAAGGCCAATGGCACATTTGTAAGGTGAAAAAGAAATGGGCAGACTAGATGGGCCCTATGTCCTTATCTGCTGTCAACCTCTATGTTTCTATGTTTCATATGCAGGAGCCATGGTGCTCCCCATAGCTGTCCCTCTAGTCTGCATATAGAATTTCTGATAGAATTCAAAATAGTTCATTGTTAACACTAATTCTGCTATCTCTAATAACATTGGGGTTTTAGTTTACTTCCTGAGGTCTAGTATTTAACATTTGTGCTAAAGTTTCACTCTGCAAGTGTGGAATTGATATATACAGGTCCATTACATCTATAGTGTTTTATTTATTAATTTTATTTTTAGTCTTTGGTAACCAAGTAAGGCCCACTAGGCACAAGTGCCTGTTTTTCAGGGGTGACTTGGGAGCACTGGGCAGTTAAGTGACTAGCTTAGAGTTACACAGCATGCAAGTGGAGTTTGTGAGAATCAAACCAAGATCTGGTCTGCTGGATGTACCAGGCTTGTTCACAGCTCGTTACTCTAACCTCTAGGGTATGCTGCCAGCACAGTAACTAAATAATCTATATCTTCCAATGCCTCCTGCTGTAGTTGCTGTAATTTTGGATAATATCCACTGTGTCCTTACATATGTACTTGTTCCCATTATGAGGGGTTGTAAATGAAATTGATGTATTGCGATAAGGGTTCAAGGACTGACCCTATTGCTAAAACAATTAGCCTTCCTGGTAGGTTTATCAGACCTCTGTGTATTTCTGGTATGCACTAAAATGTCGGTATCCTATGGTGTGTTTTAATCAGTAGGTCTGCCTCCCATTTTTCTATCCACCCATTCATTTCAAATTCCTCTATTGTATTGCATATTTATTGTTTAATTAATAATGTGGGATCTGATACTAGTGCTTTATAAATAATGTTGCTCTCCAATAATACTGTGCACATCTTTCTATATTTATCCCTGTCCATTATTTCGATTCCTCCTCCCTTATCATCTTGTTTGACTATTATTGTTTGGTCTTCAGTCAGATCCTTGAGGGCTGATCTTTGTTCTTTGGTAAAGTTTGAATAGTGCAGTTTTGTACCATATGGGGTTTCAAAATGTCATTATCTTTGCTCAACCACTGTACAATATGTTTCTGTCCCATGGGATCTACCTACTGGTGGATTGTAGTTGGATTTACATTCATAATGTAGTTTGTTTGATTTGTTGTTGCTATTTGTTCCCTTATCTGTATTACCAAATATATTTTTAAGTCTTAATGAACCTAAAGATTTTCTGTAAGTTCACCTCCAGCCCAAATACATTTGTTGTCATAGCAGGAGAGAATGATATGCCCAGGCTCAGTACTTGAGTCTCAGTTGGTGTCAACTGCCTTTTACTTAAATTAAATATGGGTATTAGTTCTGGTACCTGTTGTTGTATCCCTGCTTTGCCCTCTGTTTGTTCTCCCACCTGCCTCCACCCCTTCATCCTGCATATTATCTTACCATGGTTCCTTCTCCAAACCCCTGTCCCCATCCCTGTCCTTGTCCCTGCCCTCCACCACCTGTTTCCTTAAAAGGCATCTATTGGTTTGTTGAGCTGATGTGGGCAGTTAATGTATATCCTGTCTAGATTCAGAAATATCTGCTCCCTGTGACTCCATGTTCTCTGTAGATTGTGCATCCCTTGTATAACTATCTTTGTTGCCTGTACTTGTGTCCATATAATTGCCTTGTTGATTAAACCTTTTTGTTTATAAAATTTTTATATGTATATCCTTTATTATCCCTATAACCTATTGTGTCTCTAAACTTCTAATTTTTGTTGTTTTATTTTTCCTCATACTCTTTCAATTTACCTTTCATACTTTAAGTTCACCTAAACTCATCCTCTTCTAATCTGAGCTTTAAGCCTTCTTCTGCTAACTTTATTTCCTTCTCTAGTTCTCTCTTTCATCTACTACTGCCTCTATTAGGGCATACATGAAGTCACAGGAAGCCAATTTCTGATTCCATCCCAATTCTGAGTTAACTTTGCTGAATTAATAACTAAATTAGGCTCAATTGATATTCTTAGGCCCCCATGGAATCCTATTGTATTCCAAATACTGTGTTAGGGTAAGGACATGCCATTCAATGTGACAGTCCTTAAACTGTAGTGATTCTACTCTTGTGCTGTATTCCTTGTTGTGTAGTGGTTGTAGTTTGCTGGTGCCAATGGCTGCAGGACTTTGTTTTGTTTGTGGGTCTGGACTGTGCTTGCCCCTCAACATGAACCCCCAGAGTTGAGAATCTCAAAGCAGGGGTGAAGGGTGACAATGCCCCCCATGAAGGGTGCATGAGAGGCGGTGCAGCCCCCAAAAAAACACTTCTTGTAATGCCAGATATCGGGTTGCCTATAAGTGCATACCCCAATTTGTTTTGGCAAAATGTACTTGTCATATAGCAATCACCATTTGGCAAATTGCTGTTTTGACATAGAACCCACATCAAGAATAGTTGCCTTCTGGCTTTAGAGTACATTTTATCAAGTTCTGTGCAGAAAGGTCACCTGGATTTTCATGGTGCATTTACAAACACATACAGTGTGAATACACACAAACACATACACATATGCACACACACACACACACACAACACACACACACATAAACTGGGCATTTATCTTACCTTTATTCATTTATTAATGTCTCCAAAGTTACTTAAAATCCACTGTTCTTTCTGAAAAATGCATCTGACTTTCAAATGTACTGTGTCTTGATGCAAAATCCAACTTTCTGTTTTTTGTAAAGTTGCTCTCATTCTTTATGTAAATGTAATTAGTTGGTGCAGTATTACCCATTGCTAAGAAACTGAAACACAAATTGAAATGTGAAAGAAATGATGCAAAACTCAAATTGATATCTGTACTATGTACATAGTATAGTACATATTGAAATGAGATAGGAGCTTACACTGCTGCCATTCAGTGGTAGTAAGGAGTAATAATAAACTATGTGAATTCAGAGATTGTTATTGACATCAGAGTTCAAGTACCATTAAAATCAATTGTCAAGATATAGTAAATTACATGTTGGTAGATACGATAAAAGATTACTGTGAGAAATTACAATGCCCCACTGCCAAAACAAAAGAATTGTTACAGGTAAATCTCTAGTGAAAAACTGTATTAACATCCTTGGATGAAACATTACTGAAATCATGGGAATATTTTAGATACATATGGATTTCATTTGTCTCAAAAATGAAATTATTTAACTAAAAAACCCTGGGAAACAGAATAGTAAATAGCAGAGAGTTGAAATGGTACACTGTACTTCATTATGAATTTTATCAGATTGATTTTGAAACTGCACTTCTTGATTATGAAATTACAAGAGCTATGCATGCTTAGGAATGTTTATATTCTGTTGAGTTGCAGCAAATATAAAAGCAAATTATGGTATTTAAATGAGTTGGTATTCTATATTACAAATCTATTATTTTTATATCCAGTTACTTCTATACAAATATCAGACAATTTCAATGCTTACATTCAGGCATATATCAACCTTTCTGTGGATGATACATACCATAGAAATGTAAGAAATTAACTATGACCTGTACCAATAGTTATAAGTGGTACAATATTGATTATTTTTTGAAAATTCAGTTTTGCAGATTTAAATGGTGTGTTAGAGTTCTGATACATGTATTACTTCAAATGGATATACTACAATGAACATCTGATCTGTCACCTTATTGAAGAAAATCATTAATATAGTGGTGCAGTAACACCACTATACTTATTGTTGAGTGGGGTTCCTATGTTAAATCTCAAACTTTGCCCTTTAATAGCTTGCAACTGTTCAATGGATTTGCATGAAATTTTGTATGTGTAATCTCACTGAGTAGATCTCTTGACGTGCAAGCTTCAGTCATAGGGACTTGCCTTATGAAAGTAGGCTGAAGGAGCTGAACATGTACTACCTGGAGGAAAGGCGGGACAGAGGGACATGATTGAGACCTTCAATACATGTGGGGATAAATAGAATGGATTCGGGAGGGCTTATCCAGTTAAGGAGGAGAGGGACACCTGAGGGCATAATCTGAGGTAGGTTCAGGATGGAAAATGAGGAGACACTTTTCACAGAGGGTGGTGGCAGATTGGAACATATTACCAGAGGAAGTGGTATGCTGTGATACGGTGGGCTGCTTTAAAATGAGATGGGACAGGATAAGGGAATGGTCACTGGAGGTGAAGGGAGGAGGAGCAGCTGCAGTATAAGGGCTGCTAGCTGCACATTTGTGCAGATTGGATAGACCACATGGCCTTTATCTGATGGCAGGATTGTATGTTGTATATTTGTATGTATTTCAGTCAGATGTACAGAGTCTGAGAAGCAGATAGCTAAAAGTGAAAAGAAAACCAGGGTTGTCTGCTGTTTTTGTTATCACCTAGCTCTCAAATGGTTTGGAATTTTGCTCTGAAAATTTTTAGGGTATAAAGGGCATCAACAACATTGCTTCATGGTCCTATCTGGTGTCCCAGAAGGCTTCATATTGGGCCCTCTCATTTTCAGCATATTCTTGAACTCACTACCTAAGTCCTCCATGGGCAGACTTCTCTTCTATGTGGATGATGCTGTCATTTTCAGTAGTCACCAGCAACCCCTCACCCTCTAAAACTCCCTCAAAATTAATTCTCAGAAACTGAAACCTGGTTTCATGACCATAGGATTATACTCAACCACAACAAAACAAAATCTATGAGTTTTGCCACTGCCAGAGTACCCTTTCTGGATCAACCCTTTCCATTCTTAACTCACAGGGTGACACATTAGAACAGGTTGTTGCCTTTTAATATCTGGGCATAGCCTTAGACACATCTTTCTTCTTTCATAAACATATCCAGCTCCTATCCACCTCTTTAAATACTAGACTTGGTCTCGTCCACTGCATTAAGCACTATCTCCCCTTGAAGCCATCTGTGTTGTTGTGTCATCCTCAGTACTCTCCATCATGGACTACAGCATTGTAACATATGGCTCCACTGATCAGATAGCCTTACACCACCTTAAAATCACTCTAAACAAAGCCTGTCATCTTATCACAGGCTGTGACAGATATACTCATACCTGTGAACTATATCAGCAGTCCCAGTGGTTAAACTTCAAATCGAGGCTTAAATATCACACCTGTCTCCTAGCCAAGAAAATCTTTCTCAGTCTTGCTCCCTGGGGCTGATCCTCCTACTCCCACCTGCCTCCTCAAACAGACCCACCAGAAGTACTGCTAAATCCCTCATAGCTGTCCCCACTGTAGGATCACCCCTGGTCAAAGAGCCTTTCAGTTTCTGGCCCCAAAATGGCTCAATGAGCTTTCACGCGATCCTATATGAAACTAAACTAGATCCTTTCAAGACCCACCTCACAGACCTGCTCCTTTCACTGTCCACTTGTGACTGCCCCTAGTCCTTCCCTTCTCCATCCCAATTGCACACCTTTCTCACCTAGTACCAGTTCCTCCCTCCTTTCACTACTTGCATACCTTGTATCTCATCCAGTGCTTTGTCTGGTTAAGTTTTAGAATCACTATGCTTGTTTAACACTTGATGATGGGCCATTTTTTGCCCCTATTTTACTTATTGTATGTCAACTTTCTATGAACTGTATGACTAATTAGCTGTATTTTATGTTTTTCTCCTATGTCACTCATATTGTATCTATGATGTCGAACCTTTGAAAATGAGTCTATGACTCAAAGGTATATTTCCGATTAGTTAGTAATAAATAAATACATACATTTTGCTAGTTTGATTAAAAATATTGATCTGTTCCAAAGTTATTAAATTTTGAAATTTAATTTTGAGTGTACTCAATATGGACTTTAGGATAGCTTCTTGGAATGAAAAAGAATTTGGTCCACATGAAAATGATCCTTTTTCATACTGAGGTATGCTTTTATGAGGAAAAATCATTTTGTATGGCTGCCATCTTCTTTTCATTTTTTTCAAAATTCATTTTCAAAACCCACAAAACTGACATCCTGCACACACACCATTACATGTATGTTGCTACTCAGGACGCTTATCATGTGAATTCAGCATTTACTTTTTGAAAAATTAAATCAGAAGTGTGTTTTCTATATATTTTAAAACCCTTTTTCATGCCTCGGTTTCTTTTTTTCATATAGCCATACAAATAATGGAATTTGGCCATACAAAAGGATCCCTTCAGATGAAAACAGGATTTGACTTGTTTTTTTATCCAAATCATTTTGTATGAAGTCATCCTTTTCACATGAAAGAAAAAAATATGAAAAAGGATCCGGTCATATGAAATGGAATAAAACAAACTAAGTCCATTTTGGGGGATGAAGGTATCCTTTTGGATACTTTTTTCATTCATACAATAAAGGATGCCTTCATACAAAAAAATTTTGGTTTTAGTTTTTTCTTTATTTTTTTTTGTATAAAGGGAATCTTTTATATGGTATTTTCGTTCATATTAAAATGATTTTAGACTTAGTTTTCTTTCCTCATCTTTTGTATGTAAGAATCTTGTTTTTTTCCTTTTTGTTAATATGATAAAGGACCCTTCATACAAAATAAAGAATTTGGACTTAGTGTTTTCTTCCCACATTTCAAGTTCAACAAGCCATAACTCATTCAATATTTGCAATTAAGGGACAATCTATATATTAAAATAAAGGTCTTAATGAGTAACATAAGAATAATACATAACCCCTAACAATTTAGCAGCATATAAAAAGCACTCAAATGAAAACAGAAAAATTTCCTTAGTATAACATTGGCAGTTTAACAAACCATGCAAACAAGATAATCAATTCTGGTCCCTGTGCTTTCACACCAGCATGGCTGTATGCATCTATGGAGGGATGGATGTACAGGGCCCAGAGGACACTGAGATTCTCTGCATGAAGGAGTATATGATATTACTATCTCAAAAGTAAGGATGTTCATTGAAAAAACTTTGTTAATGCACCAATTAGGTTTAAAGAGACTAAAGTAGGGAAATGTGGAGTTATGGTTCCCAACCCTAATAACCCACCTCACCATGCTGGCTGCTTCTTGAAAAATACATTATGGTTTCACCTCTCATGAATGCTTGCAACTCAGTCATGGGCTGTACCATACCTTAGGGTTGTCAACCCTAACCTGAAAGGAGTCAGAGATAAATATTTTGAGAATGATTTTCACAGGGAACCCCTGAAGCAGGTCCACAGGAGCCAGGAGAAAAGGAAAAGACCAAAGGGAGGAGACAAAGAAAAGAAAGAGAAAGAGAAAAGAAACAGACAAAATCCATGAGCTGAGGTCCAAAGCCCAACAGAATTAACAGTTTTTAATTTATCTGATAGAGAACTGACTCCTGTAGAAGTGAAGGTCTTGAATATAAGCCTGTTATTTAGTTTAACAGAGAAGTTAAATTTTTGAATTGAAATTGGACTTAGAACATTTTTTTAAAAATAAGATTGAAACATTACTTTGGGACAAAGGAACCATCTAGTGTGAATCCTGCTGTACAAAAGGAAAGATACCTCTTAAAATGGGCTCTTGGTACAGAATCCCAGTTTGACACCCTTGGTTTCTCACCGCCTTATATAACAACATATATGGAGAAATTAAATAAAGAAACAGAGAAAATAATGGAGGAAAGTGAGACAAAACGATCACATTTTAACATTACCAAAGAAGAAAAGGAAGTATTAGAAAATTTGGCAAATGATAAAACAATTATCATAAAACCAGCAGACAGGGGAGGTGTGGTTACTCTAAATATGAAAGATTATCCACTCAGCCTCCTCTCACTGCACCATTCTCTATACCTTATCACCCTTCTTCCCCCATCCTTCACCTCCACCGCAGTACACACTCTCTCTTGTATCTCCTTTTCACCCCACTGCCAGCTACCCCTGTCCCTCTGAACTACTGACAATGCACTTTTGTGGCTGCTTGTTCCTCCCCCACCCTCATAAAGTGTTTTTCTTGTTATTTAAATTGTACCTATGTTTTCAGTTATTCTGTAAGTTCTGAATCCAAGCTGTATCATTCATTGTAATGTATCTTGCTTTGTCCTATTGTACTTTGTTTTGCAATCTATGACGTGGAACCTTTGTAAAGAACTTGCGCTCAAGGTCTTTTCCAAATCAACCAATAAATAAATAAATAAGAATGCTTCAGACAATTGAATGATGTCCTTACCTATGAGACAGTACAAAGAATTCCATTTCAGTAATTGAAGGAAGTGATTTCTGAAACAGTTAAGAACACAGTAGACAGAGGTTTAATTGAACAGTGGGTCAAACATGAACTAGTAATAAAACAATGAAGATAACACTGTTTTATTGTTTATCAAAAATTCATAAAATTCAGTGAATCCACCTGGAAGATCTGTTATATCAGGTATCAGATCAGTTACTGAACCACTGTTGATTTTTGTCTATCACTAATATGAATCTTTGGTACCTAATATAAAATCATACTTAAGTGACAGTAAACATTGCATTCAAACTCCAGAACAACTGAATAGAACAGAGAACAATTCTGATGATTGCACTTTACTAACACTTGGTGTCAAGAGTCTCTGCAAAATATTCCTCATGAGGAAGGCCTGATAGCAATGGAGCATTTTGTGTCACAGAGACCAGAAAATGAACCAGATAAAGATTTCATGTTGAAGTTAACACAGCTTGTACTTGAAAATAATTATTTTGACTTTGAAGAACAACATTTTCTACAGAAATGGTACTGCCATAGTGCCACATTGGCACCTACATATGCCAATTTATACATGGTACACATTGAGGAGAAATACATATTTTCTGAAAATAATGAATATTAATCTAATCTTACAGTACACAAAGATTTGTTGATGGCATCCTAGTTATTTGGAAAGGTACACATCAGGATTTGGAGAAATTTTACGAATACATAGAAACAGCAACAGACAGTCTGTCATTCACAATGGAATACAATGAGACAAATATAACCTTTCTGGATTTGAGGCTCATTTAGGAGAATGGTAAAATTGTGACAGATTTGTACAGAAAAGACATAGCCAAAGAACACTTTATTACACGACAAAGATTTCATCCAAAAACTTTGAAGAACAAAATTCTATATAGTCAGATGTTAAGAGTGAAAAGGAATAATTGGCATTGAACAGAGGTGTGAGATTATTTTAAAGAACTCACAGAAAGATTTGAAGCATGGGGTTAAAAAGAGAAGTCTTACAAGCATCATAAAACAAGGTGGACTCTATGGATAGAGAATCCTACTACAAAACAAAATAAGAGATAAACGAGATACTGAAAATAGGAGCGCTATGTCCACACAATTTCCGAGCATTTCGGAAAGATAAAAAATGTGATTAAGAACTGGAATATCTTACAAACAGATGAGATTGGGACTGCAATATTCCATCAGAATCCATGAGTCACAGCAAAAGGACTACCACTATAAGGAACAAGTTAGTCAAAACACAACACTGAGTCCTGAACCACCTCTGACAACCTGGCTTAAAAGAGATGTGAAATTTTTTTACCTGTGGAACTTCACCCACTGTAACAATGGCAAAAGGAGCAAGCAAATAAAAAGCACTTGGAATAATAAGATTCATGACATCAAAGATTTAATTAACCTATACTTCGACTATGTGGTTTACTGTGTCTATGTCCTTGTTCTCTTTATTACATCGGGCAAACCACCAGACTTCTAAAACAGAGAATTACAGAGCACAAAACAATATCAGAGAGAAGATATCAGATCACCTATAGCTAGAAATGTTTTTGAATGCAGACATCAAATTTCTTCACTGACATTTTTAGGCCTTGAAAGGGTTATGGACTCCAGTTGTGGAGGTGATAGAGAATCAGCCCTATTAAAGAGAGAGGCATGGTGGATCTTTATATTAAGAACGTACAGGAAAATATACGGTTTGAATGAAAATATGATATGGACTACCTTTGATTATAATCTTTTATTGAGACTTTGAAATATTTTGCCACTTAGTTATTCCAGGAGGGCATAATTCATTGTTTAACAAGCCTTCTTTCACCTAGATGTTGACCCACATCATGGCCCTGAGCAGCCCACCTGACCTCCCTAATAGCCATTTTGCTATAAATTACCCTTGATTTTGTCACCTGATCTGCCCTCTGATCTGTTTCTCCACATCCTTTTCTTAGTGATTTGTTTTACTTTGTTATATCTGTTATGTTCACAGCAGGTACCTCCTCCCCAATCTATAGACCTTCACTCTCATTTTCCAACCAGAAACTGTTTCTCATGAAATCATCACTTTGTATAATTTAGCACTATATAATTTTGTCTCATTGTCAATTTGCCATTCCTGGTGAACATGCTGTACACAGTGAGATTTTGGTTTATTTCTACTATGCAGATGGTATTTTAAGTTAAGCATTTGAAGGGGATCTCTCCATGCCTTTGGCAATACAGGACAGATTTCTTTATGACCGGGCTACCCAGGGTGACATCACTCATGACAACATCTCACTCCTGTGTGTTCACCTGACAGCCCAGGCCCTTCTCTGTCTAGAAGCAGCTCCTGCATAGCAGAAGTTTTGCTTTACTTATGGTGTTGGTGTAGTTCGGCAAGTGTGCTGCCCTCAACTTTTGGGTCAGGTTTAAAGAAGAATTAATCTGGTGCATCAGCACAGCAAAAACAGATAGCATTTAACCCAAGAAAACAAGGTAATACATTACTAAGTCATAAGTATGCTCTGGCATTTCTGGTTGTAACCTACTATAAAATCCAGACTGTGACTTTAAAATGAGGTTTCTTTATATTTCTTTCCTTATAGGACAAAATACAAAGCAAAGAAGAGATGTCTTATAAGGGACTGTGAGTGAGTTCTATTAAACCCAGAAACACAGGTACTATTTAGAAATTCATTACGCCAGATATGGTGGATGAAATTTGTTACATAACTCATGGATAGAGTATAGATTTGCCAGACCCTCTGAGACACAATTATATTTACTGAACATTGAATCTTTTTATAGATCATCCCTAAGTGAGAGAGGCAGCACCCCCACAGCCATGGTTTTGAGTCACTGAAGTAAAAAGTGAAAATAATGTTTTGGACCCATTTGACAGAACAGGTGTGTTCCCCTGGTTTATTTCTGATTAAATAGGAGATACAATATTTATATACACATATAATATGTGCTATTAATTATGAATTTTCCTTTTTTTCCAGAACTTGAAAATAAGTCACTCTAAGATATATATGTATATATATATATATATATATATATATATACACATACATATATACTGTATATATATATATATCAAGTGCAAATCTTGTTATAATGCTCATTGGTCTGAGGAAGGAACATTTTGTTTCTGAACGCTACGAAAAATAATATATTGAGCAGAAGGAAAGAAAAGACAATAAAGAAAAGATAATTTCTGTTCATTTGGACTGGATGGTCAGTTTATTTGGGTGAGTGGAAACTCTCCTTTGACATTGCTTTATTATCTTTGGCCATATTTTCTACTAGGAATATTAATTAATGAGAACTAAATCAAGTTATAAACCAATAACTATTCTGTATTGAAGGACATCCGGATCTTGCATTAATACTATAGTAGTTCTATATTTGCTCCTTGGCTCACTGAAATACAAATTCTTAAAGACTGTAGGCACCATATTCAAAAGAGGTAGGCTGCATCACACAAATGAATGAGTCATGCATTTCAACTGTGCCATCACAAAACAATGTGATATTCAGAAGATGTCCCATAAAATGCAATTGCACATGTGCGGTTGACTATTCTGAACATGCATGATTGAGCAGTGGGAGATTTGTGGTGAGGTAGTTGACCAAAGCCCAGTGTGGAGCTTACAAAACTACATGATGTAAATCCACTTACATGGTGCACAGATTTGCAATATTCAGCTGTATATGCAAGTGGCCTCACTGCATGCTCCAAGATAACATTGGACAAAAGACTGATCCCACAATAACAGCACACACCATTGAATACAGTGGGACTTACAGTTGTTTCAGGTGGCTTCTCCTGCACACCCCATGTGGGGGTTTAGCTCCCTCACCCCACGGACTAAAAATAAGAAACTTCAAAGGGAATGTGGTCTATGAGGATGGGAAGACACCAGGAGATCTGGGAGAACTGAAGCATGTTCCCAGGTCTTCAAACATACCATGTGCTGGGGTATTAGCCACTCCACCACAGGAGCACCTCAACCAGGCACCACACCTACAGCAACTTTATCCTTCACAGTTGAAAGACACAGCAACAGGGGTAGCAGTAATTCCCAACCACTATGGTACCCCTGTCACTAAATGTTTTCACACTTCACAGCATGGCTATTCCTGAAGTGCTGTATTGACCTGGTACCATCAGTGTCATGTCACCCACTCTATGTGGGTCAGAAGGTGTTAGAGAGTTAACATGAGTGCCGTACTCAATTATGTGTGTGACAGTTGAGAGGTTTGCAGTGCTACTACCGATGGCTGTGGCTGCACCAAAACACTGGAAGGATCCTGTGTCCTTGGGGTATGCTCTGCCTCCAGGCTGCAGGTGGTGCAGCCTTGCCCTGTGCTGCCCACAGATGTCCACTCTCCACTCTCCACCACCAGTACACCACAGTGACCTGAACCCAAGGCCCATGTAGCATTGTCACACTGCAGGGATGGCATCGTAACATGTATGTGAATCCTGGTAGTGTGGATCTGGCACATGCATGCTGTGAGCAGCTATGGTGTTCCACCATGGGTGTGTGCCATTGGGCAGTCCATGACCCATGCCATGCTGCCACCATGACCACCATGCATACTGATAACTGTTGTCCCAGACATCATTATGGGTGCATGCCTCCACCAGATGGCACTCTGATGGCCTACATGGGTGCAGGTCATGGCACCTGGTACATGTGTCACATTGTAGCTGCCGCCCCACTCATGTTCTTGGGGGTTGCCTGACTAGCATGTAGCAGTTGGGTGTCCACAATCTGGGTGTGGTAAAGGGGTGGCTGATCGGGCTGTGCCAGTGGTGTCACCCACTGGTACCCAGCAGGTGCCTGGCAAGCATGCATGTCATGACTGTGGCTTTGGATACTACTGTCCTGGCATGACTGCTGTGTTTGTGGGTGCCTGGATCAGATCCTGGTGCACCTCTGAGGACTGTCTCAGGGTTGTGTGTTTGCAGTTCTCCAGCTTGCCTGTGGGTTGCTGGCCAATTTAGGGCAGCCCTCAGCTTTCCTAACTTTGCACAGCACAACTGTGGGATGCACAGCACATCTACTGCTCATTTTGGATGAATGTACACATGCGCAGCATATTCAGTTGCAGACCCCTTTTTCTGTGCCACATACATTATTTCTGCATGATTACACATTCTAACATGTGCAACACATTTTGATCTTTTGAATATCACACATCCATGCATTTTCCAAGATGTGCCATGCATCTCCGTTTTGTGCCGTATATCTCCTTTGAATATGTGGGCCCTGAACCCTATTTATTACTGTTCAAGTCACACAAAGAAAATAACTTCTTACTGTATTTAATATTGACCTTTTCCGTCTAAAATACTAAAAGGCATAATTATAATAATAATAATCACTCATTAGTTTAGATCAAACTGACTTGTGAGTGTGGGTCTGATCAACTGCAAGATATAAATCACATTCTCTTATACCACAATTACTATTACAAACGTAGGATGAAAACCTTGCTGTCCTTGTAAAAAATTACTCATGAACTCTGATGACACTGTCATATTCTTACTTTATTCTATGAATCTGGACACAGCTACAAAGACTGGAGCATGGATTGAAGTAATTGATAGAAAATAACTGAAATTTAGCAGAGATGTAGGTAACTACACTAGGAGGTATACTGTATATGAAATAGAATGGACAAATGAAGTCAAATGGAAGGGCTGTTCTTGAAGTAGATGGAATTAACATATCTGACAACAAAGAAATTGTATTTAAACACCTGGCAGCACTAATGCCTTTTACAAGCTTTAGCTCTGCCTTCAGTACTCAAATGACAAACACGATGACATTTTAGACAAAAGTCAGAGACAAGAACCCCACCATGTAGACAGGCAAATAAAAATCAAATGGAAACAGTTACAAAACCAAAAGGGAGGAAAATGGAAAAGGCAATAAGAAAGAGAAAGCTGAAGTGAGGAGCAAGGACTGAGAAGATCAGGTAGAGCCAATAAATAATAAACACCTCTCATCAGCATCTGAGTTATGAACAATGGGCAGCTCTACAAAATTGACTTATGATGAACCAAGAGAAAATGCACATGCCTTTTAAATGCATAGTGGTCAACATAGATATTTGAGGAAAATCTAATTAAGAATATATTTTAGTAACAAGGACAGTGAATTGTCAGCAATGGGAATAACTAAGGAATCATTGAACAAGGATAATAATGAGATTGAGGTACTCACTTATTTAATAAATAAAATAAACTAAGAATGATACCAGATAGATTAGAATTGGGGCATAGACGATCTGTTCACTTTGCTTGCATATATGTTACAGGAAGATACATTATGGAAAGTGCATTCTTTGAGAATACGTTGTAGCTTTTTGGTGTTGCAATACAAGCAGCTATCCATTTAACAGGCTGCCTCCTTAATGGCACAGTCCATGTTTTGTTCCCAGATTATGATTACCAACATTCTTGCTTTTACAGAATTCCAGAACATAGTTAAACAGGAGGCTGGTGTACTGTACTGTGGGTAATTTCTCTTTGGGAGCATGTGCAGGTAAAGGACTTAATGATAGTATAGATCTTTCAGCATTTTACAAAATATAAAAGCTGAATTAATCAATAGTCCAATATATAATTAATTATTGATTTAATGATTGCAGCCCCCATTGATTGTTTATTAGATGTAACCATCCTGTTACCAAATACAATGAGTTTTAAAATGTAAGTGCCTGGAAACTATTATTCTTTGTGCCCACAACCATAATGGTAATTAATATGGAGAGGCATTAGAATAAAAAAGAAAATATCATAATATGATGTGCATAAACACATTTATTATAATATGGCTAGCATATGTTAATGAAAATTCATTTGAGAAAGGGCTTGAATAATTGAGATTTCCAAGTTTGTTTACCTGTATCTACAACATAAATAGTGTATTTATGTATAGGACTATGTTATTTTTGTGGAATATAAATACCACATTACAATACTACTTGTAAATTTGACTGTGTGCTGAATAGTATATTTATGTTATAAAATGAAATTTGTGGGACTGATCATGAAATAGTTAATGATGTGACTCTAGTTCCATTTATTAAGGTGATTGGTTCATTAGTGTCACATGGTCATGTTCAAAACTGTATTTAAATGGTATGATATTATGGCACTATTTCATTCTGATGAAGCCTGGCAGAGTCTAGGTGAAATGTTAATTTATTCGGTTTAGCCACTTTTGTATTCTTTTTGCATCGCTTGATATATAAAACGCTATGAAATTTATTTATAACAGCGTTTTCGTGGTTTGCTTGTGCTGTGTGGGTGCTTATTTTTTGTATTTAATATACTGTGGGTAATTACAATTCTAAGTTTTGTTTTTATCATTTATCTAAGGAAAAAAGTAAGACATGAAATGGTCTAAAGTTCCAGTTTGAGACTGGTTCAAAACCTTCAGATAAAGGCAATAATACCGTAATACGTGTTAGTGAATTTTGTGAAGATGAAGCATACTCTATAGACAAATTAATATTACTTGTAGTGAATGCTTACTGAGCTGGTCTGCTAGCACATTGGTAATGCTACTACTCACAGTGCCAGTGAACTGAATTTTGGAAGAAGTATGGACCTAATGGCCAGCCAGGGAAGGGAGGATTAAGCATCCCTATGACTGCTCTTCTTCCTTGGGCAGGAGACACTGCCCATACTGCATTGCTGCCACCTTGTGAAGACCAGGTGGGAGCACAGCTGGGAACCACAAGAGTTGGTAGCAGTCGCTGCAGGACCAATGGCAGAAATGAGTCATTGCATGTTGTGTCCCCTAGGGAGGAAAACAGAGATGGCGGAAATATCCTGCTCTGGCAACATGCTGGCTCCATCACAGGCTCCACATGACTGATATGAAGTACCATGAACCACTGTGTGGTCCCCGGTGAGTGGTGGATGGCCAATAAGTCTGTGAGAAGGCTGGTGAGGGAGCAGTAGGAGGGTTGACATTGGTCACAACTGGGAATGAGAATAAATGCTCATTTCACTAAAACAGATGGCATTTTAGAACTGTTTCACAGTCAGGTAGTTATCACAGATAAATAAGTGATGTTTCTTAATTAAGTAATAAGGCATGATGTGGGCTGCTTTATGATCAGATAATGGCCTGCCTCAGGTGAATTGAAGCATGAGGCTAAAACAAATGCTTCCATCACCAAAAGGACCATTCTAATGTGACTCATTGTAATGTGTATTATTACCATTTGCTGCCATATTGCCTGTGGGCTTTGCCAGATGAGAGGTAGGTATGGTTATAATGCAGATTCCTGATTGTGGGGGCTACTTTCAACCAAGCTGTTGTGCTAGGATAATGGCCTGGCTGAAAGCACCTATCAGACAATGAGGAATCAGCATTCATTAAACCCATTTTATAATACAGATCATATTGTATGATTCTTCTTATAGGTTCTTCAAAATACACAACTTCCAATAAATTCCATGGAGATATTCAATTTTCTCTGCATAGAATCACTTACAGAATAGTTGCCCAAATAATTGCACTTTCTTATACACAAAATACTTATATTTGTGCTACACAATGCCAGAGACTCTGTGAAAATTAATAATAAATTAGATGGTTATATTTGTAATAAAGAGTGACTGTGACTTAGCTTAGATATTAAATCATTTTATTCCTCCAGTATTTGAGCAAATGGCATTACAACTGTCAGAATGTTCTTCAAGAGATATACCACTGTCGCATACAGCAAAACTGAATTTTTTTATTTACATCAATACATTTTTTTTCATTTTTGCCAGAAATGTTATTTGCGGCTAAAAACATCAATGGGTGACAGCATTGTACACTCATATGTTAATCTGTATTGAGGATGGTTAGAAGAACGCAAATACAAATTCTTACTGCTATGCTCCACGTTGTCAATGGGAATTAGAGTACTTATAACATGTTTACTGTATATATGCACCCAGACCAGGGACTCATGAGTACAACTACAGCTTTAAAAGCTGTGGCTACAGCATGGAATGTTGAAAATGAGAGTGCTCTATTTGATCCTCTATGCCTGTATTAGTACTGCTGATCGGGTGGTAACTGCACTTACAATGAGCCTCATCTGATTTGCAAGATGCATTACTTCTACTTATGTTTCTGTCTTTTCAAGTAATTCTTGCAGGTATAGGCTACTTATTTACAAGTAGCTCTCCAAATATAAATTGTGTCTGTCTTTCACTAAAAAAGAAAAATATTGAAAACATATTGATTGTAAGCCTAGGCTCCTCATTACACCTTCAGCTTTGAATATCTGTATTGGGCCTAGTCACAAATAATATCTAACAGTCCTTTCATTATATGTGGTCTACATTTAATTTCCATTTGTCTCTTGACTATAGCGATGAGGTGCATTTTCCTTACAGTTCCCCTCCATCCCTAGTACTGACCTATTCAGTTCCTACCCATTTTATTTCCGTCACTGAATATTTTAAGCTATCGCTTGCCATTTTAACTGTTAATTTCTGAACATTTTTTCCCCATGAAAGTTGCTTTTAGTTGAATGTTTTCCTTTAGCAGGTCTGGAACATGACTCCCTCTGGTGACTGGGAGGGTAGTTTCCTCCTAACCATGCACTGGGCTGTTCGCGTTTTCTATTGCTATGTTTTGTTTTTCTATTTGTATATTTATTATTCCTTTTCTTTTCTCTTAGGGAACTCTCCTGGCTGTTTGAAAATTGAGTGCCAGTTGTACACTCTTCCCAATGACCAGGCATCAGACACTTTACATTCTCATCAATTTAGGTGCCCATGAGAGGATGTATGCTCCTGACTGGTTTTAACACATGCTCACAAATGCAACACTGACACTTGTTGCCTGACTCATCATAAAACTGTGCATGCACAAACAGGCTATTCTACCTCAAAACAGCATGGACACCATTTGTAAACCACCCTAGGCACAGTATGCCTTTTCTCTGTATCTTCTGAGTTCTTCTGCCCAATGGGGTTCAAATGAGCAATGCAGTTCTTATAGGGACAACACATGTTATCAGTGTTTCTTCAGCTTCTGGTTGTGAGCTGACCCAACACAAATGAACAGGACGTATGTTTTGTGTGACTGACACATTGTTAGCTATTCTTGACAAAATGAAAACATTTCAATACAATAATGTTTTTGAAAACAGAAAAGCAGGAACGTACTCAGTGTTGAAATCTGACTTTTACTTGTGGCATTGACATTTTAGGGATTAGTTTTTATCCAAGGATGTCTTCACAACTTAACAAGGAAGAGAAAGTAAGAATTCAAGGAGGAATCTGAGTTAATAGGAGGAAAGCAGTAGAGACCATAGAGGAAAATTTTAATGAGTACGGAAGGAGCATTCCATAAGAGTAGCTAATGCGATTTGGGGTGACAACACTGTGGACCATCTCTAAATTAAGACTGTGCTGGACCACCTCAAAATGAAGACTGAGGTGGGCATACATGTGATCCACCCTCATTTGCTACAGTCCTCTCTGTAGACAAAATAGTGCCATGAGCAACTTTGCAACCTTGTTGAGCTATGCTCAATGGAGACCACATGTTTTTTCTGCAGGTGTCAGTAATCTATGCATGAAAGGGGGCAGGGGCCACCAAGCAAGTAGATTCACTGTAAACATTCCTGGGCATCTGAAAGGATTGTGGCAGTGGTTCTTATCAGGTTGCCATGCCAGAACTGCAACTTTGAAATAACATGCAGAACTTATATTTTATTTGAAATCAAGGATTCACAGAACTCTTTCAATTGCTATGCAGTAAATGCCTTTATTCATTAATCGTGAAATATCTCTGTGCAAGATACAAAACAACAGTGGAGGAAGGGTCTATAGCCAAATGATCCTGCAGCATCTGGCTAGAGATCCTTCCTCTGGTGCTGCTTTCTTTTATGCAGATATTTTGCACAAGTTTGCAATAAATACATTTATTTTATACACATTTTAAGAGCTGTGTGAGTCTGTGCTTTACAATGTAAGTTCCTTATGAGTGCTGTATGCTGTTTCAAAGCCAACAAGCACATAACACATGGAAACCTAGCACTATTGCAGGCAGGTGGTAGGAAGTCATAGTGTGGAAGTCATGAAGACAACCTTATGACCAAAAAGGCCCTGTTTTTTAAGGTAAAGGTTGCTTTTAAAAACCTGAATTGGGAGCTGTGAGGGATAAGCAGTCTTGAACTGGGAACTAGGAAACTGGAGGAAGGCACAATCTTGAATGAATTCTGAGGAAGTGGCCTTACTTTTAATGTTACACTTTCTTTGCTTTTTGAATCAAGAAAGGGTTTGCAGTACTGCTGATCTATTTGTAGATTGCAACTTTAAATCCAGAGGATTGAAATACTGCTGATTTTATTTTTCTCTGAACTGGTGGCTTATTTGTAGTTTGCTAGTATTTTGAAACTTTTTGCAACAAACATAAGTTTTCACTGGTGGCTGAGTAGTTCTTTCATTCCTGGAGTAAGGTGAAGTTGGTACTAGTGCCAGACAAAGTCTGAGGAGGTTCAGTCTGGATTGCTTTGATTGTTTTCACAGCACAGAACAAGTGGATTGCTCAACCTTCCATGCCCCAATTCTGACCTTCCCCAGCCAACCTAACTTTATAGGGTTTATAGGGTTAGGCAGGAAGGTGTGGAAACTTCCTGCTATGCCACAAAAACAGGGTTGGGTATGCCACAGAAGGCAGCCAGGAAGTGCTGCATAAACTGAGATGATATCTTCTTGTGATCGCTATTATAAAAGAAAAACCTTGATGGGGTCCTGGTACATAGTCTCTAGGAAAAGGTTATAGTACTAAGGGAAGTGAGGTTCCCTAATAGCAACCTAGGAAGACAGAACAGAGAAGGTAGAAAACATGTTGGGAGTGGTGCAGTACAAAGGATGTGGAGGCGGCAGTCTTTAGAAGGGTGTTCTAGGAACTGCGGTGCTACCGCATATGCAGAGCACCTTTCTGGGTTGAGGACAGAGATTGCCAGCCTCCAGGCTGAGTTTGGCTAGGATTATGAGGATCTCCTTCTCCACTCAGGGGCCACTAAGTCTACACCCACTACCTCAAAGGAAGGCCAGAAAAAGCAGGGTGTGGACTACAGTGGGCTCAGGAAAGATGAGGCGGGTGGATCAAAACACATCCCCAACCAATGCAACTAAGAAACTTCTACAGAGTTTTGGAGGGTGTAAGGATTCCATTGGGACACACAAACTTGTGACCTTGGTGGATGACCATGTTCAAATTAAGAGTATCCCACAGGCAGGTGGAAGAAGACCACAAAGGAAGAAGAAGCTTCTCTAGTAGGGGACTCCATAGTCCAGGGAGTGGAACTGGGGACAGGAACAGTGGAGGAAAGGGAGGTAAGGTGTCTACCAGGATGCACAGCTCAGAGGTATAGGGAAACAATCCAGAAAATTGCTAAAAAAGTAGTGAGGCAGTGGAAGCTTGAAGTCATTGTCCATCTAGGGACAAATGACCTGGCTAAGTGAAGGCAGGGATAGCAAGATGTAGGAAGAGTTCAGGAAGTTTGGGAGGGTTTTGCAAGTTGCAATCTCTGTGACCTTCTCAGGGGCTTGCTATCCACAGCAAGGATGGAGGGCTGGTGCAGAGAAAAGAGTTTGGTTTCATTGGGAACTGGGGACCCACCTGGAGGAATAAGACCATGTACAAGGGGAATAGCTTACACCTGTCCAATGAGTGAACCATGGTCCTCAATGAACCATTTAAATGCTTCATTGGCAAACATTTAAACTAGCAGAAGGGTTGACAGAAGGATTCAGTGAGAACCGAACTGCCCACCCCACAGGATAGTGAAGTCAACATGGAGAACCATGACATTATGGTATCACTAGAGAAAAAAAAAACAATAGAAGGGGTAACAGAGGAGGACAGGAGGAAGGGGTTGAAAAAGGAAGGACAAGCAGAGGAGGCAGAAAGACAGCAATTGATCAATCAGTCGGTCAATCCTTATTTTATCAGGCGAACACCGTGAGCAAGCTTATTTCCAAGGAGGGCCTGGTCGGTCATACAGAATTGTCAAAACATAAATAATACACTTACGGATATATAGGTATACATATTACGAGCAGAACAAATATAGCAAAATATAGTGTATACAATACTATAGCATAAGAAGGACACTCAAGCAGGATGTACAGTATTCACGTGTAATGTCAATAGTACCATGACATTTCTATACCATGGCAAATAGGAGAGCAGGGGCAGAGGAAACCTAAAAAGGGCGAAAAGCAGAAAACAGAAAGGACAGATAGAGAGAGACAGCATATAAGGTGGAATAGGTTGATCAAGGAAAATGAGAACCAGGCAAGACACATCAGGAGAAACACTTACAATGCTAGAAGAAGGATCTTGATGAAAGATTTTAAATTCAGGGACTTTTATGGGGTTTGCTAATTTCAGATTTTTTACTCTTGTTCCATAGCTTGGATAGGACAAAGCTAAAGGACAATCTGCCAAAATGAGTTTTTTCCTTGTATCACTAAGGAGATGTAAGAATGACTTCTTAGGACATAGTTAAGCACCAAAGGGCAAGCAGTCAGGAGATATACTGTGGCAGCATCTTGGCAATGTTCCTTTGTCTCCTAAATGAGAGAGATGGCCAGCCCACCACTGAGTACAGGATGGAGTGGTGAGTAGAACAGGTTGCCCCAGAAATGAAGCAAAAGGCTCTGTGGTAAAGAACGTCCAAGCTTAGCTAAGGCTGTCCCTGGAACGTGACTGTAGATCAAGTCAGCATAATTGAATAGTGATAGAAAAGTAGCTTGACCCAGCTTCTCTCTGGCCTTTTGAGTAAGGAGGCACTTGAATATATAGAATAAGCTAAGTCTCTATTTCAGCTTTGCAGGAGTTCCTCATGATCCATGAAGGACAGGTGGCAGTCAATCCACATTTTAAGGTACTTGAATTTATCAACATAGTCCAGAGATTCACCAAGCAATGTGGTAATGGGTTGCAATGCCTCTCATGGGCAGAATAGAAGCAGAGCTATTCAGGGTCAGAAGCATAGTCTTTGATTTTTTTTGTAATTTAATAGCAATTTTGGTTGAGTATGTTGTGTTGCAGGATATTAGAGTCATTCTGCAGCTCTGTGCATGCCTGCTCAGGAGTAGGTCTAGGCGTTATATAGGACCATATCATCTGCAGAAAAATGGATGTCAGAAGATATGATCCCAAGGTTGATGTTGTTGATATAGAGTGTAAAAGCAAGGGACACAGGATTGATCCCTGAGGTACACCTCTATTGACATGTTTCAGTAGGAGAGGTCACCCACAGCTATTACCTGCTGAGTGGCTCGGAGAGGTGGGAAGAAAACCAGTTCAGTGATGCCTTGTCCATACCAATAATCCGAAGGCTAGACAGAAGTAGGTCATGATTGACAGTGTCAAAGGCCTTTCTTAGATCAGGAAGACTGCACACACAAAAGTTTATCATCAAGAGCTTTCTGCCAGTTGTTACGTTACTTAGCGAGAGCAGTGGTTGTACTATGGCTGGGCCTAAAGCCTGATTGAGCCAGGTTGATCAGGTTAGCAGAGTCTAAGTAATTTCTAAGTTGCATATTTACTACTTTTCAAGCAGTTTGAGAGGATAGGGAGTAGTGATATAGGCTCAATTACTGGGGTCGGTTGGGGACACCAGATTGAACAAGGGTGTCACTTGAGCAGTCTTCCAAAACCATATGAAGTACACTCAGCAAAAGAGATAAATTGAAGAAGTGCATGATTGGTACAGCCAAGACACGGTAGCTGATCTTTAAAAATATGGCTCAATAAGGTTCGGCACTAGCACTTCTCCTCGTGTCCAGATGAAACAGCAGATCCACTACCTCCTTGAGGAAGATGAGATGAAAGGAAATGTAGAGGCACTTGGGTTATTTTGAGAGTTAGATGCTACCTATGCTAGGGACTGGGTGCAAAGGTTACTGGCAGGTGAAGAATCACAGGCCATTCCTGCAGTGGCAAAGTGGTCATTCAATAGATCAAGGATCCCAGCTTTGTCAGTGATAGCTGGATCACCTTTCAAGATTTTAAGGAAGTCAACCAGAGGAAGCATGGCCTTCGATTTCTTAAGCATTCTCCAGAATTTTGCAGGACAATTTGTGGAAGAATCCAGTGAGGATCGGTAGAAGGATGCCTTTTCAGTTCTGATTAGTTACATACAGAAGTTCCTGGCAGTCCTAAAGGCAGCCCAATCCTCAGGGTGCTTTGTTTTCTGAGCCTTTTCCATAGCCCATCCCTACTATGAAGGTCAGTTTTCAGCTCTGCTGAACCAGGGAAAGAATATTTTTTAGGCCGTTTTTGACTAGAGGGGCATGTGTATTAAGTGCATTTAACACAATGGCATTGAAAAGCTGATAGGCATCTTCAACCGCTCTGGCCAGGTAAAATTTCTGCCAAAGCAGGGACTCCTGAGGTTCAAGAGGAAGACCTTGATGTCAAAACTCCACAAGCATCTTTTAAGGTTAAAATTTAGATGAAGAAGGGGTTTAGGTGCAGACCTCATGCAAGCGATGAGACAGTGGTCACTGACATCTGAGAAACGTATGCCGGAGTGAGAAAAAATAGGTATAGTTTATTCACAAGTATAATGTCTACCAGGAGCTTTTACTGTGGTTTGTTTTGTTTGGTCGTGTTTCTTAGAGATAAGCTGGACAAGATCAAAGGTATCACACAGGTTTTAAGTGGTTTGAGGTATCAGAAACCAATCCAAGTTGAGGTCTCCCAGGATAATGACCTGAGCCTATGTTTTACTTAAGAAATTGGTGAGATGGCTTATCAGGTGGAGACCTGCAGAAGTCGGCCTATAGCATCCTACAATATACAGTGAGGAGGAAGCAAGTTGGACCTTGATAGCTAAGCTTTCAAATCCTTTGCAAAAGCAGTGGAGTCAGTAACGGAGACTGTGTACTTATCCAGTATATAGATGACAACTCTACCTCCTCTTGTCGGCCTGTCTGTGCAATAAATGTTATAGGAAGGAATATTCACCTCAGTGTCTAAGGTAGAGGTTTGAGCCAGGATTCTGTAATTACCAGGACATCCGGTTTAGTATGTGAAATTCAGATTTGGATGACATCCAATTTTTCAATAGGCTACAAACATTCAAGCAAAGGATATGTAGTCCTTTAAGATGTGTTAAGTCAAAGGGGGCTTGGATTAGTAATTGTGAGCCTGGGTTTAGCAGGGGAATGATAAAAAGAGAACAAAGGCAGGCATGGAAGGATATGTATACCAGTGCCTGCAGCCTAGAGAATAAAAATCCAGACCTGTGACCTATATAACGGAGGCTGACCTGGACATTGTAGCTATTACGAAAAGTGGTATACTGAAATCTTGACTGGGATGTAGTCACATGAGGTTATACTCTGTTTAGAATAGATGGGGGTAAAAGGAGGGGGCTCTTTAAGTCAGGGAGGTATTAAGGTGACTGAGGTACAGGAATGCAATGGGGAGAAGGGGTACTTTGGGTCACCTTGAGATGGGCAACAGTATTGACATTCACGTGGGCATGATATACAGACCTCCAGCACAGGGGTGGAGGGGACAGGGTTCTAGTGGAATCCATCCATATGACGGCAGCTAAAGGGAGATGGTACTGTTAGGTGATTTCAATCTGTCAGATGTGGATTGGATCAACCCAACTGCTGCCCTCAGCCAGGAGCAGGTACAACTTGTACTTTGTACAAGGGGCGAGCCTCAAGCAGAAGTGCTAGAGCCCAATAGGGAGGGTACAAGCTTGACTTGGTACTCACCAATATGGACAGAACTGAGAACATCAGAGTGGCAAACACCCGGATCCAGTGATCATTGAACAGTGTGGTTTAGCATGTGTACAGTGGCAGAGCCAAGCCACACAAGGCAAGGGTCCTGAATTTCAGGAGGGTGGACTTTTACTAAGACAGGGATATGTCTCAAGCATGTCCTGGCAGGGAGGGACAAGATGGAGGGAGTGGAGGAGCAGGGGCCCATTGGAAAGGAGCCACAATGGAGGCAATAAATCTTTGCATTAGGCAAGTAAACAAGGGCAAGAGAGAAAGCCACTATGGTTCTCAAAGGTAGTGGCCAGGAAGGTAAGAGAGAGAAAAGATTTCTTTCAGAAAACACAAAGAAACACAGCAGGAGGAGGACAGAGAGTGTATCTGACAAACAGAGGAAGGCAGGGGAAAGCAATCAGAGCGCAAAGGCACAAACAGAGGCAATCATAGAACAGGAGGTTAAGAAAGGAGACACAACTTTTATAGATACATTAGTGAAAAGAAGAAAACCAGGGTTGGGATAGTAAGGCTTAAAGGGAAGAAGGAGAGTGTCTGGAAGGAGACCTGAAAATCATCAATACTGCAAAATATTTTTGTTCTGTATTTACAGAAGAAGAAGGTGAGGAACCAGAGTTAGCAACATGAACAAATATAGGAGGGCATGGATACCAGTCCATTTAAAGAAGAGAGTCCTAAAAGAACTCACAAAACTGAAAGTAGACAAGGCAGTGGGACCCAATGGGATACATTCTAGAATATTAAGAGAACTATGGAGATGCTGGCGCCACCACTGGCAGCACCATTCAAAGAGACATCTCATTATGGGAGTGGTTCCAGAGGACTGGAGGAGGGCAGATGTAGTCCTTCTTCACAAACATGGCAGTAGGGAGAATGCTGGAAACTATAGGCCAGTAAGCCTCACCTCAATAGTGGGGGAAGATTATGGAATTACTACTAAACAAAGGATTGTGTAACATCTTGAAGCAAGAGAGCACAGGATCCAGACAGCATGGACTCACAGCAGGAAGTCATGTCAAACAAATCTAATTGATTTCTTTGACTGAGTGACTAAGATCATGGATCGGAGGGAGCAGCGAATGTGGCCTACCTGGATTTCAGTAAGGCCTTTGATACTGTTCCACATAGAAGACTTGTGACAAGCTTAGGCAGCCTGGAGTGGGGTCATAAGGTGTGGTAAACTGGGTTAGGAACTGGCTGAGTGATAGAAGACAGAGGGTTGTGGGTAAATGGTGCTCAATCTAAGGAAAGGAGGGTGACTAGTGGGGTTCACATGAGATCAGTCCTGGATCAAGTCCTGTTTAATGTCTTCCTAAGTGACATTGCAGAGGGATGGAGGGAAGTGTGTGCCTCTTTGTGGATGACACTAAGATCTGCAACAGTGTGGACACTCCGGAGGGTGTAAAAATGAGGAGGGACCTAGGTAAACTGGAGGAATGGTTCAGAGGTGGCAGCTGAGATTTTATAGTGAAAAGTGAAAATCATGCATTTGGAGTGCAGGAGGCCAGGGAGGATTACGTGATGGGTGAGGGGGATGATGTTCACCAATCAAGGAAGAGATTTGGGGATAATCATATCTGATAGCCTAAAGGTGGCCAAACAATGTGCAAGGCTGTGGAGAGAGACAGTGAGATGCTGGGGCATAGGGAGAGGTATTACCAACAGGAAGAAGGAGGTGGTGATGCCACTGAACAGATCATTCTGTGAGGCCTCATTTGAAATACAGTGTCCAGCTCTGGAGACTGCATCTCCATATGGATGTAGACAAGGTAGGGGCAGTTCAAAGATGGGCAGCAAAGATGGTGCAGGGCCTGCAACAAAAGTCATGAGGAGAGACTGGGAGACCTCAATAGGTATACCCTGGAGGAGAGAAGAGTGGGAGAGAAGGATAGAAACCTTTAAATATCAAAAAGACATACATAGGGTACCGGAGGGCAGCATCTGTCAGAAAAGGAGATATCTCAGAAACAAGAGGGCATGACACGAGTTTGGAAGGGGTAGACCAAGGGTAAAGGTGAGGAAGTATTTTTCACAGAAAGGGTGATGGATGCATGAATAGACTCCTGGTGGAGGTGGTGTGAGCAAACACTATGGGGAGATTCAAGCATGCATTGGACGAGGCATAGGGAACCTAGCAATAGAACAAGGTGGTAAAGCCAGAGATCAAGTAGGGTCTGCAGCTTTTATGTAGACAGGGAAAACAGGCAAACTAGATGGGCCTAGCAGCGGTCGTTATCTGCCATCAATTTCTATGTTTCTGTAACCAGATGAATGGAAGAACATTGGAAAGCAAGGAACTGATTAGCTGCATTTGTGATTAACTATGGCATGGGAGGGAGTATCACCTGACAACAGAGACAAATAGGTTTGCCACTAAAAGGCAAAACCAAGTTGTCAGTTGGCCCTTGAAGGAAAATAATGACATGGGGGAGGGAGGGGAGGAAGCAGGGATAGTGACACCACCTAAGGTTATTTGACACAGGGGCCAGAGATCGAGTCCATTGGGTAATGGGAGGGGCTTGGGGGCTAGCATGGGGGTCTTTGGGGGTATACAAGGTCAGGCAGCCTCCAGAAGCCCCTCACTTGCTAGGACATTTTAAGACTTCTTAGCACTTCAGTGCAACTTGTGAGGTAAGGCAGTTGGTGGGGTTCTCTTGGGGCTCTTGGCCATAGTGGGACCTCCGCTTTACAGGTTGGCTAAGATGGTTTGTAAAGCCCTGCAGTGGGGTTTGGTTTTCTTTATCACTGTTTTTAATTGCTGTATAGCATGCACAGAAACCCAAGGGGGTTTCTTGATTCAGATGTACTGTATATTTTAAGGGTAGGAAGGTCTTTAGCTCATGTAGTTTTACAACTTACAACAACCTGGGTAAGGTAGATGGAAAACTCAGGGAAGGGGGTTTCGTTTGGTCATTTCCCTACAATTTCACTAGTATTTGGTGTAGTGTATGCAGTAACCCAAAGTGAGGCTTTACGGTGGCATGGTAATGCAGTTTTGATGGTAGGAGGATGCCCAGGACTGAGCAGGGACCCACGACCACATGGCATGTTGGCAGGGCCGAGGGAGCTGAGTAATTAGTTTGATTCGGTGGATGCACTAAGGTGGATGGTCTTGGGTACCATGCCATGTGGTCTTCAGTGAGGGGAGCCTGTGAGGCTGGGGCATCAGTCTCGGGAGGTCCTGGACATAGATGCATGGTGGGGGCCACTAATGGAGGAACAGCGTTGTTTGTCTAAAGCAAAAAAAGAAAAGGAAACAAGCAGAGGCGGGGTCATAAAATATGCAGCTGGCTTCAAGTGGAGTAACCTGAGAAGGAAATCATTATAGATGGCCTACAGGCCGTGTGGTACCGGGAGGTAGGAGGGGAATGGTTGGTCAGGGAGAAGAGGGAGCAGGAGTCTCAGGTGCTGAGCAACAGAAGGAGCCAAGCAATTTGGGCAGCCTGCACTGGGGATTTTGGTGTTTTGAGGTTGTTTTGGCTGAATGGATTCCTTGAGCATTGCAGCCTATGGGCTTGGGTCTGCATGGAGGTGGTCAGGGCCAGGAACAGAGTGGCCTGCATCTGTGATCTCGGAGTTTCTGGGAGTTTGGCAGAAGGGTCCAACTAGAGACAAGGGCTATGGGACTTGAGCCTGTGCAGAGGTGGCCAGGGTAGGGAACAGGCCTAGGAGACAGGCATTTTAAGGTGTAGAAGCTTTTGGTGGGGCAAGGCAAAAAAAGGGGGTTTGTTAAGAAAAGCACATTTTTGGTAATGGAGTAGGAGGAGCACTGCACCAAGGTCACAGGGTCAGAGGAACTGAGGAAGTGAGCCAAAGGGACTGAGCAGACCTGGCTCAGGAAACATTTATGTTGGCTTGCTGCAGGGCTAAGTGCCCCAATAGAGTGGGGTACTACTTGGAACTGTGGTTAAATGAAAGCCAACGTGTGGAGCTCTGGGGAATGGTAGGGCAGAGTAAGACTTAATCCCTGGACACCTGGAGAGAGGGCAAAAAGTTTGTGGAAGATTTTGTCTCCAAGGCATATAAAGAAAGAGAAAGAGGCCTGAGAATGTTTCCAGGTGGCAGCCAGTTTCTAACAGTGAACGTGGCACAAAAGGGCCAATGGCCAGGGAGGAACAGGCAAGCAACACTGGGGGGGCCATGTGCAAAAGGGGAGTGAAAGAGGGGCAGTGCCCTTGAAGGGCCTGGAGTAAAGGAGGGTCTCAAGGGCCCAGGAAGGTACAAAATAACCATGGACATCCAGGTGACCAGCTGAGTGGGGTGCCTGAGGTGGGAAGGATGCACAGGAAGTAAGCATCTGGAAGAAGAGTACTGGGAATGAAGGGGTGGGAGGGCAAGCAAGTGACCAGACATGGAGAGGTGGTGGCTCAAGGACTACAGGGGGCCATCGGCTTAGGCCCTGGGTTTTGTAGACCATGGGCTGAGCTGGACAGGGGATCTGGGGTGACCCATGGGGGGCCTAGGGATAGCAAGCCTCATACCTGGAGGCTGTGGATGGTTTTCAAAGGGGTGGGAAAAGGAGTCTCAGTTTGCATTCTGACAGCTGGCGCAGGGCAGAGAAGGGATAAACATGAAGCACTCCATGCTGTCGCTGTCCCATAGCATCGTGAGCAACAGGAAGATGGCACTAAGAAGGCCCCATCTCCAGTGCCAAGATGATGGAGGAGGCATCCAAGCTGATGAGCAAAATTATAGAGTTGGTGGAGGTGGCCAAGTGGTGAGAGAAGGAGGAGGAAGAAGCATCTAAAAGAGGAAGGAGAGAGACAATGGGCAGGTGGGGGCCAGGGAGGAAGAGGCTCATGAGCATGGGTGGCCCCGCCCATCCCATATACCGTGCCTGCAATGGTGCCAGCTGGACCATGTCTGAATGGGGGGTAAGGCACCGTAGAAGTCACAAATGAGGGTGATCTAAGAGAATACCCAGGAGGTTTAATAGGGACATGGGGACAAGGGCATAGTGGGCATGGAGCAGGTGCTGCAGGCCATAAAGAAGGAAGGCAAAGAAGGGAGGGTGCAATGGATAACCAGACAGGGAAGAAAAAGCTGAGCGAGAGGCCACCAGGTTTCACATTGGGGGACCAAAGTACCATCTTCACGTAAAGAGAAATATGGAAAGGGAATATGTCAACATTTTTGGCTGGTGAACAAGGACACGGCCAAAAGTATGAACAGAAGGAATCAGTGGAAAATCAGAAATGGCAGTAGCTCTTGTTGTGGTGGGCATAAGGAAGAAGAGGCAAAACAAAGTAAGAACATAGACTCATAGTGGGCAGGTCCTGATTTACAGTGCACTAATTCTAGAAAAGCAACTGAATTGGCAAGCCCCTTTGACATACACATCAATCATTAGGGATGCCTATAAGGCGGGTTGGATATGGATGGTTAAAGTACAATGAGGCATTCAGGAAATGGATGGTAGCAAAAGGAGATCTAGAAGAGACTGCATGCATTCTGAACTGTGGGTGTGAACACTATTAGTCCCAGCAGGGAACAGGGGTGAGCACAATAAAAACCATCCCCACCCTGACAGTGAAGACTTGTTGGGGTACAACAGAATGTCATGCACTTGGGCAAACTGCAAATTCTGGCATGTCTGCTCTTGATGTGCAGGTTTCACATCCAGCAACAAGTTGCTGCAAAGGAGAAAAGGACATGCAACAGGGGGCAGTACCAAGAGCAGTCCTTTTCGGGGAGGGTGGGGGAAGGAAAAGGCAGGGACAAGCACATGGACAGGCACAACTCAATTATGGTTGGAATCGAAGCAAATATGGGTTAAGGGGTGATGGGTTTTCCACTGGTGGTCATGCCCATCAACAAAGGGCATAGAGACCTGTACACAGACATACCTGGAAGAGAAAGGGAGGTTTTTCTGAGAGAGGGTTTCAAAAAGTGTTTTAGTTTATGTTTTGAAAGGTCTGCAAACCAACGAGGGCAAAAAAATCTGGGATCAAGTTAAGTGGAAGGAAATACTGTTCAGGTTAAAATTGGGAAGGAGGAGCTGGCAGGTAAGGTGGAAGGCCCTTTCACTGACCTCCTTGCCCCAACTTCCATGTCTCACTCCTAGGAGTGTACCAAAAAAGAAAGAGGGAGAATTTCAGCTCATCCACCACATTTTCTACCTAGACGGACTTTGATGAATGAGGGATTCGGATGACCTACGAGCAGTCTCATATGTGTCACTGGACCAGGCGGTGGTCCAGATCAGGATGGCACAGAGGGCATGGTTGACAAAGACGATACCAAACCACCTTCTGGTTGCTACTAGTAAGACCTGACTATTGGGACCTCTTGAGTTTCCAGTTTGAGGGTGGTTTTATTTTGACAAAGCCATCCTGATGGGTGTTCGGTGGCTTGCTCGATCTTTGAGATCTTTAGATTGTGGGTGCAGGAATATTCAGCTGGAGATATGGACACAGGAGGATTTTACACTACTTGGATGATTTTTTCACTCAGGGGGCTCTAAGGCCCAGACAGAGGGATGTTAGTGGATTTCAAGGAGATGTACAGGCACTAACAATCCCACTGACAAAGTGGAAAACAAAGGGCCTGTCCCGTCATTTGGGATTTTGGGATTGAGGTCGCGATGGTACAAGAATGTTTCCACCTACCAGGGACAAAGTAGCCCAGCTCAGGGGATCTTATCACAAGTGAGAGGGAAGAGGAGGGTGCTGCTGATATTAGTGCATCAGCTACTGGGGCACCTTAATTTCACCTGTAAGACCATAAGCCCAGGTAAGGCATTCACCCAGAGGTTGGACGAGGAGCCACAGGAAAGCAAGACTGCCACATCACTGGACAAACATCACTAAGAGAGTACATGAGGATCTGGGAGTATGGGAGCACTTCCCTCGACAAATATAATGGGGTTACATTTTGGCAAGAGGAATGGGCTTTTAACACTGACATGGAACTGTACACAGATGATTCAGGGCTCTGGGGTTGGTGGTTTACTTCAGTGGGGAATGAATCCCGGAGGCATGGCTGGATCATTGGAAAGAAGGGGTCTACAAACACATCACCTTTTGGTAATATTTCCAATCTGGGTGGCCCTGGAAGTGGGGGGAACAGGATGAAGGGAAGTGCATACTTTTGGTGTGACAATCAATGGGGCCATGGAGTGATAAACAGGCAAGGGGGACTATGGATACAGTAGGGGTATTAGGAAAATGGTGTTGTGAGCTGCAGCTGAATTGTCATTTAAAGCATGGCATATTGATGGGATTAAGAATGAGGTGGCTGAGAGGCTTTCCTGTTTGAAGATGGACGGGTTCCAGGAGCTGGCGCAAAGCAGTGGCACACAGGACCAAGGTCCCAGACCACCTTTGAGAGACTGGAGGAAAAACAGGTGGTTGTACCAGAGTTCATGGGCGGACAACACATTGAGAGCATATGAATGGGCATGGGTAGCATTCAGGAGTTTAGGCCCAGGTCTGGTTGGGGTATGGGGAGCTGATCTCAGAGGACCAGGTGAGAAGGTATGTGGTATAGAAGTCGGAGGAGGGGATGGCCCACACCACTATGGGGTGCAACTGGCTGGCATAGGATGGGTTTGCAAGGACAGGGTGGCAGGATGCCACGGCATGGACAGCAGTTAAGTGCATGGTCACAGGCTGGCAAAGAGGACAGGGAGAGAAGGGAAAGGAGGAAGCCCATCATGGGGCATCCATTTCAGAAGGTGTTGGGGGCCCTACAACATATATGCATTTCAGTGAAGGAAGCATGTCTGTTTCAGGCAGTTTTCACAGTCATGGCCAGGGAGGCTTTCAGGGTTGGGAAGTGGTGGCCTGAGAAAGTCAGAACAATACAGGAGCTGCAAGTCAAGGACATCGAGTTGGGATGGGACAGAGTGGTCATTCACCTACCTAGGTCCAAGACGGATCAAATGGGCAGGGCAGAAGCTGTGGTATTCTATAGGCAGGAACTGGGCAAGGTGTGCACCATCACAAAGTTGGAGGAATATGGGTGGATGCAGGGATGGGGAATATGGTTCCGACACGGGGATGGCAGCCTGGTGATGGATTTTCAGGTCAGTGGGGTCCTTAAGAAGGCCCTCTCTTTGTTGGTGAAGATCCCCAAAATGTGCTTCTCATTCTTTCCAAATAGGTAGCATCAGATGCCATGGCCAGTGGAGGAACTGAGGGGAGATAAGAGGGTGGGGAGCTGGAGATCCAGCTGCTACATGAAATATGGGAGATGTTGATGATCTTGATCTTTACCCTTTGTTTTTGTCTTTCCTAGCAGGAATGAAGTGAAGGGTCTGGATTGTGGGGCACTCTTTCATCTATTGGGCCGAAAGGTTGTGGTATCCCAAAGTGGAGGACACAGCTGCA
This sequence comes from Neoceratodus forsteri, assembly GCA_016271365.2. NCBI lineage: Eukaryota > Metazoa > Chordata > Ceratodontiformes > Ceratodontidae > Neoceratodus > Neoceratodus forsteri. The sequence continues at coordinate 650,237,112 of JADMNL010000022.1, forward strand.
GATTCTATATGGAGCACACAAATGTGCAATGGAAAGCTTTAAGGGCATGAGATGGGTGTAGCTGATGCCTTGTTGGAAGAGTTGTGGGTCTGATGGGGCAGGCCAGACTGTCAAATCATATATTTAAGGAGGGAATGACCTGGGAGGCACACCATGGGGGCATTAGTGCAAGCCATAATGGCTGACCTGGAAAGAATAAAGGTGTGGTCACTGGGGTGGTCATCGCTAGTCTGAAATCACATCCCGTGAGAGGTGCCAAGGAGGCCAGAGTGGTACAAAGGGAGGAAGTGACTCAATAGGAAGTAGCAAGGGTGGTGATTGAAATGGGGGTGCCTATACACTACAGGGACATTTCCTATGAAATGACTGAGGTATATAGGTCAGATGGAGTTCATCTGTCAGAGTTTGGCATGTGCCTCTTCCTCAGACCTTTTATGGACCTGTTGGGGAGACTGAGTAAAGGAGCCCTAAGTACTAGCCCAGGGGGAGCCCCATCTTCCATCATGAGCAGGAGATGGGTCAGTGGGAAAGTGGGGAGCAAGAGGGGAGAATGGGGTAGGCAACAAAGGGGAGGTGCTGAGCAAAATGGCTGGGGAAAATGGCACCCAGGTGAGAAGGTAAACGGGGAGAGGGAGGGAGGGATAGAGGTTAAGGGTCAGATTGTAGTGTCCTGACCTAGTGGGTTAGAGGGCCTGGTAAGTTGGTACCTGGTTCTGGTGATGGTGGGGGTGGGATCAGCGTGTCTGGACCCCAAAGGAGTGACGCAAGAAGAAGAAGAGGACCAAGAAGGAAGAAAGCTCTGGATGTAATAATGCACTAATGCATTGTACTGTTTTAAAGGAATATTGAAATGTGGAAAGAATGGATGAAAATATTAATTTAATGCCTACATAAATTGTTGCCAATAAGCATCTAAACTAGCAGTTGTACAGAGATTTTCATTTCTGAAGGGATCAAATAACAAATAGGTTTGCAACTAAAAGGCAAACCAAGTTGTCGCTTGGCCCTGAAGGATTTAAGGATCGGGGAGGAGAGGGACAGGATTAATGACACCACCTAGTGTTGTTTGACCCAGAGGCCAGAGATCGCAGCCCATTGTGGAGGGAAAGGACTTGGGGGCTAAGTGGGAGCCTTTGGAGTTATATAAGGTCAGGCAGCCCTCCAGCATCCCTCTTTTGCTAGGACATTTTCCCACCCACCATCCCATATATAGAAAAGGGAGGGTAAGGTTGGAGGGCATGAAGATAGGATGCTGGCAGGATGACAGCAGGGGTGTTGGGTAGTATGTGTCCCCTGAAAGGGGACCCTGCTGGGGCATGGGGTGCTGTGTAAGGGCAGCAGTTTTTCAGGTTAGCAGGGGCTGACAGAGCTCTTGTGTGGGGGCAGCAGGTGGCCCAATGGGGAAGAATGAAGAGGGAGGGTGGAAAGAGGGACAGCAAAAGGGGAGAATAGGTGGGTAGGCAGAAGGGAGTGGGGCTGGCAACATGGGCTGGGGCAAATGGCACCCAGACATGAAGTTAAAGGGCGGAGGGATAGAGGCTAGGGGTTGGATCGCAGTGTCCAGACCTAGTGGGTGGAGGTCCTGGTAAGTTGGTATCTGGTTCTGGTGATGGTGTGGGAGGTCGGATCAAAGTGTCCAGACCATGAAGGAGAATGCGCAAGAAGAGGAACAGTAAGGAAGAAAGCTCTGGATGTAATAATATACTGATGTATTGTACTATTTTAAAGGAATATTGAAATGTGGAAGAATGGATGAAAATATAATGTAATGCTTAAATAAATTGTTGCCAATGAACATTGAAACTTGTAGTTGTACAGAGAGTTTTATTTCTGAAGGAGATCAAATAACAACCATTAGTTTTGGTTAGGTTGTAGGAGTTTTCTAGACTGCTAGGGAGGTAACAATTGGGCACCATGACTGGAGAAACTACTTGCACACTTTGGTCCCAGTAGATGAAAGGGAGAACTTTCAGACATGGCATCCCTGCTTCACGAATGGAATAGTGCCAAAGAACATATTCTAGTACATGCTGCTATTTGGTGGGAGTCACTAAAGAGTAAGTTACAGTATAAGAACAGAACCTTTTGTACGCAGTAAAATCTGCAGAAATAATCTGCATTGTTGAAGAATTTTAAGTGGGACCTCATCCAACTGCAGCTAAACAAGGAGGGAGGAGGCACAATATGGCACCAGCAAGATCACTGTTTTGCATCACCACCTTTTGGGACTAAGAAAGAGGCCACTAATAGCCAGATACTATACTGTTCCCCAATGTATCTGGGGATTATGCAATCATGAAGTAAAATGAATACATGATCAACTAACCCTTTCAATCTCCTGCCGTTACATTCTTTTTGTGCAAAAATACTTTCCCTTTTTGTGTGTTCTTGTGGATTTGTCTTGATACTAAGAGGCAACTTCAAAAACACACAGGACAGAAACTATATGGGAACCAAAATATATTAAACAATTTAAATCTAACATTTCTGGACTGAATCGGACATTGATTCTAGACACATTACGGTCAACCGTAATTTCTTTTATTGTGGATTAAATCATGACATTATTTTTTCATTCTTTGGTTCTGTAATTTTCTTGTTATGGTTTTTTTCTTAGTTCCTGCCTTATCTTTTTTTTTCCTGCATTTTAATTCCTCCATGCCTCTCCTACAAACTCTTCAGCTCAGTCCGTAAACTTCCTGATTGTTTTCTCCTAGGGCCAGATATTCAAAACTTTCGCTGGGCAAAAATCATTTGTCGCAGGTTTAAGCAGCGAGGATAAGCCTTGGGTCTGCCATATTCAAAAGCCAAATAAGCGGCAAACTGCATTAAGCGCCAGGCAAAAAGGTATAATGTATGCAAGGGGCAAACTGGCTTATGAATACAAGCGCAATCACGATATTCAGTGGCTAGGCCGCGGCTAAGTGGTTTAAGCGACCTAGCGCGACAGTTAGCGCGTAGATTACCGCCAGAAAAAGCTGGTCTTAATCCTGGGCAATCAGCTTTATGCAATATAAATGGCTGTGCGCTGGATTTGTTGGTTTAGCATGGTCTTATGCCAACCCTAATACATAAATATAACACATAGATAAAGCCAAACATAGTGGAAGCTTGCTGCTAACCAATGGCATCACAATGATGCCATCATCTGCCACCAGTCCCAGCCATGCCAGGCAGTAAGTGGTGACCCTGCCACCAGTGGACAGCATGGCAGTGTAGCCATACAGCACACACCTGCTGACCACACATATCTGTGGACAAAAACAGATGCCAGCACACATGCAGCACTGTGGGCATGGAGGATGTTGAGGGGAGTGTGTATGGGTGGCGGGCTGTGCCACAGACCAGGTGTGGCCACAAGGCTGGGACTCAGCATGCAGTGCACATGGGCCAGTATCAGGAATACCCCCAACACTAGTGTGCCTTTCGGATACTATATTCCCCCCAGCCACATACCACACAGCTGTACAACTGCCACAACACACAAAGCCAGATATGTACATGTCACTGTGGGCATCATATGCCACAGGTACAGCATCTGTGGGTCACGCAACAGTGTAACAGTAATGTCGACTGTCAGTAAACACCTGCAGGTTGGGCCTGTCACTGTGTACAGTGCAATCAGCATCACTTGCCCTACACACCATAGGCAGTGCTCCGCCTCACACTACTGTCTCCCTTGCTACTGTAGTGTCTGCTGTGCACTGTAGCATGCCCTACAGTGTGACAGTTGCATGCTGCACCACCACCACCTGTGCCTATGCTGTCCTGTCCCCTGGGGTAGAATATGCTATGCTATGCTATGCTGTACTGTTTACCTGTAGCCTGTAGCTATCATGGCACTGCCAGACTGACCTACAGATGGAGCTGCGGTTGGACCTTGTCTGCCCTGTACTTCCAGACTGACCTACAGGTGGCTCTATGGGACCCTGCAGTAGCAGCTAGGCAAACTGTGTGCAAATCAGGGTATAATGAGATGCTAATCCGGTTGTTTGCCCAGAGACTACCTAAGTAGGCTCATTTGCATGGCACTTTTGAATATGGCACATTTTAGCTCCGGCAAGCGTATTTGCCCAGGTTGGTCTCGTTTAGTCTATGCTAATGTGTTAGCGCGGCGCTAATGGTATGGGGAATATTGTAAAGTTTTGATCACTGTTCTTCTCATCTGCTGCTTCCTGCAACTGTACTGAGTCCATGCATTTGCTGGCACATAACATTGGTCACGTCTGTACCTGCCCTCACGTTGCTGTGTACTGTGTTGTTGTTGTGGGTTGCACTTCCTGGTTGTTTTATTCAGTGCTGTCTTATTCCAGGGCAATGTTTGCCCTGCACTCCCAGCCAGTTTGCATGGCCTCATTACCATGCTATATTCAGAAGCTGTTTGCCCTGGGCTATTCGTTTGAATATGGCTTGCTTTGTGCTCGGGCTCAGTTTGCCCGCTGGGCAGTGCTAATTTTGCCCCTGGGCAAAGTTTTGAATATCTGGCCCCTAGTGTTTACACTACCTCACACTCTTTTTATCTGGACCTTTGTTCTTTGCTCCTGTAATGTCTTGACTTCCATGCATTTCTTAGGCATCTCCTGTCCACTCTACCCTTACAAGCCTACCTCTGATCTCAGATCTTTTTATATGTGTTCCAGTCTGGTCCTTGTTTTTCCTCATCTAGCTTCCTTTCATCTCCTATGGACTAGTCCCCCACCCCATTTTCTCTCACTCATTTCTTTACTTTTCATCTTATATAGACTTTTTATCTTTTATCCCTTCTATCTCTTTCCTACCTCATTTCCTGCTATTTTTTAATTGTTCCTCAGTAGCTATACAATATGTACTGCTTATGTTGCTCAGTTGTGCTATTCATCTGAAGAAGAGACCTGTGATGTCCCCAAAGCTTCTGTATAATTCCATATTTGTACAAGACACTTTTTGGTACAATAAAAGGTAACCCATCTTCCATCATTTCCTGTTTTCAAGGACCAATACAGCTGGAATCTCTTTTACAAAATTGTGGAAGATATCACATTTCGCGTCTGAAATGGTAACTCTGCAACATAAAGAAAAGGAACCCAAACCTGACAGTGACATCTACTGCCTAACTACATGCAAAAACAGAACACTATACCTACAGAACTTTGGATCTACAACCCACTAGAAACTACACATACAATTTAAGGTATGCAGAACAACTTTGTTGTAGGATATATGAGAAACACAGGAATCATCTTATTCATCAGATATACACTAGAAAATCTCACCTTAAAATACATTTTCTGAACTTTCACACACCCTTGAAGGAAATGACAAGAACACAGTATCAGGATTTAGCTCTGATCTCCAAACACATTACCAAAATGCTCTCCAGGCAGCCCTATCACAGAAGAGGAGGAAACTCAGAGAACTAAAAACAGCAGCTGCAACATCTTGAGTCATTCAGGGAAGTAAACAACAGCACTAACATCGTGGAACAAGATAATACACTGCAACAATTACCAGTAATCAACCTATCCAATAAAGAACTTACACAGGCTGAAACATCTGTATTATCCAGTGGCTTAACTTTCTGCCCCACACAGGAATTTGATAACATTAGATTCTGTGGTGAGATAGAAGAATTTTTAGATGGCTTTGTCTAAAAATATCTCTTTGCTAAAAACAACACACAAACAACACATTACAACAGCACAAAGAAAACATCAGACTGGACCCCTGAAGTGGCCACAACCCAAGTTGGATGTCTACATTGACTGCTTTCAAGGAAGGATACACTGTCAAATCCTTAACAAACAGCAGAAACTCCTGTATAATATCACACCACTGGAAACGAGGACAATACAAACTCTGAAAACAACCATAACATTGTAATAAAACAAGCTGACAAGGGTGGAGCTGTGGTTGGGATGAACACAGAATATTACATTAAAGAAGCACACAGACAGCTGTCAGATACAGCTTATTACAGAGAACTCACAGCAGCCCTGACTATACAATATACAGAACTCAAACAATTCTCATATCTCTCCCAAACAGTGTTCAAGAACAGTTAAATGGCATTTCCAAACAAACCTACTCCAGCGACATTCTATATGCTACCCAAAATACACAAACCAGGGAATCCAGGATCATCCATCATCTCTGGCATTGGCACACTCACTGAAAACATTTCAGGACTCATTGAATCCATTTTAAGACCACTAGTAAGAGCTACTAGCAGTTTTATTCAGGACACCACAGATTTCCTCAGGAAACTGAAACTCTAGCCACAATGGATGTCACTGCCCTGTACACTAATATTCCACATGAAGATGGCATAGCAGCATGTCAAAATTTTTAAAGGAAAACACATCTGCAGGAGACATTCCAGAAACCACTATCAGCACCCTAATAAAATTCATTTTAACACACAACTTCACCTTTAATGGCAAACACTTTTTACATATCTTGGGACAGCCATGGGCACCAAATGGCACCACAATATGCCATCTTTATGGCCTGTTTAGAGGAGGATTTTTAAACACCACCCCAATGAACCATCTGTCTACCTCCACTATACTGATGACATATTCTTGATCTGGACAGAAGGTGAAGACTCTCTCAAAATATCCATCATGATTTTAACAACTTTCATCACTCTATAAATCTTACTATTGAATATTCCATCACCAGCATACCTTTTCTTGAAACCACAGCCAGTATCACTGAAAATGGACTTATACAAGCTGCTCTTTACAGAAAACCCACTGACAGACAACACTACCTGCATAATTCCAGCTTCCACCCAAAACATACAAAAATGTGTAATCTACAGTCAGGTGATTTGATGCCATTGAATCTGCTCAGATGACAGAACAAGAGACAGACAGCTCTCCACACTTTGGAATTCCCTAATTCAGCAGGGCCACTCTCAAGACAAATTGATAGAGAATTTGAACCAGCCATACAAATACCACGAGACAATCTGCTGGAATACAGGCAAAACCTCAGACTGACTGCACCCTAGTGGTCACTTACAGCCCCATGCTAAACCCCTTCAGCAAATTATTAAAGAACTGCAACCTATGCTGAGAGAAGATGAAACACTGAAGGACATTTTCCTAAACCTCCTGCCATTGCCTATAAGCAGCCCCCAGCCTATCGAACATAATAATTTATAACAATCTCCAAGTGGATCAGAATAAGCAAGAAACAAGAAGGACAACAACTTACAACATGGCAAGATGTAAGACCTGCACCCACATATGCACACAGACCACCATCAGGACAAGCCAGAACAACATAATACTAATTAATGTATCCTACACGTCAGTCCAGTGGTGTGGTGTACCTAATTCAGTGCAAGAAGAGCATTAATGGATGCTATATTTGGGAAACCAGCAAACCACTAAAACCAGGATGAATCGCCACTATCACACAATAGTTAACCAGGTTATCAGCACTCCAGTAGGAAACCATTTTTCACAAACAGATCACTCTCTCTCCTGGATTTGTCTGTCTTGATACTAAAAAGGCAGCTGCAAAACACACAGGACAGAAGGACTTGGGAACTGAAATATATTAAACAATTTAAATCTAACATTTCTGGACTGAATCGGATATTGGATTCCTGACACATTATAGTCAACTGTAATTCTCTTTTACTGTGGACTAAATCATGACATTATTTTTCATTCTTTGGTTCTGTATTTCTCTTGTTATTGTTTTTTCTTAGTTCCTGCCTTATCTGTTTTTTTTGCCTATACTTTAATTCCTCCATGCCTCTCCTACAAACTCTTCAGCTCAGTCCTATCAACTCCCTGATCATTTTCACATCTAGTGTTTACACTACCTCACACTTTTTATTATCTGGACCTTTGTTCTTTTATTCCTCTAATGTCTTGACTTCCATGCATTTCTTAGGCATCTTCTGTCCATTCTACTCTTACAAGCCTACCTCTGATCTCAGATCTTTTTATCTATGTTCCTGTCTGGTCCTTTGTTTTCCCCTTCTTGCCACCTTTCATCTCCCTACTGACTAGTCCCCTCCCCATTTTATCTCACTCATTTCTTTACTTTTGCAACTTATATAGACTTTTTATCTTGTATCCCCTTTTATCTCTTTCCTATTTAATTTCCTGCTATTTTAATTGCTTCTCAGTAGCTACAGTATATATACTGCTTATGTTGCTCAGTTGTGCTATTCACCTGAAGAAGAGACATGTGAGGCCCCAAAAGTTGTATATAAGTCCATCTTTGTACAAGATGCATGTTGGTCAATAAAAGGTAACAAGCCTTTCATCATTTGCTGTTTTCAAGGACCAATATGTCTAGAATCTCTTTTATAAAATAATGGGAATTTATGAAATAAAGAATTAAAATTGTAAACCAAAACAAACTGACTAGGATTTATTTACTGCATTGTCTGATCAAAGTATTCAACATCATTATCCATTCTAGACCTGCATCAGTACTATGACAGAATAGTTTTTCAAAACAAGCAAAAATGAATGTCAGCTTGTCAGAGAGCGAGAGAGATAATTAACAAAGGGCATGTTGGAGTGAGTTACAAAACAAGCAGTCAGACTTAAAATTAGAATCAGATTTATTTTCCTAGCCAATTTTGATTTATTCCTTTGGAAGCTTTTAGAAACACAAAAGGGTAACCCTGTCTTCAGTTAAATATTATACATCTTGCAAAGCCTTTCAAAGGATGGTTTTAATTGCTACGTATATTGACCTTTATTTTTAAATTACTCTTGAAATTTTGGTTTAATTAAATGCAGTCCCTTCAGGAAACAGCTCTTTGAATGACATTAATAATAGGAAAAGAGAGACTTGCCCTGAGGGTTTTGTACCATGTTACACATCAACACAAGACTCAATAAACAACCCTTTTTTGCAAAGTTTAATCATTAGTGTTAGTGAATCAAGCCACTTTGAAACAGCTTTGAAACTATTCTTTCCCATGGCATCTGAACTGAGCTCCCATTAGCCTCTATTTACTTAAATTCAGGATTTAATGCCTCTGCCTGCTTTTGAAAGCTATTTTGATTCCTAATACTCTAGTGAGGTTCCAGCAGCCTGTCATCCTCAACATGGAGATTTGGCAGTTGGGCTCCTTCATAGTAACAACAGCCTACAAAAGAATTCTGTTTACAATGTCCGACAATACTAATTAACTTAATCACATTAATGTTGCAAATAGGTTTTCATTTGAATCATTTAAAATCAGAAAAAAAATCAACAAATGAATGAACAAGGCTATCGACACCAGTAATAATCAGTGTTCTTGCAATTTATTCCCCTTTTCTGCAACTTCCCTAGGACACTGAGATTTTCACTGAGTCACACCATCTAGATATTTATTTATTTATTTAGCTTTTGATAACCGGGTAAGTACACTAGACAAGGCATTTGCCTATTTTCAGGAATGACCAGGGAGAGTACAGAAAAGTATGATTCAGATACATAGGACAGCATGGTACAGCTACAATCAGATAAACAGAATCAGGAAAACATTACATGTCCAGATAGCGCACGAACAGTGGAACAATACATAAAGTTATGAGCAGTACAACATATACAGTATGAAGTGCAGATATAAAGTTATGCACACTACAGGATCCCATAGAAGTGGAGCTACAGTCAGAGCATATCTTGAACATCAGGCGGTGGTAATTACAAACTGAGCTATATCCCAGGAGATCTGGCTGGTCTGGAAGGGATGAGGGAGATGGTGTCAGGGGACAAGTGAGTATTATGGAGGCTAGTACAGCCACACACTGAGGAAAGCTTAATGTGACTCCAAAGGGAGGATCTAAGGCAAGCCTGTAAGGGGGAGGAGCGAACCTGGGCAGGAAAAGAGTTTCACAGCCTGGAAGTGCACGAGACAAAGTCTTTATCACCCATCTGGGTGTGAGTGGCAGGTATCTTGAGGACAGCAAGACCCAGGGACCTAAGGGAATAGTGTGGGAGGAAGCCAATATTTGGAGCTCCACCAGCCCAGGGGGATGCTGGTGTGAAGTACCTTGCAACGTGAAGCACCCAGGCCAAAGTCTAAGTAATTAGATGGGGAGAGCCAGTTCAGCTTGCTGTTCATATCACAGTGATGGGTGAGTCGAGGGCTGCAAACGCAAAGCAGCAACTATTATTGTAGGAAACAGTCCACCTTGAGAGGAGAGCTTTGAAGGTGTGGGCAAACAGAAGAAGTCTGTAGCAGAGGGAGGGAGGAACACACCTCGGGCTAGTGTCAGTCTTGAAGCAGGGTAAGATTGCTCTTAGCTCTGTGAGTCATATCCAGTTTGCAGTTTGCAGCTTTACAGACATTCTGGATGTGATGCCCATGGTCAAGCTGAGGGTCAAGTGACACTCCAAGGTATTTGAAGATACCAGTGACAAGGACCGAGCACCATCAATTCCAGTGGTGTGCAGAGGCACAGGGCGGCCTTGATCTTGGCCAGGGACCCAAAGAGAATGGCCTAAGTTTTTTAGGTTGAGAACCAGCTTGTGGGATGACACCCAGGCTTGGATGTTCCTGAAGTCCTCACTGAATTGATGGTTAATGACCCCAATGTCCCGAAGTGAGTAAGGATGACCAGATCATCTGCATACAGAGGTGGTACTACAGTGGACAGTGGAAGAGGAAGGACATTGACAAAAATGGAGAAGAACAGGGCCCCAGCACTGTACTAATTTTGGTATAATCAGCATTGTCTCCTGTTCACTCTGTACAGTACAACTCTGATAACTTCCCTGTCCTAGTGGTTATTTCCCACTAACCTAATGCCTGAATACAGGTGAAAAGTGATTTTCAGTGCCTCTGCTACTCTTTATGCCTCTGTCAGTGGCCTCTGCCCTAAATAAGTTACGTTCCCCACATTATTTCGCTTTATTTTTTGTTCCCAGGTATTGAAAACAAGTTTACTGTTCACCTTCATAACCTGCAAGAATCCTGTTTTCCAGTCCAGACTGGCTTGTGGAACCAAGGACCAGCATTCATTAGTGTAACTTATAGTATACTTTCCTTAATTTACTTTACTTCTTTCAGTCGTGATATTGTAAATCATTCAAATACTATCATGTGCTTTATTTTCTGAGTTAATTTATCCTGAAATTCCTTGGACAATCAGGAATGCCTCCTCATAGTACTTTTGCCATTGTTGCCCCTAGGGTCACATCTAGTAACTCCCTTCATTATGTGCTAGTGTATGGCATTCTATTAACATTATCACTGCCACTCCATGGCATTATTAGTGGTTTAACCCAAACCAATGTTTTGCTTATCAAACTTAGAATTCATAAAGTTAAATATCCTTGTCTGATTTTGGTGAAATAGAATACCACTATCACCTCAATGTTTCAGGAACTATCAACCTCAGATATTTATTTATTTCATTAAGAATAACACTCTTGAGCAAATATGCTGGTTTACAAAGGTTCCATTTCAGTTACCGATCATCGGTGTACTTCTATGGTCTACAAGATGTAGAGGCAGAAAACAATAGAAACAGCAAGTAACAGTCAGGTAATGTATAAAAATAAACTTTTACTAATAAACTTTTAATGAGTTACAACACAATTATACATACAAAAAGGTTGTACCATAATATACATATTATCTGATTTAATTCTGAAGGCAGCACAAATCAGGACTTTGTCAGAGAGGAGAATAAGTAGAAACCAAAGTGAGGTTACTGGCAATTTCAAGAGCACTGTTGTTCTGTTGATAGGGAGGAGGGTCAAAGGCAATGACAGGTGTCTGGGGGTGTGAGTAGACATCTAGCTGCTTCCTAAATGGTTCAAGCTTATTTTGACTTATTATGTCATATGGTATCTCATTAAGTTACTGGGGCTCAAACAGCAAATGCTCGTAATGCCTGTACTGTTTTGGGGAAAGGAATGCTAAGGGTGTTGTTAGTCATGGCCTTATTTCTTGAAATTTCTGTGATTTCTCCAGAGAAATACCCTGTTTAGACTGGTCCGTGGCACTGAGGGTTGAGGTGCAGGACACCACACCTTGCACTCATGCTGGTAACTTGGTTCAGGAACAAGACCGGGCCACTGGGGGTCAACAGGGCTGAGAGAGGCTTGAACATCTAGAGAACTGCTCTCCTCTGTCTGGGAGGGAGGGAGGGATTGCCATCCCACTCATCAATCTCCCTCTAGCGGTAGCTGGAGAGAGATGCAGGATATGAGACACATACCTGATGTACATCATCAGTGGGGAGGGGGCAGAGGAAAAAACAGAGGAAAATGGAGCTGGCAGGCTCTGTGATGACCTCCCAGCACCCTTCCAGCTTCCTGAATGTCTGCATTTCTATCTGAGGGAAAGGCAGTGCCCCTTTCTTAGCCCTGTCATGGACAGGAGGAACAGGTGAGGGATCACAGGAGATGTTAGGCAGGGAACATAGGATCGAGGCCGAGTCTCTCAGAGGAGAGACCAGAGCTGCCTGTCATTCTCCCAGAGTGATAAATAGAAAATTGAAAAAGAATAAATGCCCTGCCTGAAGTACATCTGAGTGGCTACCAGAGAAAATCACTTTAGAAATAATGCAAAATATCTGGAAATATCTGATGATGTCAATTGCTGAAACTGTCATGGTTCCTGTTACTAAGCCCCCCCCACACACACACACACACCAACACTTTCTACTTTGACCATGTTATCCCCACTACTCAACAGCTACTGAAGAACTGCACTAACTTTTTCCATGTTGGACATGGGGAAAAATAAAACAGTCCTTTATAACCTACAAGATATGCCTCCCTGCTTTCACTCAGGTACTTGCCACATTCCAGTCAATGCCAGATAGGTTTAAATATACAATGAGAACCATAGACCCAACAGGTATTGTGCATTTCATGTTATTTGCAATATTCCAAGTCATGCTCTTCCATAGTAACTGGCATTCTCTAACGTATTCCCAGTATTTTCATTTGGCCTAAGTAATATAATTCTACCCACAGGCTTCTGAAGGCTTCCCAGCATTCCTTATAATCTGCTTCTTGTTTGATTCAAGCCTTTCCATGAAATCAGAGAACATTTTATATTACAGTACAGTATATGTACCACATTTAACATTGTGTGGTATCATTTTAGTCTACTAATACATTGTTGACTAATTGTTCTGGAGCTGACTGCACTTGCAAGCAATTTTGCCATTTTTTATCAGGACTTTTGGCAGTTCATCCTGTTTTAGTTATTGAAAACTGGTAATCAGGAGAACACACTGAGCCGGGCTTGTTTACAGGTACAACCTGGGAGAGGGGAACAAAGCAGAAAAAAAGACATACCAGTAATAAATCAATGTTGCAATTAATTGCAACTCATACCACAAGGCAACTGAAGAAAGAGCACCATGGACAAACAAGATAAAAGCAACAAGTTGAGTATTTCATCAAATGAATGGGGAATGTTAAGTGAAGGGGAAAACAGGAGCAAGGGGAAGAAAAGGAGTCTCAATTGATATATATGAGGAGCCAAGAGGTAGTGAAGTGATGGGAAGTGTGGAGCTGGTCCCACAGTGATGGAAGATGACAGGCAAAGGCTCACTGGCCAGCAGAAGTATAGGGATCTGGAAAAGCAAAGGCAAGGATTCCTGAAGTAGAGGGAACAGGAGGCAGAGGGAACTATGGAGAGGAGTAATGAGAGGTAGGAAATGAATGGACCCAAACAGTACATCTAGTGACATGAGAGTAGAGGAAGGATAGATAATGATGAGTAAAGTGAGCAGCAATGAGTACGAGAGGGGATTGTTAGTGAAGTGACAGAAGAAGTCATAGAGGGTATCCAGTCTGGGAAGGGAGTGGAGGGGACAGAGTCTAGACCAGGTCTACATAGTCAAAGATCAGGAGCAACATTTTGCTAACAATCTTTTATTGCAGTACAAGACACCAAGTTTAGGTCAGAGCTTGGCAAGGATAGTGTTGAGGTGGTCAGTAGAGTTAAGCTTCTGCTAAGTCACATGCCGAGGTATTTGAAGAAACAATGCACTTTTTTAAGGGAAGCCATCTCAGGTGGAGAAGATGGGCACAGATGAGAGTTTGGTAAATTTGTGGCTGGTGTCAAAGGTCATGGACCCAGCTTTTTTAGTGAGGCAGAGGTGGTTTGAATGGGACCATCGAGAATATTGTTAAAATCATGCTGTAGGAACTTCTCTCTGTAGTGGAGGGGCCAGAAGTGTAAACATCTTTACTCATCTACAGACATGTGAATATGCCAGTTGGCACAAGCAGAAAGGAAGTCATTGAGGAAGATAGAGAAGAGTATGGGGACCAGGATGGACCCCTGCCTGGATGGGAAAAGGAGGTGATAGGAGACTATTAGCCTGAACTGACTATAGATGGCCTGTGAGGTAAGAACAGACCAGTCAACAGTAGGACCTGGGAGGCCAGTGCAGAACTCAGCTTATTCAGAAGGAGATGATGAGACACTGAGTCAAAGGCCTTGTCCAGATTGGATGAAGATGACTGATGTGATGTGACCCTGATCCATCCCTGAGAGGATGGCATCAGTTACATGCAGCAGGGAGGAGACAGTGGAGGGATCCTTCCTGAAGCTAGACTGGAAAAGAGCTAGGAAATCAAAAAATGAGAGGAAATCAGAGAGTCTATTGTAAACAAACTTGTCTTGCTTCTTGGCAGGAGAGGGGAAGTGGAGACAGACTCAAAGCAGTTGGAGGAGGAAATCCCCCCCTGTGGAGGGTATAACCTTGGCCAGCTTCCAGGACTGTGGACTGCACTGACAGAGAAGGAGGGCTGAATATGTAAGTCAGAGGAGATACAATGGTAGGAGCAGAGCTATGGAGAGGTTTGGGATCAAGTCCATCAGGGCTAAACTTGCTCAAGTTCAGAGTGTGAAGGGAAGTCAGGGTTTCCTAGATGGTAACAGGAGAGAGAGGAACCCCTGAGAGGACAGGGGAGAGGGAACATGGAGAAGAATATTGTTGGTAGGGAAGAGGCAGGAGAGCAAAAGTGGTGAAGAACTCATCAAAGTAAGAAGCAACAGCTGTGGGGACAGACAAGGTGAATCATTTGTCAGAAGAATGGAAGGGTTGGACTGGGTGGAAAGGTCAAAGAGGGAGTGAATTACCACCTGTTCACCCTGTTGTGCTCTACTATTTGGAGAAACCAGGACTGAAACATTTTAAAATGCTTTAATTACTAAGACCTTCTTAGTATTGCATTTGGGTTTTAAATGTGATTTTACTTGGATCTGATTTTTCTGATCATGGGCTTGCATGCCTCCCTGCTTTCTTTCATCTTGATACGTTTAGAGAAGAATGCTAACAAGGGTTTGCTTTGACCTATGTACGTGAAAGATCACACTATGTGATCTGATAGTATAGCTTAGAGGTTTGAATAACAAGCACTGAATGAGCTTGGTATATCCATCAGACTTGTGTTTGATTCTTACAACCTCTGCTTGCATACCGTGTGACTTGAACAAATCACTTAACCTCCACAGTGCTTCCTTATCACTTCTGAAAACAGATACTTGTTGCTAGTAGGTCTTACCTAGTTACTAAAGAATTAAAAAGTACTATAGGACAGAGCTTTGTTTTTTAAGCTATAAGCAAATTTATTGTTTATTACTTTTCTCTGGGCACATTTATAATCCGAATGTAGATTATGAAATAAACAGTATGTTATGTGGTGTAATTTAACAATATATGTTTTTGTTTCGATTTGTTTTAGCTAGTATTTCTGGACAGCTGGTATTGCATATTTTATCAAAATCTGCTTTGGTTTGCAAACCTTTCTTTTAATTAAACAAAATATAATGTCAAGTGTCTAATTTTAATGTGATGCATGGTAATTAGAAGAGCAGCAGAGGATTTGCTGTGGCCTGTGAAAGAGAAAGAGAAAGAGCACAGCACATACATTTGATCATATACTATAGCCTATCTATTCCAATAAAATGAAGGTATTTGTGTAAGATGTCAAACATCATGTGTTGTAATTTAACTTCTGAACCCTGGGAGATGCATGATGTATGCTTCTGGGTCAACAATCTATTTTCAGAATCAGATTGAGGGAGCTGTGATTATGGCAGCCTGGACTGGGAATGCTACTCAGTGCAGCACCATTCAGCCCAGGGAAGGAGGCTTCCAGGACCCAGTGTTACCATGGACCTGTCCCATTATGCCCAGATGTTTTCTTCCTTGTGAGGGTGGTACTTGTGTACAAGAGCAATACAATGTTCTAGGCCGACAGAAGCATAGACAGACATCAGGGGCTGTGGAAAGAAATAAAAATGGGTAAGAGTCACATTAACATTGCAATAATAGCTGAGAACTGTCTCACACCTGATGCCATGCATCCTCCACAGCAAGGCATGGGGGAGGAGGGCTAGTGGAGGATTTGTGCTTGGGTGAACCAAATGGAGGTACACCTCTTAGCTTGGGGACTAAGTGAATAGTAAAAGAGGATAAAAAACTATATAAAACAAGTACTAGCCAGAGCCGATAGGGCTGTGAAAAGCTACCAAGTGACCAAAGGTATAATGGTGTATAGAAATTATTCAACACCCAGGTGTAACTTGGCCATTTTTTTGGAGAAGTAGACTAGATTTTCAACATGGCCTTTTGGACCCCTCTTATGGATATGCCAGTGTCATTTTGTTCCTCTTGTCCTGAAAGGTGATTTCACAGAGCAAACACACTATTCTGTGCCACAGGTGCGAAAACACAGTTTGGGCAGGTTGAGGAAAATGACAGCTGTATTGTTTTGAAGGAGATGTGCAAACATGGCAATGTTAAAATGTGGAGCTAAAATATTAAAAATTGGTGACACTAGAGAATCATGAACGGACGCTGATAGCGCTGAACATTTTTTTGAATTTATCACCAAATGTGCAACATGAGTTTTATAGACCCCACCTTATGAACAGTGGCACTATCATTTCGTGAATCGGTCCTGAAAGGTAATTCCGGCAGTGACAGTGAAATCACCTTTCAGTACCGAGTAACAACATGAGAGTGACAGTTTTCATGAGCCAGGGTCCCAAGAACCCCATTTTGAAGATTTGGGGCACAAATTCTAAAAAATGACTGAGATATCAGCATAAGTTGAAAAATTCATTGAATGGCAGTATAGAATGCTTAGCTTTGATTCTTCAGTTCACAGTTGTGCTTCAAGAGTGCAGACGTGTCCCAGTCCAGAGAAGATGACAGTGCCAACTTCTGGAGGTAAGTATGGGGTAAGAGGGGATGTGGGAGGTAGGAGCTCAGTGAGAGGGTGGGAGGGACTGCAGCAATGATGAGGGACTATTTTCTGTTTTGCATGGAAAACACAACGATGAGGGACAGGGACCATTTTCTATTTTACAGAGGAAAAAAAAGAAAAGAAAACATTTTGGCACACTGGGGTGGGTTCCTAGTGTGCCACATGAATGGGGGGTCGTATAGGATGCTGACACAGGGATTGGGCTCCTTGCTATTGATCAGACCGTATCATACAAATCTACACTACTCTGAATAAGACCTGCAGGTTAATTACTGGAGCACCTAGGCTGACACACACCTGTCTACTGTATGCTAAAAGCGCTGGTAATTTGATCTCGACGGCGCCTCAAATATCTTACCTGTACCATTACAAAAAGACCCTCCTTGGGCTTTCCACCAGGATTGACCACCGTGACGCCGCCTGTCCCACTAGTTCATACTGGACCTCTGGGAAAACCTCTCTTGTTATCCCTAGAGCTAGGACCTCTCACGGCCAAAGAGCCTTCAGCTTTAGGACCCCTCCTGGTTCAACACACTGCCCCTCCATCTCCGAAGCTCCAACTATATCGTGCTTCAAAACTTCCTTACATAACCACCTTATTAACACCCGATGCTGTAACTGCCGCTAGTCAAAGCCGTAATCAATACTTATGACAAAGCTTATTACTAAGCTGCTAAGGACAACAAAACTCTGGTATTGTTTGCATCCATCCTACCTGTACCAGCTTGTTTGTATCTATGTCTTAATTTACTGTTATACTATGTGTTGTACTGCTATACTGTGTATTTTGGTTTGTCTTACTGTGACAAGGTACCTTTGTAAATGAGCCTATGGCTCAAAGGTTTTCAAACTGCTGTTTAAATAAAAAATAAAAAAAAAAATATTGGGAACATATTTGGGCACATTGGGGTACCCTCCCAGTGTCGCATGACTAAGGGAAGGGAGAACAGAAAAATCTTTGCTCACACTGGGGTGGGTTCCCAGTGTGCCAATTGAGTTTGTAGGGGCACAGAATGCCACAGAGCTGGCAGTTGATGTTGGAATGGCATTTGCCATTCACAACATGGCAGCACCTACAGAACTATGCAGGCACACAAATCATGTGCATGCACAGTTCATGCACCAGAATGTGCAATAACAGCCAACATAGTGTGCCCATTATTCCACAGCAGCCAATTGTGGCAGAGGGTTTTTGTTCTCTTGGCTTTTGGAAGGATACTTCAAAAGTCCAGTGGAAAGTGCCACGATCGGCCATTTTTAGAGCTACAGAGAGATCAGAAATTGCTGTAGGCTCTGCCCACAGCCCTAAAAATGGAAGCATGTTCACTGCCTGGAAATTATTACTTATATTAGACCAACATACACATTTTTCCTATGTTTTTAGATATTTTGAATGCCAACCACTCTAACAGTAGGCAGGTAGTTTATATACCTGGATTTGATAAAGAAAAAGAAAAACATATATAATCCAACTTGCAGAGGTGTACCTCTCAAACATTTTCAGTTATTGCAAGAGAATTATAAGCTCAAATAAACTCTTAGAGAGATGTTCTATGTACAATATTTAGAGCTGCTGCTACCTGGAAGAACATTGAAAAATAATAGTTATAAAAATTCAGCCTTGATGTCATATTTGCTATATTTCCATTCCTGTCATTCATTTCATTAGGACCATTTGCATAAACATGAATTGTTGTCCTTTGGAGTGCATCTGTGTCTGCACTTATTCCCCACTTAAGGTCATTATTGTCTGTGTGTGATAGCACAGCTGAAGCCATGGCAACAGAATGTGATGTCACAAGCAGAGTATTATGACGTTGAGGGTAGATTGCTCAAAAGAAGCTAAACTCTTATGGGTTGAAATCCATTATAATGCAAATATCCTCAGTAATAACTAGTAGGGAGTAGCCAAATGCAAAAATATGTGAAGCCAGCAAGGATGTAACATACAGTAGCATCTTGCAATATTACATCAGAGGGCTGCAGTATGCTGCAGGGAACAGTGCAACTCAACAAAAAGTAAGCCTTTTGTCATGTAGTATTTTGTGACATGTCATTTATTGCTAAGGTGCTGTGGTTGCATTGTGGCTGGCTCCACACTGTTTGGACTAAAATCTGAGCAGTACATAAATATTATGGGCTGGATTTTCAGATCTGCATTGGGGACTCACAGCATGATCAAGCTGCATTATGTTTCATCCTCAATTCAGGAGGAAACATTTCAGGAGGAAAGATGGCTGCTGTGATGAGCTAACCATCTACAGCACTAGCTTATTGAAGCAATAACGACTGAGAAGTCAGTCATTTCTGAGGGTCTAATGACCAGTTCAAGGGATGGGTGGCCCAAGGCACAGATGAAGGCCACATCCCTCCAGCGGTCATTAATCTAATGAAATGACTGGCTTTGAGGTTGTTATGTAACAATAATACCCTCAGGGTGGGTGGTATTGGGCTGTACCAGAGAGCCCAGGGGCATAATGATGTCTGACACCACAGGTGGAGGGCCTTATAGCCCCATGAAGGTTTGCTATAGCCCAATACCGCCCACCCTGGAGGGTATTATTGCACTTAGAAAATGGGCACTTAAAAAAAATTAAAAATGATTAATAAAACATTAGTTCAAGCCAAGTTTTGTGATTTAATAGTTCATCAGCCTGCATTAGAATGAAGGACTTTTGTTTTACTGGAGACTGTAGTTTAAAATAAGCCAGGTGTAGTAGTCACTGCCCCACTGCAGACTGTTTCAGTTTCTTCAATTGCCCAACCTCGCCATCGTCTTGCAAGAGTTTTGTTCCCCACTCCACATTTTTTGTTTTATTTTCATTTGAGAGATTACATTTCTTTGTGTCCTGCTCCTTTTAACATTGGAGCCAGGAGCTGTTGCAGTTGCAACTGGGGAAGAACATGTCGTCTATAATGATGTGAGCAGTTTGGGAGAGTGACCATGGTTGGGGAGGTGGTTGTTTACTTCAGGCAGCAGGTGAGACTGAGAAAGTTATCCTGCTATGGACACATTTTAAAGTACTGCAGAAACTTGAGTTGGGGTTGCGTGAAGGAGTTGTTCATCACTTCACTGTCTGTGTGTGTGTGTGTGGTTAGTGGAGGGACCACCATTGGCCAGGACATGGTAAGAGAGTGAGGTGACAGTAGGATTCATGATGGTATCTGACAGTGCAATGTTAACTTTCAATTCTGTTTTTTTTTTTTTACATTTTAAATTAAAACTACAATCTGGGTGTTCCATGAAGTAGCGGTGGTAGTTGTGAGAGCAGCCAGGTGATTTGAGATCAGGATTGATTACAGCAGAGCTGAGTACTTCTTTAAAACAAAAGTAAGTTTGAAAAACGTTTTTTTTGCTGTGTGTGTGTGTGTGTGTGAGTGTATGTGTATGTGTGTGTGTGTGTACACTGTGCTGGAAGGTTGGTCACTCGATAAGTGAGTGGAAAAATGGCAAGCTGACCAGTTTGAAAATTCAGGATGCCCAATGATACACTAAGTAATGGGACACTCTGAATCTGCACTTCTTGTTCGCCAGCTTTTATAGAAAAATAAATGCATGCATGACCATAGCTTTAAGCCAATCAGCATGCTTTATTTTTCAAACCCATTTTCTAATGCAAATATATGTCTAATTGCAATAACATCTTTCATTATTTTTAGTTTTCTTTAGGTTTTAGCTGTGTATCATGATCCGTGCATGCCACACAGCATCAGTTGTAGTTGGATCGGTCATTCCTAGAAAGTTAATGACCGATTCAGTATTCACTCAGGAGCCTTGAAAGGCTCATGAATAATTAATTTAACTTATAATTATTGTTTTTTGTTTTGTATAATTTGGCATGTTTGGGAGAGAGGTTTCAGTGTGATTGCTGTGTGAGTGGGTCTTTATCGTTTTATGTGGGTGAGAGAGGGTGAGTGGGTGTATGTGATTTTGGTTGTTGTTTGTGTTTTTTGTAGACTGTGGTTAGTGGGTTGGTGGCATGGGGCTTTAAGTGTTTTATGCAAATTCAGTTTGCAGTGATGTGTAGGATCGCTAGGAGCACACTGTATCTCCTACTCCACTGACCAGCATCTTGAATCCATCACTTCTGTGTGCCCCCTGGACCCTGCAGTGGCTTTACTCTGCTGTGGAGAAGAGGACATAGGTAGAACTCTGAGTCACTGATATCAATTTAAGTTAGGGATGAGGAAGCAGAGAGTAGGATAAGGATAGGTGAAACTCCTGGGTTTAAATGAGCTTCTGAATTGTCATCAGAGAGGGTATCTATAAGGCCCACCTGCATGGCCCATTCCCTTCAGACAATTCTTTGTAATACTAGGTTCCTCAGGAATAATGTTGGATTTTATCACAGAATCACCAGTTGATCTGGTATGCATTACTGAGACCTGGTTGGAATACGGCTCTGACCCTATGCTAGAGGCTACTTTCTCATCTGGGCCTTTGGTGGTACACTGCATGAGACTGAAGTATGGGGGGCAATTGCATTGGTTCTGGTTTGAGGTTGTGGCATACCCTCAGGGAGTTGCTAGGTCATTGGGATGTGTGACTGTGAAAGGAGATGCAGGTGTGGTTGCAGAATCCTTCTCATGTACCCACCTCTGGGGTGATAGTCTGGTTTCCTACAGGAATTTGGGGTGGTTCATGGCCAGACTAACATTGGAACACTCTAGATGGCTGATGTTTTTTTATTTCAGTTTCTGGGTTGATGATGATTACCTTGCACTGAGCAGGTTTTCTTTCAGCATATGACTGTGCTGGGCTTCAAACAGGTACTGTAGTTACCTCTGCAACTCATCAATTCAGCCATGCATTGCACCTAGTTTTTCACTGGAGCTCAATGTTTTAACATTGAGGTTGATCTGATTGCATGGTTAAATCATCATGTCATGAACTTTCTTATCAGGCCTCCACAAAAGAGAACTACCCCATATGTAGGGTTCATTCAGTGCTGGCCTTTCATAATCTGGTGCCCTCTGGGCTTCTATCAGTGCTGAGCTGTTCATGTCTACTGCAGGAATGTGCTAAGTGAGCTGAGGCTGCAGGGGGAGGGCTATGACATGGCCATTGCATCAGCTATTACCTCTCTTCACCAGTTCATGTACACCCTAGAGCCTCCCATCTGAAAACCCCATGTGTAATGGGAAGCTGAGATGGTTGAAGGACAAAGGGCAGAGGTTGGAGCATTTTGGAGGAGATTGGGGTTACAATATGATAGATTTATCATAAGAGCCAATTATAAGTAATATTAGGATGCAGTCACACTGAGAAAGGCAGAATTGCTTTCTCAAGTGATGACTGCAGGAAGAAACAAACCCACTCAGCTCTTCCACACTGTGGACAGACTGCTGCACCCACCCTGCCTACATTATGGTGGGGCATTGACACAAGTGAGATATGAGGAATTTGGTTTGCTTTTCATTGATAGGGCATCCTCAGTTCAATTGATGGTCTCCACAAGTGGGCTATAATGGTCTAGCATGGCCCATTTGATAATTGGGGAGGCCTTCTATCAACCTGGTCTGTTTTCTCAACTCCAATTGGAGAGATTTTCTATTTCATGTCAGAGCTGTGCCCAGCTATCTGTTAAATGGACTTGGGACCAGTCTGACTGATCATGGACTTCTGGGTGATGATTGAGGAGATAGCCAGTGTTTCTCATTGGGAATGTATTTTCTGTCACCCTGAAAAGGTCAGTAAAGCCGCTCCTGAGAAAAACAAACATTGCTGGAACCAGACATTTTGTTCAGCTATATAGCTTTTCAGAACCTTACCTTCTATCGAAGGTGATCAAGAAGGTAGTGGGGATGCAGCTAGCAGCTTATTTGAAGAACTTTTCCATCAATTAGACTTTCCAGTAAGGATTCAGGTGCATCGCAGCACAGAAGCAGCACTCCTCATGGTGCAAGGTGATCTTCTCTTAGTGAGAGATAAATGGGAGCGTTCTATTCTGGTTTTCCTCTGTCTCTCTGCAGCTTTTTATACCACACACCATGGGATTTTTATAACTCTGGTAAAGGGATTTGCTAGGACTTAGGCACTGTGTTGATGTGACCTGAGTCCTTCATTTCAGGTAGGGAGCAGCAGGTAGCAGTGAGGATTTTTACTCAAACCCCTTTGCCTTGAACTGTAGGGTTCCTCAAGATTTGATCTTTTTGTTTTTCTTAATTTCTTTTCCGTCTGGTAATGGCCTGTGGAGCCTATCTCAGGCATCCTGCCTGTTCCTGCCCACCTGAGGGCCTCTCTACCCTAAGCCTCCTCTCTCCCCCTCCGCAGCCAGTACCCCTGGCTTAACCCCTCTGGGGTGGGGCCACCCCTCCTCATTGGGCACTCTTAGGAGACAGACCCTGGCTGCATGTGAGGGGCCCGAGTGGAGGAACTGGAAGGCCGGGAGAGATGGATCCAGCAGTGGGCATGGGAATCAGGTGCCTTTGCCTACCCTCACAGAGCTGGGTCTTTCCTTGTTCTGGTGAGCTCCCGTCCTCCCTTCCTCCCTCTTGTGTGTGCACTCCTGATGTCATAGCACATGGCAACTGTGCCAACGTGAGCCCTGCTGCTGCATGTACTGTCCGTGTTCTGCAGTGCCCCAATCTCCACCAGAAATGCTGGAACACCAGACAAACTCCAGCCCTCCCCTGAAAGGAGTGCAGCCCAGCAGGTGCTCAATCCTTGACTTCCCTCAGACACCCAGGCCAAAGCTCACTCCTGAGCGTGGGTCGCTGGCATGGTGTGAGGTGTGGCTTCCAGCACCTCAACCCTCAGTGTCACTGAGCCAGCTCAAGATTTTATCTTGTCACCATTTTTGTGGTATACGGTACACTGCAGTTATGAGACATCATTCATCAATATAGTCTGCAGTTTCATTGATATGCTGATGATACTCAGCTATATCTGTCTTTACTCCTGGGGAGAGGACTGCTGTTGATGTACTGAATAGGCGCTTGTTTGACATCAGTGACTTAGTGGCCTCCAGTTGGCTTAAGCTGAACCCAGACAAGACTGGAACTGCTACTAATGGATGAACGTGGATGAAGTATGGTAGATGTGGGATTTCTGGCATCAGATTATGTCTTGATGCCCCCTCTCTACTGAATGGGACAGGGTGACACATTAGAGTGTTATCATGGATTGCACGCTGACATTAGAACATCAGGTTGACTGTAGTACATGGTGGATTTTTCAGTCTTAGAAATATCACCTGGATTGAGCTTTATCAATTAAATTTAAGATAGCTGTCGCTAGCCTTGCTTGTAGATCAGAAAGCAGCTAACTAAAAGAAGCTACATGTTCTTATTAATTTAACACTTATAACTCAGCAGGAGTCAGTGTCTGTTGAGTTTAACAAACAGATACTTTATTAGAAGTAGAAGGGCCTTATTTAGAGTTTAAAAAAGAAAGAAAAGAAAGAAAGTCAGTGTGTGTTCTGTGCTGGGAAGGGTTCTGTATCAGTTTACTTTGCTAAACCAGTAGGAGGAGAGTTTAATCAGGTGTGGCTTAGACACTATAAAAGCAGGTGACTCAAATTACAACTTCCTGTTGCTAGCCTTTTTCTTACTAATTGCCCTCCATCCCACCCTAAGCCAGTTCTACTTTTATAGCCACTGGATTTGACTGTCAACAGGAACTTCCTGTTTGGCAGTAGGAAGGAAGGATCATAGAGAAACATTGGTTTTGTCAACCCTAAAGGAAAAAAGTAGCTCACCCCCAGCTGCTAGTGGTCTGACACTGAGCGAGGAAGAAGGAGGCTACTGAAGAATATAGGAAGTTACTGTCCCAGAACAGGAAGGGTGAGAGTTGTAAGGAGAGGAGAGAGTAATCATACAGAGAAACAGGACAGGGGACACAAAATAAGACATGATAGGAGTGATGCAGCGCAATGGCTGTGGGCGGCAGTGTTCCGGGAGACATTCTGGAGGCTGCGATGCTGCCCTATTTGCAAGCACCTCTCTGGTCTGAGGGAGGAGGTTGCCCGTCTACAGGCTAACCTGGCTAGGACTCGTGAAACCTCCTCCCCAGCCAGGGTCCACCAGGGCCAATGCCACTACCTCAGAGGTTGCCAATAAAGAGGAGAGGCTGGACCAGGGTGGGCTCAGGGAGAGAGGGTGGTAGAACAGAGTTGCATCCCTCCAGCTGTACCTCTCCACAATTCATTTGCTCTTCTGGTGGATAGTGGTTCCTCTACGGAGGCACCTGCAGTGGAGACCAAGGAGGATGCTGGGAACCTTCACAAAGGAGACCCACAGGAGGGTGGCATGAGACCCCACGGGAAGTAAACAACTCCTGGTGGGGACTCAATCACTAGGGGGTAGAAATGGGGAGGAAGGGAGAGGGAGGTAAGGTGCCTGCCCTGGCACCACGGCTTGGAGGGACAGGAAGCGAATCCTCAGGATCGTGGGGAGCAGCTGCACGAGGGAGGGAGCTGGATGTTATTGTCCACATAGGGACAAATGATCTGGCTAGGAATGGGATCAGAGCAGTGCAAGAGGAGTTTGTAGAGTTGGGGGGCTCTTAGACAAGTAGCACATACAGTAACATTCTCGGAGGTGCTGCCTGTCTATGGCAAGGGTGATGCTAGGGTACTGCTCACCAGGGAATTCAATGAATGGTTGAAAACTGGTGTGGAGCTCAGGGTTTTGGCTTCATTGGGGACTGGGAGTCACCTGGAGGGATGCAGACCTATACTGGCGCTGATGGTCTGCATCTGTCCGGGGGAACCAGGATCCTAGCTGAGAGGTTTAAATGCTTCATTGGCAAGCATTTAAACTAGCCAAGGGGAGGCACTGAAAAGAAGCTGGAAATCCCAGCCTCCCCAACAAACAACAGTAATTAGTGAGGTAAACACCAAGGTACAGAAGTCATTAGGGAGCAGGCCAGAAGAAAATGTAAAAAGGCAAAGGAAGTAAGGACAGGAATGGGGCTAATGGGGTAAGGCCAACAAAAAGTGGAGGGTGATGAGTACCAATGCCCATAGTCTGTGTAACAAGCCCCTGAACTAGTGGCCTTGATGGAAGAGGGTTGCCTGGATATTGTGGCAGTCACAGAAACATGGTACACAGAGAACCATGACTGGGATGTCAACATACCAGGATACACAATCTACAGGAGGGACGGGGAGGGTAAAAGGAGGAGGAGTAGCTCTTTATGTAAAGGAAGGGATCAAAGCAACAGAGCTAAAGAGTAAACAGGGAGCAGATGAGACACTCTGGGTCACCCTGGAGACAGGAAATGGCACCACAATCTGCATGGGGTTGTATACAAACCCCATCTCCAGGGAGGAATGGACAAGGAAATGATAGAAGGCTTCCTTAGAATGGCTGAAAAAGGGAGATATTGTTGATGGGGACCTGAATATGCCAGATGTTAACTGGAGCACCTTTGCTGCAGGCACATCCAAGAGCAGGGTCATTTTGATGCCCTACAGGGGCATGCCTCAGACAGCTAGTACTGTAGCCCACTTGGGAGGGAGCAATCTTAGACCTGGTACTCTCAAATGGGGACGGAGAAAGAATCTCAGATTTAAGTGGTAGCCATCTGGGAACAAGCGACCACCAAACTGTGGTTCATGATAAACACAGCCATACAATCAAGCCATACAAAAGCAAGAGTATTGGACTTTAGGAGGGCTGACTTTGGGAAAATGAGAGAGTGCCTCAGAAAAGCACTAGCAAACAGGCAAGAAGGAGGGGTGGGGAACAATGGAGAGTAATCAAAACAGCCATCACAGAGGCATCAAGCCTTTGTGTAAAGCAAATCAACAAAACACAACGAAGGAAAAACTGCTATGGTTCTCAAAAGAGGTGACAGGGAAGGTTAAGGAGAAAAGGATAGCATTCAGGAAATATAAGGAAACACAGAAGGAGAAGGACAGAGAACTTTATCAGTTAAAGCAGAAAGAGGCTGGGAAGGCAGTCAGAATAGCAAAGGCCCAAACCGAGGAAAGACTAACCAACTCTGTTAAGGGGATAAGACCTTTTATAGGTACATTAGGGAGGAAGAAAGACCAAAGTAGGGATACTGAAGCTTTATAAAGGGAGGTAATGTGGGTAGAGGTGACAATGAAAATCAGGGATACTGAACGAATATTTCTGCTCAGTATTCACAAAGGAAGAGGAGGAGAGGTACCTAAACCAAACAAGAGAAACACTCTGAAGATGAGGGTCGATACCAGTCCATTTACAGAAGAAAGGGTTCTGAAAGAACTAATAAAACTGAAGGTGGACAAAGCAATGGGGCCTGATGGGATTCACCCAAGAATTCTAAAAGATCTAGGTAGAACTAATGACACAGCTGACTCTCTCTTTAACAAATCATGGAAGGATGGAGTGGTACCTGAGGACTGGAGGAGGGAGGATGTGATTCCTCTTCATAAAAGTGGGAGCAGGACAGAGGCAGAAAACTACAGACCAGTTAGTTTGACCTCAGTGGTAGGTAAAATGATGGAATCACTTCTGAAGGAAAGAATTGTTGAGTACCTAGAGGCCAGTGGGGCACAGGATCCAAGACAGCATGGATTCACGATAGGAAGGTCATGTCAGACGAATCTAATAGTTTCTTTGACTGGGTGACCAAAGTAGTAGACCAGGCAGGGGCTGTGGACATGGCTTACCTCAGATTTTAGCAAGGCATTTGATACAGTCCCACACAAAAGATTAATACACAAGTTAGCCAGCCTTGGAGGGTCCCAAGGTGGTAGCATGGATAAAAAATTGGCTAGACAACAGGATGCAAAGGGTAGTAGTAAATGGAGTCCACAGTGAAGAAAGGAGGGTTACTAGCAGGGTACCGCAGGATCTAGTACTGGGACCAGTCCTTTTAATGTCTTTATAAGTGACATTGCAGAGGAACTGGAAGGAAACGTATGTCTCTTTGCAGATGACACAAAGATCTGCAACAGGGTTGATACAAAAGATGGAGTGGAAAGGATGAGAAGGGACTTGGCAAGGTTGGAGGAATGGTCAAATGTATGGCAGCTCAGATTCAATGCAAAGAAGTGCAGAGGTAATGCACCTGGAAACAAAACCCAGGGCAAGAGTACACAATGGGGGTGAGATACTGACAACAGTAAAATGGAAAGGGACCTGGGGATAATTATATCAGATGACCTAAAGGTGGGCAAGCAATGTGAGAAGGCAGTAAGGAAGGCTGGGGGATATTGGGATGCATAGGTATAGGCATCAATAGTAGAAAACAGGAAGTTGTTATCCCTCTGTACAGACAGTTGGTGAGACCCCATCTGAGTACTGTGTGCAGTTCTGGAGACTCACCTCTGCAAAGACATAGACAAAGTGGAGGCTGTCCAGAGGAGGGCAACCAAAATGGTGCAGGGTTTGCTCCAGAAGACATACGAAGAAAGACTAAAGGAGCTTAATATGTATACCCTTGAGGAAAGGAGGAGAGAGGGACATGATAGAAACTTTCAAGTACCTCAAGGAATCAACAAAGTCCAAGAGGGTGGCATCTTTCAGAAAAGAGATGTGCAAGAACAAGGGGGCACAATTTGAAGATAGAGAGGGACGGCTCAGAGGTAATGTGAGGAAGTATTTTTTCACAGAGGGTTGTGGATCGTGGAACAGCCTCCTGAGGAGGTCGTGGAATCAAGAACAGTGGGGAATTCAAGAATGCATGGGACCATAAGGCAGTCCTAGTTGGGGGTAGGGGAAGTAAGCTGTTGGTTAACTAGGATCTGCAGCTTATCTGTTAGGTAGGAAAATGGGCAAACTAGGTGGGCCAAGCGGTCCTTATCTGCCGTCAAATTCTATGTTTCTATTTGAGGACCTAATGACACTGGCATCTTCCTTCATGACATCTAGAACAGATTATTGCAATGTTCTTTCCTTTTGGTTATCTGGAGCATTGATGTGATGCTGCTGCTCACTTCCAGCATATAGTGGTGATCACACAAAAGTTTTCAATTACCTTCAAATGCTGCAGTAAATGAGGCAATCACATTGCAGCAACCTCTATTGTCTTCAATTGTAATTTGATCCAATTATCTCAAGGTGCATTAAGGTATACTGCAGAATGCAACTTCTTCGTTATTACCACTGTATCACTTCTGTTTTGATGATGTTGCACTGGATGCTTGAGAAATGACTGCCTGTGATGTGGCGTATCTCTTGAATGATAGGTTTGTGAATATACAAATCCCCACACAACTTTGGCCATGGATACCTGAAAAGACTCCTTTACCCATATGCTCCTAACCTCCATTATTATTCCTTGGAGGAGCATTTCCCTAAAATTCCCAGTCCCACCTTAAAATATAAGGTACAAGCCATTTCGTTATTTGTGCATATTCTGTGGAATTAGTTACCACAGAATCTGAGGATACCCCATGGAAATTTTCAAGAAGAGGTTGAAATGCCACGTATTCTCTCTTGGATTCCTTCTTATTATGTGACAGCCCGATATTCTGCCAACATTAACTATTGTACTAGCTATTTGTGATCTTTTAAGATCTTCTTAGCCATAACTGGAATTAAAAATGTTGTGCTTTTGTCTGTATATTTTGTGATGTCCAGAGTCTGCAGAAGTGGACACATAAGTAACTACTACCACTATTCAATGATTCTGGCCATGGTAAACCATCTAAAAGTAGGGTTACCACCTTTTAAGAAAGCAAAGTAAGGGGCATTTCTTACTGAAACATGATTTTCCTCAGGACAATATGTAACTCTCGACCAATACAACAGTTTTTTTTCACTAAATAAGCAGAATTAAGACTAAGTGTTGCAGGTTTTCAGTTGTTTCTAGTATTTCTTATCATTTATGGTATTTTAATAAGGTATTATAGTTTTACAACATTTAGAGGAAATAAGAAAATATTTGTTCTACTATGATGTCAGGACAAGTAACATTTTTCATGTTCTTTCTTAGGACACAGCTGCCCAAATCAGGATTGTCCTGCAAAATAGGGACAGGTGGTAACCCTATCTAAAGATGATCTAGCTTATGCACCCCATCTGCCACAAGCTGTGGCAAATTTGACCTTCTAGTGACATGTATCAATCTTTGACACATATCTCATTATTTTGCTGTAAAGTGATGTCTACTGCCATACAGTACATACAGCAAAAACGCTTAAAATAGCATTCAAGCTTTTGGGCCATTTATACTACTGCAGGTTCACTGGAAATGTTTGAGTTGTGCTAGTGACAGAAGAATGAAAAATCCAGCAATAAGTGATTCAGAGTTACCCTACATGTATGAACCTCTCTTTAATATTAAAATGTTTTAGGCTTGCCCACCATTCTTCTTTTTACAGTGAAGTGCTAAAGTACTATGCATATATAGTACATGAAAATGCACACAATGTACATTTTTGTAACTTCAGGAGACATCTTTGGAGTATCCAGGCTGTAAATTTATCTGCAGAGATAGCCTAATTACATTGGACACCTGGCTTACATTCGGTACTGCTTCTACCCTAATTTTACTGCTGTAGTGCTTATAGCACTGTGGGGGGTTCGCGTGATGATTATGGTGATACAGGGAGCCAGTTACTGTGGTGAAATCTCAATGTGTTAACTCCATTTAACAGTTCACTGTGCTGCTGACTAGACTGCAATGCCTTCTCATAAAGAATAGAGATCAATCAATGTACTAATTAACAGTTTTGCTCTGCATACATATGCAGGTAATATGCCTTTCTACTTATCCTATGCCTCTCTTCCTCAATGCACCTTACACGTTATGTTTCAGTAGACCTTTGATGTGTGCCACTGAAACTAAGGAAAATGAGTGTACAGTAGTAAGAACTTTGCAAATTATCTAATACACATATTTTCTTAGGGATTAACACTTGATTCATCACCGGTGAAACTGTATGATAAATTAAACTATATGATCAGCAATTGTAAATCTTTTGAATGGAAATAACCAAAACTATTTTAAAACAGTGCATTGCAAGGGAAATTAGGTAACTAGGGTTTGACCTCAGTGATATAGGTGCAAGGCAATGAACAAAAGCTTATGGAAGTAGCCTTAATGTCATCAATATCCACCACATTCTGGGCAAGCAATCACATGTTTTGTTATTGTGGTCCCTGACTTATTGGAATATCATAGTCAATAACATAAAGAATAAATATAATTGTGGTTGGCTTCCAGTAATAAAACATACAGATATCTACATCTTAATTTTGTGCCAGCAGTGAATAATGCCAACTGTATTTTTGTTGTTTTTTTTTTCATGCAAAGGAAGTTTTAGCAATTTCCTGCAAGGTTGGATAAACATGCACTCTACCCAAGCTGGAAAAACCTACCAGTCAACATTGTCTCTGTATTTCTTCTTCTTATTTTAAAAACTAATTGACTCTCTGAAAATAATACTATTTTTGAAACAAAATCAGCTGTTAGTTGTATAAATCACTTTGTTTTTGTTGATTAGAAGATGTTCTACCTGACAAAGAATCAGACAAGGTATGAGGTTAACAAGAGTGTTTAGTCTAAAGGTGTGCATATGTAGTTCTAGCCACTCTACATCCATTAAGCACTGGGTCCTACAGTAAATAATTTTAAGATCACATCAAACCAAGAAGAACCCATTAACATTGGTTAGTTAAGCCTTTTGTGGTGTCATAGTGCATGATGTCACAATGAGGATATGGTGCAAAGAAAATTCCCATAGAAATTCCAGCATACAGATATAATAGTGTTCTATACTACTCTTTGAACAATCTAATAATCAGTGAACATCCAGGGTTCAATGTGAAAATTGAATTATACAATAGTGATCACCAAACTGGTGCATTTTAATAGCAAGAGCTACTATAGGTGCGCCCTAGCCAATCCATGGAAAGATGGGAAAATGTTAGGCCAACCTTACTGAAATTACAGGGAAAGGCCCCGAATTACTCCCTCTATGCTCAATTTAAATGGTAATATCACCACAAGTTAAAGATGCCATGGCTAATGCTTTCAACATGGCCTTTACAGACCTCAGTTATGTGTTTCCTCCAACTTTCTTTGATCCCTCACTGGATGCACGTAGACCTGGCAAAGCATTTTCAATGCAGGTGCACCCGCCATTCTACTTTAAAGCTCTCTCTGAGATTTCAGGTAAAAAGTACCTACTCAAGGGTTTGGAAAGGTCCAGATCTGGTTGTGACTCCTGGATCTGAAACTCCTTGCCCTCACCATTGACAAAGTCCTGACCCCTCTCTAAAATCCTTAACAGAGCCCTCATGCTCTCACAGTTCCTCCAAATGGAAATCTGCTGTGTGACACCTTTCCACAAAAAGTGGTGATGAGTCTATTACTAGCAACTAGACCCATCTCCATACCCCCAAATCCCTGGAGAGAATAGTTGCAGACCAGCTTGCTGACTACCTTGCAAAATACAATCTTCAATGCACTGAGCAGCCGCGCCTTTGTAAGAGCACAGCACCACCAATGCTGTCCTTGACTTCACCTCATATATCCACAATGACTTGGACCTGGGTCATCTTGTGATTACCACCTTCATCGATTTGAGAAAGGTGTTTGATACATAAACCACTCCTGCTGATTGAACAATTATCCTGCTTAAGATCCTCGACTGACACTACGGTCCTCCCAAAGCTACCTCAGTGATTGAACCCAACAGGTTAGAATTGGTGAATCCCTCTCGACTTCCATACTGGTCCAACTCTGGAGTCCCATAGGATCAAGTTTTGGGTCCCAGCTTTTCAGTATTTTTTAAACAATCTTCCATCCTCCTGCCCTGGTAGAATTCTTCTGTATCCAGACGATGCAGTGATCTTTACTTCCACCCTGATCCATCCTTCTTTAGTTGCAACTGCAAAGAAGCTTTATGGAACTTGAGACATGGTTTAAATCCTATGAACTCATTCTTAACTACAAAAAAACAAAACTATAATGTTTCTGGTACCCAACAAACATACAAAACAAAGGCTTATCTATCATAACCAGTGATTGAGGTGATGCTGGAGCAAGTTCACCTGTTCAAATACCTGGGGTGACCTTGACTGCAATCTAGCTTACTCTGAGCACATCAATAATATTTCAAAAATAGTGAATACCGGATTGGTCTGCTGTACAGACATAGAAATTGCCTCATGGCTGGAGCCCTAAGGTTGCAATTCAGAGCTCAGTTACCTCAATAATCAACTACATGTTAGTAATTTATGGAGCTGCCACTGACATTGCACTCTGATGCATTACCATAGCATTAAACAAGGCCTGTTGTCTTCTGACCTCTGCCCCTCTCCTTACGCACACCTGCTATCTATGAACAAGCTAACTGACTCCAACTATCTGGCAGACTATGCTATGAAATGTCATCTTATCCAAAAAGCTATGTTGGCTCTACTACCTTTAGGAATTGTGACTCTGCTGATCCCTCATGGAGGTTCCTTCCAAACCAGAAGCAAAGAAACACTTACTTTTTCTGTCCCCTAGATTCACTTCCCAAGGACTACGTTCCTTTGCATCCAGAGCATCATCTTGGCAGAACTTTCTTCCTCCAGAAGTTACTATTAATATCATTTTGGTCTCTTTTAAGTGGAATCTTCAATATCTCATCACCATGGCCTCCTGTGATTGCTTCTCCTAACCTAGCCTATCCTCCTCTCTTGCCTTCCAATAACATCTCCCTTCCCTCTCATACCTTTCGCTCTTCCTCCTCCTGGCATCCTCAGCCTCTTGCACCAATTTCTCTCATTCACCTCCTCCAATTCCCTCCTTCATCCCTCCCCTGCCAATGCTCTTTAGATTTTGCTCTCCCCCATGACCTCTCCTCTACCACCTTTTGTGTCTGCCTTCTGACCCATCCCACCTGTAACCTTCTCATTTCTCCTTATTCTTCACCTCCTAAATATTTATTAAATATGTGACTTGATGTATGTTGCCAACCAATTATGTGTACCTGACTATGTCTCTGGCTGCCTTGACTTGTCTTAATTGTATGATGTGTGCCCTTGATTGTGTTTTGTCTTCTCGAAATCATCTGATGTAACCTTTGTTAAAGCGCCTTGGCTCAAGGTGTTTTCTGAAATCTTAATAAAAAATACAAAATAAATAGATAAAAATAACAGCTTGTTGTCTTCTTAGCTCCTTATATAATAGCAGTGCTGTAATATTAGTGAACAATGAAAGCTTAGAAACACGCTCCTGCCTCCTTGAAAATATCTTACTTTTACAAGGCAGATTGATAGATTTTGAACAACGGCCCCCACCCCAAAGCACCAACAAACAATCCTGAATTATAAAAATGGGACCCACTAACTGGGTGTGGAGACTTTTGAAAAGCCTGAAGAAAAAACAATAGGGTCACCAGAGGCTACGTTGCACTTTCTGTGTTTGCTTTGGTAACTACCTCGATATGCACATGTAATTGTGATTTTGTTCATGATTTAATAAATTATTTTTTAACCTGCTGCTTGGTGCCATTTTTGTCTGGTGGAGGCACAGCTGGGCTCCGGTGGCTGCTGTGCTGAGCCTGACAAACCATCTCCCTGTCCTTTTGATTGAGTCTTCCTGACTGGCAAGTTAAGGTGTGAGGGCGATTATTAGTACATCCTGCCAGAAGGATCTGTAGCATCTGTTGTACTGTGACTATTTAAAAAGCCTGCTCCTCTTGCTTCTCTTTCTTAGCCCACAGTTGTATACCCCAATGCAGTGTTAAGTGTGGGATAAATATTACTAGCACACCCTGTGTCATAAATTTTCATTTGTTTAGTTTAATTAGACCACAATAATCATACAGTAATGCCATAAGAGAGGAGGTGTCCCTGAAAAATAAGCATGTCTCCATAGTGTACATAATATGTTTGTTCCTACACTCAAGGTTCAATTACACCTTCTGTAAGGCATTGATTAGATCATTATTCACAGCACAAAAGGATACTGTCAGCCACAAACTGCAGTTGCTTATTAATGTGCAAAGTGTTTGTGCAAAAATATTAAAAGAAAAGCACCTTACAGATAAGTGTTTCAGTAAGTCTATTTGGATTCATGATCCAGATTATTGTCAGCGAAATGGCAGGAGAAATCACTATTTGTGCATCATTGCCATTTTATGGCGGTCGCTAAAACTAAACTAGCTATACTTATTGTCGACTTTTGCAGTCACAATTTTGTGGTGCTATTATAATGGGTAACCCTTCCAGACAACTCCTCATCCAGATTCCTAAACCAAACAGAATTTGAGAATGAGAGCATTTCACTTTCAAGCACCTTATATCCAGAACAACCTTGTATCCTAGGAGAGGAAATTAACCATCAAAATTTTATTTAATATACCACATCACTGGAATTTATATAGTGTCTTTCATGCACAATAAACACAACTTTCCCTGAAGAATGTCAGAATACTAACACCTCTGTGCTGGAAAAGAAAGAGTATTGGATGCTTAGAACAGTCTCCCTGTGGAGGTGGTGTGGGCAAAAACAGTGAGAATTCAAAATGCATGGGATAGACATAACAGTACTCTACAATAAGGAATAGAGGGTAAGCCACAGATCAACTAGGGTCTGCAGTAATTCATTAGGTAGGGAAAAGGGCGAGACTAGGTGGGCCACACAGTTCTTATCTGCTGTCACCTTCTGTATATCTATGTGTATCTGTGAAAACAGCAGTCATTCTGTGTCAGCACATTAGATAACACCTTACGTTCTCTCAACTCAGATGTAATCTGGCAAGTGTTAAACCAGAATAATCTGTCAGTGCATTAGAAAATGGGGTATATTTTATCAGCACGGGGTCATAATGTCATGGTTAAAACTGCACACATCAACAATGCTGGATGTAGATCAACATATGTGGCATAATAACGTTGGCACAGCACACACAACAAACAAATATGTTGCACACTGGAGTAGTAATTTTCTTTTGCAGGGACTTACACCTCACACCCCTGGACTAAATATAATCAACTCAGAGGGCTGTGGGCTTTGGAGAAACAAACAAAATAAGAGCTGTGTTTTTTTGTCCCCAAAAAAAAAGCCTCAGCATAGTGGTACCTGGGAGAACCAGTTGCAGCCCCAGTTCACCTCCACCACTGGAGTCAGGTGCTTTAGCCACTCCACTAAGGAGTGGCTCAGCCAGACACCACTCCAGTGACATACTTCACCATCAGTAACATCACCCTACAATGACAGGGATAGCAGTTCTTACCACACGCTTAAGAACCCTGTCACTGTAAACCATACATGCTTCTTAAAGTGTGGTATTCCATGTACGGTTCTGTCCATGCTGTATTTACCTGGTACCTATTTTGTCAGAACACCTGGAAAACTACTGTAGCCCTGTCTTCTGCAGAAGTAATTAGATAGTGGTTCAGTGTTTCCCATTGCTTAGCAACCAAACACGTAATGAAAGATAAATAATGTGACCTAATTGGGAGTTGCTGCAGTACTTCATGGTTCTTTAAAATCACCCCTGATTTATTTTTGAGGGATAACCACAGAAACACATTTTGGGGATTTAAAAGTTGACAACTGTAGCATTCATGGGAAAGGTGAACTTGCACTGTAGTGCAAAATGAGGAAACAAAAATAAAAAAGGTTATGAATAAAAAAAATATCCTTCAAAATTCAATGCCAGAGTAACTGCACAACGCAACAGAAATAAAACTTAGAATTATGCAGGAGTTGTGTAGCTAGCATTGCAAATGGTCATTCACTAGGAAGATGGTGACTATACTGGTTGATATGCACCATCCATCATGTGATGGTACATTGGAATGATTGTGACTGGGGTGGTGGGTGCCATTGGTGAGTATGGTGAGGGACATGATTCACTGAGATGGGACAGAGAGAGATGAATGTGGCTGTTGGCCTTTTACAGGATGGAGAAAGGAGACTTGTATATGTCTTAAAGTAAAGTTCACTGTAGCTATATTTTATTTCTTTGCTGGGATGGGGAAAAGGGAAGCTGGGTTGCTTTGAGGAATAAGGAGTGGAGAATAGGAGCTTTGGTGAAATTGGAAAACTTTGGCAAGCTACACATAGCAAAAAGTTCCTGCCTTCACACCAACTCTGTTACTGAAGTTTAAATTCACTGTACCAGCACTCCTACAGTTACCAACAGAGCAGTTTTCCCTGCCACCATTTCAAAAGCTTCTGTGTCTCTAATGGACTGACCACCATATCCACCAATGGAATGTCTCATTAGGCACCAACAGAGTGGCACCTATGCCTGCCAACAGAGCAGGTGCTATGGCTGCTACAGAAGCTGCTGCATTGCCCACCCCAACATGCCTGCTACCATGACTGAAAAAGAGTGGCTCTTGTGATAAACAAGAGGGTGGCTCTCACTGCTGACACCAAAGTGGCTACCATGGAAGCTAATGGAACAGATGCTAAGGCTGTCAATGAAGTGGCTACCACAGCTGGCACCATCTTGGTTAATGTAATGATGCTCAATAGCACTCATACTGTTCATCCTTGGCTCCCAAAATCACCAGCAGCACTATCTCAAAGAAGACACTCATCAACAAGTGTACTTTCCCAGCCACCACATTCCCCAGAAATCCCCAATAATAACAGTCTCAAGAGAAGCCTCTGTAGTGGTTGCACTTTCTCTGTATTCCCCAATCGCAGGTAGTGACTGTGTCAAGTAAAATCACTCTGAAGCAATGGCACTCCTGCTAACAGGAGCTAACCTGAATCACCTGCAACACAAGTGTCAGCAGAATCTACTGGACAGCACTTGCACTCTGCTCACTTCCCTTGATCCATGGCTTGCCTGCCTGCTGCCTTTACAATGCTGCTCATGCCCAGTCACAAACAAGGCACCTCTCCCTCTGCTTTCCACACTAACTGAGGCATCAGTGGCTCAAGTTAAGGAATGGAGTGGTGGATGTCGGAGGATGGTGGCACACACACTGCTGCCTCTGATATTCCAGGTAAAAAACCTAATGATTAGTGCATACAATTGAAGCCACTCAACAGCAATGGCACTTTGCCTCCTTCCCAAATCCTTGAGCTGATCACCTGCTATCTATACAATGCTCATTTTGCCAACTTCCCACATGCCACATATATCCTGCTACTCTCCTGATAATTATGGAGCAGGTACTGGAATGGATTGGTGGAGTTATAGGATGGGGCACCCACCACTGTGACACCTGTTACCTCAGGGATAACTGAAAAATGAATTAGTACACATAGCTTAGCTTATATTTGTCGAACTTACTTTCATCTCATATTTTATTACTCAAGAGATTTTTATGAAAACAGAATCTATATCACTTGGACTTCATCTGTTCTAGCTGTTTCCTTACAAATGACATCATTATCCACTGTATGTGAAATCATTCTTATCTCTGCAGCAGCCACTTGTGATGTCTTTGGAGAATTAGACAGACAGCACAGACTGAATGGGCAAATGGGCCATTTTCTGCCATCACAATCTATTTCTTTATGTCTCTGTTTCACAAGCAAGGATTATGATATCACATGTAAGCCAGAATCCAGAGCAAATGAAGACCAAGTGATAACATGAAAGAAGGTTTGTTCTTGGCAGCAGTTTTGCTTCTGTGTGTATGGAGTGAGGAGGAGGGAGGGCAGAGAGAGTCTCAGACCAGCTTCCATCTCAGTTATTACTCTTGTTTATATGCAACTGGTTGGATGCTCAGGTACATCTATTTATTAAAAAGCTGAAAGAACCTGAACATAATGTTCTTGTCTAACAGAGAAAATGCTAATTAATACTTTTGGCATGCCCTGTTGAAATGATCAAGAACTGTTTATGAATGTCTATGAACCATTATGAACTGGAGATCGTAAATGGGCGAAGCTGATTGGCTGAGCCCTCTTCTTACCCATGATGATATCCAGCTACATCATCACGGGTAAGAAAAGGTGCCAACCAACAGCTCATTTCACCTACATGAAATCCATTAGCCTGTACTTTTCGGTGGGCAAGGCTAGTACACTAGTTCACTGACAGCAGCAGGCTGGGCAGTGGTTTTCACGTAGGCTACCATACATTTAACTTAGCCCTAAACTGTCTCCGCTGGAAAAAAAATAAAACACACAAACCCTCGGTCACGCACAGCAACAGCACCTACTACATGTTCCACTTCCACCCGTACATGTCAGTCAGGGCAGCTGTAGCACAGTTGCAGTAATTTCTCACTTTGCGAAGCGTGTTTCCGTTTAAAAAAAAACATTTATCATGTCACGCCACTCCTTTAGGTGCTTTAAAACAAATGAAAAACCACAGCAAAACAGCCCCAGAGTCTCTCCCAAACCTCCTCATCCACGGCTCTTTATAAAAAGGTAAAAGTCATAAACACAACTGTCACCCTTGTCTTTATAGCCATGCCGCCGACCGGAACAACACAATGGTCACTTGCAGGAAATATATTCCCATACTAGCAACTGTCACATGCGGCAACGCTCTTGCTCGCCACACAGCTTCCACCAACCTGCCCATCTTCTCACAGATGACAACGGACAGCGCTCCTGCCTGCTTGTGGCAAATGGCAGTGCCTTCCTTTCACTCAGTTCGTAAATTCTGCTTCCTTCAACCTGCTGAAATTAAAGGGAGGGGGATGCCAACCTCACAGAAAACCTTAGCTGTTCCGTGCAAATATTAGAACTTCACCAAAGTTACTCACAACTCACTACAAATTCTTCCAACACCATACAGAAGAAAAGTGTAAGACTCCAGACTTTATGCAGGCACTGCCAACTGCTCCTGGCACAGGACTAACAGGACAAGGTATAATTTTTTTTTTTTTAAATAAAGCTTCTCTATGCTGAGATGATATTCCTGAATGGTGCAGGTACACTCTGCTTGCTTTCTCAGCAGATTTCATATGCAGCACTGTGCAACAGCACCACCTGCTATTTATAAGTAATAGAACTATTTTCTTTATATGTATTCCTACACCATAATTCAATACTAAAACATTTTAAAAGTCAATTTTAAACCAGGTGTTTTACTAATAAAACTATTAATCCAGTTCATAATAGCAATAATGCACTCCAGGGTGTGGTATATCATGGGATATAAGTCACTTCTCGGGTCATTGGGCCTTTCGACCTGTGGCCTCGTGCTCCAACCCCGGGCGTGACGATATCCCACGATATACCACACCCTGTCGTGCATTATTGCTTAATTATACAATAGCAAGAAAATTTCCTGATTCTTATTGGTCAATGCCTACCTTTACCAGTGATGTTATCTGAGTATAACATCACTGTATGAAAATCAGCACACATGACCACAACAAACCTTAAAATATCAAAGTGCTCCCCATCATCAGTACTGTACTGGACTGCAACTGAGCACTGTAAGCACAAAGTCATCAAGGTTCTATGAAGAAATCATGGGCCTGCCCTGATTCTTCACTTCTAAAATGTAACAATGAATCAACACCACCTCCCCAAATAAAATCTTGATTTATATCATGCTACTCCCTCCATAACAAGTGTTTTACCCAGCTTTTAAAAGTAAAGCTGAAGGCAATCATTTGAGTGGATTGATGGTCTCTGCTCCATAGCATAACATAAACAATGCATGCACATAACAAAAAGATTTATCTGAAAGTAGGTAGATATATAGTATTCCTGTTTCACAGTAGTTATGAACTCATCTCTCACATGTCTTTCTGCAACATACTGTAAGTATTTTTAAATAATTTCCCTCATCATTAGCATCCTTTCAATAGTAAACTGCTTCAAACAGTGCACTTGGCTCCATCACCTACCCTCTCCATTTCAGATAACAGCAACTCCATTGCTACTTGTTCTTAGGCTTCCAATGATACAAGTCGTAAGTAAAAAAAGAAGAGAGCAGGTGTGTGTGTATGGGGGCTGCAATGTAAACTTTCAGTGATTGGGAGGGTCACAGTGAGAGAAAATGTACAGCTTGACAGGACAAGGTACACAACCCACCTGCAGCTGAAGTACAAAAAGGAACTTATTTTTGTTTAAATTCTCTTCCACACCAGTAACATGAGTACAAAAATGTTTTTTAAGCAAGTTAATTGTATATTTGTATTCTAAATATAATTAGTCATTGTATAATAGCAATAAAGCACTCCAGGATGTGGGTTATTTTATAACATCACTTCACAGGTGTTGAATGCACTTTGCCTGTGGCCTCATGCTTCAATCACCAGAGGTGTGATGTTATAAACAATAACCCACACCCTGTCATGCTGCTACTGCCTAATTCAGAAACAGTTAATGAATTCAGCTTATGAGAATTCATGAAGTGTGAATAAAATAGTTCATGAAGGTTCATGAGTTGTGCATAAGCATTATTTGCCACTCGAACATAAGGTTCTCAAAGGTTCAGTGATGTTCATTAAACCCCATAGAATATTTTATGAACAAAGCCCATCAATATTTTTAAACAAATACCCTGCCTTTATATTATTCGTTAATTCATAAGGAAATGCTATTAGACTTGTTCACAAATGATTTGTGTCCTATATACAAATCAGAAACAATCTCTTTAACTTCTAATTGGTTTTGACACAACTAAGCAATTAACCATGACACTTGAATCTGATTTAACAAACTCAGCATTTTCTAATAAATGTCTTTTCTTACCACCATTTTAGAATTAGAACTGTAACTTGGCTACATAATATTTTTCTTTGCTGTTCTTCCTTCATAATAAATCCTGCTCACCTTCCTTTCATAAACAGAAATGTCAATTGTTATTTACTCTTTAACATCAAGATCCAATTTCTATTTACTCTATATCATCAAAATCTAAAACATTTTAATAATGTGTAAATTTGATTTTTTTATAGTATTGGTCACTGCTAAGCAATTTAAATCACAGTTTGTAGTTAGAAAGAAAGAATGTGACCTACCGGTCACATTATTCCAATAGAGTCACTTTATTTCTTTCTCACTGCATGGTGCAGATTTAAATGGTAACTCTTTGGGTGTTCAGATAGTTCATTGCCTTTTAGGACATCTATTTCAGTTCCTAAACTGACAAAGTTCAGATTGTTTAATACTTTTAACTCTAACAGTAAGAAACAGTGCACATTGAATAAAGAACCTATGAAGGATTGCTATGGGAGGAGATTTGTCTGTGTCCACTTTTCCTCTTGGCATCTGAGCTGGCAAGTCAAAGAAGGCAGATAAACATAGAAACATAGAAACATAGAGTTGACGGCAGATAAGGACCATAGAGACCCATCCAGTCTGCCCATTTCTTTTCTACCTTATAAATGTGCCATTGGCCTTTGCTCTGTCAGTGGCCTATCTATTCATAGTCATTTGTATTGCTCCCTTATGCCTATCCATGCCTGTTTGAAGCCCTGCACTGTATTCATAGCCACTTCTTGTGGTAAGCCATTCTATGCATCCACCACCCTTTCTGTGAAAAAGAATTTCCTCACATTCCCCTTAATTGGCACCCTCTAATCTCATGCTGTGTCCTCATGTCCTGCTATTTTCTTATATTTAA
This sequence comes from Neoceratodus forsteri, assembly GCA_016271365.2. Classification (NCBI taxonomy): domain Eukaryota; kingdom Metazoa; phylum Chordata; order Ceratodontiformes; family Ceratodontidae; genus Neoceratodus; species Neoceratodus forsteri. Next base: position 650,279,693 of record JADMNL010000022.1, read on the forward strand.
ACATGTTAGATTCTTTCACCTTGTTAATGCCCTTAAGGTGTTTGAATGCCTCGATCATATCACCTCTCTCCCTCCTTTGCTCAGGGTATACATATTGAGCTCTGTTAATCTGTCCTCATATGTCTTCTGATGCAGTCCCTCCACCACTTTGGTTGCCCTTCTCTGGACTGCCTCAATTTGGTTAATGTCCTTGTGAAGGTGTGGCCTCCAATACTGCACACAGTACTCCAGATGGGGCCTAACCAGTGTCTTGTAAAGAAGGATTATTACCTCCCTCTTCGACTTGTGATACCTCTACTAATACACCCCTAACACCCCTGTAGCCTACCTACTGCTTTAGAGGTCTGCTTGGATGATTTCAGGTCATCAGTGATGATGATGCCTAAGTCTCTTTCTTCCTTTGTGACTGCTAGCAACTCCCTGCCAGCCTATAGGTGGCTTCAGGGTTTCTCTTCCCTATGTGCATGATTTTGCACTTCTTTGCATTAAATCCCAGTTGCCACTCTTCTGACCATTTTGCTAGTTTATCCAGATCTCTTCTCATTCTGCCCACCCCATCTGGATCATCTACTCTGTTGCAGATCTTGGTGTCATCTGCAAACAGACAAACCTTACCCTCTAGTCCATCTGCAAGGTCATTAATGAAGATGTTGAGAGGACTAGCCCCAGGACTGATACCTGAAGTTACCCACTTGTGACTTGCATCTCTTCTGACTGTATACCATTTACCACCACTCTCTGTTTTCTGCCCGTCAACCAGTTTGCCACCCAGTTGACCAACTTCCGACCCATCCTGAGCCTACCAGCTTATTTATCAATCTTCTATGTGGAACAGTGTCAAAAGCTTTGCTGAAGTCAAGGTAGGTGACATCAACTGCTCCCCTTGGTCCACCACTCTGGTTACCAGTCAAAGAAATCTATGAGATTCCTTCCTTTGTAAACCCATGCTGTCTTGGATCCTGTGCCCTAGGTTCCAGGTGTTGCACTATCCTTTCCTTAAGGGTTGCCTCCATAATCTTGCCCACTACTGAGGTAAGACTGACTGGTCTGTAGTTCCCCGCCTACTCCCTGCTACCCCTCTTGTGGAGGCGGGATCACATAACCCTTCTCCAGTCTTCTGGGACCTCTCCTGTGCTCAGAGACTCACTAAACAGTTCTGCTAATGGCTCTGCTAGTTCCACCTTTAGCTCCTTAAGTGCCTGGGATGTATGCCATCAGGTCCCATGGCCTTATCCACCCTGAGCTTAGCAAGCTCTTGTAGGACCCTTTCTTTTGTGAAGGGAGTAGTGCTCACCTCCTCCCCCTATGTCCATGATGCTGAGCTGTGGGCCCTGCCTACCTTCTCTTCAGTAAATACTGAGCAAAAGTATCTATTTAGGATATATGCCTTTACAGGGTCCTCCTCTCCATGCTCCCTTTTCTCCATTAAACTTAGCAATACCCCTCTGGACTTTCTCCTTTCACTAATGTATCTATAGAAAGTCTTGTCACCTTCTTTTACTGTTACGTGCTAGTGTTTCCTCAGTTTGGGACTTTGCCTGCCTTCTGCCTTCCTGCTTCCCTTAGGGCAATTTGGTATGTCTCCCTATCTTCATCCTGCTGTGTTCCCTTATATTTCCTGAAGGCCAGCCTTTTGGCTCTGACCTTTTCTGCTACTGTATTTGAGAACCAAAGTGGTTTCCTTCTTCTTTTGCACTTCCTTTTCTGTCTAACACAATGGGATGTTGCTTCAAGTATTGCATCCTTAATGCTTGCCACTAGGCAAACTTCCATAGAGATGCAGCAAAGTTTAAATTTGCTGTCAAAGTTCTGGTGAAGTGGTGAAAGTTCACACTTTGTGGACCTTTGTGAAGCTTCCCTGACCAGGAAACTTCATCTTCACCCAAAAACACAAAGTTTTCCATGAATTGTGAAATTTTGCCACAAAGTCAGAAATACGAGGTGAAATTCAACACTTTGTGGTGAATTTTCATGCTTAGCAATCTGTAATTCCATAGATTTCACAAATTTTACACTTAAATTCAAAAAATTCACAAATTAATTTTGAAACAAATTTTCCAACTTCACCATGTCTACTCCTACTAGGGTAGGGGGCAGGCATGTAGGTAGAGGACTAAGCTCTAGGATCTAAAAAGTGCACTCAAGCCTGGGTGGGAATGTATTTTTAGTAAATGTTTAAAAACATTTCAATATTGGCTTGCATTTTAAGATATTTAGAAGCAGAACTACAGGTGTTCTGTGGGCATCTTGGCCGCTACTTTTGTTCCCTATCCTTCCATCTCTTCCCCAAAGTTTCTTTTTCTCCCCTAACCTCCACCAGAAGATGCCTACACAGGCAAACTTCACATTCCTGACATAGCACCTCTGGCTGCCTCCCTGCCTGTTTCACCTGCTAATAACTCAATAGTCTCCTAATATATGTACTTGCTGGCATCTACACTGTTATCAATACCTTAATTAACCTCACCCAGTCTCTGATATCTTGCATGCCATTGCAACCACTTCCTGTATTCTTTGTTATCTGGATAAGTACTCACTAGTCTTGCTTACTGCAACTCATTTTCTTTTGGTTTAAAGTTGGTTCTTCATACCTGTATTTACCTAACCTTGTCTCTGAATCTTGTAAACTCTTTTGCAACTGCTTCTTTATGATTTTATGATTATATATTATATTTATGCCCATTCTTTTGTTTTATTGATGTGGAACCTATGTAAAAGGTCTCTTACTCATAGGTATTTGTAATCTGAGATTTAAATAAATAAATAAATGTGCCTTATCTCTGGAGGAACTTCTTAACAAGTTATTTAAATTTTTCTTTATTTATTTGAAATATTTCACCAGGAAAGACCACATGAGCTGCAAGCCACCTCGTTTCCAGAAGTGTCCTGGGGAGGGGAGTTACAAGAGTAAGTAGAGCAAGTAAAAACATAAACATATAAGTGCAATTACCTATAGTTAATACATTCAGTGTAGTACAAATACAGAGCATTACAATCCAGAACATCAGGTTGAGGTAACAACCATATGTATGCAACAAACATTGTTGTAGCCAAGAAACAGGTAAACTGGTAGATAAGGCAGAACATGTTGAACACCTTTTAAGTGCAAAGGAATAGCAGACTGAGCACAAGGTTAATAAGTGCTAAGATTAGACCTAAGGAAGACAGTTAAAATGCAAGTGGGGATGGGGGAAGGACTGAGAGAGGAGGCGTGAAGGAGGTAGAAAGAGATAGGCTGAAGCTATACCCTTCAGGATGCTGAGAACCTATTAGGGGATAAATCCTGGCAGAAATAGAGGTGGGGCAAGGGGAAGGGGTTGAACAGGCAGGGAGGTAGGGAAGGGGATAAGGACGATACTGGCTAATGTTAATTTAGAGTGGAGAGGAAGGCATTAGAGGGAAATGAGGGAGGAAATGAAGAGCAGTAGTGTGCCAAAACTAGATGGGGGAGAGGAAGCAGTAGGGTGTAAGTTTGGCTATTAAGGGGAAGGCAAGAGGGAGGGGTGTGCTGGAAGGAAGATGAGTCATAGATAGTGGATAGAGGAAAATGTGCAAAGGAAGGGAGGATAGAGAGGGGATAAAAAAGTAGACAAGGAGATGGAGGATGGGTGTACAGGAAGAAGGATGAGTTAGGGATAGTGGATTGAGAATAATGTGCAAATGGAGGACAGTATAGGAAGGAGGGCTAAAAACAAGTACAGTTAGGAAAATAAAAGTTATGTATGGCTGAGGAGAGTCTTAAAGGAGTGGAAAGTGAGTTCCAAAGCTTTGGGAAATGGTAGGAAAAAGCATCCTGGCTTGTGGAGGTCAAGCAATAAGGAATAGCTAGAGTGCATGAGTCAGTGGATCTGAGTTGTCAGGAAGAAGAGGAGGAACAGTAAGTGAAGAGGAAAGGTAAGAGGAGAGTACCAAACCAGAATTTAGAAGTGACTTTAGCACAGTGAGAGAGTCATCAGCACTCAAGAGAGGGAAAGCTGGAGGGTGGTAATGGTGTACAGTGATGTGTGTTGAGGGGAGTCAGTAGCAAAGCAACAGAAAGCATTGAAAAGATGATACAACCTGGTAAGGAAGACTTGGGAGCAGCACTGTAGGCTATGTCACAGTAGTCAAAAATAGGGAGTATCATTCTCTGAACAAGATCAAGTCTAACCGGTGAGGTACGAACTACAGTTCCTGTAAAGGCATAGCGTGGAGCACAGTTTCTTCTGCATGGCATTAACATGTACAGCAAAATTAAGCTGTTGGTCAGGCCAGATACCCAGATATCTAAAGAAGGTGGTGTCCTTAATAGTTTCCCATCAAGGGTGTGAAAAGAGGGCAGGAGGATAGCCTAGAGAGTCTCTGCCTAGTGCCAAAGCTCATTGAGACTGTCTTCTTGGCACTGAGGAAGAGTTGATGCAGGTTTAGCCAGTGTTGAGCATTACTAAAGTCAATCTGTAATCTGGTTGTCATATTGGAGTAGAAAGGCCAGAGGTGAACAATACCGTATCATCGGCATACATATGGATAGCAGACAAGGAGCATACTGATGGTAAGTCATTTAGAAAATAGAGAATAGGAGTGGGCCAAGTGCAGACTGAGGCACACAGTGGAGATAGAGTATTGGCGGTGATGTAGAGTCAGCTATTTTAACAGACTGAGTTCAACCTATCTAGTAGGCTTGAAACCAGTTGCATGCAGTCAGAGACAGGCCAGCTGATGAGTGGGTTTCAAGGAGAAGGGAGTGGTAGACAGTATTGAAGGCCTTGGCAAGGTCGATCAAAGATAGCAGAAGTGATGATGAGATATCTGCCCTTAGGTAAGCGGAGAACAGTTGCATGTATCCAGGATTTAAGGATTGATGCAGTGTGAAGGACAAGTTGAGGAGATCAGACAGAGGTGTAGAGATAGCAGGAGCAGATTGTTGTAGCAGCTTGGGGTTCAGGCCATCAAGGAACCTGCCTTTTGTTGGTTTTATAGTGAGAAATGTCTTTGGGGTGTCACTTGGAGAGATGGGAGAGAAGGAAAACTCTCCACTAATAGATGATGTTGGGAGCATGTAGCAGGTGGGGTAGTAGGTTGGGTAGGGAGGGATACTAGCAGGAGGAGGCACAGATTGAAAAATAAGAACTGAATTCTGCAGCTACAGTAGGATGTTCAGCTATGAGTTGGTTGTTTATTTTGAGCAGTGGGGTGGTGGTTTAGTTTGGGGAGAAGAGTGAGTGGAACACCTTCCAGAAGTTTGAAGGGTTGTTTATGTTAGAAGTAAAGGTGGTCTGGAAATATTAAGCTTTAGCCAGCTGAATGGCCTTGGTACAGGCATTATGGAGTGTTCAGTAGATAGAGTAATCATAATAATAATAATAATAATAAAACTTTATTTATAATGCACCTTTCCAAATCAAGGTGCAGTACATAATTAAAACAATTTCACAGTACAACATCAAAACAACCAAACTATTACAGTCAATCCATATCAACACGTCCCCATATGCCCTATTCCATAGGTACATTTTCAGTGCTTGTTTAAAGCCCCACAGTCATGCACTCCTAATCCAATGGGGTAGAGAATTCCAGAGAGTCAGTGCCGAAACATGAAAGCTTGGGCCCCAGAAGATTTTAGAAACACCCTCAGAATCTCCAACAACCCCTCATTGACCAAGTGGAGCGGTCACTCAGGCAGGTAAGGAACCAGGACCTCTTTCAGGTAGTCAGGGCCCAGTCCTGTAGGACTTTATAAGTCAAGCAACCGACTTTAAAGGTGATCCGCCACTGAACAGGCAGTCAGTGCAGCCTGCAGCACAGGGGTAATGTGGGAAGATCGAGGAGTCCCCATCAACAACCTGGCTGTGGAATTCTTCACTAGCTGCAGGCTGCGGATACCAACCCTGGAAGCCCAAAGTACAGGGAGTTGCAGTAATCTAAGCCGCGAGTCACAAGGCATGAATCAATGTTGGTAGGTCCCCGGACGGAACAAGGTGCCTGATCCTAGCGATGTTCCTCAGATGATAAAGGATAACAACAACAGCTGACACCTGTGAATGTAATGTCAGTCTGTCATCAAGAATCACCCCTAGGTCACGCACCTGTTTAGAGATAGGGAGCTCAACATCCCCAAGGAATAAGCCCAAGGATTGATTTGCTCCCCACCCCCATCCAGTGACCGGATCCACAACCTTCACCTCCTCTTTCCAGGATTCAACTTCAGCCAGCTGGACCTCATCCAACCTTCAATCTCACTAACGAGTTATTAAACCTGAGAGTGCTCCATCCTGGTCAGGTGCAAAAGACAGGTAGAGCTGAATATCATCGCATAACAATGAAACATCAGCCCATACCATCTTACAATGTCTCCTAGGGGAGCATATACACTGCAAACAACATGGGAGACAGCACTGAGCCCTGAGGCACCCACAAGACAGAGAGATGGGGTCAGAGGAAAAGACCCGGACACCACCCTCTGAGTTCTATCAGTGAAGAAGAAGTAAACCATCTGTGGACCAAGCCAGAAAACCCACAGATGCATCTCAGGTCTCAAGCAGAACCCCATGGCTAACGGTGTCAAATGCTGATGACAGATCAGCAGAACCAAATGGACCATTTTCTGGTTTCTCTCCATCAGGAGATCTTTAAGCACCCAAACCAGTGCAGTCTCGGTACTGTGCCTCTTTGAAAACCAGATTGAGAGGTTCATAGATGCAATGGATGGACAAATGGTTGTCCAACTGTGGGAGTTTGGATGATTTTTGAGTTTTCCAAGCTTTATCATATGCTTGTTGACAGGCCAGAAGTTCAGGGGTGACCCAGGAAGGTGACCAACTTGCACTCTAACTTGCTTCAGTGGGCATGTTTGTTCCAGATGTTGATGAGATTTTCTTTGAAATATGTCAGGGCAAGATCTATACTTTGAGATGAGGCTATAGGTGCCCAGTCTATGTCAATTAGCTCCTGATGTAGAGGGGCAAGGTCAAGAGATTTGTAAGAGCGGATTGTTAGTAGTTTATAGGGTGCCTTAGGTCTGTGAACTTTCCTAACTATAGATCATATGATGATCGCTGAAAGTGTCAGGCGGTAGGCCAGACTGGATTACACTGTGAGGTGGGAGGTTAGGGCCCAGTCTATTAAAGCATGGTTGGGAGACACATGATGTTTTCAGTGTAGGCAGATGCTTCTGATACTCGTTCCACCACAAAGGCTTCAAATTCAAAGAAATAATAGAATTCAGTGCAAATATTCCACTAGAACTTGATCATATTATCATCAGAAAATTCCAGGAGCTCACAGGAGATTTCTTGGTCTAAAGAAATGGGAGTTTTTTGAAGAATGGAGTATGAAATGAAACAGGCCTCCAGGCCCATATACTACCCCCATGCCAGATAAGCTAGCTAAGCGTCCAAAATCCAAACCACAGCTCCAGGTAAATCTTTGCAAGCTTTGACTACTAGTATTCCACTATCAGAAGAAAAGTTCTTAGCTGAACTAGCTCTGTTGAAGAATGCTTTTGGACTTCTCATCAGATCTGAAAGCGATTAAAAAGAATTAAAAGACACAAATCAGGCTGTGACTGACGTTCAGCACGACATCCTCACTCAAGAAATGGCAGTCCAGGGCTGACTCGGACATGTCTTCCATGCAGCAGAGAATGAGTAAATTAGAGCTCAAACTCAAAGATCTGGAAGGCCGTAGCAGGCGCAACAACCTAGTCATTTCGGCCTCCCAGAGGGAGGCGGATGGCCATTCTCAGTTTATTCTCCCAGAAATGTTGTTAAAAATTGCTGGTCCCCTGCCTCACGCTAATGAATATGTTGTTGAGCAAGCACATAGTTCCTTGAGACCAAGGCCACTCACGGAGCCAAACCTAGGCTGTTTATAAGCGGCGTCTGTAGCTATGTGGACCGTCAGCATATTCTGGGGAAAAGCAAAGAATTACAAGAAATTAAGTGGGACCAAGCCGTTCGTATCTCTCAAGATTTGCCGTTGCTACACTCCAAAGTGAGCAGAATATCATTCCAGCATTGTGAAGTTATTGCAGCAAGTATTAAATTCCAAATGTTATATCCGCTAAACTCTCTGTTCTGACCATGGTTCTTGGAAATCCTTCGATAATGCCAACATGCTGCCCGAGAATTAGCAGTCCTGTTTCCCTATTTATTTCTGCAGCACTGATCCCAGACAATTAATCTAATGAAGGTGTCAGCTCTACCTGGTTCCTGATAAGATCCCTAATGATGGTGTTTTCATTAAGAATGGGACTAATCAGAGGATAAAAAGAACATTATCCTGTTTTTGTTATTTAGTTTTGGTACATGACAGTTCTAGGAGGTATTTGTATTTCTCTCCTGTCCTCAGACACTGTATAATAATGTACTGCATGCAACCAGTGAGCTGGAGATAATGTAACAGTCCCTTGTCTTAGGGCCTTTTTTAGTTCTTTTTTTTTCTTCCCTTAATTATTTAGTAGCGTTGACTCTGGTCAATGTGTTTTAGTTGATGTGCCCAGTATAATGGTCCCAAAAGGCCTCTAAATAACTTTGTTTGGTTCAAGGTTGGGGCAAATCAAAGTTTAAAACAACTCCTAAACAGCTTGTCTCAGCGACTCTTCTCTGGCTCATTTTATAGCGTCAGGACTAGCTCATTGAGCATCTGCAGCTCCTTCACACTCTCAGAAAGTTATTGTCCTTATTTGGGAGTCTGTGTTGTTGCGGTAAGCTCATTGTGTGTTTTTGGACATGCCTTTTCATTTGGTTTTATATATTTTTTCTACTAGAGACATTTCAATCGCTTTCCTGATGTAGTCTATATGAGAGAAATGCCGCTTGATCATGTGCATGAGGGAGAGTTGTGTTCAATAGGAGTTAACCTGTGTTGTGATCACTAGAGAAGCGGCACAGCAATATTAACCTGTCCATTATGTTTATTTAGGAAATGCCTTTTCGTTCTGTCCTAGATAGTTCCAATTAGAGACATCTCAATCGCTCTCTCTAAGTAGACTATATGCGGCTCGATTATACGCATGATTAACGTATTAAGTTTAATCGGTGTGACCTTGTGCTGTAATCATTTCAGAAATGTTGGAACAGAAATTTCAACTTGGCCACTATGTTTAGGTTATTGAAATATAATAGTATAATTCACTTTTTCTTTTATATATAGATATGACAGTACATTTCTGAGTTGTGTAACTCGGTCAAACAATGGCTTGACTCATTTCCAATGCACAGTGGTGGCTCATTTTGTGGTTTGGGCATAATTACAGTCTACTGTGTAAATGAAAAGGATTAGTTTTAGGTTAATTGTTTAATTTCACAAAGAAATACCCACTTTTATTCTTAAGAAATAATACAGTTCTAATACTATGTTTATTAACGGTGATCAAAACTATGGGTGAATGTCACCAAGCACCAAAATGTATTTTTCTCTATTTTCTTTTCTTTTGTGGGCAATAGGGTGGGACGCGGGGGCTGAGTAGGACTGCCTAGGCTGGTTACAGTCATGAAACTGAATATGGGGCTGATCTTCCTACTTCAGTATCTAGGTCTGAGCTTAATTTTTTTAATTGTAGAGGGTAAAGTAGGAATATCTAGGTATACTTCCATAGAGTTGGAAGTTTGGGGTTAAATAGTTGGGTTGAGGGTAGGTTTATTATAATACTTAGGATGTCTGCCATGGGTTGGGATGTAATAATCGGTAGAGTGGAAGTTATGCACTGGCTGTTGATGAAGTACTCTTCCTTTTTCTTTAAGGTGTTTTAGGATGTTTACAAGAAATGACTGGCATTAAGTTTTATTCCTGGACCATAAAGGTGCACAGACCCCAGCTAAAAGAACTAAAATTTAGCTTCACCTTAAAAGTCTGCTAATAGATGTAGCCTTTCTGCAAGAGACACATTTGTTGTCCAGTCAAATAAATTGCTTTAGGAGCTGCTGGGTTGGTCAGGTATTTGGTTCCGGCATTGATTCCCGCAAAAGAGGACAGCTATTCTTATTTCCTAGAAAATTCCATTCCATCTCATTCAATCAATTGCTGACCCAGGAGGCTGATATGTGATTCTTGTGGCCCTCTTGGGACATTCAGAAGTAATATTAGGCTCCATTTATGGACTGAATAACGAAGACCGAATTCTTTCTGAATCTTATGTCTACCCTGGCCATATGGTCTTCATTTCCAATAATTTGGGGAGGTTGGAACTTGCCAATTTCTAATCAACTAGATAGATCAGGCCAGATAAGACAAAAACTAACAGCCTCCCAAAAACATTACATGAGTTAATGCACTCTATCGGTATTACTGATCCCTGGAGGCTTATATATCCAGACTGTAAGAAATTTTCATTTCACTCCCTCCCCACCACTCCTTTTCATGACTGGATTATTTTCTTATTTCACTAGATCTATTACGGGTGTTTCCATGGCTTACTACTCTTCTAAAGCAATTTCTGATCATCGCATTGCCCATCTCCTCCTTGATATTGCACTAAATATACATAGAGATAAATTCTGGAAGTTAAATAACCAGCTCTTGAAATCTGAAGACCTAGTAACACTTATTCAAACCTTCATATCTACTTTTATGGTTTTCAATGCCTCAACAATGCCTAAAAATATTTTTTATGGAGCACTGAAGTGTGCTCTAAGGGGAATTTATTCGATTAGTGACAAAACATAAAAAGCAAAGAGAAGCAACTTCTCCTCTCCTCTATATAGTCCCAATTAGAGGATTTAGAACACCACCTTCTTCACTCGGTACCAGTTGATGATTGGACAAAAGTAAAATCTCTTCGTGCACAGTATAACCAGATTTTAGCTGATAAGGCTGAATATCTCATGCTTCGATCTAAAATTTCATATTTTGATAAGGAGGAAAGGTGGAAGCTTATGGCTCTCCATTTGCCACACAAATGGCTGATAAAATAATCACTTCCATTTACTCGTCCTCAGGAGTCTTGCTTACCTCCCCTCAGAAATTGCAAATGTATTTCAAGAATATTATCAACAGTTATATTCAGCTACAACCATCCTTCCCTGCTTCAAAAATGGTTAGCTTTCTACAAGATATCAATCTCCCAGTGTTATCTGAGGATCAGTCTAGGTTCCTGAAAACTCCCATTTCTTTAATGAAGTCCTGGGCACTATAGAATCCCTATCAAGAGATACATCTCAGGCCCAGATGGATTCACTACAAACATTTACCAGACCTTTAAAGAGACTATTGCCTCCATTCATTTAGATACTTTTCAGTACATTTTATTAAAGGTACAGTATCTCCGACATTACCCTGACTCAGGCCTAGATAATTGTTATCCCAAAACCAAATAAAGATCCCTTTTCATTCCCAATTATAGACCAATTTCATTAATTAATGTAGATCTTAAGATCTTGGCTAAAATACTTTCATCTAGATTAGGCCAGGTCTGGGAATCCCTGGTTAGTCATGAGCAGGTGAGGGCTTGTCAAGGGAGACTATCACCTGATCACTTTAGGAAAGTTGCCTACCTCTCTTCTGTGTCCAAAGAACTCACCTCCTCTGCGGCTCTTGTTGCCCTAGATGCAGAAAAAGCCTTTGACAGGGTCTCTTGGGGTACCTTTTCTTGTTATTGGCCAAATAGTATATCCTGCAAGAATTTATTTGATGGATTCAAATATTATACACACTACCCAAGCCCAAATTTACTGTAATGGCGTTCTTTCCACATCTTTCACATTATCCCAGGGTACCAGACAAGGTTGTCCCCTTTCCTTTCTTTTTCAATTTGTACTTAGAACCACTGATTAGGAAAATCAAAAATTCTGATTAAATTTCAGGGATCCCAATTGGGCATACTGGAATACAAGTTATCAACCCTACGCTGATGATTTACTCTTACATATTACTAATCTATCTCAATCTCTCCGGCAACCTTTCAAATTATTTCTCAGTTTGAATCATTTTAAATTATAAACTTAACATGGGTAAAACGGAGGTTTATCCATAACAAATTCACTATGAAAAGTGAAATTGATCAATTGGAGGTTCGTTGGAATACTAAAAATTTAAATACTTAGGAATAATTACACTCCTCTCCCCATGTTATGAAAAACTTAATTTAGATGTTCTTAACAAAACCCTGTCTGAAGATTTTAAGTGATAGTTGAAACTGCCTATTTCTCTATGAGGCCATTTGAATATTGTAAAATGAATGTCTACCTCAGATTTTATACCCCCTGCAAATGTTCAATGAGACCCTACCACTCTCATGGTTCACACAGATACATAGAATTATCAGTTCCTTTATATGGTAAGGAAAAGAAAGTCAGGCAAAGTTACCTCAAACTTATATGGCAGAAAATTGATGGTGGTCTTCAAGCTCCCAATTTTATTATTTATTATTTAGCCATACATTTAGCAAAAATCAGATTCTGGTTACGATCCCCAAAAGCTCTCCTGGAATCCACCTGTTGTCCTTCCTGGGTCAGAATTTAAATGGCTTTAAGTTTAATGAATGGAATTGATCCTAAGACTCTCCCTTTATTTCCAGAAGAATCTCCTAAGGCCTAAAGGAAACACCATTATACGCTTTACTTCAAACTCAGCATCAGTTAAATAATTTCTAAAAGTAGCGATCCAAAGATATAACTCAACCTTTGTTTTCTAACCCTAATTTTCTTATTTCAGGTAAGAATATTAAGCGTCACCAATTTTGGCCACAAATGGGAGTAATTCTGTAAATCTACTGGTGAAAAACTAAAAATTGCTTCCCTTTAAAGAAGCCCAATCCATTTTAAATGGCCTGATAACCTTGTGTTTAAATATTTTCAAATAACCCTTTATTGGTAAAACACTTTGGTCAGATAAATGGTCAAGTCCCCTTATGTCAGTGGTTCTCCCATATGTAGAATCCAACTCTACATCACACATTATATCCTATTCACATAAATTTCTACTAAGAAATAGCTAACACAGAAGGTCAAAGATTTTATTGGTGGGACAATATCCTACCACTGCATTCCTCCTCTAGGAATTGGCCCAACATTTGGAAACACCTATATAAGTATATTAAATGGGATAGGTACTGAACAATGCAATATTATATCAACCATAATCAGTATTACACACCAGTTCAGTTTTGCGAATGGGGGCTTCATCCTTTAAGTCAATGTCCTAAATGTCAACATGAACCAGCTGATTTATTTCATATGCTTTGGGCCTGTGATACTATTAATTCCTTTTGGAAGGAAATTCAAAATAGCCTTAATCCCATGCTTATGATCACTGACAAATTTACTCCAAAAATGTGTACTCTGGGAGATTATATGCAGATTCAAGGTCACAGCAGAAAGTCCATATGGCCTTGATTACTGCTTGTACCAAGAAAATAATACTAAGACAATGGCTTGATTCATCTACTCCCCTATTTAGAGTGGTTTAAAGAAATCATGTTTGTCTTACAGGCTGAATTTATATTGGCTAGAATTAAGAATAGATCAGATGCATACAAGCAAAGGTGGGAGACACTCCCAACTCTTATTTTGGTACAATAGTTCTAATCTGAAATAATTTTTCAATGGTTCTAAAAAGGGTAATATCTATTAGGTATATTCCAATATCCAGTTTTTGACTCATAATCTCAACTCTCTTTTCTCTATTTATTTTATTATAGTACCTTGTGGCAGACTGGGGATGGGAGGATGAGGGTTATGGGGGAGGGGTTACAGACAACATAAGCGCATCATAACATTGAACTGTTATGCAGTCACTTTCTTTCTTGTTTATTTTTACTGGATGCAATTATAATGTAATTGTTCTTATCCTGGTTGGTTCCTTTCACTGCATTATCAAGTTGTCTGTACTTGGATGTTGTAAAAATTAAAATGAATAAAGCTTACTAAATAAAAAATAATGTGTGGTTATGTGATTTATGGTTTAGGACTGTAGATTCTGTGATTAATTGGGAGAGGTTAAGAGCAGCTATGTCAGTACAAGTCTTGCTTAAGGTAGGCAACAACCAGATAAGGTTTAGATCACTTAACAGATAGAGCTTGCCGAGGAGGTAAGGGATCCAGTTGTGGTAATTAGATATGTGGCTGCAGAGTAGTGTAGACCAGGACAACAATAGGCACCTGTGAAAAAATTGGAACAGCGAATGGAAGAAATAATCTTATGATGAGGGCTTTATAGGCAGTCAGGATGGAGGATGACAGAACAGTAGAGGTTTGAAGAGAGGAGGAGGAGGAGAGTAGGTAGCTATGCCCCACTCCTGCCAGTGCAGTCCTGGCGGAAACAACATAATCAGGGATTGTGACAGATGCATCTGGGATTTTGGTTGTTAGCAGGTCTCTGACACAATAAAGATGTCTGTATTAAGGGATCCTATGAGTGGAAGTAGCAGGTCAAGCTTTGGAAGGAGACTTTGAATATTAAGGTAGAGGATCTTTGGACCACATGGGGAGTAAAACTGTGGTAGAAGCAGATGCTGTGTGGGGGTGGCTGAAATAGGGACATTGCATAGTGAGGGACTGGGGTTGGGATTAATGTCACCAGCAGAGAGGAGCAAGAAAGCGATAATAATGAAATGTAGCTTAGTACTCTTGAACCAAGATTGGTTAATTGATTTAAGTGAGCATGGTAGGTAAGTGGCTGGAGGGAGCTGAAATGTAAAGAAGCATAGTAAAGTGAAAGAGCAAGGTATAGACATGAGAGAAGCTAAAGGTCATATTGACAAGTGGGTCCAGGTATAATAAAAGGAGTTTGAGCTATGGCTAGGGTATAGCAGGGGTAAGTGGGGTAGGGAGGATTCCTGGGGGAGTGTAGTAGAAAGTAGGGTTTTGAACAATTGCAGGGACAGGAAGGAGAGCAGGGTGCTAAGTCAGAGGAAGAGGCACAGGGCAAGATATGAAAGAGAACATTTTGCCAGGTAATAGTAGTATACAAATTAGATAAGAGTGTAGAAAGAGATGACTGTAGAAGTATACAGCTTGTCTGAGAATGCTGAGAAAGATGAAGGTAGAGGAACAGTAGGAGCTCTGGTGAATGTAAGGTGTAGTTTGCAATTGAGAGAGTAGATATTTAGTAATATAGCGGAAGGAGTGGTAGTTCAGAAGTAGGGCACAAGTCATCTTACTGGTTGCCAATAGTCAAAGGGGTTGTGGGTTAGGGAAGGAACTAGAGTGTATTTAATCGAGGTAGTGGACAGGGTGGGAGGGTGGCAAAAATTGGAGTTGAGAGGTGGCAGCAGAAAAAAGAACAGCAGGATTAAAAAGCAGTTAAGCATTGCCTTTGCTGCTGTTCTCCCACAAAGCAGAAATGGAGCGAGTGCCAATCAGGAGTCTTTGCACCAGATTTGATTTCAGAGCTCTGTACCTGATTTATTTGGGGAGGCAGGCCAGTGGACTCTTGAACACAAAACCAGTTAGGAGAATGGGAAGAGTCAGATGCCCAATCAGGCAAGCTGTCCCCTGAAAAAAAGGGGAAAGACAGGATATAATAGCAAGACTTAGGGAAGTGGAGTTTGAGAAGAGCTGGGCTGAAGGAGGATTGATAAACAGCTAAAAACAAAAGGTACAAAAGGCATGGGGAATCAGATGGGACAATAGGCAGGGGTGGGACCAATGGTTAATCAGTGGGTGGTGGGTATGGAGAGGTTGAGCAGAAGGCTGCTATAGAGCTAGGTGGAGAAGCAAAAGAAAACAGCAGGGCAGATAGCACAGAAAGAGAGGAAATTAAATAGCCAGGCTATGCTTAGAGATTCAATACTTTAACAAATTTTAGCCCAGAAAGAGATAATTTAAAGTAGCAAGGCTGTACTTAACAGGTTACAATAAAATCAGGTTAAAATCAGGTTAAGCTAAGATATTAAATACTGTAACCCATTTCAGCTAAATAAAATATAACTATTGCAGCTGGAAAATTGGAGTTGAGAGGTGATAGTAGGCAAAAAGAACAGCAGGGCAAAAAGCAATTTAGGGTTGCCCTTTGCTGCTTGCCCTCCACACAAGGCAGAAATGGAGTGAATGCCAATCAGAATCTTAGCACTGGATTTGATTTCAAAGATGCGTACCTGATTTCTTCGGGGAGGCGGACCAGTGGTCTTTCGAACCACAAGTGTGGTTCAAGGGGGAGTTTGATGCCCAAGTGGGCAAGTGGTTCTCTGATTTCTTCAGGAGGAGGGCTATTGGTCTTTTGAACTGACAGCGCAATTTGGAGAATGGGGGAAAGTCGGACACCCAAGCAGGCAAGCTGTCCCTGATTTTTCAGGGAGGTGGGCCAGTGGTCTTTAACCACAAGTGCGGTTCAGAGAATGGGAGAGAGCTGGATGCCCAAGCGGTCAAGCTGTCCCTGATTTCTTTGGGAGTTGGACTGGTGGTCGTTCAAACCCCTTCCAGCTGATCAATGGCCCAAAGTGAATAAAGAAAGCCCCCATTTACCCATTATTTTCAGGATCCTCCAACAGCCTGCAATCCTAAACAGCTGCTGCTTGAGCAAAGTTCAATGAGGAGGTGGCTTTCATTCAGGACCAAGAGTTCAAGCCTCTAGAACCCCAGCCAGCTCTGTCAGTGCCCACAGTGACACAGTATGCTCTGGTTTCTCCTTCTTCTCCAGTGGTACAAGTTTTGCTGGTGACAGTCACCACAAGTTATGTAAGCCTGGTGGTGCTAATGGCTCACACCTCACTGACAAGGTTAGGCAACAGATAGATCATGGAGGATGTTAATGTTCATCTTGTTTTATTTTTGGTATAGGAATACTTTATTATCATTTTAAGATATACAAAGTACCATTAAGAGAAAAATACAACTGTAAACATTCACACAATCAAAATACCTTATTCCTCACCCTACCCAAAATTTCCAATGAAAATGATAGTTATAAAAATCAGAAAAAATTAAACATTCCACAAGGAACCGCTAGTGGCAGAGTCCAGCATATCTTTCTACTATTTCTATACTGACTCAATAACAGAAAAAAGAAATATTATCATGACACAGATCGACCACCCCAACATGTGATAAAATTGGGCCTCAGGTTTCATAATACAGAGACATATTCCCTTTCTCCAATTAATTTTGACTTAGGAAGCCAACTTAAACATGGTCTATGACCATTGGGCATTGTAGGGATACTGGACAGGACCCATTTAAACAAAATCTGCCTTATAGTCTCCAATGCCAATGTGTGTAAAGAAGACTTATATTTTACAACCTTCTGTAGCAAAACTGAGGAAACTTCCAAAACCCAAAATCTAGGTGAATGTGTGAGAGGAGTACCTAAAGCATGTTCCACTTTTACAATGCTAGAAGTACAGAATGCAAAGATCAGGGACACTCCACAGAATATGAAACAAAGTACCAGCACCTCATTGTACCTCCAACATAAACCAATGGTTGGCATCCCCAATCTCTGAAGTCTGTCTGGAGTCTTATACCATCTACTTAGAATTAGTTCCTGTATCAACTGTAGTTTTGGATTAATCAACATTTTATGAGGAAAATCCCAATAGGAAGGACTTCCATGTCCTCTTATGCAAATCTTCTTGGAGTTCTCTCACCCATTTTAATCTGTGTGTTCTCAATTTGGAGGTATCTCTTTGTAGTATTTTGTAAATGAACGTGATGACTCCTTGAAAGCGAATGCCTATTTTTAACATAAAGGATTGGATCTGAACACCTCAGAGCATAATCTGTAGTAAACATTTAGCAAGCAGATGCCTAAGTTGGAGGAAGTTCCAAAAATCCCTAGTAGGAAGTAAGCATTCTGTTTGTAACTTTAGAAATAACTTTGAAGGGTCTGTGTCTGGGCTGATTACATTGGCAGCAATACTAATCCTCTTTGAGCCGAGCCGCATCGCCAAAAGGGCACCCCAATCTTAAAATGGGTTCATCTTGCTTAACAGGACAGAGTCAGAGTATAAGAAGGAAAAATAGACAAGGACAAAGAGGTGGAATTTAAGAAAAGGGTCTCTGTATGCCAACCTGGGAAAACTGGTTGGTTGGCTTTTGCAATATCTGCAGGCATATTTTTTGTCCCAGTTTAATTCAGTTAAGGCAGCTGGCCTATGGAATTACTATAGCTGGATGATGGCTATGCATAACAGAAACTATTTGTTTTGGGGGGTAGGGGAGCTGGCTAGAGTATGATGAAGAATTTCATTGTAAGAAACAAAATCACCCACCCAGGACCTGGGACATGCTTGACTTTCCACTGTTATGGACCATTGATATCAGCAGGACAGCAGGAATTAACACACTGCACTGGCTTTCCAATTAAGAGACCACTGTCACCAAAAAGAAGGGAGAGCACTAACAGGAAAAAGGGAGAGAATGGGTGCTGCTATCATTTTAATCATGGCATGTGTATGGTGGTTCAGACATGCATGCATGGTGTGTGGTCAACTGCAGCCATTCATTTAGCAGAAACCAATAATCATAATCACCATTCTCAGCCCTTTCAGAAGTGATGTACCTAGCCTCCCAACACCAAAAGGTGCATTGCAATGGGACTTAGCAGAGAATTTACCCAGAATGAGCTGCCACTCATGTCCTGTCAGATGATTTAGGAAGGTTTTAGAATACAGGCTGAAGACCTCAGAAGTTCATATAAGTCTGAGAACCTGAAGTCTGCCAGGAAATAACCGAAGACAGTGCAAGCCAAGCAGGTAATACAGACTGCAGCCAAGACAATTTGCAGGCCTGTTGCTGCACCTACCAATCTCACCTCTGGGTGTCACCTATTAGCTTAATCCCCAAGAAGGTGTCAGGTGAGTATAAGATGATGAATCATTTTTTTCTTAGAGGGCACTGTCAAGCCCCTTAGGCCTCAAAAGCCCTAGTTTCAAAAACACATGTTATGATTGATCATATTTTATAGAGACTTCTGAGTTACTGGGTGGTTGGATTCTGATTCCTTTTTGTCTTTAAAAGTGTTTAAAAGTGAAAGACAGATTGCCAACCATTCTAATGTTACCACACTAAACATATTTGTTTATATTTCTTAATCAGCTACCACTGTATATTTTCTGGACTTGAAAACACCCCCAACATAGTCTAGACAATGGTGATGAAGTAAGCAGTGAGAAAACTACTGCATCATGGTGACTGCACTGTTTTAGGTCCTTCACAATGTTCATGAAGTCTGCAATAAGAGTAGATCAAGGATTTGAAACAAAAGAAGGTTATATGTGATCACACTAGAAGCATGCACTCCAGTTCAACTAATAAAGGAAGCAGATGAAACAACCAGCATTATCAGTGAATTTTAGAGAAGGTTAGCAATTATAAAGCGTGGGTTTTAATTACAATTAATTGATGCAAAAAGGGTTGGCACTGTCCCTTTAACTGGAAGGTGACCCAATCTATGACCACATTGATCTGCACTATATTGTAGTGCCTTATGTGCTGTTCAATGAGGCAGTAGAGTTTATTCAGGCAGTGGGGCTCTGCTAACTAAGTTGTATGTAGAGTCCTTATCCCATCTTTTGTCAGTATACCAAGAGGACAGGGGTTTATTGGAGATGAAATTTGATTGTTACTTCTGTATTGACAGCTGCATAACTGCATGCCAAGGGGTGTGCTGTGGTATGTGCTCACTGTGTTTGAACAACTTAGCATGAACCTGCTCTGGGCAACAATGTACAATGTGAGTAATACTAAAGTAGTACACTACCGAATTACTTTCTGTTTGTGGGAAGGCCCATTTGCAGAGAATGTGGGCACTTACTAGGTCATTTTAAGCTATGTGCATTTTCTGGGTGTGTCCTAGAATAGGACAAGACAGAGGGACTATGCTGGAATTTCTGGATATTCAGACTGACATAGTTGCCACAGCGTGTCACCTACCACACAGTAAGGTAGTAACACTGAGAAATTGTTGATCAGAGTGAAAAAGGCACACTAGATCACATTACGTGAATTACAGTACAACAGTTGTTGAGCTATCTCAACTTTGTATGGAAGGTAATTCCCATGGGTTGGACACTCTTGTGCCGTTTGGCAAAGGCAGGTAGGGATGTCAAAAACCTCACCACAAGATCCGAGAGACCAAGAGCTTGAGAGAGTACTGGGGCACATGGCTGGCCTAACTGAATTGTTAAATGGATTGTCAATCTGGCTGGAAGTAACCACTTACCAGGAGATTGAGCAATTCCTGAACACTTCAGAGGCTTTGGCTTTGGACCAATTTTCAGGAGTGGTGCAGAGAGCAGTGGCCTCTATCCTGGAAGGAGAAGACTTGATCAAGCAGATTACCTTTTGGAATTTGTAGTTGCATTGGTATTGTAGGGCTAGTGCTTTTGAGATGAGAAGGTAACCAACAATTCAGACAACACTGGGGTGGACAACAACATGAACGTGTAATTACAGGCCAAGGACCTCTTGGTGTTCTCACTGTTTTTTTTTTTGTGCTCAAGTATTTGGTACTGAATAACCAGTTTAAAGCGTGAATTTGACAGGTGTGGATAGCAGTATTACTGATGTTCGTTCTCATTTGCAGTGGCAGAGATACAAGGAACCAATGCCAAAAGTGTAGGTGTATGCCAGGGAAGTCATATTCTACCTCTGGGAATTTGTGATACAGAAACCTGGGAATTGCTGAGGAATTTGATTTCACCCAGCAGGTGGACAATCTATCAGGTGGGTGTTGAGAACTTACTGAGTGTGCTACACACCCAGGGGTGGCAGAATGCTTGTCACATTCTGGTAAACCAGTTATGTCTCTTTTAGTGGAGATGAAATGAGAAGGCTTAATGCCAGGAGCAGTGGGTCAGCATTTGGCTGGCATTTCAAAGTTCTCCATGGCTGCTTAGCTGAATGATAAAATGCTGGCATTTTGCCTCCTCTAACTGTTAAGTAGATTGTCCTGTGGTATCCTAAATGAACAGACAGATGTCTTCTGATTAGCCAGTATCACTACAGTATGTGTGGGGTGAACTGTCAAATATGTGCTCCTCACCAGAAGAGGTAGGGTTATGTTCTGCATGGTGTTCTTGGTGGCCCTATGTGGAGCCTTTTGGCTGTCTGAATTGGTCCAGCTGAGTAAGAGGCTTTGACTTCCGTTGGACTTAGGGGAGATTATGTGGTGTTGACCTAAGATGTGAGATGGGTTTTTGTCCATTTGCAGAGGAGCAAGACAGACAGACAGATCTTTCAGGGAGCTGGTATAGCCAGAGGCTTCCCCAGGGGTGGAGTGGGTGTACATACCTGGTCCTGGAAAACAAGGCCAGAAGGGCCAGCGGAGGGTGGGGTGGGGGTCATGTTCATTTGCCATGAAGTATGACTCTCTAATGGTGTTACAGTTTCAGTACATTCTAGAAAACACAATGAGGGGATTGAGTTTAGATCTGGCGGAATTTAACACACATTCCTTCTGCATTGGGGCTGCAACAAATGCTAGGGCTGAGGGTTAACAGATGGTCAGATTTTTGCTTGGCTGATGGAGATAGCAGTCTTTTGAAGGATATGTTCAGTCACATTTGCTTCAAAGTTCTTGTTTTGCTTTCTAGCAGGAGGCCTTTCCAGATGAGGCAAGTTTGGTTGTGCGGACACTCCTTCTTCCATTCAGTTACTATTTGGGTGAGGCAAAGTTCTGGGGTGAGGACCTTTTCTTGGACCCTCGGTAATTGTGAATATGCTGGATTGGATGTGGAGGGTTGAAATGGGGTGACTTGCTCCTGTGGAGCATGGCTGAAACTCACTGGTAGGGTCCTCCCAATGTTACGGTCATATATCTGGGAGGAAACAACAAAGATTGAGGAAGTTCTTGGAAGTGCTCTGCCAGGTGATGGAGGACCTGCTTTTTAGGAAAGATGGCCAGGGTGTACATAGTCAGGTTGCACATAATCCAGTGAAGGCTTTGGTGACATATAAGATACCCCTCTGCAATTGAGAAACCCTGCAGTTTGACAAATATGGCAGTGAAGAGTAGAGATGGCGATGTCTGCAAACTTCACTCCACTAAATATTTCAACTTTTGCACAATTCGTGAAATATTTTGTAGGTGTAAAGTGCAAAATTCCACCAGTGAAATGCAGAATTTCACCCATGAAATGGAAACAGTAGAATTTCGCTACTCGTGGAAACATTTTGCACTTTGCACCCACAGAATGTTTTGCAGACTGTGCAAAATTCATGAAATATTTCAAGGGAACTCTCTGGTGAAATTAAACTTGGCTGCATCTCTAATGATGAGTTTTAGAGACTAAATTGGTGGAACTGTCCTCAGGCATGATGCTGTAGTTGTGATTGTACTATAGTTTATGCCTGGAATGGTGTACATTTGTCAGGCATAGCTTGTGATAGGTTTTTAGCTGACCCACAAATGCTGTGGAGGAATGTTCAGCATAAAGTGCTAGTGAGGTTGAGCACTAGGACCAGTGCTCATGCTACTGCACACATGGTAGCCTTGCAAGGAGTGTACCAAAGGGAAATGGGGAACCTTGTGTCTCCTACAAATAATTCTCCCCAAGACAGAAAGAAGTGAGAGCTTGGACAGCTAGTGTTCCTCCTGTAGGGGACAGTCAGGGATCACCAAAGGGCATGGTCCTTTGTTTAGAGCCATCCGATGGGGAGGGTGCATGTCAGATGGCCCTGGTTGGTCACCCTTATGCCTCTGAGACTGAAGTCCCTCCAGGGGCCATATCATTTGTCAGATCTCCTGTGGGCAAGGGGATGGCCAAGCTCAAAAGCTGGACCTTTCAAACCTTGCTACGACTTCCTTGCTGTGCACGTTATGCTAGCTATATAACTTGGTTTACAATTATGTTTCAACAAGGCTGTGGTCATTTTCCTTCAAACCACTGTGTATATCTCCCTCTGTCTGGGTGAAATGGGTGAAAACTTTGGCATATGAAGACACTAGAAAGTCTACAAAGATTGCTGTGAGTGGGGATTTGTCTGTGGCCACT
Source organism: Neoceratodus forsteri (assembly GCA_016271365.2). Lineage (NCBI taxonomy): Eukaryota > Metazoa > Chordata > Ceratodontiformes > Ceratodontidae > Neoceratodus > Neoceratodus forsteri. Next base: position 650,302,542 of record JADMNL010000022.1, read on the forward strand.
TTCTATCCTGAACCCGAGTTGGCAAGTCAAAGAATGTAGGCAGGTAAATTCTATGTAGTGAATGGGCTAGGCAGGTAAATAAGGGGTTCCTGGGGAAGTCTTGTGGCCAGAGGGCTGAACAAGAGGTACTTAACCAAGAGAACAGCTGTGCAGAGTCCCTCTTGCTCCTTCACTTACATGGAATTCAGAACCTCCCTCCCTCATAAAAGCAATGTATGAGAATGTTAGTGCATAGAGAAGTCACTGTCCAAATATGCAGGACAACCTTAGAGGCTGAGAAGAATTTTCTAATTTTTCTATAAGGTTTCTAGGTTTTGCCTTCTCCAGTGAGACAAAAAAAGTCTGTTAGTGGTAAGATGTCACATATACATATATGTAGTAGCATGGTAGTCTCACAAGGAGTGCACAAACAGGTAATAGGGAATCTTACATCTTCTGTAGATGGTTCTCCCCATGGTGGCAAGAGGTGAGATCCTGGATGGCTGGTGTTCCCCTGCAGGGGATTGACTCTATGAGCATGGTCCTTGTGTGTAGAGCCATTCATCAGGGAAGGATGCATGTTACATAGCCTTGATTGGGCACCTTTATTTTTATTTTTATTTATTTTTATTTAGTTTTGTTGACCAGGTAAGTGCACTAGACAAATCCTGCCTATTTTCAGGCATGACCGGGGAGGGATACAGATGAATGCCAACTGACCTTGAATCAGATTAAGCTGTTGGTGGTATTTTTAGTGAATGAGGGAAATTTGGTCAAGACACGGGAAATACCCTACTCTCTGTAGGAGGAGCCTTTGCTGCTGGCTGCAAGATGGCCAGTGTGCATGAACTCTCGGAGGATATGGATGTCGGGACTACAGGGGAGTGGGCCTCCTCTCCTGTGCTTGTAACTTCTAAGGCCGTCGAAGAGGAACTTGATGTTGCTGCTGTTTGTACTGATACCATTATTGAGACAACTACTGTGCATGATTTGGCTACTATTGAGCAGAAGGAAGTCACTGCTTTACTTACTGAGGAATTCTCCGTTCTACCTTGGTAGAACAACGCTCAGCTCTGCTCCAGCAAATGCAGCTGTTGGACTCTAGAATAGCGGCATTGCACAGACGACTACAGAGATTGAATTACCGAGAGACGCTCACGAGAGAAAAGCCCTGCTGACGCTGTAAGGTTGACGGATTCCACAACCACTTCCGCATTGGCGGCTGTTTCGGATGGGCTGGCAGTTTTCCGAGGTCTATCTCATTGTGCCCACAGCCCGCACTGATTCTCCTGCATGACAAACTCAAAGAATTGCCTTCTACAAAGCACAGCTCGAAACAAATAAGTGGTGAACCTCCTCGAAGTCGGACTGCGACAGCTGCACAACAGAATGATCACTCTGAGGTATTTTTTTTTTTAATCAAAGCCCTGGGTGGAGTAAATGTGGTGGATTTCGCCCACGGGGTTAAAAACTTCTCTATGAGACTAGCCACAGTGAGTGGCTCAAAGACATCTTGGTCACCGGAGACAGCTTTAGAGAGTGCTGGTTGGGAAAAGGGAAGGGGTGTTTGGACTCCGGACTCTCAGGATCCCACTTATTTAAAAATGCTACAGAAAGCTGCTACTATTGGGACCTCTGCTACAACTAAGAGCTCCAACCTAACCCGGGGTATTGCTTTAGCTTGTGGTCTTTCTAAAGTGGTATTACCCTATTAACTCTTATGACTCAAGTACTGGTATCAATGAAGGAGAGGTTTCTCTAAATCCACTGTTGCCTAATGTTCATGTTGTTGATAATTTGTCTAAAAATATTGTATCTCCTGTATACCCTCTGGATCTACGATTCCTTTAAGCCCTAAACCTACCCCAGTTTTGCAAAAGCCTGTGGAAAATTTCTCAGGTCACCCAGTTAGTTTTAAACTAGCTGACTTATTTAACTCAAAGGAGAACCAGCACCCAGGCGTAACGCCGTCGTTACTTTTATAAGGGTGGGTTGGAGGAACTTCCGGATCGGGTGTATATTGCTAAAACACTGTTTAAAGGGTCTATGAAATTCTTTTCATCTGAGATTTTGCCCTGATTAGTTTAGGTAATTCCATTATGATATTAGCTTTAAACAAGTTTCTGGTTTAGATAGATTTTGGGCTCAGTATGAGACATTTCAGACCTCTCCTATTTGGTCTCCTTTTCAGGCTATTCCGTTAACCAAACCTGCTGTTCGAATATTACGATTCTTTTAAAATGAAGGGTGAATGTGGAAGACATTCTATTTTGGTTAAATAAAAGATGTGAGGTGCTTAATAAGCCCACACCCACGTTGGATAGTGAACAAATCTGGGATGGTAGCTGGAGAGTTCGAGTTAAACTGTATTCTACTAATACTGGACCCAAACATTTACCTAGTTTTTTTATTTAGGTAAAGACAAAGGGCTCATCTTTTACGCTGGACAACCCAAATCTTGTTTTAAGTGTGGTTCCGTACTCATCTTAGTTCAGCTTGTGACACGGTGAAGTGTAGTTATTGTTTTGACTTTGGCCATACTTCTAGTGCCTGCTTAAATCCTTTTAAGTGTAACCTTTGTGAAGGTATAAGCTATGCTTATGGACGTTGTCCCTGGGCATCCCATAATAGGGATGATTGTCCTTCCCATGATGGTTTAATTACCATTGCACAGCAAATTCAAGCACAAAGGCTGCTGCTCGAGATTTGAAAGATGATTTACCTTCTTCTACTCCAGCAATAGTACGTAAAGAGCCTTCGTGGTTGCTGTTCCAGATACTCTTGATCTGCCCTCCGCAGTAGTGGTCCTCCGAAGGAGTTCCTCCTTCTGTCTCTGATGCATTACCACAGATAGATGACGTCAGTGTTTCAGATGTTGAGATGCCCCTCCTCCCCCTACATTCTGCCTCTGATTTAAATTCTTCTGTTTTTATTCCAGTCACCATAAGAGAACTAGAAAAGGTCAGGCTGTAGTCAGTCGAGGCAAGGAAGCTGGAGTTCGTACTTGGCAGTCTAATAATAAATTTGCTGTATTAGCTACAGACCTATCTGATAAGGATTCTGGAGGATGATACGGACACCTCCTCCGCTCGGTCTTGTCCAGATGTGGAAGGGGGTAAAGATTTGGATCCTATAGCTAAACGAACCCATCAAAGTCAAAGGAGTAAATCACCTATTGGCACCTAAATGGCTTCCTTCTCTGTTTGCTCCTTAAATGTGAATAGTATCAAAGGTCAGAAGAGATTAGGGGCATTTTACTGACAGTTAAAGACTTTAAGTGTGATATTGTTTGTCTTGTGGATACCAGGCTCAAAACCCATAGTGAATTACAACAGGCTTGAGGCATGGACCTGTGATCCTTCTTTTTGGTCATCTGGCCCGATACTTGTGATGGTATTGGTATTTGTTTTCAAATTCTGATTTACATGTTTCTAGATTAGTTGATATTTTACCAGGAGAGCAATGTTATTAGATTTTACATATTTTTGGAGAGATTTCGACTAATTGTGGTTTATGCTCCACAGTCTAAAGCTCAGCGAGTCTCTCTTTTTCATTCAGTTAGACCTTTTTGTATACTTCTTGGTTACTTCATCTGGGTTGAGGATTTTAACTGTGGTTTGAAACAAAATGATAGAGGTTAAAAACTCCCAAGCTATTTTGTGATTCTGTTGCTTTAAAAGAGATTGTAACCACGGCTCAGCTTATTGATGCTTATAGGTATTGTCATGCTACTGGTGGTTTTACTTTTTTAAGGGACCTTACTGAACTCAAATTGACTTTATATTTTGTCCAAGGTCTTAATAATTCATTCTTGCCAAACCGTGGGGTAGAGTTTTCTGATCATGCTGCTCTTGTGCATCATTTTCTTGGGATACTGCTCCCCTTTGTAAGAAGAATAGTTGGCATTTAATGATTCCTTTTGGAGGATCCCTCAATTTGAAGTTGTGGCAGAAAGAATGGGCGGCACGGCTATCAGTAGTGGACTTTTATGATAATGTTGTAGACTGGTGGGAAGATTCAAAATTAAGGTGGAAACAAGTCTTTCAGAAGAATGCATATACTCAGAACACTAAATATTTGAAATATCTATCCCTGAGACAACAGTTACAACATTTGATTTCTTTAGCTGATACTACTTGAAATGATTATAGTAATCAAATTGCTGTAATTTGTACTCGGATGAGAAAATTGCAATATGATCGTGCTAGCTCCTTAGGACAAGAAGCTCGATTTGGGACGAAAATATATAAAGGAGGTTGGATCCCTTTAGGGCATGTAAAATCGTAGATTCTAAATTCATTCGGTGTTTATAGTCTCTCCTCTGGTGACTTGGCCACGCCACCAGAGGCATTGGTTACAATTGTCGAAAAGCATGTTTTAACATGTTGGGAAGTGTGTCAGAATGTGAGACTGCAGAGACTTTTTGGATTCTTTACATCTCCCTCAACTCTCCTTCTTGGAGCAGGAGATGTTGACTGCTGATATTGTGGAGCAGGAAGTTGTGCAGGCTATTGATACCTGTGTTTACATTCCGCTCCTGGTTCTGATGGCCTCACTGCAAAATTTTATAAAACTTTTTCGTCTGATTTGGTCCCAGCTTTGACCTTATTATATAATGAAATGTTAGCCTCAGACTTTCTGACCAAAACGATGAAGGAAGCCATTTTAATTTGATTTTAAAAAAGAGTGATGCCACAGACTTGAATAATTGGAGACCACTTAGTTTATTAAATGTAGATTATAAAATACTGGCCAAAATTCTGTTATCTAGATTGCTTAAAGTCGCTGTTCATATAAGTCTAGTCCAGACGTGTGGTATTCCAGGCAGATACCAACACAACAATTTAATTTTACTGCGTGAATTATTTGCTTTAGGTGATAGGAAGGTAGTTTCTGGATGGGTGTTGGGTTTAGACCAGGAAAAGCCTTCAACAGAGTTTCTCATAGTTTTTTGTTTTCTGTTTTTCAGGCCTTTGGTTTTCCTGTTAAGTTTCTTTCCTGGATTCAGACTTTATATAAGGATGCCTTGATTATTCCTAATGTAAATGGTTGGTTAGGAATCCAGTCTCTCTTGTTCGTGGGGTCAGGCAGGGATGCCCCTTAAGTCCAATCTTTATGATTTTTATATTGACACTTTGATACGAGCTATATTACTTTGCCCTCAAATTATAGGACTGGAAGGAATTCTCTTTGCCACCAATTAAACTGTTAGCTTATGCTGATGATTTGGTTCTGGTGGTAGATAAACATACTAAGGAAGAGGCCCTGGTCCAGGTTCTTCGGCTTTTCATCAGTTTCTGGATCTAGAATTAATTTCGATAAAAGTGTTGGTGTTCCTATAGGTTATACTTCTCTCGATAAATGGCACCTATGCTGGGATTCCTATTACAGTTGATTTATTTAAATATTTAGGATTTTTTTCGGATCTGGTGATATGCTGTCTTATAACTGGCTTATTGTCTTAAACAAGGCAGAAGGTTTGATTGCAGGGTGGAAACAGGCTTTAATTGGAAAAAAAGAGAGTTGTTTTGCTTAAAACGTTGGTTATCCCAATTTGCTTGTATCTCAGTTATGTGTTTCCGCCACCTTTGTGTTTTTACTAAATTATATGGGGTGTTTTTCAGGGTTTTGGGGTCCCGCCTAACCCTATTAAACGAATTTGACTTATAGACCCATACGGGAGGGTGGGGTAAATATGATTCATCCTGTTGCTTTTTCTATAGTTTATTCTTTAGTTATAATCTTGGGAAGGCTCTTAAGCCAGGGGAGTGGTTTGGAAACCTTATTTAATGTTATGGTTGTCATCTTGTTTAGCTAAATGGAATTCAGGACAAAAATATTACTTTCGTTCACTGGATGTACCATTATATGGAAAAGAAGGCTATAAGATGGCCTTATCTTGGGGTTTCTCCCACAGGATTTTTGTATTTTGTCTAGACGATGATATATGATAAAATTTGGAGACGAGAGGCCCAGGAAGCTGTTGTGTTTTCCTACTGTCCTTTGAATCGTTTTTCCTGGATTCTTCAACAGCTTCAAAATCCACGTTACCCCTTATGTTTGGGACATGGTATGGTTAGTAATTACGACAGGTTGGGGGTTAAAAATAATCATAAGCATAAAGCTTTAAATGCTCGTTTTGTCCTAGGGATCTTTGTCATGAGATCCTAGAAACACAGCAGCATTTGTTTCTTGACTGCCGTTTTCTTTAGACCTTGGTCTAGTTTGGCTGCTTTATGGTCTGAACCCTTATTCCTTCAATTATCATATGAACAGCTTATGTTTTGTACTAATATTGTTTAAACACCAAATATCATGTTGATACTTTGTATGTTGTATTTGTTCTTATCAGATATTACATATGGCAAGCTAGATGCATGTTAGTCTTACATCAGAAATTAATTCCTAAGCAAGAGATTATTAGTAATATCTGTAAAGCTCTTTGTTCAGTTAAATTGCATGATTTTCAAGTTTATACAGGTCCTCAATTTCATCTCCTGTGGCGTAATTGTGATCTTTTGTCTAAGAATTGTTAATATGTTTATGTCTATTATTTTTGTTAATTCTGTTTATGAAATTAGTTCCTTTTATGTAAAGAATGTTGTTAATTTTCTGTAATGAAGTCCAACCTTCTAATAAAATTCCCCTACTCTTTTGATAAGTGCCATGGGATCTTTAACATCCACCTGTACAACCACCAATCCAGGTAGATGGGACCCGGTTTAACGCCTCATCCGGAAAGATGGCACTCAGAAGTGCAGTACCCTCCTCATGCTGCACTACAGTGTCAGTACTTGGATGTTAACCCAAGTGCCAGATGTGGGAACTGAACCCACAGCCCTCTGATCTCCCAGCCTCAGAGGCGAGGTGTGCTCCTACTGAGCCACTGACACTGCTCAAGTGTCCTCAAACAGGTTGTGGGGGAGACAAAGCAAAAACTATGCACTAGCATGAACTCAACAGACATACTATTAATATGAAGGTGACTGAAAACCAATGGGGCAGCACTTCTGTCAGATAGACCACTCAATCTCAGATATGTTAGTAATGGTTTTAAAAGGACATTTCAAAAGTACTCAACAGAGACAGGCTTTGAGATCTGGCTTATTTAACTTCTCAATATGATGAAGATTTGAACACTGATTTGGGGTTTATGTCACATTATCCTATTAAAACTTACACAGACCTTTACTTCTAAGGATGGACTTATAATAGGACTTCAGCGTGTCTTTGTTTTTTGTTTTAATATTTATAGAGTCGAGCCAGCCCTGTGGTGCTGGAGGTTGAGGTGCTGGGCACTACACATCATGCCATGCCAGCGACCTGGGTTCAGGATAGAGCCTGAGCCACCAGGGGTCAGCAGGGGTGAGAGAGGATCGAGTGTCCAGAGGACTGCCTCTCTCTCGGGGAGGAAGGCCTTCATTCTGTCTTGTTAACTGCTCAGTAGCCAGAGGGCAATGTGGGTCAGGAGGCACGCACCAATGTCGCTACATTGGTAGGGGAGGAGGGATGGGAGAAAAGCGGAAAAAGGGAGCTGGCAGGCTCCATGATAGCCTGCATCCCTGTGCCACCCCGAGCTGCTGGATTTGTCTTCTAGGCGGAAAAGAGCCAGTGCTGGTTCTCCATGGCCCTGCAGCAGGGGAGTAAGCCATGAGGGAACTACGGGTGTTGACTGAGCAGGGATGCACAGGTCTGGAGAGGGAGGGCCATAGTCACCTGCCAGACTCTAGCAAAAATAGATAATAGAAAAAATATATTTATAGAGTCCCTTTTCACTGGTTATCAACATGTTGGTTTCTCACCAAAGAACTATGTATGTGTGTGTGGGCTGGTGGGTAGGGGTATGTTTTTTGTGGGTGGTTAGGTGAGTGTGGTGGGAGTGGGTGTTGGGACTTGTGGTTATATTAGGTATGGGTTATATTCAGGTACTTGACATAATGATGTTATAGTGTTTTGACTCTTAGTTTACATACTCAGGGCCCGATTCTAGAAGGGTGGTGCAAGTTGCCACTGAATTCAACCTGCACCACCGCACTGTGACGTTGACCCTGCACCCTTTTCTTGAAGGGGTAGGGTCTCCACAGCAAAGTCCTGTGACTTGCATGTGGTAAGGTACGCCACAGGGTGCACTTGGCCAGCATGTCACAACCCTCTGCTGCAGGCTGCGGAGTGCACCCCGCCCATGCCCTGACCCCCAGGTCACCCTCCGCTAATGTGGCATGTCACCAGCCTGGTAGTCCAGTGCACTCCAAACTGTACAGTAATACAATATATATTTTTCCCATTTCCTGGCAGTCTAGTGGGTCTCCTGAACTGTACAGTAATATATTAATAATTATTCCCTTTCTCTGGTAGTCTAGTGCCCCCCTCAAACTGTACAGTAATATATTAATAATTATTCCTGTTTCCCTGGTAGTCTAGTTGCCGCCCCCAAACTGTACAATGATAAAATGTGAAAACATCCCATTTCCTAGTGGTCTAGTGGCCCCACCCAGCCATTCCAGCACCAGCCAACTCTTCCCCAGCCGGCGACTGGCACAGCTCACCTCTTACCTTCGCGGTCAGCCACCCGACTGAGTGCAGCATTAGCATTACTGCACAGATGTGCTCTGAAATTGATTTCTGAGTGTGTCTGTGCAGTAGCTAATACTGCAGTCAGTCGGTGGCTGGCCTTGGAGGTGAGAGGTGAGCTGTACCAGTCGCCAGCTTGGGAAGGGTGGGGGGAGCTGGGCTGGCATGGCTTGGTGGGGTGGGGGCCACTAGACTACCAGGGAAATGGGAATATTTATTAATATATTACTGTACAGTGTGGGGGGCCACTAGACTACCAGGAAAATGGGGAGCTGCTCACATTTTATCATTGTACAGTTCAGGGTGCAGGCCCCTAGATGACCAGGGAAATGAGAACAAATATATATTATATTCCTGTACAATTAGGGAGACACTAGAGTACCAGGGTCGGCATATTGCGCATATGCAGTGGGCAACTCATGTTCGGGAAGATTGAGGGATGGCAGCACCGCCTGCAGGGCTTCTGCCAACAGCTGTTTCAGGGGCTAGGGGTATGGGTAGCCCTGTGAGGCCCTGCTGGGGTGTGCTGGGCATGGGGAGGAAACTGTACACTGTCCGCTAGACAGCCGATGGGTCTACAGGAACCCCAGGGGCATCCGTAGGTTATACCAGCTAAAAGCTGGTATAACTTACATTGCTGGATCTCCTCTGGGGTTCTTGTAGAATCCCGATGTGGGCACTTTGTGGCTGCCCTTCTAGAATAGAGGGCTCAACTGCTGTCGTAAACCCCATAGTACCATGTCACAGGGGGTTTATGCAGTGTAACAACTGTTTGGCGCAAGTGGCCTGTGACATGTCTTCCAGGTCACTGTGTAGAATCGTGGCATGTCACAACTGCTGGCATAAGTTGCTAAGCATGCAGCCTTCTGCTTGAGGTAACGGTTGTTACGCCTGGCGAACTCTTCTAGAATCTAGCCCATAGTGTATATTTACTTCCTTCTAACTACAGTAGTTATCTTCCCTCCGGGTGGGGAGTTAATTCCATTGTTTTTATTCAGAGTCCTTAGTCTGCTACTGTATATATAGCAGTTTGATTTTATACTGACACATTTTAAAGTCTGAACATGTCAGGATGCATGATCTCTTTACTTGGGGGTCCCTCACAGGTTAAATTCCATTGGGTAAGTATTGTAGTAATTGGTGTAAATGATAAATACATAGTGAATATATACTTCTTTCTAACTAGTAATCTTTCCTGGGAGGGAAGGGCTTAATTCCATTCTGTTATTATTTAGATTCCTTATAATGTTTCTGTACATATAGTAGTTTGATTATATAGTGACACGTTTTAAACTCTATACAGCAGGCTGCATGGTCTCATTTACTTGGGGGTATTTACAGGTTTGTTTTTAGTTCAGCACTTATACTGACAATTGATATTATCTTGCATAAAATCTTGTTACAGCACTGAAGGTCTCAACATTTATGGAATATAGTAACTGACTGAGTGTATAGTTGGGAAAATGTCTCCAGGTAGGTTTTATTTGGTATAAATGTGTGAAACAGTTTTTTTTATCAAAATGTTTATTTTCAGAAGAGTCAAACAAGGAAAAGACAGCTGTACATCAATAAACATATAACAGTAAGAAACTTATTAAATTTAATCATATTTAACCACTATGTAGAAACGATCTTTCAATTCCTATGTACGCATGTCTACAGTTAAACTACATAACATATTGAAAATTAAAGAGAACCTTATCCTACAGCTTGGAAAAACAATAATACACCCACTGATAATGCTTTAGGTTTTATCAGTTAAAAAGAGTCTGGCACATTTATTTATTCAGATAGTATCTTCTATCAAGGTGAGAAAAGGTGATCAGGTTTGTTCAAAAACTGCAAGTCTGTTTACTGTACTATAATTGCTGCAATCCTTTCATTGCTAGCTAAAGTGCCAAAGTTATAGTTAGCCATTCTTTGCTGAAGGGGAGACAGGGATTTAGTAAGATAACCTGACTCTTCAGAACAAGGGCTGATGACAACACCTACATTATTTGTGGTTTTCCTAAATGTGGAATCTTGGAAACTACTCCTAAAATAAAAGCTTGGCTGAAATAGGCAGTTTAGAAATTGCCACCTCCTCACATAACTTCTGCACTTCAAGCCATGTGTTCCTAATGTTTGGATAATCCCATTGGAATGTGTAGATCTGCATGCTTAGTTAAGCACCTCCAGCAAGGCCCTTCTTCTAAATACCCCATTACTTCCACACACTTTGAAGAAGAATCTTAAATTGCATTATCCTACCTTGGACCTTCCTGCAGCTCATAGGACTTTTTCCACGTCCCATTCCATTGCTCCTGTCAGGGACTCACCCAGTTCTGTCTCCTATTTCAGTTTTGCTGCATGTGAAGGTGAAGCAACATTATCAGCATCCGCCAATAACGTTTGCACATACCACCCTTTTTTTCCTTCACTGTTCTACATGTTTAAACCCACTTAGGATGTTCAGGCAGTTTGAAACCAGGTGACAGAATGGAGTCTTGAGGCCATTCTAATTTGTAAGAATTTAGCAGATTGGAATCTGTGCAATCCATATTTTTCCCTACTCTCTGTAAATGAAATCAGTCTTTCTCTTTTGCCATCAATTATATCCCTATGTTAGTAATACCAGATTTTAGCCATTCAGCATCTACTAGAGGTTTGCCCTCAAGCCCAATGTTCACATTATTCCATATGGTAGTTAAGGCTGTTGGGAAATTTTGAAACCCTAGTATTTTCTTTACTGTACTTCCCTAATTACTTTGATGGCTGATACCATACTAATATTGTCCTTAATGGACTGTGGAAAGGTATGAACAACAGATCTGTAGGTCTGAAGGGGACACCAGTGCCTGTTCCGTTGATAACCACAGTGGTATCTCTTCAGACTAATCTGCTGCAATCTATTTACCTGTTGTTTACATAAAAGGATACCTGATATTTTTCCAGTCTGGTAGTGCAAACCCCTGTCAGCCAAGGAGCTATACATTTGGATTTTTTGTGCTGGCTCCCAATCCCTGACAGGCTTTGCCAGGCTCTGGCAGCCACTCCCTCATGCTTGGGCTTACACCCTGAGTGGGGCCACCAATAGGCAAACTCTGGTAGCCAGAGGGATGGTAATGGAGCCGGCTCATTAGCAGGGGCTTGCATTTTGTAGGCTGTAAACTCAAAGGCAGGGATGTGCAATGATGACCTGCATCGGCCCTGCCCCTGAATGTGCAGGCGCCAACCACCACAGAACTCCTGGCCTCCACTGGGTGTCCGTCATGTGTTGGACACTCAACCCCACCTCCACCCAGAGTAGGAGAGCAGTCCACTATATGTCCAATCCTACTCTCTGACTCCCAAGTCCGTTCCTGTACCGGGTCACCAGTGCATGACAGCAACTGTACCTCTCAGCCAGTGGTCCTGCATAGGAGCTGTACAGTTTTAAGCAACAACCTCAGAGATTTACCCCCCATAAGAAGGCCTTATCATCTGTCAATCCTTTTTAAAAAACTGTTATGCATCTTGTTGGGAATGGTTTGGAAGAGTAAAGGATTGGTGCCAGTGATCATTTTAATGGCATTGACTTTGCCCCATGGTGACAAGTTTAAACTTTGCCATTTTAGCAGATCACATTCTAACTGTTTTAATATAAGGGTACTATTTAGATCCAGTTGTTTGCTAATATCTTTGGATATTGTTAACCCCAGGTATCTGATGCATTCTTTGCACTGTACCACTGGATCCAAGCCCCTAGCCAATCCATTATCCATGTTTTGGACCAATGGATATTACCTGGGGCTGGGTGTTGTCCAAGTTTGTAATTAAAGCAGATATCTGGGAGAAATCCTCTAGAAGTGTACTTAAATCATTAAATTGGCTGCCACTGCAGTATTGTCTGTGGTGATTAATAAGTCATCCACATAAGAAAACACTTTATTACTAACTTTAATCATTCTGACCACATGAATCTTTTGTTGATCTGAAACTTTCCTAATCAAAGGTTCAAAAGCGTATGCACAGGTACAGTGAGATTGGACAACTTGTCTGGTCCCTTTAAAAGACTAAAGGATTCCGAGACTAAGCCATTAGTTATGACCCCAGCAGAAGGACTACTATATAGGAGTTTGACCCAAGAAATTAAACCATTGCCCACATTCATTTTTGCTAGAACATCATACAAATATATCCACTGCAGGAAATCAAATGGCTTACAGAAATCTAAGGCTATTCCTGTTAATGGGATACCCTGTTTGGATGCCTGTTTGTGTGAAACCGTTTCTCACACTAGGTAAACTTTACTTTATACACACTACCATACATAGAAAATTTCTGTTATATAGTTTTTTTTAACATACACATTTTAACAGACTGTTTCACATAACACACGTGACATTCAATTTTTAAGTTATTGGAATGTTCTGCTCAAAGTATTCTTATCTTATTCTGTGGACATTTGACTTTGGAAGGCTTCTCAGTTAATAGCAAACTGGTGAAAATTAGTTCTTCTTATTTAAACTTCAGTTATGGTTTAAATGAGTATTTCAAGCCAAAGAGAATTCTTTCTGGGTTTTTTCATGTATGATCTGGGTGTTACTAGTATGTGATTTTCTAAATAACTGCCATACACTTCCGAGGAAGGATTTGGTTGGTCTAAAACTTAGGCACTTTGTTCTTTTGTAACATCAATGTTGGTCCAATAAAAGGTATCAAACCATTTGCTTCTGGATCTGTTCTTACAAGGACCAATATGGCAACTAAATAAAACTGTATGACTGATCTATCAATGAGCCCACTCTAATGTGTATACAGTAGGCTCATTGACAGATCAATCGACTGCCAGCCACGCAGGTGTGAGGTGGACTGTGCTGGTTGATGGCTTTTATTATTAATGTTGGTGCTGGCACCTTTGGGGTCGGGAGGGGTATGGGATGTACCTTTTTAAATACCGCACCATCAGGGTCTGGGAGGAAGCCATAGTAGTTTTATTATTTTAATGGTGGCAACATCAGGGATTGGGGTGGGAGGACATGAGATTTACTTTTATTACTGGTGGCAACATTGGGGATCGGGGTGGGTGAATGGGATTTACTTTAATGGTAGCAGCATCATGGATTGGGGTGGGGGTATGGGATTTACCTTTATTACTGGTGGCAATATTGGTGAATGGGGCAGGGGCATGGGATTTACATCATTTAATGGTGACAACATCCAGGATCTGGGTGGGGAGACATGAGATTTACTTTTATTACTGGTGGCAACTTCAGGGATTGAGGCGACATGCAAGATTTATTTCTTTTAATGGTGACAACATCAGGTATCAGTGTGGGGGCATGGCATTTACTTTTATTACTGCTGTCAACATCGGGAATGGGTCAGGGAATGGGATTTTCATTTAATGGTGGCAACATCGGGATGGGTGGGGACATGGAATTACCTATTATTAATGTTAGCAACATCAGGAAGGGAAGGAGGGCATGGGTTTTACTTATTATTATTAATAGTGCAATATCAGGATCATGGATAGTGGCATATTGCTATAAACATGCAACTTTCCCAGAGGAGAATATTCTAATACCCAAAGACCAGCCCTGGCTGGTCTAATGGTACATAGATATTTGTCCCTAGGTGAGTTTACAGAATCCCATTTTTCTGGGATGTGGCAGCTTGCATCTGCCAAAATTACCCTTTGCACCATGCCACAGGCCATTTTGGAGCACACTTGTGGCCCAAGCCTCTTTAGGGCAGGCGGCTTTGTTGCTGATGCAAGGAGGAAATGGACAAGAAAATGATAGAGGACATTCTCAAAATGGCTGAAAAGGAGATACTGTTGATGGGGACCTGAATATGCCAGACATTAACTTGACGACATGGACTGCAGCCACATCCAAGAGCAGGGTCATTCTCGATGCCCTAGAGGGGCATGCCTTAGACAGCTAGTGGTGGAACCCACTCGAGAGGAGCAATATTAGACCTGGTACTCTCAAATGGAGAGAGGATCACAAATGTAGAAGCAGGTGGACATCTGGGGAACGAAGACCACTGCACAGTGTGCTTCACAATAAACACAACCATGGAGACAAGCTATACAAAGATAAGGATACTGGACTTTAGAAGGCTGACTTTGGCATAATGGGTGAATACCTGAGGAATGCATTAGCAAATGACCAGAAAGAAAGGTGGAAGAACAATGGAGAAAATCAAAACTGCCATCATGGAGGCAACAAGCCTTTGTGTGAAACAAATAAAGAAAACAAAGCAGAATAAAAACCACTACGGTTCTCAAAAGAGGTGTCAGGGAAGGTTAAGGAGAAAAAGGCTGCATTCAAAAGTATAAGCAATCACAGAAGGAGCACGACAGGGAACTGTATCAATTAAAGCAGAAAGAAGTGGGAGGCAGTTAGAAAAGCAAAAGCCCAAACCGAGGAAAAGATAGCCAACTCAGTTAAGAAGGGGATAAAACCTTTATAGGTACATTAGGGAGCATAGAAAGGTTAAGGGAGGATAGAAGATTAATAAAGGAGAGGGAGGTGGCAGAGGAGACAGTGAAAAGGCAGAGATACTGAATGCATACTTTGCTCAGTATTCAAAGAAGAAGAGGAGGAGTTACCTAAACCAAACAGAAGCAATCTGGTAGTGGGGTTGACAACAGTCCATTTACAGAAGAAAGAGTCCTGAAAGAACTCCTAAAACTCAAGGTGGACAAAGTAATGGGGCCTGTCGGTATTCACCTAGAATCCTAAAAGAGCTAAATGAGGACCTAGTGACACCACTAACCACACTTTTAACAAATCATGGGAAGATGGGTGGTACCTGAGGACTGGAGGAGGGCAGATGTGATTTCCTTCACAAAGCGGGAGCAAGGCAAAAGCAGGAAACTACAGACCTGTTAGTTTGACCTCAGTGGTGGGGAAAATGATGGAATCACTTCTGAAAGAAAGCATTGTTCAGTACCTAGAGGCCAGCAGGCACAGGACCCAAAGCAGCATGGATTCACAGCAAGAAGGTCATGTAAGACAAATCTAATCAATTTCTTTGACTGGGCGACCAAAGTAATAGACCAGGAGGGGCTATGGATATGGCCTACCTAGACTTTAGCAAGGCATTTGACACAGTCCCACACAAAAGATTAGTAATCAAGTTAGCCAGCCTGGGAGTGGGTCCCAGGGTGGTAGCCTGGGTAACAAACTGGCTGCACAACAGGACACAGAAGGTAATAGTGAATGGAACACATTCTGAAGAAAGGGAGTTACTAGTGGAGTACCTCAGGGCTCAGTACTGGGTCCAGTCCTCATTAACGTCTTTATAGGTGACATTGCAGAGGGTCTGGAAGGAAAGGTATGCCTCTTTGCAGATGACACAAGATCTGTAACAGAATTGATACACAAGGGGTAGAAAGGATGAGAAGGGACTTGGCAAGGTTGGAGAAATTGTCAAGACATATGGCAACTTAGATTCAATGCAAAGAAGTGCAAAGTAATGCACCTGGGAAATAAAATCCAGGAGAAGAGTACAATAGCAGGGGGCGTACTAACAACAACAATAATGGAAAGGGATCTGGGTGTAGTCATATCAGATTACCTAAAGGTGGGTAAGCAATGTGAGAAGTCAGTAAGGAGAGCCAGTGGGATACTGGGATGCATAGGAGGGGCATCACAAGTAGAAAAAGGGAAGTGGTTATCCTCTGTACAGACAGTTGGTGAGACCCCATCTGGAGTACTGCTTGCGGTTTTGGTGATCCCATCTACGCAAGGACATAGACAGGATGGAAGCAGTCCAGAGGAGGGCAACTAAAATGGTGCAGAGTCTACATCAGAAGCCATATGAAGAGAGACTGAGACAGCTTAATATGTATACCCTTGATGAAAGGAGGGACGGGGGACATGATAGAAACTTTTACGTACCTCAAGGGAATCAACAAAGTCCATTAGGGTAGCATCTTTCAGAAAAGAGATGTGTAAGAACAAGGGGCACAATTTAAAGTTAGAGGGGACGGCTCAGGGTAATGTGAGGAAATTCTTTTCATGAAGAGAGTGCTGGACACATGGAACCGCCTTTCTGGAGAGGTTGTGGGGTCTAAAAGTGGGAGAATTCAAACATGCATGGGACAGACATAAGGCAATTAGTGGGGGTTGCAGGAAGTAGGCTGTTGGTTAACTAGAATCTGCAGCTTATCCAATAGGTAGGCAAATGGATAGACTGGGTGGGCCAGTGGTCCTTATCTGCCATCAAAGTCTATGTTTCTATGTTTCTATATTTCTATGTACCTTTTGAATAGCTCTGGGGGCAGTGTTTGATGCAAGTGCTACTTTCACCATTTAGGTTTTGCACAGGCACTTGCATCTAACTCAGGGCTTTGAGAATCAAACCCAGAATATTTTCATTTTTATTTTCCTTTCTAGGATCATAACACATCTTGTTTGCTAGCCTAAGTATCTGAAAAGCATTTTCTTTTTGCCAACTGACCTCATAGTGCCATTGCTTATATCATCATAGTGTTCCCAATTGCAATAAACTGTCATGTCGAAAACAGCAATTGTTTGATCATTTGGTAACAGAAGCTGTTTGAAAGATGGAAATATCGTTACATTTGGAAATATTTTGTAGACCAACAGCAAGAGAAAGAAAAACTAAACAAACAAAACACCTTAAGATGAACAAATTGTAGTTGTCATATGTCTAATATTGTTATTCTTTTCATTTAAGCAGAGAGATACTCTTTAAGCTAATGCAAGCCAGCAGCCATTGTTTGCTGTGGTTAACCTTTGTTTTAACATTGCATTTACCCTAAGCACATCTATCCCTGGCTTAATTATCATGTTGAACTGCATGTCCTGTAGGTGAAAATCTTATATTTCATTGTTCCTTCGCCTTCTCAAGACATACTGTACTGTATATCTAAACATGTTATAGGACCTTCTTCACCTTCCTGGTAGCCAAGCAACATAGAAACATAGAAAATTATAGCAGATACATTCCTCTCAACTGCTATGAATTTTGCATAGCGCTATGATTTTCACATTCAGATTTAACTTTGCTCTGCACAGGTTTACTGATGTTCTTAATAATGTTGAAGCTATTTCTGGACACACAAACTATTTAATCATTGAACTAAGTTGATAGAAACATTCCTTATCACTAACTATATGGGGTCCACTATTTGTAAACATGTTATTGTTTGAAATAAGAAAGTGCTACACATTCTGGCCATTTGCTATGATTTTGAAAGCCAGTGCTATGATTTGTAATGTTGAGAGGTTGCAAGAATGAGCAGATAAAGTCCTGATGTCCATCTAGTCAGCACAATTCTGTCTAATTTTGGGATCATGCCCATGCCAGTCCTTACTCTTCTCTTCACCCCAATTTCAACCTTATTCTTCATAACCATATGCCTATCACATCTGCATCTGAACCCATTCACTCTCAGCTGTGTTGATCTCCTCTGAAAATGTATTCTAGTCCATCGCCACTCTTTCTGTAATTAAGTTTTTCATGGCTTCCTTCTCTAAGCTACAGCCTACCAATTGCATGGTTTTCCTGGTGCCTGTTTTACAACTCACTGAACAACTCATTGCTATTCACCTGTTTATCCCAGAGATACTTGAATGTCTCAGTCTGTTGCCTCTCCTTCTTCTGTTCACCAGTGTAACATATTCAGGTCTTCCAATCATTCCTCTTAGGATCTTGCCTACAGGCCTTGTCTCATTTTGGTGGCCAGCCTCTATTTGCATTTATCATGTCCCTGTCCTTCCTGAATTTCAGGTTCCACAATTGCACACAATACTCCAAATGTGGCTAGACCAATCTATACAGGGGTCAACAAATCAATTTATCAATCAATTCATAAATTTGATACTGTACCAAACATCTACTACTACTACTACTACTACCAGATAGAAACTATTCTAATTGCATAAAAGAAAAGAATGTTTCAGAAACAAAACAGCAGCTGGTTACTTTTAGAAATGAATAACAGCATGCCTGTCATTTCTGTCAGCACTTTCTTTAAGTTCATTCAAAGCTATTAAATGTTGTGCTGTATGGCATGTTGTGAGACAGCAGCTGTGAGAGATAATAGAGGATTTTAATTGCTTTGCTCCAAAGCCAGCATTAAATGCTCTGAAGGTCAACAGTGCAATTGTTCATGACTACTTACTTACTTTGCATCATTCACTCCCTTAATTGCAGTTAATCAAAGTAAATCATTTTCATTATAACATAGTAATACACTGTGGTAGTGTGATGACAGCAGGTAATTATAGTCCATCTTGTCCACCCTCCTGCAGCATTACAGTATTATAGAAAATCTCAGTATAGACATGCAGTATGTATAAGCCTATATAACTCTGAATGCCATCTGCCCTCAGTATTTGTCTGATGAGGTCCTGCTTTGAACAGTTAAACAGTGCTAGCTTCCCACATTCTCACTGGCTAGGTACGTTCCAAATTTGCCACCATCTGTAAAATTAATTATTTCTAATTCTTCCCCATATTCTCTGACCTTTCAGTTCTGCAGTGACCAGAACTGGATGCAGTCCTGCAGGTGTTGTCCAAGCAATGCCTTATACCAACAAAGAATGCGCCCTCTTGACTGGTTCCTTATCAATACCTGATGCATTCCAATCTTGTGTTTAGTTTCATTGATGTGGAAATACACTGCATGTCATATTTCTGCTTACTATCCGATATTACTCTCATCCTTTTCCTAGGTTGTGCTGTTCACGCATGTACCACACAGGTCTATGTTTGACTCATGTATTGTAAGTGTACAGCCTGATATTATAATTATGCTATCACAAATTAAGTCCTCATTCCTCTGCTCATGCCTCTTATGTGTACAATCCGTGGAGTGCATCCAGTGTTGGGTAAGTTACTTTTAAAAAGTAATCAGTTACAGTTACTAGTTACTTTCAGATAAATGTAATCAATTAGTTACTCATTACGTTTATATAAAAATAATTAGCAACTGTAACTGTAACTCATATTACTTTTCATATTGCTTTATATTACTTTTAATAACTTGGTTAGGTTCACTAATTGACATACCTATGTGCTTCTGAAACCCCAAGGAGCACATATAAAGAAATAAAACAGATTTTAAAGAAAATGAATACGTTAATTTATAATGCAATACCCATTTGACATTACCAACCACAACAATCCCTTTTACAACTACCTCTTTACACAAATCCACCCACATCACATACAGTAAATCCCACCATCACACACCTGCCTTCCCTAAACACACAGTTTAAACACTCTTTCCCAGAGCTGAATCTTGGCTTGCCACTGCCACTGAGGCATATGTATAATTATAGCTGTCTGCCATGATTATATGCCACTGCCAGTATATCACAAATTAACTCAGTGTCACCTTCAATCAAATTATCACACAGCACAACACACTTATGGCACTTCAGTACCCCCTCAATGAGGATTTATTTGAGATGAGTGGGATGATGGTGACAGACCTGGCAGGGTGGGCAGGTGAATGGACAATCAAGCGACCTGCTGTGTCAGTTGAGTGCATGTGGTGTGGGTGGAAATAGGCCCTGAGCCCTGCCTGCAGACTGACTACTTGCCTTTTCTCCCTACAGTGGCTAGGCTTGCCCTGATTCCCTCTGGGTTCACAATGGCTACAGGCCCTTGCCAGGATTTCTTTCAGTGGGGGTCTTTTACTATGGGGAGGAGGTATGGTGTAAATAAAGCATGGAAAAGTTATACATAAAACAGTGGGGGTACTATGGCTGCATGAAGCTCTGGGATTTTAGCTGCTCTGTGGTGCATTTTGGGGCTCATCAGGTAAAATTCAATTAGTTCTGTTAGGTCTCCTCCACTTCTGACTCCAGTGAAAATATCTAATCTCTGGCTGGCTTGAGTTACCTAGAGTCTGCAGCTGGGACTGTCTGGGAGCAGGCCTACTGCCAGGGATAATATGTTTTTTAGTGGGGAATCTATTGCTTTCTCCAGAAATTTTTAATTCTAGGTTTTCACATTTGCAGTTATCTGAATTTTGAAAGGGCAGATTTCCATTTCTACTGTGTATGCAATCAATATTTGAAAACCAGTGCCAGTCAGTGTTGCTTCATTGTTTTATCTAACCTAAATTAATGTGGACTGGTCACTTGTATGTGAGATTTACTAGTGACCCATCCCCACTGTCACAGGTTAGGTAAAACAATGAGGTAAGATTGAGCATGTGTCCTGAGGGACACATAGGCATGCCAGAATTAAAAACAAATGAAAACATCCAAAATAAAGGAAAAAATGACAACATCCTAGCACAAAAGGCTCATTGCTGGCCACAGAAAATAAAATCACAAGAATGCAGAGAATCAAAACTATAAATATTGGCCCAGATATTCAAACTGCGCTCAAAATGAGCGCAACAGCAGGAGCAAGCACAAACCAGTTGCGCAAATGCGCAGCAGGTGCGATATGTCAAACATGGAGCAGAACAAATTCGCGCAAGCAACCAGCGTCTGAATATCGCACATACTGCGCCATAGCGCAACCAGGAAGGAGAAGCTGAGCGAAATGTTGCGCTATGGCGCAACCAGGGAAGCCCAGCTGAGCATTCCAGAGGTGCCATAGCGCAAGCAGAGCCCCCGAGCAATGGAACTGCACATCCAGGGAGGCAGGCTGGGGCCCACCGCCAGCCATGCCACACATGGGCACAGGAACACACTGCAGAACCCACACCACACCTGCACACCCCAAGCACAGCATCACTGGGGTGGGACGGATGATCTACTTGCCCATGGGGACAAGCCAACAAAAGCATAGCAGAGCCATGACACCCCAGCACAACCACTGGCAGGCTGAGAGTGCCACACACAGGGGTTGACAACCACAGTGCACATCAGCCCCTGCACGGCACAGCACACCCTGCACTGTGACCCCAAGACACCACCTATGTGCAGTGACTGGCACTGCAGGAAACCACGATCCCCCAGCACGCCAACCCCTGCAGCACAGAAGCCTCACAAGCCAGACACACCCTGCACCCAGCAGTGGTGGCAGCAGACGGCAAGACCAACCGAAAGTCACTGCCATGCTGGAGATACTCCCCATGCACACACACGCACGCACACACACACACACATACCCAAGACCATACCAGCCCAGATGGCATGTATACCCTGCAACTGAGCACCCATAGGCAGCTGCAAATCAGAGACCAACACATTATTCGTATAAAAATATAAATGTATTTTTAACACAACAAACATTAACAAGAATAATTACAACTATTTACAAGGGGATGGACAAGGTAGGGTTGGTCAAGGGGTAGGGATGACAAACTTGGAGAGGGAAGGCAGGGTGGTAGGGATGGGAGAAGTGGGAAGGAAGATAGGTCAGGGCTGCCCACCTCCTCCCGCAGGCCATGACGGTGTATTGACTGCAGGATGTTGCTTTTCTGGGCCACAAGCCGTCGGATGGCCCTGACAACCCTCGCCAGCCGATGGAGAACCTCGAGGCCTAGGAAAATGGGAACACAGTCAATGGCTGTGACTGACCACAACCCTGAACACCACCCAACCTGCAAGCCATATAGCCCAATGTCCCGCACCTGTGATGGCATGCACCCACCCACAGTGAACATGCACATGGCCATCACAAACAGGCGGCACCAGCTATGCGCACCACTGCACACACACACTGCCCATGTCCATCACAGCACAAACAAGGCTGGCAAGTGACATGGCAATGTGGTGTGATGCCAGTTACACAGCTATGTGCCCAGTGCATGCATGGACCACCAGTGATGCATACACAGACGTGCTGTGAAACTGGACAGTGATGCATGTCACCTGTGTCGTGCCTACAGACATAGATACATAGCCAGTGTCGGCAGATAAGGGCCTATGGCCCACACAGTCTGTCCATTTCAGCCTGTAAGTTACTTTGTTTACCTAGAAGTCTGTTGCCCTTACCCCTGACCTCAAGAATTCTGTTATGTCTATCCCATGCAGTCTGAAATCCTGTGAGTGTGTCAGCCCCACCACTCCCTCTGGCAGGGTGTTCCACTTGTACACCACCCATTCTGTAAGAAAGTCTTGCTCATGTTTCCTCTGAATCGTCCTCCCTCCAACTGCATCCCATGCCCTGTAGTCCTGGAACATCTTTGCACTTCAAAATAGTGTTTCCCTGCACCCTGTTCCACCCTGTAAGATACTTGTATGTCTCTATCATATCCTCTCTCCTCCTCTCCTCCAGGGAGTACAGGTTCAGTTCCTTCAACCTGTATCCATAGGGAGTTGTGATGCAAGCCATGCACCATCTTTGTGCCCTCCTCTGAACCTTCTCTGCCCACTCTACATCCTTACGTAGGTATGGTCTCCAGAAATGTACACTGTACTGCAGGTGGGGCCTCACTAGTGTCTTGTATAGCGGAATTATGACCTCCCTTTCCTGCATGCTTGTATTGTGCAGGGCTACTGGCCCCCCAGCATGCACTAGCATCCATGAAGTCATGATACCACACTGCTCAAGCAGCTCTGACTGCGCTGTTGCTGGCGCTGCTGCTGGTGGGTGCAACCCTGCTGGCACCGGGTCCCTGGCATGGCCCTCATCAATGTTGCCCCGCATCCTCACATCCCGCCTGTGGAGACATATGTTGAGACAAACATCAGTGTGACTCAAAAGCAGACTGCCCCTGCCCCAGTGACAGTGCCTGCCCACACTGCCATACCCATTCATCTCACAGCTGCACACACTGACACAGCCAACCATGGCCGAGCCATCACCTATGCACAGCCACCAAAACACACACACACCCTACAGATAAAACAAGTGCATAGATGGCACACCCACCTGGCCTAGGCACCACGCCTCGCCTGGCAAGTGAACGCAGCCGTAGAAGCTCTGGTTCTCCGCGGAGGTCACTGTACCGTGCCGCACTGCTCAGCAGACCGGCACTGTCCAGTGACCCCCACCAGGTCAGTGGCCACTTGCTGCCACACCTCAGTCTCTTGCACTGGTGAGGAGCACCTCACCATAAAGGCCATCATAGTGTGGCTCAACTAGGGCCACCAGGTTGGCTACTCTGGCTGGCTCCAGGACACCGCCTCCTTCCCAGCCATGGCACCAACTTTACAGCAGGCAATATGGTGCCCAGCTGCGCCGTAACCCCAGTGGAGATGTTAGCGCAATAGATCACCACAGGCTCCAATCTCTGTTCAAACAGCGCCGTCACTTCACATGGCTGTCACCAGACAGCAAATAGGGACGTATACATGGCAGGCGAACACAGTGCCAGGGGCAAAGGTCATACACAAGGTCATGGGTACGCATTGCCACGACAGCGCCATCTGATGTATAGGCATCCTGCACCACCGAACAGCTGCATCAGTGCCACAGTGGAGTATTGCACAGTAGTGAAACAGCCATATAGTAACCATTGCTGTAGTGCCACTGGCACAATGGTGGCCATGGCCTGAATTGCCGATCGTGCTCAGCACATCAGCAGCACGACAGACGCCCGCGTAGTTATCTGGGCATGCACAATGCAGTGTACCACACAGGCACAGATCTCGCGCCTATTGGCTCAGCCGACTCTTCCAGATTGCACAAAGCACAGATTCGCGATATTCAGCTGACACATGCAAATCATCTGATCAGCTATTCAAGGGCGTAGTAGTGCGATTTGCTATGTCATTATAGTTGCTCCACTCCTAATTTGCTATGTATTGCACTATAAATGTGCGATATCTGGGCTGCGCTGGCCAGATTCGTTACTGCAGGTGAGAGGTGAGTTGCATGCTGTGTGATGTTCAGGACGATGGTCATGGGAAAATGCTGTAGACTGCACAGTGACAGGTGTCCACTTCCATACAGATCGCCATGACCGAGCAGAGCCAAGGTGAGGGGAGGACGGTGGGGCGAGGAGGAGGCCCAACTTTACAGTAGCAGAGACGGAGGCTCCTTCCAGGCCTACCTGGATAAGGAGCCAGTGCTGAGTGGACGGAGGGACACCTCGTCCCGCGTGCGGCTGCATGGGAGGGGATAGCTCAGGCCGTTAACCTGCATGGAAGCCACCAGCGCCCGCAGGAATGCAAGAAAAGATGGGGACAGACCACAGGAGGTTGAAGGAGAAGTGGCAGCCTTCAGGGCAGTATATGCTGGCACTGGCGGGGCCCGCCAGTAATGTTGGAGCTGACCCCAACTGAGGAGACACTGGTCACAGCCATGCAGCCGAGTGCCATTGAGGGCGCATTGCATGGAGGATTCCAGACAGGTGGAAGCCCATCACTGCACGGTATGACATGGTGGTGGTGTTTGGGGGCGGTTGTTCACATGCACTCACATGTACTTCTTTCTGTTACAGATCCTGTTCATCTTCAGGAGATGGTGGTGGTGGGTCCAGACAGTGATGCTGACCTGCTGGACATGGAGGAGGGTCCATCCACCTCCACCACCAGCCAGCAGGCACTGCAGCAGCATGCACGCTGGGCGCAAACCTGGTGTCAGTGATATGGGTGTGGGGTGCATCCTGTGTCTCAGCAGTCTGGCATGCAAGCATGTCAGCACGCTGTGACCATGGCAGTAGCATGTACCTGCACCATTGATGATAGAAGGCCTGCAATGGGCAGTGATGGTTGTGTGTCCCATGACAGACACATGGCAGGCCAGCACGTGTCCCTGGGCCTGTCTGGTTCCAACTTGTGTACCAGCATGCTGGCACGGTCCCAGGCTGTGCCTGTCAGCACCTGTGGGCAGCACTGGTGGCTGCGCAGGTGTCTGGCACTGTTGCCAGCACAGCGGTGGAACGTGGACCCGGGGCACAGCGGTTAGAGGGCAGCAGCAGTCACCCACCAGGTCTGGGGGTACAGTGTCAGCAGTGGCACATGTCCTCCGCCTTGATCCGCCCATTCCTGGTCCTGGTGAACAGCGCCCACCTCAAGGGGTGTTGTGCATCAGGACCGCCCACACCCTGGGGATCAGGATGCCGCTAGCACAGTACCCACTGGACGAGCACACCCGCCTGATGCAGGAATCAATACAGCTGCAGATGCGGGTTGCAAGGTCCGTGAAGGCACTGTCTGTGTCCGTGAGTGGCACAGCAGGAGGTGCTCGGACCGAGCCGAGCTGGTCCAGAGCGGATGGATGTGACCGCCACCATTGACAGGCTGACCCAGGTAGTGGTCTCTGTCGTGGACGCGATTGGGCACACAGTCAGGTGCCCTGTGCCGACACCCCACACAGTGCACTCTCCACCCCCATTCCCTGCATCGTGTACACCAGGCTCGTCGATGCGGGTTCTGCTGTGGGCATCCTGAGCACCCTGGTGCAGGTTTGTTCGGGATGCTGCAGACCCTGTGCGTGTAAGGTCACGTTCTACGCAGTGGGACCCCTGGTGGTGCAACAGTGCCACCCCATGTGGCCCTGCTCAGCCTGCCCGTGCTGTTGGGTCACGGCGGGCCGCCCACGCATCCGCTGGTGGCCGTGGGACAGTGCTACATGACTGAGCTGTCTCCCAGTGCGGGCCCTGTCTGGTGCTGCCATGTGTGCAATGTGTGTCATGGTGGGCAGTGCACTGCTGGGTGATCTGCTCACCACACCGACACGGACCACCTGCACACCCTCCCAACTGCTGTCCACAGGTGCGTGTGCATGATGATGCCTGCATTGCACTGTACACCATGGTGCAAGGGTGCCCAGCATCTGACACACGACTTGGACAGTACGGGTGGTGGGGTGGTCGGTGGTGCTGTGTGTTAGCAATGTCAGTTCTGCAGTGCTGTGCATCTGCCCATGTACGCTCTGTGCCTGGGTGTGTGTGTCCATATGAGTGCTCACCCTCCTGATGGTGTGTCTGTATGCCTGGACCGTTCCACTCCCTGACCGCCATGCACCCCGTGTGTTCCCCTGTGTGCCTGTGGTTTGCGATGGACAGTGTTGGTTGCACATGTCCCTTGACTTACCTGTGTATAGTGCTCCTCTGTGATGGTGTCCCGGTGCAGCTGGGCCTGCCGGATCAGTCGGGGTCCCTCCGTCCTGGGGGCTGCTCATCACCATCATCACTGGCGCCACTGGCGTCCCCATCGCTGTCCCCCTCTTCGACCTGTACGGGTTATCCCATGGTCTTTGGCCATGTTGTGCAGGATGCAACAGGCCAGGAATATCCCATAGGCCTTTTGGGGCTGTACTGTAGGGCACCGCCAGAGGTGTCTAGGCATCGGAAGCGTGCCTTGAGCATCCCAAACACCCGCTCTATGATGTTGCATTTGGCGGCATGTGCCTCATTATAGCATAGCTGCGCTGGGGTCATGGGGCACCGTACGGTGTGAGCAGCCAGGGACGGAGTGGGTATCCGCAGTCACCTGTGTGGAGATAGTGGAGATCAGTGTCATGTTCAGGTCCATATTGGCATCTCCTTGTGTGCCACTACCATGGCACCTGTGGCATTCCCACCCTTGCCCAGAGTTTGCATTCCATACATGTGTACTCACCCACTAGATGTCCTGTGGGGATGTCCCACTCTCAAATCGATGGCACAGTGCAGACTGATACCATATGAAGACATCATGTGCTCCACCAGGGTGTGTGGCACAGACATTGATTATGCGCCCAGTGGCATCACATACCACCTGGCAGTTGACACTAGGGAATCCCTTTCTGTTCTGATATGCGGGCCATCAGGGCCAGGTGGCATGTGGATGGCCATATGGTTGCAGTCTATGGCCCCTAGCATGCCAGGCATACGTGCTACCCTGTGGAACTCCTGTATGTTTGCTGTACATTCTGCCGTGGTGCTGGGGAAATGGATGTACTCCGCAGCATGTGGCAGCAGTGCACTGAGGAATTGGGTGAGGTTGCGTGACGTGGCTGACTGTGTGATGCCTGTGGTGTCCCCTGTCAGCCTCTGGAAGGTGCCCGTGGTGAGCAGGCACATGCAGGCTGTCACCTTGGTCTCCACCGACAGAGCGTGACTCACCGTGAGGGTGCTGCATCACATCACTGCACAGCTCACAGAGCCGCTTCAGTATTGCCCTGTTCAGCGGTACCGGCCCAGCCATCTCTACATCTGTGTACAGCTCAAAGCTGATGCGGCACGGTACTGTCTGTCGGGGCATACCGACGGGCCCTTCCATGGTCACGCCCCTGCAGCATGCATTCTCACCCCTCATTACAGCTTCCATGTGGAAACTGGCACTGTCCATCTCCCTGGCTTCTGACCCCCTGGCTGGTGTTGCTGTGTTTCCCACTGTCCTGACTGTTACTTCCACTGCACCGGCACCCCCGCTGGCCTCTACAGACTATGGGCCACACTTTCCCTTGCCTGCCCTTTGCTGTCTGTCTGTCTGTCTCTGTCTCTCTCCCCCCCTTGGCAGCCTGGTGGCTGTTCTTGCGCCCGCTTTCCTTGAGCCTTTTTATTTTGGCTCATTTCCGCTAGTGTGCAATTTCCATTGTGCCGCTTCTTGCACACGGCAAGTCTTTGAACATCGCATTGCGGTCTTTATGCATGGCTCCACCCCTTCGGGTTATGCATGCCTTCATTTTCATTGCGCTGTTGCTCAGCATGTTTTCGGGGCGTAACTTTCCTTCTGAATATCGCTAAATGGCTCA
This sequence comes from Neoceratodus forsteri, assembly GCA_016271365.2. Classification (NCBI taxonomy): domain Eukaryota; kingdom Metazoa; phylum Chordata; order Ceratodontiformes; family Ceratodontidae; genus Neoceratodus; species Neoceratodus forsteri. Next base: position 650,330,634 of record JADMNL010000022.1, read on the forward strand.
GTTTTGACTTGCACATGCGCAACCATTTTGAATATCTGGGCTATAGTGTAAAGTATCAAACAGAAGGTACATCCATCAACAAGCTCAGATTAAAACCCCAGCCAACACTTACTGTATGTTGTCTCCTTACTATTCAAGTTTTTCCAGGTAGATGTGGGTTGACATGCCCAGAGTGAGTAGTCCCAAGTGAGACAGCAATCCCTGAGTACCATCTCCTCCCTGCTCAGTGCCTGCTGCCGTATTCATCCTCTACTACCTGATATTGATCTTCCCACTTGGGAAACTTGAGCCCCAAGCTCCACAGACTTCATGCTACCATTGTTCTGCCTCCAGACTACTGGCATGTCACCCTTGCCTAAACAATTGCCCATTGCTGCTTCTCCATTATGGTGGCAGGCTGGCAGCCTATAACAGTTCACCATGTTGCACTAAACTGTACATGCCACATACAAGAACACAAAGTCCAGCCCTCCCTGTTGTGCACTCTTCTCAATTACTAATGACTGTATAAAATGTTATAGTTTCATGTACCGCTTAATGGGGTGGGTGAGAAGAGGAAGAAGCTGCCCATTGCAGAGGACCATCCAGAGTGCCTTATCCCTCCAGCCCCACCCCATCAAGGCAGTACGCATTAGGCAGACCTGCTGCATTAAATATAGAATAATGCATGGGTGTTGTGCTTTATGAGTTTTTACATACCCAATGATGTGTAAAAAATGTATGCTACACCCCATACTTTATAAAATTTAAATCTGTTAAAACTGCCATTATGAGTGAGGACAGTGCTGCCTGGTAGTGGAGATTTGAAAATGCATGTGGAGAACTAAAAGTTGTTTTACTAGGTAAAACATATTGTGTACATAAGTCCACCTTGACATGCAGATTGCATAAAAATATTACATGTTTACAAAAAAAAGGCCACAGATTGTTTTTGTTCTATTTAACATCAATAGATATAAAGAAACAGGATTTCATCTCAATCAGAGTGAAGCTTAGGACTTTCACTTACAATCTCTGTTTGCTGTCATCCCTCTTGATTACTATGATTAATAGTTTCTTTTTCAAAGGGTTCCCTTCTGTGTTACAAAAGACTTAGCACAGTTTTTGAACTAATTCACTGTTGAAAGAAGCATGCAATCAGGATTCGCTGTTTTATGAGTATCAAGGGAGGACGGCAGCGGCTTTCACTTTCACTCAAAGTTGTATTTCCACTAAATTAATTGACTTTTTCTTTAATCTAGACTTATTGTCATAATTTTTAGTGCTTGTTGAAGGAGTTTCTATTTTCTTTTTACGCCCTGTGACTAAGAGGGGAATGTCTCTGTGGTTGAAAGATTCAGGGATGATTCAACTGAATCAGGAATGAGGTGAAAAAATGTTTATCACAAAATGGATTTTAACATGTTGTGCTTCTACAACCTATATCAGATGCTAGCAATTGCCAATGGATAGACTGAAGATTGTAGTTAGATGATCTATGCACCTGTTACTGTTTCCCATCATACTTTGTTATTGACTGGCTGGCACTAAATGCCATAGTAACCAACTGATTATTATGTAATGCAACCCAGTGACTGCTATATTTGAAACTGGTGCCATTCCATTCAATAAAAAGGCTAGGCTTACCAGTAGTTTTAATATGTATACCCTTGAGAAGAGGAGGGAGAAGGGGAACATGATAGAAACTTTCAAGTACCTCAAGGGAATCAACTAAGTCCAAGAAGATAGCATTATTCAGAAAAAAGATATGCAAGAACAAGGGACACAATCTGAAGATAGAGGGAGATGGCTAGGGCAATGTGAGGAAGTATTTTTCACAGAGAGGGTGGTGGATGCATGGAACAGCCTTTCTGAGGAGGTCATGGGAACAAAATAGTGGGGAATGAAGAATGCATGGGACAGATATAAGGCAATTTGGTGGGGGGTAGGAAGAAGTAGGCTGTTGGTTAACTAGAATCTGCAGCTTATCCAATAGGTAGGGAAATGGGCAGACTTGGTGGGCCAAGTGGTCCTTATCTGCTGTCAAAGTCTATGTTTCTATGTTTCAGTAATTATAAAAAAACCTGACAAAAAGACAGCTAGAAGGTAAAAACAGCAACAACATAGTGCTCTGGCAAAAAAAAAAAAAACACCTGGTGATGGGACTAGGCTACTATACAGGGACACGACAGACGGCATGAGATGGTTGCTACTGCTGTCTCTGTTTGAAGGACTGGAATGATTGACAAGCTCTTCCCATGCCTCTTCATCTCTTCTTCTGTGTTCCACTTTTGCAATTCATGCCACAACTATGGGTATTACTCATAAGGCAGCAAGCCCTGCTGTCTGACTTCTCCTCTCACAATGCGAAGTCAATTGACGGGTTGTGAGTGACAGGATTTGAGCCAACCCAGGACTCAGCTCATCAAATTGGCAGCCAATTCCAACCCTGACAAGACAACAGTCCAGTGCGGTCACCATGGCAATGGGATCAGTTAAAAAGAAAAGAGAGAATGCAAGGCACAAGCTGCATTGATGCCCATCCAAGAAGTTGATGAAGTGGAGGGGTGTAGGTGGCTGGAATCATGGGTGGCGTCATAATTCCAACACTAGACCACATTTGAAAAGTAATAGGGACTAAGCACATTACAGTAATGTATTACTTATAATGAAAATGTAATCAGTAACTTCACAGTACATTTTCTTATAAGTAATCAGTAATTACAGCATGTTACATGAGAATGTAATTAGATTACTATAATGCGTTACTTGTAAGGCATTACTAGACAACACTGAGTGCATCCCTCACTTTCTTATATGGCCACTCTTCTTGCCAGTTGAGTGTCATCAGCAAATGTGAGAAGTCCACTTCTTTTCCGGTGTGTACCTACCTGCAGGTCATTTACACAGTACATATATTAAAGAGAAACAGATCCAGCACTAACCCCTGAAGTATGCCACTCAACACATCCTCCCTCTGAATAGTGAAATTCCTTGTTTAAGACTTGGCAACATTTATCTTCTGCCAGTGAAATCTTGGCAAAATTCCAAGTTTGCTTCCACAAAATTTCATGAAATGTTTTTGAAAAATTTGCAAAATGTCACCAACAATTTTGTTTTTAGGTTTGTCTATCTAATTTAATAAGTTTTTGTTCAAATTGCACCATATTTGGCATGAAGACTTTACCCAGGTCCATAAAGAAGTGTACAATGTTTCATGTCTCTTTATTTACAATATGACTGAGGTATAAGTCTCCAAACATTCAGGAATTTTATAATTACATTTCACAATGATGTAAGCAGCAGAATTGTAAGCCCCTATAATATTAGAAAATCAGATACCACCAATGTTTTAGGTTCACTGACCCCTATATTAGGCTATGCAGTCAGCTCCATGTCCCAGCAGCAGAGTGTTATGCTACTATGCTGACAACACAGCTTCAGAAGCAAGCACAGGAAGTCATGTCAAGAGGCAGGCCATGGCTCAGACAGTTTCCTCTCAGCAGTGCATCTCATTTGGAAAGCACTGGTTGCAGGTTCCAACATCACAGCAAACCCTGCAATAGGGTCAAGGAATTTTGTCCTGCTGCAGGAAAACTGCGCTGTGCAAGGCTGACAGTCACCCCTACCAAGGGAGATGGGAGGGAACAAAATGTTGGAACACAATCTGGTAGCCAACTGAATAATGGCTGAGTTCAGCCTGATCAGGGTATATCCCGTGAATAAGACATATCCTGAAAGACAAGCTGCCAGGGTGGGAGAAACACAATATGGAAAAAAGAGGCTCTGTGTATCAACTCTCCAGTATGTTGCCCAGAGTCAGGTAAAATTATAAGCAGTCAAATATTCTAAAATTACATGAGTAATTAGAGTTGAATGTTATGCGCTTTGTGAAATTTTGGAATGTTGTGATACTTTTGTCGAAATAACGCTTATACATTTTGGCCAGTCATATGCTTGAGTTGTCATTGTAGAGGAAGGTAAAGGCTGGATAAAATGGCAGTAAGGTAGCATTCATAGGAGGCTACATAGTAAAATATAGTAGTGCAAAGCATCAGGTCACTATCTTGAGTGACAAACCATGAGGAATAGTCATGGACATTATTGTGCATATGTCTGAATTCACAGGAACAAAGTGATGCAATGCTTTGCAGCCAGTTGTGACTTGGGGCATTGTGACAGAAGTATCCCAGTATCTTTAGTCATGATGCAGCATGATAGTGGGCATCACTGTTGCAGGAGGTTGGAGAAGTATTGCAGGGCCATAATGCTACTGCAAGTAAAGTAATTCAGTGGATTAAGTGCATTGTGAAAGTTTAATTCTACAAGTGGGTTTCTGATAGCATTATCTATTATGCATCCATGAATTTGGAGAAATTTTGCCAATTAGTAATTTCTAGTGTATCCACAGCAAATTTTAACATTCTTAACTTACATTTATCTAGCTTAATTCAATAGGACAAATTTACTTTGGTATGCATACAAAATCTTGAAAGTATACCTATAACAGAAGTGGAGCTAAAACATCCAAATATCTTGAAACTTTTCACACAATTTTGAAAATAATTCAATTCTGAAAGCTTGGAATCCTGTAGCTTACAGTTTACATAACTAGTTTTCCTCTGTTTCTTTGACGCTTCCAAGAAAATATGCATATCAATTTTCCCAATTATCTAACTCCAGAGGAGGCTAAGTTGTAAGCCAAGAAATATTTTCAGAAAGTTTTACATGAATAATTACAGCAGCCTTAGTCATGATGCAACATGGCAACACTCAATATATCCAAAAGGCTGCATCATGCTGCAGGGAACAGTGCAATTCAGTGTCAGTTAAGCTCTTTTTTCACTGCAGTATTTTGTGACATGAGATTTATTGCAACTTGTTGCAATGTACCATGGCTGACTCTGCTGTAATTGCCAGACATTGAGCTGCTATAATTTCTGAACCCTCATCCAGTTAAGACTTTCAGACTCAGTTCCACTGATCACGCAGTATGTGTATTTCTTTATGTTTTTGCTTGTTATGTATGTCAAACTATTGAATTAATATGTTGTTCTGTCCATTTGTCCAACTGTGCATACACACAAACATTGTTGCCCACCAAACTTTTGTGGTGTTTACATGCTAAGGTGTTTAAATGCATCCTGCTGCTCTTTTACGTGTCTGATCAATTATATTGTATGTGATGTTCTAATTCAAACTGTGGTTACTTATTCCTGCACTTCCTGTGTTTGGGGAATGGGTTTATGTGTCATGATAGTTGCTCCTGATTAATTGCTTAACAAGTGCATTTGTTTATATGATCTCTGTTTGTCTGTCTGCCTTCTACTTTCCTATTATCACCTTTTTCTGAGCCTCAGACATCTTTCTCATTTATCCTTTCCTATCACTGTTCCTCAGTAATCATTCATTTCTTTTCCTGCTCCCTTTTATTTTACTATGCTGTTAGTTTCTTTTGCTCTTCTCTTCCCTTATCTGCGTTCTTCCACTCTCAACCTGCTGTAATTTCCTCTTTATACTCTCTCACTGTTTCCTCTCCTCTTCACCTAGCCTCCCATCTACTTCAATTTCATTACTCATCCACCTCCCTAGTACCCTTGTGTCAATTTCTTCCTACTCATTGGCTCCCCAGAAACTCTGTGGTGCCTTTTGTTTTATCTCCTTCCTTTCTTCCTCTTTTCTTCTATCACCCACCTCCCTCCCCGATAAGCAGCAGAATTGTGTATTAAATCCTTTGTCTGCTTACTACTTTTGTTAACAGGTGACATTGTATTAATCCTGGTCCCAGTCTACCTTTACCTTTGCAGCTTCCAAAGGGTTGATGGTGGTTCATCAAAACATCTGCAGCCTCCTCCCAAAACTGACCAGCTATCACCTATCTTGCTCAATCATTGGCTGAATGTTCTAGCTATATCTGAAATCTAGCTCTGCTCTAAGGTCCTGAATTCAGCTGTAACAATATCAGGTTACATCCTAGTTAGAAAAGGATGCTCTAAAATGGCAGTGGTGATGAAATTTACATATTGATTAGGTTACAGTATCACTGTTCTCACTGTTTCCTCCTCTACTTTCCATGAGCTGATCTTCCTCAAACTCTACCTTCCTTTCTATATTACTATCTTTATTGCAGTTGTTTATTGCTGCCCTCGTCTCATCCTCTGCTTCAGTTGCTGAGCTTCTTTCTCTATCTGTTCTACTTCCTTGAGTGGCAAATTATTTATACTTGGTGACTTTAATCTAAATTGGGTCACCTCTAATACCTAGAAATTGTCTCAAAATGTCAGGACCCTGCAGCTGACCCAATTCATTTCTGAATTCACCAGTTTAAATTTCAGATCCTTAAACCACTCTGTAATTGACTGGGTCCTTACTTCACACCCCCACCGTATAGTAGATGCAAGTATTCTTCCTGATGCACTCAGCAATCATCATTGGTTTCTTGCTTGCATAAGCTACACTGCCCTAAAGCCCCAAATTCATTTACCTCAGGTCTTTTAAGTCACTTGAGTTGACCTCTATCCTTGTTGATCTTTGGTCACTTGATTGGTCCTCATCTCTACAGCATGTAATATAAATTCTGCCCTATATTACTTTCACTCTAAATTCTTGACTGTATGAGATAGTCATGCACCCTGCATAGAACCAGAGTGAGGGGTCACACCTTCCCTTGATAACAGCAGAGATACTTTCTTGTCTCCACTCCAGAGACTTTGCCTACTGTGCCTTAAAACTTACTGGCTGTCAGGTCTCACTGGCCCATTACCAAAATCTTCATAATGGCTGTACCAAAGCCATCAGACTTCCAGGAAATCTGAATAGTTTGTTTCACACTCCAAAACAATATACTGTAAATAACCCTTCAATTTCTGGAAAGTTATCCATTCCCATTTCTCCCTCAGACCCAGTCTCCACTCTCACTTTAAAGATTGGTGTCTCCCATATTTCTGATCCTTCTGTTGTTGCTCTTTCAACTCCTAGTTTATTACCTGAGCCCTTTCTCTTATCCATTCCTCATACTCCTCTCTTCTTTTCCCAATATTCTTCTCTTCCTTAGTTCTCTCCTATCACTCCAGCTGTTTCCCAAAGGACCTACTTTCACCAAATCCTCTAGGAAGTTAGTCCTGATGGTCTTGATCTAGGCTTCTTCTTCACTCTGCACCTGTCATTGCTGTTCCCATTTCCTTACTTCTAATTCTCTCTTTCTCCTCTTCTACTGTTCCTGATGTCTGTCACAGAGGCTACTGTCAGACCCATTCACAAAGGTGGTGATCCCACTTCTCTTGATAACTTCTGCCCAATTCCTCTCCTTCCTACTTTGGTTAAGTTACGAACACATCATTCTATTTCAGTTTACTTCCTTTCCACAATTCCTTTTTACCCCTTCCAGTCTGGTTTTAGAAATCCTACTCCACCTCTACCTCCCTCCTTTGGCTCATTGATTCCATACTTACAGGTATGGACAAAGGATTGATGACTTCTGCCATTTTGTTGATCCTGGTAAAGCTTTCAGCACTGTGGCCCATCTTCTCCTGCTGAATAAACTTAAAGCTGCAGGCCTCTCTGATTCTTCAGTCAGTTGGTTTTGTTCCTACCTTAATGACAGGTCCCAAGCTGTCTGGATTGGTAAACCCATTTCACCTTCCCTTCCTATTAGCTTTAGGTGACCCTCATGGGTCTTTCCTGGGCCCTGTTCTGTTTTCAATATTCCTAAACAACCTACCCTCTGTCTGTTCCTCTGCATCCATCCATTCATATGTATGCTGATGACACAGTTCTGTTTGCTTCTGGTTCCTCTCCACATAACCATATCTCCCGACTTCAAGTTGGATTTTGACAACATGTAGCAGTGGTTCAAGGTTAACCAACTGTGTCTTAGTGCCAAAAACACAGTGTCTATGACTTTTGGTACCCACCAGAGACTTGCAAAATCCGCCTCCTCCCTATTTATTACCCTTGATAGTGCTTTACTTGGAAGATGTCTCTTCCTTTAAGTACCGTGGGCTATGTCTTCAACTGGCATCTTCATTTCTCTGTGCACATTAATGCAATTCACCATAAGCTTCATCCTAAACTTGGTGCTTTACACAGGAACAAAGTGTAAACTGCTCCCTGCACACTGAAAAATCGTACTGAAAATGATCCATCCGATCTTTAACTATGGTGACCTATGGTAGTCTACTGTATTGCCCTGAAAACCTCCTTCACCAAACTTGACCTCCTTTTTAGGGTTGCAGATAGGCAGAGCCTGCAGCCCTATTGCATCAGCTCTAAAAATGAGCTACAGGATTCAGACCATAGAACACTTCTTTGGAGTTTTCAAATGGTCCTTCCACCTCTTTCCATCCCTTCAATTTAACCCTTGCAGTGCTGCAGACTGACCATCTATCAGAGCTCAATCAAATAGATCCATTCTAGTTCTTTCGACAGCTTGAGGATTAAGAAAAAATGCTCTGGCAAATCTCCTCTCCTCTCAAATCTTGTAGTGCTTCAGTGAGAACAAGAAACATGTTTTCATTTTAATCCAACTTGGTAAACAACTGTATCCTTCTACCCTGCCTGCAGTAAATAGCACTGTTTCTAGAGCTCCTTAAATAATTGTGCCTCTTAAAAGAGCTTAAGGCAGTAATAGCTGTAATTTCTATTGAAACACATTCATCATTTCAAAAGCTTATAAGATAAATAGATATGGAACAGCTAACTTCCATAAACAATTAAAAGATTGTTTCTTTTCAGTGGCACTTCTTTTACTGCACTAGCATAGTTACCTGATTCTGTAGTATATGTGTTGATTTCTCCAAAATGTGCCTTTAAAACTAAGATATTTATAATAATTGGATAGTTAATGTAGTTGTGTGCCTTTTCTAGTACTTTAATGGTTTCAGCTCCCTGTTCTCAGATTTCCTTGTGATACATTTGAGTCTTAACCTTTGATTATGTTGGTCATTAATTTTGGTCTTCTTATGTGCTTTTATATACTGAAACATTGACATTTTATTTTCTTCTTTAGTACCATAAAGACATTATGTTTTTGCAGAGTTTTTGCAAATTTCTTGCCTCTTTCATTTAATTTTTCTGTCCAATATCCACCTCCAAATTTACATTTTTACTTCTATTTGGTCAAGTTTCACAGCATGTAAATCTAGCAATAGTGGCAGCTTCATCTTCGATGGTTACCAGTGCATGCTATAGGCAATACAGTTGGAAGCTAGGTCACCTACTGAAACTGGAATGGAAAGCATATGTGCATATTCATGCTTGCTTCTTGGAGTATTTGAACTAATGATGAATGTTATGTTTCAAAACTAAAATGCAGATTCCATTTTATTTTTTACAGGAGATGGCCTGCTTCTGTCTTGTGGATGGGAGTATAGATGGCCTGGCTTCTCTTAGCTTGGGATGAATGGCTCTGCTTCCCTAGCAAAGGAGGGGAATGGCCCTGCCCCTGCTTTCTCTAGCAGGAGAAGCTGGCCACATGACCCAGAAGATAGGGTCACCCAAGCCAGGAAAAACAAGGCCACCCCAAGTCAGGAGAAACAGGGAGATACCCTTTCCCCAAGCCAAAAGCAGCAGGGCCATCCTCAATCCCCTAAGCTGGGAGAATCAGAACCCTCCCATCAAGAAAAACAAAGATATTCCTCCTGGGGAAGGAGAAGTATAGTCTTCCTATCACCCAAACAAGAAAAATGGCCATCCCAACCCTTTAAAGCAGATATCCACCTACCAAAATGGTCCTCAATGAATTGGCCACCCAGTGGCAGGCCAGGAGATCGAGGGTCATGCATTCTCTTTTGAGTCTCCCCTCTTCTCCCACAGTACTTCAACATTTCAAATAAACCTATCCACTTACCTTAATGAAAAGGCAAAAGCAGTCAGAACTCTGTCATTCTGGTTCTGCAGGCAGTTTTTTTTATTTTGGGGCTGTTCTGTCTGCTGCAGGACTGTTACTTGAGGGTCTGAATCTGTGCTGCAGTTACTGTCTGGGCAGGATGGCTTGCTGGTGCTGCACTCCTCATTAATGATCAGACTGCGCTCTTGTATGTTATGAAAAAAGCACAGCATAGTACAGCTCATTTAAGGTTTGCTATAATGCTGGGTTGGGGGAGCTTCTGTACTGCAGCTTGCAAGTAATGGCAATATAGTTCTGGTTTGGTGGGCATGGTAGGCTGGGTGACTTCTGACTCAGGCAGCTAGGCAGTCACCAGTAGCCAAGCCAAAGCGCCACTCAGTGCCCCAACACTGGGTGCCCAATTAAAGGGTAGGTGGTAAACTAAAATGAAAGCAAGTAGCCACTTGCTGCAAAACCCTGTTGCCGCTAATTCTGACACCAAGTCCTAAATCCTACAGTCAGACAGTAAATGAAAAAATAAGCAAACAATGACAGCCAAACCCCAGTGCTGCCAACCCTCCATTCTAACACTAGATGCCCAGCCCCCAGTCCAACAGTCAACAAAAAGTAAGCAGATAATGGGAGCCCATCTATAGTGATGTTTTAGAAAGAAACATTAGTTGTTTTCTGCATTAATTTATTGTAGCATTGCTACCTGTTATTCATTCTACTATTGCACATTTGTGTACTTGCCACTTGTACATCAATAAAAAGCAGTGTTATTCCATAATCAGCAGTAAAACTTTAACCTGATTAGTAGAAAAGCATATGGGAATTCATAGGATGAATACTAAAAACAACAAAAGTGCAGTGAATATCAGGGAGCAATGCTATGACATATTGGAGCAAAAACAACTAACTTTTCACTCCAAAAGTGGAGCTTTATCAGAGTTAGTAACTTAATGCAGAAATGTCCTTATATTATCTGGCACTAGGTCTGAATAGCTATATATTAACAGTGCTGTCAATAACAGCACCTTCCATACAGCACTATGCAGAACAGTGGCAGGAATAAATGCAGCAAGAAAAGGCAATGCCACTGGTAGTGGTCACAAAGCTCACTGACAACTGCTACCAGTCCAAGCACTTATTTTAGTGAGGACTCTGCCCCCACATCCCTCACACTGTAACTAAAATAATCAACTCTGAGTTGGAGTTGGATTTGATCTCCACCACCATTGTGGCCAAGCAGCTCCATGTCTAAGTCATGTCTGCCATGGGAGCAGCTCATCCACCATTTTCAATTTCCCAGCCCTTGTCTCCTTCCTAGTACTATGGACAGTGACCTGGTAGCGCTTACTGCACAGCACTACTTAATCCCTATCTGTCTGTGGTACACCATTTGGACATTGCTGTTTTTCCTTATGCTATAATTGTAGCACTATTGTAACCAGCTATTGTATTATCCACCACCAGTGATGTGTACAAATAAAAATATGAAACAATGAATATGATGCATCCTCAGGATACAAGAAGGCACTTATAAAATTGCAACCAGGAATTAAGGTAATGAAAAGTATATTAAACCGGGTTTAAACTACCCAAAAGGCATATTTTCACAATTGGTTAGTGCATTTAGTTATAAAAAAAAGCTTTACATATAAAATACAGTATCAGGAAATATAAACCATGTAGAAATCCATTTGTGAATGTTAGAGTGAAGCAATGAGGATATAATATTGACAGGTATTCATTTAAATATCACTTCTCTTGAGAGACATTTTCTTTAGAACTGTGGAAACAATGAACTCTTCAGTACAATGATTCCAAATATCAGGACTCTATTTTAAAACATCAGATAAAAAGTAAGGCATTATTATATCAGATGCTCAGCCATAATGGATCTCTATCTTGGGGCTCGCTATAGCCCAGGTGTGAATAATTTCTACAGGCAATCTTTATTCCTGTATATAAAAATAGCAGGCATATTTTGCAATAGAAGTGTGTTTTTTATTGTATTATAGTGGTAGTTATCTAAAGTTGCCTACCTCAAGGTACCACTGAGGCACTCAAGTTGCAATTTGCATTGACTGTAATGTGATTTTGCCTCATTCTGCCTCAGTATTCCTAGGTATACATCAGTACTGAGAAATGTCTAGAATGCCTCAGTACTGAGATACTTTTCTATGGCTGCCACTCTATGATTCTGACTAAATGAGTATCTGATATACATGTACTGTAATAATGTCCTGCTTTTTATTGTTTTTAGAACACATGCCTGACATTTGTATTTTGTATCACTGAGTTCATTGGATCCACAGTGCAAGAGAAAATGTCCTCAAGAAAAGGAATATATATGGACGAACACCAAAATATTTTATATCCTTAGTGCTTTACCCCAATATGTGCAAAATGGACTTGATATAAATTCAATATAAATTTACTTTACTTTCATCTACCTTACTTTACTTTCATTTACTTTACTTTCATCTACTGACCAACTGTTGAACATATGCCTTGTGGATAGTTAATACCAGGTCTGATGTTATACTTTTCATTACCTTTATTGCCAGTTGTAACTTTATGAGCCTCCTTGTATCCTAAGGATGACCCACATTCCACTCCTGCAGCACTAGTGGCTCTGGACAGATTTTGTTCATTCTTTCTGCCACTTTGCTTTAGATTGCCCCCCATGCTCATCACTGCTCTCTTTACTCAGCTCATTATTTCCCTTCTCTCGATGTTTGGTGTCTTTCCAATTGAGTCTCTTTTTTGTCCAAATTCTTCGTTGGCACCCTTCCCTCTTACCTCAAATCATTTCTTTTCCCTTCTCCTTCTTCTTTCTATTCTCTTTGCAACAATACTTTCCATTCTCTTAATATCCCTCCTAGAAAATCTACTGTTGGCCAATCTGGTTTTCTCACCACTTTCCTAAACTTTGGTCCTCCTTCCACTTTCTATTCCTTCTGCCTTTTAGACTTCCTCCCTAAAGTCTCTTCTTTCTGACTTTTGTTGTCCTACTTGCAGCTGCATTTGACCCTTTCTCTTTTCTCTATTATCTAGCATGCACTCTTCTTGCTGTTTCCGTTATTGTTTTATTTTTGTATATATTTCAGATTATTTAAATTTTCTACTTGCCTTCATTTATATCTTTCCTTTAATATTCATGAATCTGTTTGTATTAATAGTTATTATATTTACCTTTTATTATATTGTTAGCTATCTCCTATTCTTCTCTACCCCAGGATCATCTGAAACAAGCTGTTGTCAGCTCAGTATGTATTTCAGGTTTAAATACATACATACATACATACATACATACATACATACATAAATAAAGTCATGAAATATGGCATCCTTTTACAGCATCTTAAAAAATAAGCATACCAATTGTCAGATCTCTAGCTATAAAACTGAATGAGTTATTACCAATTAACATTCTGCAAAATGAGAATGTTCTAATTTTGCTCAGTCCTTACCACCAACACCTCTATATTTCTTACCTGTCAGCCAAAGTGTTATCTACCTACTGAACGTTATGTACTCCTTACTGAGCTATGTTCTTAAGGGATTTCTGTGAAATAGTTTCTAAGGCTTCATTGAAGTCAGATAGACTACATCCACTGATTGCCGCTATCCACCACATTGGTTATTAAAGCAGAGAAGGCAATCAAGTTGTTTAGCAACATTTTTATTTTGTGAAACAATGCTGAGTGCTACAAAAAGCTAATTTTCATCCACAACTTAGTTCACCACATCTTTTTGTTTGACTCAATAACTTTGCCAAGCACAGAAGTAAGGCTTACTGCTGTGTAGCTGCATGGGTCATACCCTGCCTCTATCATGAATTTTGGATGACACAGGTTATTTTTGGTGCTGCATATCATTAGGAAGGGGGCCACTCGGTGAGGCAGGGGAATAGAAGAGATACTGAATAATTGCATTGTGTCAGTATTCAGCCAGAAAATCACCATGACCAGCTATTTGTGAAGTTATGGGAGAAGTGCAGGCAAATGGGAGGCTGTGCTGATCACACCAGAGTTAGTAGGTAGGTATCTGAAAGGCATACATCTACAAAACTCTCAGGATGTGGATAGTACTGCTGGATGTAGAAAAGAAGATGAATGAGTTTCTGACTGATCCCTTGCTGGGAGCTCCTTACACAAAGGGTTGTGCCAAAGGGTAGCAAAAAAAAAAACATCTATACATTAAATTATTGATATTACATGTTATGAGGTTGTGGTGTTTTTTTTCCCTAGGGTGCAACTGCTGTTGCTCCTTTCTTACAGCCTGCCCTAATCAGCTGGACCTTCTCTAGTTCATCACCCATCTTCTCCAGGACTCACCCTTTCTCATGTGCCCACATGGTTTCCTTTCATGGTGGGACCACTGTTGGCCTCCAGGCTCCTTGAGTGACCCTTAAACTACACCTGCAGTTCTGGGAAAGGGTGCTGCAGCTGATCATATGATGCCTCTAAATGGAGCTGACATCATCCTGCTACAGCTGGGGGTTGTCTCTTGTACAATTTTATTGTTTACTATTTCTTGCCACAACTGACTGCTGTCTTTGTATATTCTTTCCCACTTTCTAACCCCAGGTCACATCTGGCAACTGGCTTCATCCATTTGTAAATAAATAAATTACCACACTAGCCCTAGAACTATGTCCCACCCATAAATGAGTACCCACAGGAGCAGAAAGACTTTAAGTAGAACAATTGTGAACTGTGCCCATTGCAGCTGAAAGCTCATGAAAAGTTCTTTTACATGAGGTCAGTTGTTACCTCCCACTTCCTCAGACACCACAAAGTCTACCAGGAGCTTCAGATGTTGTCTGTCCTGTCACTAGCACTGTAGCTGGCACTGTTATTTGGTGTTAAGTCATGGAACACCCACAGCCAGGATAGGATTGAAACCTGATGTGTATTTGGCATAAATGAGGGTGTGAGTCAGTAGTATGAGGAACAGGAGAAAAAAGATGAAATGCCTGGGAATTGCTCTGACATACTAGTGAGTGACAGGGGTTCACACCTCAAGTATAAGCATGCAGGTGGCTAAGCATCAGAATGGAAGCTGTCATCCCAGGTCAAAATGCGCTGCACTGCACACCAGACTCTACTGATGCTGATTTGCTGATCCACCAAAGCAAAAATGTTCTCAATAGGTAGAGAGGGTTGGTGACAGTAGCAGAGTGCTCCTCTGCTCATTCAGAGCACTCTGAAGTAGCCAGAAGTGAATGCACATCCTCTCTGCACCTGTCAACACCCAGGTCACGTGTCTATTCAGATGGTTAGTGTGGAGGTGCAACACTTGACATATTTTTGCCACACAAAGCTGTACATTTGGTGTCAAACACAACATATGGGAGCCCAACAGCAGTATTTGAGTGCCTTCCTAGCATGGCATCCCAAGAGTGTTGTGGTCCCGAATGGACCCTGTGCCTGATGTCCCTAGTATTGTGAGGTGGCATAGAAGACTCTGAGACAATTAAAGCAAGTTCTAGCCAGAGCCGATAGGGATGTGAAGAGCTAACAAATGACCAAAGTAATTTTCTTGTTGGTGTCATATAGTGCTATTTAGTCACAATCATCACAGTGCTCCCAGGTCCAAATTTTTTTTCCTGTAACAAGCCCTAATTTTTCCTGTATTTTCCTTTAGAAGCAGCATCAAATCCCTGTATAAATCCTGTAGATTTTCCATAAGCCACTAGTTCCTTATTTGTGACTTTGTTGTTTATTTAAATTCAATATGTTGGCAGCCTTTATCAAGAAAAGGACTCTGATTTGCTGTTAGGTATTAAAATTATCGTCAAGGCGGCCTTTGAATGATTTGGTTTATATGGAATCCATAAGGCATAATGTTTGTTGTTGAATTTTGTTGACCCGATAAGCCCACTGGGCCTAGAATTCTCTTTTCAGGGGCGACTGGGGATACAGATGGTAAGCAACTGAAACTGAACCAGATTAAGCTGTTGGTGCTATTTTTTAGTGAATGGGGACATTTGGCCAGGATATGGGATATTTCCCTACTGCATTGCTGTCAGTAGGGGCTGCTGTCATTCATCTTCAGGATGGCAGACTGCACTGGGTCTTTGAAAGTGAAGGAGGTGTTGGAGACCGAGAGGCTGGAGGTTCTGAGTATGCTGCAGAGGAGGTTCTGTCTCACAGCACTGTTAGTGACCATGATATGTCTCAGAAGCTTGGAGGTGATTTGCACAGTGCAAACTGTGCAGTGGGAAAATAGTCTTTGGTAATATGTCTACAACGTTCTCGATTGTGACACCTCTACCAACAAACCAAGTATTATTTTCTGGGACTACTTCTGATTTCAGTGGAGAACTGCCTCTGTTACTGCAGCTTTTCAGACAAGCACAGCTGATTGTTAGCAGGACCTGCACAGCATGAAAGAAAGAGTCAGGTGGCTGATGCTTTCCTCAAAGGAATGCAGAAGTACAGTGCTGCTGATGTGGCTTTCTTCAGTTCAGAGTGGAGTAAGGAGACTGCTTTGGCAGACACCAGCTAGACTTTGCAGGACAGGAAATGGATTCCAGATTCGGCTTGGATTTCCTTCACACCTGAGTCACTAGATCATCGGGGGCCCCCACTCTGAGAAACCAGCCAGCGGACACAGGTCAGCAAAACCAAGGTGACATTTTACCTTTACCTGAAGGGCTACTGATGCGGGAAAGGGTAGGGGCTCATGATGAACTTCCTTGTAGTTCCCTCCCCAAAGAGAACATTTCAGAACTGGACAAATTTCTCTGATTTGTTTAAACAAAATAAACTTGAGCAAGCCCCTAGAAGAAATGTAGTTCATTTGAGATACAGAGGGTCTACAGGACCACCAGATAGATGTTCTGTGGCCGGAGGCTTCTAAAATTTCTGTAAACTTTCAAGCAGCTGATATCTATGCCCTTATTAATGTAAGGGAGAAGACACTTTCGATGTCAGCTTTAAAACTGTTGTTGGGCTTGATAGATTTTGGATAAAATATGAGACATGCAAGACCACACCTTTATGGACACTTTCTAGGCCATCCCGTTCCAAAACCTCTTTTCAAAACTGTTAATGTTATGTTTCGTAATGAAGGTGTTAATGTGGGAGATATTCAGTTTTGGTTACAGGGTAAATGCACTGTATTAGGGCCCCAGAACCCATTATTGATGAGGAAGGTTTTGACAGGTAGCTGGAAATTTAAAACCAAACTACATACTGTGGGAGATGAGGTTCAACATATCCCCAAAAGTTTTTCTAGGGAAAAGGCGGGGAGAGTCTGTTTTACCCGGGCCATCCTAAAGTCTGCTATAAATGTGGCAGTACTAGGCATTTAAGCAATACATGTAACAAAATTAAGTGTGCTCTGTGTGGGAGTTGGATCATGATAGTGGAACATGTAGAAATCTTTTCAGGTGTAACCTTTGTGATGAACAAGGACATGCCTATCACCATTGTCCTGGGTGGGCAAAACAGACAAGGGGCCGAGATAAAGAAACCTTGATTACTCAGGCTCAAGATAGATTTAGGCCTCTACCTGAGAGGGAAGAAACACCTGAAGCAGGCCCTGTCCCTATGAACCCTCCTGATACAACTGAGCCCCAGAGCACTAACCCTGAAAATCACACCACCATGCTGACTTGCACATATATAGGGATAGAGCAGACTGGGGTAGATACTATGCCCTCCCCTGCTCCAGAGTTTCAGATGCCACACCCTTAGAGGGTCAGCAGGGCCAGCCAAAGCACTGAGCCAGACTACAGGTGTTCCTGTTCAAAACACCTTTCAGGTGTTCTAGAAGCAGGAAGGTGACCCTGAATCTGACATTTCTATCAGATCAGGAGCCACTTCAGAAATGGAGTGTGAGGATGAGGGAGGATCTGAACTGTTGGAAGTTAAGAAAAAACATGTTGTAAACATTAAAAGACAAACCCTAAATTTCATGTATAGCTTCTTTGAATCTAGTTTCACTCAACACCTGCAGTATTAAAATTATAAAAGAGACTGTTTTTTTCACTTTTCTATATCCTTAGCTGCAGATATAATTATGTTGCAGGAAACTAGATTATCTTCCTTGCATGATATTCCACAAACAAAAAAACTTTGGGTGATTGGACTATCCTTTTGGTCCTTGAATTTATGCTGCAGATGGGTTGGGATTATTTTTCATCATGCTCAGGTTCAAGTGATCAGACTGATGGATATTGGTCCTGGGGGCCCTACTCTTAGACTGCATATATATATATATATATATATATATAAGGGTATTCTCTTCGTTTAAATAATACAGTAGTAGCCTCAGATACTGCCAGCTATTTCCCAAAATTTCTGTGATATTTCCAGAAATATCTGATGCTTTTTGCATTTAAACAGTATGGGCAGCAGAGAGAAACTCTTCAGAAGTTTCGCCAATTATCTGGAAATAGCTGGCAATGTCTGTGCTACCACTGTATCTATGCCTCTACAAGTTAAGACGGCAAGAATTTACCAGTTTCATGAGACAGAACTTTATTTGTTTACACCTAGGCACATAATATGGGGGGCATGTTAACTGTAGCTAGACCTGAAAATTAAAACCAGATGCAAAGAAGGTTTATTGTGACACACATGCTTTACAGGAGTCTCATAAATAATGCCTCTTTATATGACACATATAGAGAATTGCATCATGATCTTGAGGCCACTTTAGAAGGAGTAGCTATGCTACCAGAATATTTTGCTTCAAAAACTTAATTCCAGCCACATTCTCTTTGACTTTTTGTGAATTTGCAGACCATTTGGTGCTGAAATGTTGTTTCAATCTTTCTCATCTACCTCCATGATTTCCTGCAGTACCTTCCAGGTGGAAACTTAATCCTGCCTTATTGGACCAAACACGATTTCATACTGTCCTGATTGGGGTTCTACAAAATAGAAAGTCTGTAGCTGGGATGTATGACACTTGCACAGAATGGTGGATGGATGCTAAAGCAGAGATTAAATATTCCTTTTTACATTTGCTTGCCCGCATACGCAAGGAACATAATGGGAGAGTAGCACACTTGGAGGTGTGCCTCTCCCACCAATGCACTGCTCAGTTCAGCAGGCGTGGCAGTCCTGCACCAATGGGTGCAGCAGCACAGATGTGACAGCGGTGGTCTTTGCTTCAAAGAAAAACACGCTGCCATACTGACACCACCCTTCACATCATGCGCTACCTCCCCTCGAGACACGTCCGTCACGCCGCCCCCCAAAGCTTTTCGTGCCACGGCTGAGCCCACCCAGCGTGGCAAACATGTTGCCAATGGGGTGCCCAATCCCCGTCGGCTGCACGACCCCCAAGCCATACTGCTGCCACGCTGGGAGCCCACCCCAGCGTGGCAAACCGTTGTTTCGATTGCCGGCCAGGGGTGCCCAATCCCCGTCAGCTCCTCGCCCCAGCGTGGTTGCCGACGGGTGCCCAATCCCGTCGGCTCCTCGCCCACACACACATCTTCTTCCACACTGGGAGCCCACCTCAGCATGGCAAGCGTCCCTCGTAGTCTTTTTTCTTTTTAACCTGTAAAACAAAAACAGCCCCCTCCACAACCGCACCCACCCTGCGCACCAGCCTCCCCACCCCCACCCCATGCTTACCTCCGGACTCTGTGCCGACGATCTTCGGTGGACCGGGAACACGTCTGCACTCTTCAAAGCCGACACCGAACTGAGAAATGCCGTAAGCTCTATAATGGGCTAGATAGGGTTTCAACTTATTGCATATCTCAGTCATTTTTGGAATTTTGCCAAATTTTCAACATGGGGTTTTGGGACCCTTCTCATGAATGATGTCACTGTCATGGAGTTTTCGGGCCCGAAGGGTGATTTTGCCGGCACTGTGCAGTCACTGCGTGAAATCACCCTTCAGCCTCGGATAATGCCATGACGGTGACATCATTCATGAAAAAGTCGCTGTATTGAATTAGTGTAAAACAAAAATGACTGTTTCTATGATGTCGTTGCGCAGTTCTCGCGGGCTCGTAGTTAAGTGAATTTTATTATTTTCACTCCAGATTTTCAACATTGCCATTTTGTCACACCTTCTTATGAGTTGTACAGCTGTCATTTTCACATCTCACCCAAAATGTGTTTCTGCCCATGTAGCGCACAATGGCGCAGTTGGTGTGAAAATCAATGTATGGAACACATCAAGAAAATCACAGTGACACTGTTCATGAGCACAGGTCTTAAAATGGCTATGTTAAAAATTTGGTGAAAATTCCTAAAATGACTGTTTACAGCGTGTGTTGCGCGAGTTCCTACGCTTACGCTCATACATTTGCAATTTTTCAATATTTGCACTCCAGATTTTCAACATTGCCATTTTACCACACCTCCTCATGAGCAGTACAGCTGTCATTTTCACATCCTGCCCAAAATGTGTTTCTGCCCATGTGGCGTGCAATGGTGCAGTCAGTGTCCGAACTGAATGTATGGGACACATTAAGTAAATCACAGTGACACTGATCATGAGCAGAGGTCTTAAAATGGCTGTGCTGAAAATTTGGTGAAAAATTCCTAAAAATGACTGTTTTATGAGTCTCGTTGCGCAGTTCAACGCATGCTCGTAAGTTTCTGAATTTTAAATATTTTCACTCAGATTTTCAACATTGCCATTTTACCACACCTCCTTATGAGCACTGCAGCTGTCATTTTCACATCTTGCCCAAAACTTGTTTCCGCCCATATAGCGCACAATGGCACAGTCGGTGTCTGCGAACTCACTGTATAGGACACATTAAGAAAATCACAGTGTCACTGTTCATGAGCAGAGATCTTAAAATGGCTATGTTGAAAATTTGGCGAAAAAATTCCTACAAATAACTGTTTTATGGCGTGCATTGTGCTTGCAGTTCCTGCACTCTCGTAAGTTCTGCAATTTCAATATTTTTACTCCAGATTTTCAACATTGCCATTTACCACACCTCCTTATGAGCAGTACAGCTGTCATTTTCACGTCCTGCCCAAACGTCTTTCTCCACATAGTGCACAATGGCGCAGTCCGTTGTGCGAAATCAATGTATGGGACACAGTAAGAAAATCACAGTGACACTGTTCATTAGCATAGGTTTAAAATGGCAATGTTGAAAATTTGGTGAAACAATTCTAAATGACTGTTTTACCGAGCGCATTGCACAGTTGCCACACATGACGTCAGTAGGTTTGCTAATTTTCAATATTTCCACCCAGATTTTCAACATTGGCATTTTACCAGACTTCCTTATGAGCAGTACAGCTGTCATTTTCACATCCTGCCCAAAATGCGTTTCCGCCTATAGAGCACAATGGGGGTAACAAACAGGTCATGCTGAAAATTTATTGTGCAAATACCAGCAACGCACAGGGCATTGGGTAAAGCACCATACATGCCAAACACCACTGCAAATACCTGCAAGCGAACGTTTGGCATTGACAAATGCTTGTTGAGTCTAGGGAAGAAAATCCAGGTAGAGGACTACCTCATATACTTAGGCCACAGGAATCAATATTATAAATTGATGTTGCTTCCCAATTTCTCTGATGTGCGAATACAGAACTGGATTGCCCCAATTAAAATTCAGATGAAGCACTATCATGAAACATAGAAACATAGACTTTGATGGCAGATAAGGACTGTTGGCCCACCTAGTCTGCCCATTTCCCTACCTAGAGGATAAGCTGCAGATCCTATTTAGCCAACAGCCTATTTCTTCCTACCCCCACAAAATTGCCTTATGTCTGTCCCATGCATTCTTGAATTCTCCCACAGTTTTAGACCCCACAACCTGTTCAGAAAGGCTGTTCCATGCATCCACCACCATCTCTGTGAAAAATACTTTCTCACATTGCCCTGAGCCATCCCCTCTATCTTCAAATTGTGTCCCCTTGTTCTTGCACATCTCTTTTTCAGAAAGATGCTTCCCTCTTGGACTTTGTTGATTCCACTGAGGTACTGAAACATTTCTATCATGTCCCCCTCCTCCTTCTTTCCTCAAGGGTATACATATTAAGCTCCTTTAGCCTCTCCTCGTATGGCTTCCCTTGCAGACCCTGCACCATTTTAGTTGCCCTCCTCTGAACTGCCTCCATCCTGTCTATGTCCTTGCGAGATAGGGGTCTCCAGAACTGGACGCAGTACTCCAGATGGGGTCTCACCAACTGTCTGTACAGGGGATAACAACTTCCTGTTTTCTGCTGGTGATGCCTGTCCCTATACATCCCAGTATCTCCCAGCCCTCCCTACCACCTTCTCACATTGCTTGCCAACCCTAAGGTCATCTGATACGATTACCCCAGGTCCCTTTCCTTTTGTTGTCGTTACTACCTCCCCCATTGTGTAATCTTCCTTGGTTTTTGTTTCCCAGGTGCATTACTTTGCACTTCTTTGAATTGAATCTAAGCTGCCATACTTCTGACCATTCCTCCAACGTTGCCAAGTCCTTCTCATCCTTTCCATGACTCCTTGTGTATCAACTCTGCTGCAGATCTTTGTGTCATCTGCAAAGAGGCATACTTGTCCTTCCAGTCTCTCTGCAATGTCACTTATAAAGACATTAAAAGGACTGGACCCAGTACTGAACCCTGCAGTACCCCACTAGTAACCCTCTTCCTTCAGAGTGGACTCCATTTACAATTACCTTCTGTGTCCTGTTGTTCAGCCAATGTTTTGCCCAGGCTACCACCCTGGGACCCACTCCAAGGCTGGTTAATTTGACTACTAATCTTTTGTGTGGGACTGTGTCAAATGCCTTTCTAAAGTCTAGGTAGGCCATGTCCACAGCCCTCCCTGGTCTACTACTTTGGTTATCCAGTCAAAGAAATCAATTAGATTCATCTGACATGACCTTCCCACTGTGAACCCATGCTGCCTTGGGTCCTGTGCCCCACTGGCCTCTAGGTACTCAACAATTCTTTCCTTCAGAAGTGATTCATCATTTTCCTACCACAGAGGTCAAGCTGACAGCTCTGTAGTTTCCTGCCTCTGTCTTGCTCCCACTTTTGTGAAGGGAATCACATCAGCCTGCTTCCAGTCCTCAGGTACCACACCATCCTCCCATGATCTGTTATAAAGGGTAGTCAGTGGTGTCACTAGTTCTCTGCTTAATTCTTTTAGAATTCTGGGGTGAATTCCATCTGGTCCATTGCTTTGTCCACCTTCAGTTTAGGAGTTCTTTCAGAACCCTTTCTTCTGTGAAAGGACTGGGATCAACCCCCTCTCCAGAGTGCTTCTGTTAATTGGACTAGGCACCTCCCCATGTCTTCTTTTGTGAATACTGAACAAAAGTATTCATTCAGTATCCCTGCTTTTCACTGTCACTCTCTGCCCACCCACCATCCATTCTATTCAGCCTCACTATCCCTCCTTTGTCTTTCTATGCTCCCTGATATACCTATAAAGGTTTTATCCCCTTCTTAACCAGTTGGCAATCTTTCCTCAGTTTGTGCCTTTGCTATTCTGACTACCCTCCCTGCTTCCTTCTGCCTTAACTGGTACAGTTCTCTGTCCTACTCTTCTGTGTTTCCTTATACTTCCTAAATGCTATATTTTCTCCTAACCTTCACCGCCACTTCTTTTCAGAACCATAGTGGCTTTTTCTTTCATTTTGATTTGTTTATTTGCTTCACACAAAGGATTGTTGCTCTGTATGGCAATTTTGATATGTCCCCATTGTTGCTCCACCCTCCTTCTAGCCTGTTTGCTAGTGCTTTTCTAAGGCACTCTCCCATCTTGCCAAAGTCAGCCTTCCTGAAGTCCAGAACCCTCACTTTTGTATGAAGCTTGACTCTGTAGCTGAGGTTATCATGAACCACACTGTTTGGTGGTCACTTGTTCCCAAATGGCTACCCATTTCTAGATCTGAGATCTTCTCACTGTCCCCATTTGAGGTGTATGCGATCTAAGATTACTCCCTCATGAGTAGGTTCCAAAACTAGCTGTCTGAGGCATGCCACCTGAAGGGCATCAAGAATGGCCCTGCATTTGGATGTGGCTGCAGCAAAGGTGCTCCAGTTAACATCCGGCTTATTAAGGTCCCCATCAACAGTATCTCCCTTTCTCTACCATCCTAAGTATGCCTTTTATCATATCCTGATCCATTCCCTCCCCCAACATGGGGTCTGTATACAACTCCTGTACGGATTGTGATGCCATTTCCAATCTCTAAGGTGACCCACAGTGCCTCCTCTCCTCCCTGTTTACTCTTTTGTTCAGTTACTTTTATCCTTTCCCTTACATGAGAGCTACTCCCCTTCTTCCCTCCTGTCTCTCCTATAGGTTGTGTACCCTGGTATGTTAACATCCCAGTCATGGTTTTCTGTGTACCATGTTTCTGTGACTGCTACAATATCCAGGCATCCCTCTTCCATCAAGGCCACCAGTTCAGGAGCTTGTTGCCCAGACTATGGGTATTGGTACTCATTAACCTCCATTTCTTGATGGCCTTACCTCTTTTGTCCCATCCCTGTCATTATTGCATTTGTCACTTTCTCCATTTACCCTGCTCTTCTCCCTATTAACATCTCTATGTTGGTGTCTACCTCACTTATTACCCCTGATTGTTTGGGGGCTAGGATTTCCCTGCTTCTTTCCAGTGCCTCCCCCTTGGCTAGTTTAAATGCTTGCCAATGAAGTATTTAAATCTATCACCTAGGATCCTGGTTCTCCTCCATAGACAGATGGAGACTACCATGCCAGTATAAGCCTGCATCCCTCCAGGTGGACCCCAGTCCCAATGAAGCCAAATCCTTGAGCTCTGCACCAGTTTTTCAAATGCTTATTGAATCCCATGGTGTGGAGCACCCTAGCCTCATTCGTGCCATAGACAGGCAGCACCTCCGAGAAGGTTACCATTTGTGCTGTTTGTCTAAGGCACCTCCCCATCTCCACAAATGCTTTTACACTGCTCTGATCCTTTCTTAGCCAGGTCATTTGTCCCTAGGTGGACAATGACATCCAGCTCCTCCCTGTGCAGCTGCTCCTGTGATCCTGAGGATTTGCTCCCTGTCCCTCCAAGCCATGGCCCCAGACAGTATCAGTATAATAGAACTTGTGATTTGAATGTGGAGATGACTTATGGTTTAAAGAGACACCTTGTCCAGACCCTTATTCAGCGTGCAAACAGGTCTTAGATTAGAAACTGATGGATGGTTTATTGAATGATTCAGGTCATTTAAGAGTCACTGATGCTGAGATGTTAGAAACAGATCAGGGTATTACAAAACAATACGGTCATACTTTTCAACCAACAGCTAAATGGGATGATCTTTTGACTTTCTTCCCCAAATTGACATCCACACAAATATTAGAGTTAGAACAACGCATTGATGTAGAGGAGTTTATGTTGGAAATTTTTCATTTGAAGGCGGGATACCACCTGAAGAAGATGGCATAATCAATGAATTATATAAATGTTTACAGGATGAACTCAGTGACATACTCACCCATGTTTACAATGAAATTCTAGATGTGGAAACATGCCCACGGATTTTCCGCTGCCTTAATTATCTGTTTATATAAAAGGAACAAAATACATTATTGATAACTGGAGACCAATTTGGTTACTCAACACAGATTATAAAATTATTTCCTCTATTTTATGCCATAGACTCAAAAAATAACATATTTCTTGATTTACCGGTGCAAACTTGTTCAATTCCTGGTAGAAATATTCAACAGAATTTGACTCTACGTAATGTTTACGAATGTGGCCAGATGAATGAACTTACAGGGTACCTATTATCTATAACCAAGCTAAAGCTTTCAACAAGATATCTCATGATTTTTATATCAGGTACTGCAAGAATATGGATTTTCTTTGAAATTTATGATGTGGATTGAAACCTTATACAAACAAGCAGTAATTTATCCCATGCAACGGTATGATTGGGAAAGGTTTGCAGTTTCACAGTGGTGTATGACAGGGTGCCTGATCAGCCCTTGGCTGTACACCTTTGTCTTGGTCCCATTAATTAGGGAAATTCTGAACCACCCAGATATTCAGGGTCTCACTCCTTCCAATGAGCTAGAATCCCAAACAGTGGCAGTGTATGCTGATGATATGTCTTCTCCTGCATAACAAAAGTTCAGGACTTGCTGCCTTGACATTAGGGAGTGATTTAGTAATATAGCAGGTGCTAAAATTAATCAAGAGAAAAGCTCTGGGATTGTTTGGGGGATGGGACTTGTGACACACTTATTGGACAGATTATGATCACAAACACAACCCTTAGAATTATGGGGTTTTTGGAAATGGGGATTGGCAGACTTAAATTGGAGGACTAAAATTGAAATGGGGAACAAAAGGAACAAGTCTAGAAAACATGGTTATTTTCAAAACAAAAGGGTAATGATTGTTAAAAATCATTCTCCCTTTTTATGTATTTCAGTTCTATCTTCCACTACCTAAAATCTATCAGACCAGATTATTAAGCGTCTGTTTCAGATGCTCTGGAGGAGTCGTTTAAGTCCTGTGAAGAGAATTTTACATATGTAACTGAATTAAGGGGCTAGGAATGATCAACCCCCTGGTGTTCCAGTTTCTTTCTTTTTAAAAGCTACCTTTAGAGAAGACAAGCATTATAGGACACATCCATGGGATGGTTGGGCGTTCTATTTAGTTAAACATTTTTTATTGCAGTGGGAAGCTGAGGCCCCAAGGATAAGGTAAACTATGGTTATCCTTCTTTCATTCATATCTCTCTCTCTCTCTCTCTCTCTCTATATATATATATATATATATGGTTGCTGCAAAGCTTAGGACATGGAGTATTTCTAAAGCTACAGTACTAAGGCTTTAGCAGAAAACACTATATCTGGACATTATGGTAAGGAATTTCTAGTTTATCTTGGCTTCTTGAAATGCTTCCTTACAAAAACCTGTTTGTCTTTGAAGGTTTTAAATGATAAAAGAATACCCCTTAGGATATGGGACATTGTTTGGCTTAGTTGTCATGGAAGGTTAGGGGTCAAGTGTAACTTAAAGCATAAGCCAATAACTCAAAGACAATGTCTTTGACCAGAATGTGAAGGTTTAGAAGAAATGTTGGAGCATTTTTCTTATTTCTTGTAGCTATGCTGCACAGTTTGGGGCTGATTTAGTGGTGAAATGGCGATGGGGGCCTATGAGTCATATTTATTTATTTATTTGTTTTGTTAATCGGTAAGCACACTAGACAGCCAAGTGCCTATTTTCAGGTGCACCTGGGAGTGTTATAGGGTAAATGCGTACAAGAACAGTAGAGAAGTCAAATTAAACATACAGAAAATAACAGGCATAACAGGGATTACACTAGGTAGCTAACAGCGTTTGAGAACAATTAGGCACATATTCAATACAGTAATGGTACATACAGGATGGATTAGGAGGTGAACAGCAGAATACATAACAGGCTCGATCAGAGTAAACAGGACATTACCTATGAAGCCTCATTCTAGGGACTGCTCTGGTTTTTATCTCATTATCATCCTAGTACCCTAAATATTACTTTTGCCAGCATAAAGTTCTACATGTGGCAGGCAAGATGCCAGTACTCATTGCAGCACACCCATACTCTGACATCGGTCCTACTTACACATGTTGAAATGGCAATCCGAAACAGAGGGACTTAGAAACCAGTTTATTGGATACTCACAAATTTCAAGGATATTGGAAACATGTTGTTTGGCTTTAAGTCACAACGGGTATTTAGGAATTGTTATATTGGTGGTACTTTCTTTTGTTTTGAACACACAGGTTTCATTGGATGATACTGTGTTTTTGTCTTTTGAATTGTTTTGTATTTTCCTTTTACTGTTCAGCAGAGATTGCCTTTTGTTCATTTATGTCTGT
Source organism: Neoceratodus forsteri (assembly GCA_016271365.2). Taxonomy (NCBI): domain Eukaryota; kingdom Metazoa; phylum Chordata; order Ceratodontiformes; family Ceratodontidae; genus Neoceratodus; species Neoceratodus forsteri. The sequence goes on from JADMNL010000022.1 coordinate 650,358,257, forward strand.
TTTCTTTTCTTGTTTTCAGGTTTTTGTTGATGATTTTTTGCATATGTTTTCAACTGATGAAATGCTTTCCTTAATAAACAATTCTCCTACTCTTTTCGATAAGTACCATGGGACGTGTAACATCCATCTGAACTGCCACCAATCCAGGCAGATGGGACCTCGGTTTATCATCTCATCTGAAAGACGGCACCTCAGAAGTGGAGTACCCCTCTCATGCTGCACTACAGTGTCAGTATTGGGATATTAACCCAAGTGCCAGATGTGGGAACTGAACCCACAGCCTCTGATCTCCCAGCCTCAGAGGCAAGTGTGCTACCTACTGATCCACTGACACTGCAATATGCACTCAATAATGGGAATTAATTTATTTGCTGAATTATGTTGACAGGGTCGGCCAGCTAAGACTAGAAGTCCTCTTTCAGGGTGTGGAGGAAACAGATGGCAACCAACTGAAATTGTAACATGGCATAAATCCTTATTTGAACTAGATTAAGCTGTTGGTGGTATTTTTAGTGAATGGCGGAAATCTGGCCAGGACATTATGGAAATTCCCACTCTTTTGGAGAAGTGCCACAGGATCTTTAACATCTACCAGAACAGGCAAACAGAAAGACAGGAGCACCCCCCATGCTGCACTATAGTGTCAGTATTGGGATTTAGAAAGCTAGTGGAGCCAAACCATGCAGACAGGAAAATAATATAAATTTAAGAAGTAATCATTATAACATTTTATTTCTGAAGTACCTTTCTTTACCTTTTGCCCATCAGAGGTATTCTATGTCATAATGTTGTGGTGGATGTGTGGAAGAGCTCTTAGCATAGCAGCTGACATACAGTATTTATCTCTACTGCCCCCACTACATCATCAGCATTGTGATTTCTGACAGTGAAATCACATGCGAAATCACATGTGAATGATCTGGCAGTCACTGAAATGCTGCTCCTAAGTAGTAGCGATGTTACAGTCAGTGAGAAGTCATGATCCTGGTGATACAGTGGGGCAGTATTGCTAGCTATGTCAGCTGCCACACAGAATGCTGTTCCACACATCACACATATTAACATCAGGTAAACAATCTTCTAATTAAACAAAGGAAAATATAAAGTACCTCAAATATAAAGGTAATGGTTGACTGCTATTAAAATCTAATATTGGTTTTAGACAGTACACAAACTCTTTAACCCACATGCCTAGTGTGGGGATAGAACCCACAGCCTTCTGATCTTCCAGTCTCAGAGGTCAGTGTGCATGCTATTTTTGCATCTTTCATTTGTTAGTTTTACACAAATTCTCTCAGACTTTTTCTGATGACCTGATGAAATTTTGAATGAGTTAAAAATGTTATTATTTTCTTCAAGGCCCTGACTCTGCAATGAAACACACTCAGTACATCATATTATAAAATGTGAACAAAATATCTTCTGTTTCCACTGCTTGCCTCCAATCTGTTCTGTGAAAAGGAATGTCAGTCAGCTAACAATCTGCATTCCACTGTTTGTAATCTGACACTGAGTCTGACTTCCATTTTCACAAAAACCAAGATGAAATGAGTCCCTAGGTTACTGAAAGAAATAGAACAAATCTGTTAGGCTGAGCTGGACAGATGGTAAAAACAGCAGTTTAAAAGGTTTTTTTTAATATCCTGAGAAATTCTGAGGTACAATACAATAGCATTCCCCTCTCCCCCATCAAATGCCTTTAACATAGAGCACCAAATAGCAAATATCAGAAGGGGTGCACTACTTTTACCAGCTGTGGAGAATACATACACATGTCTAAAATGGAAGTTCCAAGAAAAGCCATGTTTAGAGCTACAAATGACAGAAGAGCTCTAGGTTCTGCCCACAGCCCTAAAAAGTTAATTTATGAGGACTGATACATCCCAAAATCAAAAACAACTAGTGTCAGCAAAATGGATGAGGAGACAAGGCTACCTGTATAAACAAATTTATTCCAGCATGGATAATATCTTTGCAGCTCAGTATAATGCATTTATAATAGTATGCTATAACAATATACAGCAAGATGTCTTTCTGTGCTGATGAGCTGTCCAGTCCTTTGCTCCAGCACAGAGCATCATCAGGTGCATGACAATCATCAGAAACTAATCTACCTAAAAAAATGCCATGCAGTCATGTGACCAGGTTTTGACTGACATCCATAACATGTTGTGTTAAAGTTACAGAGGGCTAAAGAGACACCTTATCAATGCTGACAATAACTGTTGAGAGTATATATGATATCAAAAATGTTTGTGCTGTCACTTCCTGTTTTTGTTCTGTGTGAGTAGTAGCTAGTCCCTGTAGTACGCACCACCTAGCTGCAAGCAGGGTTTGTTCCCTATTTTGTTTCATATCTGCATTCCCTCCTACATGTGAAGCAGTAGATAAAACCTTTGCACCAATTTAGCCATGCCCATCTTCTCTCTACCCCATCAATTACCCCAGTCCTGTGCAGACAACCACACCTGCAAAACTATTTGGGGTGGGGTTGTAAGTACTGTGTCCTGAGTCCAAGGCACACAGAGTTTTGTGTTTTGTGGTCTATATACATATGATTCATATAAAGGTTGCTTGGGTTTGGGATTGTAAATTCAGAATCCTTGGATTCTGAGCTTGTTTCAGAAATTGGACTTTCAGTATTCAGGGTCAAAAACTAATTTTGAAAAGCCCTTCTCTCTTCCTCTCCTTACCTGTGGCTGATGGGTATGACATCAAGGAGGCCTGGATTGTGCAACTCTGGTGGAGGCAGTAGTCCCAAGTCAATATCAGCAGTCACCAGTAACATTCTACTTTTGGAAGGATTCCTTATGACTTTGTCCATTGCTCCAAAATGACCCCCAGTACAAGAGGATTTTGCCCCCAACCCAGTCTCTTGGTGGCACCCTTAGCCACTATTCTCCAAGTCAGATTCCAAAGAATCCTCCCATCACTATTGAAATTGTTTTGCAAGCCCTTCTGTTAAGGAAAATAAAAAATGTGCTCAGTTCCCAGTCCCACTGCAGTACTAGTGCTGCACTCAATTGTTTCTTGGTTGTTGTTCCAGATTTACCGGGAGGAAGGTGGTGGCCAACATAAGCAAAGCTCTGTGCTGCAGGCATTGCCAGGTGCATATTACATACATGTCAGCAGTACCTGTACAATAAGGCTTTGCTTAGGTTGGCTAACACCTCCTTCCATGATAACTCTGGGACAATACAACTAAGACACAATCAGTAGCTTCCTTGCAAGTACAAATACCAGTGCAGAAGTGGGACTGGTGATTAAATTAAGTTCACTCTTTCTTCATTTTTTAATAGAAAATTGGCAAGGGTCACCAGGAAACAGTGTAGGTCACTGTGATATGACTGGCAGGAATTGGACCACATGACAGATCACACAAAGTACACAATTGCCAGCTGTATGGATATGCTGGGGCCATGCTTGAAAGACAAGTGAACTAAATGATTGGGGTCGGACTTTGTTGTCAGACTAGGAGTCAGAGGATAAGCCTGCCACAGAACCAGTACAGGGGGCAGAACTTCTTGGACTGGGGTGTATTTAACTTTCGCCAGATGTGAAGATGATGATAAGGAGACAGAGAAGAGCCACCAGGCTCAGCATGGAGACTAGACAAAATGGACACTGCTTCCCAAATCCATAATTTCTTAAGGTAAGAGGAGGAGGAAGGAGATACACTTTTGAGGTTCATGCTGTCATATTTATTTGTCGAGTCAGAGAGTCAGTCTGTAAACTTTCTATTCCATCTTCAGTTTGTTCTCTACCTCAATTTGAGGCAGAACAGAAGTGGAACTAAAATTAGTAATTCCAAAATACCAACTTTGTTCTAACAGAACACAAACAATAGAATCCAAGCAACCTTAATTCATATATATTCAAGCTTTTGTGGATTGAATCCTCAGAGCTGATGCACTTGGGGTGTATGTGACCACACAGTACCATAAACCATCCAGGATACCATTGTGTGTACATGTATTTGAGGAAAGTATTGTGCAAAGCATAAAAGTCAGTCATGTCCCAAGTACATTTGATGGTGACTTATCTACTTCACCTTACTGCCAATCTCTCACCAAACCTGACATGACTATGCCTCCCATCTGATATCACAAGCCTGCATCCACTTTACTCACCAGGTGAAGTAAACAAAGGGTTGCCCCCAGACAGAAATACACCAGTGTCCCAAAGATGTTAGACAACTCTGGTAGCCTGTAGGTACCGAGGTCCAGTAAAGGAAGACCCCGTGTAGGTGATGGTGGACATTGTGGAGCCTGTAGATGTTGGGAACTGATTGACAGGAAGAAAAATAAATGCTAATATTGCTGAAGTTACGCGGATCAGCATTCTACCAAACCAAGTCATTTAAGGCTTGGTGCAGTGCTACACATTAAGTGATGTTTGTCTGAATTCCAAAAGTTCACTCAGTTTTGACCCTAGATTTGACCAAGATGGTTATGGCATGCTATGTCTAGTGGAAGACACAGGAGCAGGGGCTGTAAAAAGGCATTTTTGAAGATTAAAACAGGTATGCCACCATTACCTAAACATTTCATGCATAGTTACAGCACTTTCAGACCAACTTTTGAGGCCATTTGGATACTTTTCCTGTCCTCTCTTTTCTGTGTTTTACCTTAGGGCACCTGTGGAGTCTTAACTGTGGAGGAGCCTGTGCCCATTAGGGTGATAATGAAGGGTTCTGCAGAGGACGGCAGGGAAATTTGAATTGGATCTTTGAACTTCTTCGTGAAACATTCCCATAGGAAACACAGTGTGGAGGAAGAAGGGAGTGTGGAAGACAACATAGAAGATGGCATTGTGAAGTGAAAGCTCTGTGGAATTATTTCTGGGAGAATATTAGAAGTCAGGAAAATACCAACAGTGGCTGGGCAGAACTTGGAGAAGAGTGAAGAGGTTTTGGAGAGCTCGGGGGGCAGAAAACCTGGAACCTAATGCTGTGAACCTAACAATTTTATGAATTTGTGTACTCTTTGAACTTGCAGTGATTGTCTATTTTATAACTTTCTACCACTGTATGCAGCTTACCACAGCTTTCTACAGCTAACTATAGCCTGGTGGATTTTAAAATTTTGAGAATTCTGTCCATAGTTAGCAACTTATTTAGCATTTAGCTTTTAAGTAGTTTTCAAGTAATTTTAAAGTATATGCTTTCGATACAGAAGGTGTTTATAAGGTCTCTATAATTAGTAATAATTAGTGGGAAGGAATATTTAGCTTTGAATCAGAAAACTATATAACAACCATAATTATATCATGTTGAATAAAAGGGATAAAATCGTTTTAACATACTTAAAAGTATCCTGGGCTTGGTGACATCATTATGCCTCTGTACACTCTATTAAACTGGGGAAGGCAGGAAGTTAGCTGCACAGTGCATGAGTGATGTATGAATGAGAAGTTCACCATTTTAAGCTGAAAGAAACACTGTGGGAAATGGAGCAGAGGCATTTAGAACTGAAGCTGAAGCCGAGCCAAAGTTTGTGCATTGACTAGCGCTCAAAATAATTAAAAAAACAAAGAATAGCATAGGTAAAGCAGATATCTGATATTATTTAAAAAAATGTATACCATTGGTGTTAGTTAAATTAACTGTAATGAACCAAAGGTAAACTGGTTCTGTCCTAACTTCTAGATGTGATATACAGTTTCTGGAAGAGTGCACTTTAAAAGGACAAGGAACAAAATAGTGAAGGTTGTTTATCAGAACTCAGGTAGATTTATTCCTGCTACTTCTGCTACTTCTGGTTTTAAGATTAAGTTGTATTTTATAGTTTTAATAACAGGGTTTTATACTCTGATACCCTTAGTGAGGACGCAATACTAGAATAAACATTGTCAATAGCATAACAATGTAGGATAACATAGGCAAATAACAACACATAACCAAATCAAGAGTACACGGTCAATGGGGTTGGGTTCACCCATCATGCCATACAATTAAGTGCTTAAGTCAGAGTTAGGTGCTAGTTTGAGAAAAAATCAGAGGTGGAAGCTAGGCAGGATCTTGTATTGGGAGGAAACAGGAGCTGGAGCTGTTTATCAGAACTGATACCTAAAGGTTACTAGGCTATAGCCAGAGGAGTTAGCCTGGGCATAGTAGTTAGAAAGGGTGAGGGAACCAATCAGGATTAGGTAGGAGAAGAGGAATCAGAGGAGGAGATGATGGTAGGCACAAAGGTGGGTGGTATAAGGAGGTCAGTGGATGAAGGTTTGTCAGGGACAGTGTGAGGAGGAGAAAGGTGAGCAGGTGGGTGGGCAGACATGGGCAGGTTGTGAGCAGGGAGTTTTGCATCAAATTGTGGAGTAAAGAAGAACCTTGGCAAGCCTAGGGTTCTGGTAGCTGCCAGAGCTAACAGTGACTGTGGCAGCGACAGAGGAGGAGATAGTCCTTAGGAGCATGGCTTTGTGGAACAGAGGCATGCTGGCTTGTAGGGTTATAGTGGCAATAGCAAAGTACAGGATGGTGGATAGACTCCTTAGCTCAGACTTGAAAGGCCCAAGTTGAATAAGGCTTGTGGAGGCAGTTGGTAGCTCATTTATGCAAGTAGGGGCCCTGACAGCAAAGGCTCATCTCCCAAATATACAAGGTATACAAAGAATAATGGGTAATAAATTACCTGGAATGAGATAGGCTCAACCTATAGATACCATGGAGGTAAAGAAAATGGTTGATTAGCCTGGTGTTAAATAATACTGTAAAACACCAGGAAAAAGATATTAGAAGCTAAAGAACAATTGAGTGAATTAGGAATACAAGCAGCTGTGTTAATCCCTGCTGAGAAAATGGTAGAGAAATCTATCCATGAGACATCATTAAAAAGGGAAAAGCAAATAAACAAAAGAAGAGAAAATAAAGTTCAACAAAGGATATCTAACTATATGAGACCTATTGAGAAAGAACATACATTGTTATCTGAGAAGTTTATGAAAAGGTAATTAGAGGTAGACAACAAGGACCCAGAATAAACAATAGTACTATTTTAGAAGAAACTCAGATCTCTGAAACATCAAATGGGAAGTTATATCACTAGATGGAGAGGAGGAAGTAAGTTAACAAGAGGAGAAGGTTCTTTATGTTACGAGCGAAATAACAGAGAAATCTGACTACCAGATTCAGGAGATAAAGAAACTGAGGAGCATTTAGTAGTCTTAAATTGGAATATATCAGGTGCATCATGTAAATTCAGAGATAATGGTATAATAAAGTTTTGAAAGAAGCATATAATCATGCTGCAAGAAACCTGGATAAATAAATCAAATGACTGTTATATTGAAGAATTCCAAGGGTGGCATATTCAAGCCAAAAACACATCTAAATTTAGAAGACCATTGGGAGGAATAAGCACTTCTATAAAATTAGTGCTAATTTGAACTGTAAATGTGTATCAAGTGATACAATGCATTCTACACAAGAGCTGGAGTTGTCTGAGAATAATAGAGTGAAATTTTACTGTTGAATGTCTAATTTCCACCTGATACCACTGCATCACCTATTTCAGGATGTATAAATACACTTACAAATATAATTCAAAGCGTACAAAATCAATATCCAGGTGTCATGATTTTGATGGCAGGGGACTGCAGTGTGAGGGTAGGTGGTGAGCAAGTAGAAAAGGAACAAACTGGAATTTGGATGATGCATTTTCTATTACAATTAGAACTTCAATGGATGAAAAAGAACAATGCTGGAGAATGTTCCAAAATGTTAAGTTAAGTCTACACATACTGAATGGGAGGTTCAGTAGAGATAGAAATGGTAAATGTACATTTATGTACAAAAATGAAATAGCGTATTGAGCTATGGAATAGTGGATGTGTTTTCCTATAAAAATGTACACAAATTGAAAGTTACAAATAACTGGGATAGTGACCTTAGACCAATCCAAATATTTTGGATGGTAGTATTAGCACATATAAGGAAGATAAAAGTTATAGGGGTGGACAGATAAAAATAGGGAAATTAAAAGAATAAATGGATAAAATGGCAAAAATTGAATTTAGAACAGCTTCACAGTTTTTGCAGACAAAAGAGATCTTGGATATGAAACAAAACTGCATCTTACAATTGGATGACAATTTAAATGTTCAAAAATCAAATAATAGGAAAGAAAATAAATTTTTGGTGTTTCATCAAATTGAACAAAAGATTGTGAATGAACTAGAGGAGAGCAGAAGATAACACCAAATAAAACTAATATCTCTATGGTTAATTGATTTGATGCAAAATGCATATAAAAAAAATTACTACAAGTGGGTGGAAGAATTGTGAGATAAATGACTTGAAAAGTAGTAGGGCACTGCTAAATTAAATTCAGAGTATAATAATCTTATAAAGGTAAAGAAAAGAGACTACCAACAAGATTTATGGGATAAGTTATAAACAGCTATGAAAGAAAAATATGGCAGTGCTTTCTGAGTCTTGTAGCTCAAGGAACAAATGACAGTAAGTTTAATATCCTTACAGTAATTCCACCTGAGATGTGGATGGAACACTATGCAGGAATTTTATTAAACAAAATGTAAGCCTAAGGACAGAAATAGATCTAGTAATAATGTAAGAAGATAAAAACTGGATAGAGTTTATGAAAGAAGAAATAATATGTGCCATACAAACCTAAATGAAAAATAGGGCACCTGGAATTGATAACATTGGTGCAGAACTGTATCATGTAAATACTGAATGAAGGGCTGAAATATTATTAAGTGTGTACAATAACATAATAGAACATATGATACTACCAAATAACTGTAATGTGGGTATGATAGTTAGTTTACATAAAAGGATCTACAGTGAGTCCAGAACTATAGACTCATTACATTGTTAAATATTAACCAAAACATATTTTTTCTAGAGTAATTTTAAACAGGATTTTGTATTGGATAGAGGATAACAAAATACTATCATCTGTTCAGGCAGGTTTTGTAGAGGACAATCTATGGTAGATCAAATCTTTACTTTAAGATATATTGTAGAAAAGTGTAGTATGCAACATTTATTGACATTAGGTGGCCTTGACCATACAACCCTGTGGGAAATTCTAACAGAAAAGGGAATGAGTAAGAAGCTACTGAATATTATCAAGTTTTACACATGGATACCAATTTGGTAATAAAATACAATAAAGAAGGAACTATAACAGATATACTAGATGTTAATGTAGGAGTCAAGCAAGCATGTATCTTGGCTCCCATTATTTGATCTATATATAAATAAATCAGTAAAAGATTTAAAACATGTGGTGACCTTTTCCCCTAAAATAAATGGGATGGATATGCAAATATTGTTATACACAAATGATGTGAAACTGTTGGCACAGACCTCATTGGGGTTAAAATGTGCTGTCATATCTATTGTAGATACATTAAATAAATTGGATATGATACCGAATCAAGAGAAAACCAAAGTGATTGTGTTCAGTCAAAAAAAAAATTGGAAAGTTGGAAAATTAGAGATATGCAAATAGAAGAAGTAAATGAATTTTGCTACTTAGGGTTACATTTATCCTCAATTTAAAGTGTAAGAAACACACAGAGAAAGTGTGTGAAAATGCAGCTAAACTGTTAAATGGAATCAAGCATTTTGCACATACAACAGCAGGAATTCTTTCATTGCCCAATACAGCTGCCTAAAAGCTAAGTTGATTCACAAATGTTATATGGGTCAGAAGCTTGGTGATTGACAAGCAAACGTAATTTAAAAGACTTTGAAATGGTTCAAAATAAATATTTGAAAAATCTACTGGGATTACGAACTTTGCATCTGCAGCAGGGATAAGAATGGAAACGGTTCACTTTCCGTATTGCTAGGATAGTAAATAAAGCATTACTCTACTGGAAAAAAAACAACTGCACCAAAGAAAGTGTAATACAAAATTGCTGGCTTGATGCAATCAAATGTCAAGACACAAAGGAATTGACTTGGTTTGGTATACTAAATCAGGAACTGAATAAAATGGTTTAGACTATAGCTATATCTTGGGAAAAGCAGATAGTGGGCCAGATTCACAAAGGCAGCTCAAAACACAAGACAACTTGCATCTGAAAAATTATGCAAGTAGCACTTGTGTCCTGAGTTGCATCATGTTAGGATTCAAAAGGCAGCCTATGACATGCTGCAGGCTGCTGAGCCTAGGTATACCAATGTGCCATAAACCATCTTGCGACATGGCGTAAGGGGGTTTATGGCAGCAGCACCCTATTCAAAAAGGGGCTGCTAAGTCCCCAAAAGGGTTTAGAAACAACCCCCAGTGGACATCCATCAAAGACCAATTACACCAACTATGAGCTGGCATAAGTGTTCTTTGCCATCTACAGGTGGTTGCCACTGTGCCCCAGCTATACAGCCCTTGTGGGCTACTGCCCCAACAGCCCTGTTCCCCAGGTATAGCTCTCAACATGCCCAGATGGGTTTGCGGACAACCCCACATGCCCAGAACCCCCAGCATGGCCAGATCCACCTAAATGCCCACTTCCCCACATGCCCAGAATTCATACTATCAGGGACAGCCCCCCAAACCCCAGAACCCACATGGCTATCGGATGCACCTAAGCCCCAATCCCCATATTATGAATATTCCCCCTCCATCCACATCACATCCAGTAAATCTCTGGTACACTAGTGGCCCCACCCCTCTCACAGCAGTTTCAGCCTATGTATAATCTTTTATTGGATATAGGTATTTGTATGTGACAACGTTTTATATACATACTGAACTGAACACTCAGTTTTTATCAACCCTCAGTCCAGTCTTTGTTACTGTAGTTGCTAGATGTTAACATATAGGTAATTGCAGCTTCAATCCCACTCAGATCTATTTTGTTTAGACATCAGTTGCTGACATTGCTAACATTGTGATTTGCCTGCTTTTGAACTGGTACCTTTGCAGCAACCTGCACAAAAGATTGGGTAAATGTCATCACACTTCTGAATTTCAGTGTCTGTTTCCAATTGGACGTTGCTCTTAAGTTAAGCTTAAACAGCTTCAAACTGGCCTTGTGTCTCCATTTCTGATCCCCTGTCCACCACACTTACGGTACATAGACACCCAGTAGGAAGTGTTGTTCCTGCTGTTTGTTCAGTTTGTGCGTGATTCCACCTGAGGAGACTACAGTTCATTTGCTGATCTCAGAATCTTATGGTGAGTAGTGTCATAACCAGGGGTGTAATGGCCACAACTCTGGGAGGGTCAAGCATTGTAGGGTGCCTGACTGGCGGCAGGTGGCAAGAAAAATCACCCACCCTCATCCTGCTGACTTACCTGGCTGCTCCTAAGCACATCCCAAACCCCGTTTCAGTTTTACTGTCAGTGCCAATGATGACCTGGCCTGACTGGCTCTGCTGATAAAACCTGAAATAAGACAGCATTCTTTCCCAACATGCCATATACCACTGCCTTAAAATTATTCTACTCTCTGAAAGAAGTATCAATGGGACTCAAAGCCCTGGAGCTTGTTTTCTGTTGTTGTCAGGTGACAGTCAAATACAGAGAATACTGGATGAGCAACTATGCACAACCAGTGTGTTCTGCCACAGAGGGGTTCTGATTCTCTCTGACCTCGAGAGCAAAGCTTGAGAGGTCCATGCAATCAGAACCCCAGGTGACAGAACACACAGGCTGTGCATAAAGTTGCTCATCCTGTGTAGTGTATAGTAGTATTATGTGAAATAAGTGCATTGTGTTTTCTTTTCTTTTTCATAATGAAACTGACTTGTGAAGTATCTAGAGGTTCTAGAATACTGTCACCACAGAATTAAATAGAGGAAAGCAACAATGTGCCAGTATTCCAAGTGGTTCTGCTGTAGTAGTAACATCACTACTGCAGCAGAACAACATAATGACATCACTACTGCAGCAGAACAAGCATATTCCAGCCATGGAATTCCATGCATAACAGCATTCCACTATACACCATATAGAGGATAGTGGATGGGTAAGTGAACAACAACACTGTTGTTCACTTCGAGAAAATTGTCATGACAACCAAGCAAACCTCGAGAGCAAAGCTCGAGAGGTTTCGGTTTAACATGAAAACGCTGAGAATGTGAACAATATTGTTATTTACTATTTGCCATCCACTGTCTTTACTGTATGGGCAAAAGTAAATCAAGAAGAGCTTGTGCCTTCGTTCTTGGTAGCACAATGATGTCAGAGACCCACCCCCCACCCTCCTTGCTGTGTACAAACACTCCGCTCATTCCCTGTCACAGCGGGTATTTACTTGTAACTAAGTGCGGCAAAGATTTAAAAAAAGCAGCACTTACTGTCTTCTCCTGTGCCTTAAGCTTTCGTCCATTGTATGACCACCTACAACGCAGTGGTGCATGCGCCAAATGTCATCCGTGCCGTTGTACCATCGATGTTTTGTACCCACGATGGTACAACAACATCGTGATGTCACATTGATGGTACAACAACACTAGGGAAACCTAGACTTTTAACAAACAAAACATTCTAACATACACTATAAAATAATTTCATTTTTCACTTCTTTGGATGCGCAGATCATTTGTTGTTTTAAGTTCTGCCAATTCTGTCATGACTGTGCACACTGCTGTTCTTCAAACATCATATCTGTGTGATGAATGATGTACTTCTTATGGCTGCATTGTGTCATGACACTATGCTGATGAATTACTATCAGAAGAAGAGATCTGTGACATGAATTCCAAATGCAGCACAGAAACATAGAAAGATAGAAAAATATGTTGTCAGCAGAAAGGCCCACCTGGACCATCTAGTCTGCACTAAATTCCTACCTATTGTGCCATTGAAGACCCTACTTGGACTCCGTCTTACACCCCCAGTCTTACTTCTAAGATCCCTTGTGTCTATCCATGCATTCTTAAATCCTGTGACCATTCTAGCCCTCCACCAGTTCCACTGGGAGGCTGTTCAAGCATCCACTGCCTCTCTGTGCAGAACTTCCTCACATTTTCTCTCAGCCCCCAGATTCATATTGTGACCGCTTGTCCATGAGCATCTTTTTCTTTGGAAAATGTTCCCTTCTTGTACCTTGTTCATTCCTCTGAAATACTTCAATGTTTATCATATGCCCTGTTCCCTCCTGTCTTCTAGGAGTACATATTTAAATCCTTAAGCCTTTCTTCATATAGTTTCTGATGCAGGCCCTGCACCATTTTAGTTGCCTTCCTTTGGATTGCCTCCACCCTATCTTTATCCTTTCAGAGATGGGACCTCTGGAACTGTACAAAGTACTTGAGGTGGCATCTTACCAGAGCTCTATACAGGGGTATTATTACCTCCCTCTTTCTGCTGGTGATATCCTTCCCTAGACATTCAAACATTCTGTTAGCTTTCCTACTGCCTTGTCACACTGTTTAGCTACCTCCTGGTCCTCAGAAATGATAACCACCAAGTGACTACTAACCCCCACCCCACCGAGTTGGTACATTGCCCCTTGGTTTTGTGTCCTAAGTGAATGATTTTGCACTTTTACATTGAATCTTAGCTTCCAAACTCTTGACCATTCTTCTCTTCTTTAGATCCTACTTCATTCTTTCAACCCCCGTGTGACTACTCTTTTGCAGATTTTGTGTTTTCTGCAAATAGGTATACCTTCCTCTCAGTTAGAGGTGGAACTTCCACAAAATATCATAACTTTCACCTGAAGATTTGGAACTTCTGCCTGTGAAGGATTGAAAATCTTCCAACTGTGCTTTGTAAATTTTCACCCTCTCCTGCTTTTAAGATACTTTCCCTGGTGTCCCATGGCCCCTCCCACCTGAAGCCTGAAATATATTCCCTGGTGGCTAGTGCCCCCACCAACTGTCACCTGATTGAAAAAAGTCCCTCCCTGTTGGCTAGCTTTCCCTTTCCCCACCGGATCACCCTCTGTATACCTAAAAAAAATACCTGGTGGCTAGTGGTCCCTCCCTCACCTGATCACCCACCCTCATACTTAATAAAAGTCCCAGATGGCTGGCAGTCCTTTCTCCTACCTGATCACCTGCCCAACCACAACATCATGCCCTTGTGTCTGGTGTGCCCCCCATCCTGATCTGCACCATGTAGTGAAGAAAGAAATTCTCCCTAGTGGTCTAGTAAAACCCCTTATCTCTGATCCCCAGTCCATGAATTAGAAATGTATTCTGTGGTGGTCTCATGCCCCTGCCCCCACCCAAGCAGATAGTGTCCCACCCCTACTCCCCCAATCCCAAACCCAAATGGGTGACTGGCACATCCCTCCTCTCATACATGGCCAGTGGCCCACTGGGCTGTCAATGAGCCCACTGAGCTGTCAGTGAATGATGTGTGCTTGTGCAAGCACATGTTCATATACTGACGGCTCAATGAGCTTCTGTCCGTGGACAGAGAGGAGGGCTCGGAAGTGGGGAGCAGGGTGGTGGGACACTGAGTGTTGCAGTGGGGGGACTGTTGATACACTGGATCACCTGGGAACACAATTCTAATTCACTGACTGGGGATTGGAGATAGGGAGGGTGGTCCCTAGACCAATGTTTCTTTTGTGCTATACAGGCTGGGGATCGAGATGGGCTTTATGCTGGAGAACAAGGCATGATGTCCTTATCAGGCTGGTGATTGGGTAGAGGGAGGACAGCTAGCCACCAGGGATTCTTTTGAAATATGAGATGAATGATCAAGTGGGTGGAAGTACTACTAGATAGTGTTGTTTGAAATTTAAAATTTCTCCCGTGAAATATTTCACTGGATTTGTGCATTTCGAAATATTTTGCCAGGTAAAATGTGAAATTTTATCACTAGGTGTGAGCAAAATATCACCCCCACACCAGAGAAATTCCGAGTCTGCGAAATTTAGATTCGTGAGCAAAAATTTCACCACCATGGGCAAAATTTCACAATTCGACTGATTTCAGACTCTCAACCCTGGTGTCTTGTGGAACCCCTCACCACAGCAGCTCATCAGCCCATAGAATATCCTAGGTGTCTAGTGACCTCCCCTCCCACTAATCACCGGTTGAGGCTGAATTAAAGAACCCCCAGTTATATTCCATCTCTGGCCCAACCATGACCCCAATCTGTTAAAACAAATAAAAAAAAATAATCCTTCCCTCTCCTGGTGTCTACTGGTCCCCCCACCCCACAGAGTTGCACACCAGCAAATTAATTAGAATCCCCACCCTCTGATCACCAGCTATTGGATGAATTAACCCCCAAGTTATATTCCAATCTCTCCCCAGCCCAGCCATGACCGAATCTGTTTAAAACATACCAAATAAAAATTCCCGTACCTCTCCCTGGTTTCCAGTGGACCCCCTCACCAAGTCAACACTGTCAGACTGACAGGGCCCACCCTATCCCCTCAGTAGTAATCCAGTTGGGTCACTGGCACAGCCCTTCACTCACCTCCATGGCCAATGGGCTGACTGAGCACTTCAATGAAGGAACACGTGCTTGTACATGCACTGCTCATTCATTGAAGTGCTCCTCAACGGCCGCTAGCCATGGAGTAGTGGAGAACTTATGCCAGCTGACCCTCTATAGTTGGGGGAGAGGGTGGGTGCTGTAAGTCTCACAGTGGTGACAGGGTGTGGGGTGGAAGTCCACTGGACACCAGAAGAGGATGTGATTGTTTTATTTGGTATTTTCTCTGAATTAAGGTCGTAACTGGGCTAAATGGTATTGGAATATAACTGGGGATCTTTAATTGCTGCCAGCCGGTGATCAGCAGGGGAATTCTAATTCATTTGAGTTGGTGTGTGACCGTGAGGGGTGGGGGACCAATAGACACCAGGGAGCTCTAAAAAAATAAAAACGTTAGAGCTATTGACTGGTGAATTTACTGCAAAATTGTTAAATATTGCTGCAATTTCACAAAACATTTCACATGGCGAAATTGCCGATTTCATCTCACTTTCACTTGTGAAATTAAATTTCACAACATCTCTACTGCTAGCCACTAGAGAATTTGTTTTAGGTATATGGCAGCTGATCGAGTGGGGAAGGGACCATTAGGCACCAGTGAATTATTATACATCTGGTGGTGATCATTGACTTTTGGGGTATTTGGGGGCACTAGACACCAGGGCAATAATTTACTGTACTGCTTAGGGTAGGTAGAATTTCAGTGAAAGATCAGAAATGGATTTCCAAATGTTCATGGAAACGAAAGTCTGACTGAAATTCCACCAGAGAAAGTTTTTTCACACACCTTTACTTCCAGTCCTTCTGCAATGTAGCTAATAAAGACAATGAAGATGAACAGGCCTAGTACTGACACCTGTGGCACTATGCTGATCATGTTGCCTTCCCAGAGTGTACCTCATTTACCATCACTCTTTGGCACCTACCACTAAGCCAACTTTCCACCCATTTTACTGTTTTAGGACCTACTCCTAGGCTACTCAGTTTGTTTATGCCTTCTATGTGGAATAGTGTTGAGCCATGCTGAAATCCAAATAGGCCATATCAACTGCCCCTTCCTGGTCCACTCCCTTTGTTACCCAGTCAAAGAACTCAGTCAGGTTTGTCTAGCAGGACCTCCCCAAGCGAATCCATATTGCCTCAGATCCTGTAGACCACTGGTAACAAGGTATTCTCCATTTCTTTCCTTCAGTAGTAATTCCGTCACTTTGCCAACTACGAAGTCAGGCTGACTGGCCTGTAATGGCTTGCTTCCTCTCTGTTTCCACTTTTGTGGGTGGGACTACAGCTTCCCTCCTCCAGTCCCCAGATCCACCCTGTTTCTATAGACAGGTTGAACAGGGCTGTCAGATGTGCAGCCGACTCCTCCTTGAGCTCACTCAACAACCTGGGGTACACTGTGTCTGCACCCATTTCCTTGTCTACATTTAACTTTGACAACTCCCTTAGGAGCTTTCTACTGTGAAAGGGCTAATGTCTACCTCCTGACCCTTTCTACTCTTGTCTTGTAACAAAGGCCCATTTCCTACCCCTCCTCCATGAATATTGAACAGAATTATTTGTTCAGCATGTCCTCTTTTGGTGATCCTCTTCTGCAGAACCCCTCTTCCTCTTTCAGTCTTGCTATCCCTCCATTTGACTTCTTCTTTCAGCAATGCATCTATAATAATGTTTTGTTCCTCTCTTTTACTGATTTGGCCATATTTTATTCTGTTTTTGCTTTTGCACACCTAACTGCCTTCCCTGCCTGCCTTTGTTTCTCTGAACTGTAGATTTAGTAGTTGCCGTATTGGTCCTTGCAAGAATAGATCCAGAAGCAAATGATTTGATACCTTTTAAAGAATTTGCCCTCAAGTGGGGCGTAACAAAAACTAGACAATTATATTAATTGTTTCCGCCAACAAGTCAGTGGTCAGATCCTTACCAGGCAAAAACAAACCCATTATAACCTCTCTCCACTGGAACGGCGAGCTATAGGGACACTGAAATCAAACCACAACATTGTCATCAAAAAGCTGATAAAGGTTCTGCAGTGGTGATTTTAAACAGAGGATTATATTACTGAAGCTAATAGACAGCTAACAGATCTTACATACTACAGAGAACTGAAGTGACCCCACTACAAGATATAAAGATGAACTATGTGACTTAATTAAAACTTTTCCTGACCATGTCCAAAATAAACTAGTTCACCTCATTCCTGCTGAACCAAAGCCAGGGACATTCTACATGCTGCCTAAAATACATAAACCTGGCAATCCAGGGAGACCCATAGTCTCTGGTAATGGTACCCTGACTGAGGATCTCAGGGTTTGTAGAGACCATTTGAAACCGCTGGTTATGGAAAGAGACAGTTATATCAGGACACTACACACTTGTTGCGTGTACTTTCTGGTTATAAGTTTACCACCTGATGCCATTTAGTGACAATGGATGTAACATCCCTCTACACTAATATTCCACACACAGATGGCATTGCAGCATGCCTTAAATACATACATGAGAAAGGACCTGACCAAAACATCAACCCTGGAGTGGTGGGGAACTTATGGAATTCATTTTGACACATAACAACTTCAACTTCAATGGTAAACATTATGTTCAAACTATGGGAACAGCAATGGGCACCAAAATGGCTCCACAGTATGCTAACCTCTTTATGGCTGACTTGGAGGAGGATTTTTAAGGCAGTATCCCCACAAACCACTGGCTTATTCCGTTACATTGATGATTTGTTTATCATCTGGACGGAAGGCACAGATGCACTCAAAGATTTTCATCACAAACTTAATAATCTCCACCCTACTATAAAGCTTACCTTGAGTACTCTAGCACCAAGGTTAACTTTCTGGACACCACAGTCATCATTAAGGATGGAACCTTACATACATGTATTTACAGGAAGCCAACAGACAGACAGAGATACCTGCACAGGAAAAGTAATCACCTAACCATACAAAAAATCTGTCATATACAGTCAAGCCCTTCGTTGTCAACGTATTTGTTCAAATGAGGATGACAGAGATACACATTTGGCTATGTTGAAAAACACCTTTATGGAGCAGGGACACTCTTCCAGGAAATTGACAGGATAACAGAGCGACAGCGCAAGTACCAAGACAACAACTACTTCAATATAAAGAAAAGACAGCTACAGAAAGAATACCCTTGGTAGTCACATATCATCCAGACCTTGAACGTCTCACGTAAGATTATTAAAGATCTCCACCCAATATTTAGTGAGGATGACACCCTTAATTGTATTTTTCAGGAACTCCCACTACTATCTTTTAAACAACCGCCAAATTTATCCAGCCTAATTATTAGGAACAAACTTTCACGGAACAGAATACCATGTCACACAATAGCTACATTGCAATCAACGCCCTCACAAGACCTGTAGGCTCATTTCTACCTCAGACTGTGGGTTACATCTCAAAACAGACAATTCCAGGTGCATGGGAGTTATACATGCAAGTCACGATATGTTGTTTATTTCATTCAGTGCAAGAGATGTCCACAAACAGGTTATGTAGGAAGACACGCCAACAGCTCCACACTAGGATGAACTCACACAGACATACTATTACAGCAAGGAAGACTGACAAACCAGTGGGGCATCACTTCTCCCAGCCTGACCACTCAGTCTCAGATATGTCAGTAATGGTCTTAAAGGAAATCTCAAAACACACAACAGAGACGAGCTTTTGAGATTAAACTTATCTTACATCTCAATATGGTAGCAGATGGGATGAACTTGGATATTGGCTTTATGGGACACTACAGAAACTAACATTCACAGACCTTTCTTCTTCAAACTGACATATTATAGGACTTCAGCATATGTGAGATGTGGATGCATGTATGTATGCATGTGTGGGTATCACGCTGTGAAGTATGTGATATAACAGATGTGGGGCTTGCTGTCACATTGAGGTAAGTCTCTATTTAGCTATATGGAGTTATAATGTGTTACTATTTTATTTCACACACATAAAGAATTTCTTCTTACTTTTATCTTTGCCTGTGGGGGATTGATTCCATTGCACCATATTCAGATTACCCAGCCTGCTAGTGTACATACAGGAGTGTTATCTTATACTGTTATATATAATTTTTGTAACTCTGTACATATTGGGATGTGATCTCATTTGCTTGGGGTCCTGCACATATCTTTTACATTAGGCTTATATTATAGTACTTTACTCAGGATTTCATGACAAGTTGCATTCCTTTGGGGAACAATTACAGCGACTGAAGTTAATATAGGTTCACTAGGAGAGGATTGAGAGTGTGTGTGTGTGTGTGTGTGTGTGTGTGTGTGTATGTATGTATGTGTGGGTCTGTCTGTGAGAGAGAGAGAGAGAGAAGGAGGGGTGGGGATAGAGAGAGACCTACAATCTCGTTTAAGCTATGTCTCCCTCACCCACATTATTGTGATGTGGGGTGGGTTAGGTTATTGTTTGTATGAACAGGAGGAGATAAATTACATTTTATCTCTTTTCAGATTCCCTAGACACTTGTGGTACATGAAGTTGCTACATTCTCAGTATATATTGACATCAGTACATATCAGGCTGCATGGTCTGAACTCCTTGAGGTTCCTCGACTAGAGTTTTTGCTTAACACTAATATTATCTATTTATATTTTAATTATCATGTATATAGTCCTGAGGTTTTGTAATCTCTTGGGCCTTCTATTTAGCTTGAGAATACAGCTGGGTGGCAAGTCCAGCTAGGTTTTACACATCACACAGTGAGCACTGATGTTTTAGACAACTTTACTGGTAATTCTTGTCTTTAATGCATACATTGTAATTTCATGAGCCCTATAACTATCTCAGTCTGTCTTTAAGCTGGGTGGGGTTGCCTTTCAGTAATCACATCCTTATACTGACTGTGGCACTCATGGCTTGATTTGGGAGTTATCTGCTCTGCAGTGTTATCTTATGTCAATTAAATTTATGTGCAGTAGGATTCCTTATATGTGTCTTGCACCAGGAACATCTGAACCCAAGGTTCATTCGGACTGAGGGCAGTATTGTACTATTAAACTTGTCTGACATCATCTGTTTTTTAATGAGTATTTTAAACCAATGGGGATTTTTTCTGTTTTCTCTGCATTATCTAGCTGTTATAAGTATTGTATTTTCCAAACAACTGCCATGAGCTGAAGAAGGACTGGTTGGTCCAAGCTAGAGCACTTTGTTCTTATTACATCTATGTTGGTCCATTAAAGGTATCAAATCATTTGTTTCTCCTGGTAACTCTTCCTACCTTCTCCTTCTGTGTTCTTTTCTATTATATGAAGGCTAGGTAAAGAAGCTGTGACTGACGAGTGAGTGGAATCAAGCACAACTTCCTGAAAAATCTCTCCATGTCCTACCATTCACTACAATGTGTTTCTTCTTCTCTCCCTCCCTACATTATTTTATCTCCCTCCACCTCCCCACTGCACTGTTTTTTTGTCCGACCAAAGGAACAAAGAAAGAAAAGAAACAGCACTGACCGGCACAACCAGATCTCCTCCATGGCTTCTCCTTATAGGACAGTATTAATAGTATAGTATGCCATACAGGAAAAGTAGATTAAATACACTGTTGCTAACCAAATATAAAAATCAGAAGAGGTAACTGATAGAACTGAAGATTAAGCATTTGTTGTGCAGTTAGAAAAAATATATTAGAGTGATATGCCAAGAGATGATAGAAGAAGTGCAAGACAGTGAAGCTGAATGGAAGTTGCTAATATGTGGCAAACAGGCTTTTTAGTGTAGATAAAATAAGTTGTTCAAATGTCCTGTTGAAGTAAATATTTCATATACAGTAGATAAATTTCACTACAGGTACTAAGGATTTGCTATAAAGACTAAATAAGTAATGTCAGTACACGTGCTGGAACATAGAACGGTGTTAGAGGTCAAAACTAAAGAAATTGCAAGTAAATGATGCAACTATAAAAAGTAAAAAGAAGAAAGAAAAGAAACATCCCTGACTGGCATAACTAGACCCACTCCACAACTTCTCCTTACAGTATTAATAGTATGTTGGGAAAAGATTAAATCCACTGTTACTATATCAACTACAATAATTCAGGAGAGGTAACTGACAGAATTGAAGCTTAAACATATGTTGTGTAGTTAGAGAAAAAAATATTATAGTGCTAAGCCAAGAGATGGCAATTTAAGTGTGAGACAGTGAAACTGAATGGAAGTAGGTAATCCATGGCAAACAGGCTTTTTAGTGTAGATCAAATAAGTTGTTCAAATATCCTATTGAAGTAAATATATGTTCAAATGTCCTGCTGAAGTAAATGCTTCATATAAATAAAGTTTGCTGCAGGGACTAAGATTTGCAATAAAGACTAAATGACTAATGTCAGTACATATGCTGGAACACAAAATGGGGTCCTAGGTCAAAACTAAAGATATTGCAGGTAAATTCTTGGAGATGGTCACACTGCATAAAGTTCTATAAAACTAAATAATATGCACAGGAAGAAGGTGCACTAAGTACTGTTGAAACACTATACAGACAAAACAAAACAGGCTCTTACCACCACAAAATGTAAAACAGAACACCACTAGTGATCCAAATAATAGCAGGTATTTATTTCATAACATAAAAACAACAAAGCACATCAAGGTGCAAGAGCTCTAGAGGGAGTGAAGGATATCAATTTTATGCAACTGCTGCAGGCTCAGAGAATATGATCAGCAGCTCAATGAACCATGAATTTAATGCTATAAAAAGTAAATACTGCATGTGGGTTTTGTTTTAATCTTATTACAAGCCTTGGACTACATCCCTTCATCAGGATATACCGATTGGGAAAAAGCCATCTCTATTCAGTGTGTATCCAATTCTAAGACAAAGCAATGCAGGCAGAGGGTGGCAAAGTCATGGGATCACAGCAGGCTGTTTTCAAAACAACAAAATAGACTATGCATGCTAATAGGAGTACATTTTAGCAGCAGTTTACAGAAACTAGTGTGCAGCGGCTGCGGTTATTTTCTTCTCTAAGTTCAGTCTTGTTTAATGCTGATCCCTACTCAAAATGGAATATAAATGTCCAGGCACTATTTTTGTGGTAGTGGGTTTAAAAGTTTTGAAGGAGACAAACAAAAGGTCAGTACTACACTGGGAATTAAATTGTGTCAGTATCTGTATCTCTCACAGAACCAGTTTTGCCAATTATATTGCATCTCTGTGTTCCTGCTAGTAGAGTCTCTAGTGAAAATGTGTATGGTGGCAGTGTGGTTGACTACAAAAGTCCCAATGCTGCACTTAAATACAAGCAACATATGATATCAATAATATTTTCATATTTATTGGTCCCATTATGTATTAACAGGTGGCATGACATGAAACCTCCTATGTGTGAATGTGAGGTTAACCATGATACATGTGGGTACAAAGATATCTGTTTATTGTGTCAAGTGTTATTAGTATAGTCATATAAAAACAAGAATAGTGTGTGTGTGTGTGTCTGCATATGTGTGTGTGTGTGTGTGTGTCTGTGTGTGTGGCTATTCACTACAATCCAACCCACACATTAATTTTATACCCCATGTCAGATTAATGCATTAGAAGCCATTTGGCTCTGACCAGAGTTTGTTGTTTATATGGCTACCATATGGCTACTCTAAGCTAAGCACATTTTAAAGTAGCGGACTACATCCCCTGATCTAATGGTCACCCCATTTTTACTTCCTTCACTTGCCCACCAGCACCATAATTATTTGTGCGTGATCCGTCTACCACCAGACATAACCAGCACTGCTAGTGGAGGTGCCATCAAGATTTCAAGCTTTCCTCCATATCACCCTGGGTCTGGCTTGACTTTGCTGGGGCACCTTCTCTGGCCTTACTGTAGGAACTGCTTTCTAACCTGGGGATGGTTGAAGGGCCCACTGATGGTTGACAGTGGGTGTCTGTTGGCATGGGGGACATTCTTGACAACCCAAGTTACCCCTTGCATCTGATCTGACAAAGAAATTCAAAACAGAGATTGACACATACTTATATGAGATGTACACCAATGCATGTATCTGTAAAACTACATATGAATTTCTAACAATGAATCCTCCTGTCAGAGCAGTAATTTATGGACTACGAACGTGCATAAGGACCTTTGGAATCCTTAAACACAGCCTACAGTGTCAGTATAAGATCACTAATGGAACCCCTAGCCCTATACATAGATGAACAGATCATGCTCCTGGCCCAGCTTGTCCCAAGCTATATAAAAGATACAACACATATTTTGCAAACACTGCAAGAATTGTTTGTGGAACCAGAGTGGTGGTTGGTCATTCTGGATGTGGAAGTGCTATATATGAATATACCACATCAGGAAGGAATCAATGCTTTAAGGATTCAATGTATGAAAATATGGATTATACTGCTGCACGCATTGAATTTATTTTAACATTAAAGAGTAGCTGACACCTTCAGGACAACTTTAACAAACCATAATATTTAGACACATTTCAACTTGTATTTACATTAGTTCTGTATTCCTCCTCCCATTATTTATTACTGGGGTCATTTTCATTTAAACAAAATCTTTGTTCCTGAAGAGTTCATCTATTTCTGTTGCCTTCTCCCTACCTAAGGTCATAATGCACTGCTTGTGACATCACAGTTGCTCTTATGGCAACACATGATGTCACAACAGAGGATTATGACTTGAAGTAGGAAGTAAACTATTGAGGCAGATGAACTGTAAGGGAACTCTAAGTGATAAAGATCATGTAGTCTTGCAAATTTATTCAGTAATAAATAATGGGAAGAGAAATATATAGAATATACTATATATGGAATGCAAGCTGGATTGTACCAAATGATTTCATTTTCAAAGTTTTCTTTGAGGTGTCAGTAGCTCTTTTACTGAAAAGGTTTTAAAATGTAATTTCTTCATGTTTGCTATTCAGTTTTCCTTGCAGTTTAAGAGTATAGAAATGGGTGTTGCATTCACACTCAGACATGCAAATATATATCTCTAATGCACTGGGAGAAACAATTTGTGTTCCCTTATGAACAGAGCTCATATCAGGAACATCTCAACTTATACAGAAGATAAATAGATGATTTGTTAATTGTATGGAAGGGCACAAGGGAAGAGTTGGATTCCATGGTGAGTTACTTGAATCCACTAACACTAACCTGAAATTTAGTATCACAGCCAGTCAATCTACTGTAGACTTTTAGATCTCAGAATTAGAAAGGATGGGATGGAGGAAATGTGGGTCAAAACAACCCTCTTCTGGAAATCCACCAATAGAAACTCTGTCTTGAAATATATGCGCTGCCATCCCAAACACATAAGAGACAATATACCAGTAGGACAGTTAATTAGACTACAAAAAAATTATACAACATCACAGGACTATAATGAGGGATTTACCAAATGACTAATAGGTTTCGCGACAGGGGTATAGGCAGAGATGTGTGGAACAGGCTGTTGCTAAAGTCAAGATAAGAAATAGAAATGAATTGCTGCACAATAGGAAGATGACTATACATAGAAATGGACAAAAACATATCAGTTTTATCACCACATTCTCACATAGCCCCACAAAATGGTGGAAATAATACTAACGTTGGGAGGTTTTAAAGCTGAACCCAGATTAAATGAATGGACAGCTGGGACACCTCACATTACCTAAAACTGGATGAAACATTAAGGACATGATAGTACACAGTCACTATAGAATGAAAGGTACATTTGGAAATAACACCTTACCATGGGAAACTATAGATGTGAATTTTATCTTTTGTAAATACATTACTGAGTATGACACTGTTTATGACTACCAGGAAACAGTACACATAAAGTAAGGCGTTTATTAATTGCCATACTGAAACGTGGTCTACAAGGTAACCTGAGCATTTAAATGTTTTTATGTGGGAAGACTACTTGAAAATTCAAGCTACAGATGGGGAGCACCTACAAGCAATTGACAAGCTCAAGTAGATGAAAGTAATGCATTGACAGTGCATATTAAAAAGAAGGGTAACAATCACACTTTTATGTTTATGGGGCTGGACGAAATTACACCACCAGGGTGGGTGGGAATGTTGATAATTTGCTCCTTAGACAAGAAACATAATGGCAATATACTCTGTGAGCAATATGGAATCTAGTTGAAATGATAGATTTCAACTAAATCCATTTTTATGAATATGGGATGCTGTTGTTATGCCACAGGGATTGAGTGAACACATGATGCTGAGTAGCTGTTTGGAGTCTACAGACAGGACCTTATATATGAAGGTTGTAGACTTGCAGATTAAAATATTATAAAATGTTTATTGATTGCAGAAGTGTTTGCAAAATAATGCACCATATTGAGCATATGATGTTTTTTATTTATTTTTCTTCCTTCTACATTCCCCCTTCTTTTCAGTTTTATTTTGCAAGGGAATCATTGAAATGGGCACAAAACATGTGACACTGGTGTTTATATAACTGTATATGTTTTATAAATACCATGTTATGTGATTATAGGAAGTTGAGGTACCTGGAATAAACAGCTATAGATAGGATTGCATAAATTATTCTTATAAAATATTACCTATGTGATAAATGTTATTACCTTAAGTGCTTTTAGCATAGTGCACAATGTTAGTAAAAGATGTTTTATCAGACTAACCTGTCATGTCCCCGTTTTTCCTCCTTCCTTTCCTACCCCCATCCATTCCTATTACTTTGTAACTAGCATGTATTTGTTTAGAGATCTGTTATGTGAGTTTGGTCTGAATGGATGTGGCTAGTAACTCATACCCTACAAATGAGAAACACATGTGAAAGGTGTTAATGGCATTGCAAAATGTGTATAAATTACATATGGATAAGATTCATAGGTACACCTTGAGAAAGAGCATGTAGCTCGAAAATGTTTGGTGAGTTCTACTTTCTCTTTTAGCATGGTTTTATTTGTAACTTAATAACAATACATTGGTATCAGACAACCAAGTGTATGATTTGAAGTGTCTATAGGCAGCACTTAGCATGGACTTCATATGCAGTGTATGGTGTGATAAAACCATACAGAGCTTAGCATTCTACCTGGTGGCCACCTACAACCTTTCTTTGGTCCACAGATATGCACACTGCACTCTTGTAATTGCAAATGTAATTATCTGTGCAGCCCTGAGTAATGTGCTCCTGAAGGTTCTGTTTCCAGTTGCCTTTGGTGGTGCAACTGGTAGTAAACCGAATGGTATTCCAAGCAGCCTGGATTCAAGCTGAGGTACCTACTTCTTTCTCTCCTCTGTTTGTATCAGTCATTGTCACCCTATTTTAGTAATTCCACATGTGCTCACATTTTTGGGAGTAGTGCACTCCATGAGTTGGTTAAACCTGTAAATACAAAATGCAGAAAATGGATGAGTGCACTGGAAAGGTGTAACAGGTAATACCTCTGTGTATAATTAAATTGGAGATAAAACGTCATTATTTGCAAATGATGTCACAACTACATGACAGCAGACAAAGATTTAGAAATGGCTAAAATATCAGATTTTTAAAGTTATTCAAATATTCTACAGTCAATGTAAATAAAAAGGTGATGCTGAAGGTTAGGGGGAAGTACAGTAGGAATGCATGAGCTGAGGAGTCCTCAACTAGGGTCTAATTAACTGGGCATAGTAAGGATGCTTAAAGGTGGCTGAAAGATGTTACAACAATAGAAAATTAATCTGTCCCTTAAATGGAATTTTCTAGTTACTGAAAATGACTGACTTATTTTCTCCTAACATCTTTCAGCCACCTTATATTTCCTTTTATTCCCCATCCCACAAATATATTTGTTTTCACATGTGCATACTACATTTGCATCTGCATCTGTGGGTATGCCAGCACACCAGTCCAATCAGTGCATAATTGAGCATTTCAGCTACAGTATGTGTGCATATTCACTTTTATTTTCTCCAGGTGTTCCTCCTTCCCCCACATATTGTCACCTTTAAGCATTTTGACTATGCTTAGTTAATTAGATTCTACTCTACTATGCCTCCTGCCCATCATCACCTTTTTGTTTCCAGATTCTATTTGTAGCTTGCTCATTATCACTTTTTCCTGTGTTCACACAGACCACCTTTAAATACACTAAGCTCCTCCCTCCTCTACCCCACTGGCTCCCAGTTCTAGTGCTATGAGCTTAAAGCTTTCTGTCTCCCCACCCCTTTGTTGATCTTTGTTGATCCTGCCCTCCTCTTAAAGGCATCCTCACTATAAGACACTTTCTCCTTAAAACCCTGCTCTCTGTTTCCTTTTGCTATGGTTTTACAGCTCTAGATAGTACTGTGTCATTAGCTATTGTAATAAATCCAAGAGATGGCTTCCTTAGCCCCCCATTGGCTACATCCTCCTTCTAACAGTGGAGCCAGTTTTGGACCCCAGGAAAGACTCCTGCCTGAATACTCCTATAGGACTGTAAATAAGCCCAACAGTGTATGCCAACCAGTTAACTTCCTCCAAAGGCAGTAATCCTTATACATTTCAAACCCTTCACACCTCCTGCTGCCCAACATTTTCTAAGCAGACCCCGCCCCTCTCTCTCTGTTTGGGTAGTATTATCTGATCTGATCAACTTCCGCTGCCCACCAAACTCCCCGCTTCTGCTGCTCTTGATAGTGTCCAAGGCAAACAACAAACAAAGCCTTCCTAAGATTCCTGGTAAGATGTCTCAGGAATTTATTAGTACTACTGCTACTCTGTGCAGGCAGTGTGGAATTAAACCCAGGCCCCCCTAATGCTAACTGCCCTGGGGAACTCCCACAGCTAAAGGATCTGAGCTTCCTGTATATGAACGTGTGCAGCCTTGCCAACAAACTTGACCAAGTCCATGCCTGGGTACTACATGGCAAGCCTGATGTAGCAATGCTCTCAGAAACCTGGCTGAAAAATATTTTACCTGGCAAAACGTTTAACATACAGGGATACAACTTGATCAGGTGTGACAGGTTGACCAGAGGTGGTGGTGTTGCCATATACAGTATATCTTAAAGATAAATTCTAACCACAGATATTGTCCGCACATCAGTGCCTAAAGAATTGAATGCTTTGCCTTCAAAATTACCCTCTCACCTGGTATAGCCTTGTTGGTAGCTGCATGCTATAGACCTCCTGCAGTGGGCCTGTGTATACTGCCCCATAGTCACTCTCTCCTGGAAAAAGTGAACACAGAATGTATTATAATGAGTGACCTTAACCTTAATTGGAACGATGCCAGCACAAATAAGCTTAAGGACTTCTTGCGATGAGCAGGGGCTCCACACATATCTCTGACATTACACAACCTAACAAGAAAAATCCTGACTGAAGTTCACTTGGACCCTATACTTGTCAACAAGCCACATAATATCTCTCATGCAAGGGTCTTCCACAATGATCTGAGTGATCACTGTGTAGTCACCTGTGTTAGGTGTCCCCACACCTACCCTCCACCTCTACTTTCAAGCTTACGCACAACCTAAAATGCTTCAGTCTCCCAGCCTTCCTGACAGATCTTGGGAACATAAAGTGGCAGGATTTCTACCTTACACCCTCTGTGTCAGAGGCATTCTGTATCTTCCAGGATCTGCTAGTAAATGTTATCAACCAACATGCACCCTTAAGGAAAATCAAATCCAGGAAACGCACACCTGATTGGTTTAGCCCACTACTTAAGAGGGCATTACGGCATAGAGACACCTTTGGAAAAGCTGAAGTCACAGTCTGACTCAGACTGGATCTCCTTCTGGTAGCCAGAAATGCTTGCACCAAACTCGGTAAGGTGGGAAAAACAATGGTTCTTCCAGTCAGTCCTGAGGCAAACAACAACATTTCCACCAATTTTTGCAGATACTGAGAGAAGTTGAGGGACATTCCCTGCCACCCCGCTAACAGCCAAAATTGTGACAAATAACACCTCCTACACAGATATGTCTGAGATCCTCAATCAGCTCAATAACCACTTCACCACTGCAGGCCTCGCATTCAACACATCACTTGTTAGTAAACTGAGCACCACAAGCACCACCAGCATATCTACTAGATCAACCAGCCCTCCCCCACTGACCACCCCTCTTCAAATTCCAGCCAGTCTCCTACAAACAGGTGGAGGACCTGCTCTCTCGCTGGACACTAAAAAGAGCGCTGGTACCGATTCGCTTGAACCCTTTCTTCTTAAAAGCAAGTTCTGTTATCTGGCAGCTCCAATTGCCCATCTCTTTAACAGCCCATTATCCCAAGGAAATTGCCACCTAGTTGGAAAACAACACATTATCCCCTATTCAAGTCAGGAGACCCCACTGACTTGAATAACTATAAGCATGTTTCATTGCTTCCTGTTTTATCAAGCTACTTGAGAAAATTGTAACTCCCAGTTAAGGGAGTGCTTGGATCATGGAAAATCCTCAATCCAGTCCAATCAGGTTTCAGACCCAAACACAGTACCATGTCTGCTCTTGCCAAAGTGTCAAATGACTGGCTAAAAGCCCTGGACAGTAAACAGAACATCTATGCACTCTTTCTTGACCTCTGCAAAGCATTTGATAGGTTGATCATTCCATACTTCTTCATTCCCTGAGTAGCATTGGTCTAACCTCTGCTGCAGTAAAGTTGTTCTGCTGCTACCTCACAAATAAATAAACAGCAAATTAAAGCCCAGAGGAATTCTCCCAGTAAAATTACTGCTCCAAGGTGTTCTCCAAGGTTCCATTTTGGGACCTATCCTCTTGGCCTTTTACATCAACTGCGTTGACTCTGGCCTGGTTGCTGGAACGTTCATCTCTTCGCAGATGACACAGTCCTCTGCATGACCAATCCGTCCTTCAACATTACATATAAGGAGCTACAGCAGGATTTTATCATCCTCCAGCACAATCTGCTGAATTTAAAGCTCTTGTTGAATGCAAAAATAAACAAAAGCTATGATTATCTCTCCATCCCACAATACGGGTTACCTGGGACCCCTGATTATTCTCTCATTAATGAACCACTACAGCTAGTGGACAAATTTAAATATCTGGAGTCTGGTTGGATAACAAACTCACCACGGTGTACATCTAAGCAAGTTAACAAAAAGCTAAAGCAGTGCCTCAGTATTTTCTACCACATAAGACACCTACTCACTCTGGAAGCTGAAAAGCAGCTGGTTCAAACAACCTTTCTTCCCTGATTGACTACATCGACTTCCTATACAGCCATTGCCCCAGTATGTGCTCAAAAGCTGGATACACTGTATCATCATGCACTGAGATTTGTTCTTGATTTGCTATTGCAGACTCATCACTGCTCATTTTACCAAGCATTAGATTGGCAGTCCCTATCCACGAGGAGACAAATAAACGTCCTCATGTGGCTATTCCAGGCTTTGTCCAAAAACTACCACCCTATATCTGTGACCACTTTGAATGTTCAAAAGGTGCCTATGGACTAAGAAACTCCTCCTTTGTCCTCCTTAAGCTACCACGAACAAGGACATGTCTTGGCTCAACTGCCATTAGCTCCTTTTTACCAGCGTTTTGGAATAACATGCAAAAATTGCTTAAAACCTCCCTGCTGCCCAGCCATTTTTATTTAGGGTGCTGCTCTATAGAGGCCTGAAAGCGGTGTGTGATTGTTTCAGGTAAAGCCTTACCCACTCAACTAAGTCCCTTAACCTCTGTAATCCTGGGCCACCTATTTCCCATGTCAGCCAGCATCCCTTTAGGGCAACCACCTCCTCCAACCTCCCCCTCTCATCAATTAGCTTCACAGGGGGCCTAATTCTATTAGGCTGCCCTATTTTCCCTCTCTAGTATATGTCTGATATCCTTTCTTCCCACTGCCCTTCTCTATGTCCCTCCTTCCCTCTCCTCATTTCTACTTTATAGGCTACAACCTGTATATGCTGCACTTTAAATGCTTATATTTGCACTTGCTTTACATGTCTGAGTCATCCAAGTACTGATTTTGTATATTGTAACTGCCTGTACCGATGTCTACTTTTGTATGAAGTGTTGTCTACTGTAAGCAAAAGTGTCCTCTTTGTCCAGGATCATCTTGAAAATGAGCTTGCTCAATGGTGTAACTGCCTGGTTAAATAAAGTTTGATTGATTGATTGATTGATATTTGCCTTCTGAAATATATATCTCTTCTTCCCCTTAACACTTTATTAACTTTGCTATTATCTTTCTAGATCGTCTAACTACATTTTCTGTTTACAGTGTGCTTTTAATAGCACCTTTCTGTTTAGTATATAGTCATTCTAGCTGATATACATGTTCATATCTCTAATAATATAGCCAATACCTGCAAGGTAAGTGCTCTAAGTGTACAGGGTTTGAGAATGAACAATACCTTCACCTTATAGACTGCTACCTTATGAACCCAGGAAGCTTCACATGAGCAACGATGCTTGGGTTCGAGACAGCAGCAACTTTTATGAGGTTGAGGCAGTTTCGTTATGTATTTGAACCCTTCTCTAACTGTGAACACTTGGAACTTAATAGTATTTTGCACTTCTGGATATTGGGACTATTCTTTGCAAAAACTTTGTTAATGCAGAAGTTAGGGTTCAAGTTAATGCCACAGAAGTGAGAACTATGGCATTGAAGTTTCAACCCTAACTCCCACCCCTTCCCACAAGCAGCAAAGGAAAAAAAAAACATTAGGGTTTAGGTCTCTGGAGTCTTGACAATTCAGTGGTGGGATCTTCTTGGGTTGCCCTTATAATTATTGAAGATATGAGCATGTATACTGCATCTGCTGCTGGAATTAATGTAAGCTATTGAATAAATGTCAAAAATCAGTAAATTATATATTCTTACATTTTGTCTGAAGTCGTGTATTTGCAATATCGCAACTGATGAATTTTACTTTCTATCTCCAGTTTAAATTACACACAGTGTTTTTACCTATTACACCTTAAGTGCACTCTTCCTTTTCTGGATTTTGACTCTGTTTTAATGCACCCAAGCATTTTGATAGCATTCTTGGTACAGCTTGTCATACTTCAGTCCCTTGTATGTTCTGACTCCCAGGCCTTTTCCACACTGCAACAAGAGAAGTCCCACACAGTGCGTAGGTCCTACCTCTGTTTTTCCTTCCCATGTTTACCACCACAGTGTGGCTAAACTGGGTCAAATCTATGATTTACATGTAAGTGCGCCTTAGAGATCGGAGCATGGAGATTATTAATCGGGTTACAGTGTTGTTCTGTGTACATGCAGTGCTATACCTGTCACGAGTCTAATCTCGAGTTTACATGGCACATCCATTTAAAATGAGGAAGGCGAGTGACAAGAGTGCCATGCATCCAGTTGTGGTGTACAGTTGCTAGGGCAGCAGGTTGTGTTGCCATGAGAGATGTTCCCTTGGATATTAAGTCAGACATTTGGTCCTTCTTCTGGCTGCAGTAATTACTGATATAAGTGAGCATGAACTGCAGCTCATGTTGAATTTGTTAAGGAATCAGAGAGAGCATTTTGAGAGGCAGTTATTTGATGCTAGTGATGTGAAATACAGTCATATTTTGAAAGTCATCTTTGGCAAGTAAGCAATAGCCTACGACATGGTGTACGGTTATTGGGGATTAATCCACCCTTGGTGCATTGTGAGGCATAAGGCCACAGACTGAGTGCCCTGACAGCACCCAGGGTGTTGATTAATCCCAATTAATCACACCCACTGTAGTGGGTTATCGTGCTTATAACATGGGGTAACCCTAGTGTGAAAGAAACAAAAGGAAACTTAAGTAAAATACTAAAACTATGGATTTTGACCTGTATCCTTTCCCGCTCAAAGTAATCCCACTGTTTCAATGCCCTGATACAGTATATACAGCACATGAGCAGATTGCCCACATGACCGACTGGGAAAAACACACTACCCAGACATTACCTACTGTGTCCCAGCAATGCATCTGTCTGTCCCTCCACTTCTGTGCTGCTGCCTTCATATCCTACCTGCTTTTGTTTATATTGCCACTTTGCACTGTTCCCATGCAGACAAGAGAGAGAGAGAGAGAGAGAGAGAGAGAGAATGATAGACACACCATTACTTGCAGCATGACTCCTGAATTAAATTTCCGTGTGTCTCTCATTGGCACTCACTCTGTCATAGGAAGGTGGGTGCTGAACTGCTAGTTAGTTATGTTAAGGCTTTGTACCTTTCAGTCAACATTTTGGGATTTTAATATTTACTTACAGTGATATGCAGCACAGTAAAACACTGTCAGAGCCCCAGAGCTGTGCATCACACAACCATTGTTAAAAAAAAAAATACAGAAGAGTGTGGAATGATTACACAAGGTCCATCCACCTTGAGAAAAATAAACACTACAAGGAGTGCTTACTGACACATGGGGCAATGGTAAGCTTTTGGAATAATATCAAAGAGGTTACAGGGAAAATCTAAAACATCACCCACTTTACTTGACTTTGATGGGACTACAACTCTGCACCCTAACTATGGCTAATACATTTAATAATGCATTCACGGACCTTAGCAGTGTTCTTCCACCTGACTTTTTGATGCAGATGTCACCCGGCCAATCCTGTAAGCTCTCCCCAATGACCAGTCACCTGCCATTCTACTTCAAAGAAGTCTTGTTCCATGAAGCCAGAAAATACATCCTTAAAGTAATTGGTAAAACTAGACACAGTGGGGACTCCCTTGACCTCAGACTGCTGTCCCTCACCCTTGAGGAAGTGTTAGAGCCTTTAACTAGGATCTTTAACTCTCACTCAGACTCACACAGTTCCTCAATGAATGGAAATCAGCCACGGTTACCGGTCTACAAAAGTGGAGACAGGACTCTTAACGTGAACTATCGGCCTACCTCCATATTACCACTTTTCTCTAAGACTCTTGAACCCATTGTAGCTGACCAACTTACTGAATATCTTGGCACCACCTCAGCCCTTATGGAATTCATCGGTTTTATAGACAGCTCCCTGGACCATGGTCTATTAGTTGATGTTGCCTTCATTGACTTGACAAAAGCATTTGACAAGGTCCATCACCATCTACTACTGGAACAACTACTTAATGCAGGGCTCCCTCTGACTCCACTGCCTGGTTTAAAAGTTATCTGGACAACCACACTCAAAAGAGTCAAAATTGTCGCGCCTCTCTGACTCAAGACCTGTTCGCTCTGGGGTTCCTCAGGGTCCATCCTGGGCCCTCCTTTCTAGTCTCTTTCAAAACAGTCTCCCAAGCTCCTGCCCTGAACAGATCCTACTCTACGCAGATGATGCCATAATTTACACAACTCACCCAAAGCCTATACTCCTTGAGAACCAGCAACAGCTCAGTTTTGCCTCGTAGAGAATGGTTTAGTCATCACAAGTTGATACTAAACTATTAAAAAAGTAAACTTTGCTCTTCAGTAGCTGCCATAACAAGCACAGGAAACATCTCTGACAATCACTAACTGCCTTGGTACTGCTCTTGAACAGGTACAATTCTTTAAGTATCTTGAGTCACCATAGACAGCAACCTATCATATAGATACATATAGATAACATTGCTAAAGCTGTAAATAGTCATATTGGTCTTCTCTACAGACACAGGCAATCTCTGACCCAGAATCTTAAGGATAGCTGTACAGAGCTCAATTATTTTATAATTGACTATGGACTGATCATCTATGGCTCTGCTACTGATACCCCTCCAGCATATCTCCATTGCTCTTAACAAGGCATCTCAACTCATCTCAGGAGCCCACGATCTTACCCACATGTGTGACCTCTAAGCCCTAACCAGTTGGCTACAGCTTAAGAATCGCATCAAATACCAAACATGCCTGATGGCCAAGAAAATTACCTTAGGCCTCTTGCCATCTGAGTACAAGATCTCTAAGCCTCCCTTATAATCCACGCCATACCCGAGGTTCTGAATCACAGCTCCTACAGGTTCCTCATTGCTGAACTACCCAGGGAAAGATTGTTCACCCACAGGGCCCCACTCTGGATGAATGCTTTAACAGTGCCATTGTCTCAAAAACTAAACTGGGCCCATTCTAAATCCAAGCTTCTGTCACTACTCTTGACAGATGGCACCTGTGACTGTATCCCTTAACCATGTTTTCCCAAACCTCGACCTTAGCACTTGACCTCTTTCATAATATCTTAACACTCTTGCCTCTACCCCTCTCCACCCTTCCTCCTTCTCCCTTACCCCACCTCTCCTCAAGTCCTCCACTCCAACCCTCCTTACTCTTCCCAGGCCACTCTCCCACATCCCTTCCTACACCCTGTGCCCTGTTTGTCTTGACAAAGCCTTCTGGCCAATATCAATGTTCTGTATGCATTTTCCTGTGCCTGAAACTATTAGCATAATGTGTCTGCTGTTTTACATTGACTGTCCATTATGATTTTGTGTCCATTATGATTTTTGTACCTCCTATTTACATTTTATTGTACAGTACTTTTTACTGTCCTGTTTAATCTGTTGTCCTTTCTACTGATGTGGAACCTTTATAAAAGAGCTCTTAGCTCAAACGTATATGTAATCTGAGACTTAAATAAAAATTGCAGTGTCACAGTGATTTTAGTCATAACAATTGTGAGTGCCCTGCTTACTGTGCTGCTTGTTGCTGTGTGACTCGCCACCTCTCTTTCTTTCCCCACATGGTAAAGCAAAATATGCCAAGAGGAGTGTGTGTGTCTTGCTCTCTGTCTGGCACAAGTCTGGCTGTCAATCCCTCATTGCCTCTCTCTCTCTCTCTCTCTCACTGCAGATATGGCACTGTGGTGTGCTCTTACTTTACAGAGACAGACACACACGGCACCTTGCCACACCATTCAACTGCATGTGCCAATCCTGGTGCATGTGTCTCTCTCTCTCTCTGCATTCAGCACTCAGTGAACAACACAGGAAAGTGGACATTGTCAGCACTGATTGCTGTTGCATGGGGGCCTGGTGTGTGTCTAGCACTCAGGTGACACAGCAGCGTGCTGCTGCACTACAATGTAGCTGTCTGTGCTCCAGACTGCCAGTGCTCTCTTTTCCCATAACCCTCCATGCAGCAGGGACAAACACAGGAATGGCAAATACCCATACAGGAAAGAGAGATGAGACAAACCAGTGGAATTTTGCAGCCGAGAGCAGACTTGCAGACACAGTGACAAGAGAGTGCAGCTAATGGGTAGGGAACCTAGAAAGTGCAGAGATTTGCCCGTCCACACTACAATTGTCACTGTTCCAATTCTTATGAGGACACCAACTGCCATACCACCGTGACTGATGGTGACCACCTGCATTGCATATAAGGGATAGGACAGGGAACACCACAACACATGCTCATCAAGAGAGACAGAGACTCACATAGGACAGTGTATCCATGATCCCTCTCTATCACTGTCTCTGTACTTCTTGCTTCCAGCACTTTACAAATGGCTGTCTTCTACTTTCAAATTTCTCAACTGCACAATGAGACCCTTCAGCTCAGTGATACTGTCTGTTGCCCCATCACACCAACTGTGGGTATATTGGGGATTAACCAACACTCACCTGATGGCTCTGTACCAATCAGGTACCTGTCTTCCCTACCCCATGTTATAAATGTATTTAACCAACTCCACAAAACAAGTTAGTTGCTGATGATGGGAAAAGCATAGAGGTGGTATATAGTGGGAGTCAATAGTTGAGCATCCTTTTACTGAAAATGACTGGCTCGAGAACTTCCAGATGTCACATTCATCATTTGAAGAGCTGTGTCATGATATAAGTGCTTTCATGAGCCCTGCATCTAATTATGTGAGAGAACCAGTGTTGTTACATATGCAGATCACCTCCTCTCAATGGATTGGCCCTTAACAACCACCTTTGCGTCAGTTTACACTCAATCTCCCATTGCGTGGTGCCATGTCTCTGACCCTGGAAGATCTTGCACTCTGCCAGTCCTACCCAATGCCAAACAAGCATCATTAGTAACTCTCCCAATTGGCATAGTGGATACATAATGAAACAAGCATTTGTCAATGCTGAATGTTGTCTTACTGGCATTGGCATTGGTAGTGCAGGAGTTAGAGAGATGCATAAATAGGAATGGCAATGAATTATGGAACTGATGCCAACCCACCCTACCCTGCAGAGACAGACAAGCATTGAGGTGTGCCTTTTGTCATCAGCCATAATGCTCATGCCATTTCACCTCACCCTACACTGCAGACTCGACAAATGTTGTGTTGTGCCTTGGCGTAGTTGGGCCTTATGCTTACCCTATTCCATAAGGAAATACATTGAGATAGTGCAGTATAGGAGAATGGGGTGAATGTTGGGGCTGAAGAGTCCAAGGCAGTCATTGATGCCTGTCACTGGCTGCAGGGTGGAGGTGGGGTGGAATGGTGTGAACATTACAGCTGACAATCCAAAGTCACATCCTGATGCCTGTTAGTCTCTACAGGGTGGAACATTATGGTTAGAAACCCTAATGCCATGGGCGTTTGTTGATATTTGCACTCAAAATTTTCAACAGGGGCTTTTTGTGACCCCACCTCATGAAAAATTTGAGACCTCCACTCATGAACAGAGGTACTGTGATTTTGCTATTCTGTCCCGAATGTTGATTTCCACAGCAACTGTGACATTCTCGCCAGATGTGCGAAACACATTTCAAGCAGGATGTGAAAATGACAGCTGTACCATTCATAAGGAGGTGTGAAGAAATGGCAATGTTGAAAATCTGGACTGAAAAATTAAAACTTCTCAAAGATATAAGCATGCATGGAAACTGTGCAATACGTGCTCATAACACAGTCATTTTGTAGAATTCTCACTAGATTTCCAACATAGGCATTTTGGAACCTCTGTTCAT
This sequence comes from Neoceratodus forsteri, assembly GCA_016271365.2. Lineage (NCBI taxonomy): Eukaryota > Metazoa > Chordata > Ceratodontiformes > Ceratodontidae > Neoceratodus > Neoceratodus forsteri. The sequence goes on from JADMNL010000022.1 coordinate 650,396,433, forward strand.
GTACAGTGGCACTGTAATTTTGTTAATCTGTACTGAACATTAATTTCCACAGCAACTGTGCCATTCTGTGCCAGATGTGCGAAAACACATTTCAGGCAGGATGTGAAAATGACAGCTGTACCATTCATAAGAAGGTGTAAAGAATGCCAATTTGGAAAATCTGGAGTAAAAATATTAAAAATTCTCGAACTTATAAGCATGCGTGGAAACTGCAAAATACACTTTAGTAACACAGTAATTCTGTGGAATTTTTTCACAGATTTTCAGCATAAGCATTTTGGGACTCCACTCATAAACAGTGTCACTGTGATTTTCATAATCTGTCCTGAACATTGATTTCCTACAGTGACCATGCCATTGTGTACAGCAGTGCGAAAACACATTTCGGCAGGATGTGAAAATGACAGCTGTACTTGTCCATAAGGAGGTGTGAAAACTGGCAATGTTGTAAATCTGGAGTAAAATATAAAAATTCTTGAATTTATGAGCGATGTGGAAACTGCACAATGCAGAATCATAACACAGTAATTTTTTAATTTTTCACCAAATTTGCAACCTAGGCTTTTTGACAGCCCATCTCATGAACAGTGACACTGTCATTTATTAATCAGTCCCAAAAGGTGATTCCATGCACTGACCACAAAATCAACTTTCAGGACCAAATAAAAAATGACAGTGACTGAGTTCATGAGGTGGGGTCCCAAGAGCCCCATGCTGAAAATTTGGAGCCACAAATTGCAAAATGGTTAAGATATCCACCTAAGATGAATTCCTCTACATTGATGCAATTATACACCTTACTGTGATTTTCTGCAGTTTGCAGTCAGCTTTGAAGAGTGCAGACATGTTCCCACTCCACCGAAGATTGTCACACCAGGCTCTGGAATTAAGTATGGGGTGAGGGGTGGGGGAGCTGGTGCACAGAGGAAGATGTGGGTTGGGGAGGGCCCGTCATGACCACAAGGGACCGTTTTCTGTTTTACAAGGTAAAAAATGAACATTGCGGAAAGTTTTTTCTTTCAGGGTGTGACAAGGACATGTTGACACACTGGGGTGGGCTCCCAGTGTGCCACCTGTGTTTTTGGGGACAGGGACTGAAGTCAATGATTGGGCCCCATGTCAGCAAAGAAAGCATGTCTGTGTTTGGTGGGCATGATGCCAAGAGGGTTGGGCAGCCCCTCAGCAGACAAAACAAGGGGAACATTATGTTGATGGTGATTGGGCTCCCCATCAGCAAACAAATTGGGAGGGGGACATGCTGACAGGGGATTGCACACCCCTGATGTCAGCTTTCATGGGACTGTGAGAAGTGAATGGTAGCGGGGTCATGTGCGCTCATGGAGGAGTAGCAGCAGCTTTCTGGGGCTCCCACCCTAACTCCCGATCTATCATTTTAAAGAGCATTGCTATCCTAAAGTGCTTTTATCAGGAAGTTTAAGGGCTAAAAGCAAGTGTTGGTGCGGAAGTAAAAGTGACCGCAACGCAAAATGCAAGCTCCCGACCTAGAATTGAGGTGAAAAGGCCCGCGCAGTTCATCACCTTCAACTCCACCAGAGGAAATTACTCCTGTGAAAATATACAGCGATTTATCCACGATCAGGAGGCTTTATTTAAGCTGGTCAACGAGGTGGCGGAATTCAAGCCAGCGCTAAGCCAATTAGCCCGTCGGGTGGTCGGACACTGAAGCTCGAATCTCGCTATCGAGCGCTCGATGGAGAAGTCGGGCCTACAGTCTTGGAGTGTAAGAAGCTGGTGCAAAGCTAGAAGATCGTCTTGACGATCTGGAGAGAAGCAGGTGGAATAATTTAGTCCTTCTGGGGCTCCCTGAAGGAGAAGAGGATCGAACACAGTGCTCTTTTGCAGAAATTATTGAAGAAATCTGCTGGGCCCTCTCCAAATGGACGGAGTATGTTATCGAGAGGGCACCGTGCCCTCAGAGCTAAACCCCTCCGATCCACCAAGACCAATAATTTTTAAATTATTAAACTACCTTGATCGAGAGCATTTACTGAGAGAAATCCGAAGCTATCTACTTTTCACTGGGAAGGAAAGAGATTGCGACTGGTCCCAATCTAACTGGAAGATGAGGGCAGGCGAGTTTCAGGCCCATTACATCTAAGCTTTGGGTGGCTGGGATCACCACCAATGCTCTACCCGGCTAAACTTGAGATCACACTTAAGGAAGGAGTCAAACGATTTGAATCTGCCAAAGAAGCGTTAACATTCCTAAGGGCTTCATTACCTGAACTGTTCCCCAAAAGTTGAAGGAAGATCAGTATTGCAGTGGATATCAATAGTTGGAAGTTATGCTACAGCATTCATGTTGTTGCTTGCATGCATCTTCTGGACCTTTATGTGAATATTAGCAGTCTGCTAAGCCACTGAAAACTGCTGGGACTGCCTATAGATAATAATTTGTTTTTTTACTGTATGCTTTCTCACTTAATTGCTACTATTCAGTGAGATAGGGAGGGAGCATTTTATTTAAGTAACTCACTAGAGGAGCTATTGATCCACCATTTTGCTTTCTCCTTGAAATGGCTACATTACAGTAATGTGAGCTCCTCTCATATTCAGTTGTGGCATGGCAGAATTGAAAATGGGTCTTTGTAGGGATGGGTTTAAGGCCCTCAAGTTATAAAGTTTTACGTTGCCTGTTTGGCTTAGGTGGTATTTCGGCCATAGCTCAGCAGCGTTAGTGAGGATGGGGCATCCGGCTGCCCTGAGGGTCTTTCCCCTTCGTTTCCTTTAGCAGCAGGATGTGTATTATTACACGTTAGGGAGCTTCCTATCTGGGCTGTGTTATTTTTTTTATATATACAGCATTAAGGGGAGCATATGGGCAGTCTCCTAGGCGCCCTAGGTATTTTGGGTTCCCTCATTTTACTTTTGGATCCTGCCTATAAATGACCATGCTAGAGGTTTAAGCTGGTCAGATGGGTTATGTCAACTGGCATCCCAGAGCTCATTTTTATTTTGTTTTCTCTCAACTGGTTGTCTTTAAAGTTGGACAGCTATGTTAGTTTCTACTACGGTATAGCCCTATAGGCAGTGTATTTTGGGGCTTATACATCAGGTTATTAACATTCAAGTTTGTCTTTGCTATGTACTATGTAAGGAGTGGGTGGCCCCACCTCTATGACCACCATGAACCAGAGTCAGAGGAGTAGGCTTCGGACAGGGGGTCAGGTTTAAGGTTATTTTTTGAGGGGTTTTGGGATACTGGAGGGGGGTTTAATTTTAGGATTGTGGGTTGGTCTGGTCAGGATGTGGTCAGGGGCAGCTATCCTAATCTTCTCTGTATGGGAAAGTGCTTAATACTGGCTACCAAATTAAACTTTCTTTCTTGGAATATCAAAGGGGTAGAGACAACTGTAAGAAATTTATAATATTAAATCATTTGGCCCATTACAACCCGGCAATAGTATTTTACAGGATACCCATACCCTCCCAGATCATTTATCTCACCTAAAAAAATGGGTAGGTCAGGTCTTGGGGCAGGTTTTCTTCAACAGTCGGGGTGTGGCTATCTTGATAGCCGAGGTGTCCATTTATTCATTCAGAAATAATTTCTGACCCTAATGGCAGATACATTCTAGTTTTGGGAAGACTCGGAGGCAGCAATTAGTACTGGGATCAGTATATGGCCCTAACCTGGCGTCACCGTCCTTTTCACCCAGCTCAAACGGTTTTATCACCCTTTAAAGAGATCCCAACTATCTTGGGGAGATTGGAACATAGTCCAGTCTAACTGGCTGGATCGCTCCTGCTGGAGAGGAACATGGTCCTCTCCTGCCCAACGGCTCTGGAAGAGCTGGCGGCCTTCTTAGGGTTAGTAGACCCTTGGAAGTTATTTAACCCTGCTATTCATGAGTACACTTTTTACTCTCCCATTCACAAAACACTTTCAAGGATCGATTATTTTTAGTGAACCAACAGTGTTTAACTGGAGTGACAGAGGCAGTACTCTTACCAAGGGTGATCTCTGACCATTCCCTATCAAAATTTGTTGGACATTATCATCAGTTCCTTCAAAGTCTTACTCATGGTCATTGAATAACAATATTCTAAAGGATGCCCAGGTTCTAACCCTGTTTCGTGACTTTTGATCAGATCAATCGAATTTAACTGGGGTTCTATTAAGGCGGTGGATCAAGCCTGGGCAACTCTAAAGGCAGTATGGGAGGGGAGCTAATCCGGATAGCAACTGTTCGCAAGGTTAAGATTCGCAAGGACTAACTAATTCTTTGAAAGCAATTAGGAGCTGGAATCTATTCCGAAAGTTTAAGATCAGACATTCAGGAGCAAGACTTGGTAGCATTGAGAACGAAGCACGCCAATACCTTGAGAGAGAGAACAGTAAACTCATCTAACAAGACTAAAGCTATGTATTTAGGCTATGGTAGTAAAGCTGGGAGATTATTGGCCTAGCAACTAAAAAAAAATCAGAAGCTAAGTGGGTGACGGCTTTAAGGCATCCTGTATCTAACCAGTTGATTACAGACCCTGAGGGCATTTTGAGTATTTTGTTGATTACTATAGGGATCTGTACTCAAGCCAGCTTTCACCTCGCTAGATATGACTAAACTGGGCGAGTTTTGGCTAACGTTTCCTTCCTTGTTTGTCAGAAGGATCTAGGCAGAAGTTAATAGTACCTATCTCTGATGAGGAGATAGGAAGCTATTGACTCTCTTAAAACTGACAAAGCTCCTGGCCGGATGGATTCACACCTTACTTTTACAAACTTTTCAAGCAAAATTTTATTCTGTTATTGAAACAACTTTTTGTGTATTGGCTTAAGTTTGGTATCTCAGATAAAACTCTTTTGAAGCCAGAATAATTCTATTACTTAAACCTGGGAAATCTCCAGAATTAGTAGGTAATTTTAGACCAATCTCTTTATTGAATCTTGACGTTAAAATCTTTATTAAAATTCTGGCCTATAGGCTAAAACAAGTATGGTTAGACCTGGTTAGCCCAGAGCAGGCGGTTTTGTGATGGGCAGCTGCCAGCCGACCATTTTAGGAAATTGTTTTACCTGATTTCAGGCCGGTGGATCCAGATATGGAAGCATCTCTGGTTTCATTGGACGCAGAAAAGGCGCTCGACAGAGTTGAATGGTCCTTCATGTTCATGACCTTGGCGAAATTCGGCTTTCCGAAGAATTTTTGCAACTGGTAAGGGTTTTGTATCGTGTCCCACTGCTAGAATCCAGTGTAATAACATAATTTCAGCTGCCTTTCCTTTGTTGAGGGAACTAGGCAGGGATGCCCTTTGTCACCTTATTTGTTTAACCTATATATAGAACCTTTAATACGGTTAATTAAGGGTGAACCACTAGTTCATGGGATTTATTTGGGTGAAGTAGAACACAAACTCTCTGCCTTTGCAGACGATTTATTACTACACATCCGTAGTACAACATCGCACTCCCTCGAGTACTAAGTTTGATCACTATTTTTAGTCAACTTTCTGGTTATAAACTAAACCTGACTAAATCTAGAGTTTATCCCTCTCCCCTCATTTGTATAAGAGTTGGTGCTCTTCTCTAGGTATGCATTGGCAAACAAAGTCTATATTATATCTGGGTATTCAAATCTCCAAAAATCTGGAGGAGCTACCTAATTTAAATATTAGACCTTTGTTCAAGTCTATTAAAGAGGATCTAGGAACATGGTCGAAACTCCCATTGACCTTTCAGGTAGGGTTAACACGATTAAAATGGTGATTTTGCCAAAATTTTTACCCTCTTCGAATCTCTATGTATATCTCCCAAATCTTACTTTAATCCCTCTATAAATATTGCTCAGATTTTGTTTGGAGAGGTAAACCTCCACGTAGGGCTTACCTCAAACTATGTCAGCAATGTAAACTAGGGTTCTCCAATTACCCGATTTTTTCTACTTATTATGTAGCGATCCACACTTCCAGAGCAGCACTATGGGCGGGTGAGGCTGAAGTCCTCCACCCTGGTCTTATGTTGGACCTGGCCTTTGCCAAGGAACTTAAATTAGACTAGAGTCTCTTTGTATGTCTCAGGGCTAAGGTCCCTAAGAAAGCCAGAACTACTCCTTAGGTTGGGATATAAAGGCCATGAACCAATTATTTTCAAGACTAAAGGTTAGGCAGTTTTATGATCTATCTCAACCTTTATTAAGAAACCCTAACTTCCTGGTGGGCAACCAACTTATTACCAGATTTTACCTAACCCCTTCCTTCAAGATTCATTAAGGACTTCTATTCACAAGGCTCCATACTCCCACTATCTATCCTATCTACAAAATTTGGGATTAAACCCAGTCCCTGTACTGGCTGGCACAAATCGGTGTAGCATTAGGTCCTTGATGGGCAAAGGAACCTGTTCCGACCAGGCAGGGCTGATATGTGATGAGCTGGGTGCAATCAGTTTGTCCAATGGGCTGTCTCAAAACTTATAAATACATTCTAGAGAGATCAGATGCTAACCAATCGCCAGCTCCTCTGTATTGGAAAATCAACATGTCTTTGGATTGGCCGGATGCAGTATGGGAGACAATCTGGGTTGATACTTATTAGTGTGTCAAGCAAGACAGATTAAGAGATGTTCAATTCAAGTTGTTACATAATATTTACCTGTCCCCAGCAAAGCTTTATCGGTTAAACAACCAATATTCACCGGTTTGTAAGGACTGTAATGACCTTATGGCAACTACCCTTCACAAGTTTTGGGCCTGTCCCAAAATATCGGGTTCTGGGACCTAGTTAAGCACAAATTAAGGCTATACTGTAATCTAACACCATTTTTTAGTTTAGAGGTCTGTATCTTAGGAAGGTATGATTATATTCCTCTGTTACTCAAAGGTGCCAAATGGCATTGGTGACATTGGTTACTAAATTAATTATCCTGTGCCATTGGCAGGAGACTTGGACCCCTCCTTTAAAGAGTGGTGGGAGGAGTTCCTAAATGCCTTGTATGCAGAAAGACTAGCTTATTCATTTGCTACGTAATTGCCAGGTTCCAAAGATATTGGGGTGGGTTCTTTCAAAGCCTTATAGATAGATATAACTGCTAAAGATGGATGCTCTACCGTTATTATGGATCCTTTCTTTTAATAACTACCTTACTAGGCCCACCTTATTGTTAATTTGGTAAGTCTCTCCCGTTCATTGGGCGATTAATATATGTAGTAACTTAGTGTTTATTAGCCTAGCAGCTAGGTTTGATGTAATCAGGTTTAGGATAGCTGCCGGGAGCTAAGGGGGTGGGAGGGGATGTTTCCTTTTCTTTTCCATTTTTTGTCTCTCTTTTGTTTGTGAATTGTAAAAACTACCTCATATATTTGTGTATTAAGGCACTTAAGATGTATAATGGTTGGAGCCTACCTGTACTTCATTCCTGTTGTGTGCATATACTCTGTCTCATTTTCTTAATAAAATAAAATTACTTGCAAAAAAAAAAGAGAAGTGAATGGTAGCAGCTGCTGCATGTTTATTGAAATGTTTCAGCAGGCAAAGCATGCCCTACAATGATGGGGCACCCTCATTGCAGCAGTAAAATTCTTTTCAGATTGGTGGCACACTGAACTGCTGTCATAGACATTATATTCATTCATTGGTGCCACAGAGACCAGCCCAAAGAGCAGTGGTGCCATTTGCTTCAAGACAGCTGCACCTCCACAACCTGCTACTCCAGCAAGCTGTCACAAAATGTTGCTTGTGCTGCATGTGCAAGACAACATAAAATAGGAGAGAAAAAATGTATAATTTAGTATGGAAATTGCGAAGATATCAATGCCACCCATATGCGATTGTGGAATATGTCCATTACGCAGCAATTACATAGTCAATTACGGATATGGGATTGTTGAAATGGGGGCTGAAGGAAATGTATGCCTCTTTGCAGATGACACAAAGATCTGCAATAATGCTGATAATCATGGATTGGTGTATAAAATAAGAAAGGTCTTAGGCAAGTAGGAGCAGTGGTCAAGATTGCTTTAGCCCTAATTCAATGCAAAGACATGCAAAACATGAATATAATAAACAGACACATTGGGTAGCAGTACATGATTGTGTGTGTGGGAGAGGTAAAAGCAACAATCAAACTGGAAAGAGACATGGGGTGACCAGAACAGCCTACCTTAAGGAATCCTAACAATGTGTGAAAGCAGTGAGGAAAGCCAGTGGAGGATATGTTGCATAGGAAGAGGTATTACCAGCAAGACACTGGAGGTGGCAAAGTCACTGTACAGACAGAGGGTGAGTCCTCACCTTGAGTACTGTGTACAATTACAGAGACTGCATTTCCAGAATTACATTGACATGGCAGAGGCAATCCAAAGTGGGGCAACAAAATCCATGCAGGGACTTTGCCAGTTGCCATATGAGGAGACACTGAGGGATATCAATATGTATACACTGGAGGAAAGGAGGAGAGGTGAGATATGATAGAAACTTTCAATACATGCAGGTAATTGTCACAGTTCCAGATTGTATCCAATTTCAGAAAATCGGATGGGAAAACAAGTTGTCACAACATGTGGTTTGAGCTTTAAATACTCAGCAGCAATGTGAGACATTATTTTTACACAGAAAGGGTGGTGCATTCATGAAACATAGCCCTGAGGATGACATAGGGGCAAAACAGCAGGCAAATTCAAGAATGTGTAAGTCAGCATTTGCTTGACAACCATATGGTCAGCATGACTGTAACCCATGAGTTATCCACCATGTGGGCCCCCACCCTCACCAGATTCCCCAAACCTGGATGAACAAACTTCACTCGATAGTCTGGGACACTTGGGTGGAGGCGGTGAGGTATAACAGTCATAATGTCTAACCTCTGCTTAATAACTTTGACTGTTTATGCCCCTATCAGTTCAGCCATCATACTGTTCCAAGTTTCTAACACCCTTTTGTAAAGTAGTACTTATTCTCATTTCATTGTTAAATGCCTCCTGGAAATTCCCATTTGATCCCACATAACATAGAACTGATAATATTAAAATGCTGTCATAATTGCTGCAGTCTGTTTTGCCACTAGGATTCATACAGCTCACATTAACCCCAGTTATACTCTCATGTACTTTCTGATCACCATGGCACATGAATTCTTCCTGAAAGCATTCCATTTATATAACTTCTGAATTACTAGAATGATGCATTCTGAATTTGAGACATCATTAAACAGTCAGTGAAATAACTGTTTTATTAAAAAATCCCTGTATAAATGAAAAAAATTATGAAAGTACATTTTATAACAGCAATAAGGCACTCACATGAGTTAGAGTAATAGTCAATTACTCACTCCCTAGGGTTAACATAGCACTAGTCTACACCTTCTGCCATCTTGCACCCTTAGTGGGAGATTAAAAGACTGCTGTATACATGCCTTCTATTGTATTGAGAATGCACTTGTGAGTTATTGAATGGCACAGTTTGCTGAATTCTAGCTGGATGAGATCTAAAGCTTAGGAACTGTCAAGTATTACAGATCTTGATTGTGACTTGCAATAACATTTTGTAAATGCAAACCAACAGCATTGTGTTTACTGTTCTCCAGCTGCTCAACTACTCACATCTTTTCACCATCTCTGGGTTGGTAAACACCTCTTCAATGACTGTGGTCTATATGTAGAATGTTCCTAAACTAGCTACACTTGTGTGCAGTTTTGATATATCTAAATTTCCTAGCCTGACTATTTTGCCTGCCCCACGCAGGGATTGTTTCAGACATGAAATGTTATTATATTTCCATTATTAGTGACATTTTACATATTTTATCTAAAAAAAGATTTTTGTACTGATATTCAATCATGGTAAACATTTTCTATTTGTGTTTCCATACATCTTCAGGAACATAAACTGTTGCATGCCAGGCAGTGCACATGATGCAAATGTTCTAAAAAGTCCCTGTGTTTAAGGAGTCATAATTTACAAAACATCTGGCATTGGTGGGGAAAAAGATTAATCCTTTGTTTATTATTGGTGATCCTGCATATCATTTACTTCCATGGCTGATCAAGAGTTACAGTGGCTCAGGTGTTGTGTCACCTGAGATGGAGTCATTTAACGTGTATCATAGTGCATGTATAATTTCAGTTGAACACGCCTTTGGAAGATTAAAGGGATGCTGGCGAACCTTACTAAAAAGGTTGGACTTTGATCACACCTTTGCACTTATGTAGTAATAACTTGTTGTACTCTACACAACTTCTACGAGAACAAGAAGGAGGTAGTTCATGAAAGGTGGCTTGACAATATAAGTAGAAATAAAAGACAGTTTCTGCAACCCACTGCTCCAGCATCTCAACGTTCTGAGATTGATGCTGTTTCTATCAGGGAACATCTGATGCATTATATGGCCACAAATTACCCAATTAGGAGATCATCAGTGGCTAAATAAATTGCAAAGCATAATGCCTACAGTGTTTTCTTATTGTTTTGTGAGACTGTACGTTATCATTCACAAGTTAAACATCCAAATGAGCTAACTCTGACAAATGCCTTTTCTCAAAATCCCTTTAAATGTTGCTATTTGAATAATTGATTACATAACTTTTATGATGGTGAATCACAAGAGACCAGGCAAACAGTATGATTAATTAAATGGTTTATTATTTGTTTTCTCAGTATTCTAATACGTTTTGATTTAATTAAATAATAGTAATATAAAAATGATAAATGCCATTCACAACAGTCAAATGCTAATTGCTTTTAAACACCATTTTATTAGAAGAGCTGGATACTGAAGTTGTGAATTTATTTTAAACATGTTACGTCTTTCAAAAATTATCCTATTATCACAGTACTTCTTTATGGATTAGTATAATACAATTTATATATACAGTAGTTTCTTCATAAGATAACTAAAACATATCAATAAATGCTTTATATAATATATAAATTATATATAAAAATGTTGATATTTCACTAACAATGAACTGGACTTGTATCTAAATGAATCAATTGTATGCAAAAAATAAACATAATTTTTTTTTTTTTTTATGAACTATTGAGACTTCGGATGAGCAGTCTAGTGGCTGGTGGTCATGGCCTATATTGACTTCATATAGGAATCTGACACTGAAATGCACATAATGATGCTGCATGAGGTGAAAAGATCAGTGGTGTGACAGAACATATCTAAATGGGTAAAGTACCAGTTGAAGGTCTGGTACTAGTGTGAGAATGGGTTTACACAGGGATGGCTCATGGAGCAAGGCACACAAAGTCTTTCTCAGGGAAGAGGTAATATTCAAACACCTCTGATGGGTTCCAAGATCTGTCAGGTTAGTGAGGGGAGAGAGAGAGAGAGAGTGAGTGAGTGAGTGCATGAGTGAGTGAGTAAGTGAGTGAGTGAGTGAGTGAGTGAGTGGGCATAAGGGATGTACCTTGAAAAAGCAGACAACTTGAGAGGTGGTGGTGTTAATGCCGCCTCAATGGGCCAGCACAGTCCTTGTATATTGCCATATATCTATGATTCTATGACTGTATACAATATGTTTGAAAATGAAAGCATAAAAATTAGACAAGTGGTTAACTGGAATTGCAACAAACACCAATTAGAAGACAAAATAAAGCAAGCCTGGACAAATACAAAATTTAAGTTTACTAATGCCACTCAGCATAGGATACTTGACTTGCATTACAGGATGATCTTCCACTGTGCCTCCATTCTTGTAGTGAAGCATCATAGGTTAACTGCACAGGTTGCATTGTGGTGTAACATTTTGTGCACTCCTTGATGGTTGATAATACTGCGTGTTTTGGCTATGCGGACTGTTTACTACTATCACCAAGCTAATCAAGTCATTTACTGCCTTCTCAATATTCTTCCAATCTCTTTACAAAGAAAGTTAGAAGTTCTTCCCCATTCTTGCATTCTTCCTCCATCCACTTCTGATATCTCTCCTCTAACTGTAATAGGAAATTATGGTGCTCTTTGGATCACTCAGTCATGGCTGATGTTACTCGACCTGTGACTCCATCAAGTCACTTTGGATATTGCTGACATTCAAAAGATGAACCTGCTGCAAGAGATATAGATTATGTAAACATGTTCAGCAGACTGCTAATTCTTTTCACAGAAGGAAACTACTACCAATTGTATACTTAAATACAAAATATATCCATATTGTTTAACCAGTATGTTAAAAAATAATGCAACATGACTAGCTTCAATGATGAAAACAGTAACTTTTCTTCATCTTGCTATCCTGTACTAGACTGATTAGTATTGTGCTTGCTTTTTCTTAGCCTGCATTGCACACAATAGTACTGTTTAAAGAATTACTTGACCATCCGAATAATCAACCAAGCATTCTTATACTGTAATAGAGAAACCATTTTATTTATAGCACTGATGCATGACAGGGTGTACTAATAATTAACAATATGGCACAACCAGAGGTTAAGATTAACAGTCTGTTGATTCCCCTAGGGGTGTAATGTGGTACGATGTGCAGCTGAGTGCCATATTGCCATAGGTGGTGATTGACTGTTACTCTAACTCCTGGGAGTGCCTTATTGCTATTATAAAAATTATTCCAGAAGAAAAGTATTTTGAATGGTTTCCTAATTTATAGGAGATTTTGATAACTGCACCACCAAGATGTGCTGCTCTTGGTGATCAGAGGATGGGAACAGACACCATAAGGGGACTGGGGTTGCATTCTTTCTGCTATCTCTGTGTTCTGCAAGCAATGCATCCCACATAGCAACTGCAGAATGATATCAGTCATTGTGTGCCTCACGGAAGGCCTCGCTATCTCAACATGCATTCTGTACTTGCTCTAAATGTGTTTCTTTGTGGCATGGGTAACTGGGGCAGTGCTCACAGAAAGAGGAGACCACAATCACAGGCAGTGCACCACTCTTGTCTCTCACAGCACAGAACACATTGCATCCAAGACAGTGACCACAGACTCAGGGTATGACAGCATCTAATGCTGTCAGTGTTCCCCATGTTCAGAGCATCTGTTGGGGTCTTGGTAATTGTGCCTCTCTAAGGGAAGTGGGTGCTGCTGTTTACTACATTGCATGTCACTGAAGATGCTGTGCACTCAATGAGCATCTGCCTGTCACCGAGCACTGAAGCACATCCAACAAGAACAAGGTTGAACTGAAGACAGTGCACTTTGTGGGGAACATCTTGGCAGGAATCAGTGTAGCGTTGTGGAAAAAACCCAGCAAATTATCCATTACAAATACTTAGAAAGGAGACAAACGGAGATGAGGCTGATGGCGGAAGAATTTAATGATTATAACAATAATCACAGTGAGAGATTACAAGTGGTACATCCTTCATTCTTCATTCTTCAAACTAACAGTGAATGGTAGCTTGCTTATATAGTGGAAAACAGCATTATCATTTCCTATGGTTGTCTATGATTGGTTTAAGACAAGTACAAACATCAACTTAAAAGGCAATTTTCCTTTTAGTATATGTATGAACTTATCCTTGGTAAGCACAAATGTATTGATAGTGTAAATTGTATTACTATATAAGGCTAGTAATAATTCTCATTACCAGTTACCAAGGTCTAGGAGAAGGAAATAGGTTTGCACTTAAGAATGTGCATACAAGCTTTTGGTCTGTCCTAATAATAAACACTAAAGATAGTCTGAAGGGTAATTTGAACTCTATCCCTGTATTTCTGTCTTTGCAGACACTTAAGACACCTGTTTTCTATTACTCACATGATCAGTACAAATATCAAAAGACACTTTAATATTGCAACTTGTGGCTCAGTTAAACTTGTAGCTTTACAAGTTTTAATATGATCCAGCTTCATAGGTCAATATTAGTTACACAAACACATTATGTTTTAGACAAAATGAGGTTAGCCTGAAATATTGGGACACACTTATTTATCCCTTGTTACAAGCCCCTTGGCCCAAAATTGCCTAATTATTATTTGTGCAACAGTGCAGTTCCTCGGAGCATGTACATCACACTATGTACTTCACGAATAGTAAGTCTTAGGTGACACAGGCCTATAATTACCAAGAACACTAAGACCACTGGCAACACAAGTAAAACTTTAAAGACAGGACTCCTAAGGGTCCCCTGCATAGCTATAAATTAAGTGCTCATTATCACTCTCACTGAGCAATTTATTTACAACTACTTGTGCCTTATGAATTTGTATCAAATGACTATCTTTTCGATTTAAAAATGACTGTACATTAGAAACAGGAGAGGTATCACAGCTCCAAATGATGTCATTTACCATGTCAATTAACATAGTGGCATAAAACATTGACACACCAGTATCTGCACAACTATTGTTAACATTTATATTCCAACCAGAGAAAATCTAGATTTATATGTACTCTACTGTACTTCACATTATTCACAAGCATTTGATGAAAAAGTGTTGATTAAATCGACTCTCTGGCCCTTTTGTCACATTTGGACATTCAGTTGGTGTTACAGTTAAGTATATGGCATTTGAGACTACAAAACATAATGAGTTGCTTACACTAGCATAGTTACAAACACTATTATTACCCCAAAACAGTAGGACAGAGTTAACACATAAACACCATTGTCCTTTGGTGTGGCTCTGTTTATAACAAGAGACACATTTTTTCTGTTTTTAGTCCATGTAGCTTTGCTGTGATCCAGTCTTGAGCTCTGATGCACAGCTAGACCTGTTGTTAATATGTCCACACACCAATTTAGAAAAGTCAGTGTTTATATTGCTGGCTACTGGATGGCTGATTAGCAGACACACTGGCCAGGGGTGCATTAGATTGTGCATTGAGTCCTTTTAATGGAGCAGCCACACACACTGGCATGGCATTTGTGTTGTGGTAATTGATTACACCCTGGCACACAGATTAACAGGCCATAAAAAGCAATAGTTCTGCATAAAGTACCAGCCATGTATGGAACAAACAGCAGTGAAGAAGATGGATGTCTTGCTTGAAGATCAATTGAAGAAGAAGAATCTTCTCTTGCTGAAGTTAGGGATTGCCCCTACCCCAGACTTAACTTCATAGTAAGTAGAAACAATAAGCTTGATTGCAGAGTTTAAACTGACTGGACCTTTTCAGCTGATTTAAAGTTTCACAAATAGATGTAATTTTGCTAAAAACATTACACTTGCAGAGTAATAATGACTTGATTTATGCAATAGTCCTTATGTGGACACAAAGATAGTGATGACATCAAAACTGTGGCAGTTGTTTTTAAATAAGAAACAATTATTAGCAAATACACATTTTTAATATTTACCCTATGGGAGATGGCAATGTACCTTGCAACCTTTGTGGACATTACACTGGAAGAAAGGAAGGAAGCTACCCTCCCCCGAGCTTCTACTGGCAGAAGAGACAGCTTAATTACTGTAAAACAAGATTATTTTCATAGGATAAAAAGCCAAGCGTCCCTGGGTTCCCTTATCCTAAGCATGACAAAATGTCAGCTGAGTTTATAGAAGATCCGGATTGATGGTAATACAGTATATGACATTATTTTTGGACTGCATTTAAAAAACGATTACACCATGGTCACACATAATAACAAAAACATTGTTTTTTAATTGTAGACGTAAACTCTCAAAAACAGCTGTAATAGTCTTTTTTTTTAAAAGTGTACTATATACATATATAAAAAGTAAAAAATATGGGAGGTGATGAATAATTCTCCCCGTCCAGCTGGACTGCCTTGCATAGTATAGGAATAGCAACATTGCTTTTAATATTGCAGCTTAAGGTATTAATGCACTGCATAGGAAAGGCAGTATGTTTAGACTTCTTGGCTGATGTTATATTGCACAAGAAATGAAAACAACTTTTCATGTAATTAACTTAAACATTTTTTTATCCAAGGACACTTGAATACCATATTTAAAAGTATGCCAACATCATTTTAATGAGAATCTTTTGTCCTTCAGAAATGCTAGTGTTACTGATAACATTATTTAATCATGCCAAACAACTCCGTGGTTTGTTTGGTTATGGTAGCAATGACAGAAGAACAAGTGGCTAGTCTTTGCTCTAGTCCACCCACTGCATACTGAGAGTATTTAGAATCAATCTCTTTAACACTAGAAAAGGCAAGGTCTTTGGGCATTAAGTTAGTATGACTTGCCAATACCTGACTTTTTACTCCTACATTTTAACTGCTCCTATACAGGAGTTAGCACACTGTAAAGTGCCTGTTTTTAGATTTTAAAGACATTTACATCTTACAAACATGATACAGAAACTGTGTTATAGTTTATATTGCAATTAATAAAAGAGAATTATCCCTATCTAAAGACAAAGGTCTCCTGCACCTTTTACTAACTATAACTTTAGTTATTAGTTTTTCTCTTGCAGGGATTTTGGCTCTTAACTTATTTGCATTTTAAACTATCTATTTTTTGACTGTAGCTGGATTATTACATCTTACTGCTCATGCAGCTTTTTAATTTTTTAAAGTCTCATGTGTTAATGAATTACCACCTGGCTATATTATCACAGACTTTGTACAGTATTTGGTAGTTTCTCTTTTTTTATTTTTAATTAAAATACTGTTGTGCCTGTTGATCATGGTTTGTATGCTCCCCTTTAGGTGTTTCCCTAAGAAACAACCTATTAATGTTTTCATACTCATTTTCATCTTTGTGCCTGCCTAGCCTTTTACTGCTGGGTCCACCTGTGCACTGGTGCCCCAGTCCGTCTGCTATGTCTTACGGCTCCCTGTGAGGTCCGGCTTGCAAGTCCCAGTACCCTTCACTTACCTACTTTGCCCCATGAGTTCCTACAGAGTTAAGCATTACTATTATTTAAAGAAATTGGAAAGCATACATCACCTGATTAGCAAGGGCTGAACTGTGTGCACCATTTTCTCTTGCTTTAAGCCATCAGCACCACGTCTCCGAGCATCATCACTTTGCTATGGGGCCCTTAGACTAACCAACCAGTAGTTAGGCAGCCTCCTCAGCATGCAGCACCAGCGATCCGAGTCTTTAAGGCACCAAATGTAGCGGTGGGCAAAGTATAGTAAATTATCAATTGCAAATACTTAGAAAGGAGATGAATGGAGATGAACAGTGAATGGTGGTTTGCTTATATAGTGGAAAACAGTACTATCATTTCCTATGGTTGTCTATGATTGGTTTAAGACAAGTACAAACATCAACTTAAAAGGCAATTCTCCTTTTAGTATATGTATGAACTTATCCTTGGTAAGCACAAATGTATTGATAGTGTAAATTATAATACTATATAAGGCTAGTAATAATTGTCATTACCAGTTTGCACTTAAGAATGTGCATACAAGCTTTTTGGTCTGTCCTAATAATAAACACTAAAGATAGTCTGAAGGGTAATTTGAACTCTATCCCTGTATTTACATGATCAGTACAAATATCAAAGACTCTTTAATATTCAATTTGTGGCTCAGTTAAACTTGTAGCTTTACAAGTTTTAATATGATCCAGCTTCATAGGTCAATATTAGTTACACAAACACATTAAGTTTTAGACCAAAATGAGGTTAGCCTGAAATATTGGGACACTTCTTTATCCCTTGTTACAATCAGCCAGTGGGAGGGGAGGAATGCACAGGACAAACTACGATCTGCAGCAGCTTTGGGAGAGAAACAGAGTCATGCACAATTAAATTAAAACACAGAACACTGCTGAATCCTGCAATGCCACTCCCTGCACCCTCTTTCTCTCTGTCACTTGCTGTCTCGAATACTCCCTCTCCCCAACCACCTTTTTCCAGACATTCTGTGGTACCTGATAATCCACACAGGGGTGGGTGGGTAGAATAACTGAACATAGGGGACTAGTGAACCACTGGGAAGAGAAATTCCCTTACCTGTCATTCAGAATAGCTGTATTTCTTCTGTAGGGGACTGGCAATTTGCACTAAAGGCACCTCTGCTGTGCAGTAAAACTGCCACTGCCTTCATGAGGACTGAAAATGGCTGCTTTTCAAAATTATGTTTCACTACACAACAAGTGCAGATCTGCCAAGGGATCTCCCTTGAGAAACCCTTCACAGTAACTGTGCTTGCTATTGAGCAGCAACTGTGCTGATAACGTGCATTGATGCACGGTCACCTAATGGCATTCCACCAATCACCTACCTCCCTCTCCCTAACCCATGTTATAAGTAAGGAGTAAGGCACATCATGACATTGATTGTGTATGAAGTAATACCTCAAGTAGTGCTAAGCCTTGCATCAAATAACAACAGTAGGTGGCCATTATCTGTCTTTAACTCCTACCTAATTTGCATCACATACTTTGCTGCTGTCTTAAATTTAACCTAAAACCTTTATTTGAACAAGGAAAAATTAAAATTCTACAAATAATGAAGTAATATGTCATGACCTGGTGATCATTACATGTTTTGAATGGACGCCTCCATGAAAATACTATATTTTAATGCTATATTTTCTTTGCAATGTTTTTATCATGTTTACATTCCTTCCTTCACAGAAGCAATAAATGACATTGACCTCGCCTCGATATGTTCTGCAAAAATGTCCTTACTCTTGGTGACTCACTCATCCGATTAAAAAACTAGGGTCAAAGGCCAAGGAAACAGCCAAGAATGGGTTTCCCCTGACCTCCTTAAGTTGATGAGACAGAAGACAGGGTGTGGTCCAAATATAGAAAACGTAAACTCCTCAACTCCTCCAAGAGTACAAAATGCTCAGAAACAAATGCAAAGCTGCTGTCAGGTCTGCCTAAACCTTCTTTCTACTGAAAAACAATACATTGCTGCTGGAAACTCCAGAGGTACCTGGAACATCCTTAATAAGCTCATTGGAAAGGGCCAATACAATGACCATATCTGCCTATCCTCAGATGGTGTTGCTGTCACTGATCCTCTTGAGGTAGCCACACTCCTCAATTGCCATTTCACTGATCCAGACAAATGCACGCACAACTTTCTCCCTGCCCTGATTCTCCCTCCCCATCCAACCCTCAGCCCACTTTCTTTCGATTTCTCTCCCCTCTGAAGTTGTGAAACTAATAAAAACAAATGACCCCAGGCCTTCTGTTGGTTCTGATGACATCGACTACATGGTACTTGAGCTAGCATGTGAATCCTCGCTGTCCCTCTTACTAATATTTTTAACCACTCTCTGTGCACGGGTTCCATCCCCATTAAATGGAAATTGTCGATCATCAAATCTCTGCACAAATCTGGCCCTAAGGATGAATTCCAATTACAGACCTTTCTCCTCCTGGCTTCTCTCTCCAAGATTCTGGAAAAAATTGTTCACAAACAAACCACTGACTTTCTGTAAAATATATAACCTTCAGACTGTTGCACAACACGGTTTTAGGGCTGAGCATAACACTGAGACTGCCCTCATAAAATTCACTAATTTAATTGATAAGGCCGATGATGAAGGCCTCTATACCAGTTCAGTTTTTGTTGATCTAACAAAAGCCTTTGATCTAGCTGACCATAATGTACTCCCTCACCCTGTCCCATCTTCACTTCTTCCCCTACATTGTCAGCTGGTTTTAGAATTATCCCTCTGCGCAGGTCCATAAAAGCAATATAAATGGCATTCTCTCTGATTCCTGCCCCATCAAATATGGCATACCCCAGCGGTCCATCCTCGCCCCCTTCTCTTCTCCCTTGTTGTAAACTCCCTCCTGACATCTGCACTAATGCAGAAATAATGCTCTACCAGATGATGCCACCCTCTATAGCAAAAATAATGACTCCTCCTCCTTATTAACAAACTCCAGCATGACTTCAAGAGACTTCACACATGGTTCTCATCTAAGATTTGGTACTCAATTTGAAAAAATGAAGGCATAGTTTTGCCAACCCCAGTAGATCACTAGCCTTCAATTTCCCCTACATGATAATGACAGTAACTTAACTGAGAGAGTTCAGGAATTTAAATACCTGGGACTACTCCTTGTCTGCCATCTCAGTTTTGATGTACATGTCAATCTAACTATCAAGAAAGTACACCAGTGACTAGGCATGCTCTACAGCAGGGGTGTCCAACTTTTCTGGGGTCGTGAGCCACATTCAAATTTCTGAGTAAGATGTGAGCCACAACAACATGAGGCCTGTACCATACCCATATTTATCCATATTTAGGAGTTAAAATAATAACAGTCATATTAAGTAGTCAATTATGGTATTTTATTAAGTTACAGTATTTTTTAAAATAGTTGTAATTTTAAAATAATTATTCAGAGCAGCTCTGGAGCTTTAGATTTGCTGACAGGCTTAGTAAAAGTAGATTGGTGAGCACTCAGGGCACTTTTCTGCACCTGTACTTTGACTTTTCTCAAATTTAAAGTCTGTGATGTCTGCTTAACATGTAATTGATGAACCCTCAGAGCCACATCAAACTGCTTCGAGAACAACATGTGGCTCCGAGCTCAGGTTAGCCACCGCTGCTCTACAGGGTTAAACCACAGTAAATAAACACTCAAGTTGCTCCTCACCTGTAGTTTCCTTCTCCCACTTTTCAACTATGGAACCTTAGTTTATTACCCCCTGTATCCCAGAAAAATCTCAGCAAGCTTCAGTAGCACCTACCATAACATAATTCATTTTGTTTCCTGTCTCCTCAGACCAACTCACCACTGCGATCTGCACAGACTTTCTAGCTGGTTCTCCCTTGAGAACTATCTTAACAACAAAATTGTTACTTTATTTCATAAATGTTTCCTTGAGCTTCTACCTGATAGCATCATATCTCTCTTCCTGAAGACAATCCACCCCAGGACCACGAGAAGGTTCCCCTCCCTCACCCTCATTGTCCATCCTTTCTGCCTCACCACCCACAGGCAAAAGGATCTCTCCTTTCACGCCCAACACTCTACATCTCTCTCCCTCTGATCTCCTCCTTTGTCCCTCTGCCTCATCCTTACATAACCTGAGGAAGAACCTCTCCTCCGCCACTTCATGCTGTTTTCCCATGCCATAACGCTCTCCCTCATTTTACCTCTTATTCTACTTTCCAACCTTTTGCCCTAAAACTTCCCCCATGGGTGTACCCCTCCTAATCATTTCTTCTATCCTTGATAGCACTTAATCTCCTAATGTATCAGCACTTAGCACAGCCCTATCAGCCTTATCCCTCCTTAATCTTCTTCTCTCATGTTTTGTTTGTGTAAATTTTGTCCCATTGTTAACAGCTCTGTATCACCCCTCATTCACTCTGTAAATATACTGATGGACTGTGTTGCTGTTTTCTCCTTATGTACTCTGTAACCCTGTTTGTGATTTCTTACCTGGGCACTTGGGAAATGGGCAAATTTGCTCACATGCCTTCCAGTATAACAAATAAACTGAACTGAACATTAAACACTGCCTATTTCCTCAGTTATTCCATCCACACATATGGTTGTATTCTCTTGTCTGTGAAGCAGACATTAATTCATTATTATCACCTGCCATATCAAACCTTGAGCAATAATTAAAAAAATACAATTTCTGTATTTGACTACACTGAAGTTTTGTAACAGAACATTGTACAAAATGCCTTTTTAATTACACGTGCCATATTCTGCTTAGATTCAGACACAGTTTCAGACAACGTCATATACTGTATACTGACAACAATGTCATGAATTTTAAACATGGTATTATGTATCGGGATAGAGGAAGAGGCCTTCAAAAGACAATTTGAAGTTCGATAACAGGTTGAATATTAATATTTTTTCAGGTGTAGCAATAAATGTAATTACAATACAACAGGCATTGGTAAATCATAGCATAACGCACACCCTGTTGTGGCATATTGGTTAATAGTACATTTAGAAAAAAATGTGTACTATTCCTGCTACATCTTTTTGGGCCCTGCTTCATTTGGATATAGGTCCTGATGACTTGTGATGCTTCCCTTTAAGAATTTTATCATACAGATAAGTTCTACATGAAAAGGCATTGATATCATGCCACCTGGGGCAATGTTAAATGCTGTGGAAGGAAAGCAAGCACTATACATTTATTTTATTGTTAACTTTGTTCCATCCAGTCACCAGCTTCTTGGGCATCTCTCAGGTGGGGGCCCACTCAGCATAACCTCAACCGCTCATCAGAACCCTCCCCCAACCGAGGAATCGGGTGCTTGGTCTCCACTCACCAGCGGGACTGAACAGTAGAAGGCAGGACAATGGAAAGTCAAGTCGGGATCGGGCTGGCATTAGGCGTGTGGGTTCAGACACTCAAACCATGCTGCTGCATACCAGAAAACTGGGGTTTTCCACCTTGATTTGTTGCTCCCCACTCACATTGCTGATGCATGAGTTGTAAAGATCAGTGGTGTTTTGCTCACTAGACATGCAGCCTCAAGAACAAGCAACACACCAGGCATGTAACAGAGGACCTTGTTTGTGTGTGTACAGTATGTTGGGGAGAAACATTATGCCAGTGGAACTGAGCAGAATTTTAAATCCATATATTCCATGGGAAACAGTTCATGATAAACATTCCATTATAAACATTACATATCTTGAATCTTGATGCCAACAAAGGACAGACTTTGTCCAGTAGTAATACAATGACATCATCTATGACATCATTTGTAGTGGGTAGAAGTACGATTTTATCATAAATGAACACAAGTAAATCTATTGTTTCTACATGCAAACATGCTTTTCCCCAACTATAAAAGTAAATAAAAAGCCCATTTTATAAGTGCAAAGTACTTGGTGTGTATAAAACATATTGTACCGCACTTTCAAAGGCCTTTTGTCTCGTGCCTCACCACACCCTTGGGCATGTGGTGCAATATGTTCTTCACAACCTCTGTTATGTCTCATTAATTACTTAATGCAAAATAGTCTCTCAGAGATGTTTTCATCTGTCAGTCATCTGTCTTTCTTCACTCAACACTGTGGATGTTTACCATGAGATAGCAGAATACAAATCCGTTGAGTTGTGCACAGCCCTGTGCAGTTGGAATGACTGCCTGGGGCATGTAGTGGGGGTGATTGCCTTGCAGTACCAGGGTCAGGTGGGTGGGGGTGCTTTACCAGAATGGGACAGGGCTACAATGTGAGGAATGGAGTGCTTGGGGGCTGTCAGTGACAGGATGTTAGTTGTTGGGGGTGCCAAAAGCACAACTGGGCCAGTGCATACAAGGTGGAGGGATACATACTGTTCAAGAGGGTTGGGGCAAATGAGTGATGGGGGTCATTGTCTATCATACAACAGGGTTGAGGCTGACCTGTGTTGGGGTGTTATCCCAGATCAGAGATGGGGCTGCATTGTGTGTGTGTTTGAGTTGGGGGCAGTACCTCCATTTGGGGATGGGGCACAAGAACATTTTGGTATTGGGATCCTTAGGCTAGTCGGGGATGGGACTGCACTGTATGTGGACTGGGGTGTTTCCATGCATTCAGGAAGGGGCTGCAATGTGTCAGTGCTGGGTCAGTTATGGTAACTGTGCGGAGCAGTCATAAGTGTGGGCCTGGATGCACAGGGCACTGGCAGGATTCCCCTGGCATAACATGCACCCTGCTATAGGCACACTGTGCAAAGCACTACTCACCTTGGTGAATGGTGCACAGTGTAGCATGCCCCATTCCATACACCCACAACCAACACATTGTGGTCCATGCGGCAGAGGGATTGGTGCATAGGGCTGTGCACCCTGTTGTATGCATCCCACACAGGGGCACAGTGGGTGTAGAGTGACTATGTGCAGCACATACTTGCTACTGTGAGGTACTCTGTACATTCATGCATAAGCCCCAATTTATATGTTTCTATGTCAGATTTATCTGATGCAACCTGCACTATAAAATCCTTTTGACTCAGGTGAATTCTGACAGAACTATTTGTGCAGTATTTCTACCTATTCTAGTTCTTCATTCCTACACTCCTTCATCTCATTTGAGCCATATAATTCCCCAACCAAGTTTTTCTTCTTTCACTGACATACCTATGCAATGTCTTGTCCCTTTTATCTAATGACTGAGCCAATCCTTCCTCAGTCCATGCCTCGCACATCTAACATCCTCACCCACTTCCTTTGGATGCTACAGGTACACATCCATGCCCTTTCTCCATTTGGGTCTATTTGATTTTATTGAAAGGTGCCTATTTTGCCCTTACTCTTGCTGCCACCTCTTTTGAGTACCATATTGGTGTAATACTATTATTACCTTTGGAAATTAATCAAACATATTGGTTTGTCACTTACACTATGACTCTTTTATGTGTCCCAGTGATCTATCAATGAGGCACAGGCATGAAGAGAGACAGGAGGGGAGTTAAGGAGCAATGGGAACAACTAATGTTAGACATAGAGGAGATGACAAGCCAATATGTATCACATTGATAAATAAGGAAAGAGAAGAAGGAAGACAATGTTGTTCTGAAGAGAGGTGGCAAACAAGTTACGGGCCAAAAGAGCTAATATCAGAAAATATAATAGGTCAAAAGGGAGGACGACAGGTTGGAGCACATAAGAAATCTAAAGGTAGAAGGAAGACAGGAGAAATGGCATTCAACTTTGAATAATTCATTCATGAGGGGTACATTGCCCAACCACTGCCCCTCCCACCATCCCCTACTGGGCACCCACTTAACTCATTGTCTCTAGCAGACACCTGTAGTCATCAGTAAAATACACTGGTGTGTCCTGAGGACACCTGCAGAATTCTGCTACTGACTCTCAGTGTGCCTTGCAGCGTCTGGAGAAGTCACTATATATTTTAATATATAGTGTAACAGAATATAATATATATTTGACTGCATAGCACCGCTGGAAAGGTAATTTAATGCTGAACAACTTTGTCACTGATATTTTGTGTTTATCATGTATACTTTAGAGTTATTCGTATTTGTTTATGGTATGGTGCATATGGCTTATGTTGCCTGTTTTAGTGAAAAAGTTTTTGCTGTTTCAACCAGAATAGAAAAAACAAAATTACATATTATTATTTGCATACCACCATTGAAAGGTAATTTTGTGCTGAACAACTTTGCCACTGATATTTTGTGTATATCATGTATACTTTAGGAGTTATTCGTATTTGTTTATGGTATGGTATATATGGCTTATGTTGCCTGTTTTAGTGAAAAAATATTTTTTTAGCTGTTTCAACCAGAATATAAAAAAACAAAATTATATATTATTATTTGCATACCACCATTGGAAATGTAATTTTGTGCTGAACAACTTGCCACTGATATTTTGTGTATATCATGTATACTTTAGGAGTTATTCACATTTGTTTATGGTATGGTGTGTATGGCTTATGTTGCTTGTTTTAGTGAAAAATATTTTTTACTGTTTCAACCAGCATAGAAAAAACAAAATTGCATATTATTCTTTGCATACCACCATTGGAAAGATAATTTTGTGCTGAATAGCTTTGCCACTCATACTTTGTGTCTAGTACTTATAGTTCTTGAGCTATTAGGATTTGTTTGTGGTATACTAACTATAGCTTGATTTTGCTTAGAAAGGCCCAGTATTTACTGTTAACAGTACAAAGGAGACAAGTGGTTCAACTTCAGAGAGCTCCTGTGGAGGCTATGAGTTAAACATATATAAAATGCACTATATATGACTTACTATATTCATTTGCAGTTTGTGTGTTATCTACATCCAGTGGGACTTCAACATCTAGTCATGCAGCTGGCACCAGTGACTGCATCCTACATCAAGCCCATTGCCAGGCAAGTCTACAAGGGTTGTTTGCCTAAAATTGCATTTAATGTATTGTAGTATGGGAAGGAGTTGTCACCACCTGCTCCACTTTTGCTCATTGCTCTTTTAGCCTTTTAAATTTACCCTCAAAAGCCTTCCACTTCCATCTAAGTTGAACCTCTGCCCTAACAAACCCTGCTTCATTTAGCCAGTCAACTGCTGTCCTGTAAAGATCTAAATGTCTTCTTTTATGACCATCTTTTTTTTTTACCAGTTATTTTACCAGGTGAGACACACTAAGCTGAAAGCTTGCTTCTGCAGGTGCAAACCTGGGAGTGAGGAGGAAGTTAAGGACTTGCTCAGGGTCACACAGTATGCAAGTGGGGCTGTGGGATTCAAACTCAGGGCTCCAGATTTGCAGCTCAGAGCCTTAAACCACTGCGCCATACTGCTCCAATCATGCACCTCCAATGCATCTAAATCAGTCATGACATTCACATCTTTCAGGATATTAATAAACATACAGTCTCTTGCTCACGCCATGGGCTCTCATCATTTCAGGCATTATCAATGGCAGAAACAAGACATTTCCTGACTAAAACTTGAAATGTTAACAAAATCCTGTCAGGAAGTGCAGCTCCATCATGAACAGCTTCAAGAGAGGGCCAGTGACATGTGCACTTCATTTCATAACTAAGTGCGCAAGTAGCCAATACAACTGGGGATTTGTGTCTACATGCAGCATACTGCTTGAGTTCAAAGTAATGAATTATTTTGAACCGATGCCATCAAAGGAGTTGGGGAATGGACCGGTTGCATCTCTGATACTGTTTACATGGCCAGTTGATTCGGGATCAGATAATCAATCCAGGTTTTAAAGGAGTTGTGGCCAGACTACACACTGCATGTACAGTAATTGATTCCCAAAGGTCCAACCAGTCATCCAGCTAGTTCAGGTCCTCCTGCAGTTTGTACCATCCTCAAATGGAATCCTTCCAGCTCCATGACCAGCTGAGTGTCTTCTGAGAAGTTAAGCAATCAGTTGGTCACCCCAGCCATATTTTTGTGAAAATGTTTAATAGTCATAGCCCCAGTCATTTTGGAGACAGGTGTATTTAATTCAGCAGCAGTGCGTGAAATTTGTATCTGCAAATGTGTTAAATAGCCAGCTGTTTTCTGAGTTAAATTGGGTTTGGGGCCATTTATACTTATAGTGCCTGTTTTTGTCCCCTGTATGGTATCCATCTTGCACCTGAACCTACCTCACCCCAGTACCCCAAACTCATCTCATGTGGCATGATGCACCAACCCCTTTCTACATGAGCCAGTCAGTACCCCAAATCATTCTCATGCCAGTAGTAGTAATGTACACCTGGCCAGTAGGTACCTTGTCCTTTTCCCCTATCTCTGTCATTTTGTCCAAGCCCCTCACTTCTTCCCTCTCCCTTCTCCAGTACTCTGGCCCTCTCTTGGCCACATAACTTCAGAAGCTGCAGACTATTCTGCAAGTGTACTTGACACTGCTGGTGTAGTACGGTGGGACCTCTGACTGCTTCATGTCTGCCTCACATCTCCAAAGACACATTGTGAGGCAGCAATTCCAGGCAGCTGCTAGAATAGCAAATCAGCACTGACTGCCAGCTCTGGGTGGTGGGCTGGGAGCTAGCTCTGTATTCCATGTCCAGGTACTCTAGGTGCAATGGAGGATCCCATTTCCCAGCATATTTATTTATTTATTTAATTTTGGAACCAGGTAGGCCCACTGAGTCCCTTTTCAGGGGCGACCTGGGATTAATTACAGAATACTGTGAAATATAACATTTACAGGTGTACAGAGACAATTATTTTATAGATAAGGTAGGTAAAACATTTAACAATGCACAACAATTTGCAACACTTGTTAATACACTTAAATACAGTTTTTTAGTACAATCACTCACTGTGCAATTTTGAATACAACCACTCACTGCTTTGTTCATAAGCATTTTAAAATACAGTTTAAATATCAGCAGCGGCAAGTGCATTGGTTTAGTTCAGCAGGTGGGCTTTAGGTCCCTTCTGAATCCCCTAATGAGTTGCACTCCTGGAGACTCGATGGAAGCTGGGAGAGATTAGGGCTGAAAAGCCCAGGACCGGCCTTGGGCAGACTTAGTTCTGAGTACCACGAGGAGTTGTCTACTGGATGACCTTAGTGATCTGCTATTCATTTTAGTTGTCAGTAAGTCAGCCAAACTTGAAGGAGGGCACTGGCCTGCCTGAGTTTATACGTTAGGTAGAGGCTGGATATTTCAGTCTGCCTTCTGAGGTGGGACAGGATAGGAGCTGAAGTACCTGACAATGATGTTCCATGGAAGGGCCCTGTCACAGACCTGCAGATTCTATGGTACAGGGTTCTAAGCTTCTGCATCTCATTGTTTTGACCAAGAGAAGCACAGGGAGCTATAGAATAGGGTGGATAGAAGGGTACCTTGTGCAACCTTGTGCCGAGATTCATGTCTAAGAAAGGGGCTAAGGCTATACAGATGTCCGAGATTCTGGTTCAAGGATTTAGTGAGCAGGTCAATGTCAGCCATGAAAGTGTAATCCTGGTGACAGTAATTCCTTAGATACCTCAGGATTCAACTACCTCGACCCTAGACCCACTCACTAGTGTGAGTACTTGAATGTCAGACTTGTCCGGTCCAAGAGTGTTTGAGCCAAATACCATACCCTTTGTTTTTTGCTATTTAGGACCAGTTTACTCTTATTCAGCCATCCTCCAGCTCCCGGAGTCTCTGGACAACAACTTGTTAAGAGTGTCATTGGACCTGTAAAGCACTACATCATCTGTGTACATTGTGAGTTTTGCCTCTCTACAGCAAGTAGGCATTTCATTTATAAATAAGGAATATAATAGAGGCCCCAGGATTGATCTCTGGGGACACCATCTCATATGGTGTGTGTGTGTGTGTGTGTGTGTGTGTGTGTGTTGTGTGCATGTTATGTGTGTGTGTGTGTGTGTGTGTGTGTGTGTGTGTGTGTGTGTGTGTGTGTGTAGTGTAATCAAGAGAGACAAATAAGACTATGACTACTACAGTTTCACCAGATATTACAATCATTGGCCCGATATTCAAACTGCACCAGGCTGTGGCACAAGCATGGGTGCATCTCAACTTGGCTGTGGGGGTGTGGCCTGGGTGATATTGAAAGGAGCTGCACCATGGCTCAGCTGCTTTAAATATCGCACCCTGGCCACCCTCAATGTGCATGGCTCAGTGGCCAGAGGGAGCATGGAGATGTGCTCGCAAGTGCCATTGCGCCATTCACAGCACCCGCGATATTCAAAAGGTGACATGCAAATGGGGCCGCATTTATGCAAGGACACATGGGGCCATTTGCATGTCGTTATGGCCCCATTTGCACCCATTTGAATGCAGGTGTGCCGATCCCGAAGACTTGCACCTGGCACCCTGCCTGGCAGCAGCAGTCGGGGACTGATGCCCCTACAGCCCGATCGGGCAATTGTTGAAAACATAGATCCCGTCCTATATCCCTGGTGGTCCAGTGCCCCGCTCTCTGCCCGATTGCGGGCATATGTCTAAAAATATATTTCCCATTCAATATCCCTGTTGGTCAGTGGACCAATTGCTACTGATGTGGGCATCTGTTTAGATAAACCCCGCCACTATCCTGGTGGTCCAGTGGACCGCCTCTGCCAATCGCGGGCATCTGTAAAACATAAAATGTCCTATTACCCTGGTGGTCTAGGGTACCCCCTCCCCACCCGCCCACTGAGCCCCAACGCCCCACTCCCCAGTCAGCCAGCAGGCGGCAGCACCCACCTGCCTGCCACCCCTGCCCATGACTGACACCTCAGTAGGGCTGCACGCCCATTGGTTCACAGTGTGAGCCAATGGGCGAGCAGCCCATACCATATTACACATTCCAGATATGTGAATGATTTCATTCACATATCTGAATATGGTGTCGGTATGGTTGCACTCCCATTGGCTCACGCCAGAACCAATGGGTGCAGCCCTACCGAGGTGTCAGTCGGCGGGCAGCGGATGGCAGGCGGTGGGTGCTGCCATCCGCTGGCTGACCGGGGGAGGGGGCGGTGGGCTCCAGTGGTGGTGGGGAGGGGGTACCCAGACCACCAGGGTAATAGGCCATTTTATGTTTTACAGATGCCCGTCGATTGGCAGAGAGTGGTCCACTGGACCACCAGGGATATTGGGGGTTTATTTAAACAGATGCCTGCAATCGGGCATGGGGATGGGGGCACCACCAGGTGCAGCCAGAACTGAGTGGCCACTCCATGTGGCAGCTGCCATGTTGCGCCGTGTAATGTGGCAGCTCACCTGTGGGTGACCACTGCTGTTCTTTTTTTTGGCTTAATTTTGTGCTGGCTTGGTAGGGTTGTGCATGCATGGCTCTGCACATCCCGGCTGAATATCGGGCTCTGCAGGGTTATGCATGGGCACACCCCCACCTGTGCCTGCATACATTACTAATGTGCTCCGCCAAGATCGGATTTGTGCAGCGCACTTTTCCCTTTGAATATTGCGCCAGGGTGATCAGTGGGTTGCGATGGTGCAACACTGTTGCTCCATGTGCAACCCTTTGAATATCTGGGCCATTGTGTATCAAAGTGCAATATGTTGTTGTGGACTTGTCAAATATCAGATTAGATTTTGCAGCAAAGAATTTGAATTTTGTATCCAATCTGACTGAACCACGTGGGTTAATCATGAAGGAAGAAGAATAGAAGCATTACTGCTTGTTTAAAGAGCTACTGACTCCTCAAAGAAAACTTTGAAAACAATTAGGTACAGTTTTGCTTGAATTTCATACATATTTTATATATTCATCTTCCTATTATTTATTACTGAGTAAATTTGTATGAATACATGGGGTGGGATATTCAGAAATGCACCAGGGGCAGGTGCAAGAGTGGCACAGCACAAATCCAGTGCACCAAGTGCACAGATATGAATATTCAAAGTTTGCTCAAGACGGCATGCACCAGCGCAACATGGCTGAATATCACAGGGATACACCATAGTACAACCAGGGCTATGCCAGGAAGCAAGCCAACAAGTGCAATAGCGCAACCAGAGATGCTCAAGGGCAGAGGGGTATGCACCAGAATGCAGAGGGACTGGCAAGAGGAACAACAAGGAGCAAGCCACTGGGGTGGTTGTCCCGCCACCAGGGTGCAGAGGGTGCCAGGAGTGCAGCATGGCAAGCACATGATGGAACACAACCCAGTGTACATGGAGAAGAAGCAGGCCCCACCTATGTGCACCACAGTGGCACACGGAGGCAGGGTGGCACCAATTGCCACAGATAAACAGCCACTGGCAACCCCCACAGGAAGGCACATGCCACACCAACTGGACTACAGCTGGCAACACACGGCAAACAGCACACAATGCACACGCCATACTAACCCAAACAAAGAACCCACAGGCCCAAGGGCACAGCTGCTGACCAATGGGCACACCACCAGGCACAACCCCTGGCCATCCCAGGCACAACCCCTGGCTACCCCAGGTGTACAACACAGCCACCATGCACACCACTGCAAGATGGCTCCACACGCCAGCCGCAAGCAGACATGGTCACAGATGGCTAACCATATAAAAGTGCATTACAACAGTATTAAAACAACTATATACAAATGTACAGGTAAAACAGGACAGGAATGGGGAGATCAAGTACACAATGGGATGCAGGGAAATGATGCAGGGGACAGGGGTCAGGGCTATACAAGGTGACAAGGGAAGGCAAAGGAGGGGGACAGGGAAGGGTAACAGATGCAGGCCAATTGGAGCTATGGGCGGCCTTGCCCCAATGGTGCTTGATGCTGTCATCTGCGCTGCTGCCTCGCAGCATCCTCTGCAGCAGCTGTGCCACCTGCAGTGTGGCAGTGGTGACCCAAAGGATCTCTCGCGAGGAGCTGGGTGTTCAGAGCAGGTTGACGGCCACCTAGGACATAGGAGGGTACATGGTATCAGTGCATGTCTGGAACACTGTAGCCCACCCACCATGCACAGCAGACAGCAGTAACATGTGCCCCTGGGATGGCATCCAGCCACCCGCAGTGTGTGCACCCACACATGTCACCAACCCGCAAACCACAGCCATGCAGAACACTGCACACCAACACCACCCATGCACCCCACACCACAACCATGGCAGGCAAGTGACACAGATAAGCAGCAGGATGGCAGTGGCACAGCTGGTATCCAGATGCACCCACAGCCCTCCTGTGGCAGCCACACACATGTGTGATAGCCACAGCATGGTGCAATGGTCACTGCAGGCAGTGCACAGATACAATGGCCATGTGCACAGGGGCCATGGCCCACCCCACCCCACTGCCCACCCCTGCACAACAATGTAGCATGTAACAGTGCCTACCTGCACACAGTGGCGCACCTTGCACCGGTAAAGCAGCACCACCTACATGGCCTGCAGCCTGCACCTAAGCCCTGAGGTAGTCCTCCCTAGCCCACTGGCAGCGCCAGCCAGTCGGGCTCTCCATCTGTCCTCAGAGCCTAGGAAGGGAACATGGAGAAAGATACATCAGTTACTGTCAACACCACATGCCCCTGGCACAGCATGCTCCCTGGCCCAGCACAGCAGCAGTGGGTGGAACAGTGCACCCATGATGCACTGCACCAGCCAACAGAATGTGCAGCCCCAGTCCCCCACGGCAGCATGGTGTGCCACCCTGCTGGTTCCACAGAACACTAGTTGGGCACAGACACAGGTGAAGTGCACTTACCTGGCCATGGCACAGCACCCTCCGGACATGTGTCTGCAGGGGCCTGAGCCTCTCTGTCCCTTCTCTGCAGGTCCCCATAGTGGTGCTGGCATTGCTTGCTGGTGCACTGTACACCTGTGGCCTCCTGCATGGTGCACAGTAGGGTGTGTGGTCACCACGGTTTATGGGCCAATGGTTCCCAGGCACCATGGGACCCATAAGGCTGGGGCACTTTAGCCCCATGGCGCCAGAAAGCCAACAGCCCTATGGTGCCCAGACACTATAGGCCATACAGTGCATGAGCACCACATGTCCAATAGTGGATGAGTGCTGAATGCTTATTGCGCAGTGTGCATACACTGCACTGGTGGCATAGGAACCCGGCAGTGCATGCGTCTTGCCAGTCCTGATTCGCATGTCGCATAGTTGCGCTGTGACTTGAGCATGCGCGAAGTCCATTGCACCATGCCCAATAATGTGATATTCAGCTGGCATATGCAGCTTAGCTAATCAGCCTATCTGTGGTGCATCGGAGGCATTTGCATCTCATTACAGTTGGCATCCCTCATTTGCATGCGATCGCGCTATAAAGGTGCCTCAGGACTGCGCGGGACATGGACGGTATTGTATTCTTCAGAGGTAAGATGTGACACTGTGGGGTGACCAGACAGTGGATTGGGAGGGTGGTCTGGGTGGTAGCTGTCAATGACCACATGTCCATTCCCACAGGACAAAGCATGTCGGAACCTGATGAAGGTGAGGAATGTGGGCCTGCATGGAAGCGTGGGTCCAACTTCACCAGGGCGAGACCAATGCCCTTTGAGGTGTACCTCAACCAGGAGCCTCTACTGAGTGGCTCAACAGGCACCCTACAGGCCAGGTCCACAGCATGGGAGGGTGTGGCCAGAGCTGTGAATCAGCAGGGCATCCATCAAAGGTCTGTGCAGGAGTGCAACAAGAAGGTTGGCACAGATTGGAGGCGGAGTGAGAGAAGGTGGCAGCCATCCGGACGCATGTTACCACAGGCACTGGACAACCCGTTGTGCCACAGCTGATGCAGCAGGAGGAGATAGTGGTGGCTACCATGCAGCGCAGCGCCATCGAGCATGTGCCTGGTGGCGGCTTCCAAACAGAAGGCAGACCATCACTGCATGGTAGGTATGCAGCTGGCCAGGGGGCAGAGGTGTGTGCCAGTGGCACTAATGAGACTGTATTCCTTACAGCTTCACAGCACCTGCATGCAGTGGCAGGGGTGGGGGTGTCCACCTTGGAGGTGGTCCTGGACCTGAGAATCATCCTTCCACCTCCATCGGTGTCCAGGGGCCAGATCGCATGCAGCCCAACAGCGAGTCTGTCCAGATGCCATGGCATGGTTTCGGACAAGGCCCTGGCTGTGTTTCAGCATGAAGCCTGCCATGGTGTACAGTATGCCAAGTCACAGATCAGGGTGGGGTCCGGGACCAATGATGAAGAGACCATCATCCTGGATAGTGGTATTGCCATTGAGGGGTGGCACCCATACCACATATCCACCATGGCAGTTCAGACGGTGCCCTGCTGGTGGTGTCTGCCCACCGGCCACTGCCCCCAGTGTTGCTATGTGTGCCAGCAAAGCAGTACTGGCTGCTGGTGGCAGCGGTGGTTGTGCAGCCGCACTGGTGCTGCTCAGTGCACAGTGGCTGGAGGGCAGCAGCGCAGTTGGATGTGGTCGGGGCAGAGTGCAGTGCCCACCAACAGTGCACCACTGGACGAGCAGCCCCAAGGTGCCCCACTTTGCAGTGCCCACCTGTGGGGGCTGGGCTGTGGGGTTGAATGCCACCTGTGGGTCAGCACATTGCCCATGCACCCCAGGGTGCTGACCCCTGGCCAAGCACCCGCCTGCTACGGGTTCGCATGGAACAGCAGATGCTGGTTATGGCAGGGGTGCATGCACTCCGCACAGAGCTGAGACAGGCTGCAGAGCGGTGCAACAGGGACTTTGAACAGCTCCTGGCCGAGAACACACGAATGTGGGAGGACACTACTGCATCCATGGATCAGCTTACCGCTGTGGTCATGGCTGGCCTGGCACCACTGTCCACCTTGGTGTGTGGCCGTCTGCCGCTGACCCCATGGAGTACATTCTCCACCCCTCGGTCACGGTGTTGAGTGACCCCTCTGTGTCGATGTTTGGATCTTCTGTGGGCATCCTGGGCATGCCTGAGCAGGCATGCTCGGAGCCTGCAGACCCCTGTGAGGACCCAGTCACGTCTCCCACAGTAACACCCCTGAAGACTGTCACAGACACCCGCTGTGGCCATTGCACAGCCTGTGTCTGTTCGGCTGTCTTGGTTGGGTTGTCCACGTGTCCGTGGCAGCCATGCAACAGTGCAGTGATCCTGAACTACCCACCTCCCTTTCCGCTGTCTGCTGCTGCCCTGTGTGCACATTGGTGTGGTGTGTGCGTGTGAATTCCAGGGACATGGCATCCATGGTTGATGCCGCACAGGCCATGTGCACACCTGCCCGGCTGCTGGCCGCTGTGATATGTGCATGATGATGCCAGCACAGTGCTGACTGCTACTGTGCACCAGTGCTCAGCATCTGACACATTCCTGGTGTCTGCCTCTGGGCGGCGGGCATGCTGGTGCCTGTGTGCATATGTGTGTGTGCGGAGTGTGTGGTGGGCATGCAGTGCTGTGCTGTGTGCTTCCATGGGGTTCAGTCCCACGCCCTTAACATTCCCCTCTAGCTGTTTCTGTCCCAGGGTCTACCTTGCATGTCTGTATGCTGTGCCATAGTCCCAGGGGCGTGCATGTGGACATGTTCACCTACCTGCGTGCAGCATAGTAATCCTCTACAATAGTGTCCAGGTGCTGCAGGCCAATCCTGTACAGCTGAGGTTCTCTTACGCCCTGGGCTGCCCACCACCACCTGGCTCAGCATCCATGTCATCCCCACTGCTGTTCCTCCCTCGATCTCAACAGCTATCCCACGGTCGGTGGCCATGTTGTGTAGTACACAGGAGGCCAGTGAAAGGCCACGGGCCTTGAGGGGTGTACTGTAGGACCCCACCAGACCTGTGCAGGCAATGGAACCATGCCTTCAGCAGCCCAAACACATGCTCAATGATGTTCCATGTGCTGGTGTGTGCCTCATTCTAGTGCACCTGAGCTGGGGTTGGCGGGTGCCAATATGAGGTGAGCAGCCAGGGCTAGAGTGGGTAGCCACTGTCACCTGTGTGTAGAGAAGTGTGGTTATCATGGTGGACTGTGTTGCTGCACCCCAGCATTCCCAGCCACACCCTGCAGCGCCCCTGCCCTAGTGTCCCCACACAATGCCCTGTTTTGCCGGGCTGCCTGGTTCCACCTCATACCCACCTAGCCAGTGGGATGTCCTCACTTTGAACCTGTGGCACAGTGCCGATTGGTGCCAGATGAGGCATCATGTGCTCTGCCAGGGTGTGTGGCATAGACATTGATTATATGTCCCTGGCATCACACACCATCTGGCAGTTGACACTGGAGTAGCCCCTTTCTGTTGATGTCGCTACCGCTCTGGGCCAGGTGGTGTGTGGATGCCAATATGGGTGCAGTCGATGGCCCTAACATGCCAGCATACGTGCCACCCTGTGGAACTCCTGTATGTTCGCTGTACGCTTTGCCTGTATGCTGGGGAAATGGATGTATTCCACAGCATGTGGCAGCAATGCATGAGGAACTGTGTGAGGAGCCATGATGTGGCCGACTGGGTTATGCCTGTGGTGTCCCCTGTTGGTCTCTGGAAGGTACCCATGGCGAACAGGCACATGACAGCCGTAACTTTCATCTCCACTGACAGAATGTGGCTCCGTCTTGTGGGTTCCTGCATCTCCTCACTTTCACAGCTGACAGAACTGCCTCAGAATTGCCAGTTCAGGCAGTACTGGCCACAATCTCTGTATCACTGTACTGTTGGAAGGTGGTCTGGGCACAGTATCACCTGTTCCAGGTGTACAGCTGACCGCCCTTCCACCACTGCACCACTCTGCCTCCTGCCTCCTCACACCCCTCATTACCACCTCCATCTGGAAGATGGCACTGCCATGGCCTTGGATGTCCTGCCCCCGGTGGCTGTCCCCAAAGGCACCGCCAGCTGTGTGCTGCTGAGTGTGCTCTTCTGCTTTGTGCACTCCTGTGTTTGGGGTTCCCAGCTGGCAGCCTGTGGGCTGTAGCCTCCGCCCCACCTGTCTGGGCACCTGTGCTGCCCCCTCTGTGCTGGGTGTCACAGGCACACACTCTGGCAATAGCCTCCGCACCTGTCTCATGCACACACTTGCTCACACACACACACATGCAGGCACAGTCACTGTCACACACACACCACTCTTTCACTCTGTTCCAGTCCCTAACTGCCTCTGTCTCTGTCTTGCACCACTCCTGCTGTCCAGCCTGCCCCTCTGTCTCCCTCTGTACTGCTCTCCTGTGGCATGAGCCTCCTTCCCCTGCTTGTTCCCTCTTTTATAGGCTCAAGTTTATTCTGCAATTCTCATTTGCTCCGCTTGCACCATTTGTCTGCTATTGAATATCGCACTGTGCCACATATTCATGGCTACACCCCCTGCACTTGTGCATGCATGCATTACCATTGTGCATTGGTGCATGGTGAATTGCACTCGCAGTTGCTGCCATTGAATATTGCCTTCTTGCTCATTTTTGCAGTTGCACTGAAAAACCCTGTTGCACATTGTGCAACTGCTTTGAATATCCCACCTTGGTCTTATCCCTTAGAGATCCCTAAATGTTTATCTTTCTCTATAGCTTAATCCTTACTTCAAATCATAATTCTTTGTTGTGATATCACAGTCTGCTGCCATGAGAGGAACTGTGATGTCACAAGCAGTGCATGTGACCTGAGGTAGGGAGAAGGCAACAGGAATAGATAAACTCTTCAGGATCAAAGATCCTGTTTTCACTCAAATGACTTCAGTAATAAATAATGGGAGAAAAATGCAGGACTAATACAAAATATAAGCTGAAGTGTATCTAAATATTATGTTTTGTTAAAGTCTTCTGAAGGTGTCAGCCACTCTTAAAAGAGCACAAACAAAAAACAGTATAAAAGTTGGGCATCACAGTATACTGACATACTATAAGAAACATCTTACGACAGCCATACAAACTGGGATTGTCTACAGATCTCCAGACCAGGGGAGGACATAAACACATTACTGTTAGAAGATATACAAAACATGACAGCTAAAGGAGAGGTTCTGATAATGGGAGACTTCAACATGCCAGATACAGATTGATCAATACCAGCAGGAACATCCGCCAGAACTAGACACATGATGGATTCCTGCAGGGGATCCTCAAACAACTGTTATGACAACCCACAAGAGATAGGGCTATTCAAGATCTAGTACTGACTAATGGGGAAAGGACCATAGTTCTCCAGGTAGAAGGTCACCTGGGGCCAGTGACCATCACATGGTTTGGTTTAATTTGGCCACTAGAACTAAATCATCCCATTCCAAGGCAAAAATATAGGACTTCAGAGGAGCTGATTTGATAAGATGACCAACAGAGTTAAGTTAGCCCTGGCAAGAAGTAGTACAGGCGAGGGGTACAGGTAAAGTGGGCAAGCATTAAGAATGCAATACTTGATGCAACATCCCACTGTGTTATTGAGAAATGCAAGAGCAAAGAAGGAGGAAACCACTTTGGTTCTCAAAAACAGAGCAGGAAAGGTCAGAGCCAAAAGGCTGGCCTTCAGGAAATATAAGGGAATGCAGTGATGAAGATAGGGAGGATACCAAGCTTCCCTAAGGGAAGCAGGGAAGGCAGTAAGAGGCAAAGGCCCAAACTGAGGAAACACTAGCATGAACAGTGAAGAAGTGGACATGATTTTCTATAGACACATTAGTGAAAGAAGAAAGTACAGAGGGGTATTGCTAAGATCAAAGGGATAAGGAGGGTGTGGAGGAGGACCAAGGCAAAGCATCTATCCAAATAGATATGTCTGATCAGTATTTACTGAGGAGAAGGTAGGGTTGGGCCCACAGCTCACACCAGGGGCACGGGGGAGGGAGGTGTGCACTAGTCCCTTCACAAAAGAAAGGGTCCTATAAGAGCTCCCTAAGCTCAGCGTGGACAAGGCAATGGGACCCAATGGCATACATCCCAGGGTACTAAAGGAACTAAGGGTGGAACAAGCTTAGCCATTAGCAGACCTGTTTAGTGACTCTCTGAGCACAGGAGAGGTCCCAGAAGACTGGAGAAGGGCTCATGTGATCCCGCGCACAAGAGTGGTAGCAGGAGGAGGCAGGGAACTACAGATCAGTCAGTCTTACCTCAGTAGTGGGCAAAATTATGGAGGTGCTCCTTAAAGAAAGGATAGTGCAACACCTGAATCCATAGGACCACAGGAT
Organism: Neoceratodus forsteri; assembly: GCA_016271365.2. Lineage (NCBI taxonomy): Eukaryota > Metazoa > Chordata > Ceratodontiformes > Ceratodontidae > Neoceratodus > Neoceratodus forsteri. The sequence continues at coordinate 650,435,154 of JADMNL010000022.1, forward strand.
CCAAGATAGCATGGGTCTGCAACAGGAAAGTCCTGTTAAACTAATCTCATAGATTTCTTTGACTGGGTAACCAGAGTGGTGGACCAATGGGGTGCAGTTAATGTTGCCTACCTTGACTTCAGCAAAGCTTTCAATATTGTTCCATGTAGAAGATTGATTAATACACTGGGTAGGCTCGAGGTGCATCAGAATTTGGTCAACTGAGTGGCAAACTGGTTGGCAGGCAGAAAACAGAGAGTGGTGGTAAATGGTATACAGTCAGAAGAGATACAAGACACAAGTGGGGTACCTTAGAGATCAGTCCTTGGGCCAGTCCTCTTCAATATCATCATCAGAACATTGCAGATGGACTGGAGGGTAAGGTTTGTCTATTTGCAGATGACACCAAGATCTGCAACAGAGTAGGTGATTGAAGTGGGGTGGGCAGAATGAGAAGAGATCTGGATAAACTGACAAAATGATCAGAAGAGTGGCAACTGGGGTTTAATGCAAAGAAGTTCAAGATCATGCACATAGGGAAGAGAAACCCTGAAGCCACCTATAGGTAGGGATAGGAGTTGCTGACAGTCACAGGAAGAAAGAGACTTGGCCATCATCATCACAGATGACCTGAAATTATCCAAGCAGACCACTAAAGCAGTAGGTAAGGCTAGAGGGATGTTGAGGTGTATTAGTAGAGGTATCGCAAGTCGCAGAGAGAGAGGAAATAATCCTTCCTTACAAGACACTGTTTAGGCCCCACTTGAAGTACTACGTGAAGTACTGGAAGCTGCACCTGCAAAAGGACATTAACAAAATGGAGGCAGTCCACAGAAGGGCAACCAAAATGGTGCAGGGACTGCATCAGAAAACATATGAGGACAGATTAACAGAGCTCAATATGTATACCCTAGAGCACAGAAGGGAGAAAGGTGATATGATCAAAACATTCAAACATCTTAAGGGCACTAACAAGGTGAAAGAGTCTAACATGTTTCAATATAAGAAAAATGGCAGGACAAGATGACACGGCATGAGATTAGAGGGAGGCCGATAAAGGGTAATGTGAGAAAGTTCTTTTCACAGAAAGGGTGGTGGATGCATGGAATGGCCTACCTCAGGAAGTGGTGGATATGAATACAGTGCAGGGCTTCAAACAGGCGTGGGGTAGGCTATAAGGAGCAATGCAGATGAGTATGAATAGATAGGCCATTGACAGAGTAAAGGCCTATGGCACATTTATAAGGTAGGAAAATGGGAAGACTGGATGGGCCCTGCAGTCCTTATATGCCATCAACTTCTATGTTTCTATACAAACGTTCACCTGTATTGCAGTAAAATGCTGTGTTTGAAGCAACAGCAAATACACGTTATTAAAGCATTAACAACACAGCACCAGATTTGTAGCTGCAAATACTTCATGTTACACCACAGTACTGGTTAACTTATGTACAATTACCAGTATATAACACTTTTGGTATCCAACATTTTGTTTTTGGTACTAAACCCAACAAGATACCCTGGAAGACAAGATGTTTGAAGAATCTTGGTCAGTAAGTAAACTTCCATGCACTAAACACCTTTGTGGGGTTCCTTGATGTCAAAAATAATATGTGCTAGCACTTTCCTAGTATATAGAAAAGAGGAAAAACACTGATATTAACTAATGATGGGCCTCTGTAACACTTCCAAGTGCCCTCCTGGAAGTTTTTTCAAAATAAAGGAGTTGGTCTGGCCAGTTAAGCTGCACTTATTGAGGCCTGAAAATATAATGATCTTTCAGGAGTCTTGATAATATGCAATCATGCAATAAAGTATAGAAACATAGAAATTGTCAACAGAAAAGGACTGATTGACCCACCTGGTCAGCCCAGATTTTCTCAGCCTATTCTGTCTCCACAGACCGTAACTGGTGTCTATAGACCCCCCACCACCACCACCTATTTACCAATATTGGCTTATGCCTATCTCATGCACAAATGAAGCCCTCCATTGTTTTCACTCCCATCACCTCTGCTGGCAGACTGGTTTAGCAGTCCACCACTGTTTCAGTGAAATAGCACTTCCTCACATTCCTCTTAAACTCCCCTTCCAGCTTCATTGCATGCCTTCTTGTACTACTGTACATCCTCATTTGAAAGAGACTCCTTCTGGTACTCTGTCCACCCACGAGGTACTTGAAGATCTCTATCAGGTTCCCTCCCCTTGTCTCTTCTTTGGTGTACATGGTGAGACCCTCAGTCCTCTTTTAGAGCTTTTGATGTAACATCTGCACCATTTTAGTTGCCCTCCTCTGGACTGCCTCACAATGGTTATGTCCTTTCTGATATGTGGTGTCCAGAACCAGACACAGTACTCCAGGTGTGGTCTCACCAGCAAACAACACACTGGTAACACCGCCTCTCTCCTCCTGCTGGTGATACCTTTCCCTATGCACCTTATCAGCCCACCAGCTTTGCCCACTGCCTTGTCATACTGCCTTGCTACTTTGAGGTCATCAGATATGATAACCACAAGGTCTTTCTCCTGCTTAGTGACCATCAACACCCCATTTTAATATTCAGATCCTATGTTTCTGTGCCCTCTGTGCATGATTTTACACTTTTGGCTTTGAACCTCAGCTGCCATGCCCTCGACCAGTCCTCAAGTTTACTGAGGTCCCTACTCATTCTCTCCACCACCTCCTAGATGTGCACTCTACTGAATATTATTTTGGCATTATCTGCAAGAACATATACCTTCCTTCCAGTTCTTCTTCAATGTCACTTATGAAGACACTGAAGGGCTCCATGTCATTACAATGAGGCAACTTTAGCGAGTTACAATTTCAGTGACTCAAATACAGTGCACTAAATTTCAGCAATGGTATTATTCCTGCTCATACAAATATCAATGAATCATACCACAAGAGAAGTCAGCGACAATCCAAATCAGTCCTGCATCTGGAAGTTAGAGGTGAGACCTAACAAATACTCCATATGACGACGGATTGCATATTCACCCATGACCTGAACTAAGCGGTCTGTGAGGTCTCGGTAATGCCTCCTAGTAGTAGAAGCTGCTGAATCAGGCATGATCTGAGCCATCGGTGCTTCAGACATCCTCTGTTCCTCCTTAATACAATGGGAGGAACTTCAACATTAATGGGATGACATGTGCCCAAGCGTGTGTTGAACTCTCGGTGCCACCCCATCACCACATTATTGGTTCTAGCATGACCACCAAGTACAACATCGTAATAATTAAAGGCTTGCACTTCATATATGGGTCTGCAGCATGAGAACGGCTCATGGGACACCACCCATGTATCTTCAAAATAATTCAACAGCTCCATCAAAATCTCATCATGTTCCTGAAAGAATTCATTATCCCTCAACTCATCAACCATGCTTGCAACATCAGACACTGGAATGAATGCTGATGACAACAGGCAAAGTATATTAAGGGTGAAATCTGCATCCTCCACATGCCGTCTCAATATATCCTGGTACTGCTGCACATGCCTCCATACAGCCTGCGGAAGTGAAAAGCAACCTTTCATCCTCACTGTTGGAAACACTCATCGCAGCCCTCTTGAAATCTCACATCACAGCACTAGGATTCATTGCTTCTGCCCAGCCCTTCAGTCTCTGAAACACCCTGTCATATGAACATGCCCTTCTTGATAAAATCAGAACATATATCATAGGTAAAATGACACCTCCTGCCACGACACCCATGCACTGTGTACAGCTGTGCAAAACAAAAGCCAGACAGGTACAAAACATACTGTCCATAAAGATTCATTGCATGTAGACAAAAGGTTAAACTATGGGCAGCAGCATACATAAGGATATAGTCATCGGTGCCACTGCCCCACAAGGAAAATGCTCACCTCCTGCTGTCACGCAATACTCCAGTGAACTCATTAATTCAGCAACAGTCACAGGAATCACTGGATATGTCCTCTTGCTCCGTTGGATACTCTGCATAGTGTGTAGCAAGAAAACAAATATCAGGTAAGGTTCCACTACAGCTTCACTTGCAGAAGATGCACTTTGCAGCACAGCCTACGCCCAGTGCTATCATTGCTGCTCCTGGCTCTCTCCCTTATATCTCAACCACATGGCAAGCACCAATATCCATGGCATGAGCTACATGATTGTGGCCACTGGGGATATCAACAACGTTTTCGACCACAGTATGGACTCTGGTGGAACATCGGTACTTGTGCCCATCTGCACACTGCCATTACACCATGTCAGCCACCTCTTTATCCCTCCGATATATGAAGCCAGCATACACAAGAAACAGCATGTCCCTCTGACTCCTCAAGAGCTCCACAACCATCTTGCATCCTGCAGGTGCCATCCAGCAGCCCCATTTACAGCATGATTGAACACAGCTGCCACCACTTAATTGGTGTGGTGATGTATGCAGGGGTCTGTGCCCCAGACCCCTCCAACTTAAATATATCAACTCTGAGATGCACTTGGATACAGGGGGTATTTAGCCATTTCCAGACATTGTAACTGTCAGTCGCTATATTGTGCCACTCACTGAAATCACCTGTTGTTGATGATGTGCAGCTCATATGGCTGTATGAGCTGTAATTGAGTCACTGAAGTTCCTTGTTATGATTGCCTTACTGCATTGACTTGCTACCCATTGGGTGAGGACCGGTCCTAGTACTGAGCTCTGCAGCACCTGCTAATCACTCTCCCTCATTAAAGTGAGTGTCATTTACTACCACCCTCTGTCACATATCCATTAACCAGTTTTTTACCTAGTTTACCACTCTGTATCCCACCCCTAAACTTCAACATTTCTTTATCAGTCTCCTATATGGCATAGTGTCAAAGGCCTTGCTTAAATCCAAGTAGACCATTCTATGCCCTTCCTGATCTATTATCCTGGCCACCAGTCAAAGAAGTCAATGAGATTTGTCTGGCATGATCTCCCTCCCAAATCCATACTGCCTTTGGTCTTGTAACCTGTAGCCTTCAAGATACTCTTCTAATCTTTGCTTTAACATGGTTTCCATTAATTTCCCACCACTGATGTGAGACTCATTGGTCTATTGTTGATAGACTCCTCCATGTTGATGATCGTATGGAGCAGGACTACATCTGTTCTCTTCCACTCCTCTGGAATCACTCCTATTCCCAGTGAGTTGTTCACTAAGATCATCTGTGGTGCAGCAAGCACCTTCAAGTTTCCTTAACACCCTTGGTTGTATCCCAGCGGTCCGTAGCCTTAACCACTTTCAGATTTGCCAGTCCCTTCAGGACTCTATACTCTGAAAATGGATTTGTGTCTGCCTCCCACTCTAGTGTTCCTGCTGCTCGTCGGTGTTCCATCCCTCTCCCTCCACTGTGAAGCAGAATTACTTGTTCAGGAAGTCAGCTTTTTCCTGATCCTTCTCTGCACAGTCGCCTCTGCCATCCTCCTTATTCTCACTATACTGCCCCTTGTCTTCATCTTCTCACTTATTAAACTTAAGAAAGTCATGTCTCCTTTTACTACTTCTTTTGCTATCCTTTCCACTATTTGTGCATTTGCTCCCCTCACTGCTTCACTTGCTTTACTCTGTTTTATCTAGCACACCTCCCTATCCTTATCCCTCTGGATTTCTTTATACCTCCTGAATGCCACCCTTCTGCTTCACCCATATCTTCTTAGTAGCACTGTAAATTAAATTGTTTACATTGATCTAGTAACTGCATCTTTTGCACATATGTACTTGGTCATGAATTTAAGGAAAATTGTTTTCTAAGAAAAATGGCGTATCATTTCAAGAGGATATGCTTCCTGGACCATTTTATTTTTTCCTAAGATTTTCCTTTCTTTTTCAAAGTAGCAATCACTCAAGTCTAACCTACGACCTCATCCATGCATTGGTCTTGAACTTGGAAACTACAAAACAGGACAACAAATTCAGATGGAACAGGAAAGATGGCCTCACACTTGAGTTGTGCTGAAAAGAGGAAGGTACATTTGTGGAGGAACGGAAGACACAGGACTACTGTAAAAGACCATAACATTGAATTCAAACTTCATGCCACTTCAATCTTCATGTTGCTCCAATAGCAATGAAATCATCAATCAAGAGCAGGACTAAGCATTGTCCCTGTTGATCTGAATTAGTGCTCAAACCTGCATGGTACAGCAAATGCAGAAAATGTGAGTCAGACATCCTTTATGCACAGATGTCCTGGAATTTAACAGATGGCAAGTCAAAATGGAATTGGAAAACTCGCCAGATTTACCTGATCATGGCTTAGGACTATAAGATGTTGACTGTTCTGACCCTGGAATATGGCCTAAGAATGTAGGAGATGATCTACATGCTTTAACTGAAGAAAATGAGCATGTCTAAATTACTCCCCAGAGTATGGGAAGGTTCTTTCCCAAGACAAATGGAAAACAATTCACTGGTTTATTATCAACATAAGTTCCCAAATGGGAAGAATATTAACAGGCTATATTTAGTAGTTTACTTGCCCACAAAAGATACAGTGAACTGTTTTTCTGTATACTGTTTGGTAATGGATATGAAATCATATGTTTAAGTAGATTTTCGACAGGCAACGTCTTTTGAATAGGTAAAAAAAAAAACATGAAGCGACTTCACATCAAAAAGAATCTTCTAACATGGGTGGGCTTTGAACAAAGACTAATGAAAGAAAAAGCAGTAGACAGCAAGCTCCAACAGGAACTGGCAAAAGAATCAAAAGGATGCTGAGGGGGCATGGCTAGCCCATGATTGAGATAGCTGCTGGATCCTGGACCTCCACTCCTCCCAATAGGTATTCTTGAACACCCACTACCCTCTGTTTTACTTTTCTGCACCTTTTGAATAAAATGAAGTTATTTCAGTCAGCATCAAATTACACCAATAATTTCTACAGTTGATCCTTTTTGAGCTGCAAAATCACTGGTGTTTGCGTGTCCACCACTGGAGCCCTTTATCCACAGTCCCGTGTCCTGCATGGTTTCTGTACCCACCTCCAGCATAGAAGATTGAAGGGCGTTGTCCCAGTTTCTGTCAAGCTCTAAAATATTAAAACAGCACCTCTACACACTCAGAGCAGCTCTCCCAAAGGCATCAGTGACTGAACAAAACTAGCCCAAGCAGCAGACTTCTGCCATGAGTTCCACAGCATCCTCAGGGACCATGAGAGAACCATACAGGCCCTACAAGCAAAATTGATACCTCAAAACCATTGTCACAAAACTATTTATATCTTCTGGGCTTCAAGCTGAACTATGAGATACCATGGCATTTTAAACCAGGCTCTCCCTACTGCTCTCAGGCTACCTGGGGATATTACTTGAAATTGATGGAGCACACCACTTTCTGGCCCCTCAGTCTAAGTGTGGTGAAAACCAAGACCCTTAACAGCTAAATGTTTAAGATTCCAGATGAAAGAAAGCATTCTCTAGCAAGCAATGAAACTGGGGACCCTGACATGTCAGGGGCATCATATCATAATATTTCAAGACTACTTTAAGGAATTGATGGCCGCCTATACAGAGGTTTGCATTGCATTGAGCTAGAGTTTCCTTTGTTCTCCATTACCCAGCCATGCTGCACCTTATGCACAGTGGGGTGCTGGTGGATTTCTAGATGCCTGAATCAGCTAAAGCGTTATATCTGCAAACACTGCCCTGAGCTCTGCTGCCCTCTAACCCCTGAGCCAGACAGTGCAAAACAGACCTCTCTTAACTGGAGAGGGTCCTACTTGACATGCCAAAAGGCATGCCAACAAGTCTTAAAGACATGTGAAAGCAGCCCCAAAACAGAAAGGATGCAATCAGAACTTCCCATGGAACACCTACACTCATCTTCTAGACAGGTCCAGAAGCTGCAGCCAAAGCGAGCACTCAGATGACACAGATGCTGAACTCTCCTCATTGCTGGTGGAAAACAAATATGCTCCTTTTCTTAACCACCCATCCATGGAAGTCTTCCCAGTCCAGACCATGTCACCCCTTCTCCCAGAACCAGGCTTCTCCAGAGTCTTCTAGATCTCCTGCTTCACAAGCACTACTTGGACTCAGTCCCACTACTGAATCATTTACCTTCCTACATTCCCTCCAGCCACAGATCAGACACACAAAGCACGGAAAGTCTGGGATATCTCTGTCTCAGTAACCGCCTCACAGATCTTCACCACCTGGTATGTGCAGTCCTGTAGTGCTGATGGTAAGCTTGATCCATAGCATTTGGTCATATTGTATGTCAGGTTTGGGACTCCGGTATGATTTGCATAGCTTTCATGCCTATGCAGGACTGGGACTCCCCATTATTAACACGAGTTGCTATATATATATAATTATTCATGCTGGGTTCATTCTATGCACAGAACTGCTAGCCCTTAAGAGTGCTCTCTACTGAATGTTTGGGAATTGTTGGAAGTGGGTTGTCAACTTTCCTTATAATGAGTTGCTTCACCCACTGTACAGCCACAGCAGCTCCTCTATATGGTTGTAGCCTATATGAGTGAATTGGAATATGCATGCCCAAACATATTCTGTTTTGTCATTCCTCTGTACCAAGTGCCCTCACTCTAACTGGGACTGTCCCAAGAGTGATCCGCACCAGAGCCCTCTGCTCCTCGCCACACCTCAGGGGTGCCACACATTGTGGCAGTACTGGTCAGTGATACTATGAAAGTTGGCCAGGGTTCTCATATCACTGATGACTGTGCCATGGAACAGATTATGGGATCTGTGAAACCTTCTCAAATCAAGTGAACCATGCCGAACTCTCCCCCTTCTCCCCACTGATCATATGTTCTCCAGCAGGATACAACAGAGAGATCCCACTGTGACCAACATCAAACATTCATTTTGCACTCATTGCTTTCTGATAGGGTTCTGCTGATGTGTGGGTGTACTCAACATAGATCCCCTCCAGGTTGACTCTCTCAACCCCTGGACCCAATAATAAGCCTATTATCTCCCTACCCCCACATCACCGGAGGAAACTGCAGTCAAAGAAAAAGTCTGGGCCAACTCTGACTCAGCACCCACCATGCAGCTCACCTGCACCTGGGGCAAGCGGCAGGGTCAGACTGTCAAAAAGTTCCTCTGTAATCTCATACATATTGTATAGCCACTTTGTAACACCAGTACTGTTCATATGACTTTCAAATCCTCTGCCTTAGATTGAGACCCCTCTATACTATATACACAAGATTGTGTGCTTTAGATTTCACTTGGGCACTGTTTCTAGATTGCAATAATTGCTGTTACGCCTAAATGTTCTTATTGTTGTTGATGCATGTACTCCTTGTTGCAATGGTAGCGATCATGGCCATACCTCAGTCAGGTGTGAGGGCTGGACTGGCAAACTCAAATCTACCTCGATGCCTTTCTTCCATTCACTTCTCCTCACACTCTAATTTGACCCACTTCATGAGTGACCAGCTCTAATGCCATATAATCACTGCCACAATACTTGGGGACATCCTCCATGTCAGTCACAGTCGGGTGGAGCTACGGTAATCTGCCTTAGTTAATCGACTGTTAACAATCACACCAGAAGGAACTGATTTAAAGATTTGCTCACCCCATTTTAAGTTAAATTAATATATTCCAACCACCACTTATCTTTTTACATACCCTGCTAAGCTACACATTAGGCAGTAGGCTAAACCTGATAGCCCCATTGTGACCATTAACAAATACAATTTCTTTTCTACTGGAATTATTGGGGAGGGGGAAGCCTAACATATACTAGGGTTGGGCGGTCCCGAAAGGTCCTGACCCTTATTATCAGGATCAGGATCCCTGCCAAAGTCCTGATAAGTTCTGATTAGTTCTGATTCGAATCAGAACTTTTGTAAATGTGGTGAAAACTGCAAATCTGCTATATAATTGCATAAAATAACACTGACATTTGTGACACACACATAGAATTGTACTCAGCATTTCAGGATATGAAAACTGTGAGTTTATAGCACTGATGTGCTGGTCAGTTGAATATGGTAGTCATGCAGTTGACCTCTGTCTGTTCCCTGTCTCAGAGTCCCCGGTCGTGCCTGAAAATAGGCATGAATTGTCTAGTGCACTTACCCGGTTAACAAAAACTAAATAAATAAATAGTACTAGTGTTGCAACTGTAAACTGATAATTGACCTGTCTGGCCTCAGAGGAGGAATCCCATTCCCATTTAGTAGCACACACTATACAATAGACATATCATAGAAACACAGAAACATAGAATTTGATGGCATATAAGGACCGCTTGGCCCACCCAATCTGTCCATTTCCCTATTGGATAAGCTGCCGGTTTTAGCTAACCAACAGCCTACTTCCTCCTAACAGATATCAGTTTGGTATTGTTGTTCCAGTTCCTTCTCTGATCCACTGAGAGTCACGAGTTATTTCTATGGCATGGGGTCCCTCCACCCACCCAAACTTGATGACACATTTAGGGGACCCCTACACAAAAATAACTGCATGTCCTTAGGAATCCAGAGACCTAGCTACTGTGTTGAAAGGAGTGTGGCTGTGAGGTCAAGCCTGTACTGAGTGGGCAGAGACCTTCATTCAGGTAATCCAAAATGCAAAAATTAGACAAGTCCATTAGTACATACTGAAAACGTGTGCCATCATGTTCCAGGCAATCCAGAAATTAGGACATATTGAAAACATTCTGCCATCAGCTTCAACTACAGGCAGTCCAGAAATTACATAAGTCCATGAGGACACACTGCAAAAAGTGTGCCATCTGGTTCAGGTAGTCCAATAATTAGCAAAGCACGTGAGGAAGACATGCTGAAAACATTGTGCCATAAGTCCCAACTTCAGAAGGTCCAAAATTAAAGAAGTCTATTAGGATAACTTGCAAAATGTGTGCCATCAGGTTCAGGCAATCTAAAATTAGCAAAGTCTGTTAGGACATGCAGAAAACATTGTGCCATCAGGTACAAAATTGTGCAGGCCACATATGGGCTTACTTGAGTATTAATTTATTTTCTGAAGAAACAGTGATCCTTCTACTTCCAAGTAGTCATCTTTGAGGTCACTGCGAAATGTATTGCTGCCTCTGGGCCTTAGTTGTAACCAGTCAATGGAAGGTTTACTTTTAAGAATGTTAGCTTCTCAACATTTTCTGGTAGTAGCCTAGATCACGTATCGTTACCACATTTCCTGCACAGCTAAAGAATTGCTCTGAAAATACACTGGTTGGGGACAGACCATATACATTAAGGCTACCTTTGCAAGTGCAGGCCATACAGGTTCCTTGCTTTGCCAGTGTAATGGGATCGTCATTACATTCAATACCTTTTTCTGCTAAATAACAGTCAACCATGGCCTGGGCAGGAGCAGAGACATATTGAGAAGGAAGGCTGATTTTTCCAGGAAGACAGTATCCAAGTGACCCCAAAGATGACTGCTGGGTGTAGAATTAGTGGCAGCAGCAGACTGTTTGTAGCCTGACTGATCAGAGAGCTGTGAAGGTGCAGGACCTAATGGATGAAGGGGCTGCATCGATTGTCATGTTTTTTTCGAAAGCAAATCTACTTCTTGAATGATTTTCTCTTTGCAGTTTCAGAACACATTTGGGTTATACTGTGAGAGGTGTTTCATCTTGTACCATGGGTCTAGTACTTTTACAATAATGTAATGTTCTGCCATGAGCATTTCACCAAGTTTTCATCATCTCTGACTTTTTAATCATTCTATGTACTATGTATTTTTTTATTCTGGATGGCAAGTCCTTTCAGTTGCACTAGACTCTCCTATCTGAAACTGGCTTGGTGTACCTTCAAATCATCCTGATTGCATTCAACTGAAATCTAAGAATCTTGATCAATAGGATTATTTGGCTGAGTGTGGCACTGTTAGAACTCACTTCCTAGGAATTTCATCAAAGGGTTGCAGGATCATGATGAGAAGTTCTAAAACAGCCCACTGATGAGGATTAATGTACACATCAGCATCCTCTATGCTGTTCTCTAGTGTATACTGTCTTACAGCCTTTTTTGCTCCAGCAGTTGTTGGAACATGTAAAGGTAGAGTTCCACCTCGTTGCAACATCCTGGATGAGTGTATTAGGAGGCAGTCCATGCCTCTTGTATGGCCCAAAGAGATTGACGTGCTTTGCAGGAATGGCTGAAATGTGTGCATATTCATTTTGCCACATATGTGAGAAGCCTTTATTTATCTCTGTCCTCTTCCATAAATGCATACACAATCAAATTTAGGCAGTGTGCGAAATATTGAATGTGGACAAAGCCCCATCAGACAATGCTTTCTTTATGTTTGAACCATTGTCAGACAAAATAAAACCTACAGAAAGCCCTTGTGATGTCAGCCAGAACTGTATCTCTCTATTGAGCTCATCCAGGATGTTTGAAGCTGTGTGATCCTGTGGGATATACTGGATGCGAAGGAAGCCAGTTTCAGAGGGAATTGTCAATGTCACTACAGGGAGTAAATGATACCCAATGCACAGTCAGTGACATAAATGGTTCTGGCTGGCGGCTTGTCCATATGTCAGTAATCAGACGGACAACCCCAGCAACTGCATCTGTTAGAGCATTTTTTCAGTTTAGCACTTACTAAATCATACATCTGCGGTATTGCAACAGTCGAGAAATATTTCCTGGATGGAATACTGTATCATGGTGACAGATGATTCAAAAGCCTTTAGAATCCTACATGATCCACAATTCTGTAAGGCTGTATGTCTAATGCTATCATCTCTGAAATTAGTTTTATTATAGCAATTGCCTCAGGATGAGTATACTAGAACTTAGCTTTAAGTTCAATTGCTTCTGAAATCATGAGCTGTCTTCTAGCTGTTGAAGTTTCAGATGGCCAACATTAGGAGTACTGGATGATGATAAGGGCAAAGGGGACAGTTTGTAGTACTTGTTCTAGAAGAAGACTGAGAAAGAGTTGATAGTACAACTGAAGCAGCAGAGCTGCTGCTATCACTTACTGTAACAGGTGCAGGTGTAGTCTGACTTAACTCTGCCTGCATGTTTTCTTCTTTTTCTCTGACTAAAAATTACATGAGACGTAATGGGTGACATCTCTCTAAATGTCTTTTTAATGCTGAGGTACCCAAAGCACCTTTTCTGCTCCCTCTGCTGATGGTCTTTTACATAAAGAGCACACTGCTCGTAACTCATTATTGGCAGCCTGAGAGAAGTAAGACCACACATAAGATGTCACCTTTTTGTTTTATTACCAGACATACTATACTGTTCTCCTTTGTTACTTCCACTGTGTTGTTCTTTTTCAACACTGGGAAGCTGCTCATCATGGTCTTTTTCTGTTTCACCATTATCATCATCCAACAGCTCCTGCAGGCCAGTAACAGAACCTAAATCTGAATGCACTGCCCTCATCCTGTTTCTCTTGCACCTGCACCACACTGTTCATGCTCAAATTGCCCATGTCATCCAAGTACATGTCATCACATTCATCCTGCATCTGTGCAACTGCCACCTCTACCTCATTATGGCTTTCCGTTTGTTTCTGCTTTTCTCCCTCCTTGTCTACAGCCTCCATTTCATAATCATTGCTCTCATCAGAGCTAGATTTCTCCACCTCTGTTTCATTTAAATCTGTACTGGTACTACGGTACATTGGTGCATATTTTGGATTGCCACTCCTTGTGGTGCTGACTACTCCTTCAGTTTTAATTAAGGTAGTTTGGCCTTTCCTGTCTGTTTGGACAGCACAGTGGAAGAACCTACTCGCTAACAGATGAAGTCCCAGCAAATGGTCTTTTACCAGTTAGACTGTGCAATGTTTGTGTCATACGTTTCCACATGCCTTTCCCATTTCGGCTGCCGTCTCGCCTGTCTGGTGAACATTTCCATTTGTTTAATTATACACAAAATGCTTTTTCAGTATGTGTTTTCTTTTAGTCCTCTCAGTTGTTCCCAAGTTCCTCAGCCCACTAATATAGACTCATCCTCACAGTCAGCTTCCCCTTCTACCACGATAGCTAGGTTTATTTTTTAAATGGCACACACAACTGTTTTGCCGGTAGTTATTATCTTTTATTTAGTCCTTTCAGTTGTTCCCACTAGGTACAGGTTCGGGCACACAGCCGCACTCCCCTTCCGCACAATAGCTATTTTTAGAGGAAATATTTTCGACTGTTGCTATACCACAAATGTATGTAGTCCTCTCAGTTGTTCCAAAGTACTTCTACCCACTCAGCACATGCTCGGCCTCACAGCCACACTCCCCCTTCCACAACTGTAGCTAGATTTTTAATGAGGCAAAATGCCTTTTTCTTCATGCAGTTTTTTTTTGACAATGAGCCCACAGCAATGGTATGAGCAGTAAAATGTGTAATATATTCACAACAGCAGCTGGTAGTAGTCTCACACTTTTTTTATAAATGCCTCCCAGGCAAGACAAAGTGCAACACTCAAGTCATTTCACACAGGAGAATGGGGGGACTAAAACTAATTAATTCTGAGTCTTTCTGTTTGTTCTTTTTTTTAATTAAGGTACCAGCTGCAGAACTCAGGCAAAAGCAATGCTAACTTGAAAAGAAACAGAGAGAGAGACTCAGGCACAGAGTGAGCAACAGAGAGCACTCAAAGCTTTTAAGTTCCTTCCAACCTGCCAGGTTAATGGTGAAAGTCTGTCTGATCTACTTTTTTCTCTCTCCTATTCCCCGTTTGTTCTTTTCTAGTTAGCAATTTTTTTATACAATTCTGGCACTTGCAGTACTTAGTTTGTAGGCTTTAAGTTGACAATCACAGAAACAGCAAAGCAGACAAGGCTTGATCACCTAACCACGTGTGCTGTAATAACACAACTTCATTTATTCATTTTTTCTTTTCAGCTTTTTATCTTTCTTTTCAGCTTTTGTGATTTACTTTAGTTTTACTTTGTACTTTAGAGATAGACATCTGGCCCCATCAAGAGCCTTGCAGAGATGTCCCTGCCCTACCCATAATCTTCTCTCACTTTCCCCACCTGTCTCCTTTCACATTTCCAGTTAGCCCAAAAACTCCAAAATGCTTGTTTGTTTGTTTTTAAAATGTAGGCACAAACAGTACAGCACACACAAGGTAGTATTAAAAATTTTAAATCGATTATTTTGTGAACTGACTCAAGAAGATGAGAGACAGAGATAGTTATGCAATCTCTGCTATTTCATTGGCAAATGGCACTTCTTCTAACGCCCGACCAGCAGTGTAGAAAGCGAGCAAATGAGCTCGCCCACCCACCCACCGCATCTAACAATAGCCAGGGCTGACACAGGCAGCATCCATTCAGCTATAGAATGCCTCCATGTCAGTCTGGCTGATGTAGCCAATAGGGTTCTCTGCCTCTGGTGATCGGCTCACTCATTCATGAGCCGGTGATTGGCTCGCTGCTTTGCCTGCCAGTTCGTTCTGTTCCTGCCTCGGGGTCAATGCCCCCACCACTATTGCATGCAGCATGCCAGAAAATGGGAGAAATGCCAAAGGGCCAGGCACATGATATCAGGATGTGGGATCATGTTATGCCAGCTGGCTGGCAGGGCTCCAAAGCAAAGAGAAGCACACTACAAAAAAGGCATTTAACTGAAGCACACTACAAAAAAAATTTAACTTTTGCAGGGACTTGCTGCTGATGGACCTGGACTCGGTACAAAATACCACTTGACTCTTATTTGTTCAGGTCCATCCAGACTGCACGGACTCCAGCGGGGAGGGTTCTGATTTACTGCGAGTCGGTTCGCCCCACCTAACATATACTACCTTTGCATTGTCACCGAGATGAGCTTTGGCAGTGTTGTGGGTACATATAGTTAATATCCTACATCATGCCCTCCTGTCCCCTCCTGGTTTTAAGTTGCTGGCATTCCTGACTTTGGTCTTCCTCTCCTCCCTTCCCTACCATCCCTCCCCTTCTCCCCTCCTTCCCTTCCTCCCATCCCAACCTCTACCTCTCTGTGCTTTCCTGGTAGACTGTTTGTATGCAACCACCTTGCTCCTCCTCACTTAACTCCCCCTCCCAGTCATATGCTAATCTGGCTAGAATTTCTCAGCCATGAACTGGCTATTTCTTGTACGTCCCCTGTCTACTCAGCACAAGCTGTAACTCATCTGATAAGCTATCCTGTCATGGTAGAAGAGTCTTGGATGTTGGATGCTGCACTTCATCATTGCAGTCAGGCTGCAGGCAGTATTATATTCTCTGTTTAGTCTCCTGTGAGCAGCCCATGTCAAACCATGGACACCATTCCCATTTCACTCCACCCTCTCCCAGCTCTCTTTCCATCCTCTCCCAGCTCTCTTTCCATATGCTGCCTTCCCCATATCTTCACCTGGTTTCCTCTTATCAACTTCACCTTATCTATGCTCCTTTAACCCTTACCCACTCCTTCCCTGACTTTCTAGTATTTCTCTGGTTTAGGTGCAGTACTTCCTTATCTCTGTGCTCTCTCTCCTCTCCTCCTCCCATGTCAGTTACCTTCACCATGTCCCAACCCAACATATATGCCCCACCCCATCCACAGCCAAATGATCCTTTTCCTGGTCTCCCATGCCACAAAGGCGGTACTGTTGCTCTGCATACCCGCTGCTGCCTTACACGCAACTTACTTAAGGGTTCTCCTGCTCACCGTATGAGCTGCCCCTGTGGCTTGTCTGCCATACTCATTCCTTCAAACCTCCTACCCTTACACCCTAGTTCTTTTATTATCCTACACAATTTCTTCTGTCTCCTTGTAGTTGTCTCGGGTGCTGCACCTTTAACACCCACTATCCCTGAAGGCAGCAATCTTCATACCACTCCTCTTTCACTCTCCTTGAAATACCCTAAGCCTCACGGCCCCCACTCAGGTGACACCACTAGATAGGGTTGTCATCGCTCTCTACCTTTGTTTATAGTTCACTGAAGGTATCATGCAGCCCTTATATTACTGTCTTTGAGGAGAGGATTGATGTATTGGTCCTTTTCCCTCTCTTCCTATAGCTGAATAGTTTTCTCCCTCTCAGGTTTGCCCCTGTGTGATAGGCCAGCAACCCATGTCAGCAGCCAGTTTGTGGACATGCACTGGTCTGCTCTCTCCCACGTGAATTTGATTTTAACATTGGGAATTATTTGCAACCACTTCTCATCAGCACTTTCACCATTGAAATTTCCCTTTAGTCATATTGTTGTTATGCTTTTCACCATAATAGTGATATTAGTAGACTTAGTAGTATTAGGGTTTTGGTATGTTTGGTAAGTATATTTTAGTGTTGAGTACTATCACGTTAATACAGTCTGTAATATTACATTAGTTGTACAGAGGATACAAGGTAGGGGTAACTAGATGGACCTTAGATGCTCACCCCACTGCACACCACTTTGGCTAACCATGCTATCAGTGTCTGCTTGCCCAATTCCCAAACACAAATTGCTATTCCTACCTGTCTATCACCATTGGATAATGGCTAATCTCACTGCCATAGCTAGAATATTTGGGGACTGAATTCCCAACCAGACACAAGCAGGTACTGACCAACCTACACAAATTACAATACCAGGCGATGCTTCTACAAGAAGCTAAACTGACTGACTTAGAAGCCCAAAGCTCCAAAGGACTGGGCAGGTTTGAGATACACACCTTGGCACACTCCAAAAAGGGTGCCCTCATCCTCATCCATAAAGATCTACATTTGACCCTTAATAAAGCATTTACTGGCATTGATGAATGGTGGGGAATAGCCCTTTTCAATACTCCCCAAAGGTGCCCTGGTTATTTTAAACCTATACGCTCCTAACTAGGATTTCTCCCAATTTTTCATCAGTTAGTGACCAAGCTGTCTTCCTTTGCAGACCCCCAACCCCAGTATTTATTTGTGGAGATTTCAATCTAACCTTGGTTCCATCTTTAGACTGGAGTCATGGCAGGCTTCAACCCATGTTCAGGCAGTCCAGGCTGTCCAGCAATGGATCCGAGACCAGGCCCAACAGATATTTGGAGACTGTTCAAGCCGAGAACAAAAGACTAATCTTATCACTCCACAGTCCATGGCACCTTTTAGCTATCTAGACCTGTAGCTTACATCATCAAGTCTTACCCCTCAGGTAATTGCTGGTGATATTAACCCAGTACTGATCTCAGATCTTGCTCCCACACAACTGGACCTTCTCTTGGGCACCCTTAGACATGTTCTCCTGTTGGCGACTTGACCCACTTCTCCTACAGGATCCACAATTTAAACCATGGCTTCAACAAACTGTAGATTATTTTTTGCAGATAATGACAATGGTTCTACCTCTGTTACCATGATATGGGATACTTTCAAGGTGTTCCTTACATATTAGCAGAAATCCCACCCATAGGCATAAGCATCAAGAAAGTCATCTTGCCAGTTTGGAAGTACAAATAAAAGGTCAAAGAAATCATCCTCAAGTCCAACCCTTCTATCTTCAAGAACTCCCCATTGTGTAAGGAGACAATTGCTCTCTGTCAGGAGATCAAGTACCTTTAACAATTCACATGGCTAAACTTACTTTCTGGCACCTCAAACACAAATTCTGGGATATTGGTAAGAAAGGTGGTAAACTATTAGAATATTGCTCAAAAAAACAACAGTCAGAGCAGACAACTCCATATGAAGCCCCAGGAAATTAGCAACATTATGGACTCTTTTACCACCACATTGGTCTCTGACCCTACTCCCATGTAAGTAACCTCCTTTCTTCATAACTTACCTCTCCTGAAACTTGATCCAGACCAGGCTGCATCTCTAGACATGCCCTTTACAGTGCAGAAAATAGAGGCAGCAATCACTTATTTGAAACCCAGAAAAGCTCCTGGTGTTGATGGTTTCCATAGATCTTTATCAGCTCCTCACCCCCAAAATCTGCACTATTTTACATCACTTTTCTACATAAATTACCTCCACTGGTGTCTTCCCTCCTACTATGCCTGTAGCTACCACTACCATACTTCCTAAACCTGATAAAACCCTCTCACCCTTCCAACTATTGCCCCATTTGCTTCATCAAGTCGGATAGTAAAATATATGCCAGAATATTGACAGCTTGCTTAGAATCCCTTCTGCAGGCCTTGGTGCACCTTACGGGTCAGATTTGTCCAGTGTCTTCTCAGTTCAGACCACATGCAAACTTTAACAACCTGGCGCATGTAGCATGTTCTCACCCTACCCCTTCAGCTGCAGTGGCCATCAACTTTGAAAAGCCTTTGATTCCATTGAGGCAAACTATTTTATGCAGTATTGACACACTTGGTTTTGAAGACCCTACATTTTGGCTGTCTGACTTATACAGGTACAAACACTTACCAGCTTCATGCTCTACCCCCACTCCAGTCATCCATGGTACCCGACAAGGATGTCTCCTTTCTCCTCTACATTTTCCTTTAGTGATTGAGGGTTCTTTGTGATAATAGTGACTGGTGAAAGGTGATCCTATAAGCGTACCTGCATTATCGCCGAAACATTTTCGGTGATATGCAGTAAAGGCAACCTGGGAACTGTGCATGCAGGGGGCTGCACACCCCATCCCATGGGGGCTTTTCCCCACAGCCCCCTAACTAAAGATTCTCAACTCCAGGGGTTCATGTCGGGAGGGGCACAGCCGGTTTAAAATAAATTAAGTCCCGCAGCTGTGAAATGCTGCAAAATTGTACCTGTCCCAGTCCTGAACCCAGGACCTGCTCCATCAGAGCCAACCACCCTACCCACCACACCGCACAGTTGGCTCAGCAGAAGCAGACACACTACAAGGTTACAACCCTGTTCCCATCCCTCCACGTCCTGTCACAGACTCTCCTTCCTATCACCCACCCTACCTTCAAGGGTCACAACATTTTGCCATCTCTCACTATTGACTATGATCATAGTGCCATCATATGGGTCATCGTTTTGACAGTCACCCATGCGGGTCACTATCATCATGGTATACCATGATTGAGCCCTGACTGTGGCTATACATCACCATTCTGACATTCAAGAATTACTATATGCTCCCTGGAGTACAAAACTCTATTTTTGAGGATGACATTTTAGTTGCATTAGGTGATGCCTCCTCTATCTCTCCATTGCTACAGCTTCTCCTCATATTCACAACTCTATCTGGCCTTAAAATGAACCATATCAAAATCTAAATGCTACCATTAAATAAGGCCTTTAAGCCCTTATCCTTTACTGCATTACAACTCAGGTGGTCATCAGAGTCACTGACCTACCTTGTTATAAGAATAATCCCCAATGTACATAAACTGTCTGACTTGAACTTCTCTGCCCTACTCCCAAAAATTAAACTGAATTGGACAGCTGGAAACCACTGCATCTCTTATTGGTCGACAAGATCGAGGTGATCAAGATGATGGCAGCCTCTAAAATATTCCATTTACATAGATACATAGAATTTGTCAGCAGATAATGACCACTTGGCCCATCTAGTCTGCCATTTTTTCTACCTTTAACTTATGCTGCAGACTGTAGTTGATCTGCAACTTTCCTACACTTCCCTTTTCTAGCATTCCTTGATGTGTCCCATGCATTTTTGAATTCCTCCACCATTTTTGCCATTTACTACCACACCTACCTATCCTCAGAAATGGTTCAACTCACTTGACAACGAATCGCCAATTGTTATGGAGGGGCGACAGCCCTGATCCTGTAAGAACAAATTACAGATGCATTGGTAGAAAGGTGGTTGGAACTCATATTGGTTTCTAGGTTACCATTCAGCCTTTAAGTTAGCCCAGACTATCAAATGATTTGAAGTAGACTGCCCACTTATCCCTCTGGCTCTCCATAGAAGCTAGCATAATGAGGGCCTCTGCTCCTCAGTATATTTATACTACAGTGATAAATCTCCCACACCTCTGCCTCTCACTATTACCTCATTGTTCCACATATGGAAGTGTGTAAGTAAATGGCTGGATCTTAATCTGGTACACCTGGCCCTCACACCTCTGTGGGATAATACTACAACAGGCATTAATAGAATGTCCTAAACTGGGATAACTGGAAGAGACAGGGCATCTATACTCTTGTGACCTGCTCAATACACATTCATCCTCCCTAGATTCCTTTTACAGCCTCCAACTTTGCTACAATCTTCCCAAAGCTGACTTTGGAAATATCTACAAATATGCAGTTCCCTTGCACCTACCTATGTAAACTTCAAACCTTCCTTCCCTACTGAGCTCACCCAGTTTCTACCTGGCTAACTACTAAAACTGGGAAATCTGAGTGAATATATGCCCATATCAGGGATTGCCTCCATGACTTAACCAGCTGAGACAGAACATACTGGGCTACCATGTTAGGGCACGGTAGCACAGGTGCAGATTAGCTCAACTGTTGACAAATTGCTAGAAAATCTATAAAAGACTCCAAAGTAGACTCATTCAAAATAAAATTCTCCATTGCTGGTATTGTACCCTCTTAGTCTTATATGCCTTGCACCTTCTCCTTCTAACCATTGCTGGAGATGCCAATGCTAATGCTAATTAGTGGTCTTCCATCCAGAACATTATTACCTAGATAATCCATACCCATCTCCATCTTTCATCTGATCTGTTTTTTATTGGCCTTATGAAAGATGTCCCTCACCTCAATAGAGCACTAAGGGATTTCATAAATCACTCCTGTGTGGTGGATAAACACCTGATACTGCAAAGTGGCACAGTACTAACATGCCTACCACCTCTGAATTTATAGCTGAACTCTCTCTTTTGCTACATTCGACCGCATGTCCACATTGCCAGCCAGGCCTTACAGATTCATACTGCCAAATGGGTGGCTTTCTCTACTTGCACTCCTTACTCAGGACCAGCTCCACAGGATCCCCCCCACCCCTACAGGCTGTATAAGACAGGGAGCTGGATGATCTGTACCACCTGGGCAACCATTCATGCTATTGCTGCATCTAGAATCCTTCTCCATAAGTCTGCCTTATACTCCCTATTCTGTTTTACTTGCCACTGTACTACAATGTTTTGATTACCCTGTATAGAATTCTAACTATTTTTAAACAGTCTTTGGTGTTGTGTTTGTATATATATATATATATATATCTCTACTGTAAAGGCCCTCCTAGACAATCATTGTAACTGCACTAACTCACTTCAATTATGTTAGGTTATTTTGATTTTTAAATTCATAGGTAAACATATCAATCATTATGCAGTTTGCCTTTACACTCTGCTGCTTAGATACTTTCTTTAAATTGCTACAGTGTTAATAGGTGTGCACCTTCAAAGGACTGTATGTTGTGTACCTCAATTTGTTTGTTCTGCCTGTATCAGGCCAAGTTAGCATGCGCCATTGTGTTTTTTTGCTTCTGGGGATATTTGTGTAATCCGTAGTCTCCCTTTTATTGTTCTATTTTGCACCATGTAATCACTTGAGTTGTATAATCTCATTGCTGTTTGTTTTTTATTGACCTCTTTCTGGGTCTTGTAACCCTGACCCTTGCTTCTGCTGGCTTGTTGTCTATTACTCCTTGTTTATTGTTATTTTCTCCACATGTACCCTTGTTCCTTCCCAGTCATCACATTTTAAATAATTAAAAAATAAAATAAAATGTCCATCTGTGCAACCAGCCTGTACATGTATATATGTTATGACTGTGTGTTGTATTAATGTAACCATTTTTGAATAAACACTTTAACCACATAAAGGATGCTTATAGGCAGGGCCCCTAGAATTTCTGGTTGCAGAATTTTGAACAGAATCTTGCAATTCATTGCAGAACTTTCATGTGCCGTAGAATTCACTCTTCTTGTTGATTTTTATTAATATTTCTGTTTTCCATAGAATCTGGTTCCTTCCCTCTTTTTATATCCTAAAACCCCTATATACTCAGAATGTGATGTTATCATTGCTATAACATCATACATTAGCTAATGAAATGGCTGCAATCTGCAACAGAAATGAACAGTCACTTATCTACCACAGCTCCCACTACCAGAGACGGTGGCACTGCACATCAGGCCTGATGATATTTGCTCAACCTGCACTACAACCTAATCACAATTTTCAGTCTTACATTATTGCACTAGGGCCAACTTAAACAAAACCTTGTCAATAGCATTAGACCTGTTATGTCCATACCTCACTTTGTACAAACCTATTTGTGCCTTTAAGGTATAGAGATGCCATCTGAAATTAATAACTGGTAAAATGAATTTAACTGTCATTTTAAGAAAAATAAAGTAATTATGCCCAGAAAAGTTTAATATAATAATGTGTAGACCTGTTGAAAGAACAGACCTGTTAAATAAATAATTGCACTGTACGCATTTTGCCAGGGTTATTGATTACATATTGTCATTAGTTGATAGAATCACCTAAAGTTATGTAGAAATGTTGTGTGCAGGGACAGATGTTGGGCAGAGGGTAGCATGATGTGTTTCCATGCTGGCAGCTCAGGTTTGGGGTTAGCTCTGGGGCTGGCTGGGCAGCACAAGGATTGGTGGAACACATCATTGCTCAGAGCCTGGGAAGGTATGGTGCAGTGTTCTGTCACATAGTGGACACATTGTGTTGGTCTGGAGAGCTCTATCTCACAATCGGTTCACATGCATGTCATGGCCTGATGGTGTTATGCAGTGTGTCAGGAAAGCAGGTTGACGCCAAAATGAGTTTTCAATAACTCCTCTGTTCCATTTCTAATGGGACCTGTATGAATGAGGATGCAAGTTCATGGAAATTAAAAAAATATATATATATATATATATAATATACACACACACACACACACACACACACACACACACACACACACACACACATATACACACATACACATACAGTATCTCTGTCTCTCTCACCACACACACACACACACACACACACACATTAGTATGTATGTTACAGATTGCATATAAATATATAAGTGATTCACAGTGGGAACCTCATGAGTGGTGTAGAAAGCACATACAAATATATAAGTGATAGACAGTGGAAACCTCATTAGTGGATAGATAGCATGCATATAGAAATACCTTATTTATCACATAAGATCCCTCTGCATATGTCATTTATGCAACAGGCTAGGACCTTAAGGAGACATTTGTTTTGCTTTTTAAGCATAAAATTATTTTTATAAGTCTGTTACTTTTGAACTAGTGTTACTGTGCTTTCCACCATTCTGATTGCTATAAACACTGCCATGAAAGTGAAGTCAGGATGACAAGCTGTCACTGTGATGTGGTAGTTTGTTAGTGCTGCAGAACTTCCAGAAATTATAGAAACCACCGCCACAGAAGTTCTGTGGCAAATGGTAGTCTTGGGGCAGAACTTGGTCCTGCTATGGTGCAGAAAAGTAGGGTCCCTGCTTATAAGTCCTTATAAGACTCCTGGATTGTGTTCTTTTTTCTTGCAGAAAGAAATCTGGCATTCCTTGGATCTACTAGTTCCTAGGGTTTGGGGAGAATGGCAATTTCATGGGACTCATGGAGTTACTGCAAAGCTGACCTCACTACTTGCAGATCACTTATCCCAAGTGAAAAATCAACAAATGTCCTTTATCTCAGCAACAAAATCCAGAATGAATTAATTCATCTACTTTCTGATGAAGTAGTAAAGCAAGTCATTGATGAATATACTGTAGAATAGGAAATAAATGTTTCACTTATATTTAGCTCTAGCCACAAAGTGGCTGTATGTGTGTAAATTTATTTTCATGGTAAACTAAAAGTCCTCCTTTCACTTTAATGGGAAAAGAGCTAATTAGCGTAATTTTATATTCACACTTCAGCTGATATAGTGAAAATTAATTTATAGTGTGTATTTCCTATTCTAGAGTAAGTCTGCCAGATATTATATAGAGGATAATGTATGGTCTTTGGTTAATACCCACACTGTAAACACTTGAGGTTGCCATGACAACACTGTAAACCTTGTGAGTGCAGCTCGAGAGGTTTTCAAATGTCATGGCAACCTTGAGAAGTGTTTTCAGCGTGGTTGTTAACCCAAGACTATACACTGTATTTTTAGTAGTGTGTGGGCTACCAAGATTGTGTAATCATGGTTTGAATTACTTTACAGAATTATTTTAATGAACATTGATTGTTGTTAGCATTCTGTTTTGTTAGAACATTGATTGTTGTGAGCATTCCATTTTGTTATACCATTGATATAACATACTCAAGAAGAGTTAACAGCAGAGTGACATAACAATGGTATAACAAGGTTGTACTCTGCTTGATTTCAGTTAATAATAAGGGCTCCCTTTGCATTATAGTGTCATTCTTGACTGTACTTTTGACAGTTTACACAGTAAACAGTCAACATTCATTTTGAAGTATATAAACAGAGATCAAAGTGGAGTATCTATTAAAGAACATTTTATTAGTTATTCGCATGTATGCAGTACAATAGGTGAAGCACTTTCTGAGCAACTATTGATTACCTTGCAATTTCAGGGACTAAATTGGAAGATGTGTAGAGGCCAAGGATATGATAATAAGTCTAACATTTCACTACATTATCAAAAGTGCAGGCACTTATAACATATCTAAACCCAAAGACCTAGTACTATATATACCATGTAGCAACCATAATCTGAACTTGATTGTTACAGACACTGCAAGTGCAAGCAGGAAGTAAGAATTTCTTTGGACTTGAACCTAAGAATTTCTTTGGACTTGTCCATAGGCTCTGTACTATGTTTGCTGCCAGCACCAAATGATGGAACTTGGTCTGCCAGCATGTGAAGGGACTCACTTTAAAGCCTTTGAGTGACACAGAATGGGAGGCTCAGATAAATGCTGTCAATGCTATATATTGTAGTCTTAGTCATACACAGTCTGCACTTACTGAATTGTGTGAGTGGCCAGATTTAGAATCTGTCACAAGCAATGAGTACAAGTCATTGCTGGATAACATAAACTCAGTTTAATTTCTGTCTTGTAGTTTGGCATGATATTTGCACAGAAATAAGCAGAGTAAGCAAGTCACTGCAAGGCCCCAAGATGGATTTATTAAATATAAGTACTTCTGTAAGTGCTGAATGCTCACATTAATGATTTGTGTGTCAATGGATTTGAAAAGAAGATGCAGGATGTAAAGGACTTGGTTCAGTTACTGGACACTGAAATATGATTTTCAGAAGTGGAGTGCATCAGAAAAAGAAAATGCCAGGAGAGGTTGCAAGAGATGAGCCTCAAACTGATCCAGTAGAACAAATCACATTTTTGCACGTTTTTATTTAAAGTTTTCAGAGAAGTAAAACATAATCAAGACAAGGTTACACTCCAGGGATAGTGCACAGGTTACAAAAGCAGTTACACAAAGAGCTTAAAGGGACACTGTCAACCTTTTTCGCATCATATTATTTCTTGTTAAAACCCACATTTTATGATTGCTTACCATCTCTAAAATTCATTGATGTTGCTGATTGCTTTATTTGCCCTCTTTCTTAGTAGATTGGAAATGCGTGCTGATGATGTGATTGTAAACAACCTGGTTTGTTTCAAATCCTTGAGCTTCTCTTGCTGTACACTACCTGAAAAGTAGGAACACTCCCCAAAACATGATGCAATTGTCTTCTCCTCCTTATGCATAATTAATGGCTAGACTGTGTTGGGGTGTTACCAAGTTCAGGAAAGGGGGAAACATTGTTTAACCAGGAGTAGCACACTAAGCCAAAGCTTGTTTCCAGATGCAACCTGGGAGCACAACAGTTAAGTGACTTGCTCAGGATCACACAGTATGCATCTAGATGACCATGGGATTCAAACCCAGGTATCCAGATCTGCAGCTCAGAGCCTTAACCCACTGTGCTATACTGCCTCCTGCAAAGTCCAGGAAAGATGCAGGGGAGTTGATCAAGGAATGTAAAATTTGTTTTGATGAGGTAACACCAATATAATTGGCAGTCTATTATTCACTATTTAAAAGAAAAAAGAATCAGAATCAAGGTACCAGCTGCACCAGCAGTCTCTACAAAATATGAACAATCGTATGTTTTTAAACTAGGAACAGTTTGAGCCCTTAGAGGGTTGACAGTGTCACTTTAATGTGCAAAGCAGCATAGCACTATGAATTACAACTCAGCATTATCTAGGAAGCTGTAGCAGAGAAAGCATTATACAGTGTGAACAGAGTATGTAATGGTAAAAGTTCACGGGAGAGGAACAACTCACCTAAAGTAGTTTTCTGGTTGTGGACTAAGCAATACACAAACAATGTCCAGACATTAAAAGATTGTTGCTACTAATACTACACAGGCCAAGAGCTAAGGTCCCTGTTAGAGGAGTTGGAAGGAGGTGGGTTATGATGAGCATTCAGTGAAGACAAAAGGAGTGCTGAAAAGCTTGGCAGGAGGGCAAGGATTTCTAGCTAAGTGAGAAACTCTGTCTAGGGTGGCCAGGGTCCTAACTGAAGTGAGTCATCGAGTGACAGTGAGAATACAGTATCTGCAGTCCTCCATCTCTGCAGGATTAGTCTGTTAGCATTGAAGCTTGTCATAAATAACCAGTGCAGCAACATCCCGGAACAATTGTAGTTCTGGGGCAGCCCCAGTATATATAGCTTTGGGAGGGTGGGAATTTACCCTCCAAGATATCGCAACAACACTGGCGAATAGGGCAGCCCCAGATAATGTGAAGGAGGTCACCTGCTTGGGACATACAATGCCAACAGTTTTATGGCTCAAAACGCCCAGCAATTTAAGTTTAGCAGGGTTGTGGTACCACATGTGCAAGGTTTTATTCTGAATTTAGAGACTTCTGAAATCTAAGCAGGCCTTATGAATAAAGATCTGCAGCTGGGACAGGCAGTATCAGATATATCAGCTCCCAAGACATGGGACCATTTGCCAAATGGTTTCCTGGAGGGGTCTGGAGTAATTCTGGAGAACGGCATGGTAAATTTGGCCATCCCTACACCTAGAAGCCTTGGTGGGGGTTGTGATATTGGGAATATATGATGAAACATCCCGAGACATCCACAAATGGCACTGCAAAGCTATAAATACCTCCAAAATTACCATTGGGATGAAAAAAATGCTGTATGAGGTTTTCATGAGTCCAGATATGTGGTATTAGGCTGCCATAAATCTGAGATGAAATGAAGATCTTTTAAATCCCTAAGAACCCAGGTAAATCACTTTACCTCCTATTGCAAGTAAAGGACTGTTCCACAACAGGATCAAGGTTTGGGAGATGAACAAGGCCTGAACCCAGGTCTCTAGCTTTTTCTAAGATCTCAAGGAGGGAGCAGAGTGGGCCTCTTTCCAGAGAGTAGGTAAGAAGGAGAAGAGGTGCCCTGCCGACCTCTCCGATCAGCCCGTGAGGGGTTGTTAGAGATTCAGAGGGTACGACATAAAACATCAGGGCCTGAACTTTATGTACGTGGCTCCAAACTTGTGGAATTCTCACCTCATCAGATTTGGGAGTGCTTGACCGGGATAGCTTCAAGAGGCCTCTTAAGACCCATTTATGGCAGCTTGCCTATGGAGTTTAAATTGATATAACCTGATTTGTATTCATTGCTTGTTGCTGATGAATTTTTATGTCTTTATTTATAGGTTTTATCTGTTTTAAGCTGTACAGTGTCTTGACTAGAAAAGGCGCTTTATAAATAAAGTTATTATTTTTCTTATTATTATCTGCCACATGCCTGCTCCCCACACCTTAAGGGGAACCTTGTGCCCTGAAATGCCAGCTCCACCACATCAAATCGCATATAGTTTGAATATCCTTCAGACAACAGCTGCCCACCTGCTCCCCACAGCCTAAGGGGAGCCTTGTGCTCTGAAGGGCCAGCTCCACCACATTGAAACGCTCATGTTTCATATCTCCACCAGGCACCAGCCACCCACCTACTTCCCACAGCCTAAGGGAACCTTGTGCCCTGAACTGCCAGCTCCACCACATCAAACATTTGACATGGGTCGAATCTTCTCCAGGCATCAGCCACCAGCCTGCTCCCCACAGCCTAAGCTAATTTTGTGCCCAAAGGGCAGGTCCTCCTCATCGAACTGCTCATGGTTCAAATCTTCTCCAGGCATCAGTCACCCACCTGCTCCCCACAGCCTAAGATGAACCCTGAGCCCTGAAGGGCCAGCTCCTCCACGTTGAAGCGCTCATGATTTGAATCTCCTCCTGGCATTAACCTACCATCTGATCACCACAGTCTAAGGGGAATCTTGTGCCCTGAAGTGCCAGCTCCTCTATATCAAATTGCTCAAGGTTGAATCTACTCAAGGCATCAGCTGCCCACCTGGTCTCACAGCATAAGTGAAAAAGTTGTGCCCTGAATGGCCAGCTCTCCACATCGAACCGCTCATGGCTCAGATGTCCTCCAAACATCAGCAGCCAGCCTGCTCCCCAAAGCCCAAGGGAAACCTTGTGCCCTGAAGGCCAGCACCTCCACATCAAACTGCTCATGCTTCTAATCTCCTCCAGGCATTAGCCACCTGCCTGCTCCCACAGCCTATGGGGAACTTTATGCCCTGAAGGGCCAGCTCCTCCACATCAAACCGCTCATGGCTTGAACCTCCTCCAGGCATCACCCACCAGCCTGCTCCCACAGCCTAAGTAGAATTTTGTGCCCTAAAGGGCAGGTCCTCCTCATCGAACTGCTCACGGTTCAAATTTCTCCAGGCATCAGTCACCCACCTGCTAACCTCAGCCTAAAGGGGAACCTTGTGCCCTGAATGTCCAGCTCCTCCACATTGAACTGCTCATGGTTTGAATCTCATCTAGGCATCAATCACTCAACTGCAAACCACAGTCTAAGAGGAGCCTTGTAGCCTGAAGGGCCAGCTCCTCCATATTTAACCTCTCATAGTTCGAATCTCCTCTGGGTGTCAGCCACCCGTCTGCTCACCACAGCCAAGGGGAGCGTTGTGCCCTGAAGGGCCAACTCCTAAATATTGAACCTTTCATAGTTTGAATCTCCCCAGGCATCAGCCACCTGTCTGCTCACCACAGCGAAAGAGGAACCTTGTTCACAGAAGTGCCAGATCCACACATCGATCCATTCACGGCTTGAATCTCCTCCAGTCATCAGCCCCACATGCTCCCCACAGTCTAAGGATAACATTGTGCCTTGAAAGCCAACTTCTCTGCATCGAACTGCTCACAGGTAAATTTTCATCTAGGCATTAGTCGCCTACCTACTCCCACAGCCTATGCAGAACCTCATGCCCTGAATGGCCACTTAGCCACATCAAAATACTCCGTGTTCGAATCTCTTCCAGGCATAAGCTGCCTGGTTGCTCCCCGCAGCCTAAGGAGATCCTTGTGTACTGAATGGCCAGCTACTCCATGTTGAATCACTCATGGTTTGAGTTTCCTCCAGGCATCAGCTGCCATCTGCTTCTCACAGCCTAAGGGAACCTTGTACCCTGAAGGGCCAGCTCCTCCACATTGAGCCACTCATGGTTCAAGTCTACTCCAGGATCAGCACCTAGAGTACTGCAGCTCCTTGTACCTAAGGCTACCAGGGTTGAAATTCACCACTTGCAGCTAGTGCAGAATGCTGAGGTGTGGCTGTTGAATAGTACTCCTCATTCGAGTCAGATCACACTGGTGATGCGCGAGCTGCCTATTCAGTGGTGGATCTCCTTCAAGGTGGGGCTTCTGTCCTTAAAGCTCTGACAGATTGGGTCTGAGCTATATGTAAGAGCTCCTGAATCCTTACTGCCCCAGCTGCCTCTCCCATCAGCCCGTGATGGGTTACTAGAAGATTCAGAGGGTATGACATAAACATTAGGGCCCGAACTTTATGTACGGGCTCCGAACTCAGTGAATTCTCTGCCTCATCAGATTCGGGAGTGCTTGACCATGGAGAGCTTCAAGAGGGCTCTTAAGACTCATTTATGACAGCTTGCTTATGGCACTTAAATTGATATAACCTGATTTGTATTCATTGCTTGTTGCTGAGGAATTTGTAAGTCTTTTTATTTGGTTTTATCTGTTTAAAGCTGTACAGCACCTTGACTACACTTTATAAATATAGATATTTTTTCTTAGTATTATCTGCAGCCTGACTGCTTCCCACAGCTTAAGGGGAACCTTGTGCTCTGAAGGGCCAGCTCCACCACATCGAATCGCACATGGTTTGAATATCCTCCAGGCAACAGCTGCCCACCTGCTGCCCACAGCCTAAGGGAACTTTGTGCGCTGAAGGGCCAGCTCCACCACATCAAAACACTCATGTTTCAAATCTCCACCAGGCATCAGCCGCCCACCTGCTACCCATGGCCTATGGAGAACCATGTGCCCTGAAGGGCCAGCTCCTCCACATCGAACTGCTCATGTTACGAATCTCCTCCAGGCATCAGCCTCCCTCTTGCTCCCCACAGCCTAGGGGAAGCTTGTGCCCTTAATGGCCAGCTCCTCCACATCGAATCAATCAAGGTTCTAATCTCCTCAAGCATCAGCTGCCCACCTGCTCTCCAGAGCCTAAGGAAACCTTGTGCCCTGAAGGGCCAGCATCTCCACATTGAACTGCTTACATTTCTGATCTCCTCCAGGCATCAGCCACCTGCCTGTTCTCCACAATCTAAGCTAACTTTATGCCCTGAAGGGCCAGCTCCTCCACATCAAACCGGCACAGCTTGAACCTCCTCCAAGCATCATCCACCAGCCTGCCCCCACAGCCTAGCAGAATCTTGTGCTTCAAAGATACAGTTGTCCCACATCAAACTGCTCACGGTTCAAATCTTCTCCAAGCATCACTCACCCACATGCTAACCACAGCCAAAGGAAACCTTGTGCCCTGAATGTTAAGCTCCTCCATGTCAAACTATTCATATTTGAATCATCCAGGCATCAATCAACTGACTGCTCACCACAGCCTAATTGTTTAATTGTTTGTTTAATTAGTATTTTGGAAAGATCTTTGAGCATGAGCTCTTTACAAAGGTTCCACGTCAGGGTGGACAATAAGACAATACATATTCAGTGGTTACAGAGACCTGATCATTGGGCATTAAAGAGTGATTACATGACAATTAGACAAATAGGAGAAAAAACTGAGCAGGTGTAATGGAATACTAAGCTATTTCTAATCAGTTGCCTAGGTAGCACACCTTGGAAACCTCCAAATCCATTGATAGACTATGGCAGAGTAACTGCATAGCATTTAACGCTATCCCAGACGGCGAGAGGCTGGATGACAGTGAAACAAGGGGGATTGGGTTTGAAACCAACCGCAGAGAGCGAGAGGTGGGGGATAGAGAACGGAGGGAGGCTGTGATGGGGAGCAGCTCCAGAGGGCTTTGTCGAGTATGGTGTGTGTGGGTGGAGGGTTTGGGAGGAGCAGTATCAAGTGTGTTTAAAGAAGTCTGATAGCCTACTTAAACCCTTGGCTAGGCTGGAATGGAGGCAGCCTAAGAGGAGCCTTTGTGGCCTGAAGGGCCAGGTTCTCCATATTGAACCTCTCGTAGTGTGAATCACCTCCAGGCGTCAGCTGACCATCTGCTCACCACAGCGAAAGTTAAACCTTGTGCACAGAAGTGTCAGTTCCTACACATCGATCCATTCACAGCTTGAATCTCCTCCAGTCATCAGCCACAGCCTGCTTTCCACAGCCTAAGAGGAAACTTGCACCCTGAAGGGCCAGCTCCTCCATATCAAACCGCTGACGGCTCGAACCTCCTCCAGGCATCAGCCACCAGCCTGCTCCTCACAGCCTAAGCAGAATCTTGTGCCACAAAGGAACAGCTCTTCCACATCGAACTGCTCATGGTTCAGATCTTCTCCAGGCACCAGTCACCCACCTGCTAACTATGGACTAAGGGGAACCTTGTGCCCTGAAGTACCAGCTACTCCACATTGAACCGCTCAAGGCTCGAATCTTCTATAGGCATCAGCTGCCCGCTTGCTCCCATACCTAAGGGGAACCTTGTTGCTTGAAGTGCTATCTCCTCCACATTGAACCGCTCATGTCTCAAAATTTCTCAAGCATCAGCCACCTGTCTTCTGTCGACAGCCTAAAGGGAACCTTGTGCTCAAGGGTAACTTCCTCACATCAAAGGGTTCATGGCTTGAAACTCCTCCAGGCATCAGCCAAAGGGAATCTTGTGCCCTGAAGGGCCAGCTCCACCACATCAAAACACTCATGTTTCAAATCTCCACCAGGCATAAGCCGCCACCTGCTCCCCACAGACTAAGATGAACCTTGTGCCCTGAAGGGCCAGCTTCTCCACATCAAACCACTTATGGCTCAAATCTCCTCCAAACATCTGCAGCCAGTCTGCTCTCAAAGACTAAGGAAAACCTTCTGCCCTGAAAGGCCAGCACCTCCACATTGAACAGCTCACACTCTAATCTCCTCAGGTATCAGCCATCTGCCTGTTCCCACAGCTTAGGGGAACTTTATGCCCTGAAGGGCCAGTTCATCCACATTGAACCGCCATGGCTCAGGACTTGCTCCAGTCATCAGCCACCAGCCTACTCCTCACAGCCTAAGTAGAATCTTGTGCCCTGAAGGGACAGCTCCTCCACATCAATTGCTCATGGTTCAAATCTTCTCCAGGCATCAGTCACCAGCCTGCTAATCACAGCCAAAGGGAACCTTGTACCCTGAATGTCCAGCTCATCCACATCACACTGCTCATGGTTTGAATCTCATCCAGGCATCAATCGCCTGACTGCTCACCATAGCCTAAGAGAGTCGTTTGGCCTGAAGGGCCAGCTCCGTCACATCAAACTGCTCATGGTTCGAATCTCCTCCAGGCATTAGCTGCCCATCTGCTCACCACAGCAAAAGGGGAACCTTGTGCCCTGAAGTGCCAGCTCCTCCATATCGAATCACTCAAGGTTCAAATTTCCTCAAGGCATCAGCTGCCTACTTGCTTCCACAGCATAAGTGGAAAGTTAACCTTGAAGGGCCAGCTTCTCTACATTTAACTGCTCATGGCTCAAATTTCTCCAAACATCAGCAGCCAGCCTAATCCCCAAAGCAAAAGGGAAACCATGTTTCTGAAGGGCCAGCTCCTCCACATCAAGCCACTCCACGGCTCAAACCTCCTTTAGGCATCAGCCACCAGCCTGCTCCCCACAGCCTAAGTGGAATCTTGTGCCCCAAAGGGCAGCTCCTCCTCATTGAACTGCTCACGTTCAAATCTTCTCCAGGAATCAGTGACCCACTTTCTAACCACAACCTATGGGACCCTTTACCCTGAATGTCCAGCTCCTCCACATCGAACTGCTCACGGTTTGAATCTCATCCAGGCATCAATTGCCCGGCTGCTCACCACAGCCTAAGAGAAGTCTTGTAGCCTGAAGGGCCAGCTCCTCCATATTGAACCTCTCATAGTTCAAATCTCCTCTGGGTGTCAGCCACCTGTCTGCTCACCACAGCCAAAGGGAACCTTGTGCCTTGAAGGGCCAGCTCCTCCAAATTGAACTTCTCTATAGTTTGATTCTCCATGCAGGCTTCAGCCACCCATCTGCTCACCACAGCGAAAGTGGAACCTTGTGCATAGAAGTACCAGCTCCTTCTCATCAATCCGCTCATGGCTTGAATCTCCTCCAATCATCAGCCACCCGCCTGCTCCCCACAGCCTAAGGGGAACCTTGTGCCCTGAATGGCTAGCTCCTCCACATTGAACTTCCCATGGTTCAAAATCTTCAGGCATCAGCAACCCACCTGCTCCCCACAACCTAAGGCAACCTTGTGCTCCAAAGGGCAAGCTCCTCCATATCAAATTGCACACCATTCAAATCTTCTCCTGGAATCAGTTGCAGCCTGCTACAAACAGCCTAAAGGGAACAGTGTGCCCTGAATGGCCAGCTCCTCCACATCGAACCACTCACAGTTCAAATCTCTTTCAGGCATCAGCTACACGCTTGCTCCCAAAAGCATGAAGGGGAGCCCACAGGAAAAGGTGAACCTTGTGCACTGAAGGGACAGTTCCTCCACAAAGAACCACTGATGGTTCGAATCTCCTCCAGGCATCAGACACCCACCTGCTCACCACATCCTAAGGGAAGCTTGTGCCCTGAAGGTCCAGCTCATCCACATTAAACCACTAATGGTTTGAAACTCCTCCAGGCATCAACCGCCTGTCTGCTTACCACAGCATAAGGGGAAACTTGTGCTTGAAGTGCCAGGTCCTCCACATCGAACCTGTCATGGTTCACATCTCCACCACGCATCAGCCACCCTCCTGCTTCCCCGCAGCCTTATGGTAACATTGTGCCCTGAAGGCCAAGCTCCTCCACATCGAAACGCTCATGGTTTGAATCTCCTCCTGGCATCAGCAGCTCATCTGCTCCCCACAGCCTAAGGGTAACCTTGTGCCCTGAAAGACCAGCTCCACCACACTGAACCACTCACGGTTCTACAGTAGTCTCCTCTTGGCATCAGCTGCCTGCCTGCTTTCTGCAGCCTAAGGGGAAACATTGTGCCTGAGGGTCAGCTCCTCCACATTGAACCGCTCATTGCTCAAATCTCCTTCAGGCCTCAGATGCCCACCTGCTCACCACAGCCTAAGAGAATCTTGTGCCCTGAAGGGCCAGATCCTCCTCATTGAACCATGAATGGTTTGAATCTTCTCCAGGTGTCAACTGCCCGTCCTGCTCACTGCAGCATAAGGGAAACCTTGTGCTGAAAGTCCAGCTCCTCCACATCAAGCTGCTCATGGTTTGAGCCTACTCCAGGGATCAGCTCCTAGACTACTGCAGCTACATGTACCTAGGGCTACCGGGGTTGATATTCACCACTTGCACCTAGTGCAGAATGCTGGGTGTGGCTGTTGAATGGTACACCTCATTCGAGTAACATCACACTGGTGCTGCACGAGCTGCACTGGCTGTCTATTCAGTGGCGAATCATCTTCAAAGTCGGCCTTCTGACCTTTAAAACCCTGCACAGACTGGGTCCGCTATCTGCAAGAGCTCCTGAATCCTTACTGCCCTGGCCGACATCTCTGATCAGCCCATGAGGTGTTGCCAGAGATTCAGAGGGCATGGCATAAAACATCAGCCCAAACTTTTATGTATGGGGCTCGAACAAGTGGAATTCTCTACCTCATCAAATTCAGGAGTGCTTGACCATGGAGAGCTGTACAGCTCCTTGACTATAGAAAGGCACTTTATGAATAAAATTATTATTTTCTTATTATTGTCTGCCACCTGCCTGCTACCCACAGCTTAAGGCGTAACCATGAAAGGCCAGCTCCACCACATCGAATTGCACATGGTTTGAATATCCTCCAGGCAGCAGTTGCCCACCTGCTCCCTACAGCTTAAGAGGAACCTTGTGCCCTGAAGGGCCAGTCCTCTACATCGAACCACTCATGGCTTGAATCTCCTCCAGGCATTAGCCACCCATCTCCTCACCACAGCCTAAGGGGAACCTTGTGCCCTGAAGAGCCAGATCCTCCACATCGAACTGCTCACTTTTCATCTCCTCTAGGTATCAGCCTCCCGCCTGCTTCCCACAGCCTAAGGGGAACCTTGTACCTGAAGGGTCAGCTCCTCAATATCGAATCACTCAAGGTTCAAATCTCTCAAGGCATCAGCTGCCCACCTGCTCTCCTCAGCCTAAGTGGAAAGTTGCACCTGAAGGGCAAGCTCTCCACATTAAACTGCTCATGGCTCAAATCTCCTCCAAACATCAGCAGGAAGCCTGATCCCCAAAGCCTAAGGAAACCACGTGCCCTGAAGGGCCAGCACCTCTACATTGAACCACGCATGCTTCTAATCTCCTCCACGCTGCCGCCTGCCTGCTCCCTACAGCCTAAGAGGAACTTTATGCCCTGAAGGGCCAGCTCCTCCACATTGAACTACTCATGGTTCAAATCTTCCAGGTATCAGTCACCAGCCTGCTAACCACAGCCTAATGGGAACCTTATTGCCTGAAGTACTATCTCCTCCACATTGAATCGCTCATGTCTCAAATTTTTCCAGGCATTAGCAACCTGCCTCTGCCCACAGCCTAAAGGGAACCTTGTGCCTGCAAGGGTCCTTTCCTCCACATCAAACCGCTCATGGTTCGAACTCCTCCAGGCATCAGCCGCCCACCTGCTCCCCAAATCCTAAAGGGTCAGGCCCATCTCCACCACATTGAACTGCTTATGGTTCAGATATTCTCCAGGCATCAGCCACCTGCCTCATCCCCACAGGCAAAGATGAACCTCATGCACTGGAAGGGACAGTTTCTCCACTTAGAACCACTGATGGTTTCAGATCTCCTCCAGGCATCAGATGCCCACAGCCTAAGGAACTCTTGTGCCCTGAAGGGCCAGCTCCTCCACATTGAACCGCTAATGGTTCAAAACTCCTCCAAACATCAACCGCCTGTCTGCTCACCGCAGCATAAGGGGAACCTTGTGCTGAAGGGCCAGCCCCCACATCGAAAGGCTCACAGTTTGCATCTCCACCAGGCATCAAACTCCTGCCTGCTCCCCACAGCCTAAGGGGAACATTGTGTCCTAAAGGCCAGGCTCCTCCACATTGAAATGCTCATGGTTCTAATCTCCTCCTGGCATCAGCAGCTCACCTGCTCCCCACAACCTAAGAGGAACCTTGTGCCTGAAGGGCCAGCTCCTCCACATTGAACCGCAAATGGTTTGAATCTCCTCCAGGTGTCAAAAGCCCATCTGCTCACTGCAGCATAAGGGGAATCTTTGTTTGAAAGGCCAGCCCTCCACATTGAGCCGCCTCACGGTTCGAGTCTACCCAGTGATCAGTGCTCAGACTACCGTACCCCTGTACTTAGGGCTACTGGGGTTGATATCCACCACTTGCAGCTAGTGCAGAATGCTGAGGAGTGGCTGTTGAATGGTACACCTCATTTGAGTCACATCACACTGGTGCTGTGCGAGCTGACTAGCTGCCTATTCAGTGGTGTATCACCTTCAAGGTCGGGCTTGACCTTTAAAGCCATGCATGGATTGGGTCCAAACTACCTGAAAGAACTCCTGAATCCTTACTTTCCTGGCTGACCTCTCTGATCAGTCCCAAAGGGTTGCTAGAGATACAGAGGTACAGCATAAAACATCAGGGCCCAAACTTTATGTACGTGGCTCTGAACCTGTGGAATTTCTACCTCATCAGATTTTGGAGTGCTTGACTATGGAGAGCTTCAAGAGGGCTCTTAAAACCCATTTATGGCAGCTTGCTTATGGGATTTAAATTGTTATAACCTGATTTGTGTCCATTGCTTGTTGCTGATGAATTTTAATGTCTTTTATTTATTTGGTTTTACCTGTTTTAAGCTGTACAGCACCTTGACTAGAGAAAGGCACTTTATAAATAAAGTTATTTTCTTATTATTCACTGACCTATGCTGCCAGTATAGTGTTATGCTTGTGCAGCTGCGTTAGTTTGGTTTTGGCTGTTCGCACTCTTTATTCCAGAGGGAATTATCACCTGTAGTGGTACGAAGGCAAGGAACCTGTTTTATTGCACTTACAGTACAACTCTAAGGTCAGCTAACTAAGCTCCCGCTGAGGCTGTTAATATAGTTTTGTTTTAAAATTGCCTCACTACCAAAAATGCTCAGAGTGTTTGTCACATTGATTTGGCTATTCCTGTTTGGCTGGCTTGCCCCAGTTCAGTGCTGTTTAATTGCTATACCATATGTTATGCAGGTTCTCCTGTCACTACTACTGCTTATTCACCTACGTGCAGGTCCACTCTGCTTATACAACCATTGGTCCTGCTTACGAAGCCATTGTTTCATGCCTACTACTATACCCTCGGCTTCAGCCTGGGATTCTGCTGCACTCAATCTGCATTTGACTTGCAAGGTCTGAGCACTCAATGCTCATTATGATCTCAGCACACCGTGCTCATTCAGCTCCCAGCTTTTCAGCTTTCATTTACTTTCTGGGGCATGCCAGTCATTCTATTCTGGCACAGGGTCCCTGCAGCCGACGGTCTCACTCTGCTTTAGTCAGCATCTTGAGCTTGTTCAAGTTGGGCGGGATCCTTCTCATCTAGCCCATAGCTGGGAATGTCCTTGCCGGCCTTGGCTTTAGTTGACTGCTATGTGACAGCAGCTTCTGGTGAAGAATTTAAGACTAGAGGCGAAGGGTGGTTATGACGATCTCCTTTGGCTCTAGTGTTTCCACTATATAGTGTTTCCCTAGCAAGGCACCTTCACCCCATCCTCCCTATGACTTCCTCTGGTTCCACCTAGTTTGATTTAGGACGGGTAGGCCAGGTGAGTGCCTCAGCAGTTGTTGTTCTCTCCTGCACCTTGGATGTATGTATTGTTGCAGAGTTTTCTCACAACCTTCCATGGCATTCCTGCTAGAGGGCTTGAGTGAGAGCTCCTCTCCAAATTGGAATATTTTCCACCTCCTTTAATAGGGTTTTCCAAATTGCTGCTGCAGAGCCGCTACTAAATAAACTATCCTAAGCCTGGAGGGAAGGTGACCTAGGCCTTGGATCACCAGAGATTTCCTCCTCATAGGGTTTTTTTTCTCCTCCATTGTCTCAGGTCTTAACACTTAGTTATTTCCCCTAGTTTCTTAGTTAGGTTCCGTTGTTGGATATAGGTGGAGGATGTCCTTCCGCTCCTCTCTTCCTTAGGGATCCCTACTCTCAAAGCAAACCATCAGCATCATGCAATGCAGAATTGGGCAGCCAGTATGACAACTGTGCATCTCATTGCATTATCAAACTACCTATACTTCTCTACTGCTTTGTTACAGTTGCTACTCCTATGTTACAGTTACTGCTTGCTCATATGTTTCATGCTGCCTCCATTTTGGGATGATACTACATTTTTGGGGAGATTCCTAGGTACCTTTAGCCATTGGAACCATCCCATTGCACCTCTAGGGCTGGAACCTCTCCGAGGGTTCCTTGCCTTCGTACTCTACAGGGTGGTAATTCCTCTGGAATAGACAGTGTGAATGGCCAAAACCAAACTAACACAGTTGGACAAGATAACACTATACTGGCTGTATAGGCCAGTGAAATAAAAGGCTTGCTCTGTAGTTTGGTGGCCAAGAAGCCAGCCACTCCACTTCCTGAGCTATATCAGTAGTTCCTCTAAGCCTCACTGTGAAGCATTTTTCTTTGCCTCACCATCCTCCCCTCCTCCTCCAGTGGCAGCACTCTCTCCTAGGGGATTCCTAAGTACCTTTAGCCATGGGAACCATCCTGCTGCACCTCTAGGGGTGGAACCTTCTCCCGAGGGTTCCTTGCCTTCGTACCACTACAGGGTGGTAATTCCTCTGGAATAGAGTGTGTGAATGGCCAAAACCAAATTAACATAGTTGCACAAGCATAACACTATACTGGCTGCATAGGCCAGAGAACTAAGTGTTATGACCTGAGGCAACAGAGGAGAGAAAAACCTATGAGGAGGAAATCTCTGGGTATCCAAGGCCTAGGTCACCTTCCCTGCAGACTTGGGATAGTTTAGTTAGTAGCGGCTCTGCAGCTGCAATTTGGAAAACCCAATTAAAGGGAGGTGGTAAATATTCCAATTTGGAGGAAGGCTCTCACTCAAACCTCTAAGCGGAAACGCCATGGAAAGTTGTGAGAAAACTGCAACAATACGTGCATCCAAGGCACAGAAGGAGAGCAACAACTGCTGAGGCACTCATTTGGCCTTCCCACCCTAAATCAAACCAGGTGAACCAGAGGCAGTCTTAGGAAGAATGCGGTGAAGGTGCCTCGCTAGGGAAACCACTAAAGTTAATGGCTAACCGTTATAGTGGAACACTAGAGCAAAAGAGGTAACCTTTTCCACCCTTCACCACTAGTCTTAAATTCTACACCAGGAGCTGCTGTCGTGTAGCAGGCAGCTCAGTGCCAAGCCCGGTGAGAACATTCTCAGCTATGGGCCAGGTGAGAAGGATCCCACCCCATGTTGGACATGCTCAAGATGCGGACTAAATGCATAGTGAGACCGCCAGCTGCAGGAACCCTGTGCCAGAATAGAATGGCTGGCATGCCCCAGAAATTGACTGAGAGCTGAAAATCTGGTGATCTGATGAGCCTGGCATGCTGAGATCGTATAAACACTGAGTGCTGAGACCTTTTCAAGGTCGAATACAGATTGAGTGCAGCAGAATCCCAGAGGCTGAAGCCGAGGGAAGGCAGTAGACATGAAGCAATGGTTTGTATAAGCAAGGAGCAACAGCTGCATAAACAAGTGTGGACCTGCACATAGGTCAATAAGTAGCAGTAGTGATAGATGGACCTGCATAACATACTGTATAGCAATTAAACAGCACTGAATTGGGGAAAGCCAGACAGACAGACATGAACAGCCAAATCAAGGTGACAAACATTCTGAAAAGATTTTTGGTGGCGAGGCAAGATTTAATAACAAGCTATAGTAACAGCCTGGAGGAGCTTAGTTAGCTGACCTCAGAGTTGTAACTGCAATGAAACTTGGAGACAAATACTTTTAAAGCAGGTGTAGCCAGGCAGTGCAATGAACCTGCAAGTAGAATGAGAGCAAGAATGAGCAGCACAGCTAGGGTCAGAGTATACTGTGTCAGGTGAAAAGAATTGAATATGCAACATGTAGCTGCTATGGTTAGCTGAAACACACAGATAATGATTGCAGTTGCATTGCAGTAGTTTGAGTGTGATGAGCACAGTGTAAAACACAATCACTGGGTACAATAGTAATTAAAGCAAACAGCAACAGTGGCAGCAGCTGTAGATAACCCAAGCAGTAGCAGTATGCTAGAGCTTAGAAACAAAGCCACACAAAAGACAAAACCAAAACCAAAAAGATACAAACCAGAAGCCAGAAAACAAACACCAAAGTCCAGCAGAGACACACAGAAACAGCAGGTGGTTGGGGTAGGCCTCAGTTAGTTTAGAAGACAAACCAACATAGCCTCTGGCTGCAAAGAAAAAATGCTTCACAGTGAGGCTGAGAGGAACTGCTTATATAGCTCAGGAAGTGGGAGGGCTGGTTGCTTGGCCACTGAACTCCAGGCAAAGCCTTACCAATTATCTGCCACCTGCCTGCTCCCACAGCTTAAAGGGAACCTTGTGCCC
This sequence comes from Neoceratodus forsteri, assembly GCA_016271365.2. Taxonomy (NCBI): domain Eukaryota; kingdom Metazoa; phylum Chordata; order Ceratodontiformes; family Ceratodontidae; genus Neoceratodus; species Neoceratodus forsteri. Next base: position 650,477,011 of record JADMNL010000022.1, read on the forward strand.
TGAAAGTCCAGTTCCACCACATTGAATCGCATGGTTTGAATATCCTCCAGGCAACAGCTGCCCATCTTCTCCCTACAGCCTAGGGGAACCATGTTCCCTGAAGGGCCAGCTCTCTCTACATCAAACCACTCATGGTTTGAATCTCCTTCAGGCATTAGCAGCCCATCTGGTCACCACAGCCTAAGCAGAACCTTGTGCCCTGAAGGGCCAACTCCTCCACATCAAACTGCTCACATTTTGAATCTTCTCCAGGTATCAGCCGCCCACCTGCTCCCCACAGCCTAAGGAAACCTTCTGCCCTGAAGGGCCAGCTCCTCCATATCGAATCTCCAAGGTTCAGATCTCCTCAAGGCATGAGCCACCTACCTGCACTCCACAGCCTAAGTGAAAGTTGTGCTGTGAAGGTCCAGCACCTCCACATCAAACCACTCATGCTTCTAATCTCCTCCACGCTTCAGCTGCCTGCCTGCTCCCCACAGCCTAAAGGGAACTTTATGCCATGAAGGCCAGCCTCCACATCGAACCGCTCATGGCTCAAATCTTCTAGGCATCAGCCACCAGCCTACTCCCACAGTGTAAGTGGAAACTTGTGCCCAAGGGACAGCTCCCCACATTGAACTGCTCACAATTCAAATCTTCTCAGGCATCAGTCACTCATCTACTAACCACAACCTAAGAGGCAGTGTTGTGCCTAAGTACCAGCTGCTCTGCATTTAACCGCTCATAGCTCTAATCTCCTATAGGCATCAGCTGCCTGCCTGCACCCACAGCCTAAGGAGCCTTGATTCCTGAAGTGCTATTTCCTCCACATTGAACCACTCATGTCTCGAATCCTCTCCAGGCATTAGCCACTCGCCTTCTGCCCACAGCCTAAAGGGAACCTTGTGCCCTCAAGGATCATTTCCTTCACATCAAACCGTTCATGCTAAAACTCCTACAGGCATCTCCGCCTACCTGCTCCCACAGCCTAAAGGGTACCTTATGCCCCAAAGGACCAAGCTCCAACACAATGAACCACTCATGGTTCTAATATCCTCATGGCATCATCTGCCTGCCTGCTCTACAGCCTAAGGGGAACATTGTGCCCTGAGGGTCAGTTCCTCCACATCGAACCACTCATGGCTCGAATCTCCTGATGGCATCAGCTTCCAGCCTGCTCCCTACAGCATAAGGGAACCTTGTGGCCTGAAGTGCTAGCTCTTCAATATTGAACTACTTATGTCGTGAATCTCCTCAGGCATCAGACATCCACCAGCTCCACCACAGTCTAGGGGAATCTTGTGCCCTGAAGGGCAAGCTCCTCCTCATTGAACTGCAAATGGTTGAAACTCCACCAGGCATCAACCGCCCATATGCTCACCACAGCATAAGGGGAATCTTGTGCTTGAAAGGCCAGCTCCTCCACATTGAATCGCTCATGGTTCAAATCTCCACCAGGCATCAGCCACCTGCCTGCTCCCTACAGCCTAAGAGAACATTGTGCCCTGAAGGCCAAGTTTTCCACATTGAACCACTCATGGTTCAGATCTCCTCCAGGCTTAGCTGTCCACTTGCTCCCCACAGCCTAAGGGAACGGAGTGCTTGAATGGTCAGCTCCTTCATGTAGACTGCTCATGTTTCAAATCTCCTCCATGTATCAGCTGGCCACCTGCTTCCCACTTCCTAAGGAAAGCTTGTGCCCTGAAGGGCCAGCTTCTCCACATCGAACCACTCTTGGTTCCATTCTCTCAGGCATCAGTCACTCTCCTACTCCCCACAGCCTAAAGGGAGCTTTTGACTTGAAGGGCCAGCTCCTCCACATTGAACCACTCACGGTTCTAATCTTCTCAAGCATCAGCTGCCCACCTGCTCCCTCAGTCTAGGGAAACCTTGTGCTCTGAAGGAAAGCTCTTCTACATTGAACCACTTATGAGTTGAATCTCATCTAGGCGTCAGTCACCTGCCTGCTCTCCACATCCTGTGGGAAACCTTGGCTCTAAAGGCCAGCTCCTCCAGATTGAGCCACTCACTTTTGAATCTCCTAAGACATCAGCTATCTGTCTGGTCCCCACAGCCAAAATAAAACATTGTGCTCAGGAAGGCTAACTCCTTCATTGAACTGCTCATGGTTTGAATCTCCTGCATGCATCAGCTGCCCACCTGCTCCACACAGCCTAAGTGGAAGCTTGTGCCCTGAAAGCTAGCTCCTTCACAAATTACCACTCATGGTCTGAATCTCCTCCAAGCATCAGCCACCCACCTGATCCCCACTGCCTAAAGGTGAACATTTTTCCCTGAAGAGCCAGCACCTCCATATTGAACTACTCATGTTTCAAATCTTCTCCAGGCATCAGCCGCCTGCCAGCTCCCTACAGCCTAGGGGAACTTTGTGCCCTGAATGACCAGCTCCCCATGTCGAACCACTTACAGTTCTAACTTTAGGCATCAGCAACTCATGGCCCCTACAGCCTAAGGGAACCTTTTGCCCTGAACAGCCAGCTCCACCACATTGAAACGCCATGGTTCTAATCCCATCTTGGCATCAGCCGCTACTTGCTCGAATTTCCACAGCCTTTTATGGGAACATTGTGCCCTGGAAGGCCAAGCTCCACCACATCCAACACCCATGGTTCGAATCTCCTCCCTGGCTTCAGTAGCTCACCTGCTCCCCACAGCCTAAGCGGAACCATGTGCCTTGAGGGCCAGCTCCACCACATTGAACCACTCACAGTTCTAAGCCTCTCTAGGCATCAGTTGTCTACCTGCTCTCTGCAGCCTAAGGGGAACATTGTGCTTGAAGGCCAGCCTCCACATCCGCCGCTCATGGCTTGAATCTCCTGAAGGCGCCACCTTCCCCACCTACTCCATACAGCATAAGGGAAACCTTGTGGCCTCAAAGTGCTAGCTCCTCAATATCAAAACGCTCATGTTTCTAATCTCCTCCAGGCATCAGACACCCACCGCTCACCACAGCCTAAGATAATCACCTGCTCCACACAATCTAATGGGAACCTTGTGCCCTAGGGCCGACTCCTCCATATCAAACTGCTCACCATTCAAATCTCCTCCTGGCATCATCTGGCATCCTGCTATCAACAGCCTAAGTAGAACATTGTGCCTGAAGGTCAGCTCTTCCACATCGAACCGCTCATTTTTCGAACTCCTTCAACCATCAGCCGCCCATCTGCTCCCCACAGCCTAAAGGGGTTAACCTTGTGCCCTGAAGTGCCAGTGTCGTCCACATCGAACCACCATGGCTCAAATCTCCAATAGGCATCAGCTTCCTACTCCTCTCCACAGCCTAAGTGGAACCTTGTCTCCTGAAGTGCTATCTTCCAAATTGAACAGCTCATGTCTCAAATCTCATCCAGGCATCAGCAACCTGTTTTCTGCCCACAGCCCAAAGGCAACCTTTGCCCTCAATGGTCAGTTCCTCCATATCAAACTGTTCAGGGTTGAGTCTCTTCCAGGCATCAGCCACCCACATGATCCCACAGCCTAAAGGGAACTTTATGCCATAAAGGGCCAGATCCACCACATCAAACTGCTCATGGTTCGAATATTCTCCAGGCATCAGCCGCCTGCCTGATTAACACAGCCAAAGGTGAACTTTGCACTGAAGGGCCAGTTCCTCCACAAAGAACCACTCATGGTTTGAATCCCTCCAGGCATCAGAAGCCCACCTGCTCACCACAGCCTAAAGGACTCTTTGTGCACTGAAAGGCCAGCTCCTCCACATTGAACTACAAATGGTTTGAATCACCTCCAGGCGCCAACTGCCCATCTGCTTACTGCAGCATAAGGAGAACTTTGTGCCTGTAGGGCAGCTTTCCACATTGAACCGCTCATGGTTCAAATCACTCTTAGCATCAGCCACCTGCCTGACTTCGCTGCCTTAGGGGGAACATTTAGCCCTGAAGGCCAAGCTCCTCCACAATTATACTCTCACAGTTTGAATCTCCTCCAGGCATCAGCAGCTCAACTGCTCCCCACAGCCTAAGGGGAACCTTGTGCCTGAAGAGCCTGCTCTACCATTACGAACCACTCATGGTTCTAATCTCTCTTGGCATCAGCTGCCTGCCTGCTCCCTACAGCCTAATGGGAGCCTCGTGCCCTGAAGGGCCAGCCCTCATATTGAGCCACTCACAGTTTGAATCTCCTCCTGGCATCAGCAGCCAGCTGCTCCCCAGAGCCTAAGGGAAGATTGTGCCCTGAGGGTCAGCTCCTCCAAATCAAACAACTCATAGATTCAAATCTCCTCCAGGCATCAGCCATCTGCCTGCTCCTCACAGCCTAATGGGGGAACCTTGTGCCCTGAAGTGCCAGATCCTCCACATCGAACTGATGATGGCTCAAATCTTCTGAAAGCATCAGTTGCCAGCCTGCTCCCCACCGGATAAGGGGAACCTTCTGGCCTAAAGTGCTATCTCTCCACATTGAACCTCTCATATCTTGAATCTCCTCCAGGCATTAGCTGCCCACCTTCTCCCCACAGCCTAAAGAGAACATTGTGCTGTCAAGGGTCAGTTCCCCCAATATTGAAATGCTCATGCTTCAAATCTCCTCCAGGCAACAGCAGCCTGCCTGATCTCCACAGCCTAAGGGGAACCTAGTGCCCTGAAGGAACAGCTTTCCACATCAAACCACTCACTGTTCTAATCTCTCCTGACAACAGCAGTCCACCTGATCTCCACAGCCTATGGGAACATTGTGCCCTGAAGGGCCAGCTCCTCCACATCAAACCGCTCATGATCTGAATCTCCTCCAGGCATCAGCTGCCTGCTGCTCACAGCCTAAGGGGATCCTTGAGCCCTGAAGTGCCAACCTCCACATTGAATCACTCAAGGCTCGAATCTCCTCCAGGCATCAGCCGCTAGCCTGCACCCCACACACTAAGAGGAAAGTTGAGCCAGAAGTGTCAGTTCCTCCACATTGAAATGCTCTTGGTTTGACTCTCCTCCAGCATCAGCTGCCCACCTGCTCCCACAGCCTAAGAGGAAATGAGTGCCCTGCAAGAGGCAGCTCCTCTACATCGAACTACTCATGATTTGAATCTCCTCCAGGTATCAGCTGGCCGCCTGCCCCACAGACTAATTGGAAGCTTGTGCCTGAAGAGCCAGCTCCTCCACATTGAATGACTCATAATTTGAATCTCCTCCAGTCATCAGCTGCCAGTCTCTCCCCACAGCCTAAGGGAACCTTTTTGCCCTCAAGGGCCAGCTCCTCCACATTGAACAGCTCACAGATCAAATTTCTCCAAGCAACAGCTGCCCCTCTGCCCCAACAGCCTAAGGGGAACCTTGTGCACGAAGGGCCAGCTCTTCACATTAAACCACACATGGTTCAAATCACTTCCAGGCATCAGCCACCCGCCTGATCCCCACAGCCTATTAGGAACCTACTGCACTGAATGGCCTGCTCATTCACATCAAGCCATTCACGGTCTGAATCTCCTGCAAGCATCAGCCTCCTGACTGTTCACTACAGCCTTGTGCCCTGAAGGCCACCTCATCCACATTGAACTGCACATTGTTCAAATCTCCTGCTGGTATCAGCCACCTGTCTGCTCACCACAGCCTAAGGAGAATCTTGTGCTCTGAATTGCCAGCTCCTCCACATCGAACTGCTAATGGCTTGAATCTCCTCCAGGCATCAGCTGCCTGACTGCTCACTACAGCCTAATGGAAGCTTGTTCCAGAAGGCCAGCTCCTCCACATTGAACCACTCATGGTTCAAATCTCCTCCAGGCATCATCAGCCCACCTGATCCCCACAGCTTGGGGAACATTGTGCCCTGGAGGGCCAACTCCTCTCACATCAAATCACTCATGGCTCAAATCTCCTCCATACATCAGTCTCCTGCCTGCTCCTGCAGCCTAATGGAAACCTTGTGCCCTTAAGGCCAGCTCCTGCACATTGAACTGCTCATGGATTAAATCTCCTGCAGGTATCAGCCACCACCTTCTCTCCACAGACTAAGGGGAACCACAGTCAAAGTGGAACCTTGTGGCCTGAAGTGCCAGTTCATCCACATTGAACTGCTCATGGTTTAAATCTCATCAATGAATCAGCTGCCTGCCCTTTCCCCACATCCTAATGTGAACCTTGTGCCCTGAAGGCCAGATCCTCCCCATCAAACCACAAAGGTTCGAAACTCCCTCCAGGTATCAGCCGCCCACCTGCTTCCTACAGCCTAAGGGCAACTTAGTGCCATGAAGGACATCTAATCCACATTGAATCGCCACAGTTTGAATCTCCTCCATGCAACATCCATATGCCTGCTCCCCACATCTTTCACTTATGCAATGAAGGGTGAACTTCTACAAATCAAATCACTCATGGTTCAAATCTCCTCAAGGCATCAGCTCTGCTCTCCTCCCACAGCCTAAATGGAACCTTGTGACCCAATTGGCCAGCTCCTCCACATCGGTTCTTTCACAGATCAAATCTCCTCCAGGCATCAGCAGCCAGCCTGCACCCATAGACTAAGGGAACTCATGCGCTGAACAGCCAGCTCCTCCACATCGAATGGCTTAAGGTTCGAATATCCTCGAGGCATCAGCCATCCACCTGCTACTCACAGCCTCAATCAATCAATCAATCAAAATCTTTATTTAACCAGGCGGACACCATTGAGCCAAGACCATTTGTGAGGTGGACCTGGGAGGAAAAAGTACAACAGTATATATAGTATACACAATTTCAATAAATATAATACACACAATGTCATTGCACAGCATGTGCAGCAAAGGCATGAGCAATATTAGGCTAGGTAGTAGAGATTCGATAAACAGCAATAATGTACAGCCAAGCAAAGTGCATAATCAAGTAGTGTTGCAGATGTGATCTCAGATATAATCCATAGGACAGGGACCTGGGGCAGGGGTGAGCTGTCAGGCTCCACAAGGGCATCTCGAGAATACACTAAGGGGTAAGGAGGGATGGGGGACAGGGAGGTGGGAAGAGGAGGAGGATAACAGGTTATGAAAGAGGTGTGCAGTACAGGTTATGATGTGGGAGGGTGTGCAGTACATGATGTGAGCCTTCTAGAAGAAGAGTAACCAAAGACAAGGCATGGCAGAAGCAAACTCAATACTGAGCTAGTTGGGAGAAAGAAAAGAAGGGGGCAAAGGCAAAGAATAGGGAAAGGGGTGACAGAGAGAGTCAGGAGGAGCTGGACCACCGACTAAATGAGGCCATGCAAGGTAAATAGTGGACTCCGGGAGGTTAAGGGAATCTGTGATCAGGAATAGCAAGTGCAGGGTTCTGTAAATTAATGAAAGTATAGTGTTTTGTGGGATGCTAGCTGTGATGGCGAGCTTTAGTTTTAGGGTTTTTGCAGTTTATTCCACAATAAAGGCAGCACATGACTAATAGCTGCACAGTCAAAGCAAGATCTGGCCTTATAAACCTTCAAGAAGAGGTAGGCAGCACTTCTCAGAGCATACCTACCAGAAGTGAAAGATGGTAAGCAGTCAGAGATATAGTTAAGAAGTTTATTAAAGAAGACTTTGTATGTCCAGAAGGCAGAGTTTCTTTGGCACCTGAAGCTAAGAGGAGGACCACCTACTGCACAAATACAGCAAACAGTGATGGATGGAGTAAGGAGGTCCGTTATAAACCTTAGGCTCTGTGATAAAGTGTATCAAGTTTTGAAAGAGCTCCAGAAGGCCTTGGTTGTACAGCAAGTCAGCATAATCATGAGGGAAAGAAAGGTGGCTTGGACTAGCCTCTTCCTGGCTTCCTGGGGAGAAGATCTTTATCTTGAAGAAAAGTCCAAGCCTCTGACTAAGTTTCTTTGTTAGTTCTTTAATATGTATGAGGAAGGAGAGTCTATTATCGAGCCATACCCCAAATATTTGAATTTGGTCACATACTCCAGTTGTTCACCAAGTAAGGTAGTTACCAGAGGAAGGGTCCCAGTTGAGGCAGGGTTTGGTAAGTTGGGAAAAGGTGAGAGGAACATAGCTTTTCTTATTCTTGGCATTCAAAAGCAACTTCTGATTTATGAGCTGATGTGGAAGTAGAATGAATTCATCCTGGAGGACTCAGAATGTTGTATCAGTAATTCCACAATAAAGGTAGCACATGACCAAGCTGCACAGCCAAAGTGAGATCTGGCCTTATAAACCTTCAAGAAGAGGTAGAAGGTGCTCTCAGAGCATACCTACTAGAAGTGCAAGATGGTAAGCAGTCTAAGGGTAACATTGTGCCTTGAAGGGCCAGCTCTCCACATAGAACCACTCATGGATTGAATCTCTCCAGGCCTCAGCTGCCCATCTTAGGGGAAACCTGTCCCCTGAAGGACAAGCTTCTCCAGGTATCAGCCACCTGGCTGCACCCCACAGCCTAAGAGGAAGCTTGTACCCTGAAGGGCCAGCTCTGCAACATCGAATCACTGTGGATCAAATCTCTCCAGGCCTCAGCTACCCACCTTAGGAGGAAACCTGTGCCCTGAAGGACAAGCTTCTCCAGGTATCAACCACCGCCCATCTGCACCCCACAGCCTAAGAGGAAGCTTGTGCCCTGAAGGCCAGCTCCTCCACATCGAATCACTCATGGTTCAAATTTCCTCCAGGCATCAGCTGCCCGCCTCCACCCCACAGCCTAAGGTGAACATTGCTCCATGAAGGGCCAGCTCTTCCACTTGAACGACTCATGGTTCACATTCTCCTCCAGGCATCAACCACCTGTTTGCTCCCCATAGCCTAAGGCAAATCCTGTGCTGAGAAGGGCCAGCTCCTCCACATCGAACTGCTTATGGTTTGAATCTCCTCAGGCATCAGTTGCCTGCCTGTTCCCTACAGCCTAAGGGGAAGCTTGTGCCCTGAATGGCCAGCTCCTCCACATCGAAAAGATCACTGTTCCAATCTCCTCCATGCATCAGTCACCAGCTTGCTCCCCACAGCCTAAGAAGAACCTTCTGCCTAGAAAGGCCATCTCCTCCACATTGAACCACTGATGGTGCAAATCTGATAAAGGTATAATCCATCCGCCTATTCCCTCAGCCTAAGGAGAACCTTGTGCCCTGAAAGGCGAGCTTCTCCACATCTAATCTGTCATGGTTTGAATCTTGTCCTGGCATCAGCCATGTGCCTGCTCCTCATAGCCTAAAGTGAACTCTGTGCCCTGAAGGACCAGCACCTCCAAATCGAACTGCTGATGGTTCAAATCCCTCCAGGTATCAGTTGCCTGCCTGCTCCCCACAGCCTAAGGGATCTTTGTGCCCTGATCTGCCAACTCTTACACATCAAACCATTCACAGCTTGAATCTCTTCCAGGTTTCAGCCACCCACCTGCTCACCACAGCCTAAGAGGAACCTTGTGCCATGAAGGGCGAGCTGCTCCACACTGAACTGCTAACTGTTCCAAATCTCCTCCAGGCATCTGCACCCGGCTACTCCCCACAGCCTTAGGAGAACTTAGTGTCCTGAAGGGCCAGCTGCTCCACATTGAAATGCTCACAGTTCGAATTTCCTCAAGGCATCAGTCACCCTCATGTGCCGAACAGGTTAAGAGGTACCTGGTGCCCTAAAGTGCCAGCTCCTGCACATCAATCTGTTCATGTTTGAATCTCCTCCAGGCTTCAGCCACCCACCTGTTCCCCACAGCCTAAGGGAACCTTGTGCCCTGATGGGCCAGCTCCTCCACTTCGAACCTCTCATGGTTCAATCTTCTCCAGGCATCAGTCATCTGTCTGCTCCCCATTGCCTAAGGTGAGCGGATGTGCCCGAAGGGCCAGCCTCCGCACTGAACCGCTCATGGTTCGAATCTCCTAAAGGCATCTGCTGACCGCCTGGTTCCTTTACCCTAAGAGGAACCTTGTGCCCTGAAGTGCCATCTCCACCACATCTAACCACTCACGGCTCCAAACTTCCTCTGGGCATCAGCCACCAGCCTGCTCCCTACAGCCTAAGGGAACCTTGAGCCCTGATGGGTCAGCTGCTCTACGTGATCCGCTCACGGTTCAAATCTCTCCAGGTATCAGCAGCCCACCATCCCCTCAGCCTAAGTGGAATCTTGTGCCCTGAAGAGCCAGCTTCTCCACATCTAACCACTCACAGTTCTAATGTCCTGTAGGCATTAGCTACCACCTCTTCTCCACAGCTTAATGGGAAATTGGTGCACTCTAGGCCAGCTTACCTACATCAAGCAACTCATTCAATTTAATTCAATTCAACTTTATTTTTAAAAGGCACTTTTCTTAAAACCAAAGCGCCTGTACAGTTTCATAAAACAATAAATACAACAGAATGAAAACTAATATAAATCATTAAAAGCTATGCTAAAAATTGGGTCTTCAATGCTCCTTTAAAACTAGGGCCGATTAAGGCAATTTCGCACCTGACGAGGCAGAGAATTCTACAGGGTCAGTGCCATAAAACTAAACGATCTAGCACCTGATGTTTTCAAACGAACCCTGGGAATCTCTAGCAATCCCTCATCAGTGGATCGGAGGGGCAGGAGGGACAGTAGGGCAAAGGAGCTCTTTCAGGTAGGTAGGTCCCAGATCATGTAGGGCTTTATGGGTCAGCAAACCGACCTTGAAGGTGATTCACCAAAACACTGGCAGCCAGTGCAGTCTCGAAGCCAGGCATTATATGGCTGGATCTAGAAGTTACAGTCAACAACCTGGCTGCCGATTCTGCACTAGCTGCAGACGGTGAAGTTCAACCCCGATAGCCCTAGGTATAGGGAGTTACAGTAGTCAAGATGGGAGGTAACGAGGCTTGGATCAACGTTGGAAGGTCCTCTGAGGAACCAGGTGCTTCACCCTGGCAATATTTCTCAGATGGTAAAGGAAGTTTTGACCACCACTGACACCTGAGATTTGAGTGTCAGATGGTCGCCAATTATTACGCCAAGATTCCGCACCTGATCTGAGGTCGCCAGCTGAACACCTCCAAGCCATAAGCCTGAGGGTGATCCATCCGCAGACCCGCCACAGCGGCCTTTGTCCATGACCAACACCTCAGTTTTCTCCGGTTTAACCTCAGCCAACTCCCATTCATCCAGTCTTGTATTTCTGCAAGGCAGCTATTAAATACCGACAAGTCAGCATCCTGGCAGGGCACAAAGACATATACAGCTGGGTATCATTTGCATAGCAATGAAAACCCAAACCGTATCATCTAATAATCACTCCTAATGGCAGTATATACACCGCAAACAACATAGGCGCTTAAGATAGAACTCCTCATGTACCCTCAAGAGATAGAGACTGACGAACAGGAAAAATTCCTGACACCACTCTCTGAATCCTACCCCGAGGTAAGATCGAAACCATCTGAGGACCATATCAGATAGTCCACAGATAGACCACAAACGTTTCTAACAGCACACCATGGTCAACAGTGTTGAACGCTGCAGAGAGATCTGTAGTACCAAGATGGATTGGGTCCTATGATCTCTCGCTATTAGGAGGTCATTTAGTACCTGAACAAGAGCTGTCTCGGTACTATGCCTTTTCCTAAATCCAGACTGGAGAGAATCGTAGATATTGTTGTTGGTCAGATGATCCTCCAACTGCACTGCGACCACTTTCTCAATAACTTTACCCACAAAGGGTAAGTTAGAGACTGGTCTGTAATTTGCTAGACAATCTGATCTAAGGAGGACTTCTTTAATAGAGGCTAACTATAGCTTCTTTAAGGGATCTGGAAAGATCCCCTCTCCAAAGACTTCCAGATTATCAAAGCCAGGACTAGGTTGATTTTATCCACACAACCCACTAAGAGGTGTGTGGGGCCAGGGTCCAAATCACAGTTAGTCGGTCGCAGCGCTCGAATGATCATCACAACATCATCAATTGTGGGAAGGCTGAAGTCAGACCATCTAAACTGGGTGTTCGACATCTCCTGCCGACCACCGCCGCCTCCCATTGGGAGGAAGAGCAGATATCCGATTCAGTTTTTGACAACCTTATCTGCAAAGAAGAGAGCAAGTTCATCACACCATTCTTGAGATAAGGCTTTTCTGGGCTGAAGACAGACTGGATTGCACAGTCTGTCCACAGTCCGAAAAAGCTGAGCTGGTCTATTCTGTGCAGTCGCTCTCTCTGGACAGGAATTCTGCCTTCTTATGAGAGATTGCGGATTGATAGGCCACATAATGGTCCATCAAACTAAGCCTGTCATCATCAAGACCGGACCTCCGCCAACGCCTTCTCCAGCTCGTCCAACCCTCCTCAGCTCCCTCACGGTCTCATCAAACCAAGGAGACCTGGGGCTAGGAGTGAGAGGACGAACACGAACTGCAATAGAATCCAGGGCCTCTGTCACTGCCTCATTATAAGCATGTACCAGGTCACGGAGTCTAAGCAATCTATCGGTAGGCCTGATAGGTCCAATACCGCCATCAGGTCATCTGTGGATACACCCTTAAGGGGCAGTATCAGACCATCTCCAAAGGGCTGACCTAACAGGGGTGGCCTCAAAACTGAACCTAATGGGGTGATGGTCAGACCATCTGACCAGTTCCACCACCAAGTCGGATATCCCCATCCCCAGAAGGAACACCAGGTCCAATGAGTGTCCACCAATATGGGTCAAGGAGGAAACAAACTGTGTGAAGCCCAATGATATCATCAACTGGAGGAAGTCTTGACCAAATCAAAAGAATTCATCATCGACTCAAGCGTTGAAGTCCCCAGAACCAACCATCTGGGGACCCCAGCGTCAGGTCGACAATGAAGTCTGAGACTTCCTGCAGGAAAACATTCTCATCACCTGGTGGATGGTATAAGAAGTATCCTGCACCCCACACCTCACCCAGAATAAACTCAAAGGATCTGGTGACTCCGCTGGTACCTCCACCAGGCCCAGTTCTCTGACTTAAAACATATGGCAACACCCCTCTCATATCCTGCCTCGGCGGTGTATCACCGAGTACCCAGCTGGAACTGCTGTGGCTAAAACTGGCCCAGCATTTTCATCCAGCCAAGTCTCGTGATGCACGCCAGGTCAGATGACCAACAAGATCGCTATAACAGCCGTCTTGTTTTAATAGACCTGGCATTGCACAACACCGCCCGAGTAGGATAAACCTCCGATGATGACCACCCTACCTGCTGATCCTGATCAGAACCCTTGGTATGGACACAAGACAGGAGATCCCCGCTCCTGTGCCCATTTTGCCCAGGGCATCTCCTTGACCCCACTTTCCCATCCACCTGCCTCCTTTCCATTTCCCCAAGCCCAGCACCAACCCTCTGTCTCTCTCTCACAATCTCCAGAGCCCTACACTTTCTATAGACTCCCAGTGACAAAGGGGACAGGAGAAAGGATGGAGGTCCCTGAGCATAGAGGGGAATAATACATGACCGTCTTATTATCGTTCCAGCTCATAATTCACACCACAATTAACAATAATAAACCCTACTCAACTTATATAAAACAAAATTCGAATAAAACTGAAAATACAGCACTAAAAATCATAATATAAATACAAATCTATTAACAAATTTAGTGCTCTCAGATTATCAAAATGTATTATTTTTCTACCCCACCCACAGTACTCTCACCACTGTGGGAGAGGAGCTACCACCTAAAACCACAGAAATTGGCCGTCACTTTAAAACCCATTAATCAGTACCCTCGTTTTACCCAAAACAGAGTTCAAGGTCTTTTATATGTCACACTTCTGTGCTCTCACCACTCAGTATGGCTCCAACATGATCAGTCTCCTCTCTGGAGACTGACAGTTATAAATGAACTCAGTTATGGTTAAGTTTCCTAGTGGTCTCCTGATAATTAACACACAGTGGCTACAACAAAAGTAATTCAGGGATACTTCACCAAGTTCGAAAATCCATGCCAATCCACACAGTTCCAATTATAATTAAAATATTCAAAATTCCCAGTAGCCAAGATCCTGGAGGCAGCAAACGAGCAGACACCACAGACAACTCCTCTATAGGTTCCAGCTCCAACCGACCTCACTACGATGAGGCAGGCAGGACCACCCTCCGATAGTACCCCTGCCCCACCTAGGGAGCAAAGCAACCCCACCACTCCTCCTGAGGCAGGAAAACCAGCCTCCCCATCTGGAATCAGGAGCCAAAACCTCCAAATTATATGGACAAAAATATCACCAGTCTTCACTGCTGTTATTCTGCCTTCCACTTCCTTGTTCCGATGGTTCCACACACACATTGAAAGCCGTAACCTCTTTCATATAGTCTTGCGAAAATTGTATCCTCAAACAGAAACTGCAATTCGACCGCTGGGTTCCAACAGAGGAGAACCACCACCAAGCTTCCAGGCTGCAGGCCACCGACTCCTCCAAAGCATCCAGGCCAAAACTAACACCCAGCACACCACTCACAATGAGCGGTCCACAACAAGCCACCAGGGAACTCCACTCAGGTCAGTCTCCAAGAGCTTCTCAATTTTAAATAACAAAGCGATAATAGTCGCAATAATAAACAATAATAAGCGACTACTAGCGACTACAACAGCGAGCGATATACTATAACTCAGAAATAATGGTAAAGCAAAATAAATGATACAATTTAATAAAAAGAATAAAGAACAATAAAATTATAATAAAATAAAGAATAATCCGGACAGAGACCAGAGCTCATAGGCAGCAACCCAGCGTGGCCATGCATCTTATTAATCACTCTGTGGGCATCATCTGCCCACCTGCTCGCTGGATCCAAAGTGGTACTGAATGCCCAGAAATACCAGCTCTCCACATTGAACTGCTCACAGTTCGAATGTCCTACAGGCATCAGCAACCTGCCTGCTCCCCAAAAGCCTAAGGGAAACATTGTGCCCTGAAGGATTGGCTCCGCCACATCAAACTGGTCATGGTTCAAATCTCCCCAGGTATCAGCTGCCCACCACCTCCCCACAGCTGAGGTGATCCTTGTGCCCTGAAGGGCTAGCTCCTCTACATCGAGACCACTCATGGCTCAAATCTCATCCAGGAATCAGCTGCCCACCTGCTTCCCATAGCCTAGGGAACTTTGTGCCCTGAAGGGCCACTCCTCAACAAATAATTGCTCATTTTTCTAATCTTCTCCATGCATCAGCCACCCACCTACTCCCCACAGCCTAAGGGAACCTTGTGCCCTGAGGGCTAGCTCCTCAACATCAAACCTCTCATGGTTCGAACCTACTCTGGCATCAGCCTGCCACCAGCTCCCACAGCTTAAGGGAAACCTTGTGCCATTAAGGGCCAGCTTCTCCACATCAAACAGCTCACAGTTTGAATCTGTTCCAGGCATTGGCTGACCACCTGCTCCCCATAGCCTAAGGGAAAACTTGTGCTGTTAAGGGCCAGCTCCTCCACATCAAACTTTCATGATTCAAATCTACTTAAGGCATCAGCCTACAGCCAGCTCCCTACAGCCTAAGGGAAACCTTGTGCCATGAAGGGCCAGCTCCTCTACATTGAGCAGCTCATGGTTTGAATCTCCTCCAGGCATCTGCACTCACCTGCTCCCCACAGCCCTAGGGAACCTTGTGCCCTGAGAGGACTAGTCTTCCACATCAAACCTTTCAAGGTTCGAATCTACCAAAGGCATCAGGCTGCCCAACTCCCCACAGCCTAAGGGGAACCTTGGGCCCTGAATGTCCAGCTCCTCTACATTGAACTGCTCATGGATTGAATCTCCTCCAGGCATCTGCACCCACCTGCTCTCCTCAGCTGTAGGAGAACTTAGTGCCCTAAAGGGTCAGCTGCCCACATTGAATTGCTCACGGTTTGAATCTTCTCCAGGCATCAGCCGCCCACCTGTTCCCCACAGCCTAAGAAGAACATTGTGCTCTGAGGGCCAGCTCCTCCAATTTGAACCTCTCACTGTTTGAATCTCCTCCAGGCATCAGCCGCCTGACAGCTCCCCATGGTCAAGGGAAAACATATGCCCTGAAAGGCCAGCTTCTCTGCGCTGAACTGCTCGTGGTTTGAATCTCTTTCAGGCATCAGCCACCTGCTTGCTCCCACAAGCCTGAGGGAAACTTATGCCCTGAATGGGTAGATTCTCCACATCAAACCGCTAGTGCTTCAGTCTCATGCAGGCATCAGCCACTGCCTGCTCCCCATAGCTTAAGAGAAATCTTTGTGCCCTGAATAGCCAGCTTCTCCTCTTAGAACCACTCACATTTCAAATCTCCTCCAGGCATCAGCTGCCTACCTTCTCCCACTGCCTAAGGTGAAGCGTGTGCCTTAAACAGCCAGCTTCTCACATTGAATAGCTCACCTTCAAATCTCCTCCAGATATCTGATGCTTGCCTGCTGCAAACAGCATAAAGGAACCTTGTGCACTGAAGGCCAGCTCATCTACATGGAACCACTCACGGCAAATTTCCTCTAGCCATCAGCCACCTGCCTGGTTCCTGCAGCCTAAGGGAGCCTTGAGCCCTGAAGGACCACCTTCTCCACCTCGATCTGCTTACGTTTTGAATCTCCTCCAGGCATCAGCCACGTGCCATCTCCCCTCAGCCTAAGGGGAATCTTGTGCCATGAAGGGCCAGCTCCTCCACATAAAGCCGCTCACGATACAGATCTCCTCCTGGCATCAGCCACCCCACTGCAACTCAGAGCCTAAGGCAACCTTGTGCCCTAATGGGCCAGTTCCTCCACATCTAACTGCTCATGGTTGCGATCTCCTCCAGGCATCAGTCACGTGCCTGCTACCCACAGTCCATGGGTAACCTTGTGCCCTGAAGGGCCAGTTCTCCATATTGAACCACTCACAGTTTAAATCACCTCCAGGAATCACTTGCCGCCTGCTCACCACAGTCTTAGGGAAAACATGTTCCCTTGAAGGGTAAGTTTCTCCAGGCATCAGCCACCGGACTGTACACCACAGCCTAAATGTAACCGTTTTCCTGAAGGCCAGCCCTCCACATCACACTGCTCGTGGTTTGAATCTACTCCAGGCATCAACTACCACCTGTTCCCTACAGCCTAAGAGAAACTCTAGTGCCCTGACGGGCCAGCACTTCCATCGAACCGCCACGGTTCAAATCTCCTAGTGGCAGCAGCCTCCCTTCCACAGACTAAGGGGAACCTTGTGCCCTGAAGGGACAGCTCCTCCACATTGAACCACTCATGGTTCAACACTCCTCAGGCATCAGCCACCCATCTGCTCAAATAGTCTAAGATTAACATTTTGTCCTGATGGGCTAGATCCTCCATATCGAACCGCTCACGGCTCAAGTCTCCTCCAGGCATCAGCCTGCTCCCCCACAGCCTAAGGGAAACTTGTTCCCTGAAGGGCCAACTCCTCCACATCAAGCAGCTCATGATTTGAATCTCCTCCAGCCATCAGCCTCCCACCAATCCATGGACCTACAGTTGTACCTTATGCCCTGAAGGGCCAGCTCCTCCACATTGAATCATTCACAATTATTCCTCCAGGCATCAGCCGCCCACCTGTTCCCCGTGGTCTTAGAGAACCTTGTGCCCTGAAGAGCCAGCTCATCCACATCAAAAGCTCATGGTTCAAATCTCCTCCATGTATCAGCAGCCCTCCTGCTCCCCACAGCTTAAAAGGATCCTTGTGCCATGTACAGCCAGCTCCAACACATTGAACCGCTCATGGTTCAAATCTCTCCAGGCATCAGTCACCCACCTGTTGTTCATATGCTAAAGGGAACCTTATGCACTAAAGGGCCAGCTCTTCCACATCGAACTCACACATGATTCTAATCTGCTACAGGCATCAGCCGCCTGCTTGATCTCCACAGCCTAAGGGGAACCTAGTGCCCTGAAGGCCAGATTCTCCACATTGAACCACTCATGGGTCGAAGATCCTCCAGGCATCAGCCAACTGCCTGCTCCCCACAGCCTAAGGGAACCTTGTGCCTTGAAAGGCCAACTCCTTCACATCGAACCATGGTTCTGGTCGCCTGCATGCATCAGCTGCCAAACTGCTCTCCATAGCCTAAGGGAACCTTTGCTCTAAAGAACCCAATCCTTCTCTTCAAACCATTCACAGTTCGAATATCCTCCAGGAATCAGCAGGCTGCTTGTTCCCGACAAACTAAGGGAACCTTGTGCCCTGAAGGACCAGTTTCTCCATATCAAGCTGCTCTCAGTTCCAATCTCCTCGAACAATCAGCCGCTCACGGTTCAGATCTCATCCAGGCATCAGCCACCTGCCTACTCCCTAGAGCTGAAGGGGTAGCTATGCCCTCAAGGGCCAGCTCCTCCACCTTGTACCCTGAAGGGCCTGCTCCTCCACATCGAACTACTGATGGTTCAATTCTCATCCAGGCATCAGCTGCCCATCCTGCTCCTCACAGTTTAAGTGGAACCTTATGCCCTGAAGGGCCATCTCCTTCATCTAGAACTGCTCACAGTTTGAATCTCCTCCAGACATCAGCCACAAACCTGCTACCCACAGCCAAGTGGAATCTTGCGCTCTTAAGGGCCAGCTTCCCCACATCGAACCACTCATCATACTAATCTCCTGCAGGCATCAACTGCCTTGCTGCTCCACAGAGCCAAGGGGAATCTTGTGCAGTGAATGGCCAGCTCCTCCACATTGAACTGCTCGTAGTCTCAATCTCCTTCAGTCATCAGACACCCGGCTGCTCCCCGTATCCAAGGGAAACCTGTTGCCATGAGGGAGCAAGATTCTCCACGTTGAACCACTTGTATTCGAATCTTTTCCAGGCACCAGCTGCCCTCCTGCTTCCACAGCCTAAGGAGAAGCTTGTGCCTTGAAGAACAACTCCTCCCATTGAAAAGCTCACCATTCAAATTTTCTCAGGGCATTCGCCACCCGCCTGCTGTCCACAGCCTAAGGGGAACTTTTGCCCTGAAGTGCCAGATCTACCACATTGAACAACTCATGGTTCGAATCTCCTCCAGGCTTCAACTGCCTGCCATGTCCATTCAGCCTAAGGGAATCTTGTGCCCTGAAGGGAGAGCTCTTCCACATTGAACGGCTCATGGTTCAAATCTCCTCCAGACATCAGCCGCCCACCTGATCCCCACAGCTTATGGGGTTCCTTATGAGCTGAAGGGCCAACTCCTCCACAGCGAGCCACTCACGGTTTGAATCTCTTCCAGGCATCAGATGCCCACCAGCTCCCAAAGCCTAAAGGGAATCTTTTACCCTGAAGGTCCAGTTCCTCCACATCAAACTATTCATGGTTCAGATCTCCCAGACATCAACTGCCCACCTGCTCAACACAGTCTAAGGGAACTTTGTGCCCTGAAGTGCCTTCTCCTCCTCATTGAAAGTCTCATGGTTTGAATATCCTCCAGGCATCTGCCGCCTGCCTGCTTCAAACAGCCAAGGAAAACCTAGTAGCCTGAAGGCTAGTTCCTCCACATCGACCCACTCATGGTTTGAATCTCCTCCAGGCATCATCCACCTGCCTGCTTCCCACTGCCTTATGGGAAGCTTGTACTTTAAGGGCCAGCTCCTCCCACATCGAACCGCTCATGAATCAAATTTTCTCACGGCATCAGCTGCCCTCCTGCTCCCTGCAGCCTAAGAGGAACTATATTCCTTGAAATGCCAGCTCCTCCAGATCAAGCTGCTTACTGTTCAAATCTAATCCAGGCATCATCTGCTCTCCTGCTCCCTACAGCTTCCCTTATGCCCTGAAGGGTAATCTCCTTCACATTGAACAGCTCATTTTTGAATCTCATCCAGGCATCAGCCAACTGCCTGCTATCCACAGCCTAAGTGGAACCTTGTGACCTGAATGGCCAGTTGCTAGACATTGAACTGCTCATGGATCAAGTCTCCTATATGCATCAGCAGCCCACCTGCTCCCAAAGCCTAAGGGAACATTGTGCCCTGAAGGGTTTTGATACCATGGCCTGTTACAGTTTTTTCTCACACTGCCTGTGTAGCTAAATGTCTCTGCCTTGAATTTACTCTGCACCTAGGTTAAATATTATGAATACCTGTGTACCTAAATGTTTATGTTAAAAGCTTGTAAATACATGTCCTATGTACCCTTGTAACTGTCCCCAGGTCGCATCTGGAAATGGAGCGTGCCCCGTTCAGTATGCCTGTCTGGTTAATCTTGTAAATAAATAAATAAATAAAATGCCAGATCCTTTACATCGAATCACTCACAGTTGAGATCTCCTGCAGGCATCAGCAGCCCACCCTGCTCCCACAGCCTAAGGTGAACTTTGTGCCCTGAAGGCCAGCTCCTCCACATCGAACTGCTCACAGTTCCAATCCCTCAAATATCAGCTGCCCACTTGATCTCCACAGTCTATGAGGAACCTTGAGACCTGAAGGGCCAGCTCCTCCAAATTGAACTGCTCACAGTTCAAATCTCATCCAAGAATCATCCACCCACCTGTTCCTCACAACCTAAGGGGAACCTTGTGCCCTGAAGGACTGGTTCCTCCACATTGAACTGCACATGATTTGAATCTCCTCCAGGCATCAGCTGCCTGCCTGCTCCTCACAGCCTAAGGTGAACCTTGTGCCCTGAAGGGCCAGCTCCTAGGCATCAAACTAGTCATGGTTCAAATCTCCTCCAGGCATCAGCTGCCTGCATGCTCCCACAACCTAAGGGGAATCTTATGCATTGAAGGGCCAGACCCTCCACATCAAACCACTCATGGCTTGAATCTTCTCCAGGCATCGGTCGCCTGCCTGCTCATCACAGCCTAAGCGGAACCTTGTGCCCTGAAGGGCCAGCTCCTCCACATCGAACTGCTCATGCTCAAATTTCCTCCAGGCATCAGCTGACCACCTGCACTCTACAGAATAAGGCTAACCTTGTTCCCCGAAGGGCTGGCTCCTCCATATTGAACCAATCACAGCTCAAATCTTCTCCAGGCATCAGTCACCAACCAGCTCCCACAGCCAAAGGGTAGTCTTGTGCCCTGAAGGTCAGCTCCCCACATCAAACCACTCATGGTTCAACCTCCTCCGGGCATCAGCTGGCTACCTGCTCCCACTGTGTAAGAGGAATCTTGTGCCCTGAAAGGCCATTTCCTCTACAATGAATCACTCAAGGTTCAAATCTCCTCCTGGCATCAGTTGCCTGCCTGCTCCCCACAGAATAAGGGAACCTAATACACTAAATGGCAAGCTCCTCCACATCGAACCGCTCATGATTGCAGTCTCCTCAGACATCAGCCACCTGCCTGTTTCCCATAGCCTAGGGGAACCTTGTGCCCAAGGGCCAGCTCCTCCAGGCATCAGCTGCCCACCTGCTCCTCCCATCCTATGTTGAACCTTGTGTCTTGAAGAGCTAGCTCCTCCACATCGAGCAGCTCAGTGTTCAAATCTCCTCCAGCCAACTGCCTCCCACCTGCCAGCCACAGCCTAAGGGAACTGTACACTGAAGGGTCAACTTCCACATTGAATTTCTTATGGTTCAAATCTCCTCAAGGCATCCACCAACCTCCTGCTCCCTACAGCCTAAGGAAAACCATGTGCCTTGAAAGGCCAGCTCCTCCACATCAGACCTTTCATGGCTCAAATTTCCTCCAGGAATCAGCTGCCCGCCTGCTCCCCACAGCCTAATGGGAACCTTTGTTAACTGAAGGACCAGCTCCTCAATGTTGAACTGCTCATGGTTCAAAACTCCTTCAAGCATTATCCACTCTCCATCTCCCCTCAGAGTAAGGGAACCTTTTGCTCTGAAGGAGAGCTTCTCAAATCGAACCGCTCATGGTAGATATCTCTTCAGGGATCAGCCGCCGGCTGCTACCAACAGCCTAAATGGAATCTTGTGCATAATGGGCTAGCTCTCCACATGGAACTGTACATGGCTCAAATGTTCTCCAGGCATCAGCTGCCCACCAGCTCCCCACAGCCTAAAGGGAACCTTGTGCCCTGAAGGTCTAGCTTCTCCACATTGAACCACTGATGGTTCTAATCTCCTTCAGGCATCAGTTACCCACCTGCTCCCCACAGCCTTTGCAGAACCTTGTGCTCTGAAGGCCCAGCTCCTCCACATTGAACGCTCATACTTCAAATCTCCTCCAGGGATCAGGCGCCCGGCTGCTCCCAACAGCAAGGAAAATCTTGTGCCTGATGGACCAGCTTCTCCACATTGAACCACACATGGTTCAGATCTGCTCAGGCATCTGCTGCCAACCAGCTCTCCACAGCCTAAGGTAACCTTGTGCCCTGAAGGTCTAGCTCCTCCCCATCGAAACAATCATGATTTTAATCTCCTCCAGGCATCAGCTGCCTACCTGCTCCCACAACCTAGGGGAACCTTGTGCCCTGAAATGCTTGCTCCTCCACACTGAATCACTCACAGTTCAAATCTCCTCCAGGTATCAGCTGCCCGCCTGCTCCTGACAGCCTCAGGAAATCATGTGCCCTGAAGGCAGGCGCATCGAACCACTAACAGTTTGTATCTCCTCGAGGCATCAGTACCCACCTGCTCCCCACAGCCTATGCAGAATCTTGTGACCTAAAGGGCCAGCTCCTCCACATCCATCCACTCATGGTTTTAATTCTCCTGGCATCAACTGCCTGCCTTCTCACCATAGCTTAAGGGAACCATGTGCCCTGAAGGTCTAGCTCCTCCATTTGAACCACTGATGGTTCTAATCTCCTTCAGACATCAGTTACTCACCTGCTTCCCACAGCCTTTGCAGAACCTTGTGCACTGAAGGGCCAGCTCCTCCACATCAAGCGCTCATCGTTTGAATCTCCTCCAGGGATCAGGCACCCGGCTGTTCTCCAACAGCCCTAAGGGAATCTTGTGCCTGATGGGCCACTCCTCCACTAAACCACACATTATTCAGATCTGCTCCAGGCATCAGCTGCCAACCAGCTCTCCACAGCCTAAGGAAACTTGTGCCCTGAAGGTCTAGCTCCTCTCCATCAAACACTCATGGTTTTAATCTCCTCCAGGCATCAGCTGCCTGCCTTCTCCCCACAGCCTAAGGGGAACCTTGTGCCCTGAAATGCTTGCCCCTCCACATTGAATCACTCACAGTTCAAATCTCTCCAGGTATCAGCTGCCCACCTGCTCCTAACAGCCTCAGGAAAATCTTGTGCCCTGAAGGGCCAGCTCATGCACATTGAACCACTATCAGTTTGAATCTCCTCGAGGCATCAGCCTCCCATCTGCTCCCTGCAGCCTATGCAAAACCTTGAGCCCTAAAGAGCCAGCTCTTCCACATCCATCCACTCATGGTTTTAATCTTCTCCAGGCATCAGCTGCCTGCCTTCTCCCTACAGCCTAAGAGGACCCTTGTGCCCTGAAGGGCCAGATCTTCCACATTGAACAACTCATGGTTTGAATCTTCCAGTCATCAGCCACCCATCTGCTTCCCACAACCTAAGGGGAACCTTGTGCCTTGAAGGGCCAGCTCCTACATATCGAACTATTCACTGTCTGAATCATCTTCCTGGCATCAGCCGCCCAGCTGCCCACACAGCCTAAGGGAACCTTGTCTCCGGAAGGCCATCCTCCGCATCCAGACCACTCATGGTTTGAATTTCCTCTAGGCATCAGCCAACAGTCTGCTCTCCACAGCCTTAGGGTAATCTTGTACCCTAATGGCCAGCTCCTCCAAATCAAATTGATCATGGTTCAAATCTCCTCCAGGCATCAGCTACCTGCCTGCTCTCCACTGCCTAAGGGACATTTGGGCTCTGAATGGCCAGCTTCTCCACATTGAACACTCACAGTTCAAATCTCCTCCTAGTCATCAGTCACCTGCCTGCTCCCGCAGCCCTAAGGGGAACCTTGTGCCCAGAAATGCTTGCTCCTCCACATTGAATCACTCACAGTTCGAATCTCCTCCAGGTATCAGCTACCTGTCTGCTCCTGACAGCCTCAAGGAAATCATGTGCCCTGAAGGCCCAGCTCATGCACATCGAACCACTAACAATTTGTATCACCTCAAGGCATCAGCCACCCACCTGCTCCACAGCCTATGCAGAACCTTGTGACCTAAAGGGCCAGCTCCTCCACATCCATCCGCTCATGGTTTTAATCTCCTCCTGGCATCAACTGCCTGCCTTCTCACCATAGCTTAAGGGAACCTTGTGCCCTGAAGGTCTAGCTCCTCCACATTGAACCACTGATGGTTCTAATCTCCTTCAGACATCAGTTACTCACTGGCTTCCCACAGCCTTTGCAGAACCTTGTGCCCTGAAGGGCCAGCTCTTCCACATTGAAACACTCATGATTCGAATCTCTCCCAGGGATCAGGCACCCGCTGCTCTCAACAGCTTAAGGGGAATCTTGTGCCTGATGGGACAGCTCTCCACACTGAACCACACATTGTTCAGATCTGTTCCAGGCATCAGCTGCCAACCAACTCGCCACAGCCTAAGGAAACTTGTGCCCTGAAGGTCTAGCTCCTCTCCATCAAAACACTCATGGTTTTACTCTCCTCCAGGCATCAGCTGCCTGCCTGCTCCCACAACCTAAGGGAACCTTCTGCTCTGAAATGCCAGTTCCTCCACATTGAGTCACTCACAGTTCAAATCTCCTCCAGGTATTAGCTGCCCACCTGCTCCTAACAGCCTCAGGAAAATCTTGTTCCCTGAAGGGCTAGCTCATGCACACTGAACCACTATCAGTTTGAATCTCCTCGAGGCATCAGCCTCCCACCTGCTCCCACAGCCTATGCAGAACCTTGTGCCCTAAAGAGCCAGCTCCTCCACATCCATCCATTCATGGTTTTAATCTTCTTCAGGCATCAGCTGCCTGCCTTCTCCCCCAGCCTAAGGGGAACCTTGTGCCCTGAAGGGCCAGATCTTCCACATTGAACCACTCATGGTTTGAATCTCTTCCAGTCATCAGCCACCCATCTGCTTCCCACAACCTAAGGGGAACCTTGTGCCTTGAAGGGCCAGCTCCTACATTGAACTGTTCACTGTCTGAATCATCTTCCTGGTATCAGCCACCCAGCTGCCCCACACAGCCTAAGGGAACCTTGGTCTGGAAAGGCCATCTCCTCCGCATTGAACCACTCATGGTTTGAATCTCCTCTAGGCATCAGCCAACAGTCTGCTGTCCACAGCCTTAGGGAACCTTGTACCCTTAATGGCCAGCTCCTTCATATAAAATTGATCATGGTTCAAATCTCCTCCAGGCATCAGCCACCTGCCTGCTGTCTGCTGCCTAAGGGACACTTGTTCCCTGAATGGCCAGCTTCTCCACATTGAAACACTCACAGTTCAAATCTCCTCTAGTCATCAGTCACCTACCTGCTCCCCACAGCCTATTGGGAACCTTGTGCCCTGGAGGCCAGCTTCTGCACATCAGAACTGCTCACTGTTAGAATCTCCTCCTGGCATCAGTTGCCTAGCTGCCCCACAGCCTAAGTGGAACCTGTCCCCTTCATGGCCAGCTCCTCCACATCAAACCACTCACGATTCAAATCTCCTCCTGGTATCAGCCATCTGCCTGCTTTCCACAGCCTAAGGGACCCTTGTGCCCTGAAGTGCCAGCTCCTTCACACGATCCACTCACAGTTCCAACCTCCTCCAGGTATCAGCCACCTGCCTGCTCCCCACAGCCTAAGGGGAACCTTGTGCTCTGAAGGTCCAGTTCCTGAACATCACACTGTTCATAGTTCAAATCTTCTCCTGGCATAAGCCCCAACCTGCTTTCCACAGCCTAAGAGGAACCTTGTTCCTGATGGGCCAGCTCCTCCACATTAAACTGCTCACAGTTTGAATCTTCTCCAGGCATCAGCCACCCACCTGTTCCTCACAGCCTTAGGGTAACCTTGTGCCTGAGATCCAGTTCCTCCACATCGAACCCCATGGTTAAAATTCTCCAGGTGTCAGCCATGTCTGCTCACCCCACAGCCTAAGGGGAACCTTTGTGCTCTGGAATGGCCAGCTCTTCCACATTGAACCACTCATAGTTCAAATCTCCTTGGGGTATCAGCTACCCACCTGCTCCTCATAGCCTAAGGAGGACTTTGTACCCTGAAAGGCCAGATCCTCCACATCAAACTGCTCATGGTTCAACTCTCTCCAGGCATTCATCACCCACCTGCTCCCTTTAGTCTCTTGGAAACCTTGTGCCCTGAAGAACCAGCTCCTCCACATCAAACTGCTCATTATTTGAATCTCTTCCAGGCATTAGCCCACTATCTGCTCCCACAGCCTTTGGGGAAACTTGTGCCTTCAAGGGCCAGCTCCTCCACATTGAACCACTCACAGTTCAAATCCTCCAGGCCTCAGCCACCCTCTTGCTTCCCACAGCCTCAGGGTATATTTGTGCCCTTCAGGGCAACCTCCTCCACATCAAACTGCTCACAGTTCAAATCTCATCCAGGCATCAGCCCCTGCCTGCTCCCCACAGCCTAATAGGAATTTTGTGCCCTGAAGGGCTAGCTTCCATCGAACCACTCATGGTTTGAATCTCCTGTAGGCATCAGCTGCCCACCTGCTTCCCAAAGCCTAAAGGGAATCTTGTGGCCTGAAGGGTCATCTCTTCCTCATCAAACAGCTCATGATTCAAATCTCCACCAGGCATCAGCTGCCCACCTGCTCCCGACAGCCTAAGATACATTGCAATTTGAAGAAAGGCATCCTCCTTCTGATTGGTGCTGAAACTGAGGTTGCCTTACTGGTCCTGGAGTCAGCTTAATAGAATATCTCTCCAACTGTGCAGTGTCCTCAGACTGTTCCTATTATTATTTCATTTCCAGGAAAAGTCCATTATCAGAGTTTAGAGCTTTTCGTTACAGTTCTTTCTCTGTGTGATTTTCAGATTGTTCATTGTTTATTTACTTGAACTGTAGGTTAGAATGTAATTTAAATTGCAACTGCAGCTTACAGTGTAATTTAACTGCAATGCTGTGTTTTTTCTGGTCTGTTTGCCTCTTCTAAACTGGGGTTTGACTCCCACACCACGTGAGTAGCCAAGTGCTCCCTGCCCACACTGGACCATCCTTCCTTTGTCTTTCCTCTTTATTTCCTGAACTCTTCCCTGCTTTCCTTTCCTCCTGACTAATCCTCTGAGTGTCCTCCCTGTCTTCTCGCTTGAACTACACCCAGCCCTATCCTTTTATTGTGGCTGTTAACCCTCTAAGTCCCTTCCTCTGTCCACTAGTAATTCCCCTGTTTTTCTCCTTCTTCTCTTAGGGAACCTTGTGCACTGTAGGGCCAGTTCCTCCACATCAAACCACTCAGGGTTCAAATCTCCTCCAGGCATCAGCCATCCACCTGCTCCTCACAGCCTAAGGTACATTGGAATTTGAGAAAGGTGCCCTCCTTCTGATAGGTCCTGAAACTGAAGTTGCTTTACTGGTCCTGAAGCCAGTTTAATAGATTACATCTCCAACTGAGAAGTGCCCTCACACTGTTCCTATTATTATTTCACTACCCTGGGAAAGTCCTTAAGCAGGGTTAAGAGTTGGATTACTGCAGCTCTTTCTCTGGCTGATTTTGCCCCCACCCATCATCTATTAAATACATTTTCTTTTTCCCAATGGCCCGCCCTTTCTTCTCTCAAGTTTTACTCTCTCTGTCTTAAAGGGGTAGAACCTCATTCCTGAGGTGCCATCACATGAGAACAGCAGTGTTACATCTACAGATTTAAAAGCTACAGATACCACAGAACCTAATTCTGATAGTTTATTTTCTTAGTCCTTGTTAAAGCAGTTGTTATAACAATGAAAAGCCTTAGCACAAAGAGTTTCCTAATCTACTGCATTATCCTCTTGGCCCTACAACCAGTACCACATGTACAGGAATGGGTGACTTTTCCTCCGGGCCCCTGTTCAAGATCTCGCATACTGTGCACCCCATGTATCAGGCACTTGAAATCTCAGATCCCCCGACCATGGTGTCCATGCTACAGTGCAATAAAACCATATTAGTCTAAACTCAATCCAGAACTTGGCAAAATCCCACTTCCTACCTCCTTCCTCTTATCACTCACTAACCTGTCTTCTGCTACTATCTGGGAATACTGAGCTAAACCTAGATCAAATGAAATGAGAACCCAAACCCCTTCTCCTTGACACCAACCTGATCCAGCCTAAAGGGCTTGAAATAGCCCATATGACTATACAAAGTATTCAAAATAAAATACCCGAGCTCAAGTATGGGCTAGACGCCTCAACACAAATGTGCTATGTATTACTGACTCTTTGCTAAAGCCCCATATACTCCCCATGAAATTGCACTAACTGGATACACCACTTTTGGAAGGACCATGGTTGCGTACTCATTTACATAAAAATTAGTTCTGACCGATGTACTTTCACCCATCTCAGACACACCTGAATATGAATTCATCAAAATCTTGATCAAGCTATGACAAGTCACCAAGTTAATGGTCGGGGTGTCTACCTGCCCCTGGACCTTGTTTCTTTCGCCCTGTTTGGAATTCCTAACCAATTTAGACAAATTACCCAATGATCCTAACCATGAATTTTAATCTGAACTGGTTAATGCCCAAACAACACCTACCTCTCCATTCTAGAGAATGGAAGCTAGTACAATTAATCCACCACACCAGAATAAACATGAAACCAGGTAATCACAGTATCCCAGACTGGGTTTTAACAAATAATAGCCATCACATAAAAATCATAGGATTATTCCCAAATGTTCTTAGTGATCACTCCCTACCTACTGTGTCTGGAGAAATAATATTCAGAAACCCCTCCTAAACTCATTAAAATGCATGACCTAATAAGGTTTAGTACTGAGGCCTTTCTTGAGCATCTTAAGTAAGTAGACTGGACTTCCATCAACCACCTCCCTGATATCAACCAGGCATTAGACTACTTTATAAACTTTTTCTGAAGCATCGTAGACTCCCTAGCCCCTATTAGATCTCAAAGATCTAAGGGAATAAACTCCCTGGCTGTCTCATGATCTTAGAGCACTGATGGATTCCCATGACAAAGCTTAGAAGGAGTTTTAAAAACAGGACAAATGTCAAACTGGCAATCCTACCATCGGTTGTGCAATGCTTGCAAAACCCAGGCCACAAAGGCCAAATGGACTTACCCTGCTCCTGCAGGAAAAATGTCACAAACCCAAAGACTTTCAGGACCCAAATAAACTCCCTCCTTAAAGAAAAGGACAGAAACATTCCCCAGTCCATTGTCATAAATGGTGCCACACTATTGAGCCACGCAGACATTGCTAGTGGTATAAATCCTTTTTCACTGACCTGAACAAATGCAAAAAGACATGCCTCCATCCCAGCTGACTCAACATCGCCAACCCCAACTGTACCCTCTCCACTTTCTACCTAAAACTGGCCACAAGATAAGAGGTCCTAGGCAACTGGCAGTATTTCGCCATGATTTTGTCGGTGAAATTAAATTTCACTGCATCGCTACTCAACGATGTTTAACTATCCATCAGCATGGATTTCGTAAACTGCATTGCACAGAATAAGCACTGCTATGCATAACCTTGGGCATTTTCAGGGCAATGGATAAGGGTGAGGCTACAGGTGCCACCTTTGTGGACCTGACCAAAGTCTTTCACCCTGTCAGCCACCAACCTCTCCTCACTAAAGTCCATTAACTAGGTCTTGACCCTGCATCCCAGTCCTGGCTAGCCAAATAGTTAACCAACAGGATCCAGTGTGTAAAATGGTCTGGTGGCATGTCATCCCTCACTCCCATAACTGACGGTGTTCCACAGGACTCCATATTAGGATCACTCCTATTTTCCATTTTCGTTAGTGATTCCCACTGAACTGTGGGACTGCAGTAGTTCAATTATATGCTGATGATGCTGTTCTATACAGGTCTGCTAAAGATATCGTGACATAAACACCAGCTTCAAGACTGATTTTCAGGCTTTGGAGGTCTGGTTCAAAGCCAACCTGTTAGTACTTAATGCTAAAAAACTAAAACCATATTATTCCACCACACCTCCTATAAACTTGATAACCAACTGCCTTTGGTTGTTAAAACATCAGCAGAGGTGACGCTGGAATGTGTCAAAAGCTTTAAATACCTGGAAGTCACCTTAGATAAAAACCTATCCTTCGAGATCCATATCAATAAAATTATAAAATCAACTCACCAGAAACTAGGGGTTACTATACCATACTACCCCTACCTCACTTCCCAATCCAGAAAGACCATCTCTACTGCAACACTACTCCCAGGTCTCCTATGGTGCATCCTTGCTTTCCACAGTGAAGCCATCTATTCTGAACAGACTTAGCAAGCATATCACCATATTGCCAGATTTGCCACTTCAGTCCTGGCCCAAACTCACCACTGTGCTGTGCTCAGTACCTTAAATTGGCCAAGTTTTGAGGTGAAGTTGGACTACCACTTGCTGTGTATCACCTTCAAATTAATTCTCCTTCTTCCCTCCAAGCCTGTCTAACCTACTGATTCAGAAACCATTCACCAGGTCTCTCAGAACATCTCACCAACCATTACTAAGTATACCTAAAACTTGTTTAGCAGTTGGAAAGAGATATTTTTCGTATGCAGCTGCACATAAATGGAACAATCTTCCAATAGGACTTATATCCTGCGCATCCCTCTTGCAGTTTAAAAAACAGTACAAGGACATGTTCCTTGCCCCTGACATGTATAGCTGTATATAACCCCTGCCTAGCAGGCAAGGGTTAATCCTATGTCATGATCTCAATGTTTCTCTGAACCCTGTGTAACCAGAGTCTGAAAGTTGAGTATGCCCTAAAGTATATGATGTTTCTCTAGCTTATGTACTTACTGCATCAAATTATTGAATATTTTTACGTGTTAACATTTACAGTTTATACCACTATTGGTACTATGTTTAATGTCCAGCTACAATGTTTAATGTCTATCATTTATGGAATGCCTAGATTCCCTAGGTCACCTCTAAAAAGGGACTGTCTTGTCTCAGTGAGCCTACCCAGTCTTCAAAATTCAAATAAATAATTTGAGAGAATCATTATAACAGCCTCATGAATCAAACAGGGAACAGTGTGCATAGATTGAGATTCCTAAAAGACTTCCCACTGGACCGGAAGACATTCTTTGGAATCAGCTATTACAGAACAGTTAGGATGCCATCCCCTAGGTCCTTATGTGGAGAAAGGCAGAGATTGCAGACCAGATTTTTGGTTGGTGACCATGGCCTCAAAGGCAGCCTTATGATCATCTTACAGTGTGGAACTGGAAGACCTGCAAAGCATTTGTTCAGTTTTGTCCATGTCTAAAGGGCCTTGAGAGGACTATAGCTGCCAATGGAAAAAATGCATTATGTGATTAATCTCATGAGGCTGCATCTGAACCATGCCACCCACATCCTTTAGACCATGGATGTACCTATCAGACTGCTGCTTATGCAAAGGTAAGACAACCATTTCCTGGCCTTCTCACCTCCATCCCAATATCTGTGCCACGATACTCAGCCTTCATAGTGGCTGGGGAGTTGAGCTGCACACAAAGAGCCTGCAGCTCTCTCAGTAGGGGTGGGTTCAGCTCAGAGGGGGTCTTTGTTTGATCAGCTTTCTTTAGTGGACAGTTGTGATTGCTCTTGTTGCTTTTTTCCTGCTTCGCTGGCTGTCTGCTGCAAAGGACATTATGTGCCACCTCAGGTTGGTCTTAAATATCGCCTACAGAGCAAGGTTGGAGATTGCCACATTGTCATTCAGCTCAATGAAGGAAGTCACTTCATTCTTTTGCCAAGGAGGGAAGTCTCTGTCTTGGATCAGGAGAGTGTCCAAGCATCAAGATACAACTTTGGGGAAGGAAGTCTCCAGTCCATGACCAGTTCCACAGAAGCACATTCAACAGGTATAGAGGGGCAGTGTGTGAGGTATGACTCTAGAGGTGGCCCAGAGGAGACAAGTCAGAAATCCAGGCAGCTGGAAGTGGGTGAGTAGCCAAACAATTAAGATTAATCCAATGGTCAGGGGTTTTGCAGGTGCCAGAAGTCATATAGAGAGAACAAAATAATATCCTGGACTGTGGCCAGAAATTTAAGATGAAGTTTGGCCTTGCTGAGTTCCTATCCATATATGGATCAAAGACCAAATTAAAATCCCACTGAGGAAGAAGGGATGTCAGGAGACAATAGGGTCATCAGGGGAATGGTGCAAGGCATTAAAACAGTTGGGGTCATCATGGTTGTGCTCCAAACACTGGCAAGAATAAGTGGGCATTTAGGGGCAGTAAGGCAGGCCACAATCCACCTCCTTCCATGTCCTGTGCAGAAGCTGATACAGTCCAAGGAAGGTACTTATACACTAGAATAGAAACCCCCAGCTTCAGAGGTGGTGGCACACTTATGCATTTCCAAATCCACCCAGTCCCTGCACAGTTTGATCATCTCCAGAGAGCCAAGTTTTGTCTCTTGTAGGAAAACTACCTGAGCTTTCATGCCTTTTAGCCTGGTCAAGATCCTCTTCTTCTTGTCTGTGGAGTTCAGGCGCCTACATTCCAGGACATATAGGTTAAGAGGGCCATTTTTAAATGGATTGGGAGAAGGCAATAATAAGAAGCTGAACAGGAGCTGCTCACCTTGACTTCTGTGAGACACGACTGCTGGTACCTGATGTAAACTGATATCCCATTGAAGTGCAGCAACAATGACCTGAAATATCATCATCATACATCATCAATAAAAGTCACATAAGTAATTTAACCAGAACAATGAAAAGAACTTCTAGCTAACATGTACCAGAACAAGAAAAATAGAGGTACCAGAAGGTAAGGCGGTAACATCTGGTGCTATCAGGCCCTTAAGGGCAGGAGTGGTAGATGCATCCAAGGCTCAGGCCCCAGTAGTAGGGGAAAAGCAAGAGTTATAGCACCACATAACATAACTCAATCAACAGTGACAGAGAGCTACAGCCATGAGGTGGGGTTGGAGGGAGAGCCACAGGTGTGAGCATGAGGCAGTCCACATAGGGATGGGTGTAACTAATATATCAAGCTGTCCTGGGTAGACAGAGTGACCTCAAAGGAGAAGGTGTCTGAGGAAACAAAGGGATGGGGAAAGGAAAATGGGAGGGGCAAGTAAAAAATGGGGGACGAAAGTAAGGGCACCTTTTATTAGTACAGGCTTCAACCATAGGCATCAAGGTGGTGAGACAATATGCCCCACAGGGAGATGAGGAGAGGGAAATCAGGGGGTCCTAAAGGAGTCATTGCAATCTCTGTACAATGCCATCCCATTGCTTAGATTTCCACCTGCTGCAACAGTAAATGCAGTGGCTGTGTCTTGAGCACACCTCCTGGAAGGTCAGTGGGTCCATTATCGAGGGGAGGGTGCCTCAGGAATGGCAAGATACCAAACAAAGCAGTCATAATCCACCACAATACCCACCTGGTTGCCTCACCATGAGAGTGGAGAGGAGAGACATGAGTCAAGCGATGGTCTAGTGGCATAGGTCCCTAAAATGGCAAGTGGATGAGATCACATACCACGCCTGCTTCATCTATAAGTCAGATAAAGAGCTGATGGGCACACTTAGAATATAATGCAGGGCCACTGCCAAGTAATAAAGTCCTTGGGCCCATTTTCAAACTCTCAGGAATGGTGCACAGTGCTTGCACCAACAAAGACTAGCACAAGGGTATCTTGCACTGCACCATGTGCCATTCTCGATTTTCAGATGCCCCTTCAGCAACTGGGGCTGGGGCTTCCTATGCTGGCCAGGCTTACACCATCTTTGTGATGGATGTAACAGTGCAGCAAGGTGGAGGAGGGCTTAATTGCACAACGCAGCACATAGCATAACCCTTAGCAGTGAAAGGGCTTTCTCCCAGCCATTTCACTTTGGAGGCTAACACTACACTGTTGCTAAGCAACAAGCTGGTAAATGAAAATGAGTGAGGACCATATCATCAAGCTGCTTTGATTGACAAAGGAGGATGCCATTGATATGCCATTGACAGAGCAAAGGCTGATGGCACATGTATAAGGCAGAAAAGAAATGGGTAGACTGGATGGCCCTTGCGGTCTTTATCTTCCGTCAACTTCTATGTTTCAATGTTTCTATGATGTGATCAGTCACTGGTGCTCCCTTGAAAAGCACCCTCACTTATATAAAAAAGAGTGTCAGGACAGTGTGTTTAGGAGAACCCTTCCCCTGGTGAAATACTGTCTATCTGAATGGTGAGTGCACTGTTCGAACTAACATAGCCATGCTCCTTATAATATAACATTTATGTTTAAACACAGGAAACCAAGTAACTGAGCAGGAACCAATGCAGAAATATTTCTTATTCACAGGAAAAAGTATAGTGTACCAAACTAAGTATTAAAACATGAAGCAGAAAGAAGCGTTTGCATGAAAGTAACTACAGTAAAAACATTTTTTTACATATGCATTACTAATAAGAATCTTTATGAATGGGTATGATAACATTTTGGAAAGCAGGAAAATCATTTTATCTCAGAAAACAGAGTGCTTAGGTACAATGTCATTAACATTTGGACTTCATTATATGCAATCAAATATAAGCAATTGTTTTTAAATAAAGAACTTAAGTAGAGAATGTGGATAATAAATATGAAGAAAAAATATGTGAGACTGTTGATGTGTAATATACCTAGGCGGAATATTCAAAGCAGTTGTGCATGATGCAACTTAGTTATGCCAGCACAACTGCAGACCCATCTCAAGGAACGATATTCAGCGGGGAGTCATTCGCATGATGCAAATCTCATTGCACCAATGTGCAACTATAATGAATGCAGGTGCAAGAGCAGGGCATGCCCATGAATATCTGGTGCAGTGCAATATTCAACTGTGGAACCATGATGCAAGTGCGGAGCAAAACCGGGATGCACCGAGCAGACCTGAGCCTATAAATACAGGATGCAAGCACACAAACAGCACTTGCGCCAGGCAAGAGGGGAGAGAGAGAAAGAGAGACAGTGGCAAAATAGAGCAAGATGGAGTACAGACAGACAGAAAGACAGACAAGAGAGACAGAGCTAGTGAGAGACAGAGAGACTGACACAGGCAGCCACAGAGAGAGAGAACAGAGGTGGAGGTGGTGGTGGAGAGGGAGTCGGGACAGAGAGAATGAGAGGAACAGGCAGGCACAGTGCTAGGCAGTGCACCAGGGTGGCACACAGCCTTAGCAGCTGACTGACCAGGGGAGGCAGGACATCAGGGGCCATGGATAGTGTGCCCTTCCTGATGGAGGCCATAATGAGGGTGTGAGGGGCAGGAAGAACAGCGACGTGGCCGAGGAAGGGCCCATTTGTGGTATGCCCGGAACAGGTGGTACTGTGCCTGCACCACCTTTGAGAACTACTCCAATGCAGATATTGTGGGATGGTATCACCTGAACAGGGCCATTCTGAGGAAGCTCTGTGAGCTGTGCAGTGAGGAAATGCAGGCACCCACAAGACAGAGCCACTCAATGTCTGTGGAGACCAAGGTGACAGCTGTCATGTGCCTGCTTGCCACAGGCACCTTCAAAGACCAACTGGGAACACCACAGGTATAACCCAGTCAGCCACATCACACTTCCTTACACAGTTCCTCAACGCTCTACTACCATGTGCTTTGGAATACATCCATTTCCACAGCACACAGGTGGGAGTGTACACCAACCATACAGGACTTCACAGGGTAACACGTATGTCTGGTGTGCGGGGACCATTGATTGCACCCACATGGGCATCTGCATGCCATCTGGCCCTGATAGTGTGGCCTATATTACTAGGAAGGGTACCTGAGCATCAACTGCCAGGTGGTGTGCGATGCCATGGGGTGCATCACCAATATCTGTGCTACAAACCCTGGGAGTCCACATGATGTATTCATCTGTCAGAGCTCTGCGCTGTGCCACAGGTTCGAGCATGGGGACATTCCTATGGGCCACCTAGTGGCTGAGTATGAGATACGATGGAGTGATGGACAGAGCAGTCCATGGATGGGGAGGGCACGGTGGGCATGCTGGCGAGGTGCCACATACAGGCAAGGGGCACAACAAAGGATGGCAGAGGGCTAACCATGTCAATATCCAAACAGGTGAGAATGCCTATCCACTGAGGCCCTGGTTGCTCACTCCCTATCGGCACCCATCATCCCCAGCAGAGGAACGCTAAACGAGGCACACGCCAGCATGTGCAACATCATTCAGCGTGTATTCAGCATGCTGAAGGAACATTTCCATTGCCTAGATAGATCTGGCAATGCTTACAGTACAGTCCCTCAAAAGCCTGTGGCCTATTTCTGGCCTGCTGCATACTGCACAACATGGCCATTGACCGTGGGATATCTGTTGAGGCTGATGAGGGAGACAGTCGTGGGGACAATCGGGGAAATGGGCCAGAGGGTGGTGGACAGCCCCAGGTGGAGGGACAACCTGCTGTAATGGATGGTGCGGCAGCATCATGACACGGTCACACAGGAGCACTATGGTGCACACAGGTAGGTGGCACGGAATCTGTGCAAAGGCCACTCACACAGGTACAGCACACAGGCAGGCGTGTATGGCACTGCGCATGCACACACAGTGGCGTGGTGCAGGGGTAGGGAGTCGTTTCACACAACCACTTAGCTGCACACAGCAACATACACCGCACCCACACCCCAGTGCTGGCATGTGGCAGAGATCAGATGCAATGTAATGGTGCACAGATGCAGCTGGTGATGAACTGCCCTCATCATGCCCATGCCACACAGCCAGTGGCTGGGCAAGCATACACAGGCAGGCATGCAACATGACACACAGGTTTCATGCCAGTGGTATGCATACACATGCACCGCCACCCATATGCGCACAGGAAGCAGCTGCAGGCAGTGGTCAGGAGCAGTACACACATCAGGTCTGCCACATGGAACCATAGCCACTGTGGCCAAGGAGCAAGCTGCACTGGGGTTGATTGGCAGCCACAGGATGCTCGATGGCCAAGGGGTGTCAGCAACAGTCTCCCAAAGGGGTTGAACTGCGGACCATGACCAGGTCCACAAGGGGTGCATAGTGCCCAAACAGGTCAACTCCAGGTAACGCCTGGGATGCCAACAGCACAGCCCGGCATTGACAGTGAGGGTGTCACCAGATGCCGGGATCATGGGATGGACAGTTCACTGTATGGGGTATGTGGTGGCCAGGCACACCCTGTGGCAGCCAGCAGTGCAAGGCCATCTGTGATTGCATTGGTGATGTGATTCTGGGATGTAGTCATGGCCTCCTGCATGTGCTGTATTACCACCAGGAGCTGCACAGTGCCCTTCTCGCACAGCTCGACTACCTGGCACAGCTCAGCATGCAGTGCATGTACCCCAGTGAAAAATAGCACCTGTTGCTCCATGGAGACCCACAGCAAATGGGTGTTCTCTGCCAGCGGGTTGGTGTCCTGGGGTTCCCAGGGTGGACACCGGCCCTCCTGTGATGACTGGCCATGCTGCTTGGCCCCCCTCTCAGGTGGATGCTGCTGGCGAGGTCTTCATGGGTTATGTTCCTAGCTGGGGCCAGTGATGGACCCTGCATCTGGCTGCCCTGTGGCACCTGCAGACTGCTGCAGTTGCCCGTCCTGCTGCTGACTGCTGCCCAACACCTGTCTGGTGCACTACGCCACCACATTCCACAGATGTGGCAGTGCACACAGCTGTACCTGTAGTGGTGGCTGGCAGATGTTCCTCCACTGCCAGGTCACTGGGTGCACCGTCTGTGTTCGAGTCAGGTATGGGCATCTCTTCCACTACACCATCCATGCTGTCCAGATTATGGTGAGGTCATCATCGGCATCAGACCCCACCCCAATCTGTGTTTCCATGCACAGGATGCTGAGACTGGCATCCTGAGAAACACATCCAGGGCCTCATCCGACCCCATGCCCAGGACATCCGGCTAGGCAGTGGTGTTGTGCTGCAGCGGATCAGGCCCCGGATGCCAGTGGAGGTGGATGGCTGGTCATCTGGGGCTGGTCCTGCCTCCAAACCTGCTGCTGGTGCCCCATCCTCTGCATGCAGGCATGCCAGTTCTGAAAGAGAAAACAGGTGTGTCAGTGCTGCAATGCCCACACATGCCCCCCAAAACAGCCACTGCATGCTGTGCATGGCCGACATACATAACATGCAGTGATGGTCTGCCACCTGTCTGGAATCCTCCACCAGGCACACCCTCCACAGTGCTGCAGTGCGTGGTGGCTGCCACCAGCTCCTCCTGTGCTGTGAGCTGTGGCACATCTGCAGACCCCTCCAGTGGGTCTCTGGGCCGCACGGATGACCGCCACCTTCTCTTTAATGCACTGCTTGTCCATGCCCACCTTCTTGTGGCACTCCTGCACCGACAGCTGGTGGCTGCCCTGTTGGTTCACACATGCCACCACGTCCTCCCAGGCCCCAGCCCTGGCCTGTGGTGTGCCCATGGCACCACTCAACAGTGGCTCCCTGTCAAGGTAGGGCCTCAAACAGGGCCTCTGCTTCCACCTTTGTGAAGTTGGGCCTCCGCCAGGCAGGCCAACATTCCACCCATCCTCCATTTCCGACATGACGCTTCCTGTGGACAAGGAGGGCACAGTGTGTTAGTGACAGCAGCACCTATTCCATTCCCCTGCTGTACTGGCCATGCTCAGTGTGCTCCAGCAGCATGCAACTTACCTAAAAGGATGCAATAATGGTCCATGGCCTGTGCCTCACCGTGGAGCTTGTATAGGCATCACATGCAAATGAGCTTGGGTGCAACGGTAATGACATGCTGATTTCCCCAGTGCACCACACATTGGCTGATGAGCTCATTTGCATGTGTCAGCTGAACATCACATATTTGCTCTGTGCACAATGGAATTGCTCCGAGCAAGTCACGGAACATGTGTAAACATGCAGTGCGCAGGACCGCAGTGTGCATGTGTCTGGACGGTGTGCTATTTTGCCTATTGCACACTGTGCACCCACTGTGCAAGAGGGAGGTGGTGCTCAGTGTGCCATGCCTGCTATTGCGCATGTGCACACTGTGTGAGGCCGGCCACTGACCCCCACTGTGACCTCTGCCCCTGGGTGACCCCACATCCATGACCCCAGCTAACCACACCCATGCTCCACATCTCTGGGACTGCACGATGGGTGGACACAGTGCATGTCCTCAGCCTGCACATCTGGCACATGCAGTGGCCATGTGTGCCTCCTGCCACCATTTTGCTCTGCTGATCAAACTGCTGACATGGCGCAGCAGAGAAGGGATGAGCAGCAACTGGATGCAGGTCGAGATTGTGAACCTGGTGGCCTGTGTTCAGCCACGCGCACCCCAGCTGTTCAGGCAGGTGCCACTGCAGCAGCCACGAGTGGCTGTGTAACAGGCGTGTGCTGCCTCACTGGGCCAGCACACATAGGTGGCCCAGACAGGTGAGCAGTGTCGCCACAAATACAGGACCTGGTGCAAAGGGACCCAGAGCGCCTCAGGAGGCTGGAGATGCACATCAGGTGTGGAGGCTGTGCCACAGCCATAGGAGTAGCCCATCATGCATGTGTGCCCTGGTGCTGTACTGTGATGTTGGCTAGGCTGCCTGGCATGTCCTGCAGAGTGGAGTACTACCATCATGCACATTGTGGTGTGACATTGCCCTACACCACATGTGTTGTGCTGCCACCTGTGGGACATGTCAGGAGGGGCTTACCCTGTGCACAGGGGTGGGGTGGTGGACAGCTGCTGTGGTTGGTTACTGATGTACCTGTTCTTGTTCCATTCCTAGGGACTTGAAGACAGATGATGGTGGTGCTGTGGGACACCAGGCTGCAGCAGCCCAGGGTGGAGGAGTGGCTCCGGTGCCAGTGAGGCCACAGAGGGAAGGTAGGCACTAACACTGTACTGCTGACCATCATTTGGGGGGCCAGGGCATGGGTACAGGCACTGCCACCTGTGCTGTGTGTCATGGCTGTCTGTGTCACACTGTGCGTGGTGCCCACCACTGAGGTGCATCCATTGGACAGGTGTGTCAGCTGCTGGTGGGGTGGATGGGAGCACGGCCACCACTGATGTTGTTGTGGTGCAGCTGGGGCACTGTGCCATGTGACTGCCATGGCACAGTCAGATGGCCACTGTGCGGTGGGGACCACTGATGTGTGCAGATGTGGTCTACCGCATTGTCAGCAGGCATTGTCCCACACACCTGTGGGTGGCCTGTGTGATCCTCGGGGTGTGTGGTCCCTTTCCTGGTACACGTTGTGGTTGGGCCTGGTTCCTTGGGACATTGCACTGATTACCTGCCCTGTCTCTGTCCTAGGTGTCTGCCATCAGTGCAGAAGTCCCTGTACTGACGGCTCCTGAGGCAGCTGATCTTAATAACATCCATGACAATGGAGGCAGTGTTCCAGGTCCACAGACTACTCCAGGCAGTCAGAAGGCAGCAGCATCAGCAGGGGAAGCAGGCCATGGCCGCCGCTAGTCAGGCCTTATGTCTCGCTTTCCCCAGCCATACATCCACCTCCAGTCCCTCATCCCACTGTATAGTCACTGTTCCCCATCCCTTCCTTCACTATACCTACCCTTTCACAGCCCCTGGTTATTGTAAATAGTTTGGGACAATATATATTTTCTGACTTACCCACCTGTGTCTGTGTCTACTTTGCAGGTGGCATGAGAAGCCATGCTGCAGTGGTTCAGTGCCTGTCCGTGTGGTGTGCATGTGTTGGGGTACGTGCTGTGCTTCTGTGGATCACTGCTCTGTGCTGCAGTGTGTCCCACTGTGGTGATGGCCTCCCTCAGTATATAGGCTATGCCTTGCGCTACCCTGGGGCGGCTGTCAGGGTTGTGTAGCTGATGTGTCTCTGCTTGGCTGTGGGGTCCTGGGTGTGCCTGCCCAGGTCTGAATGTGTGGGGGCATAACCTGCTGCCTGCAGGGATCCTCCTTGGTGGCCCTTCATCCCCATTGGCACCCCCTGTTGCTTACTGTCTGTGGCACTGTTGTGTTCCGGGGTGGGGGTCTGGGTGCCTGTGTGCCTGCTGTGCCAAGCCAGTGTTGCTCCTCTTGTGGCCTGTCACTCTACTTTCCTAGCTCTGTCCCTGGGTCTTCCCTCTGTGCCATGTCCCCTCTGTTGCTCTGTAGCTCTGCTCCCAGGGTTGCCTGGGGCTTTCATGTTCTGTGTCTGCCCATGGCACACCTGTGGTTGCACCATGGCACATCCAAGGTTGCACCATGGTGAAACTGTGCCATATTCAGCCCGGGTTTTGCTGGTGAAGGACAGCCAGCACAACCTCTGAATATAGCTCCTGTTGCATCACAGCACATCAGATTTGTGCTATACGACTTGTGCTGGCCTTTGGCGATTTCAGAATATCTGGCCCTTATGTCTTTTACTAAAGTTGGAAATACATGCTGAACATGGCAGAATGCTTTTAGGAATGTGTAAAGAGTCAGTTTAGAGAAAAGAATGACATCTCACAAATTATTATAGAGGATATTCCTAATGTTGCAATTTCCATAATCTTTGTTTATTTTTTTATTGTTTTGCTTTATTAATACAAGAATTAATACATGAATCAGAAAAGAATTTTACTGTATACAGTAGGTGGAAGGTACGTGGTCATGACAAAACATGGTCTGATAAATATACAGGATTTTAATGTAATTCAGTATGAAACTTTAAAAGAAATTATAGGACCTAATTACCTAAAAGAAGGCCAAACAGGTGAAATGTTGGGTCTGGATGTTGTGGGGACATCTTGAGTAAGAAAGAAAAATAAAGACTTGAAAATTACATTTTAGACTATATGGCTAGTGCTTGAATTTTTGAACAGTAGTATCAGACCATAGTAGGTAGCAAGTGGTTGGATTAAAATGATGGTACCATCAAAAGATCCATCATTGATAAAAACTGAGACCCTATGCAGATTAGTGCAATAAAGGACCCCCTAATATACCCAACATGTATCCCCATGAAAGCAGGCAGAAACTAATGTGATAGGGAGAGCTGGTTTCAGGGGCAGGACTTCTCCCAATAATTGGAAGAGTGAGGATTGGGAGTAAGAAGTAGGAACCAAGTGCCCTTTCAAATCTGGCTGCTACTGTAAAGCAACAATTCAAACTGAGCAAGCAAATTTTGGTTTGAATTTAAATTCTTGCAATACTGTTGCAGGCTCCTTCTATAGCTACAGAATGTTTCAAGATGGCAGGAAACTGTTCATATATATTTAGATGCCTTCCTGCTTTCCTTTTAGGAATAGCGTATATTCCAGTTGGTTTGTCCCTTTTTGTTACATTAGTAATCAATATTTGTATTGCCTTTATAACTATAATTAATTCCTCTCTGTCTCTCTGTTCAGAACATTCTACTTTCTAATTTCATACAATCTGAACATTCTATGCCATGAATTATACCCTTGCAGATCATTCAAAAGAATATTATTAAATAGTGTGATTGTTGTCATGGGGACAGTATAGCGCAGTGGTGACATCCAGCAGACCAGACCTGGGTTTAAATCCCACAGCTTCCACTTACATATTGTGTGACCCTGAGCAAGTCATTTAATTTCCTGTGCTCCCAGGTCATTCCTGTAAAAAGCTTTCAGCTTAGTGTGCTACTCCTGGTTAAACTAAATAAAAAAAAAAAAATGTCATGGACATATGAAATGAAGGGACAGCTAAAACATTTTAGGTACTAAAATGCTATTAAAGTATCAAAAGTGATCAAAACATATTATAAATGAATAATATGAAAATAAAAGAACAGGGGCTTTTAAAGTATGCAAACTATTTCCTATCACATTTAAAAGATGTTTATTGAAATATTGTCTTACTACATTAATTACAAAATATATTGAAGAAAGCAAAACAGAAATAATTTCTGAGGTATCTTAATTCTTTAATAATAAAATGTATCGAAGAAAGTAACACATAAATAACTAACATCGTTAAACTAAAAAGCTGCAACACCATGTATATAAACCGTTTTCATATTTGTATTTTGACAAAGATTAGTCATTTTGCAAGATAAAAATATTAATTGCTAAGATGTTTAAATAACCTTTCTGTATGCAGAATTGTTTTACAGTAATGGCTTTAGTGTTACTTTATGGTGACCTTTTCATAATTAACAGTAATGTTCACAAAATGCAAATTGCATGCTATTATCTCTAGCAGTACTCCTGTATAATTAATTGATTTGCACTTGCACAGCAAATGTGTAACAAAGTTTCTGTATAACACAATTATGTAAAATATACTTTCTGACCTTTAGTTCTTTTGTTCTCTCTGATTTTCTTTAATTATTTTTAGTAAATGACAAGGTCATTTCAACATGCCACTACTTTGGAAAAATGGCTGGTTTGATAATCAGTTATTTCCACATTAATGATATATGTTGAAATATTGAGCAAGTTTTAATACATTACCTATTCCCAAAATGCTTTAATAATGTATGCAATTAATTGAAACATGCCCCAACTCTCTACAAAGCAAGATGTCATATCTACAGCACCATGCAGATTGCCACATTACTGGGAAGGGCAGGTCTACAAAAAGTGGAATATCAAAGGGAAATAAATTCTTTCTAATTGATATTATTGCTCACCTATTGTTTTCTCCATAAACAGCCCTGTTCTCCTGTTCTAGCAAGCAATGTGAGAGGGCAGTAAGGAGGGCTGGGGATATTAGGATGCATAGGGAGCGGCATCACCAGTAGAAAACAAGAAGTTGTTATTCCTCTGTATAGGCAGCTGGTCAGACCCCATCTGGAGTACTGTGTGCAGTTCTGGAGACCCAGCCTCCACAAAGACATAGACAGGATGGAGGCAGTCCAGAGAGGGCAACTAAAATGGTGTAGGGTCTGCACCAGAAGACATATCAAGAGAGACTTAAAGAACTTAATATGTATAGCCTTGAGGAGAGGAGGAGTGGGGTGACATGATACAAACTTTCAAGTACCTAAAGGTAATCAACTAAGTCCAAGAGGGTAGCATCTTTCAGTAAAAGAGGCGTGCAAGAACAAGGGGACAATTTGAAGCTAGGGGATGACTCAGAGGTAATGTGAGGAAGTATTTTTTCATGGAGAGGGCTGTGGATGCATGGAACAGCCTTCCTGAGGAGGTTGTAGAGTCAAAAACAGTGGTGGAATTCAAGAATGCGTGGGACAGGCATAAGGCAGTTCTAGGGGTGGAGGTAGGAAGAAGTAGGCTGTTGGTTAGCTAGGATCTGCAGATTATCCATTAGGTATGGAAACAGGCAGACTGGGTGGGCCAAGCAGTCCTATCTGCCATCAGATTCTATGTTTCTAACAGTTATGGATAGGACTGTGCCTTAATCACAAAAGTCATGGATGCCATAAATTTTCCTATTTGTATGTGTTTATGTTTTGATGCAAATAAATGGATAAACTTGTAGGTAGTATAAACTTTTATTTTACTAAAAGAAATGCACTATACTGAACAAACTTTCAAAGCCAAATAATACAGTCCTCTTTATCAAGTACTGTGATTTTTATAAAAAGAAAATGATCCTGCACAAATAGGGCATCGGTACCAGATTTAGCACTTGCAACGGGTTGCAAGGGTGTGTCTGGCAAAGACTTATCCTCCCTCCATCACACTGGATGCCTTCCCTGCTGCAACAGATCCCCAGGACTCTTCTCTGCCCCACCAGCCTATCAGCAGTAGGCAGGCTAGGCTGTAAGACAGTCAGGCTCCCTGGCATGGAAATTGAAAGAGGAACATCTGTCCTTTGTCGGTGATCTGATTAAAAGGTGACTCTTCAGCGACTGAGCTGTGCAGAGATAAAACATTGGTGCTTGACTTATCTATTGCAAAGAGTTGAAAGGGGTATCTGGCAAATGCTCCCCATCACATCCAACATGCAGTGGCTGCCTTCCTCACTGCCATGTACCCTGGGACTCTCTGCACCACCAGAAAATCAGTGGTTGGCATGCCAGCCAGCAAGACAGTCAGGTTCCCTGGCACCATGCCTCCTGGAATAGCTGTCTGTCCTATAAGTAGCAGCCTGCCTAGTGGTCCTCTGTTGCAGTTCTTGTGTGAAGGCAACTGGGCAAATGGTGTCACACTGTGGATGTCAGCTGTGGGAGCTGGCCATCGGCTAGCCA
Organism: Neoceratodus forsteri; assembly: GCA_016271365.2. Taxonomy (NCBI): domain Eukaryota; kingdom Metazoa; phylum Chordata; order Ceratodontiformes; family Ceratodontidae; genus Neoceratodus; species Neoceratodus forsteri. The sequence continues at coordinate 650,521,841 of JADMNL010000022.1, forward strand.
CAATGCCCAACCTTACCTCAATCCTGTTCACTCATTACCAGCAGGACATAAGGGGTATGTACTGAAACTACTGATGTATATTGCTTATTGTTTTGGAGTTAATGTTTATCATTAACTATACAGAGTGGTCTGTAGTGCTGTTTGCAATTGTAGCTTAGGAGATGACCTTTTCTAGGTGAGGTATTTGATGCTATCTGGACTAAACAAAATCCTGTAGTTACAATGGATAGACATATGGGTCATATTTTCTGCAGTAAACATTCTGTTGAGTATGTCAGGTTAAAACTACCCATCCAGCTATGTTGCACTGTTAGTTAGCTGTCGACAACTTTCATGAAAAGATCTAACTGTGTTAATGGTAAATTGCTTATCCATCTTTGTACTTAGACTCCACCTGTACAAACGTCATTGTTTTACCACTGTATGGTTTACAACTGCTAAGTTTAATCTACCCAGCTCTACTGAGTTAATTGCCGTTGATAGTTAATTATTCTACCCTACCGGGTATACTGGCTAACCTAATTACTTGTTAAGTGTTTGATATATCAGTTCTTTATTATGCACTCCACTTAGCAGGTTGCTAACCTTACGGTCTTAAGGGTTTCTTGTGTCTTGTATCTTTGTAAGGCAACACAGCACAATCAACAGGTGCCATGTACCACATCATCTGGATGCCCCCTTCCCAAAACACTGCTTGCCTCAATATTACTCCTGGGTCAGTAACAGGAGTAGCTCATGGGGAGGGTAGCAAGCAGTGCACTGATGCAGAGCGGTCATTCATGCATTTTAAGTCAGTGTCCTACAGCTACAGGTGCCACAGTTCTACCCACTAACACTCTAGGACACCAACGTATGCTAGACTTGTACACAGAGCAATATATTCCAACAGCAACTGATGGGAACTACACCCTCCAACATGGCACCCCAGCAAAAGGTAAGCTTCAAATACTACTCTCACACAACAACAATAAAAACTGAAATTAACTCCTGGCTGATGGGTCCAAGAAAACTAATACTACTGCTTCTTCTCTATCTGGTAATATCCACCTCAACCCATGCCCACCTTAAAAGAATGATCTAGACTTTAATCCTAAAGGGAAGTTAAAAATAGTCTCCTTATCACTGGTAGACTGCTCCCCAAACTCAACCTGTTGGAAGCCTGGGTGACATTTGTTAAACCTGATATAATTTTCCAAACAGAAGCCTGGCTTACTCCTAAAATCCCATATACCACACTTACCCTGGAAGTTTATAATAGATTTAGAGAAGACCACCAGGATAAATGGGAGATGGCTGTCTAATCTACCTTAGGACTGATCTACAAGGTTATAAAATGAAAACTGATAGCCTTACAAAAGATTGTGAAAGCGTGTTAGTTAAATTAATGCTAGGAAGGTTCACAAATCTCTAGTCATATTGACAACATACTGTATATACTTTCAGGCAAAAATCACTCTGGTCTTGGTGGCTCACTAGACATTTCAAACAAGCCCATCATAAATGGAAAACTATAGTTACTGGAGACTTTAACATCAGTTGGACAGGCAAATCAAGTATAGCCCAGAGGGACATATTGGCCAGCCCCTACCAGGTCAGTAAGTTGTACACTTTATGTCGTACACCAAAACTGCTCAAGGGAACAGCGTAGTAGGGAAAAGCAAGAGGGTGCAAAACCACGAAAGGGTGTATGCACGATAGTACCCTCTCACTGTCCCAGGCAGAGGATAAGACCTCTGCAGGGACAGGTGACTAACGACAGCTGTTGTGGCTCAACAGGATGAACCACCAGCAGCAAGGGAGGCAGGCAGTGTGTTTTATATCGGGTTTCAATTCCCAGTCCCAGACATGGATTTTTGATTTTCACACTTTTGTGATTTTAACTGTTAATCCCTCCTCTGAGTTAGTTATTTTAGTTGGGGGTTCCAGAGGGCACAGCCAGCCCCGACAAAACAAAGACTTATGCCACTGGCAATATGTTGTGCTGTATTGGCAGTGCGGTATATTGTTGTGGCATAATGTCTTGCAACATTATGACCCCATGCCTGGCCAGCCTGTTGCTAACTCAAGTAGTCATTAATTGCATCAGGACCAGCTACAAAATGGGAACAAAAACTTTAATTGGTTGGATCCTGACTGCTCACCCATACAGACTAATCAATGTTTCTGTCCTTCTAGACTCCATCAGTGACCACTCCCCAGTACAATGTGTGTGGGCTGCTAAAATCACCGCCCCCAAAACCATCACCAGTAGGGTGCTTTACAAAGATAACTTTGCTGACTTTAAGGCTTACATGGCCCAGATAGACTGAAGCTACCTGAACATCACTCCAGATATTGATGCTGCCCTTGACTGCTTTACAAACTATTACAAAGCAGTTTGTTACAAATTTTCTCCTCTTAAAATGCATGGTTTGAGGCACAGCAGTGGCGTGGGTCACCTTGATCTAGTAACCTGAATACATGATATGGATAACCTGTGGCACTGGGCAGGAAAAACAGGCTCTCTGATCAACCTACAATGGTACAAAGTAACACACACTGGCTGCACCACTTTGATAAGACAGGCCAAAGAGACACACTGTAAAAAGCAGCAAACTAGGAACTGGAGTAATGAGAAAAAATTGGGGATAATAGAATAGAATTTCTGGATAAAAGTCTTCAAATATTTAGGCAGTACCCTGGATGACAATTTATTATTCACTCCATGTATGGATAATATTGTTAGACTTGGCAACAGAAAGTGAGGCACACTGTTCAGGAACCACCTGAACTTCACTGCAGAAGCCAGGCATCTTGTAGTGTCCTCCATGGTCCTACTAATCCTGGATTTTGGGATCCCAGTCTATGCAGCAACTGGTGACTCTGTACTTAACAGAGTTAGGGTAGTGATTAATAACACTTATTGCTGTGCACTTCAGGTTGACATATTTGTCTATAGCTGCGCCCTTTGTACCCTGACTAATGAGCTCCCCATCCATGAAAGGCTAAGATATCAGACCTGTCTGCATGCAAAAAGAAAAAGCATTATTGGTCATTCATAACTTTTCCTCCCAATTAACAACCAATACACTAACAGGAGTATGTCTAGTAATGCACTATTTATTTATTTATAAGGTCTAGGATTACAATACCGTTGAAGCCAAGGCTCTTTTACAAAGGTTCCACGTCAGAGACTAGCATTTCAAAACAAAAAGAAAAGCAATGGTGTGAAATCTACACAAAATGGTTACTACATAATAGCAATACATAACATCAACCAATCAGACAAGTTAACAACATTATAACAGAAGATGGGGGAGGGTGGTTGTGAGTGTGTAGGCAGCGGAGGCATTTGTTGTGGTAGAAGGTAGCTAGTCGGTAATTAGAGTGCATGTAATTGGGGAGAGAGAGAGAAGGAGTGATAGGAGTCATATCCCAGTGGCAGATATAGTGGAGATGGCAGGAAATTAGCTGTAGTATCACAGGAGCTAGAGGCAACAAGATGATTCTAGACCTAGCTTTGAACATACCAAGTGTGTTAGCTGAGGAGATGGTAGGGTTTAGTCCATTAAGCCAAAGTGGTGCTATGTAGGCAAAAGGATTGTTGTGCCTGTGAGGTGCAACAGTAGGGGATTTTAGGAGCTGCTGATCCTATCTCCTAGAGTTCCAACAGTTTGGGCTTATCTGCAGGAGAGTAGAGCCACCTGGTAGAGCATTCCCCAGGCAGATTTGCTTTGCCATGGTATAAGTGAGATACTTTATGCAGTTTGATAGGTGAAACCATCTGGACCGTGCATATAAGTCACAGGTGTGGGTGAGCGGTGAGCACCTGTAAGAAGCCAACAGGCATTGTTTAAGGTTGTTTGAATCCATCTGAGGGTTGTCATCATGACAGAGCTATAAATGATGAGACGATAGGCAATGATTGATACCAAGGAACTCTGAGACGCAATCTTCAGTGCATCTGGAGTAAGATTTTGTCTATGTTTGAATAGAAGACCGAGTCGAGTGTTTGCGGTTTTTTCAAAGTGGTCAGTGTGTCTGTAGAGAGGCTAGGGTCTAGCAGAATCCCAAGATATTCGAAAGACTGCACCTGGTCCAAGGTGTTTCCCTGTGCAGTGGAGATTGTCAAGTGGTGTCGCTTCTGTGGATTATGAGCTGCAGAATAGCATGTTTTTTTTGTGATTTAGTACCAGTTTGTGATTGTGGAACCAAGACTCAGTGGTGCTGAAACCAAGCTGTAGGTTATCCTGTAGTGCCCTGGGATCTTTATGGAGGAGACTACCACTGCATCATCAGCATACAAGATGATGTTTTCAGGGCAGAATTTTGGTAGGGAGTTTAGGAAGAGACTAAATAGAAGTGGCCCTAGTATGGAACCTTGGGGTATGCCTGAGCGGACTGGCAAAGTGTCAGAGACAGTGTTTGCAATTTTACTCTCTGCATCTGGTTTTGAGGTAGCTTTTAATCATAGAACAGAGTCGGGTGACAGTCTGGTATTTAGTAGCTGGTCAATAAGCAGCCCATGGTGGATTCTGTCAAATGCTTTGGAGAGATCGATAAAGACCACACCTATTAGTTTGCCGTGGTAAAGAGAAGTGTGAACACTCCCAATGAGCTCTAGGAGAGTAGTGGTGGTACTGTGGCCTTTCTGGAAACCATGTAGCTTGTCACATAGTATGCTGTATTTGTTCAGATGGTGGGTGAGTTGGTCCACCACAATACGCTCAAGTGCCTTAGAAAGCGGAGGCAATATTGATATTGGGCGGTAGTTTGAGTGGCTGGTCTGGTCACCGCCTTTGTGGATTGGGGTCACTATTGCAGTTTTCCATTTGTCAGGGAAGTTCCACTGCTGAGAGAGAGGTCCAGTATTTTGTAAGGGGATGAAGAACCTGGTCTGGGGTAAGTGACAGGAGCTTGAGATTCAGAGAGTCGCCACTAATTTGGGATTTAGAGATGGCAGTGGCAATATGGCAGTGTGCATCCTTTAGGCTGACCTCCCTAAAGTAAAAAGGGGTTATCCAGTTTGGGCTGAGGGGACCAGCGGTGAGAGCTTTATCTTCGAAGTAGTAGAGGGAGGACAGCACTGAGGTCTGTAAAAGGCAGATTAAAGGAGTTAGCTATGACAGCATGGTTAGGGTGAGTGATCCATCAACAGATAACATAGCCAGGGAGTTTTGGCTTCTTCCCATGATTTTCTTGATATTTTCCCAGAAAGCTTGACCATTCCCCAGATTTAGTGAGAGCATTTTTATAGTAAAATTTTCATGAGTCTGATGGCTTTGGTGCAAGCATTTCTGGCTTGCTTGTATTTTAGAATATCCAGCTGGTTTCTGGTTTCCTTGGCTACCGCCAGAGGTGATCCCACTGTTTTAGCTGATTTAGCAGTTTCCCAGTGATCCAAGGATTACAGAGTGTTTTTTTTTTCCTTTTTGATCGGTTGCAAAGGGTCATATGCCTTATTGAAAGTGGCGATGAAGAATCAAGGGCATGGTTAACATTGACGTCATGTATATGGGTGACCAGTCTTGCTGAAGCAGGTAGTGTTTGAAGTGGGTGAGTTTGCCACAGGAAGGACTCTGCTGGAGATGATTTTTGGAGGCGGCATAAGGAATTTATTTCACCATACACAGGTAACTGGCGAGTGGTCACTAAGAGAGTCTGGGAGAACTGTGGTGTGGGAGATCCTGGTGGGATGGTTGGTGAGTACCTAGTCAAGGAGGGTGCAGGTACCCATTTTGGAGTTGGTTCTGGTAGTGGATGAAACCATCCATGTAAAGTTGGCTGAAGCAAAGGAGTCTTTAGGGGCACTTGCCTCTGATCCTAGCCAGTTTAAGTTGAAGTCTCCTAGTAGGATTAATTCAGAGTCAGTGGGCTGCAGTCAATAAAATTTAGAACTTCATTGAGGCCAAGTTTTTGATCTTTGGTGGAATGTATATGGATGTGATACTTAGGGCTTTCTGGTTTGCACCAAGTATAATTTTTATTGGTAGGATTTGTGCCGTGGTGGTCCGTAAGGGACCCCTAGGAAGTGCCATGTGATAGTGTCTCTGATAAGAAAGGTACATCCTGCACCTTTTAGAGATCTTGTCTTACCTGAGAATATTGTAGCCTGGGAAGGTTAGTGCCTGGTATAAATACCTTTTCATAAAACTGGCCTAAGCAAGCTCTCCTTTGCAGTAAGGGCATCTCTATGACTCAAAATTTTGCCTAAACCCTTATACGACTCCCTAAAACTGCCCAGTTCAAGACAGCTGAGAGATGAATGCGCTGAAAGTTCCAGCTGCACCTATTATAGCTAATTTGGCCTCCCTGGCTTATCTTATCTCGCCATTGCTTATGAACTATTTTGTGTTCATACAAGTACCTAGTGCTTCCAATACTGATAATGCTGCCTTGGAGATGCTATTAACTAGTTACTGTATTAGTCCAAATATTATTCATATACTTTTGCACAATTCCCCAGGATCTGAAACAGGCTCTCGTGATGCTGGTGCACAAGAATAGTGATATGATGCGCACCGCCAATTATAGGCCAATATCTATCCTCTCCCTTATCTAAAGCCCTGGAAAAGATTGTGGTCACCCAACTCACAGATTACCTCAACAAAAACAACCTGTTATGTCCCAACCAACATGGCTTTAGGCAGAATCATAGTAACTCCACTGCCTTGCTGGACTACACTGACTACTCGCACAAGGCACTAGACGAAGGAAAACTGGTGGGTCAGTCTTCATAGACCTCATCAAAGCCTTCAACACTGTCAATCACTATCTCCTCCTGACTCAACTACAGAACCTGAGGGTTGCAACCACTGCTGTCTGTTGGTTCAAGGACTACCTAACACACAGAAGCCAATATGTAAAAATTGGGCACACAGTATCTAGCTCCAGAGGTATCTTTAGGGGTCCCACAAGGGTCAATACTGGGGCCCTTACTATTCAGCCTCTTCCTAAATAATCTTCCTGAGGCCTGTGATACTAAATGATATTTTATGCAGATGACGCTGTACTTCTCACCAGCAGTTCATCAACAGTCACCCTCCACTCTGAGCTGCAGGCATCCTTCTACAAGTTGGAAGACTGGTTCTGTAGCCATAAACTTCTATTAAGTGGTGACACCCTTCTGAAGAAATCTTCATTGGACCAAGATGTTCTAGCCAACTAAAGACCTATCTTGAACCTTCCCTTTACAGGTAAGATTATTGAGAAAGTAGTGACAACTCAACTGGAGAACCATTTGACCATCCATAATGTCTACGAATCTCTCCAGTCCGGCTTCCAAAGAGGCATAGCACTGAGACTGCTCTAATTTGGGTGCTCAATGATCTCCTGATGGTAAGAGATTGGAGAAACCATTCTATTCTGGTACTTCTTGATCTCTCTTCAGCTTTTGACAGTGTAGACCATGATGTGCTGCTTGAGCACCTGAGGCTCATCTGTTGCCTGACAAGTCGGTCCTCAGATGGTTTATATCTTTCTTAACAGGCAGAACTCAGAGAGTTGTGTCACGGATTTTCTTCTGACTCACTCCCTCTGTCCTGTGGGGTTCCTCAGGGATCAGGTGCTGTCCCCATGTTGTTTGCAGTGTATATGCTACCCTTGGATACATTGTAAGATGGTATGGGCTGAGGTTCCACTGCTATGTTGATGTTACCCATCTCTACCTCTTTTGCTCCCGACCAGGTTAGTGCTCTCTCAGAATTTAATAACTGCCTCACCAAAATCCAGGACTGGATGAATTCAAGCTAGCTAAAGTTGAACGCAGGAAAGACTAACATTATGGTTGTGGACCTGGGTCACAGGATAGAGGGTTGAGGACTGGTCAGCCCTCTGGATTATTTCTGGGGGCTCCCAGATTCTTACCCCAGAATGGGTGCATGACCTGGGGACTGGTGACATGCGACAGGCTGACCTTCATTATCCAGCGCCAGCAGTCATCAAGTCTGCCTTTTATCATCTTAGGAACATTGCCAGGGTTAAACACCTTATTCTGTTTAGCGATCTGCCTGTGTTAGTCCATGCCTTTGTGACCTCACGCCTTGACTATTGCAACTCCCTTTACTTAAGGCTTCCTGGGTTGATATCCACCACCTGCAGCTAGTGCAGAACGCTGCAGCTTGATTGTTGAACAGGATGTCTCCGAGGTCTCATATCATTCCCGTGTTTCTGCGATCTGCACTGGCTGCCGATTCAGTAGGGGATCACCTTTAAAGTAGGTTTATTGACTTACAAAGCCCCACATGGACTTGGTCCTGACTACTTGAAAGAGCTTTTGATTCCTACAGGCCTGTTCAACAGCTCCGCTCGGCTGGCGGGGGTTTGCTGGAGATTCCAAGGGTAATTTTGAAATCTTCTGGAGCCCATGCATTTATGTTTGTGGCCCCTACCCTCTGGAATTCTCTATCCCATCAGCTTCGGAATGCACGACCATGGGGCTTTTAAACACGCACTTAAAATTTTTTCTGTGGACTCAGGCCTACCAGTGAACTGTTGTTTTTGTAAATGTTGTATTTATCCTATTATATTAGTTTTATGGAAATATGTTTTATTATTGTAAAGCACCTTGGCACTTGAAAGGCACTTATAAATAACGTTTATTATTATTACTATTATAAACTACAAAAGACCAAGGTGATGCTCACAGCCAGCCCCCAGCACAAAAGAAGCTAGCTTCCCTTCACCATCTCAATAAAGTCAGTGAGCTGCTAGAACACGTTCACTCCTTCAGTACCTGGGGTCACCATTGATGACTTCCTCAACTTCACCCAACACATCAACACAGTGGTAAAGGCAGTGAACACCAAGCTGGGTGTACTCTATAGGCATGCAAAGTATCTCACCCAGATGTCCTATGTCTCTCAGTCTCCAGCTCCATCCTTTCCACCATTAACTATGGATTGGTGGTATATGGTGCAGCAACAGACACTGCACTAAAAAGGATTCACATTGCCCTCAACAAGGCATGTAGGCTCACAATGGCTGCAGATCAAAATACCCATACCTGCTCCTTATACAAGGAGACCAGTTTACTGCCACTAAAGAACAGGATTATATTCCAAACATGTCTCCTTGGAAAAAAGGTGCTAATAGGTAAAACACCTCATGCATTTCTAGCATCCTAACACCAATTGCTACCAGCTATACCACCAAGGCAGGATGGTGGAGGCCCTATCAACACCTTTCCGTTGAACTGTGCAGGACAGCATGCATTCAGGTATAGGGCCCCTCAATGGCTTAATAAAATCCCAGTGCATATTCTAAACTCCCAATGCATCTTGCAATTCAAAAATGGTCTAAGGCAACACCTTCTTACTAGGACAGTTTGTGACTGCCACTAAGACTCTAACACCCATAATGCCCACTCACCCACATTCTCCACCTTCCCTTCCTTTTATGCCCGCCCTTCCCTTGCCCTATCCTTCTGTCTTCTCTCCTCCTGTGTCTTTTCGCCCACTGGATCACCCAAAATCAACCTACTACCACTACCACCCAACCTCCTAGAGAAAGCCACATCTTTTGGCGCACACTCTACCCCCAGTCTCCCTCCCCTCACCTTGACTCCTCCTCAGACTTGTCAAACCTCTTTATCTCCTTCACTACATATAAACACTGTCCTTTACCCTAGTTGAATGCTCTTGATGCTGTACTATCACCATTGGTACTATGAATGACATTGTAACCTTATTGTATAGTAGCTACCTACTATTCGAGTATTGTATATAAACTCTTTGTAATTGTGGCATTGTCACTGTTTGACGTGGAACCTTTGTAAAAAGCTTTGAGCTCAAAGGTATGATCCGAATCTCTAAATAAATAAATAAATATACTCTGCTATGTGCTACTGACAGCACTCTACTTGAGCTGCTGGTTGGTTCTGCTGACTACGCTCCACGTGAGCTGCTGCTACTGTATTAGTAACATTAATGAACTTGAGATTTCTGTTTTGTGTATTATCTTCTTGCCTTAGATGCTGAACCTTTGCAAATGAGGACTTGTGCTCAAAGGTATAATTTCAATGATGAAATAGATACAAAGAATACATTTTGGCATGTTATATGATATCACTATGATAACACCATGGGATTTGGGGTAGCTAAGAAAATGAAATGATGTGTAACACTTTCCATGAAAACACCATAGTGCTTTACATTTGCAATGACAATCCCATGATTTGTAACATGCTGCATGAAAACATTCCAGTGCTTTGTATTTGCAATGACAAGCCTATTAATTATGAATATATGAACATATAAATTAACCTGCAGAAGAAGGCCCTGTGATCCATCAAGTCTTCCGAATGCAGAGCCCATGTATTCCTTTTTGCATGTTACTCTTTTCCCCTCCCTGGACTCCTCTTACTCTCCTCTTAAAGTTATGGCACAGATTCTTGAAAAAACAACAGCTTTCTTGTTTACTATCTTCTCTGATAGCCTGTTCCAAGCTACCAGTACCCTCACTGTGAAGACATGCTTCCTGACCTCCTTCAAAACCTACTATAGCTTCATACAGTTTGTAACTGTATTCTCTCATGTTTTGTTATCACTAGTCTTGAAAGCTCACTGGTGTTAACGTTGTTATTGTCCTTGAGGTACTTAAAGGTCTCTACCATATCCCCATGTTCCCTTTGCCCTTGCATTAGTACCAGTTCAGGTTCTCCAGCCTCTACTTGTATGAGAGCTGCATCTGACCCTGAATTATTTGTGTGGTCCTTCTCTGTACCACCCTCTCTGAATAAAGTCCTTTCTATGATAGGGGTTCCAGTACTACAGGGAGTGCTCCAGGTGTGGTTGCACCACAGATCTGTACAATGGCAGTATGATGTCCCTTCTTCTGTTGGTGAGCCCCATGTTTATCCAACCCAGAACTAAATTATCCTTCTCTGCTATCTTGCTACATTGGGCAGTGGGTTTCAGTTTACTCATGTTTGAAATCCACAGTTCTTTCTTGTCATCGGCACTGTGATAGTCACTCCCTCCAGCCTGGACTTGGCCTGAGGGCTCTTTTATTTATTTATTTATTAGATCATCGGTTTACAGACTTTTGAGTCATAGACTCATTTACAAAGGCACCTCGTCAAGAGAGCAATATATCACAGCAAATAAACAGTACAGTACATAATGCTTAAATTAAAAAGCAACCAGTGCTACAGGCATTCAACACACTTGGTAATAGGTAGATCACAGTAGTCATATGGGTACATGAGTACCATGTCAGGTAGGAACCAGAGATATTTTATTACATTACTCAGCAGATGTTGCATGAGACCCCAGGTACATACAGCAACAGCAGACAGGGCAGACCTAGCCTAGGGGTGATGGTAAGGGCAGGTGGGGATTATGTGTAGTTGCATCAGTGAGTGCTTGTCAGATGGCTTCTGAGGAGACCTTGAAAGGACCAAGATTAGTGGAGTCAGCTATATTGGCTGGGAGGGAATTAAACAAGGAGGGAGCCGATAGTAAAAGGATCTCTGGGCCATAGAGGTCCTTACCCTGGGGACAATAAGGGAGGTTTTGACAGTGCTGCAGGTGTAGACTAAGGGGAGACACGCTGCAGGGAAGTGGCAACCCCGGGGTGGGAGAGCACTAGCAGGGTCTTTTACAAGAAGGCAGGTTTGGAAGTGGAGTCTTTCTTCAAGGTTGAGCAAGTTGGTGGTGGAGTACAGCAGGCATGTATGGGTGTGCCTAGGGGCTCTAACATTAGCCTGCAGGCCTTGTTTATAGACAGTTGGATTCTTGCAAAGAGGTGTTGTCGGGTTGCAGTGGCTAGATGGGCAGCCCATAGTCGATTAGCAACAGGACAGAGGAGGTGATTACCAATCCAAGAGCCTCTTGAGGTAGGCAGTCCCTATGGTGGTATAACAGTCCAATTCTGACATTGGTGGCAGCAGAAAGGGCATTGATATGGGAATAGATGAAGAGCACTGAATCAAAGGTAATGCCCAGACACTTGTAGGAGGAAACCTGCTCAATAGGGCTTAGTGTGCTAGGCAGTATCATGGGAGGGCACCACTGGCTTTGCTTTGGTGATGCAAGAAGAGCATAGCTTTGGTCTTTTTAGGTTCAGAACTAGCCTTCGTGATGTGAACCAATGCTCAGCTCTATCAAAAGCTTGTTGGAGGGTGGCCTGGATTGTGTTGGGGTTGGGGTCAGCATAGAAGAGCACAGCATCATCTGCGTAGAGGAGGATCGTACTTAAGCAGGCCAAGGGAGGGAGTTGAGGTAGAAACTGAAGAGAAGAGGGCTCTAAAATGGAGCCCTGGGGGAACCCCATAGCGGAGAGGTTGTGTGTCAGATAGGGTGCTATTGATTTTTACACACTGAGTTCTGGCAGAGAGGTAGCTGGTGAACCATGCAAGGGGCTGGAGAAGAAATCAAGACATCTAAGGAGTCAAGCAGGAGAGGATGGCAAATCATGTCAAAGGCCTTGGAGATGCTTTGACTTTGCACTTCTTTGTATTGAACCCTAGTTGCCAGATTCTGGAACATCTTTCCAGCTAGGTGAAGTCATCTTTAAAGTCCCTAATTCCTCCTCTGTGTCTATCCCCCACAGAGCTTGGTGTCATCTCGAAAGAAACAAATGTTGTCTTTTATACTCCACAATGTCATTTGTAAACACAGTGAACGGCATCAGTTTGAGCACCGACTCCTGTGGTGTACCACTGTTACCTCCCTCATACCTTATTATTCTCCCCAAACATCGTCTGCTGGGATTACCCCTACTTCATTAATCACCCATCTAGACATTTTGCCCTGCCTCTAGGTCTTATAACTTCTTGTAACACTTTCTATGACAACCCCATAATTCTTTGGATTTGGATTTGAAATAGCAAACCCAAGATTTGTAACACCTTCCACTAAAACATCATAGCACTTTGCATTAGCAGTGGCATCTCATGGTTTTGTTCCTCAAGTTTTTGACATGCTCGAATCCCAATTATGGTTTTCACAAGCAAACCCTGGTCTTTTAGTTGGTAGACTGATCAGTCTGCTGTCATTTACTAAAGTCCAAGCCAACAATGTAATTTTCAAGGCATTTACATTTTTCTGCTATGCTTATATGAATTTATGCTAAACTGAAATAGGCTGGCTAACACAAACTTGAACCATGTTGACTTTCTATGGCTTTTACGATGATTGCAACTTTTGCTATTTTGGCAGTGATTCAACTGTGATTGTCTACACACAGTTTACCTTGAGGGCTCAGCTTATAGTAGGTGGTTTGAAGCATAAACATCTGTGCTGCTCAGCTGTTCATAGCCCAGTGTACCAGAAGTGATATTTAGCCTACTTGTATGAGAGATAAGAAATGAGTTGCCTTTTCCCTGTAGGAGAAGGCAGAAGTGACTCCATAAGTTGGGCTCCTGCAAAATCCTTTGAGTGAGAGCACTGAACACCCCAAAAAAAATAAAATACCTTTCATGTTAAAGCAAGTTAATGCGAGCATATATGCCTGTTCTAGACTTGTACTGGGCTTGATCCATGTTGGAACATGGATGGCCAGTACAAAAGTCAAGTAGAGTTCTTTATCTGCTCAGTTCCCAATAACTGGCTTTAAAATTATATAAAACTGACACTGAAATTGTAACAAAAGTTCTTTAAAATACAGTGCTGGTGTCACTGGCGTAACATTTCCTAGCTCACCCTTTAGTTCTCCACTACGTACCCACATTTTACAATCTCTAGCTTCTTTTTAATTTGTATTACATGAGATATATGCAGTAGTACTTACATTTGATAATCGTAAATAAGGCAAACTTTTCTCAACCAGAGGTTTGCACAGTAATTCCCAAATTGCAGATTTGCTGGAATAGGATAGTGCATTTCCCATTTCCCCAACTTCAGCTGCAGCACATTTAATCTGTTCTTATGAACTGGACAATGCACCACTTCCAATTCAATCTCACATTTGATTTTCTTTCCATTCTCACTAATTCTATCATCCTTTCTATGCAAATACTAATGTCAGGGGATTATCTGATTTCTATTTATGCAGTATTAATATTTTTATCATTAGACATGCTTCCAGAAGTAAATTGATCTTCACTGTATTTAGTTAAAGCAGGTATGAAATATCCCCAATAGTGCAGGCTATAAATCCCACAGCTTTGCTAATGACCGTTATGCATGATATAATTCTCTTAACTTATTCAATAGCAGAGCAGTGGTTGTAAAATCTCAGGGTAATCTGATTAATGTTCCTATTTGATGGCTGCATTTCCAGAAAATATTGCTTAATAAAAGCCTCATAGTAGTATGCGTTTTCCTGACTGTCAACACGTTCCATTTTTTATTTTAAACTGAATGACATTTGAGCATAATTCTACTGTTATTTCATTTAAACTGTCTTAACATTTGAAAAATTGTCTTCTAGCATTGCAGTATATCCTTCTTTCCTAGTTCTCATGCCCTTATCTGCAAGGGTCCACCTAATATTTTAAATCTGTCTGAATTTAAAAACCTATATAAATGTTCCCAACTCCATGCAGTGGTCCACTGTGTCCATCAATAGGTCCTGTCAGTCTGTCACAAGCAATACATTTCCAATGGTCTTTTAATAACTCTGCTTATCTGGTGATATTTCAAAAGTCACATTTAATAAAATTAAATTCACAGCTGAAGTCATTCTTCAGGTACATCAGTAAAAGGAGGAAAAACAAGGTGAGAGGATTGCAAGGCTCAAGGGAGAGGAGGGAATGCAAGGAGGTGACATGGAAAATACAGAAATAATCAATAAATATTTCTGTTCAGTATTCACAGAAAAGTGTGAGGGACAGGGGCCATAGCAGTACAGCAGTTGCCAGGGGGGAGAAGAGGTGGACAGTAGTTCATTCACAGGGGAACGAGTCCTGTAGGAATTCTTTAAATTGAAGGTGGAAAAGTGATGGGGCCAGATGGCATACACCCAAGGATATTAACAGAACTCCAAAGAGAGAAAGCAGAACCTCTGGCAGCTATGTTCACCTAGTCATTCAACAAAGGGGTAGTACCAGAGGATTGGAGGAGGCACATGTGGTCCCTTTACACAAATTCAGCAGCGTGGAAGAGGTGGGGAACTATAGGCTGGGCAGCCTCACCTCAGTAGTGGGAAAGATCATGGAGACATTGTTTAAAGAAAAGGTAGTGGGGATCTAGAAACCGTCAGAAGCCCAGGGTCATAGAAACATTGATTCACAGTGGGAGGTCATATCAGACAAATCTGGCTAATTTCTTTGATTAGGTGACAAAGGAAGTAAGTCTGGGTGGGCAGTGGATGTTGCTTACCTTGATTTCAGCAAAGCCTTTGACACCGTCCCACATAAGAGGCTGATAAACAAGCTGGGTAGACTGGGCATGGGGACAGGGTGATAATCTGGTTAGAAATTGGCTAACAGACAGCAGGCAGATGGTGGTGTTAAATGGGGTGCAGTCTGGATGTGACCAGTGGGGTGCCTCAGGAATTGGTCATGGGTCCAGTCCTATTCAATATCTTCATTACAGACATTGCAGAATGGCTGGAGGAAAGAATGCCTGTTTGCAGATGACACCAAGATCTGTAACACAGCGGATACCCCAGAGGGTGCAGAAAATGAAGAGAGGCCTAGGGAAGCTTGAAAAATGGTCTGAGGACTGGCAACTGAAATTTAATTCAAAAAGTGCAAAATTATGCACCTGGAACACAGAAACTCGTGAAAGCTACAGTATGGGGGATGCTGACAGTCACAAAGGAGGAAAGGGACCGGTGGTTATTAGTTCAGATGACATGAAAATGTCAAAGCAGAGTGTTAAAGCAACTGTGAAGGCCAGCGGCATGCTGGGGTGCATAGACAGGGATATCACCAGGAGAAGGAGGGAAGTAGTGATTTATTATATAAAACCATGGTCAGGCCTCACATGGAATACTGTGTGCATTTCTGGAGGCTGCACATTCATAAGGACATTAACAGGCTGTAGACAGTGCAGAGAAGGGTGACTAAGATGGTAAAGGGCTTGCAACACAATACTTATGAAAAGAGATTAAGGGACCTCAATATGTATTCACTGGAAGAGAAGAGGGAAAAGGAGACATGATAGAAACATTCAGATACCTAAAGGGTACAAACAAGGTGCAGGGGTAGACATTTTCCAATATAGGAGGAGCATAAGAATGAGAGCGTCGCATGAAATTGGAAGGTGGGAGGTTAAGAGAGAATGTGAGGAAATTCTTCACAGAGAGGTGGATTTTTTCCTTTTTCAAAAAAAAAAAGCTTGTTATCCAATTAAAATCTTTAAAATGTGTGAATTATTTAGTCCCTAAGAAAATGTGCACCTAAGATAGTGGCTTAATTTGGTGCTGTTGGGTTTGATATTTTATTTTTTTTATTGTTACAGTTTAAGTGAAGAGAACATATATAAAATTGAAAAACAAATTAATTATGTCATGGATAGAGAGTCTTGTAAGTGTTGCAGCACCATTTTTACTGATTCTTAAAGGAAAAGCAGTTGTTAAACATTTGAGAACAGATTGCTGATATATTTTTTATATTTTACATTTAGAATGCAAAACCAGAATCCCTGAGGAAGAGGAATTATTAATCCCCAAAATGTAGAATGCTGAGGGCTGGAAGCAATATTATAAAGCAACATTTATGATGGAGGGCTAGCCACTGAGAGAAACACAAGAGGAAAGAGATTTAGGAATAACAATAAACAGTGACATAACATACAGATCACATTGTGACAAACAAATAGCAAAAGCAAAGAGGATATTGCAGACAATAAAAGAAGTTTTAGAAATTGAAGTGAACAGGTGATTATGCCCTTGTACAGGTCTTATATCAGACCAACACTTGACAATTGGAGTGCAGTATGGGGACCCACTAACAGCGGGATTACTGACAAAACTGAAAAGTCCAAAGACAGACAACAAAGTTAGTTCACAACATAAAAAACTTGACCTATTCTGATCAATTACATAACCTGAACCTGATGTCATTAGAGACTAGAAGGGATTTACTATTATGCTATGATATCATACATAAATAATTGCATTCTAAATGAGTTAAATTTGGAGTTCAAAATGACCAAAAAGGAACTAGAAGGCACCCATTACAATCAAGGCCCAAGAAATTTAACACAAATAAGAGGAAGTTTTTTACACTCAAAGAGTCATCAACCAATGGAATAAGCTTAGAAATCATAACTAGCAAGGTCAAGAAACAATTTAAAACAAGATTAGACAAATATATATTAGATGGAAACAATCTGACTTATTATGGATAGCTGCCAGGAGCACAAATGGGCCAACAGCCTTTTCTGCTCCTTCCACCTTAGTATGAACCTTAGTTAGTAATTGGAAAGGAATAAGAGGTAGTGGTAGAGCTGCCGGGACTCAAGGGAGGGAGTAAATGTTTTAGGTAGAGGGAACAGTGGGGGTAAGGGAGGAGAGTTAGAGATAAAGGAATGAAAGAGACTCCAGCCTGGGGCCAGCACACTGGTGCAGCAGGAGAGCTAGCACCTGTGATACTGTCAACTCAGGTTAAGGAATGAGCTTGGGTCATCAGATAGCTAGCGGGCGGGGGTGTGTCAAACATCTGATCAGACACTCTCCACCTCAGAGAAAGGTGGTTGAATGGCTGCTAGTGCATTCACAGTCACCAAGGTACCAACGGGTTGTAGTGTAGCCGGCACTGTCAGACCAGGGTGGGAAGATGCCAGAGACTCTTGGTGCATGCACACGCCATCACTGACCATGGCA
The DNA here is from genome assembly GCA_016271365.2 of Neoceratodus forsteri. Classification (NCBI taxonomy): domain Eukaryota; kingdom Metazoa; phylum Chordata; order Ceratodontiformes; family Ceratodontidae; genus Neoceratodus; species Neoceratodus forsteri. The sequence continues at coordinate 650,539,535 of JADMNL010000022.1, forward strand.
TTCACTGTCGATGTACCGACTTAGTCTCTGCCAGGGAGAAGAGGAGCTCCCAGTGTCCCCACCCTGGGAAAGCCAGAGTGCCTAGAGAGCATGAGGTAAGTCCCAGGAAGTGGATGACAGGGCTGGACACAAGGGTTGGACCAATGGGGGTCAGTCGGCCATACAAGTAATAAATTGCACTAATTAAAAGAAACAAATAGACTTCAGACTCACCAGTGAGGACTTTAGAGCAGCCCATAAACCATATTGGTATAGTCAAACACCCATAGGAGATTTTGAAGAGGATCTTATGGCAGATGGGGAAGAAAGTTCTATTGCGGTAGAGGTACCAAGTCTGGGACAGAATTGGATGGCATCAATATGTGTGGTGAAGCCTGCTTCTATCCAGCCACAGATCAAGGTACTGGCATTGACAGACCTCTTCCAGTGGTAATAACTATCCAAGGTTTTAAAAGTGGATGGAGGGTTAGCCAAGCAAAATTATGCCTTGTACCAGAGCACATGGTTACTGTGTTTTGGGCATTCAGTGCCAGCTGGTTGAGTAGAGCCAGTGTTGGACATTGTTAAAGTCATGCTAAAGTGAAGATTCCATCTCACTGAGGTACCAGTGATGAAAACTTAACAGTGTCATCAACCTACGGTACATACTGTGCAAATGTTCAATTTAACACAAGCTGAGGTTTGTCATTTAAGAAGGTGGAAAAGAGATTGGGCCCAAGGATGGAACCCTGAGGTGGACAGACATGATGGGGAGAGGGAGGGATAAGGTGTCACTTACCTGAACTGACTAGATGTTGACTTGTTCAGCTTCTTCCTCTGTCTCCAGTGTGTAAGTTAATCAAAACAAACTTTTTTTCCCCTCAAAGCTCTTTCTAGCCATGTAATAAAAATGTTGTAGGTGTCGTATTGGTCCTTTTAAGAACAGATCCAGAAATAAATAAAAGGTATCAAATCATTTGTTTCTGGATCTAGCCGTAATTGTAAAGGCTACATAGTTCCATTCATCTTTGCGATAGCACTACTGACACCAAATAAAAACTATCCATATAAAAAATACAGGTTATGCCCCAAAAGTGATAAAGCTGGAAGAACATCATATAGTCAAATCTGGGAAATGATGCATAGTAGAAAGGGACCACTCTTATTGGCTTAATTTGGCTCCTGGTCCTCTTCAGCAGTGTGCAAAGGGAGAGCTGAAAATCATATTTATACAATGAAAACTTTGCAATGGTATTCATTTATTTGTTTATTGAACATTTCAGGTTTACAACTTTGAGTCAAAGACTTATTTCCAAAGGCAGCACATCAGTAGACAAGTATACAACAGTTAGATCAACATAAACAGTTTGGGTATATAATATTTTACAGTAGATAAGCATTAGAACAAGAGACAATCGCATCCAGGACACAAGCTTGACAGAGTTGAGTTCTACAGTTAGGATAACATATACAGTTTTGGTACAAATGTTTTACAGTAGAGGACACTGGCACAAGAGTCAGTCATTAGCCAGGGCATAGGCCGGATAGTGTCAAGTACAACAGGAACTGTGAGAACAGGGATTGCTCTTAATTAACAAAATAGAGCTGAGGCTATGGGGTGTAGCAGGGGATAGCCCGTTGTCAAAAGTATGGAGGGCTTAAGGACAGTTGCAGTTATTGTTGGTCTGGAGGTGGTCTTTGAGGAGGGTTTTGAATAGGTCAAGTTTGGGCTTGGATATAATGAGAAGAGGGGTAGCGTTCATCCAGAGCGGGACTCAAAAGCAAATGTTCACTGACTGAGTGAGGTTCGGAGGTAAGAGATGAGAAATAGGGGCTTTAACAGAGTTGCAGTGATTTTTGTTGGGGAGCAGGCATCAGGAGAGGTGATTGGGTGGAGATAGCCCAGCAGCAATCTTTTGGCCATGAAGCAGGTGTGGTATTTGAGTCTGTTGTCAAAGTTAAGCCAGTTAGGCTGCTGGTAGAAGGAGCATGTATGAGTGTAAAGGTCACAGCTTAGTGTAAGGAGGCAGGCCTTGTTGAGGGTTACTCCAACTCTCTGAAGGAATGTGGTATCAACCGCACCATAGATTAGGATCCCATAGTCAATGAGGACTAGGATGGAGGAGGAGGAGAGACAGCAAGATGGAGGGCATCAGAGGTGAAGTAGTGTTTGACCGGTGTAGTAAGCTGATCCTGGTATTTATAGATGTGCAGAGGTGATATGTGGGTTTGGAAATTAAGAGCAGGGTCCAAGTAGATTCCGGGTACTTGAAGGAGGTAGCCAGGTCAAGAGGTTGAGACTGGGAGTTGAGGATGCTGAGGGTATGGTCCTTATATTGATTCTGGGGGTTAGCAAAAGCATCACTTTTGTTTTTGTGGTGTAGGATGAGTCAGTGTTCTGTGAAACAGGACTCTGCTTCAGAGAGGCTTTTGAAGGTGGAGTTGGAGTTGTTGGGGTCTGGTGGGAGGTGAAAATACGGCATCATCTGTATAAACAAACAGATGCCCAGAGCAAGCAGTGGGAAGGGTGTTGAGGAATATGCTGAAGAGGAGGGGCCTGAGGATGGAACCTGCAGGACCCCTAACCTGACATGTTCGGATGATTCCTAATTTATCTACAGCATATAGACACATAGATTTTAAGTTTAATTTAGATAATGATTCTGAGTTGCCACGGGTAATGATACTTTGGCAGATACTGTACATGTGAAAGTACTTGTTCAGAATGTCAGACACAATGTCCCAATGAGAATGCACATTATCAAATTTCCATAACGTCACACATTTTGCTATAGTAACACTCTGAACCTGTCCAAACTAATGATTCTACAAAATGTGAGGTCTCAGGGAAGCAGTTCTTATTGTACATTGCTGTGGTAAAGCCAGGAGTGAGGTCGGGAAGAAAAATGAAGGAACATTTTCATTTTGATGGTGTAAAACATAAAAGAAAAAAAGGTGATTCAAAGATAGGTATCACTTTTCTGATAAACAAAGTGGGTAATTTGATACTTTTATTGGACCAACAATAAATTTTCAGAACACAAGCATTCAGGCTGCACTGAATCAACTTTATCATAGAAATTATTTCCTCTCAGGAGCTATGAAAATGTTATTTTTCTTCACTTCTTCACCCCATGGAGCATGTGGTACTTGGCTATGCCTTGTACCACCTCACAACTCTGGAGGACATTAACTAGAACATTAAGTTAACCCTAGCCATACTTGATAGTTTAAGTAACAGAGATCTGTTTTGCATAGTTAGTGTCTCTTTTGCTTCATGTTCGATGAAGAAAAGCTGAGCACAGCATTACTAATAGAGTGGTTTTAAAGTATGCCCCTCATGATTACCAATGTGTAGGGTAGAATATATCCTTGGTTATCTAGTGTCTCCCTCTCAAACCTAATGTTATTACTGTACTAGCAGACATATAATAACAGCACTTGGTAGTCTAGTGGCCCCCCTGATCTCCTCACCAACAGAGATATAATAATAAATATCCCTGGTAGAGTATTGGCACCTGTCAATCAACTTGTCAGCACAGACATAATAATAACTGTACCTGGTAGTCTAATAATCCCCCTCAACACCCAATCTGACACAAGCACCAATATAATACCTTACTTACCCTTGTAGTATGGTGGTTTCCCAGCCCACAATCTCCCTCTTTAATAGGGTGTAATGATAACTGTCTCTGGTAGTCTAGTCACACACCTCTTTTGGTGCCAGTCCTCCATGTGCCCCATACACTTATGGCACCTAAACTGTGGCCAGTGCATACCCTCCTCTCACCTTTGTGGCCATTTGCCATCTGCTCACACAATAGTACTGTAACAAAGTTATGTCCTAAGAAGGATATATCGTGCTCATGCATGCAGACTTTCCTTTATTCCCATGTACAATATAGAGTCCTCCATACCTTCTTTATTTTCAGTTGTAGTTTAACAAAATTGGTGGTGGGGGTCTTTGGTATCATCCCATATGACCATGTAAGTGGTACTTGCAACTACCCTATAATGTGTGATATGTGGGGCACAGTCCTTGATGTGTACCTTTATTTACACAGAGCTCTGTGAGTCCTATACAACGCACCAGACCAATGGGTCATGGCTCTAAACCTGTAGCATACTTTTCACAGACCCTTGGGGTCCTGTGTAAGCAGCAGACCTGTGAGCACAGCCCAGGACATGTATACTGCTTTCCAAGGACACCTGCAGGCCCATTGTGAAGCAGCATACATAGAGTATGGGACATCACCAAACACCTGTAGCTTGAACCAGAGTCCCATGGGGCATGTACCCAGACTTGTAGTTTACACCCATGGTGCAGGCTTCTGGACACATGAGGAACAGTCTTGGATGTTTAAGTCAATGCAGCAGACTGGTGAGGAATAGACCCAAACCTGTTCCTTGGCCTTTTAGTTATGAGGGTAGGGGATTGGGAGAGCTGGGTGTTAGAGTTGAAAACCCTATCACCATATTTCCCTACTTTTGTGGTTTTGTAACCCTAACATATGCATTACTTTTTTAAATGATTTTCCTACCTTTTTGAGAAAGTACAGTGTCAGGCATATCCAGGTATTGTGCATAGCAGGAGATGAGTCATAACTTGCTTCTCACAGGGCACTGCAGACCTTGCATGAAGTAATAGGTAAGTCTTAACCTGCTCCCCTTGGCTTAAAGTAGTACTGTACATGAATCAAAATGGGCCCTGATGACAGTTCATTCATAATTTAAGCAGACCATAAATGATAAGTTGCCTTGTTTAGGGCCTTGAGCAAAATAGCAGGAGAGTAGTAGAGGAGTCATATAAGTAGGTAGTTGTTTTAGAACTATAAATATTTTGCTTATGTATTACTTTAATTTTACTACAAAATCACATGATGGTTTTAACATTCTCAACTGTTTTTCATGTTCTGTGACTCTGAATATTATATTTGTGAAGGACTTAAAACATTTTTATGTTGATTATGGCATCTGTAAGAAACATGTTACATCAAGTTTCTCCAGAAGCAGGTTGTGGAGGTGTGGCACTGTTGTGCCCAATGGCCCAGCCTGCAAAAGCTGTCCCCATCCCCAATGCTGTAGCATGCTGCTGCTGACACTAGTTCAGCCAGCGTGCCAAAACTTTCTAAAAAATCAGCCGCTGCAATCAGGGGCCGCCTCGTCATTGCAGCGTCAGCCATCCGCTGCATTGAGGAGTGAACCCGTCATTGCTGGGCAGGATGTAGGATCTGTGATATTGTTTGTGAACATGGTGGTAGCTTGCGCTGTGTTCACAAACAATATCTACCCTCATGTTTATTTGCCGACGAGAGTCCACTCCCCATTGGCATAATGTAAGCCCCAGTTTTATTGCCTGCCGACGGGGTGCCACATCCCCATCGGCAACAATGAATCCCCACCCCTTTGTTGTTTGCCAACAGGTGCCCAATCCCCATCAACTACAGCTGCCCCCTCCAAAACAACTCTGGTGGCATGCTGGGGCCACCCCAGCGTGCACATGCCCCCTTTATTGTGCCATGGGGTGCCCAATCCCCAGTCGGCTACAGCTGCCCCAAAACAAGACTCGGTGGCACGCTGGGATCCCACCCCAGTGTGCCACATGCCTATAAATGAAAATGGTCCCAGGAAGTCTTTTTAGGTTTTGCACCTAAAAAGGAAGCGGTCCCTCATAGTCTCCCTGGCCCCCTCCCACAACCGCACCCACCCACTGCACCTGCCTCTCCACCCACCCATACCCCATACTTACCTCCAGAGCTTGGAGCGATGATCTTCGCTGGACCGGGAACACGCCTGCACTCTTCAAAGCCGACTGCGAACTGAGGAAATGCCGTAAGCTGTATAATGTAATAAATAGGGTTTTTCAACTTTAGTGCATATCTCTGGCATTTGGGAATTTTTCACCAAATTTTCAACATGGGATTTTGGGACACCTACTCATGAATTCTGGAACTGTCATGGTGTTAATCAGCCCAGAAAGGTGGTTTCGGTCACTACATGGAATCACCCTTCTGGGCCAGTTAATGAAGTGACAGTGCCAGAGTTCATGAGTTAGCTCTCAAAAAGCCTTATGTTGCAAATTTGGTGGAAAAAATCCCCAAAATGACTGTTTTACCAGCATCGTTGTGCAGTTACTACGATATGCTAACCAGCAATTTACAATATTTTCATGCCAGATTTTCAACATTGGAATTTTGTCACACCTCCTTGTGAGCAGTACAGCTGTCATTGTTCACATCCTGACTGAAATGTGTTTCGCACTTCTGGTGCAGAATAGCGCGGTCACTGTGGGAAATCAGTGTTCAGGGCAGATTGAGAAAGTGACAGTGACACTGTTCATGAGTAGAGGTCCTAAAATGCCTATGTTGAAAATTTGTAATGATCTCCATAAAATGACTGTGTTATGAATGTGCATTGTGCAGTTGGCATGCACGCTTGTAACTTCGCAATTTCTAATATTTTCACTCCAGATTTTCAACATTGCCATTTTCGCAGACCTACTTATGAACAGTACAGCTGTCATTTTTCCCATCCTAGCCAAAATGTGTTTCACACTTCCGTGCAGAATAGAGTAGTCAATGTGGGAAATCACAGTTGGGACAGATTAAGAAAATGACAGTGCCACTGTTCATGAGCAGAGATCCAAAAATCCTCTATGTTGAAAATTTGGTGACAAAACTCCATAACATGACTATGTTACTAGCATGCATTGAACTGTTTCCATGCACCCTTGTAACTTTGCAAATTTGTAATACTGTCATGCCACATTTCAACAGTGGCATTTTCACAACTCCTTATGAACACTACAGCTGTAATTTTTCACATCCTGGCTACAATATGTTTTGCACTCATGTGGACAATAGTATGGTCATTGTGTGAAATCGGTGTTTGGGACAGATTAAGATCGACCAAGTGAGAGGAGGGTGACCAAGCTCAACTGAGCTCTGTCAGGACTGCTGCGGATTTGTTTGTGGGTAGACAAAAGGCCCCAACACAAGAACTCAGCACAAAGAGCAGCCTGCAGCACTGGGAGAAACAGAATGAGAGAGCGAGTGAGGGAGGGGGAGTGAGCGAACCCACTGAAGTGCTGTCAGGACTGCTGCAGATTTCTTTGTGGACAGAAAAAGGCGTCAATACAGGCGGGGCCCAGTACAAAAGACCAGCCTGCAGCGGTGGGAGAAACAGTACGAGCGAGTGAGACAAGAGGACTTAGTGAGCTCAACAGAGCTCTGTCAGGACTGCTGGGATTTCTTTGTGGGCAGAAAAAGGCACCAATGCAGGCAGGAGCCCTGTACAAAGGGCAGCTGGCAGCACCAGGACAAAAAGAATAAGCGATGAGAGAGGGAGACTGAGTGACCTCAACGGAGCTCTGTCGGGACAACTGAATAGCACAGTCGCTGTGGGAAATCAGTGTTCAGGACAGATTAAGAAAATGACAGTGACACTGTTCATGAGTAGAGGTCCTAAAATGCCTATGTTGAAAATTTGGCAGATACTCCATAAAATTACTGTATTACGGCGTGCATTGCGCAGTTAGCATATGCTTGTAAGTTTGTGAATTTCTAATATTTTCTCCAGATGTTCAACATTGCCATTTTCCCAGACCTACTTATGAACAGTACAGCTGTCATTTTTCCATCCTAGCCGAATTGTGTTTTCACACTTCCGGCAGAATAAACACTCACTGTGGGAAATTACTGTTCAGGACAGATTGAGAAAATGACAATGATACTGTTCATGAGCCGAGGTCCTAAAATGCCTATGTTGAAAACTTGGTGATGATAGCCCATCAATTGACTGTGTTACAAGTGTGCATTGCAGCTTCCCTTCCTCCACCCTTGTAACTCTCGCGAGATTTGTAATATTATGCACCAGATTTTCAACAGTGCCATTTTTCACACCTCCTTATAAGCAGTAACAGCTGTCATTTTTCACATCCTGACCAAAATGTGTTTTCACAGTTCCAGCGCAGAATAACGTGTTCACTGAGGGAAATCAGTGTTCAGGACAGATTAAGAAAATGACAGTGGCACTGTTCATGAGCAGAGGTCCTAAAATCCCTATGTTGAAAATTTGGTGACGAAACTCCATAACATGACTGTGTTGCAAGCGTGCATTGAACTGTTTCCATGTACCCTTGTAACTTTGCAAATTGTAATACTGTCACACATTTTTCAACAGTGGTATTTCTTCACAACTCCATGAACACTACAGCTATCATTTTCACATCCTGGCTAAAATATGTTTTTGCTCTCCTGCGAGGCAATAGCACAGTCACTCTGGAAATCAGTATTTGGGACAGATTCAGATCAACCAAGTGAGAGAGGGGAGGACCGAGCTCAACTGAGCTCTGTCAGGACTGCTGCAGATTTGTTTGTGGGCAGACAAAGGCCCCAACACAAAAGCCCAGTACAAGGGCTGTCTGCAGCACTGGGAGAAACAGAACGAGAGGGCTAGTGAGGGGAGGAGTGAGCGAACTCACTGAAGCACTGTCAGGACTACTGCAGATTTCTTTGTGGAGAAAAAGGTGTCAATACATGCAGGGGCCCAGTACAAAGGGCAGCCTGCAGTGGTGGGACAAACAGTACGAGCAAGTGAGAAAAGGGGACTCAAGTGGACTTACTGAGCTCAACGGAGCTCTGTCAGGACTGCTGGGATTACTTTGTGGGCAAAAAGGGGCCAATGAAGGCAGGAACCCCATACAAAAGGGTGCCTTGCAACACCAGGACAAACAGAATGAGCGATAAGAGTGGGAGACTGAGCAACCTCAATGGAGCTCTGTCAGGAGAGCTGTGGATTTCTTTGTGGAGAGACAAAGGTGCCAATGCAGCCAGGAGCCCCATACAAAGCACAGTCTGCAGTGCCAAGAGAAACAGAATGAGTGGTGACAGAATGAGTGATGAGCGAGCTCAACAGAAACTCTATGTGACTGCTGCAGATTTCTTTGTGGGCAGAAAATGTGGCAATTCAGGCAGGAGCCCAGTCCGAAAGGCCAGCTTTCAGCACCGACAGAAACGGAATGCAAGAGTGACAGACAGGCAGTGTGGCGAGCTCAGTGGAGCTGTGTCAGGACTGCTTCAGATTTCTTTCTGGCCAGAAAAGCCACCAATGCAGACAGGAGCCCAGTACAAAAGGGCAGCCTGCAGTGCCAGGAGACACAGAACGAGAGAGTGAGGGAGGGAGTCAGTGAGCTCAGAGGGCTTTCTTGGGACTGCTGCAGATTTGTTTGTGAGCAGAAAAATGCAGCAATGCATGCAGGGGCCCAGTACAAAGGGCAGCCTGCAGTGGCAGGAAAACCAGAAGACACCAGGAGAAAGGACTGCTGTGTGACTGAACTTCTCTGCTGGGACTAAAGTAGAAGAACTTTTGTACTGGACCTTTAATTTAGGGTAAAAAAATAACATACAAAACAAAAAAAGTGTGTGTGTGTGTCTGTCTGGGTTAACTGAACTGAATGTGTATCTGAATGGTTATAGGTGTAAATATCAGGTGATTGGAAGGACTTAACTGCTGTGAGGTTTAAATTACTGGTAGAAAGATCTAGTAAGTAGGGGAGTGGCTTAGCTAGAAGGAAGCTAAATTTAAAGACTGCCTTAGAAAGATTCTGCTAATATCTTGGCAGAAGACACCAGGAGAAAAGGACTGCTGTGTGACCGGACTCTCTGCTGGGACTATATTGCCCTCCTTCCTCCCTCCACCTCCCACCCAAAGCTAGTTTTATTTTTATAGGCACAGGATTTGACTGACAACAGGAACTTCCTGTTTGGGAGCAGGAAGTGAGTGATCACAGAACCACCAAAGACCCACCATCCTAGAAGGGCAAGAGCAGCCTCTGGCCCCTTTAGCTGCTGGAGGCCTGCCTCTGAGCAAGTAAGTGGTCTACTGAGAAATATAGGATATTCTTGTCTCTGAACAGGACAATCAGGAGCTTAAAGGGCACACAGGCAGAAAGTAAGGGAGAGAGAAAAAACAGATGAAAGAGTAAGGATTGAAAACAGTTAAGGGGCCAGAAATAAGACATGATTGGAGTGGTGCAGTGCAGTGGCTGTGGAGCAGCAGTCTTCTGGGAGATGTTCTGGAGGATGCAGTGTTGTCCCATCTGCAGGCCTCTCTGGGCTGAGGGAGGAGGTTGCTCATCTCCAGGCTGAGTTGACCAGGATTTGTGGGACCTCCTCTTCCATCCAGGGACCACCAGTGCCACTGCCGTTGCCTCAGAGGTTGCCAATAAAGAGGAGTGGTTGGACCACAGTGGGCTCAGGAGGGTGAGGGTGGTGGAACAGAGACGCATCCTCCAGTTGTACCTCTCACAATTCCTGCCATTCTGGCAAGTGTGGTCTCTATGGAGGCACCCGCAGTGGAGACCAAGGAGGATGCTGGAACCTCCACAAAGGAGACCCACAGGAGGGTGGCAGGGACCCTGCAGGAAGGAAACAACTTCTGTGGGGACTCCATTGTTAGAAGAGTAGAACTGGGGAGGAGGAAGGGAGGAGGTAAGGTGCCTGCCTCGCGCTGGCTTGGAGGGACAGGGAGCGAACCTAGGCTTGCCAGAGCAGCTGCACAGGGAGGGAGCTGGATGTCATTGTTCACCTAGGGACAAATGACCTGGCTAAGAAAGGGATTAGAGAAGTGCAGAAAGAGTTTGTGGAATTGGGGAAGGGCCTTAGTCCAGTAGCACACGCGTAACCTTCTCGGAGGTGCTGCCCATCTATGGCATAGGAGAGGCTAGGTGTTCTGCACCATGGGATTTAATCAGTGGTTGAAAACTGGTGTGGAACTCAGAGTTTGGCTTCACTGGGGACTGGGGTCTACCTGGAGTGATGCAAGCCTATACTGGCATGATGGGCTGCATCTGTCCGAGAGGAACCAGGATCCTTGGTGATATGTTTAAATGCTTCATTGGCAAACTTTAAACTAGCAAAGGGGAGACACTGGAAAGGAGCAGGAAATCCTAGCCCCAAATAATCATGGTAGTAAGTGCAAACACCAACATAGATGTGTCGATAGGGAGAAGGGCAGGGTAAATGGAGAAAGTGACAAAGGCAAGAAGGACAGGGATGTGCAAAAGGGAGTAAGGCCATCAGGAAATGGAGGGTAATGAGTACTAATGCCTATAGTCTGGGCAACAAGCTCCTGAGCTGGTGGCCTTGATGGAAGAGGGATGCCTGGATATCATAGCAGTCACAGAAACATGGTACACAGAGAACCATGACTGGATGTAAACATACCAGGGCACATAACCTGGAGAGACAGACAGGGGAGAAGAGGGAGGAGTAGCTCTATGTAAAGGAAGGGATAAAGCAACTGAACAAAAGAGTAAACAGGGAGAGGAGGCACTGTGGGTCATCTTGGAGACTGGAAAGGGCATCACAATCCGCACAGGGTTGTGTACAGGCCCCCATGTCAGAGGGAGGGAATGGACAAAGATATGATAGAAGGCATTCTTAGAATGGCAGAGAAGGAGAGATACTATTGATGGGAGACCTGAATATGCCAGATGTTAACTGAGCACATTTGTTGCAGCCACATCCAAGAGCAGGGCCATTCTTGATGCCCTACAGGTGGCAGGCATTAGACAGCTAGTTTCGAACCCACTCGTGAGGGAGCAATCTTAGACCTCATACCTCAAACAGGGGCAGTGAGAGGATCTCAGATCTAGAAGTGGGTTGCCATCTGGGGACAACTGACCATCAAGCAGTGTGGTTCATGTTAAACTCAGCTACAGAGTCAAGCCATACAAAAGTGAGGGTAATGGACTTTAGGAGAGCTGACTTTGGCAAGATGGGAGAGTGCCTCAGAAAGCACTATCACACAGGCTAGAAGGAGGTGTGGAGCAACAATGGGAATCATCAAACTGCCATCACAGAGGCAACAAGCCTTTGTGTGAAGCAAATAAACAAATCAAAATGAAAGAAAAAGCTGCTATGGTTCTCAAAAGAGGTGGCTGTGAAATCAGGAAGAAAAAGATAGCATTCCAGAAGTATAAGGAAACACAGAAGGAGCAGGACAGAGAGCTGTACCAGTTAAGGCAGAAGGAAGCAGGAGGAAGTCAGAATAGCAAAGGCTCAAACTGAGGAAAAGATCGCCAACTCAGTTAAGAAGGGATAAAACCTTATAGGTACATCAGCGAGTGTAGAAAGACAAAGGGAGGATAGTGAGGCTGAATAGAATGAACGGCGGGTTGGCAGAGGGGACAGTGAAAAGCAGGGATACTGGAACGAATATTTCTGCTCAGTATTCACAAAAGAGGAGGGTAAAGTGCCTAATCCAATTAACAGAAGCACTCTTGATAGGGGGTCGATCCCAGTCCTTTCACAGAAGAAAGGGTTCTGCAAGAACTCCTAAAACTGAAGGTGGACAAAGCAATGGGTCCTGATGGAATTCAACCCGAATTCTAAAAGAATTAAGGAGGAACTAGTGAAACCACTGGCTACTCTTTTAATAAATCATGGGAGGATGTTGTGGTACCCAAGGACTGGAGGAAAGCGGATGTGATTCCCTTCACAAAAGTGGGACGAAGACAGAGGGAGGAAACTACAGACCTGTCAGTCTGACCTCTATGGTAGGGAAAGTGATGGAGTCACTTCTGAAGGAAAGAATAGTTGAGTACCTAGAGGCCAGTGGAGCACGGACCCAAGGCAGCATGGATTCACAGCGGGAAGGTCATGTCAGACGAATCTAATAGACTTCTTTGACTGGGTGACTAAAGTAGTAGACCAGGAAGGGGCTGTGGACATGGCCTGCCTAGACTTTAAGCAAGGCATTTGACACAGTCCCACACAAAAGATTAATAGTCAAATTAACCAGCCTGGGAGTGGGTCCCAGGGTGGTAGCCTGGCAAAACACTGGCTGCACAACAGTACACAGAAGGTAATTGTAAATGGAGTCCATCCAAGAATAAGAGATTACTAGTGGTGTACCGCAGGGCCTCAGTATTGGGTCCAGTCATTTTAATGTCTTCGTCAGTGACATTGCAGAGGGACTGAAGGAAAAGTATGCCTTTTGCAGATGACACAAAGATCTGCAACAGGGTTGATACACAAGGAAGAGTGGGAAAGGATGAAAAGGGACTTGGCAAGGTTGGAGGAATGGTCAGAAGTATGGCAGCTAAGATTCAATGCAAAAAGTGCAAAATAATGCACCTGGGAAACAAGAACCCAGGGGAAGAACACACAATGGGTGGGAGGTAGTAACAACAACAAAAAGGAAAGGGTCCTGGGGTTAATCATATCAGATGGCCTTAAGGTTAGCAAGCAATGTGGAGAAGGCAGTAGAGAGGGCTGGGGTATACTGGGATGGATAGGGAGAGGCATCAGCAGCAGAAAACAGGAAGTTGTTATCCCTCTGTACAAGACAGTTGGTGAGACCCCATCTGGAGTACTGTGTCCAGTTCTGAGACCCCATCTCCGCAAGGACATAGACAGGATAGAGGTAGTCCAGAGGAGGGCAACTAAATGGTGCAGGGTCTGCAAGAGAAGCATATGAGGAGAGACTAAAGGAGCTTAATATGTATACCCTTGAGGAAAGAAGGAGAGGGGGACATGATAGAAACTTTTAAGTACCCCAGTGGAATCAACAAAGTCCAAGAGGGTAGCATCTTTCAGAAAAGAGACTTGCAAGAACAAGGGACACAATTTAAAGATAGAAGGAGAGGCGGTTTGGGGCAATGTGAGAAGTATTATTTCACAGAGAGGTAGTGGATGCATGGAACAGCCTTCCTGAGGAGGTTGTGGGGTCTAAAACTGTGGGAGAATTCAAGAATGCATGGGACAGACATAAGGCAATTCTTGTGGGGTAGGAAGAAATAGGCTGTTGGTTAACTAGGATCACGGCCTATCCTGTAGTAGGGAAATGGGCAGACTAGATGGGCCATGTGTCCTTATCTGCTGTCAAAGTCTATGTTTCTATGTTTCTATGAGGGAGGAGGAGCTCAACACAGCTGTGTTGTAACTCACACATTTCTTTATGGGCATAAGAAGGCAGCAATGCAGGCAGGAGCCCAGTAGAAAGAACGGAGCCTGCAGCACCGGCAGAACAGATTGGCGAGTGAGAGAAGGTGAGTGAGCGAGCCCAATGGAGCTTTGTCAGGACTGCTGCAGATTTCTTTGTGAGCAGAAAAAGGCACCAACAGAGGCAGGAGCCCAGTACAAAAGGGCAGCCTGCAGTGCCAGGAGAACTGGAATGAGTGAGTGAGACAGGCGGAGTGAGCAACCTCAATGGAGCTCTGTCGGGACAGCTGTGGATTTCTTCATGGGTAAAAAGCCACCAACACAGGCAGGAGCCCAGCACAAAGGGCAGCCTGCAGCCAGGAGAAACAGAATGAGTGAGTGAGACAGGGGGAGTGAGCGAACCCAATGGAGCTCCTATTGGGACAGCTGTGTATTTCTTCCTCGGTAGAACAGCCAACCATGCAGCAGCCTAGTACAAAAGAGCAGCCTGCAGCACCGGACAAACAGACTGAGCTAGTGACAGAGGCCTCATGCGTGAGCTCAACAGACCAACACAATCAACATTCGCATTGACAAATGCTTATTCTTGAAGATATTTATGATTCAACAAGTAACTCATGAATCTGAAACATAACAATGAATTTTTTCATTCATGTTCTCAGCTGTTTTTTCCTCATGGTGTTTTATTTTCTCACATACAACCAAGCACAAATGCTGCCTCTACGCACAAGTTGAGTTTGTTAAAGAGCTAGTGTACTGCCTAAAACTAATAGTAGATTTTAAAAGCAGCCAACCGTTACCTTTTACAGTATATCAGAGGTACTTTTCTTCTCTTGTTTAATTAGAAGATTGTTTACCTGAATGTTAGCAGAGATATGTGGAACAGCTCTTAGCCTGGCTGCTGACATATCTTGCTCTTCTGCTGCTCACTACATCATCAACATTGTGATCTCACTGATTGTGACATCACTGCTACTTAGACAAGCAAGTGAGTGACTGCAGTTCATTCACCTGTGATGACACAGTCTCTGACATCATAATACTGATGATATAGTTTAGGGTAATAGAGATAAGTATGTGAGCTGCCAGGTTGAGAGCTGTTCCACATATCCAGCACAATATTATCACATAAAGGACTTTTGATCAGCAAAAAAAAAGAAAATACTTCAGAAATAAAAAGTTACAACTAACTACTACTTAAATGTGTATTATTTTCCTGTCTGCCTGTTTTGGCTCCACTAGCACTTTAATGTTTGTCTCAATGGTATTTCAAGGCAACCATGGATTTTTTTTCTAATTAAAATACTAAGTCTAAGTTTCTGGGAAAGCCTCAAATGTCAAACTAGAGTATCGTCTGGTTAAACACACAACTGTTAACATTTTGAGTTAATTATTATTATTATTATTATTAATAAAGTTTGCAGCTTTTAAAGTTGCTGTTCTTGTGAAGTCTAACTTGGAGAAATCAGTTGCATTTCTTCAGCTGCTACATCCTGTGGTCCCGTTATGTGAGATTTGAAACCTAATGACCCCAATTTTCAGAAGTACAACACACCCCACACATATTAGAGATACACAAACTGGGATCAGGACTGTAAAGGTCTGAGAAGGTGCAGCTGAGCTAGAAGAATTTGTTACAGTGAAAGTTCTAATATTGTGTGATTTAAAAGGTCTTGATTCTACATATAATTTTCTAGTGTGGTAGCCTGCAACTTTTCTCATTATTACATGTCCAAAATGGCAATACAGTATGCAGCAGAATTGTTTTCCTAAAACTATCTAAACCTATAATGACAATGCCATGGATTGCTTTTTTAAATATTATGAGATTTGGAGGCCAAAGTAGTGACCGAGCTTTCTAAAATGTTGGCTATCTTAGACTGTGTGGTTGTCAAGAGGGTGAGAATGCCATTCTAGTGAAAGGTGCAATTCCTTCAAGTCCATCTGGTTCTGTCCATAGAAATCAATGGGAGACAGTAACTTACTTCTTCACATGATGGCAATAATACTTGTGCTCTACGGACCAGCAATCTATGGACCAGCAGAAAAAAGTGCTCATACCAGGTTCAGTGGGTAAAGCAGATGGAAGAGAAATGGAGTGGGAGGGTTAGTTTACAAAACTGGCATATTTTAAGGATTTTACAATGTATTCTATGGTCTATGTTTCAAATCAGTTGCATCTAGGAGTTACCATAGCAACAAGATGTATTTGCCCATCAAAAAGTGATAAGGGACGTCTGGGAATGGCAGTCAGTGGGAACCTGCTCATCTGTGAAACATACCAGCAAAATGTAATTTTGAGACAGATGGTGTTACACCACTGTAGGGGCGTAATGGGAGACCTGAATTACCTTCTATATGGTTTCAAAATAGCTGGTGCCAGTGCGGGTGATCAGCAGTAGAAACAGAGAATGTAAAAACATAAAATCTACTGGCAGAAGAAGGCTTCTTGCCTATTGTGGAATACATACAAACAGAAGAGAGAAAGCAATGCCTCAGCTGGGACTTGAACCCAGGCCACTCAGAACACAGAAGAAAAAGACACCCAGAATACCATTTCAGTTGCACCACCAGCTGTACCACCAAGGCAACTATATGTGTAGTACTAAATTGTGCATAAGCAGTCTGGGTTCAAACCCCAGCTTAGGCACTACTTCTTTCTCTCTCTTCTATTTGAATGTGTTCCATTGATACTCACACCACACTCTTGTAATTGAAAATGTAGTTATCTGTGCAGCACCAGGTTGTGCAGTGGAGAAAGAGTAATGTGCCCTGCAGCTCAGGTTCCAGTTGCCTTGTAGGTGAAGCTGGTAGCATAACTGAACGGTATTCTGGGCAGCCTGGGTTCAAGTCCCAGCAGAGGCACTTACTTCTTTTCTCTCTTCTGTGTCTATGTGTTCTATACATATGTATGCCACTTTCTTGTGATTAAGAATGTAATTATCTGTGCAGCACCAGGCTGTGCACTGGAGAAAAAGTAATTTGCTCCAGGACAGCCCAGGTTCTAGATGCCTTAATGTCTCAGCAGGTACTGCAACCAGAACGGTGTTATGGTGGTTTGGTTCCAGTGCCAGCTGAGGTAATTTATTTTCTCTTTTGTTTGTATGTGCTCTATAAATATGCACATTGCACTTTGCAATTGAGAATGTAATTATTCTTGCCAGTTATGTCTGTTTATTACTACCTGACTAATATTGAATCAGAGAGTTCTAGTGACTTTTCACACTCCTTCACCACTCCCTTTCTGGTGTGATAGAGTATAAAAGCTAGCTGTTTAATGGAACTCTAACCGATGTCTAGAATGCTGTATGGTGTTATGCTGTACATGGGTATGATATCACTAATTTCATTATAAATAGTTGTGGTGTTATGATTATGAGACACACAGAATCACAATTTTCAGGTCAAAATTTAAACCTGTGTTGTAAGCCTGATTCATTTATAGAGGAGGTAATATTATATTTCAACTGTTCTGTTTCTATTAAGGACAAGTCTAAAATTTATGTAGTTTGAAATGGTTCTGTTTTAAGTTACTGTTGTCCAAGGTCTTAATTCCTTATTTATGGTTAGCAGCAGATTCATCTGTTTAAGAGCAGACTAGATAAGCAATACTGAATATGTGTAAACAAGTGCATCGTATGTGGTAACAATTTTTGTCAGTGAAGGCTTTTAGACATGAATGCCTATTAGAGGATAAAATATATTGGTATTTTTTTACTCTTTTGGTATCCATAGCCCACTAGGCACAAGTGCCTGTTTTCAGGTACAACCCAGGAGCACTGAGGAGGTTAAGTGACTTGTTCAGAATCACACAGTATGCAAGTAGAGGTTGTGGGAATCAAACCCAGGTCTGCTAGATGTAGTCAGCTCATTCACAGTTTGTTACTCTAAACTAGATTATACTGCCAGCCCCAATAACCCTCAGATTTAATGTTTAAATATGTGATTTCAAAATAGTGTACAGTACCTACAGTACAAATTATGAATATTAAACACTTTAACAACATTTTACTGAAACTCAATTATTCACCACTCTATCTGTTTATTTTTCTTGTACCAAAGTGGGTGAATAGCTGGCAGAGCACTGTAAACAGCTGTTGATTGCACTTCATTATTCTACAGCCAGAAACAACAAATATATATTTCTTCTGGCTTTATTTAATATTGATTTGCTGTGGCTCACTTTATAGAATCTATTTAGCACTGTATGAGGTGCTTCTAAATTTTGGAAGGTAGGCAACGCTTACAATAGCTTATCAGTTTAGTATTCTTTTCAGTAACATCAACTTTTCTTTATGTTTTAAACAGATTCAGGTGTCAGTGTATTCATTTAGCAATTTCAACTGACTAATATATGCTGCAGAAAACATTAAAGATTTATTAGTAAAGCACTCAAGGTATATATTAGAACCCCCAATTTCCCAATTTTTGCAAATGCTGCAATTTTTGGTAACCCTTTTCACAATTTCCAGTGACCCTGCCTATGTATCACAGATCCATGGCATGTGGCAACCCTATGTCTGAATGCAAACTGGGTGACCTGTGGAACCCTGCATTCATTCAAAGAAGGACACTTCCCTTCTGCACAGAATCTCCTGGCCATTCACACAGCTATGTGCACAGCTGTTCAGGTGCTTGTCTGGGGGCATGCCTGCACTCCTTGCCATTCACAGAAGCATGGAGTGCCATGCAAGGAGCAGGGAACAGGATGCAGCAGCAGGGACACAGAAACATGGAAGTTATTAGCTGATGAGGACCTCTGGCCCACCTACTCTGCCCTATTTTCCTACTTGCTGTGGCACCACAGACCCTACTCAATCTCTGGTCTTCCCACCCCTGCCTTATTTCTAAAGTCCCTTGTATCTATCTCATGCATACTTGAATCCTGTTACTATTTTAGCACCCACCACCTCTGCTGGGAGGCTGTACCAAGCATGTACCACCCTTTCCTCGTGGAAGAAGCATTTCTTTCTCCCTCTGACTCCTGTGTTCTGAATATGTGAGAGGCACATACATGATCTGCACAGCTCCACTCCAGCACACAGGCATGTGGGGTGCAGTATACAGTAATGCATGCAACAGTGCAGTGTCTGTTCCCAGCCCCACCCCCAGTATGGGGTGCAGTTATTACACTGGGATGACAATAAAGCAGTTGAGGTAATTCACAATTTTAGAACCAATACATTATATAAGAGACATGTATGGGCACTGCACAGTTCCATGCATTAGGCAGATGGGACCAGGACGGCATCAGATATATGATGTCCCACAGTGTCCTTTATCTGCCCCTATGCAACGGCACACTGGTGGGGGGAGCTGTGGACAGCAGTGCATGGTTGCATGTTAGAAAGGGAAAATAGGGCAGACTAGGTGGGCCTAGAGGTCCTTATCTGCTGGCAACTACTATGTCTATGTCTCTGCTGCTGTATCCCTCAGGGGACCCTGATTTATCTTTTCAAGTCCCACTCAGTTTACAGGTATCAGCTGTGGCAGGATAAGAAATCTCCCCACTGTGCTGCCCCAGCCTTCTGGGCTAACTGGGAGGGCTGGAGGCAGACATTTGGACACTGTGCTATCTTTAAAAGAACAGATGTTCCACACTATCCCAGAATCCACCACTCCATGCAGAGCAGGGAACCAGGATGGGACCTGGTCAGCATCCAACTTTATGCCTGCCAGTGTCCTCTGCTCTGCCCCAGTGCAGCAGTATGCTGAGGGGCAGGGCTGTGGACAGGCAGGGCATGGTTGCATGTGTTAGTGTATACCATACCACAAGTGCCTGTCTGCTGCTGCTAGCTGCTCAGGCTGGATATGTGCCTCTCACATGTACTCAGCTCACATTCATGCATAGCCCCCAGTGGGAGTAAAATGGTAAAAGCATGTCTTTTTATATAATGTATTGGTTCCAAAATTGTGAAATACCTCAACTGCTTTATTATGATCCCAGTGTAAAATAGTGTGAAGTTTCTGTTAAATTATACTGGGATGAAACTATTGTTATGTGTATCTTACAGTATATCATTGATGCCCAATTGAAAGTATTGGTTCTAATGAAGTAAACAAAGTTCAAACTTCTTTCTTGTCAAGTCTGGCAGAAATAACCTTATCAAAAGATTATAGCTGGAATGTCAGAAAAATTCTGCATAACCATCTTTCTGTCTTATGACATGAGATGAAAATGTTTGCTCTGTAAAATGTACTGTATAAAAATATGACCATTTCTTGAGAGAGATGTAGTATTCTTATCCACCAATACCATCAAGATGCTATTCTCAACATCTGATGACATCATCTATGTGACTTGGTGACTAACACCTTTGAACATCTGCAGTAGGCATTCGCCATCATCACAACCGTAAGTATCTTTCATCATCTACAGATGCTATCACGTCATCTTCAAGCAACAGGTCTGTCTGCAGCATCCTCAAAGCTATGGGACCATGGAAGAAAAACACAATGCAGCATCCTGTGCCATCAATCATGCCTCACAATCATGATGTGACATGCGGCTCCACCAGCTCCAAACATCCACTCTCAGACCAGAATACTGAGAAAGGAACATCAGCAAGCAAGCCTTCACCCCTACAGGCTAGACAAAAACACATAAGTTTGTAAATGACTACAAATACTTACCAAACAAGGCTTGCTCATTAATGTCTCATCTTTGGCAAAATAATGAAAGGACCGGGAGTGAGATTTACGGGAGATTTAGGGTTCATTGAGTGTTTGCAGAGTCTTCTTGTGTTGTCACAGGAGTGAAATATGGCTTTATTTTTTTGAGTCAACATACTGTAGATGGGGATAAGTTGTGGTAAAACTTGTTTGAGTTGAATAGGTGTATTTATTACTGACTGAAGGGTAGATCTGAGACCAACCACAGTGGCCCATTAGGGCCATATTAAAGAACTGTGTCTTGCCCTGTAGTTGGGGAGGGGTGATAATTGTTTGACCTGGGGCCTCAGCTAGTTGATAACAGGAGGTAGGACTGAGTCACATTTGTGATTGCAGGCTGGTTGTGGCTTCTTATAAAGATGTACTCCTGTAGGTGCGGCCTTAAGCAGAGTCTGTCTGCACTTGTCACAGAGAGAAATAAGGCTTTTGAGGGTTTTTTTGAGTCAGAAATTGATGGGGGTATGTTGTGTGAAACATGTTTGAATTGGTGTATTTATTACTTCCTGAGTGTAGATCTGAGACCAGCCATAGTAGCCTACATTTAGAGTTCATATTAAAGGTACTGAATCTTACCCTGAAGTTGAGAGAGGGTGATATTTGTCTGGCCTGTGGTTTCAGCTATTTGATATTTGGAGGTGAGACTAAGACACATTCCTGATTCATGCTCCAGCAGGAAAGGGGTCCACGAAAACGATCCGATCTGATTCAACTGTTTCTTGGATGAAATTCAGCAGTGTAAAATCTAACCTGCTTCTTGAGTGTAGCTTTTCAGCTCTCTCCAGGTTCTTTAGGTAGAGGTTAGGTTCACTGCACAGCAGGCAGCTGGAGGGCATCGTGATCACACAGACCAACAGGCAGCTAGCAGAAAGTGACAGGGGAACTATAAAAGAAACCACTCTTAACCTTTCCAATTCATGTTTGTTTCCCAGAGTGAGTGGAACAGAGCAGGAGTAGAACAGGATTGGCCTCTTAGTCCCTGTCCACACTACACCGAAAATGCCGTGAATGGTTCAGAACCATTACAGACTGAAAATGGTACAGTGTGTCCACACTATATGTGAAAATGGTGTCAAACCATTACAGCCAATCCACACTGCTAATGAATTGGAAACGGCTTCTAACCTGTGCAGAGCTGGGCATATCCCATGATGCAGCACTGTGCAGAGCACCAGTTCCATCCCAGTACATTCACCCCAGTGCAATGGCACTACCAAGCACGTGCATGCCATATTGCCATGCTGAGATGCTGGGTGCAGCTGCCGCAGTTAAATGCCTTGGCAGCAGAACTTCCAGCATGGGAGTTCAGTGGGCTGCCATGGTCACTGCCCCCTGCACCAGACACCACTAAATGCTGCTATGGGATGTCCTGCAGATAAGATAGTATCTGTAGGTGAGGCAATGAGCAGTCTGGTGCCCATATGTGGTGCGGGTAAACGCACATTTGTGCTGCGGTTCCCCTGCCACAAGCTCAGGATATAGTCACCATCCACACTACTCCACATCTCCATGAGCATGTGGCAGAGAAGCAAGGCAAAGAAGTGCAGAATTGCCCCACATCATAGAAGGGCACCGGACTGTGTAGTGCCTGCAGGTACAAGTGCAGACAATCTGCAAGATGTCCCGTGGCAGCATTGGGTCTATGACATAACAGCCACATCTGTGCACTCCCAACAACCCACTCCCCAGCATCTGCTCTGCCCAGCTCACCCAGTACTGTACCGTGCTGGTCAATATGCTCCCTGCAGCAGTCATGGTACAGGGAGATACAGAACATCATGTGCTGGGCGTCCAGAGTGATCACAGTGTGAGCCATATGTCCAATTCTCATTCCTTCCCTCCATGACACCTTACCCAGCCCCTGACCCACCCTGTCTGTGGTCATGGCTGCTGCACACTCTGCCTGCCATCATCCTCCAGTTGTGACATCCTTCCCAGGCCATGGTTGCTGGATATGAAAATGTATGCTCCATATGGCTCTCTCAGTGTGTACAGTTGCCTATCAGAGTGAGGGCTGTGATACAGAGGTGGGGAATATTGTTGTGTAGTTTGTTCACTACAGTCCCTGACATATCCTCTGTCGAATCAGTCACCCGCGACTCGGCGGCTATGTCATGGTATTGAACCGAGGCTGTATGGGACATGTTCACAGAGGCGGGTTGTCAAGGAGCCGGGTTGTTTGAGGGATGTACAGACCTGGAAGTGCATTGTTGGGTGTGGATCGCCCTGCCCCTTCCATATTTGCCTCCCATGATGGGAGCTGGGTGCTGTCATCATGGAACCACTGCACAGCATAACGGTATGCTGGCAGACTGGGGGACCAGTGGCTACATGGTTGTGTGTTTATATGTCACTCTGTGATGTTACAGAACTGCAATGTTACAGTAACCGTTGTTGAAACCACCTGCTAACAGGTTTCAACAATGGTTATATTACACCTTCTGTAATATTACTAGTGTAAATGCTATCTGTTATGGTAATATTATAGGCACTCTGTAATGTTACAGAAGGTGTTTTGGTGTAGGTGGACAGGGCCTTGAGGTGTTGACAGGAGGCCCAGGTGATAGCAGGCAGGCAAGTAACTCTACTGGTCTATTGAGGTAAGGTAAAGTACCTGTTTGTTCCATACTACCTGTGTAAAAGATTACTGGAAGAAGGTAAGGGTTGACAGCAGAAGAAATCCAGTACATACAAGCAGATACTGCCTATTATATGGGAAAGGAGGAAACAACATATGTAGTATCGGCATACAAAGGGTAAGGAAAGTTAAAAGGTGTATCCTAAAAGCACCTATAGTGTGGTAATAGAGGTAAAAGGGCTAACTAGGGTAAAGGTAAAAGAGAATAAAAAGCAAAAAGGAAAACTTAAAACACCATATCTCTCATGTCAAGTTACTAAGGGCTAAGCAAAAAAGGGAAAATAGAGACACCCTGTCTAGGGTAAGGGTAGAAGTTCTCCATTTAACATAGTGAGTGTGAGAACAGTAATGTTGGGAGAGGGCAGTGCAATGTTGAAGTGACAGTTTTCAGAAACCTTCTAGAGACTGAGGTGTTGCCTCAACTTCATCCACCTCTCTGGGCTGAGGGAGGAGATCCCTACACTCCAGGTCAAGGTTGGCTAGGGATTCAAGGACCTTTCCCCATCGATGGGCAAATATGAGTCTACAACTGTTGCCCCAGAAGGTGCAAAGGAGGAGGCTGGCTACACTGTGGTGAGCTCCAGGAGGGTGTGGAGGTGGGTGGGGGCAGGGACTGCAAGGAGGGCACCTGTGATGGTGGACAGAGAGGATGTGGAATCCTTCCTAGAAAGGCCCCAGTGTTGGAGGAGAGGAACCCATCAGTAGTAGAAACATCTCTGGTGGGGTACTTGACTGTCAGTAGAGTAGATGTGAAAACAGGAAGGAAAGAAAGCAGGAGATGAAGTGTCTGCCTGGCACCTTGGCTCAGAGGTATGGAAAGTAGATCCTAAGCCCGCTAGGGCATTAGGGGCAGGAGGAGGAGCAGGATGTTATTGTTCACCTGCAGACAAATGACATTACCCTAGGGATGGAACTGGGATTGTTCAAGGATTTTAGGAGCTGGAGAGTGATCTTAAGCAGGAGGAGCATTTAGTGGCATTTGCTGAGGTACTGTCTGTCTACAGCAGGGGAAGATAGAGATCCCTTGCACCAAGAGCTTCAACTACGGTTGAAAGAATTTTTAGAGAGGAGGAGTTTGGCAACATTAGGGACTGCAGACTAACTTGGATGATAAGGGCCTATACAGGAGATGACCTGCATCCATCTGGAAAGGGAATTGCTGTCCTTAGTGGATAGTTAAATGTTTCTTTGATGAACATTTAAACTAGCCAAGAGGAGTGTGCAGAAGAAATCAGGGAAGCATAAACTGCCCATAGACTGAAGCAGAGGGAGGGGATGACTGAGGGCAATGAATCCCACAGGAAGCAAAATACAAAAAGCAGTATGGTTGAAATAGATGGAAATGGCAACATGAGCTATAAAAAGAGAAGGGAAAAAGAGGTAGGGCAAACAGGAAATAATGGGAAGGAAGCAGGCAGAGTGGTAACAACATGTGGAAGGCTTTATGTGCAAACACAAGACGCGTCTACTAAATAAGGTTCCAGACCTAAAGGCTGTCATGGTGAGGCAGACTGGATATTGTGGCCTTTACTGAGTCATGGCACACAGCAAATTATGACTAGGACATGGCCAAACCAATCTATACTGGAAGGAAGGAAGGAAGGAAGGAAGGAAGGAAGGAATGAATGAATGAATGAATGAATGAATGAATGAATGGTGGTGCAGTATGTAATGAAGGGTATCAAAGTGAAAGAGACACTGGGAATCCAGAGGAATGAGAGGTTAGAGGTACTCTAGGTCACCCTAGAGACAGGACAGGGCATCACTATTCACACTGGTGTGATCTGCAGATCTCCAACACAGGGGGTGAATTGGCATTGGTGGAAGTCACTGGCACAATGGCAGAAAATGAGAGGTGCTGCATGGGGGACTTCAGTCTGCCAGATGTGAGATTGGAGCCTTCCAGCCACATGTTTAGTTAGAAGCAAGGACATTATGGGCTGGGCTCCTTGAAGGGGCATTTCTTAGTCAGCTAGTCAGCAAGCCCACTTGTGATGGAGCAATACTTGACCTGGTGCTCACTAACAAGAACAGTATTGCAGTTATCACCTGGTAGGCCACCTGGTGGTGAGTGATCACCATACAGTGGTTCAACAGAAGCACAGTGGTGGAAGTAAATGATGCAAGAACTAGGATCCTGGATTTCAATATGGCATATTTTTTTAAATGGGTGAATGCCTCAGAGCACGACCTACTGTAGCTGGGGAGGGGATGATGTGGGTGGGGTGGAGGAACAGTGGGGCTGAACTAAGGAAAGGCACAGTGAAGGCAACAAACCCTCTGCACAAAGAAAGTGAGCAAAAACAAGAGGAAAAGAGCCGTTACATTTTGTGAATCAATCAAATCAAGCTTTTATTTGTTTAAAAGGTGTTTTCCAATGATCATGGTGCCTGGACAAAAACCATGATCCAACAAACATTAACATGCTAAAACCATAAAAATGTAAATATTCCAGATAACAATTAAATACATAAGCAGATGACCGGTCCCCATTAAAATCACACACCTTCTGAAAATGCCAGGCTAAATAGGTATGACTTAATTTCTTTCAAAACTTTGTATGGTCAGGCAATCTCTTATCTGACAAGGTAAAGAATACCACAGGATCAGGGCCACAAATGCAAAGGAACAGGCCCAGATGTTTGAAGTTGCACCCTGAGAATCTCTAGCAATCCCTTGTCGGTGGATCGGAGTGGTTGGGGGCAATAGGAAGTAAGGAGATCTTGCAGGTAACAGGGTCCCTGATCATGTAGGGGCTTTATAGGTCAGTAAACCAACCTTGAAGGTAATACACCACCACACTGGTAGCCAGGGCAGTCCACCGGAGCACAGGCATTATATGACTGGTCCTATATGTACCAGTCAAAAGCCTGGCCTCCGCATTCTGCACCAGTTGCAGGCGACTGATATCAACCCCTGGTAGCTCCTAGGTAAAGGGCATTGTCAAGGTGAGTGGTCATGAAGGCGTGAACCAAAGTAGAAGATTGTCAGAAGAAACCAGGTGTTCCACCCATGTGATATTCCTCAGGTGGTAAAAGAGGTCTTGACAACGGCAGACACCTGTGACTTTAGAGTCAAACCATCATCATAAATAACACCCAGGTTCTCACCGGTCTGAGGTGGTAAGTTGGACACCCTGACCAAAGACCAGAGGGTTGTCCTACCAACACATCCACTGGCTGGATGATCAGGGTCCACCACCAACACCTCAGTCTTATCTGGGTTCAACCTCAGCCAAGTAGCACTTATCCAGTTTTGATCTCAGATAGGTAGTTGTTAAACACTGAGAGAACATCTCCTGCTTGGGTACAATGACATGTACTGATGAGTATCATCTGCATAGCAGTGAAAACTCAATAATGTCTCCAATAGTAGCATGTACACAGAGAACAACATGGGTGCCAAAATGAAGCCCTGCAGCACACCGCAGGATAGGGAGAGAGGATCAGAACAATAAATTCCTAAGACCACTCTCTGTGTCCTACCCTCGAGGTAAGATCAAAACCAGCTGGGGACAGTAACCCGACAGTCCACAGATGAACTTGGAGTGCTCAAAAACACACCATGGTCCACAGTGTCAAACGCTGCCGAGAGATCAAGGAGGACCAAGATGGAATGAGTCCTCCAATCTCTATTAGAGATCATTACACCCAAACAAGGACTGTCTCGGTGCTATGCCTCTTATTGAATCCAGACTGGAGAGAATCATAGATATTGTGGATAGACAAATGATCATCCAGCTGCAGCTAACCATCTTCTCAATAACCTTACCCACAAAGGGCAGATTAGAGACTGGTCTGTAGTTAGCGAGATTATCTGGATCAAGGGAGTTTTTTTTTTAGGAGTGATCATACAACCAGATCCTTTAGGGGATCTGGAAAGATCCCTCCAATGATTGCCAGACTATCTCAGAAAGGACCATAGAGACATAGAAAATAGAATTTGACTGCAGATAAGGATCGCTTGCCCACCTAGTCTGCCCATTTCTACCTGATGGATAAGCTGCAGGTTCAGTTAATCAACAGCTTACTTTCTCTACCCCCACTAGAATTGTCTTATGCCGGTCCCATGCATTCTGAATTCTCCCACTGTTCCTGAGTCCACAACCTCCTCAAGAAGGCTGTTCCAGGCATCCACAATCCTATCTGTGAAAAATACTTTCTAACATTACCTCCGAGCCACCTCTATGTTCAAATTGTGCCCCTTGTTCTTGCACATCTCTTCTTCTGAAAGATGCTGCCCTCTTGTACTTTGTTAATTCCCTTGAGATACTTGAAAGTTTCTATCATGTCCCTACTCTCTCCTTTCCTCAAGGGTGTACATATTAAGCTGCTTTAGTCTCTCCTCGTATGTCTTCTGGTGCAGACCCTGCACCATTTTAGTTTCCTCCTCTAAACAGCCTCCACTCTGTCTATGTATTTTATGGAGATGGGGTCTCCAGAATTGCACGAGTACTCCAGATGGGGTCTCACAAACTGGCTGTACAGAGGGATAACAACTTCCTGTTTTCTACTGTTGATGCATCTCCCTATGCATCCCAGTATCCCACAGCCCTCCTTACTGCCTTCTCACATTGTTTGCCCACCTTAGGTCATCTGATATAATTACTCCTAGGTCTCTTTTGATTTTTGTTGTTGTTAACTCATCCCCCATTGTGTACTCTTCCCTGGTTTTTGTTTCCCAGATGCATTACATTGCACTTCTTTGCATTGAATCTGAGCTGTCACATATTTGACCATTCCTCCAACCTTGCCAAGTCCCTTTTCATCCTTTCCACCCCACCTTGTGTATCAACCCTGTTGCAGATCTTTGTGTCATCTGCAAAGGGACATACCTTTCTTCCAGGTGCTCTCCAATGTCACTTATAAAGACATTAATGAGGACCAGTCCCAGTACTGAACCCTGTGGTACCCCTCAGTCACCCTCCTTTCTTCAGAGTGGACTCCATTTACTATTACCCTTTGCATCCTGTTGTCCAGCCAGTTTCTTATCCAAGCTACCACCTTGGGACCCACTCAAGGCTGCCTAACTTGTATATTAATCTTTGTGTAGTCTGTGTCAAATGCCTTGCTAAAATCTAGGTAGGCCATCTCCACAGCCCCCTCCCTGGTGTACTACTTTGTCACCCAGTCAAAGAAATCTATTAGGTTTGTCTGACATGACCTTCCTGCTTGTGAAACCATGCTGCCTTGGGTCCTGTGCCCCACTGGCATCTAGGTACTCAACAATTCTTTCCTTCAGAAGTGATTTCATCATTTTCTTACCACTGAAGTCAAACTAACTGTTCTGTAGTTTCCTGCCTCTGTCCTGCTCCCACTTTTGTAAAGAGGAATCACATTTGCCCTCCTCCAGTCCTCAGGTACCACCACATCCTCCCATGATTTGTTAAAGAGAGTAGTCAGTGATGTTACTAGTTCTACCCTTAGTTAGTTTAGAATTCTTGGGTGAATCTCATCAGGTCTCATTGCTTTGTCCACCTCAGTTTCAAGAGTTCTTTCAAAACCCTTTCTTCTGTGAATGGACTGGTATCGACCCCCTATTCAGAGTTTCTCTCTTGTTTGGTTTAGGTACCTCCTCCTCTTCCGTTTTGAATACTGGAGCAGAAATATTCATTCAGTATCCCTGCCTTTTCACTGTCACCTCTGCCCACATTCCCTCCCTTTATTAAGTCTCTGTATCCCTCCCTTGGTCTTTCTTTGCTCCTAATATACCTATAAAGGTTTTGTCCCCTTCTTAACAGAGTTGGCTATCTTTTCCTCAGTTTGTGCCTTTGCAATTTGACTGCCTTCCTGCCTCCTTCTGCTTTAACTGATAAATTCTCTGTCCTGCTCCTTCTGTGTTTCCTTATATTTCCTGAATGCTATCCTTTTTTCCTTCGTTTTGTTGATTCGCTCACACAAAGGCTTGTTGTCTCTGCTATGGCTGTTTTGATTATTCCCCATTGCTCCTCCACCCTCCTACTTGCCCATTTGCTAGTGTTTTTCTGAGGCACTCTCTCATTTTCCCAAAGTCAGCCTTCCTAAAGTCCAATACTCTTGTTTTTGTATGGCTTGACTCTATGGCTGTGTTTACTGGTAACCACACTGTTTGGTGGTCACTTGTTCCCGGATGGCTACCCACATCTAAATCTGAGATCCTTCTCCTTCCCCATTTGAGAGTACCAGGTCTTAGATTGCTCCCTCTCGAGTGGGTTCCAACACTAGCTGTCTGAGACATGCCCCTGTAGTGATTTCAACGCATGCCACAAGGAAGGAAGTGACTGAAATGGTAAAGGTTAAAAGGGTGACTTTAGGAAGTATAAAGGTACACAGAGGAAAGAGGGCAGGAGATGTATCAGGAGAAACATAGGAGGCAAAGAAATCAGTGAGGAGTGCAAGGTGTAGTCTGAAGGAAGAATAGCCCAAAGAGTAATGAAAGGTAAAAGAAATTTTTTAGGTGTATAAGTGAAGAGATGAGGACAAGGGAGTGATTGTGAGATTAAGAAGGACAGGTAGGAACTGTGCAGAGGAGGATCAGGAATAAGCAAGTTAATCAAAACAGATACTTTTGTTCAGTCTTCAGAGAAGAAGGGGAAGGAAGGGAGGGAGGGGCCACATAAAAGTAAAAGGGGCACTGAAGAGCTGAAGGTAGACACAAGTCCTTTTACAGAGTAGAAAATACTGAAGGGACTCGCAAATCTAAAAGTTGACAAAGCTACAATGGTATGGTGCCAGATAGGGTACACCCAAGGGTACTGAGAGAGCTCAGGGAGGTACTAGCTGCAACTCTATGGCAGTCCTTTTACAACTTACTGAAAGCAGGAGTGGTTACAGAGTAGTGAGTGCAAAGTGGGCAAATTGCTCTGTGAAAATGTTGTGGATTTTCCCCAATTGCAGAGTGTGCAAAGCCCAGCTTCACCACCCAAAAAATCTAAATGCATGTTTCCCTTGTGTCTAGTGCCCTGTGCTGATTGCTGGCTTTACATGAAATAATAAATCCCTCCCCAATCTCCAGGCAATCCCCAGTGTCCCACAGTGTGGTTCTATTATGGAAGCCAGAAATGCAGTAGCCCGACACATGAGGTACCATGCATAGATGTCTGATGAAGACACCTGCCCACCATGCTTACAGTCAGGAAACACTACCTGGCACAAGGACAATAGAAGCCCAAAAGTACAGGTACTAGGCAGGGACCAATGCCAGTACAGGATACCAGGTTGCCTGGACCGTGGCATGGCATCGCACTGTGGTACAGGCCAGTAGCAGTGCAGCTGCAGAGAAGTTGCTAAACAGTATGGGAACAGACAGCCATGCCACAGGGAACAAACAGGTAAAAGCTGACATGACAGAAGAAATGGAGCAGAGGTAGGGCTTGAGGTTCTCACTCATGAAGATGCTGCACATGTGCCAGAACAGTGGCAGGGACCATGAAGACCATCGACAGGCAGTGGAAGATAATGCAACCATGTAGCGAGCTGGCTGCATGCATGGCGACAGGATGCAGATGGGTGAGGCAACAACTGGGGGAGGTCGTGTAACAACAAGCCGGGACAGGTGGGAGGCAAGAGTAACCTACGGCACTGAGATACAGGTAATGGGACCAGCCAAGGTGGGGATAGACATACAGGAGCACAGACCCATGGTGGACAGGTACAGGACACTGTGGATGCAGTACTGCATGCTGCAACATGGGGGCTCAAGGAATGGGACTTTTGGTGTCAGCAGCACAACAGTGCTGGTAATCACCAACCCTGACAAGGTGCACCTGCAACAGGTGCAGCACATTGGTGTGATGTGCAATTGGGATCATTCACACCTGCATGTGTGGGCTGCTATAAATGCAGTCAGTGCTGGGCAGAGCACTGCCACAATGGCTTGGAGCAGTGAAGGCATGGAAGATCCTGGAATCTCCACTGCAACAACCCCCACAGGTGTGATTTGCCACTTAGTCGGTAGTCCCATTCAGGATGAGGAAGGGCAAACTGAATGTGGATGGCTACTCACTCATCTATGAGAGACACACAACGGCACTGTGTGTCTGGTGCTGCTCGCACCGGAAGGCAAAGTCCTGCCTTGGTAGAGCCATCACAATGCTGCAGGATTTCTGCAAAGAAAAATCTAAGGTCCATCTCTACACCCCATCTCCATCACAGAGCACATGCATGTGCTCACTCATCAAGCTCAGTCAGGTGGCTGGCCATAGAGGAGAGTGAGAGGGCTGTGAAGGTTGCCTGCTTGGGGTTGGGATGGGGGAGGTGGTGGGCAGTAGATGCAGGTGGGGGTCCACTGGATACCAGGTAAATTATTTCAAACAAGTGCTCTGTGATGGGAGGTGGACCTTACTTGTTTTGTTTTTAATTTTACAACAAGCAGACAATCAGCGGGTGGGGGCACACAACACTTTGGGACACCAGGGATTGCCTGGCAATCGGGAGGGGATTTATTTTTCATGTTGGGCCAGCAATCAGTGGGGCAGGGAGACATGGGCAGCAGAGAGTTGAAGTGCGGGACACCACACCTCGACCACACCAGTGACCTGGGTCCAGGAATGGACCCAGGCCACCAGGGGTCAGCAGGGAGAGGGTGGATTGAGCATCCTAAGGACTACTGTCCTCCCTCTGGGGTACACTTGAGGGACACATCATGCTTGAGTGGCCCTGGTGATGACTAGGGGCAGCATAAGGTGGCGCTGCAATGGGGTGGAGCTCGCAAGATGCCTGTGTAAGTGCGCTGTGTGTCATTGCACTGTTGGCTCCAGGGGCTACTGGAGGAAAATGGCTGGGTGCACCATGCAGCTTGATGACTGTGCTCCCGCTGACCTGGAGGCCTGATGAGGAGTCTCATTGGGGGTCTGGTCCAGTTCCAGAGGGAGAGGCAGGGGAGACCCTCCATCAGACTGGGCATGGCCGTACTCAGACTCCTCACATATTGATTGAGCCCAGATGTCCTCCGGTTGGTGGGGCTGGTGGCTGGATACCACAGCAGTTGCACTGCAGAAGGGCAGAAAAATAAGAGGAATATAAAAAAGACATGGACTGCAGGGATGCGGCATTCCTTGCTTTAGGGTTTTTGCGCAATTTGCACTTTAAAAATCCAAACCAATACAAAGTTACAGCGTGCCATTCTGGCAAATTTTTTACCACAGGTGGCAACTTCACAAAATAGTAACAGGAGGCGGAGTTGATGAATTTGTGGAATTCCACCCGTGAAGTAAAACTTCACTGCATCTCTATTCCATAGGACAGAAGGAGGGCAGATTTTGTCCTCTTCAGAAAAGCAGTAGCAGGGAGGAGGCTGGCAACCATAGACCAGTCAGCCTGACATTGGTGGTAGAGAAACTAATGAAGTCACTTCTAAAGAAAAGGATTGTAGAGTATCTTGAATCCAGCAGCAACACAGATTCATGGTGTGGAGTGGGAAGTCATGTCAAACAAATGTGAAATAGTTCTTTGTCTTGGAGGACCAGGGATATAGATCATGGTGGGGCAGTAGAATTGACTTTTTAGTTTTCAGTAAGGTTTCAACACTGTTCCACATAGGATGATAAAGACACTGTACAGCTTAGGTCGTGGTTCCAAAAGTGTTAACTGGGTAACAAATTGGATAAGGGAAAGGCAAAAGAAGATGGTGGTAAATGGAGTTCACTCTGAGGAAGGGAGGGCAACCAACGTGTGTCACAGGGCTCAGTACTGGGTTCAGTCCTCTTTAATGTCTTTATAAGAGACATTGCAGATGAGCTGAAGGCAGGCATGTCTCTCTCAATTATTTATTTATTTATTGAATTTTGATGACCGGTGTAGCTCACTGGGCCTCAAGGTCCCTTTTTCAGGGGCAACCTGGGAATAACAGTACAGACATTATGAACTTTGTACATTTACATATATAGGAAGTCATGGTATAGAGGATGAGGAAACTTGGAGAAGTCAAGGCATGGCAGATGGGTTTCAGTATGAAAAGTGCAAAATCATGAACTTAGGGCACAGGAAACTCAGAGGCAAAGTGCAATATGGGAGAAGAGGTATTGATGGTCACCAAACAGGAAAGGGACCTGAAGTAATATCTGATGGTCTCAAAGTGGTGAGGCAGTGCTACAATTTAGTGGATAAGGTGTGCCAGTAGGATATTGACATTCATAAGGAGGGCTTATCACAGGCAGATGGAGGAGGTGGTGTTGCCACTGCATAGTTTGCTGGTGAGACCACACCTGAAGTACTGTGTCCAGTTCTGAAGACCACATCTCAGCAAGGACAGGACAGAGTGAGTCAGTCTAGAGGAGGGCAACTACAATGGTACAGGATCTGCAACAGACACCCTATGAGTAGAGAGACTGAAGGACCTCAACATGTACATCCTGAAGGGAGAAGAATAAGGGGAATGATAGAGACCTATAACTGTGGTGAATATAAAGTATATGGTGAATCGGGAAATTAGGGAAAGCAGGAATGGGGATTGGACGAGAACCCTATCTAGAGTCAACTTATCTTGTATTAACCTCGCAGGACAGCAGGTAGCAAGTGGAGAGTGTGAATTTAAGGAAATTAGGAAAAGCAGGAACATCCATAATTGGAAGTATATACAAGAAGAATCTGCAAATGAGAGGAAGTAGGCTGAGAGTATATGGGGAGAAAGGGAATGCACAGAAAGCAAGATAGAGCAGGAGGGTAGTGTGTACAATAACTGTGGTGCAGCAGTCTTTCTGGGAAAATATGGAACGAGGGGCTATCCATGTATAGAGCTTAGGCAGCTAAAAGCAGAGTGAGGCAGGTCTGATGGGAGTTGAGGAGAATGGAATTGTGAGCTGAAGGAGTAGGGCAGAGGGGAAGGAGACAGGGGAGAAATGCCTATGGGATCAAGGGTGTCAGGAAGGGAACAGATCAGGCAGGGCCCAATACTCATGAAAAACATTCCTCAGAAGGACAGAATGCCCAGGGAATGAGAATGGCAGATGGTAAGGGTAAGTGGGAAACCTAGGAGTTGTAAAGGAGTGAGAACACCAGAAGGGGTGTCCTTATCAAACAGATTTGGCCCTTGTCTGGAAATGGTAAAAGGGAAGCAGGAGGCAAGTAAGAAGTCTAGGTTAAGACTACAATGATTAAGGGACAAGGAGGGGACTGAACCATGTAGGAACTCAAGGAAGGCAGGAGAGAAGGGCAAGCCTAGAGGAGATGAAGGAGACAGGGAGAAAAATACTTAATTTTAGAAGAAGAGAGGGATTAGTGGGGATAAGCACAGACATGAGGAATGGAGGGGCTTGATGAGAAGGAAGGCACAGACGGGGGAAATGTGGAGATGGTAGGGGGACACTAACCAAAAATCATGGAGAAGGAAAGGAGCAGACAACTTATACAGTAGTAGGGGATGATAGGGATGGGAACATGGTGAAGGGAATGATAGGGAGATAATCACTGGGGACTCATGATAAAGAGCATTCACTGGGGAAGGAGGGAGACAAGGATGCAAACGAAAATAGTGTATTTTGCTTGGAAACACAGCAGGAAGAGTGGGTCCAAAAAAGAGGTGGTAAAAGGGAGTAGGGGAAACTAAGCATAATTATTCACCTAGGGACCAATGACCTAGTGGGGGAGGAGGTAGAGGTGGTAAAAGTAGTTCAGGAGTTGGGGAAGACCAACAGGGAGGTGACAATATCACTGGCAGTTTTGGAGGTACCCTGGGCCTAGAGCTAGCACGGTAAGGAAAATTAGGATACAGGAATTCAACACATGAGTGAGGGATTACTGCAAGGAGGAGGATGGCTTGGACTGCATAGGAGACTGGGGGAGACTTGGCTTAATAAATCTCTATGCACAGGACAGACCACACCACAACAGGGAGGGCTCAAGGTCCCTCCGGACAAGTGAGGAGGCATTACTCATAAGCTTAATTCTAAACTACTGAGGGGAGGGGGAGGTAGGCAGGCCTATGGGCACAGAGACCCTGGAATGTGGTAATGAATGAATCTCATCCATAACAGTAGAGTAGGACAGAGGGTGAAAGGAGTAGGGCAGTTTGATAATGAGAGAGGGGGAAGGAAATGGAGACAAAGAGGAAGCTGATAGTGAGGAAAATGATGGGGCTCAGACTCAAAGTGGAGAATGGTGTCCCTAAATGCAAGCAGTCTTGGAACAAGAAGGATGACCTGCAAACACTACTTGCAGAGGGAGAGGGACACTGCGGCAATAACTGAGACTTGGGCTACACCTAACCACAACTGGGACCTCTGAATTCCAGAATATAAACTTTACAGGAGGGACAGAGTGGTAGGTAAAGGAGGAGGAGTGGCAGTATTCATTAGGGAGGGTATTACAGTACTTTGGGGAAGGGCAGAAGCAATACGGGTCCAATACATACCTGTAAAAGGAGAAAGGGGAGGTTGAGGGTGATGGACAGACCACCCAGTCAAGATGAAGAATTGGACAAGGACCAGAATTTGCAAATTTGAATGCCTCAGAGAAGTGTGAAGAGATAATAGTGGGGGACTTCAACCTGCCCAAGGTGGACTGGATTGTACTGACCACTAGATGCCAGGAGTCAAAAAATTCTAAAAGCAATCTAAAATGGGTTCCTGACTCAAGGTGTCACTGAACCCACCTACGAAGAGGCAATCCTGACCTGGTGCTCACGAACAGAGAGTACGAGGATAAAACAGTTGGGAGCCACTGGGTGGAAGCGATCATTGCTCTGTATGGTTCTGGCTGGACATGGCAGAAACTTGTCCCCAAAAATCCTGGATTTAGGAGGGTGACTTTAGGAGAACGGAATAGTACTAAATGGCACCTATTGAAAACTGCATCAACTACAGAGGTGAAATC
The DNA here is from genome assembly GCA_016271365.2 of Neoceratodus forsteri. NCBI lineage: Eukaryota > Metazoa > Chordata > Ceratodontiformes > Ceratodontidae > Neoceratodus > Neoceratodus forsteri. Next base: position 650,575,555 of record JADMNL010000022.1, read on the forward strand.
CAAAAATGGGCCCTTATTAGAAAAGGCTTAAGGGCTGCAATGGAGGAGTGTGCAAGATACAAGAGTAAGAACTAAAAGGGCAAAACACCTAGGTGGTACAGCTCTGAGGTAGGTAAAGCAGTGAGGAACAACAGGCTGGCCTATAGAAATTCAAGAAGACCAAGAGAGGAGGACAGGGAAAATACCTAGAGCTTGCAAGGGAGGCAGGAAGGGTGAGTTGGCTAATCAAGGCAGATGGAACTACATTTAGTGGAGGGTATTAAGAAGGGAGAGAAGGCTTTCTTCTGCTACCTAAGGAGAAAAGAGACATGAAAGATGGATAGTAGACTAAGACAAGGGATGGGTGGGTGGAGAAAACAGGAGCAGGTGGAGCTAATGAATTAAAACTTCTGCTCTGTCTTCATCAAGGAGAACGATGGACACCCTGACAGGGGTGGAAAGGGAACCAGAAAGGGGAGGACAGATGGGGGAATATAAGGGAAAGAGTGAAGAAAGGGTTGCTAGCATTGCAGATAGACAAATCACCAGGCACGGATGGAGTGCACCATAGGTGCTAAGGAACTGGCAGGGAGCTTTCAGAACCACTGGTGTACCTGTTCAGCTGTTCTCTGAGTCAAGCATTGTACCGCAGGACTGGAGAACAGCACATATGGTGCCTTCCACAAAACAGCCCCAAGAATGACCCCAGAAACTGCAGAGTGGTCACCTCATTTCGAGATAGTGTGAAAACTTATGGAGACCATACTGAAGGAACACTGATAGAGCATCTGGAGAAACATGGTCTCCAGGATGCAAGGCAGCATGGATTTACTGGCGGAGGTCTTGTCAAATGAATTGATCTTCTGTCAAATGATTTGACTTCTTTGACTAGGTAACCAAAACGATGGACAGGGGCCAATCAGTGCACATCCTCTACCTGGATTTCAGCAAGGCCTTTGATTCTGTACCCAACAGGAGGTTGATCAGGAAGTTTGTGGGACCTCAGAGTAGGAGAGAAGACGTTTAAATGGGTGGAAACTGGCTAGGAACAGGACCCAAAAGGTGATGTGGGGGGTGTCTAGCACAAGGGTGGTCAGAAGTGGCATCCCACAGGCTAGGTGCTAGGCCAGTGGTATTCAATGTTTTCATTAATGATATTGGGGGTGGCATCAAGGATAAAATGTGTCTGTTCATGTATGACTCCAAACTCTGATGGAGTGTGGGCTCAGCTGAGGGTTACATGCCCTATGGTGGAGGTGTTCAGGAGGTGCCTAAAGACCCATCTTTTAAATTAGCTCTACCTTGCAAAACATATCTTAAATGTACCTGATATTTTGATATGTTTTATAATGTGCTCTGCTGATTATTTAAATTGTGACCCTGTCAACTGTTCTTCTGTACTGTACCTAGAGCCCCAGGATTGGGCACCTAAGTAAATATTATTTACTTACTTACCTTAAAGAGGACCTCGAAGACTTGAAAGTGGTCTGGCATCAGCCAACTGAGCTCAATACCAAGAAGTGTAGGTTATGCACTGAGCCAAAACCCCAGGACACAGTATTACCTGGAAGGGTGTGGGTATCTCCTGCAGAGGAGGAGAAGGATCTAGGAGTGATGATAACTAGTGTCCTGAATAATTCCTATGCCGGCAAGAAGGCTTTGGCAAGGGCAAACAGGATTTTGGGTGCATAGCCAGGGGATCAACAGTAGACAACAAAAGGTGGTATTTCCCTGTATAGGTCACAGGTGAGACTGCATCTGAGTATGCAGTGTAGTTCTGGAGCCCTCACCTTTAAAAGGACATCAACCTAATGGAGATGGTCCAGAGGAGGGCTATGAATAGGATGTGGGGCAACAGGGTAAATCATATGAGGAGAGACTGAAGGCCCTAAACATGTATTCCTGGAGAACAGGAGGAGAGTGGTGACATGATTGAGTTCTTCAAGTACTTGAAAGGAATCAATAAGGTGAACAGGGAGGGTCTCTTCAGGCTAGGCTGCAGTAAAATCATGAGGGGCGATCCTAAATTTGGAGGGTGGGATGTGTTAGCGGTAGATTAGAAGGTAATTTTCACAGAAAGGGTGGTGAGCAAAATGGAATGAGCTGCCAGAAGAGGTGATCTTATTGACACAGTGGGCAATTTCAAGAGATGCTGGATAGATAAAAGGGGAAGATAAAGGTCATGAAGGGGTGGGGAGGAAAGGGATGAAAGGTTGAGACTGGGAGCAGGGACATTATCTTGAGCTGAGAATCCTGCACACTGAACAGATTAGACAGACCAAATGCCTGATTCTGCTGCCTTCTTTGTATGTCTGTATGTTCATATAAATTCCTCACATGGTTTAATAAGGTAAAGGAAGGGAGTATTTTAGAAGAAAAGTTGTACGAGAACAAGGGACATTTAATGAAGCTGGAAGAGGTAAATTCAAGGAGATGTGAAAAGTACTTCTTCACTGAAAGAGTGGAGAATGCTTGGAATAGTCTTCCAGTGGAGGTGGTGAGGGCAAAAACAGTGGTGGGCTTCAAACATGCATAGGATAGGCACAAAGGAGTCTTAGTTGGATGCAAGTGGTGGTGGGAGGGAGCTGGAGAGCAAGTAGGGTCTGCAATGACAGTATAGGCAGGGGAAAATGGGCATATGGGGCACACCAAGTGGTCTTTATCTGCAGTCAAATTCTATGCTTCTGTGAGTGGCTAATGTGTGTGCATATTTTGCAAAGAACTGAACTACCATATGGACTGGTTATTTGCCAAGCTGAAACTGGGACTGTTGTAATGAGGGTATCAACTAATAAAGGACTGTTTAAAGAACATCCTTTTCAGTACCCCTTCACTTTGCAAGAGGAGGAAAAAGACTGTTGTCGGTATATTGGGCTTTTATTAAGAGAGTCCTTGAACTTATGCACTTGTAAAGACTTTTCCTGAATTACTTGCTAGTTGCTAAATAGAATCGTTTTCATACAAGTGTGTGTTGCCAAAGTAAAATCTATTGAATGGTATACTATGTGATTCTTGTTGTCTATGCATGTCCTGTGAAACTCAAGATATTGTGGGATTTATGTAGTAGTAGAAGTTTATTTTATACAGGTAGCAGTGGTAAACATCATTGGGTCGAGACCCATTTTCAAGATGGACCTGTGACAAATTTCATTATAAGATTTACACAATCATCACATTAATAACATAGTTAAACAACAAGTGTATTGATAATAACTTTACCAATTTAAGTCAGTATTCCCTTTGCTACCTTTTATACAGTCACTTACGTGTTCATAAACAATCCAAAATGCAAAATACATTAATGTCTACAGACTTATTTAAAAATACAACTATATCCTGACTTTACAAAAAAATACTCATATCTATTCGTACATGACAGAACACTTCACTCATTACACATACACTTCATTTTCAGATCATATCCAGTGGCATTCATAAAATGTTTAACTTGTTGGATTTTTTTCTTTTCATCATCTATGGGAGCCCACAGCTTAACCTACTTTTGAACCAAAAGTCATTTTCCAGATCTGTTCCTTGGTTTAGGTATGACAAATGTATTCCCCATTTCTTCTAAGGTTATGACAATGTTTATAGGTGACATGAGACAATTTATCTGCCAGGTATCTGGGTTTTGACTATAGATCACCCCATGGATTTGTTTAATCCATTTTTGATCCCTTTTTGCTCTAAATGTGAAATTGAAGTAGCATATGATGTTCTGCAAACTAATTAACATTTGTTCTTGGGCTAGTATAAATGAATTAGGTTGCTGTCCATATACTAGGCTTGCAAGTTTCAAGTTGGGGTAATTTTAAGAAGGTAATAATATTCACGTTTACATGAGTTTTTTGGAAGGTTAAAAGTGTCTGCTGCAATTTTTCTTTTATTTTCCCACATTTTAATTCCATCGCCATACATTCAGCATTAGATGGATTTCTACAAATCCCCACCCAGCTGTTGCACCTAGATCTGATGTGATATGTAATTTTGATTTTGCAACAGTTTTATTTTGTTTTGAATATTAAAAAAACATTTAGTGAATGAAATAAAATAAGGTAGTGGGCAGTTTCAGCTCTGTTTTTATGCCCTCTATTTGTGATTATTGTAAACTGATCAAGCCTTCCTCTTGTGGTATTTGAGATCATCACAAACAATGAGTCAAACATACCTTATTATACATCATTCTGTATTTTACCAATTGTATAAAAGTTCACCGTTAGCCTCATCTCATGAAATTTGATATGGATAGACCTCTAATAGGTTTATATAAATAAGTAGCAAGAACTGGGAAGGTAATCAGTCATGCTGCTGCCTACACCTGGCTAGAAGTAAACACTTTTGGCAGCGGTTGCAAGTAAGAACATGTAAATACAAGTTCCCATTGTGCCATGCATCACTTTTTCAGATGTTTCACTTAAAAGGTAATTATTTATGAGACCAGTGCAGCCTGAGACATCAATATGTGGCATCCACAGCCAATGCAGACAGTTTATAGTACGTTTATAGGAGTAATCAAAGATACTATCAGGAGGCTTCATGCTCACTGCTCCTCTGTAAATCAGTTCTGACAGAAATATAGGTGATAAAAGGCTCACAAACCTCTCTTAGATCGATGGGCTGTGATGAGCAAGCAATAGTCTAAGCAGGAGGGAGACAACTGTTGGGAGGATAGCTGCATACACTGAGCTTTACAAATATTGATTTGTTCCAGCATCTTTCTCAACCATTATAACATTTGCTTGAAAATACACTTAACATAAATGGATATACAATTTGACCTTTCAGTGCTGATATATTTTCAGTCCAGTTTTTGAGGACACCTAATCAGAAATGCTATTGTTCTTTACAGTATAAATCACCAGTACTTACCTGACCAACTACAGCTAGCAAAAGACCTAACAAGAGAAGAACCCTCATAACTGTAACAAGGAGATCAAGAAAGAGAAATGTTCCACTACAGCAACAATGGACAAGGTTTTATTGGTAAAAATAGTATTTTATTTATTTACTTTTATTTGATGTTTTAAAAATATAAACCATAGGCATGGTTCAGAACAAATTAATACTTAGTATGAGTAGTGCTGTATTGGCTCTCTTATACAGTAAGATACTGTATGTTGATCACACTACCTATTAATCTGAAGTCATACTCTATTTGCAAAAGGTCTGTGGAAGGCAAACTTAAAGAGGTGGGCAGAGGGAACTGAAATTAGGACTGGTGCTGAAGAGAAGGTACATAAGGGACTAAGAGCAATAAGATGGATATGTCTCTGAGACCAGGGCCAGATATTCAAAGCATTGAACCTGACACAATCCATAGCGATGGAATAGTGCAGAATTTGAGCTGGACTGCAATATTTAAAGCCCTTTTGGCACCGGTGCTGTGTGATAGCACAGATGCTAAAAGTAATGTATGCAGGAGGGAGGTAGGGGAGTGGCCATGAATGCTGGCACACTAGCATAAGCATGGTGCTTAATATCATCTTCAAAAGCATGTGGTAATTGGTGGTGGAACCCAAAGTAATATAAAGTGACACTTGGAATTACTACCATAGTAATTTGCAGTGTAACTTTAATTACCACCAGGTCCAATCCTGGTAGTCTAGTGCCCTCCTGCCAGCCCACTTCCATTGCCAATGGGGTGCCTCAATCTCCTGTTGGTAGCATGTATCCCCTAACTCATGTGGCACACTGGGAGCCCACCCATGTGCCCAAACAATATGTCATTTTTATTTATTGCATTGCAGATATGGGTGTTCAATCGCCCTGTCAGCAGCATGTATCCTCAACTCATGTGGCACACTGGGAGACCACCCCGTGTGCCCACATTTATCTATATATTGTTTATTCCTGTAAATAAAGAAAACCATCCACCGTTGTGTGATATTTGTTTTTGTAACCTGGAAAAGAAAACAATCTCTCACTCGTCAACTTCAGTCCCCTCCCCATCCCCACCCTCCCACTGAGCGCCCATCTGTGAGGCCATCAACCTAGTGCACACCCAGATACCTGATGGTGTGTGGAGGGTGGAGTGGTAGGGTGGGAACCTGGGGTGTGGCATTAGGTTGGAAACCCTAACACCTCATTTCCCTGCATTTGTTACTATATTATTCACCTTACTGATGCATTAACAGATTGTTTTGCAAATATATATAGTATATATATATGTGTATATATATATATATATATATATATATATATATATTAGAGGCAAAAAACTTTGTTTAATGCATCAGAAATTCCTGATGACAAAAGTGGGAAATTAGGTGTTAGGTTGAAACCCCTCAACGCTCACTCCCCACCTGGCAAAAGAGTGCATTGGGTTTGTTGGCCCCTAACTTCACTTCATGACATGTATAAACAAGCTGAGGTAAGAGAATGGGGTGAGAGTTAGGAGTCAAGACCCACCCACACTGCTGCTGGTTGGGGGCAGGTGGGGGTGCAAGGGGCGTAACCCTATCACTGAATTTCCTTGCTTTTGTCGCTGTGGAACAACCCTAACTGATCAGTAACTGAAAACAAAATGGCAGATTTGTGACACTACTAGGTCATTTGTGACACTAAAAGCAGCATTTGCGACACTTTTCAAACTTTTTGTTAACTTTTCCATTGACTTATAATGGGAACTTGTTTTTGAATAACTTTTGAACCGTATAAATTTTTCACGAAATCTTCAAAAGGCACATTGGGGATCCGGATGCATGTTCCCTGAAGGTGTCGGATCAATCCGATAAACTGTGCAACCTGTAGGCGCAGCAATAATGCACAAAACCTTAATTGCACAATACCTAATGTCGCTATAACTCCACAGCAGTGTATCCAACCGGTACAAAAGTTGGCAGATCCCAAAATCTATAGTTACTTTCATGCCTGCCAAATTTCAGGCAACCTCAAACAGTGGCAAGGTTATTAAGGTGCAAAGTTTCACAATTTAACCTTAAATGGGATACTCAACCTAACTATATTAGCACTACTGTGCTACCATTATATATATATATATATATATATATATATATATATATATATATATATATATATATATATATATGTGTGTGTGTGTATACATATATATATATATATATATATATATATGTGTGTGTGTGTGTATATATATATATATATATGTGTGTGTGTGTGTATATGTATACATATATATATATATATATATATATAGATAGATAGATAGATAGATAGATACATACAGTTTTAAAGTCCTCTAAAGTGTCCCTCAGTACAGGGGACATCCCTCTTTGTTCCTCTCACTATATCCCTGACCTGCATTCATCTCTCCTGGGAACAGTGGTGCACAGACAGAGACTGTACTGTACATCCAGACTTTCAAGCAGAGAGTTATATTATTCTATGGTGCTGCATAACTCTTACCCTATGTGCATACTGAGGTAATGGTTTCCATTGTGTCTTGAGTTTGTGTCTCCATGTTTGTGGATATCCTCTCATTATGGGGAACAGTGTCCCTCTTCGTTCCACATTCAGAGTGTCTGTGCCCTCATTCCAGTGCTTACTGTGGAAGGTATGCACTGTGTATGCCTGCCATTACCTATAGTCTACAGCTAACAAACTGTTTCTCAAGGCTGGCATACAGGTGGAGCTGTGTGCACACCTGCCTGTGACTTTTAGCCTGTCCAGTCCAGTCTGACCTTCAGGTAGAGCTGAGGGCACCATCCAGCCTGTGGTTTTGGACCTGTACTACCAGGCTGACCTACAGGTGGAGCTGTGCATCATGGAATAGCACTGGGTAATCTTCATGCTAATGTATGGTAAGCAGGCCTTAATGAGATGCTAATATGGCTGTTTGCACACGATTGCATAAATAGGCACATTTGCATTGGAGTTTTGAATACAGTAAACTTTTTGCTCGGCTAATGTGTTTGGTAATTGCTAATGTGTCAGCACTGGTGCAGTTGGTTAACCTCAGGCAATCCTCTCAAAAGGATAACACAGTTCTGCAGTGTGTGGCCTGCATTATTGTTTGCAGTTGTGCAATACTTCATTGCTGTCATACACATGGTCCATCAACTTCAGCTCTGCCTTACTCCATCTCTGTGTCCACTGAGCTTCTGTTGCATTTGCACTTCCTTGTTGCGATATTCAGAGCTGTCTCATTTTACAGGCTATTTTAGCACTGCACTCCCAGCCCTGTTTGCACTGCTTCTTGCATGCTATATTCAGCAGGTTTAGTCCGGGCTATTCCTTTGAATATAGCTTGCTATTGGTTCAGGGCTAATTAGCATACCATTCAATGCTAATTTAGCCCTGGAACTAGGTTTTGAATATCTGGCTCTAGAGTGTTCGCACCCCAGAGTACTGAGGGAATTTGGGCAGGTCATAGCACAGTCTCTTATGGCCTTTCAAACAGAGGAAAGGTGGCTACTAGGGACCTCCTGGCTGGAGCCAGCAACAGTACTACAAGAATAAACAGCCAGCTCACAGCCACTGGAGCTATAAAATGACCCAGACTTGCTTGCAGGATAATAAACAGCAGATTTATTATTAAAAATACAGCAGCACTCAGTGTGATTAAGATATATGGTTACACTATTGAATTTTATATTTGACTTAACTGTTTTGCATCATAAAAACTTGGATAGAAATACAATACTGACTGCTTTGAATGTTTTAAACATTTGATGCATTGTTTGAGTATAAGAAAATAGCAGCACTCACCACTGCTTACCACCACTGAATGTTTTTGTACTACGCAGGGGTGCTTTTTCAAGGCCAAGTCCGTATGAAAACATTTGGTGGTGTCGCAGTGGTGAGTGCTCCGCTATTTTTAATTATAAATCTGCTATCTTTTATTCTGCAATCATGTGTGGGTCATTTTACCGCTCCAGTGGCTGTAAGCCAGCTTTTGTTCTTGTAGTTCTCTTAAGACCATATTCAACTGCTCTCTGGGGACATGGATAGTATCAGAGGATTTGGAGGGTGGATGTGGTCCCCTGAACAAAAGTGGAATAAGGGAGGACAGAGGAAACTGTAAGCTGGTTAGTTTGACTTCTACTGTAGGTAAGCTGCCAGAAAGTATCTTTAAGGAGCAACTGGTAGCATTTCTTGGAAACATGGACTCAAGACAGACGGCAGCAAAGCTTTGTGAAGATAGAGTCATTCCATACATTCCAAATTGAGGTTATCAATTATGTAATGCAGGCAGTTGACATTGACTATGCATTTGTTATGCTGTATATCTGGACTTCTGTGAGGCTGTTGACTTGATTCAGGTTACTGCATAGTGGGTTAACAAGAAATTGGGGATCTGGGAATCGCAGCAAAGTTAACAAAGTGAATAGAATACTGGCTGGGAGGAAGGACCCAAAAGATGTTAGTACAAGGGGAGAATTCAGAGATTAGGAGGACACGTTGGCTACCACAGGGTTGGTAATGTGCTTATATGTGAAATAGGATAAGGAATCATGGGAAACAGCTGTCTCTTTACAGATGACACAAAACTCTATGGCACAGTTTACTCTGAGGATGGGCCAGAGACCTAAATAGGGATTTAGAAGAGGTGGCAAAGTATTCCAATTTATGGCAGCTGAAGCTAATGTCAAGAAGTACAAATGTATGCTCATAGACAAGGGAAATCTAAAGACAGATTATTGGTAGGATGTCAAAATCGGTATGACCTCTAAAAAGTTACTTTTCTACCACTCATTTATTGAACACATGCTTGCAGACATTTTTATTAAGTCTTCCTCTTGGCAGTTTAAATGTATTCTCTCATGTAGTTGTATTCTTGATTAAGGTGAAACTGCTTTCAGAATCCACCCTATTTATCTCATTCAGGTGCTTGTAAGTTTGTATCATGTCTCTTTTCCCTCCTACCTTAACTAACTCTGTAAAGTTCCACCTTTTCTGCTTCTGCATATGTTAGTATGTTTTGTCATATCCATCACTCCATCCTTCCTGACCTCCAGAGGGTTCACGTTTTAACACTCAGTCCAGTCTTTCCTCATAGTACTTAGGCTACAGCTCTTGGATAGTTTCTGAGCCCCTCAACTGAAAAGTCTGCAACATCTTCCCATCTTTTAGATGCAGGTTCTAACATTTCATGAACTACTCCAGATGTGATCTAACCAGTGAGCTGTACAGTGGCAACATCACCTCTTTGCTGCAGCTAGTGAAACCACATCTCATGCATCCCAACATCCTCTTAGCTTTCCCATGTGCCGTACTGTACTGAAAGAGATTATTTATATATTGTTTATTATCACCCCAGGCCCCTCTCCTCCTCTGAGTGCTCTACTGTGCTCTACTTAGAACCCATCAATGCAATGGCAATAAACTTTTGCTTTCAAAATTGGTATCACTATTCCAGCATTTCTACAATCTGCTTTATGCCACCAGTCCCTTCATAATTACCAACCCTTAAACAAAGTCTTGTGTTACCTGTAAACAGATTCTCTTTACCAAGTAACCACACCCTAATTTTTCTTATGTACTCATGTAAAATAGTTATTGGCCTCAGGCAGATCCCTGAACATTTTAGCTGTGATCCCTCTGATATCAATGAATTTGTGATTCAGGTCTCTGTGAAATCTGTCAATTGACTGAAATTAGCTATCTTTATGCCTAGAGCACATACTTGATCAACAAAAACAAATAAATATATAGCCCAGCTCCTAGCTACCTAGTTAGCTCTCCCTTATTAATAAGTCCCCAACCTTATGTGTATGCTTTTATATGTAGCCCTGCTGGTCTTACTCAGATCACCCTTGTACCCTAAATTTTTATTTGTCCACATTGCCTCCCTTTCTCACTTGCTTGTCTAATTAAAGTGGCTTTGTTTGTTTCTTGGTCTTGTTAATAAAGTTTATGCAGTTTTGGGCCACACACAGAATTGCTACTTTAATTACTAATCACTCATTCTTCATACCATCTGTTGGGTGTATGTTTTCTGCTGCTCTTTGATTATTCGAGTCAAGTTTTTATTATTTTACAGAAAGAGTACCACGAATTGACTCTTTTGTACAAGAATGCCCAGGGATCAAAACTCGAAATAAAACAGAATAGTTCCATACACATAAAGCTCAAAAATACAAGACACATTTATACAGATAGCAGTAAATACAGTCACAGACAGTTACCTGAAAAGTTAACATTTGCATTAAGCAATTGTTGAAATCAGACAATTATTCAAATTGATTCAAGTGTAAAGAACATTGCTAGTTATTCAAAGATAAGAAACCCTGTGCTTTAAAGAGAAAATACTGTAATTTGTTAATTTCTTCATTATTTTAAGGGTGAGACATTTAGAACATTTACTGTAACTACAGTATAAAATGATTTTTTTTTTGAAGTCAACTTTCCTAATGTCCATGACAACAGTGCTGGCACTGGTATACCTCTGAACCTCCTGCCTTGCAAATTAGGGACAAATCACATAAAATGGTAAAATCAGCCCAACAACCCTCCTGCAATGTGTGGCTTAGTATTGAAAGCACTTTCTGATGGAAGACTAGACTGTAACAATGACATTTGGAAAACATTTTATGTATCAAGTCTCTACTCTTCAGTAAAAATAATGGCAATATTAGAAGGACAGAAGACATTTCTGAGGCAAAATCAAGGATGTCCCTGAAAATCAGGGACTGTTGAGAGTATGACTGCTGGATTTTAGTTGCTGAGATTCTAGCACAGTTGAATTTCATACTATTGTGTTCATCTTGTTTCAGTCAAGATTAGGGACAGGGGAGTCAGAGAAATTTGCTTTTCAAAGAACTTCACAAGCGTCCATGACTTCAATTCCTCACAGCCATGCTTCATGTAGTTTTTGCCCACTTCACCTGGTGAAAACTTTGTGTAATGTTACTTCTCCAATGACAATGTCATTCAAGTGTCACTATGTTTAGTTTTAATGGGCAAAGTAATGAAAACTATGTAAAATGTTTGCTTGACTAAAAAGGTTTTAACTGTAAATATTAATCAAACCTGACTCATTGTAAGATAATGTGTCCTCTCGATCCCACAAGCCAGACTCTTTACTGTTCCATACCTCACCTCTCCACCTTACAGCACACTACCTCCATCCTCCCCCACAGTTCCAGCAAAACATTTATTATAATACTTACATCCCTTCCACCCTATCATGAAATGTCAGTACTGTAACACACTACCTCTCACCCCCACCTTACCCCAAATCACAAAAATATTAATCCCCCACCCTACCATCCTTTAGTACCCAACCTCCCTCCTCCTGCATCCAAGTGAAAATCAGGTAAAAGAATGAAGGATACATCACAAAACTTGTTAAAAAGAAACCATACTGTCCTGCTGTAGAATGAATGACCAATGGCAAGCTCAACTATAGTGACACCTGACTGGCTGCTTGTCAGTTAATCAGATATTTCTGCTGTAGATATTCTTCATTCATTCTACAACAGGACACTAAAGAATGGGTACATGTTGTTCCTTTACAAGATGCTATTGTTAGTTACTGGGTGATGGGGAGGTAATGAGTACATTATGTGACAGTTGGTAGGGGATTCAACATTCAAACAAATTTCTTCAAAAAAAGTCACCACACAAAGTTGGAGTGAAGTCAGCAAACTTTGCCCTGCTATACGTGAAGCGTGAAGTTCCCAGCTGAACATCAACTTTGCCAACATAGTTAAACTTTGCAACTTTTCTAATCGATATCTCCAACAATGTATTTGTTAGAGATGACCGTGTCCAAAATTGGTACTCTTAGTTGCTTCTCATCACTGAATGTAAAGGAAGTTCTGTGTTACCTCTATGAAAGTATGACTTTATTTGACTTACTGATATGAAAACATCCCAGTCAATGTCCAGGAGTTTGAAGTCTCCCATGAGTGTACAGCAGTTCCATTCTGACTGCCCAGCATCATTACTAATTTTCTTCCAGCTCTTCATCTTTTTTCACCCCTGGTTTGGTAGCTTATAGATCTCCCATACCTATATATAATCCCTCCATTATCTGTTATTTGAGCCATAGTGGCTCATTTCCCTCCACCTCTGTGACAAATATTTCCTCTGATACCCTTATGTCTTCCTTAATATACAATCTTACCTTCTCCTTTACCAACCTCCCTTCTCCTAAATATAGTATAGCCTGGGATATTTTGGTCCCAAATATTGTTTTTATTAGACCATGTTTCAGTTTTAATAATATATATCACCATATCCTCTACACTTTTTAACCTGTATACATTACTGTCCATTTGCCTTTGCCCAGTCTGTTGTCCTCTTAACTTTGTTGAATTTTGATTCCTGCAGTTAAGACAATTTCTCTCACTTCCCTCATCTATTTTTTTATGTTAGTTTGTAAAGGGCAGACCAACATGGCTCCCTTTGTGTGTTCTTATGTGTTCTTGTTGTCCATCTATGACACTGTCCTCCTTGCTTAGTTTAAAGTCTTTACTGATTGTTATGCAAGGCACATTTTATTTAAAAGATGCCCAATCCGGAGGCTCTGGGCGCCATACACAAATCAAATCAATTGAAATAATAAAACCAACAATATGGTAAACATTATGATAAATAGAACTTAAATTAGAAAATTATAAAATTTAAATAACTAAATCAGAAAAATAACTAAAATAACTAAATAAGTAGCCAGGGACAGAGCTGAATCACAGAAGTCAGGCTGGGCCAAAATTATAAAGCAACGTCCAGGAAAGCCAGATTGTACAAGAAGTCCTTGAGGCAGACTTTGAATATCCCTACTGAAGGGGCCCCTCTTACAGCTCTAGGTAGCGAATTCCACAGGAAGGGGTTAGGGCCAATGAAAGCTCTGTCGCTGGCCATTTTAACCTTGTCCTGGGAATCATGAGGAGGCCCCTAGAGGAGGAGGAGCGAGGAGCAGACCAAGACAGCAGGTATAAGAAGGTCTGCCAGGTAACCAATTCTGCCCTAACATACAGGTTCCCATCTGTTTAAATGCAGGCTGTCTTTCACAAACAGCCTGCTTTCATCACAGAAGGATCCCCATATCCCCAGAAAATGGAACCTTTCTTCATCATGCCAGACCCTTTAGCTATGTGTTTGGAGGCAGTATAGCATAGTGGTCTAAGGCTCTGAGCTGCAAATCTGGTGACATCCAGCAGACCAGACCTGGGTTTGAATCCCACTGCTTCTACTTGCATACTGTGTGACCCTGGCAAGTCACTTAACCTCCTTGTGCTGCCAGGTCGCTCCTGTAAAAAGTTTTCAGCTTAGTGTGCTATACCTGGTTAAACAACTAAAAAAAAACTCATTAATTTTTATTTCTTCTATTCTATCCTAAATGTGGCAACCTATAATGACTCTGAGAAGGCTACTTTATCTGCTATTGACCTCATCTTAAAATCTACAATAGCTCCCTTAAACATGCTTTAACAACCTTTCATTATGATTTGTCATGTTGTTCATACCCTAAATATAGTACAATCTCTGGCTTACTCTTTCTCTGTTGACGAGCTTCTCAGCTGGGGAGTTGTCCTTTCTGCAGCCATCCCTGGGAGACAAAGAATGGATCCTTCCATCTGTCCTTATTGGCATATCAGCCTCCCTCTACTTTATCTAGATGTTTCTTTTATTCTGATGCATTTCTTTTCATCCTGATACTGCTCTGACCCCTCCACAATTGCACATCCTTGATGGACAAAGCCACACCCTCACGAGTAACAACTTTTGCTTCATCTGTGGAGCACTCTCCTGAACCAATCCCAGCAGTGTTGTGAATTATTTCTGTCTTTCTACCCTAGGGTCCCCCCATGCTGGTTCCTCCTCCTCCCCTCCCTCCCTTCCACTGCAGTCTTACCCCCAGTGTGGACATGTGGTGCACATTTGGGTAATGGGCTTGCAGCTCCCAGAGATCCTTATGTCCTTTGCTTCTCAAGTGCTGCATTAAAGCCAAGAAGACAGCTATGTTTGCATTGAGTGCCATGAATCTCCTATAAACTAGGCACCACAAGTCTTCAATAACTCCCACAGAAAAGTGGTTGAGCCTGAACCCCTAAGTGGTGCTGACCAGCAGCCTCCATCCTCATTCCTGTGTTGAGTGTGTGTCTGAAAGCATGTCTGATTGTGTGTTTGGAAGGGATGCTAGTGATACAAATGTCCTGCAGCATTTTTGCCCTATCCTCTATTTCCTTAAGTCTCATTTAGAGATGTTTGAAGTTCATGAAATTCACTCTGTGAGGTAATTTGCAGATTGTGCAGAGTGATTTCATGAAATTCAACTACAAATTTCATGGATTACGACGTGGAATGCAAATGTCACCCCTGAATTTCATGCTCTGCCTGCAGAATTCATGCTTCACGGTAAACTTTGACAAATGTCATCAAAATGTGACGAAAATCATGCAAATCAAAATTTAAAGTTTTTCAAAACTCTGCAAAATCCATGAAGCATGAATTTTCAGGGCTTCATGCGACGCTTACAGGTGAAGTTTTGCATCATCTCTAATCCCATTTTGCTTTTAACTCCTGGCAGTTACACTCATGACACTTTGATGAGTGACATTACTCACCTTGAATGTCATGCCTTTGTTGAAAGATATTCTCCTTTTTATACTTCTAGGTGCATCATGACCCAGAAGGGCTCTTCTCCCTTTCTGTCTCAATGCACCCTTGAAACATTACACCCCTGCACTCCTTCATTATGTCCCTGGAAATTTTGTTCAAGTAAGCAGATTATATATCAATTTAAGTCTTCTGCTCCTCATTGATTGCTCATTTTAAACTTCCTCTCTACAAGCTACAAATCCTTTAGTCAATACATTTCTACCAGTCACTTCTCTTGTAGTAGAGAGTTACTACAATCTCTTCTTTGCAAAAACTCTTACAGCATTGAGCATATTCACTTGCTGCTAAAGGACCACTCATTCTCTAGCACCAAGTCCTTGGTATATAGTTTATCATGTCTTGCCCATTTAAACAAAAACAAGTAGTTTTAGTTGAAAAACACATTAGTTAATTAAAGCATTTGGCAGTATGTGCCAACACTCTTGAACAAGTTACAATGCACCCTGAAGGTTGATGGGAATTAAGTTATGGGGCAGGATTTTCAAACATTGATGTGATAACTGTGGCCCCAGATGCTGCCAGGGGTACTTCACAGCTGATTCACCTGAATCATTAGACATGCTGGTCCTATATTTTCAAACACTGGATAATGTTATGGAACATGGATCTGCTATGAAACAGCTTGAGTCAAATTGTAACTCATAACTACTTGAAAGATGTATGTAAGAGGCCCTATATGTGATGCACAGCAGAACACAGAAATGGTAGCTTACTCACCTGATAAAGGTAATTGAGCTATATCTCTGGGGCACTCCAGAAACTTTACAGACTGGGTTATGTTTACCTGATAGGCTGTTGGTGTACATAGACTTCAATGGTGAAATCTGACCCACTTTATGTGCTGCCCTGAGCCAGGAAACTAGTTAGATGTCTTCCAAAGCTTGTAGCTAGTAGACCTGGGATTAAACTTTGTTAGTGTATTAAGTTTGTGACCAATTAAAAGTCTAGTATGCAATGTGCAGTGTTATGCTTTTTATTGTCTACTATATACAGACTACTAGCTGGCCTGTATTGGCATGTTGGTTGGATTGGATGAATGCCATATGGAGTGGCTATTTGGAGTGCCTGGTCATGAATTGAGTCCTATCCGGTGGGCTGTATACTCCACAACCACCTTTACCAGGTGAGTACCACTGTGGGACATCATCTCTGGGACACTCAGATACCTTACAGACTGGGTACTAAAAGCAGTGTGTGAGACAGAATGAAGGCTGGGGAGACTGACTGTGACTGTGGTTCAAGGTAATCACCACAGTGAGGACTGATGATCTGAAATCTGTCTTTGAGCTTGAACCCATGTAAATTCTGTTGTGTCTCATGAACATGTGTATGGATGACTATGTAGCTGCCATGCAATTCTCTTCTGCTGTGGCTATATTGCCTTCAGCCCAGGAGGTAACTATTGTCTGAGTAGAGTGTGCCCAAATGTCCATTGGAGGGGCTATCAATATTGATTTATAGGCTTCTTGTATCACCTTTTTCACCCACAAGGCTCAACCATCTGTCAGAGTTCCTGAATTATTGTGTCCTGTTGATATAGATGGCTAGGACTCTTTTCATGCCTAATCTGATCAGGGTAATATCTTTAGTGCCTCTGGTTATTGTAGATATGCAGGCAACTCTATTGATTGACTCTTGTGAAATTCTGATGCCACATTAGGGGCTGAGGTCTGGTGAATATGACCTATTGAATATTCCCAAACTCAAAACTAGGGCTGAGGAATCTTCCTTTGCCTGTGCTCCCCTAGGTTATGGAACGTTATTCCTGCTGAGATTCACCTCTGCCCTCAACTACCTTGATCTGTGTAATGGCAATTCATGAATACCTTCTAATGTCTGTGCTTATACCCTTAAATGGTCAAGAAGCTCTTGCCATTTAATCTGCAGTGGACTGTTAGTACTTATTGTATATTCATGACTGTGCATATAACGATTGTATAATCTTACATTGCTTCTACATTGTGGAACTCCATGTTTTTGTGTACCTTATGTCAGCTAAATCAATTTCTTGTGCTGCTCTTGATATGAAAAGAAAATGCATCTTAGCACAACTTTACCTATACTGTACTCTTTTGCCAAGTTGCCTGTCTTTTGTGTTGAATTATAAACAATTCTTGTAAGACATTTGTTTTGTATATAATCTCCTGGATTGTGTCTGAAAATAAACATTTGATTGCCTAGTGACTTAGCTGGTAAAACAAAATGAACTAACTAACTAATGGTATTGTTGACAGTGTGACATGGTTATGATGAAGCATTAGGAATGGCTCATTTCATAATAGTTCATGTAGTTCACAGGTTCTCCTAGTTGAACAGCTCTTTATATAAACAGCTGGCTGAAAAGATGGCTACTAGATATACAGTCTTAAATATCAGGCTTTTCAGTTTGACTGAATGTGGTCCAAACTGTGTCAATGTCATTGTCATTAGCACTAGGTTAAGATCCCAGGAGCCATGACCTGTTTGGTTCTTGGCCACATGTTGGATGCTGCTTTCAGGAAGTATAAGATGTTGGAGTGTGCCAACAGAGAGGTGTTTTCCACTTGTCCACATGCTGCCCCAATAGCTGCTAGAGCAATTCTCGGTGATGATTGGGATAGGCCCTTGTTTAGGCCTTTCTTCAAGAATAGCAAAATATACAGAATGAAGGCCTGTTCCAGGTCTATAGATTTTGTTTGCACCACCTGGAGAATATGGTCCATTGTCTTTGTAGGTGGATATTGTAGATGACCTCCTGGAAAGGATCATAGTATTGATTACTGAAGGGTGGTATCTCACCTTGAAAAATCTCCCCATTTCAGGAGCCAAACCAATAGTTCTAAGTAATGCAGATGGGGTGTTTAACTGGATCCTGCTGAAGAATGGTCGGTCTGTGTGGTAGGTGCCACAGGTGTTCTATTGTCATGGTTACCACTGTTGTGAACCGCTACCTGTATTGCCAGCAAGGAGGTATTAAGATAACTCATGCCTACACTGTTGAATCTTTCTCAAAGCCGGTGGTATTAGGGAGGGAGGAATATACTGTATATCCACTTTGAAAAAACAGTCCAGAGATTATCGTTGACTCCCAGTAATTGGTTCTTCCTGCATCTGGAACAGAATCATGAAACCTGAGTGTTTGTGCTGGTGTCCATTAGGTTGATCTGTATCAGTCTCTGTCTTCTTTTTTTTGTGAGAACACTTGAAGGTGTCACTTTCTAAGGTGGATCTGCTGCCTGCTTAAGAAATCTGCTGTTGTGTTGAACTTCTCATCCAGATGTAACACAGTAATGTAGGACAGGTTGTGTTGTGTCCTGTGAATCGTTTAAGGCTTCCTTTGAGTTGCCTTGCTTTTGGTTCTTTCTTGTTTCCAATGTACGCTACTGTGGCTCTGTTGTTGGTGCATATCAGGATGTTTTTGGTTTTCTGTTTTCATTTGGAAGAGTGGTAGGGTACTGTATACCACCATCATTTCAAGGACATTGATTGGTAGTTTTGATTCGACCACTGTCCACTTGCCTTGAACTGTTAAGGTGTCTGCTACTGCTCCCAAACCTAAAGCTGGTGTCTATGTCTATTAAGTTGTGTTGTATGCCCAGTTCTACTCCTTTTGTGAGATTTGATGTCTGTTTTCATCAATGCAGTGATGTTCATACCTGTTCAGTACCAGGCTCTCCCATTCAACCTAGCTCCTAACAGCAGAGTCTCATGTTTCAGTGTGTCCATGGAACTAGGTCTACATACAATGCCATGGTTCTCAGTACTTGGGACAACTGTTTGAGTGTTGGTGTTTGTTCTATTGAGGATTAAATGCTTGCATTATCATATTCTGCACCTATTTGTCTGATGGGTTAATAGGCCTGTCTCTACGGTTATCATGGATCCCAGGTGCTCTATGTGTTGACAGGAAGTGATGCTGCTCTTCCATTTTTTACTACCCATTCATGGCTCACCAGATGTTGGAGGATGGTTTGACTCTCTCTGTGGGATATTTACAAGGATATGGTGCATATGAACCAGTCATCCTGGTAGGGTATCACTTGAATTCCTTCTTCTCTCATCTTGGCAGCAAAACCACAGACACCTTCTATTTATTTATTTATTGAAATGTTTCACCAGGAAGGCACACTGAGTGACAAGTCGCACATCTCCTGGTGTGGCCTGGGTGGAAGGGTACAACAGTAGTGAAACATTAAACATTCAAGTTACAAGATCAACATTAACATACAGTTCTAAGGCAGGTGTTACAAGTAGTGGTACAACAGTGTGCATAATAGGTAGAAAAGTGGACAATAACAAGTACCAGTTTAATAAGTAAACAAGTGCTTACATGAAAGAAAAGGGGTGGTGTGAGGAAGGAAAGGAGAGGGAGGGATGAGGTGGGAGGAGGGGAAGAGTTGGGTTCAAGTTACATTCAAGTTACAAGATTAACATTAACACAGTTGTAAGGCAGGTGTTACAAACAGTGTTAAAACAGAGTTGTGATAATATATAGAAAAAGTGAACAATAATAAGTGCCAGGTTATAAGTAAACAAGTGCTTACATGAAAGAAAAGGAGGAAAGGAGAGAATACTTTAGGAGCTAGGTTGAATGGGAGAGCCTGGTACTGGAAATACAGTCCCAATATGGTAAAGCTCAGGTACTTGTGGTGAGATGGTCTGATTAGTATGTGTAAGTATGTGTCCTTCATATCTATGGATGTGAGGCAGTCCCCTGATCTGATCGACTTGAAAGTGGACTTGATTGTCTCCATTTGGTACTTCCTGTCTGTACAAATTGATTTAAAATTTTAGATGCAGTCACGAGACATCGGTTATCTGTTTTGTTTGGCTTCATAAAGAATATGGAATATATTCATTTGTTCCTTTCCTCCTGTGATACCTGTGCAATGGCTTTGTTTGTGATTAGGTGGTCTAATATTCATTGGACTTGCTCTGGGCTTGCCTATTTTTCTTGACATGGGAGATGTTATTAGCCAGTCTCTTACAGGTGTCTCTGCCCATTCTATCAAGTAACTCCTTTGAATAATCTGTAATAGCCATGTGTGCTGTGTGGTCACTTTATGTTCATTTTGAACTGTAGAAGCTGTGCCTCTATGGGGTGATTGCTCAGCTACTTGTCTGCTGGTTGGTAGTCATTGACTAGACTGTTGTTTGGAATTGAAGGAATTGTTAAACTACCCTCTGAGTTGTTTTGGGGTCTGAAACTGTTGTTGCTGTTGTTACTAAAGAAGAAATGAAAATACTGCTTCAGTTGTTGTAGTAGCTCTGGCATCTGTCTCAAAATTCTATGAAATCACCTCTGGAGGATAGATATGTGTTTGTGGCACTCTTGTCCTTCCTCATCCTTTCTTCCTATTTAGCTTTGAAGCACTTTTCCAAGCCTTCCCGAAGATGCTCTCCTTTGAGTAGTACGTTCTGTAACATAACTATTGATTTGGTATCCACCTCTGATAATTTCACCCTTATTAGCAATAACCACTACCCTGGTGTTGATTTTCAGTGAATCCACAGCCATATCCACTAAATATTTGGTGAATTGGATTGACTGTGCCATCACTTTGCTTCTGCTGACTTGGGGATCAGGGTTTTGTACATCCTACATCCATGCGGATGTGCCCTTGTAGCGTAGATAACTATGGTGACAACTCTTGCTCCTAGTCCCAACAGCTCAAAACTATTTTTGAGAATGTCCTCCATTTGTGATATGCCAGATCTTTGAGGCCCTAACTCCTTTTGAAGGCAGCACAGTGTTTTTGCTCAGAGTAGCAGTCTGAGGGTCAAAATGGTGTGTTACAACAAAGTTTTAGCTCATCCTCTTGTAGGTATACATTTTCTCTCAAGACCATTTCTTTAATATTCTGGATACAGTGAAGCCCACCAGGATGAAGCCCAACTCTGCAGAATTCAGCAGTAGAGGTACTGCAGCAAACAATGCAGTTTCAGTGTATTTAGTTGCATCCATTTCATTGCCATTTCCTTTTCTATTGATTCTCTGATGAGACATGTGTCTGTGATTTTGGCCTTTGAGGCAGGAATGGCATTAACTTTGTTTCTGATGGGGAGGAGGGGTGTCAAAATCTACTGGTGGCTTAATGTTCCATACAAGGCTGGGCACCTAGTCTGGAAAGCACATCTTCACTGTGAGAGACCGTGAATTTTGTTCAATGTCAGACTCACTATCAGACTTATTCCCCAGATCTTCACTGGAGTCTTAGATGTAGATGTCAGACTGTGAACCAATAGGTGTAGGTAGGGTGGGATGCAGAGGAGGTGTCAGGTCTGAAGCAGTAGGATTCAATGGATTAGCTACTTCTGCCAATTTCTCCATCTTAGCCACCATGAATTATTGTTGTTGGGCTTGAATGAGGGCAGTCCTGATTTTGTAACAGGATACAAGTAGTGTCTGATAGGTCTCTGGAGGTCTGTTTTATTGAACATCTTGTTATTGGTAATTGTGTTTTCCTGAGAATAGCCACTGAGCTCCTCTTTCATGAAGACAAGGTCTGAGTTTTCAGGTGGGTAGCCTAGCGAACAGGTAGGGTGTACTGGTCCAGCCTGAGATGGCAGCAGAGGGACACTGCAGGTATAACACTTCTTTGCCTTCACCATGATGACTGTGATACTTAGACATAATTGAAAAGACACTGAGAATGGGCAGCTTTCTGTTTCATGGTAGACATGGATACAGTACTAATATGCCATTAAACAGATAACCATAAGACCCTTAAGTTGACATGAGTTAGCAGAGGGAAGGAGACTCTCATGGATTAGTGTTATGTTGTGGTTCTACATCAATGGACATGTGAAAAGAAAATTGGCAGAGACATGATCTAGGTCTCTTGTGAGTATGATACGTGCCTGACTGCTGTATATTGCAAGATGGCACTGGAAGTGACACGAATTGGACTTCTGGCAGTAGCAAGCTACCTTTCCTCTTCTAGTGTGACAAAGGAGCATTACAAGATGGCCACTTGAAATGACATGTCAGATCACTTCTGGTGGCTGCAAGCAATTAGTACAGTGTGGCATAGATCATCTTTCCCCTCTGCTGGAAGTGACATGGGTCAGATCAGTTCCAGTGGTAGTGCACATTTTTCACAATGCAGCTGATATGAGGGAGTGAAGGGTTGGAGAGAGACCATATAGTGCTCCATGTAGAGAAAACTGACGTAGTTTCAAAAATTGAGGATTAAGGAGAAGGTTTACTCTGATGAAAGCATGAGTGCTATGTAAACCGTGACACTGTTTCCAATATGGCACCCTGGATTCTGCACATGTACTAGGGTTCAACATCATGCAATCAACGATGTTGACAGTTATGTCCCAAACATGTGCATTTGTAAACCAGGCCAAGTCTTGGCCAAGGAAAGATAGGGAAGAGTAATAAGGGTGCATCCAGAGACTGGAATAATGGCACTTGATCATGCACACCATTCCAAACAATAGAAATCCTCTCCTTGTGCTTGTGCCTTTCTCACTAACCTAGATAACATATTCAGTCTTGCCCTTTGTGCAAACTGCAGGATGAGTCAGCTGGTACTCATAAATCTGGTAGCTGGAACTCCAGACTACTGTTCTGCACTTTTCCATCTATGTCAGGTACAGTGAGCACCCTGCTAGCATTGGGGTGCTTCACTGTGCATGGGTGCACTACATAACATGTGACTGCTTAGGCAGAGGTCAACACATGTATAGGCACACCATTGACTCAAAAATTGGGTGTGAATAAATATCTAAGTCAGCTGAGGTGGAGATTTAAATTTAAAGGCACAGCATTCTTGAAATACACTGGATTCCATAAACAAAGACAGACAAATCCAGATTACTTCTGATCCTGTAAGCCTGATACAAAACATGTTCCTTGTTCCAGACAGAATAGGAAGCTACCAGGATAGGTGGAGAATATTATTATAGCAATAATTTAGTCTAGCTTTCGACAAAAGAAACAGAATCTTCCTCAATGTTAGTGACAAACCAGACACATAGGTTCACCATGACAATTCTCTTAAAATATTGCAAAATAGCAAACAAAAATACTGAATGGCAGGAGCTGGGGTCCTTTGCTACAGCCTGCCAAGATGCACATGTAGAACTGTTTCTCAGTGAGGAAATAGCATAATGTGCTAAGATTTCACCGTTGAAGTCACAAGCAGATCAACAGCTTATCAGGTGAACATAATCCAGTCTGTAAGGTTTCTGGAGTGCCCCAGAGATTATGCCCCACTATATCATCCAGCAGGATGTCACTAATCTGCATGAAGATAAAATCAACCTTCTTTGGCACAAGTCCCCTGCACCAAAAGTTTGAGGTAATGATGATTGCCATCAAATAAATGGCATCGAAAATCCTTCTTGTGTTTTCAGAGATTTGATTGACAATAATTATACTGATACACATAACTTAATAATTTGTGTTAGATTGTATTTTTTAATATCTTTTCCTTTTCTATTATTTTTAGTGTTTGTTTATTATATTATTCCTCCTACATACATTGTTTGCTTTTGTACCTTATCATAGTTTTGTCCATCCCTAGGATACACTGCAACTTATCCAGAAGCTGTGTATTGCATTTGTCAAGGACCTCCTTAAAAACTAACACTGCCCAGTGGAATCTATCCTGGTAAAACAAATACATTCAAATGCAAATTAAGAACTGAATACTAACAGGTTTGAATTCAGTGAGGAAAAACAACTTCTAAAGGAAAATATTGTTGGTGATTCAAAAGTCTAATAACTATATCAGTAAATAGAAATGCATGTGTTACAGTAGTGTACAAAATGGTGCATTCAACTCCAAATGGTAAATATCTGATAGGCTGAAGTTTATATTGGGTTATATAAACTTTTAACTAGTCCCCAGTTCAGTGCTCACTTGATACTGAACTTTGGTTCCTAACAACTCCTTAAATGCAGGTGTATTCAAAGTTATGTAAATAGGAGAACAGTGACAAGGAAATATATAGCTCTAAAAGTATGTCAGTTTAAGAATTTTACATTTGAAATACCTGACATGCCATTAATTCTGATGCATAGGAAATTCAGTTTTTCATTAAATTTGTTCTCCATCACTGTGTATTGAGAGGAACCCTGCAGTACAATATTTCCAGTGCATTCCTCTCTGTCCTTGAATTCATTAAAAAATAAAGACAGTGTCTGGGAGGCAAGAGGTTATCTCAATCATTGTGAAGGTTGGAATTTCAATTATAGAGGAATCCTTTTGTAGAATGTCTTAGGGACTGAACAAGATTTTTCTTATGATAGGGCTTCATTCCTTTTTCACATTCACCAGTAGAGTCATTGAATGCATAAATACCATAACATCAATATAAAGATAGGTTTCATGATGTACAGTAGTTGACCCACTACTCAGATTATTTTTGCAGGACACTTCTTTTATCAGAAGATCTTATTTATTACTTTTATCTGAAACAGCTGATATGGCCATATATCTTGTAAAAACATCTTTTAAAATTAACAAACTAGTTGGTCTACAATGACTCAAACATACTGAATGCATCAGTTTATGTCCATAACAAAGATTAATCTATGAGTAAGACAAAATACTTGTTCATTACAATATCCAATGCAGTTTCAATTAACACATGATTTTATCTTAAAAACAGAAACAATTTTTGTATTAAGGTTTTCTTTCAATACTCATTTCTTTATTCTTTACATCTTCACATCATTACTCAAGGTGGCACCATCCTCCTGCCCACAGTTTCTATTTTGCTATAGGCTTACATTTGATGGGGTTTTCTCTGCTCACCACCCAAACAGCCAAAAAAAGAGAGGAATCTAAGAAACAAGACATAAATGTGGGCTATAACTGGATAAATATGTGCTGAAGTCCACAAGTAGCAGAAAATGGCATGCAGTTCCATTGTATGGGGTGGGGTGGGGCAATGTTATTAAGTTGCAAAGTTAGGGAGTTTAACACTAAAACTCTACTCAACCCTAACTATAGCTGTGTGACTGTGCTTCTTTAATATACTACATACAGAATATATATATATATATATATATATATATATATATATATATATATACATATATATGTGTGTGTGTGTGTGTGTGTATATATATATATATATATATATATATATATATATATATATACACACACACATATACATATATGTTAGTGTGTGTAGATAGATAGATAGACAGATAGATAGATAGATAGAAAGATAAACAGATAGATATTTATTTAGGGTTATGAAATCAATTCTATGTTAAACTTGAAATTTTGCATGTTAATAACTTTGGACCCGTTCAACAGATTTGCACAAAATTTGGTATCGTGGTGGGGCATGGAAGATCTCTTTTGAATGACAAATTAAGTTTCGGTCAGACTTACAGTTTTGCACACCAAAATGCTGACAAATGCACTTTTCACCAGTTATGTGGGCAGTTTTTGGATTTTGTCTGTGGTGCTGCATGGCCAGTATGTGGTGTGCCACTCTGCAACTTGGCATATTGACAGAGCTTGGGTCAAGGAACATGACACTTTTGTTTGGTGAAAAATATTAATCCATTCCAAAGTTATTTAAGTTTTAAATTCCCATTATAAGTCTATAGGAAAATTTATATGGTTATTTTGTGAAAGAAGAATGGGGTTTTGGCCATCTGGTCCCTCCTCACGACCAAAGAATTTGCAGGTTCACGATCAAAGAATCTTTGATCATGAGGAATTCTTTGATCGTGATGACACATTATCTTATTTTCATTTCTTGGTCAGAAAAAACAAATATCTCGGCTCAGGGGTGACTTCAGAGTAAATCTATATTGGGTTTTGCTCAGGAGTCTTCCCTCTATCGAGACATGCCTATGGTTTCATGTAAAAATGTTAAAAACAGAGTTTTAAAGTTTTTAATTCTTTGATCAGAGCTCGCTAATGATCTTTGATCATAAGTCTGCAAATTCTTTGATCACGAGATTCTTTGACTGTGATTTTTTGATCATAGGGCGACTAGATGGCCAGATTAAAAAATCTAATTTCTCAGCCAGGGGTGATTTATAAAGACAAACTAGGATGGGTTTTGCTCAGGGGCTTCATTCTATTGAGTCATGACTGTGGTTGCATGTATTTAAATGTAAAAATTTAGTTTTAAAATGTTTTATTCTTTCATCATGAGCCTGCAAATTCTTTGATCGCGAGCCAGCAAATTCTTTGACTGTGAGATTCTTTGACTGATATCTTTGATCACAAGGATGCGACTAGATGGCGGATTAAAATTACATTTCTCAGCCCAGGGGTGACTTATAAAGTCAAACTAGGATGGGTTTTGCTCAGGGGCTTCATTTTGTTGAATCATGGCTGTGGTTTCATGTATTTCTTTGTAAAAATTGAGTTTACCATTTTTTATTCTTTGATCATGAGCCTGCAAATTCTTTGATCATGAGACTCTTTAATCGCGATCTTTGTTCGCCAGGAGGGACTAGATGGCCTGATTTGGAGGGACCAGATAGGCTAATTTTAACAACTTTACAATTAAATATCTCGAAACAGTTTGGTCTTTTAACTTGAAATTTGGAGGTGTTGACAGGATGTCCTGTAGATGTGAATTATGTTGTTTAGGTGTCAAAAATACTTTTGTTGAGGAGATATTGTTTGGCACAGTTTACGTTTTGTGGACAGCATTTTGCATTGTGGTAGTGGCTTGAAATTTATAGGGTAGCTAGCCTTACTGCCGTGGACAAAATTTTCAGTCATTAGGTGTGTAAATGTAAACAGATGTGGAATTCTGCCACTCCAATGAACGAAAATTTCAAACTTTAAAATGTTATATCATGGACACAGTTTGGTCTTTTAAATTGAAATTTGGAGGGTGTTGTGGGGATGTCCTGTACATGTGAATTATGGTAGTTAGGTGTTGGAAAATTAATTTGCTGCAGAGATATTGTGTGGCGCACTTTATATTTTGCATATAGTGTTTTGCATTGTGGTAGTGGCTTCACATTTATACGGTACCTAGCCTTACTTCCATGGAGGTAATTTTCAGTGGTTAGGTGTCTAACATGTAAGCAGGTGTGGAATTATGCCACTCTGATGAATGAAACTTTGTTTTGTTTCAAGGTGATGTGCCCCATGCTCCCAACCATATACTCCCACCAATTCATATGATATTCAGTACTTGTACTGTTATATTGAAACGAAATGTGCAAGTTGGTAGGAGCATAGGGCCCAAAGGGCCCTGAACTTCCACCAACTTGTGCAACTTTCTACTTTTTATTCTTTCTCAAAAAGTAAGGAAATGATATGCAAAATACTTTGTTAATGCATCATTTAGGGTTAAAACACAAAAGTAAGGAAATGAGATCTTTAGAGTTGCCCCTCCCCATGTACCCCCATCCTCAAGATTGACAGATGATGGGGTGTGTCATTGGGGTTGTGAGGCCTAAATGTCACCCCATTCTTCTCTACTGTGGCTTGTGAATATGATTTCAAATATAATGGGATGACATTTAGGCCTCACAACCCAATGACAGACTCGATGTCTGTCAATCTCATATCCTTACTTTTTGTGTTTTAACCCTAAATGATGCATTAACAAAGTTTAGAATATATATAGATATATACATATATATATATATATATATATATATATATATATATATATACATGTGTGTAGATAGATAGATAGATAGATAGACAGACAGACAGACAGACAGACAGACAGACAGATAGATAGATAGATAGATAGATAGATAGATAGATAGATAGATAGATATACTGAACACGCCTGCTCCAGCCAATCACTACCTACTGTGTGGATAAATTTATCTACAGTGATGATAAATGCAATGTTCTCACTGTAGGTTGGACCACCCTGAGAATATCCAAAATATTTGCCATTTTGTATCCTCACAGGCATTGTATAAATTAAATGTCTATTGTATATGTAATAGATAATCAATTTCTAGATACTGTATATGTTATAGATAATCCTGTACAGATCATGCAGTCATGCTGTGATACATGCACACCTTGGTGTGTGTTGTGATGCATGAGTCTACAGGTCATGGGCTGCTTCATGCCCATGCCCTTGTCAATGCCCCACCTGGCAAGAAGGGATTTGGTTTCAGGAAGGAAAGAACAGTACCATTATCACCTCCCTTGATCCACCAGGGACAGTCACATTTGATGGATGCTGCAGTCCCTACCTGCAGCCATTGTGCATCCTCAGTGACTGATGTAAAGGACCTCTGATACCACAGCAGACACTTATAGAAACAATATTTGTGACACAGTTCTGGATCTAAATCATTTATAGCTTACATCTAGCTACATGTTGATCTTTATTATTAGGGAGATTGCCATGAAAATAGCATAGTGGCTAGTCAGACAATGTATTCTTTCTTTCTTTCTTTCTTTCTTTCTTTCTTTCTTCTTTCTTTCTTTCTTTCTTTCTTTCTTTCTTTCTTTCTTTCTTTCTTTCTTTCTTTCTTTCTTTCTTTCTTTCTTTTTGAAATTGTTTCAACAGGTAAACCTACAGAGATGTAAAATAATCTTTTTACAGATGCAGCCTGAAAAGGAAGTGGGTTGAGTGGGGAGGGAGATGTAGGGATAACAAAATAAGAATGAACAGCAGTATAATAATTGCTATATCTGTGTAGGATAAATAATATATCTATAAGGTATAATCATCAAATAAGAAGAACATATAGGGCAGTTTGTACAATATGAACACATGATGCATCATTAGATGCAGTCACAACAAACTACAAATAAATGTTCAAGATACTGTTTGACTGTTGCAGTGCTTGTTGATGGAATATTACCCAAGGTGAGCTTTGCTAAACCTGTTGGAGTTTATGGCTGAAGGTAACAGGTGAGCAGGGTGCTCAGGTGTTGGGGGTGTACAGTATTTATCCAGTACTTGGACCCATAAAGAGGTAGGTGCTGCACACAATGTCCTTCAGTGATGGCCAGCTCAGGTGATCATATAATATGTAGTTATGGATCCAGATTGGGCAGTGAAGGATACAGTTATAGAGGAATTTGGTTGGGAATCAAGCTTATATTAATAGCCTTTTGGGCAATCTAAAATACAACATCACCAATATCAATTACTGGTAAATCATACATTTAACCAAGAACCTTTTTTCTTTTTTCAAATTATTTTATCTTTATTAATTTCAAAAGCCAAATCATAATATCATGAAAATGACAAAACAAGGTGAATGTATAGAGTCATCAGTATTTGATATGCACATGTAATATAACCCCTAAAACATGACAACATAATAGCTAAAAGTAAATATAATAACTAACCTACCCACCTCCCCTCTCATAACCCCCTCAATTCCTGAGACCTATAGACAATTGTAGAAAGAAAAGTATCCTAAGAGCCCCAAATGGTCAGAATTCACATGTTGTGATCTATTATCCCTCAATCAAAGAAGAGATATTAAGAACAGGAAAACAAGGAAAACATATATTCATAAGTATGAAGTAAAATATAAAGGAAAAGGAAAAAGTATAAATCATACAGAGAGAGAGAATTCAGGTTTGATTCAATAGGAAAAAACTATTCATAGAGTTTCTACCATTTATTATTAAAGTCAAGGAGAGTATGATTCAAACTAGCAACCATTTGTTTCTGTTCTCAGATTTGATAAGCATTCTTGCCTCCATTCAGTGAATGAAGGTATTTGATGGTCCTTTCAATGTTTTACAATAATGTTTTAGCAGATAAAGCTATCAAGGTTAAACAGTATTTAAAAACAATAGAAGTTACTTGACTGAGGTCACCGAAATGCAAATCTCTGGTTTAATATATTTAACTGTGGTTCAGAGCTCAGTGCTTATGTTACATACAGTAACAGGGATGCTGTAGGTTGTGCTTGGATACAGAGACCAGACCAGTAGTAGGACAATGTTTGCAAGGTGCTAGTAGTATGAAATGATTCATGCTTACTTACTTTAGCATAGGCATGAGCAAGTCAGTGATTATAGTACATATGAACTGTATGGTGTATGCAAAGTGCTTAGATGCTTAAACTGATGAGTCACTTGTTATGATTTGATAGTTTTCTTTGGCTTTTCTCTGTATCCCACATCTAGGGAGGATGCTTAGTCCAGTATTATGAGACCCCCAGTGGGATAAGAGTGCAAGAGATGGAGGAGGTGTCAGGGGAGCATGGTGGGAGAGCGACTCACTCTAAGCAGGGTGGTGCTCTGCCTGCTGTTTAAATAGGATGTGAGAGGAGCTCTTCCCATTTAACTACTGGCATGGCCCTTCGTTTAACTGTGGTTCAGAGCTCAGTGCTTATGTTACATAAAGTAACAGGATGCAGTAGGTTGTGCTTGGATACAGAGACCAGACCAGTAGTAGGACAATGTTTGCAAGGTACTAGTAGTATGAAATGATTCGTGCTTAGGTACTTTAGCATAGGCATGAACAAGTCAGTGATTATAGTACATATGAACTGGATGGTGTATGGAAGGTGCTTAGTTGCTTAAACTGATGAGTAACTTGTTATGATTTGATAGTTTTCTTTGCCTTTCTCTGTATCCCACCAGTAGGCAGGATGCTTAGTCCAGTATTATGAGACACCCACCCAAAACATTGATATCAACAATTGTTCTGTATCCGACTGATGAAGGAGTCAAGTAAGAAGACACCCCCAAGAATATGAGTAGCAGTATGATCACCTCCTCCAGCTCCGGAGAGTGTAACCAGTATCATGCAGGAGAGGAAAACACCCTTGGGGAGCTCTGAAGTCCCATAGCTACTGACCCACCCGTCCTTTTGGCTTACTAAAGGAGAGTAATCCTAAATTCATTAAATTGGCTAATCCGAACTCCCAAATTGTAGACCCAATCCAGAAATGGAGAACTGAAGACGATTGATTCGTGACATGTCAGGTCAATAGAGCAAGCATCCATCTAGTAAACTTCATGTTCGAGAAACCATGAGCAGATGGGAATGAAGTAGAGCGGAATCCAAGGTTGATGAATTGAAGTGATGAGTTGCAGGTGAAGAAGCACTCCAGCAGGTGAGGATGACTGTGCAGAGAAGATCCAGGAATCAAGTTTCAGCATCCATGACTAGAAGGAGGACTGTTGGGTCAAATTCAGCATGACGAGGTAAGCAAATGAAGGCCATGGCGATGAAGCACAAGAACTGGTGTAGGCTGCATAATTGGGGTGATGGAGCAGTAGGAACCTCCAATCTGGAGAGAGGAGCCAGAATGTGAAATAGGTAGATATCACAGTGAATAGGAAGACATAGGTCAGATGTATTTCCAGCTTACTTGGAGCAGTAGATTGCAAAGGCAAATTAGTAGTGATAACCTCTAAGCCCTGGAAGAGCGAAGCAGGTAGTATGCACAAGTAATGTATAAGTGGACCTGTTCATAGGTCAGTTGTAGTGGTAAGTAAAGCAGCATGATGCAGACACAGTAGCTGGGAAGTAGAAGTGCAAGACTACATAGTAAGCTAGGGTTATGAGAATGGTACCAGCAAGGAATCAGAGAGCTTTGTGAAGATCCAGATAGTTACGTGAAAAATGTTGACATAATGCTTCAAAGATACTTTAGCTAGAAATGACTGGTGAAGAATATTCTGACAGGTCCTGAGTAGAAGAGCATAGGAATGCTAGATGGTTATTACTGAAGAAGCTGGGTTAAATAGTAGCGAGTCACAGGGTCCAAGAAGCCTTACAGCATGGATCAGGATAGTGAAGGTCTTCAGGATAAGCTCAACCAAGTGTCCAGGTAAGGATATGGCAGTAATTTCATAAGGCTGAAGCAGAAGACAATGCATCTGAAGAATAGATGATGAATGTTGAGCATCCAGATGAGATTCAAAGTAAAGAAGTCCAGGGCATGTTGACATGGCAGCAGGTAGGCATATATTAGGATACTTGAATCTCCAGGCCTCGGGCTGGTGAGGCAGGTTAGGGTTTAAGTAGTTGAGACCCCAGGCCCGAAGGTAAGCAGGTCATGTAGCAAATGAATAAGGTGTAATATATGAGACGAGGGACCTCCGGATCCGCAGAGCGCAGATCTTGGAAGTGCGATGTGGTGAACCTCCGGCTTGATAGGCGAGGCAGGTTCTAGAGCACTGCTAGATAAAGTAACAGTAAAGTTGAGCTGCATGAGAATTCAGAATAGTAGTGAAGTAGTAAGGAACAGATTAAATGGTATTGCAATAGTAGCATATCCTGAGTTAGGTTTGTGGTAGTAGTAACTCAAGAAGGTGTAATAGCTTGGCAAGAAGCATCCAGGAGAATTGAGGTGAATATCTTGGTGTACTCCAGAATAGTGCAACTGGATCAAAGCTGTAGGAAGCATGATTGGAAGAGGTAAGTCTGAATGAATGAAGGAGCTCTGTTGGAGCATCATGGAATGACAAGCCCAATGAAGTTAGGAAGTGCAGCTAGACCACGTGTAGGTCAGCCAATGAACCATAGACAGTATGATTAATGAGTATGTCTGCTGGTGAGTAATAGAATTAGTAGCTAAACCCAAGAAGGCATGCATGCTGCTAGACTGTTTGAAGTCAGCTAATAAGATAAGTAACATTGGCTGCTAGCCCCATGTAAGCAAGCAGGCTGCTGAACCTCACATAGGTCAGCTGGTAAGGTAAGTAAATAGTGGCAGCTAAGCCCCAGAAAGGGTAGCAGTATGGCTGGACCACAAGTAGGCAGTGGGAAGAGGTAGGAGCAAACAAAGCCAAGCAGCGCAGTAAGCAGCGGGGAGGCGATGAAATCCTCAGACATAGATGTAGAAATCCAAGGAGCTCAGTTAGTCTTGGACAGATAGGAAGTGCGAGAGCGAGGTGAGCTACAGCATCCAGAATCTGATCAGAACAACTGAAGGCAAGACATCCTGGAATGAGTCCAAATTGCAAGTAATGGAGAAGTTGAGACGATGGGACAGAGGCAGAATCAAAACAGGGTGCAATAGGCGATGAAGAGGCACACGGCAGAGTGTATGGCAGGAGTCCAGAGGCAGAAGCAAGGAGCAGCTAGACCCATGCATGGGCAGGACGATGGCCAGACCACATGTAGGGCAGCCAAGGTAAGGAGATAGAGCAGCAGCCAGGGCCTCCCAATGGAGGCTAGCAGAATAGAAAACCCTTACTAGGGTGACAAAGGAAGTGTAACATATGCCAGGCAGTAGTAAATGGTTACGAAGTCCAGGAAAGGCATAGCTGGGCAGAAGGTGTCAATATAGTCAC
The DNA here is from genome assembly GCA_016271365.2 of Neoceratodus forsteri. Classification (NCBI taxonomy): domain Eukaryota; kingdom Metazoa; phylum Chordata; order Ceratodontiformes; family Ceratodontidae; genus Neoceratodus; species Neoceratodus forsteri. Next base: position 650,609,256 of record JADMNL010000022.1, read on the forward strand.
TGAAGAGGGATGCAAACCAATAATGTAGAACTCACAAAATATTCCTGGATCATCCTGCATGTAGCAGAACAGCCTGAAGATGCCGATTAGACTTGTCCCAAGAAGTAATGAATCCAGGGTAATAGTTGCCCATAGAAGCCTTCAGCTTACAAATACAGGAGTTTCCATAGATTAGGAAGCCATACAGGAAACGGTACTGGTGCTATAGAGGACTTGGGAAGCTGCAGTGCATCCTGAGTCATAACAAATGAGCAATACGAGTGGAGTAAGCAGGTCAAACAGCAATGTGCCCAATAATTAGGCTCAGCCTTGTAAGAGTCAGCAGCCTGAATTAAAGTCCCAGCGGTGGAATGTAGGCGTAAAGATGACACCATCTGGTGGTGAGTCAAGAGAAAAGGTGAAGTGAGGAAGCTACAATATAGCTAATGGAGCCATCCAGCTAGGTAGCTGCATGAGAATCACTTGAACCTCCCCCTTCCCAAAGTGTGTCAGTCCCATGGTGCAGTACTGAAAGTAATCCTGAAAAGATATGGGGTGCCTGCACCATTCGTTGGCATCCGGCTCTGAGAAGGTTCCGAGCAGTGTGGCTGGAGTCTTTACGATCCAATGCCTGTGAAGCTTGGTAAGTTGCTCCGAGTAGCGAATGTACATTACGAATGTCCGTACGGTCAGATAGATTTACTAGCAAGCTGCAAAAACAATATGTGGTAGCGGTCCATCAGCTGAGGTAGCACAACACTTCTGCAATCAATAGTGGTAGCAGCCCATTAAGATGCACAGGTGCGGCAATGGCGCCATTGGTCCCTATGGCATCAGATAATGAAGCAGTAGTGGCAGGAAAGCAGCCAGTGGTTGCAGAAAGTGAGCGGGAGATCCTGGCTAGCAGGCAACAAATGCGTGAACTAGGGTGGGCATGGAGCGCGGCTGCTCAAGAAAATGAAAGCTAATGGAGAATAGACGAGCAAGCAGTACAGCAAGAGCTGAGCAAGAGAGACCGCTGAATACACGGAATAGTAGGGAAGTAAGAATGGGGTGCCCCAAAAGAAAGAAAAAAAATAAACAACACAAACTAACAAGAAGTGATGGGGGACAACGAGCAAACACACATCGAGAGGGAAAGGTGGGGAGTACAAGTAGACAGAACAAGAGAGAGAGCAGCCGAGCATCAACACCGCCACACAGAGAGGCAACTCGCTCTAAGCAGGGCGGTGCTCTGCTTGCCTGTTTAAATAGGATGGGGAGGAGTTCTTCCCCACTTAACTATGGGCTTGGCCTACATTGATCAATCTGAAGTTTACTAGCTGTACTTTTAATACCCAATCAGAGGGTCTCACCAGTGGACATTTAAAACATATGCAGAAGTGTACCTTCAGCATGTCTAGTACAAATCACATACGGTAAGAGACCAAATCTACAAAGCTTAAATAGAATATAATAAGCATCTTGTAAAATTCTGATTTGAATCAGTCTTAGATTATCACTGAAATTGTTTTGTAAAACTCTTTCCAAACCTTTGACCAATCTATCTCATTAGAAATTAGTATATTAGTCCACTACTTGAAACCAAGGTTAACTCAGTCAAATTAAAGGATAAAAGAAATTGAAAAGTATGAAAACTGAATGACCTTTTTTTGCAGTTAATTTATTTATTAAAGTTTTATCTTTAACAAATAGTACAATGCAGTTTGTCTGAAATAAACAATATTTCACATTGTATATTAGATTATATAGGTAATAAAATATTAAACATATTGTCTTATGCAAATTCCAGCATATTAAATTACACAATTGTACTGTAACAACATTTTAACATAGAAAAGAAGAAAAAGATTATAAATGAAAATAAAAAAGTTATAACTAATATACATGAAATACTGCATTAAATTGAGAGCTGCATATAGATGACTTACACAAGTTTGATTATAATAAAAATATATCTGCACAAAGAGAGAGAAAAGATATATATATATATATATATTTATTTTTTCCTTTAATTATCTAATACTTATCTTTTGGGATTTTGAAGAAAAGTTAAGTAATCCTGCCAGCACAAATGATACTCATTAATTCGATCTGCTATTAAAAATGAGATTCTTTCCAAAGAGGCAATGCAAGTCAAATTATTCAGGATATCCTTAAGAGTGGGTATAGATTGAGTCTTCCAATGAGTTAAAATCAGTCTTTTAACTTGCATAAATAAAATCTGTAACCATCTATGTTGGTATTTTGTTAAGTTTATATTATTATCTGTTATACCTAGGAGACATAATTTAGGCTCAAGAATAATATTATGCCTGAAAATCTGATTAACCAAATCCTGAATAATTTGCCATAGATTAAATATGGGTTGACAGGACCATAATATATGTAGAAGATTACCATTTGTTGAGTTACATCGCCAACAATTGTTGTTGGGTGCCAATCCTATATTGTATAGATGAGATGGTGTTGTATACCATAAGTGCAAGATTTTAAATTGAATCAATCTCTACGATATCTTTAAAAGCATTATGGCAAAGCTTCCAACAATTGTTCCAATGAAAATCTGTAATATTTGTATTTAGAATTTGATTCCATTTATCCCTAGCTAGAAGTGATTGATTCGGTAGCATATCTCTGATCTGCTTATATATTTTGCTAACTAAGCCATGGAGAGGTATTGGTCCATGTCTTCATATATGTGAACGGTAACAATGAATTATTTAAGTATTGAAAGTTAGAAGATATGCTTCCTGAATTTGTAAATATTTCCAAAATTCCTTCTTAGGAATATTCCATTTTATTTGAATATCCTAAATGAATTCAGTGTGTTACCATTATCAATTAGGATATCACCTAAGAATAAAATATTCTTGTACATCCATGTTTTACAATATAATGGCTTATTATCTAGCAAAATTTTGATTTCCCAAATAGGTGTAAAGGGTAAGGGAGAGGGTCATATTTCAACCATTTATGCATTTTAAACCAGTAATAAACCGATGCATTAATTGTAGGATGTTTTTTAATTTGGTTGGTAATGCAGAGTATATATTGCTATTAGGAATAAATCCTTGCGATAAAGAAGCTTCCATATCAATCAATCAATCAATCAATCAAAATCTTTATTTATTCAGAGCGAACATCATTGAGCAAAGCTCATTTACAAGATGGACCTGAGTGGTCATAAAATGAGAATACAAGTATTATTACATAGACAAGAAATAGCATAAACAGCAATACAATGACATGAAATGATAATATACAACAATTTACATATATACAATGTACAGTAAAACCATTTAACCTGTAAGAAAAGGGGACAAAGGGTATAGCAGGCATAAGATATAAATTGTAGGGCCTAACTAGCTTTTATAAGAATATAACAGGTGATTTGAAAATAGAAATTGATTTAATATAATGGATGGAAAATGGAAGGTTTGTCAGGTAGGGTAGGGATTAGGCTTTACAAAAGCAATTGCAGAGCTCTGGAAAAGGCGGAGAACAATCTTTTGAAAGATGCCAGAGGTAATAGGCTATCTAGCTTCATGGACTTTTGGAGAGTTCCATGCAACTGCTAAGGTGTAGCTGATAGCAGCCCTCCCAAACCGGGTGCAGGCATTGGGGACCTTTAATATGATGAGATTACTGATCCTTAAAGTGTATGGCCTAGTAGTAATTTGGGTAAAGCAATCAGTGATATAGGTGGGTAATTTGCCTGTTAACGCTTTGAATATCCAAATAGCAGCATTCCTATTTCTTCTGTGTTGTAGTGATGTCCAGTTGACTGCCATATAAAGGAGCAATGATGGGTACTGGAGGAAGGTCAGTAATAAATCTGATGGACCTGTGATACAGGGTGTCCAGTTTATGTAAGAGGTGGCGTGAACAATGGCCATAGAGAAAGTCAGCATAATCAATGAGGGATAGGAATGAAGCTTGAATTAACCTTTTTGGAATCACTGTTTAGGTAATGTTTTATTCTAAAAATAGACCAAGCCTTTGTCTCAGCTTTTTAGTAGCTCTTCAATATGGACAGAATAGACAAGCCTGTTATCAATCCAGACTCCAAGGTATTTGAAGTTATCAACAAATTCCAGTTTCTCTCCAAGTAAGGTGGATAATTGTAGGGTGGTGGGTGATGGGGTAGTGGTGGAGCAACTCTTTGTGGCAAAGAACATAGCTTTTGTTTTTGGCATTTAAAGTAGTTTTTATCAAGTAGATTGTGCTGCAGGATGGAGAATTCGGATTGTAACAGTTCACAGGCTTTAGAAGGTGAGGGATTGCTGACATATAATACAGTATCATCAGCAAACAGATGAATGTTAGATTGAGTGAGGTTGGCATCAATATTATTAATATAAATGGCAAAGAGGATGGGGCCAATAATAGAGCCTTGTGGTACACCCTTAGCAGTGGTTTTGAGTTGGATAGGTAATTTCCATTTTTACCAGTTGTGACCTATTTGAAAGGTAGTCCTTAAACCAATTGGTGATAGGGAATCCAGGCCTAATGAGCTAAGGGAGGTGATTAATAAGTCATGATCCACTGTGTCAAACGCTTTACTCAAATCCAGGAACACAGCACATGTACAGTTTTTCTTATCCAAGGCAGTCTGCCAATCATTGGTTACTTTGGCTAAGGCAGTAATGGTGCTATGCCTTGATCTAAATCAGATTGTGCTGAATTTAGGAGGTTGTTGTTATCCAGATAGTCCCTTAATTGAGAGTTTACTAGTTTTCGAGCATCTTGGATAGTACTGGTAGGATGGAGATAGGTCTGTAATTGTTGAGATCCCTAGTATCACCAGATTTGAGTAGTGGAACTACTTGAGCTGTTTTCAAGTAGAGGGAATGGATCCAGTAGTTGGGAAATATTGAAGAGATGAGTGAGGGGGCAGATAAGACATGTGAAGCAATTTTCAGGAAATAGGGATCCAGGAGTCTGCACCTGCACTCTTAGTAGTGTCTAAATTAGAGGAGATCTTCCACTTCTTTCATGGATATTGTGATGAAGGAAAAAGTTGGTAGCCATTTGTCCCACAGTAGTTTGCAGGTTCAAGGAAGATCTCAGGAGATTTGCAGGTGATGAGTCCAATGCTAGGCCAGCTGTGGTGAAGTGAACATTGAAGGTATTTAAGATTTCTTGTTTACCTGTAATTTCTGTATCATTTAGTAGTAGTTTGGAGGTTAAGGCAGGAGTAGAATTTTGGCCCAGAATTCCTTTTATAGTACCCCAGAGTCTGGATGGGTTATTGTAGGAGGCATCAATTCAGATCTATAATAGGCAGTTTTGGCAGTTCTTATTTGTTTTGTACATGAATTCCTTGCTTTTCTGAAATTTAGCCAGTCTCTGGGTCCTTTGTTTTTCTTGCCTTTTTCCACAGTTTGTCTCTGGTTATCAAGGCTGCTTTAAGCTCAGAGGTGAACCAAGGGCAGGATTTTACTTTAGTTCTGATACTGGTGATAGGTGCATGAATATTGAGCATTAGTGATAATATCCTTTAAAGTCTGAAGAGCTGTTTCAACAGAGGTTGTAAGGTAGAAATCTTGCCAATATATTGTATTACTCAGGTCATAGAGGTAACCTGAGATATTAAAATTCTTTTGACCTTTTGAGGACAAATTCTGAAGGACTGGGTGGTTTGGTGTGGATCTTATGCCAGCTATGGGTAGTGATCACTCACATCACTCGGCAGTACTCCTGCATGTGAATATAAGTGAGGCTTGTTTACCAACATAATATCCAGGAGTGAGCTGTTGCTGGAATTTCTTAGGTTGATCCTAGTTGGGTCTTTAATTAGCTGTGTGAATCCATAGGTGTCACAAAAGGTTATCAAAGATGCAGATATCATACCACAATGGTACATTATGATTAGGTTTAATAAACCATTTAATAGTTTGTGATGCTCTGAAGGCCCAAAAATAGGCCGTGTACCATGGTAGTCCAAAACCACCTTGAGACCAGTGTAATCTTAATTTAGTACGGTTAAATCTAGGAATATGACCTTCCATAAGAAATTTCCTATAGCTTTATCAATACCTTCTAAAAGAGATGTAGAGATTTTAAGAGGTATGCAAGCAAACAAATATAAAATTTTGGTGTGATATTCATCTTGATTACAGAAATCTTACCCAATAAGGAGAGATTTAAATTTTTCCATTTATCTAAATCTCTTTTAATATTAGTCAATAATGGACCCAGATTGTATTCCCATATTTTATCTAATTCAGTAGATATTTTGATTCCCAAATAAGTAATAAATCGTGGAGACCAGCGAAAACCAAATGTATATTCAGTATGGGTACACAATATTTGTTTAAAGGTAATATCTCAGATTTCTGATGATTAATTGTAAGTCCAGAAAATCTGGAGAAAAGATTGAAAGTATTTTTAAGCAATTCCACAGATATTTATAAATTCTCTAGCAAGATTAACATATCATCTGCATATGATAATGTTGTGTATGTGAGTGACCTATAGAGATGCCCTTTATGTCATTGTTTTGTCTGAGAAAAGCGGTGAGAGTTTCCAGAGCTAAAATGAAAAGAGATGGTGAAAGAGGACATCCTTGTCTGGTTCCTCTTTCTAATATAAAAGATTGTGATAATGTAGAGTTGGTTAATACTCTAGCGTGAGGTCTAGTATACAGAAGTTTAATCCAAGAACAAAACTGGTTACCAAAACCAAAGCGAGATAATACCAAAAAGGAAGTTCAGTCTAAAGAGTCAAATGCTTTTCAAAATCTATGGCAATTGCTGCCGCTGGAGAGTTAAGGGTTTTAGCTTTGTAAATAAGGTTGATTAAAGAGCTCAAATTATGGAACCCATCCTCCCTTTAATAAAGCCAGCTGCAATTTATGAATTAATTTAGGAATGTATAATTCCAACCGACTTGCCAAGATCTTAGCAAAATTTTGCCATCTGTATTTAATAATGAAATTGGACCATAATTAGCAGGAATAGTGTTGTCCTTATCTTTTTTGGGAGAGTAGTAATTATTGCTTCTGTCATGGTGAGTGGTAAATATCCTAATTGAGAAGATTCATAAAATACCTTACATAATAAAGGGCTTAATTGTTCCTCTAGAAGTTTATAGAATTTGGCTGGAAAACCATCTCCGCCCTGGGGCGCCTGATTTAAGAGAATGTATGGCCTTTTATTTCTTCTGTAGTAAATGGGGAATCTAAGTCTATTGCCTCCTTAGAGATGAGGGAGAGCTATTTTATCTAGAAAAGAGGATATATCTGAGGGTGAAGGTGAATGCGGTGAGGAATAGAGTTTTTATAGTAGGATGCCATTACTTTATTAATATCAATTTCACTATTTAGAATCTTTCCAGAGTGGTCTTTTAAAGGCAGCGATATAACGCTCCATTTGTTGAACTCTTAATCTGTATGCAAGAATCTTACTCCTTTCTCTCCTCCTTCCCAAAATTTTGTTAATTCTAAGGAGAGCAATTTCTGTTTTCTAGAGATTAGTTCGTTAATTTGCATTCGTGAGTTGCAATATATCATGGTGAAGGTTCGAGGAAGGATTAGGCTGGGAGATGTTGTAATATAGTTTCTGTTTTTCTTTCAATAGGTTTTCTAGGTTATTGATTTGCTGTTCTCTAAGTTTCCATCTATGAGTTGCATAACTAATTATTTTGCCCTGAAGTGTAGCTTTAAGTGCTTCCACATAATGCCTATGGATGTATCCTTTGTGTCATTAAATTCTACAAATTCTTCAATTTGTTGTTTTATCCAGGGCACAAAATCTGGGTCCTTAAGTAGTAATGGATCTAATCTCCATGTAGAGGATGTTATGGGTGGGAACCCCATACAAATAAAAGTTTAACAGGAGCATGATCTGATATAATTATTGGGAGAATGTCAGCTTCAATTACATTAGCAGTTATTGAAGGAGGTTAACCAGTAGTCTAATCTACTATAGGTTTGATGCGTGGGGAATAAAAAGTATATTCGATTTCTGGGATGAAGGGTTCTCCATATGTCAGATAGGCCTATGTCCCGCATTAACTGGGTAATGATAATTGAACTTCTAGGATGACATTCCACTGAATTATTATTCCTGTCCATAAATGCATCTAAGGTAAGATTAAAGTCCCTCAATTAGTAATGGGAGTTATTTAAATTTAAGAGATTAATATTTGAATCAGGTTTTGAAAAAATTGAGGGTCATCTGAATTTGTGCGTAAATATTGATTATAGTTATTGTCCCTGATGGTATACTAAAAGTTACAATAAGCCATCTACCCTCAGTATCTTTCAAAATATTAGATGGCGTCCACTTCAGTTTTTATGTGTTAGTATGGCAACACCTCTTTTTTTGTAGTAGCCGATGCACAGTATACACCTGACCAACCCAATCTTTTTTTCAGCCTGTCGTTGTCTATTTCTAGCAGTTTAGTTTCTTGTAATACATGTAATTTGTGTTTTATGTTTCTTGAGATAATTTAAAACCTGCTTACGTTTACTAGGCATTAAGTCCCTTGACATTCCAAGTGCATAAAGCTAGATTAGTACTTATATTAAGTTATTGGTGTACTATAAAATAGGAGTAGTGTCAAAGGACAATAATGCAAATCTAGGTTAGATAATATCATGCAGATCAGGTTATAATGAGTCTTACCTATTAACATCGTATTGGCAGGTATTTTTAAGTTAAGTAGTTTGGAAAAATATATCCTCTCTGTTTGATTTGTTTCAATGCAGCTCTCTTTAACTTTAATATTTCTAACTACTTTAAACATTAACAATCCATAACAATAATGTAAATTTGTCATCTAAGATGTAAAGTGGAAAAGGTCAGTCTAGATATAACAGAAAAAGGTACCTAAGACCAAGATCACTCTCTGTACTCTAGGACGTAGCTATCAGATAATAATAAGGATTATCCTTATTAAGATAAGGAAAGAGTACAATCAAACTTTTTAAAACAAATAATCAAATCACAGTCTAGCAAATATTGACTAGATGTATAATTTGCAATAGCCCCGGATAAGGGTTAAGGATGTTATATACTTTAAGTCTACTTACGTTGAAAGGTAAACACTTATGCTGACATTACTGCATCTAGTATCTCCTCTGATAAGGAGAGAAAAACAAGAGAAGAGAAAAGAAAAAAAGCACTATGTATCTAATCTCTATTGCAAGGGGATAAAAGGAATTATAAACTCTGTGTGAATAAATACGTTCTCTTGAATATTCCACAAAAAAAAAATTAATTAAAATATCTATGTATAATAGTTAGTATAGTCTATTTTGCCAGTAGAAGTAAAGATCTAATGAAATAAGGATTAATTATTAACTACTTAGGTATTATTATTATAAAAACTTATTCCAAGTTGACATAATCTTGAAATGCCACTATGCCCTAGTAAACATTAGACCCCTTAGAGTTACTCTCCATTCATAAGTCATGGTTCCACTTCCAAATTAGCTGTTTTCCTTTGTGATCATGAATAATATTAATCAGATTTCTAGTCCTCTACAGACCCTGATTGCTTAGCCATTTCTTAAATACATGGCCAATTTGCATTTCTTTATCACAGCTGATGTATTTAAATAATAAGCCAAAAATCCTGTATTAAATCCAGTAAATCACATTTTTAAATGTCTTGCATTCGATATAATGACCCATATCTTAGAACAGATATTAAATTGCCAGCGTTACAAGAGATCTTTAGAGATGACTCAAATATTTGAAGGCGTGATCGCGCTTACACCATCTCCGATAAAATGTTTACTTGTCCATGTATCAGTGAAAATAACAAATAATTGCACACAATTTGACTGCTGAACGATTCTCTATGTTTATAAGTTATATCCATTCCTTTCGCAGCAGTCGTTTTCCTCTTGGTAACCATGGGTAAGCTTAACCTCATTCGGGTCCCACCACAGCCACTTATTACTGCATTATCTCTTGACGTCTCAAATCTGACTATGGTTTTATATCTCAATTTATGTAACCAGATGAGAATTCAAGGTTTCTGAATCAAGCACAATAAAACAGAACCCGATGTCCTTGCATTTTATTCGGCAGTCTGAAGCTTAGTCAACTTGCAGTCATCGTAGGTTTTCCAAATGATCTTAGGTGCGATACCACCTGCAACAGCTCCCGCTCCCAGCGTTTGCTTTCCATGTAGCCCCAGGATCATTAAGCAGATCGTTAGATAAGATGACTGAGGGGTCTCTCTTTACTTTATAAAGCGTGATGTCTCATGTTAATGCCATTAATTTTATTTCTGTAGACCTATTTTGAATGTGTTCCAAAGCATGGCATTAGAGTAGTTGGAGCCCATATAACAGGTCTAAGACATTTATTTTATTTACAGTTCATTTCCATGGATTAATCTTTTATTCTATGTATTTAATAGAATAATCATCTGGGCTATTTTGAAGGAGTAGTGTCTCCTTTATGTTTATTTTGCTGCGCGTTTTTTCTTTGCGGCTCAATAGATTTGACAGGGAGCTTTCATTGCTATACGACCAGGACACCTCCTTTTCATCTGCGATCCTTCCTCCCTATCTGGACATCTGTTCCTGCTTCCATTCCCTCACAGGGAGAGGTAAGTCCTGAAGTACTGCATATTTATTATGGACTACAACGTTCAAGAGGGTAAGGGCTCGGTGTCTGATTTGGTTATATTTTCGTTGGTGCATCAGAATTACAACTGTTCGTCGTTGTCTGGACCGTGGGAGAGGTCGCTTCATTTGCACAGCATTAAACTGTTTTTAATAACTTTATCGAGGAATCCAGTGCATTGTCATGTCTATTCTTAGTGGACATGTCATTTGTTATGTTGGATCCGTATTTTCTGGATTATTAATAGTATGAGTTGCTTGTTTATATGTAGACTCGTTACCTTCAGAAGCTGAATATTTAGTTAGAAAAGACATGAGGGATTCAGAATCGTAAAAGTCTTTGAATGAGTTCCCAATAAAGACCCTCATAGTAGCTGGATATCTTAAGGTAAAGTGTATACCCATTTGATGCATTAGTCTTCTGGATGGTGTATAAGCCTTACGTTTGACGATAATTCTTTGGAAAAGTCTCGGTAAATATAAATTCTGTGTTCATGCCATTTAAGCTGTCTAGACTCTCGAGCTTTTGCAAAATAAGTTCTACATTAGAATAATTAAGAAATTTTGCAATTATGGGTCTCGGTCTTTGTTCTGTCGGGGTTTGGGGCCTAATGCTCGGTGACAGCGTTCTATAATTAGCTCACTACCGAGTTGAGATGCAGGATACTGCGGCAGTTCTTGTTGCAAAAATGCCGTAGTATTATTAGCCTCTGCTCCTTCAGGAAAACCAAATATAGGGCTCAGCTCCGGGCAGCATGGGCAGAGTGCATGCCTCAAATTTCATATTGAAGAGGAAATTCATTATAGAACCACCGCCATTTCCCCAGCATCCAACAGAAAACCTTGACCGCAGAGGGTAGTTGGTCCAGGAGGTTGGCAGGTGGTTAGGAGGAGCAAATCAGGTGCCCATCACTCTCTGCTCTCCAACACATTACCTCCAAAACCATATAAACACTACAAACAGGTATCTGCCTCTATCTCTGAAATCAAATAAAGAGGCAGAAGACACTGCAGAACAGAACACTGCGACACAGGAGCTAACACAACAAAACTCACCCAAATCAGGAACCAAAACTAAACAAGCACAAAGGAAATCCAAAAACTTCTGATCATAGGAGACTCCATGATTCGGGAGTTGATACCCATCTCCAGCCAGGGTGATGGTCAGATGTCTCCCAGGTACATCAGCATGGAGAGACACTGACCGCATTACTAAAGTTGTTCACAAAGCAGGAGAAAACATTGATGTCCTAGTACACATAGGGACTAATGATTTCGCCAGCTGGTCAGTTAATGGAGACCAGGAACACCTGACTAGGCTGGGTGACAAACTATCATCTATTTCATCCGGCATCTCCTTCTCTGAGATCCTGCCAGTCTGGGAGAGGAGCAGATGGACGGAAGGTCAGAGAAGGGAGATAGGGGAGCTAAACACGTGGCTCAAGGACTGGTGCCAGGAAAAAGGACACAGATTTGTAGGGAACTGGCAACAGTTCTGGAGGCAAAGTTCTTTAAATTTGATGGACTGCATCTGACTAAAGAGGGAGTCAGTGCATTGGGGCAGAAGTTTGACGTCTTTGCAGAATATTTAAACTAGCAAATGGGAGAGGGTGCAGCACCCATACGTCGAATGGGAAGAACACCCCTCCCCTCAGCTAGTGGTCAAACAGGAATTCAGCATGTTTGCCGTTCATTTGCATCACCAGGTAAGAAAAAAGGTTTGTCTCCCCATACGGCGCTTTGGGAGTAATGCCAAACTTCACCCAACAACTAACACACAAAATCTGGCCAATGGAAAATCATGTACACAAATGCTCACAGCCTGGAAATAAGATCCCAGACCTGCAGGCAATAATGTCAGAGGCTAAACTGGACATAGTAGCAATTAGTGAGACGTGGTTTACCAGTAACCACACTTAGGAGACTTCAGTACCTGGCTATGTATTGTTCAGAAGAGACGAGGTGCAAAAAGTGGGGAGGAGTGGCCCTGTATATTAATGAAAATATCAAAGCTACAGAAATTCAGAATACACATAAGGAGCCAGAAGAACTGTGGGTCACCCTGGAAACAGGAAATGGGATAGCCATAAGAACTGGGGTTGTCTACAGGCCCCAGACCAGAGGAGGACATAGACACATTACTGTTAGAAGATATACAAAACATGACAGCTAAAGGGAGGTTCTGATAATGGGAGACTTCAACATGCCAGATACAGATTGGTCAATACCAGCAGGAACATCTGCCAGAACTAGACTCATAGTGGATTCCTGCAGGGGAAGGCATCAAACAACTGGTACAGCAACCCACAAGAGACAGGGCTATCCTAGATCTAGTACTGACTAACAAAGAAGGGATCACAGATCTCCAGGTAGAAGGTCACCTGGGGCCAGTGACCATCACATGGTATGGTTCAATTTGGCTACTACATCTAAATCATCCCATTCCAAGGCAAAATATGGGACTTCAGAGGAGCTGACTTTGATAAGATGGCCAACAGAGTTAAGCTAGCCCAGCAAAAAGAAACACAGGTGAGGGGTACAGGCAAAGTGGGCAAGCATTAAGGATGCAATACTTGAAGCAACATCCCATTGTGTTAGACAGAAAAGGAAGTGCAAAAGAAGAAAGAAACCACTTTGGTTCTCAAATACAGTAGCAGAAAAGGTCAGAGCCAAAAGGCTGGCCTTCAGGAAATATAAGGAACACAGCGGGATGAAGATGGGAGGCATACCAAACTGCCCTAAGGGAAGCAGGTAAGGCAGTAAGGCAGGCAAAGTCCCAAACTGAGGAAACACTAGCATGAACAGTAAAAGAAGGTGACAAGACTTTCTATAGATACATTAGTGAAAGGAGAAAATCCAGAGGGGTATTGCTAAGCTTAATGGAGAAAAGGAGCATGTGAGAGGAGGACCCTGTAAAGGCATCTATCCTAAATAGATACTTTTGCTCAGTATTTACTGAAGAGAAGGTAGGGCAGGGCCCACAGCTCAACATCATGGACACAGGGGAGGGAGGTGAGCACTACTCCTTCACAAGAAAGGGTCCTACAAGAGCTTGCTAAGCTCAGGGTGGATAAGGCAATGGGACCTGATGGCATACATCCCAGGGTACTTAAGGAGCTAAAGGAGGAACTAGCAGAGCCATTAGCAGAATTGTTTAGTGAGTCTCTGAGCACAGGAGAGGTCCCAGAAGACTGGAGAAGGGCTCATGTGATCCGCTCCACAAGAGGTAGCAGGGAGGAGGCGGGAACTACAGACCGGTCAGTCTTACCTCAGTAGTGGGCAAGATTATGGAGGCACTCCTTAAGGAAAGGATAGTGCAACACCTGGAATCCATAGGGCACAGGATCCAAGACAGCATGGGTTTACAAAGGAAGGTCCTGTCAAACTAATCTCATAGATTTCTTTGACTGGGTAACCAGAGTGGTGGACCAAGGGGAGCAGTTGATGTCGCCTACCTTGAATTCAGCAAAGCTTTTGACACTGTTCCACATAGAAGATTGATAAATAAGCTGGGTAGGCTCGGGTGGGTCAGAAGTTGGTCAACTGGGTGGCAAACTGGTTGACGGGCAGAAAACAGAGAGTGGTGGTAAATGGTATACAGTCAGAAGAGATGCAAGTCACAAGTGGGGTACCTCAGGGATCAGTCTTGGGGCCAGTCCTCTTCAACATCTTCATTAGTGACCTTGCAGATGGACTAGAGGGTAAGGCTTGTCTGTTTGCAGATGACACCAAGATCTGCAACAGAGTAGATGATCCAGATGGGGTGGGCAGAATGAGAGAGATCTGGAAAAACTAGCAGAATGGTCAGAAGAGTGGCAACTGGGATTTAATGCAAAGAAGTGCAAAATCATGCATATGGGAAGAGAAACCCTGAAGCCACCTATAGGCTGGGAGGGTTGCTAGCAGTCACAAAGGAAGAAAGAGACTTGGGCATCATCATCACTGATGACCTAAAATCATCCAAGCAGACCTCTAAAGCAGTAGGTAAGGCTAGGGGGTGTTAGGGTGTATTAGTAGGGGTATCACAAGTCGTAAGAGGGAGGTAATAATCCTCTGTACAAGACACTGGTTGAGGCCCCATCTGGAGTACTGCTGCGTATTGGAGGCCACACCTTCACAAGGACATTAACCAAATTGAGGCAGTCCAGAGAGAGGCAACCAAAATGGTGCAGGGACTGCATCAGAAGACATATGAGAACAGATTAACGGAGCTCAATATGTATACCCTTGAGCAAAGGAGGGAGAGAGGTGATATGATCGAGGCATTCAAACACCTTGAGGGCATAAACAAGGTGAAAGAGTCTAACATGTTTAAATATAAGAAAATAGCAGGACAAGAGGACACAACATGAGATTAGAGGGAGGCCGATTAAGGGGAATGTGAGGAAATTCTTTTCACAGAAAGGTGGTGGATGCATGGAATGGCTTACCACAAGGTGGTGGCTATGAATACAGTGCAGGGCTTCAAACAGGCATGGGATAGGCATAAGGCAATACAAATGACTATGAATAGATAGGCCACTGACAGAGCAAAGGCCGAGTGGCACATTTATAAGGTAGAAAAAGAAATGGGCAGACTGGATGGGCCTTACGGTCCTTATCTGCCGTCAACTTCTATGTTTCTATGTTTCTATATACTAAGGTTGTTTCTTCTGGATCTGTTTTCTAAGTCATCAATTTTAGACTGCAGTTCTTTAATCTGTCGATCTTGGGATCTGATTATTGCTTGTAGATTTTGTGTAGATTCTTCATTAAGGCGTACTTTATTTTCGGTGAGAGCCAGCCTGGAGTCAATGTTTTCATCATTTTGTGTTGCTTTGAGTAATAGATTTTAAATCTTTCATATCCATTGATAATTTTAGGAACATTTCTTCTATTTTGTCCATTGGATTCGTTTGTTCTCCAGAGTAGGCCATTGTGAAGCCTTACTATATTTTACTGAGATCTCTAAGCTTACCCAGGATTTGGATGTATCTTGCTGAAAAAAGGAATCTAAAAACTTTAGAATCACTCCTTATTTTGTTTTCTTGCTTGATATATATTTTTGAACTTAGATGCCAGAGGATGATACCAGATGCAGTTTATTTGTGCAGAGCTCTGAGTTAAACCTCCATCTTCTTCAGTGTCAGGCCACGCCCCAATGCGTTTTTAATTCTTATATTAATGTCCTCTATGAACTTTTATTATTATGCAACCAAGGTACAGGACCTAAATGTGCTATTAAAGCATGTTTTAATGCAAATAACTTAATAAAGTATTCTTTAATGAGATTTATCTTACTTCTCACCTCTTCTGATGGAAGAAGCAGACCCTCAGACAGAAACATGTTGACTGTTTTATTCTACATTAGAGGAATCATTGTCTGGGAATAGGTTTCTTGTTTAGTTTAAAGTTACAATTGTTAAGCAGAGGCTGATTTATAGCAACTAATGAACTACCTAAAACGTATACCTTTGCTCATGTATGCTATCCAACTAAAGAATTTTCAAGAGCTTAAGTCAAATTCTTGTATTTAAAATAAAGAGGAAAATGGTGTGAGACATATTTCTTCAACATTGCCCTTTCAATATTTATTTATTTATTTGTAGAATAGGATTTACAACCTTTTAGCCAAGGGCTCATTTACAAAGGTTCCTCGTCACAGAGAGGACATACAGTGTTACATATTTACAGAATTCAAACACACAGAGTGACATTGATTTACATAGTTGTTGTCATACAATGAGCAATTTGAAACATTTCATACTTACAGATTTAGTACATGTGTATACCTACAGAGGTGCTGGGGGCCAGGAGGGAGTGAAGGAGGAGGGGAGTGGTGGGAGTTCAGCCCAGAGGGCTTTGTCAGGTGTGTAGAGTGAGTAGCAGAGCATCTGTTAAAGACAGGTGAAGCTGCAGTTGTTAAACAGTAGGCTTCAAAGGGCAGTTTTGAAGGTGGCAATTTTGGGAGCTTTGGAGATGGATGCAGGGTGGGAGTTAAACCAGGATGAGGCTCTGTAGCAGAATGACCTCTGTGCCTGGGTGGTCCTAGTTCTGGGTACAAGAAGGGTGGCCTTGACAGTGGTTCAGGTAGAGAATGTGGAGGGTATTTTGGATGGAGGCAGTCACCCCTGGTGGGCGAGTCGAACAGGATTTTCTTAGTCAGAAAGCAGGTCTGGTATTGGATGTGTTCATCGAGGTTAAGGAGATTGGCCATGTCATATAGTTGACATGTGGGTGAGCCTGGGGCACCAGTCAATAGTCTGCATGCCTTGTTTAGGGTGAGACAAATCTTGTTCAGGCCAGAGATGTCAGCACACGTATACCAGCAGGCGTAATCCATGAGGGACAGTACTAAGGACATAATGGCAAGTTGGAGAGCATCGAGTGGGAGGCAATCCTTGTGATGGTAGAGGATGCCAAGTCAGGCATTAGTGGTGGAGGCGAGGGCATTAATGTGGGCATGAAAGGTGAGGGCTGAGTCAAAGGTGATCCCAAGGTATTTGTGTGAGTAGACTTGCTCAAGGGGTTGTAGGGTGCTAGGGAGGATTAGGGGTGGGTTGTTGCTAGCTTTGTTTTGGTGGTGGGCAAAGTGTATTGACTTGTTTTTCTTGAGATTAATAACGAGTCTGTGCTTCTTAAACCAGTTTTCAGCATCATTGAAGGAGAGTTGGAGAGAGTCCAGGAGGAGGTGGAATTTCGATGGGTGGCACAAATGATGGCATTGTGGGCATATAGAAGAATATTGGCAGACCAGGCACTAGGCAGGGTGTTTAGATAGAGACTAAAAGTAGGGGCCCAGAATAGAGTCCAGTGGGACCCCAGAGTGGACAGTGCGGGTATTCATGGTGTCCTATTGATTTTGACACACTGGGAGCCAGCAGTTAGATAGCTCAAGCACCAGGAGAGGGCCAGCAGAGATGCCGGTGTGGTAGAGGACATCTAATAGGAGAGGTGGGAGTCAGTGTCAAAGGCCTTAGATAGGTCAATGAACACTGCACCATTGAGGGAGCCAGAGTCCAGGAAGTGTGTAGTAAGTTGGAGAACTCCATTAGTGCTGTGCCAGTACTGTGACCAGCTTGGAAGCCATGTTGCTCTGTACACAGGATGTCATACTTAGCCAGATATTCAGTGAGTCGGTTGGCACTACTTTCTCTAAGGCTTTGGAGGTGGGGGAGGCTGGAGATTGGTCGATAGTTGCTGGGGAAGATCTGTTACCCCTTTATGAATAGGGGTGACTATAGCTGTTTTCCAGGCAGAAGGGAATTGCCCCAGACAGAGGGATAGGTTTAGTAGACCAGTAAGTGGGACAGAATGTCATCTAGGACCAGCCAGAGTATTTTGGGGTTTAGGGAGCCGATGCTAAGGTTGTTGCTATTTAAGGCTTTAAGCAGGAGGCCTGGCTTCCTGGACATATATTTTGCTAGGTGGAACCAGGGGTGTTGGAGGATTGGGAGTGGTGGGTTGAGGGTTGGATCAAGAAGTTACTAGGGAGGACAGAGGTAAGATCCGTGAAGGAGGAGTTAAGGCAGTTGGCAATGCTAGTTGGGTCAGTGAAGATAGAGCCATCAGTAGTAAGCTGGGATGGGGAAGAGCTAGATTTCCCATTTGGTTCTTTAATATTGTCCCAGAAGGTCTGGGCGCACCCCATGAGGAGGTGAGGGTGGTCTACTAATGGTCTGCCTTGGCTTTTGGATGGCCCATGTGCACCTATTCCATGCAGAATTATAGGCCTGTCTATCAACCATCCGGCCTGTTTCCATGGCTAGTGCCAGAGGTTATCCCTCTTTCTGAGCATTTGCAGTAGGGCAGGGTAACCCAGGGTGCATTTGCTTTTGGAACGGAGTTTGGTGAAGGTGCAAAGAGATCACGGGCCTTGTTAAAGGCTTGTGAGGAGAGGTTGAGGGCAGCATCAATGTCGGGAGCATGGTGGATGGGGACCAATTAATCTGAGCGAGGTACTGTTTAAGTTTAATCAGTCCACCCAGATGTGACGCCTATGGGTATGGTTTGGGTTACAGGTTTGGGGTGGGGAAGACTAGACGAATAGGATAGGGCAGTGATCACTTAAGGAGTCAGGGAGGACCTGAATGTCCTGAATTTTATAGGGACAGTTGGTGACAATGACGTCCAGGAGGGTGGAAGTTCCTCTAGCAGGGTTATGTCTAGTGAGCTGGGAAATGAATTGAGTCAGATCTTGGGTACTGAATATGTCTCTTATTGGGGAGGTGGAGGGACTGAGCCAGTTCACGCTGAGGTCCCCAACTAGGACTTGTTCAGCTTTATGGGGAGGTTGGAGAGATAGTCAGTGGGAGACATTATTGCCGGGTTCTGGTTCTTTGGGGAATGAGGAGACTGTGAGATAGAGAGAGGGCCCCTGGAGGGGTCTGGGGTGGGTTTGAGGGTAAGAGCCTGGGCACAATTAACAAGCCTGGGGGGGAGGGCTTGGCCAATGATGGTATCACGAGTATAAATTGCACAACCACCCATGTCTAATTGCTCACTTCTCCCAGTGTAAGGTGTAGCCAGAAGTGAGACAAAGGAGTCAGGGGTGGACTTGGATAGCCAGGTTTCTACTAAGACTATGATGTCTGGTTGGTGTAGGGTGACCCAGCAATGAAGGGCAGCAAACTTTTTCAGAAGGCTGAATACATTCATAGAGCTAATGCAGAGGCCAGTGGGCCTGGTTGATGGGCCAGTGGGGCAGGGCCTGGATTAGGGCAGATATTCCCAGAGAGTAATGGAAGAACCCAGGCTTGGGCCATGAGGTGGTAGTATGTTAACTTTTGGGTGTATGTTTAGAAGAGGGGCCATAGATAAATGAGGGATGGGTAGGGTTTGGAGGGTTGGGAGGGCAATGAGGGGTGGATCCAAGGGGATACAGGGTAGGCAGTGGGGTTGAGGGGCAGCAAGGTGGTGGGTGCTGGGGTCCAGTGTACATGGACAGTGTGGGGGACTGGGCTAAGCCAGAGAGAGAGCGAGGTGTAGTCCCAAATGGATGAGGGTGAGGTCCTGCTGATGGGAGGTGAGCCCCAGTGTGGTTATGAGGATGAGACATTGAAGGAGGAAGTGATCATACATGGTGCTTGAGGGAGTAGTGGTGCTAGATGGTATAAGTATCTGGACTGTGTGGCAGAATGGGTGGATACCACTTTGAAGTAGTGGTATGACCACAGACTTTTAGCACAGGGTGCCAGGTTCAAGACCCTGGTGAGGTGGACGACCAGGGCCTGGGAGAAATGGGGTTCTGGGTGCTGGGAGGGCTAGAGAGGCTCGGTTGGAGGCTGATTTGGGGATGGAAATAGTGACCCCTAGTGGTCACTGAGAGTCTGATGGGGTCTGAGAGGGGTAGAGAATTGGGTGGGGGGTCTGTGGGTATTGTCAGTCAATGATTTTGGGCAGGGAAGAGTGAGGTGAGGGCAGGGCAGGGATGAGAGGGAGAGTAGTAGTGGAGGTGGCTAGAGGGGTACCTAGGTTGTGGGAGGAAGCAGAGTTCAGGAAGAGAATAGAAAGAGGCACTTGCACAGTCACATTGTTCACTCCTTCTCATTTCATTTCATCAATTATGCTGTTTATTACTACTAAACAGTGGTTTAATTGTTTTTTCTACAAACATGTTGATTAAAAGCAGTTTAAAATGATTTTTAACATATAGTTACCATAAAACAATAAGGGTATAAAAGATTTGGATAAGGTTTGGATATGGATCTGAACCTTTGCTTGCTTCTCAAGAAACTTTTAGGACCTCAGAACCGTTTGAGGTTCTCCCATCCCTAGTCCTCTGTCACCTTGGGGAAACAGGTGACAATAATGTGTGCATGTCTTCAGGTAACAATTGACTAAAAATAGCAAGACTACAAGCTGGGGCTACTACGCAACTGCAAAGGTGTGCCCCTCCCATCCCAAAAGGCTTCACCAGTGAAGCAAACCTTAACTTTCTCTGCTTTCACAATTTATTTTTATACTGAACTACACAAACAAAAATGGCGTTGTAGATGCACGGGAAAAGGCTGGTGACACTGTAGACAGGAGGTTACTTCACAACTGCCAATAGACCTTCCCCTGCCTCCAAAATAGGTTCACATGTGACACAAACCTTTATTGGCTCTGCTTTCAGTTTGTTTTTATTGGACTGCACAAAAACAAAAGTGGTCCTGTGCTTGTGTGGGAAATGATTGATGATGCTGAAGACAGGGGCTACTATGCAACTGCCAGAGGGCTGTCCCTATCCCCAAAAGATTTCACACTTGAATCAGTCCTTTACTGGCTTTGCTTTCACAGTATTTATTTGTTTGTTTACTAGAGTACATGAAACAAAAATGATCCTGTACTTCCATGGAAATGGCGATGATGTTACATGGGACCTACTTTGCAACTGACAAAGGGATATCCTCCCCAAAAAGGTTTACATATGATGCAAGCTTTTACTGGCTCTGCTTTTGCAATTATTTTTTATTGGACTACACAAAACAAAATGACTGCATATGTAGGAAACAGCTAGCGATGCTGCAGACAGGGGCTACAATGCAACTACCAAAGGGATGTCCCTCTTCCCAAAACAGGATCACCCCCACCCACACATATACACACACTTGTGCATGTGCAGACACACACACACACACACACACACACACACACACACACACACACACAGTCTGTGTTGTAAATGAAATGTAAACTTTTTCTTCTTTTTAGGTCTTTCTCTTCTTCTTAGGTTTTTTTCTATAAAATGGTACAACCTTTTCTTCTTTTCTTGTTTAAAACATTTTCTTACTTTCTGTAAACATTTTCTTGTTAAGAAAAACTTTATTTTTTAATTTTATTGTTTGCAGTTGTGCACTGCTGTTGTGCACTGTAAAGAAAAGACAGTACTACTATTTGTGCTGTACACTTGTGTGCACTCTGACAACATAGCTTGTAGTCTGAGCAGTCATCCATGTCCCCTCTTACTTTTTCTGCACTGTCTTTTTTGCTTTACATGTTCTTCTTAAAGTTCTCTTCTGTTCTGCTCTGTTCTGTATGCTAGAAAGTAAGTGTACCCCGATACACTGTCTCTGTGACATAGTCTCTCTTTCTTTTTTCTCTATTCTTCTTTACTGTTCTTAATTTGCTTTCATAATCATTATTTTCTCGAACTCTTATAATGTTCTTCTGCACATTTGGGGACTGTAAGCATTCTGGCCTCTGCCCCCACCCCACCCCAACACACACAGTCTTCTCTAGTAACTGTTTTGTTATCTTTTCTTTGCTATTTTGCAAAGTTTTCATTTTTCTTTTTAGTTAAAAAAACTTTTTCTCCTCCTATCCTGTTTGTTCCCAGCTCCTTACTTCTTTCTTCTTCATGATTTGGCCTGCTGAGTGCTGCTACATGTGAACAGCAGCAACCAGAAAATTCAGCTCCTTCCCACTGCTTATTGAGCTGGAATGGTATTAGGCTTAGGTGTCAGAACCTATGGGTGCAGGGTACTGCAGCTGCCCAGTTTTGTCCATTAGCATTCAAAGTACCCTTTTGCTTGCAAACACTCGTTTTACCCTGTGCCCTTTTGAATTTCAGCCCCTACTTTTCCCATGTTCCAGCACCCATGAATCAAAGTCAGAGTCACATTCTATATGTACTCCCCGAGGCACCCTTTGTCCTTTTCTCAGCCTCCCAAGCCTGTCCATGACAGGCATTCAAGCTGGGAGGCTGGGGAGTATAAAATAAATGCACTGAGATCAGACCTGGCAAGTTCAGCTTAGAGCTCATGAAAACCAAGCAGCATGCTTTCAGGGTAGCTCAGTTTTCTTCAGAGAGCTTCTGCACATTACTATTTATAAATACTGCATTAATATTTAACATACGATTCATCATGTTAATTATCTCGAAAACAATGCTGAACCCAGATTTGTGAACAGGCCTCAATCTGAGCATTTGAATTTTGTTATATGCAATGAAAGCATTTAGTGAATCATATCTCTTCTTCATTAGATGCACAATCAGACTGCCTAGTAGTTTGGATTCCTGGTTTCACCTCAGCAGTAGAGATCTGACTCCTGTTATGGGAAAAATGCTTGGATGATAGTGTTGTGTTGAGAGGGCACTGAAGAGTGAATGAGGAAATTCCAGGTTTAAATCCAATCAGAGCCACTCACTACTTGTGTGGTCATATGTGTGTCATGTGACTTCCTGTACATCATTCCATTCAGAGGTAAAATGGGTTGACAGCAGGCCTCCACTATAAAAGAAATGTTGCTCCAGCCTATTGGCACAGTGGTTGCACTACTACTTGCAATGCCAGTGACCCAAGTTCAGGTATGAACTTTGGTCATCAGGGCCGGCAGAAAGAAGGAGGTTGGAGCATCCAGTGGACAGCTCTTCTCCTTCAGTGGGGAGGCATGCTGGATCCACCACTTAGCAGCAACCTACTGAAGGATGGGTTGTAGCATGGCTGAAGCAGCTAAAGCAAGGGAAGGCGGGGATGTGACTGATGTCAGCATGACTCTACTGTATGGGTATATGCCTCTGTGTGATTTATGGCTGCTTCCTAGGGAGGGAACAAACAAGGGAAAATAGGCAGTGGCTGGTCATACAAAGGCCTGCCTGCCCCTCACGTCCATCTTGGACTCCTTTTCTGATCACTGAAGGCACTTCTAGGCTTTACATCCTGTGTGGGTAGCTGGAATGTGGGGGAGGAACCTGCCAGGTTGCTGAAGTCAGATGCAGCATCAGGGAGCAAGTCAAGAGGGCAAGGAAGTGGTGTGTTGCATATCGTTCATGGTATCTAGGGACAGGAGGAGACACTGGCAGCAGGTGGAAGGGTATCCTAGCCAGAAGGCTACAGCATAAACAGAACTGAAAAAAATAAAGAAATGTTGCATCTCAACTGGGCTTATAAATAAATAAATAAATATTACTAATATTATAAATCACTTAACTCATTGACTCCACAAGAGCTTTCTGAAGTTGCAGCACTTGTCTCCTGTATACTGTTAACAGTTAATCCTGGGCCTTTCTAAGCAAAATCAAGCCATAATTGGCATGCCACAAACAAATGCTAATAGCACAAAACTGTAAGTGCTAGACATAAAGTATGAGTGGCAAAATTGTTCAGCATAAAATTGTCTTTCCAATGGTGGTATGCAAGAAATAGCTGGTAATTTAGTTTTATTTCTGTGCTGGTCGAAACAGCAAACAAAATATTTTTCCACTAAAAATGCACCATAAACCTTTTTTGTTGGGAAATCTGTAACATATCAACACCAAATTAAACATCCAGACATTAGATGTAATTTTAATAATTTTTATAAAACAAACAGCTATTTCTGTAGTATTAAACATAATTTTTCCCCATATGAATCAAGGTGCGTGGTGAGGTTTGAGGGACAAATCTGAACCATATGCACCATACTATAAACAAATGCATTTAACTCCTAAAGTATACATGATACACAACGTATCAGTGGCAAAGTTGTTCCACACAAAATTGTCTTTCCAACGGTTCTATGCAATCAACTGTAATCAATTCGGTTTTGTTTTATACTGGCTGAGATACCCAGAATGTGTTTTCTTCAAAGTGCTTAGGTGGTTCTGGATGGACAAAATGTCTTAAACAAATATGAATAACTCCTAAAGTGAACATGATACACACAAAGTGTCAGTGGCAAAGTTGTTCAGCACAACATTACCTTTCTAATGGTACTATGCAGTCAATTCTGATCAATTCTGGCTGGCAAATAATATATATATATTTTTATCTCCTCCTCTGCAGCTGGGGGTGTTCCCGATGGTTCCCCAGTCCGCCGACCTTCAGCCCCGCTCTGCCCCGATCCCCAAGCTCTACCCTTACCTCCAACCTGCACAGCGATCTGCCATGGTGGCATGGAACCACTGCCATGGGATCGGGGGTTTGGATCAGGGGAGCATCCAGGGGTAAGCTGGTGGAGCTGCTTGTCCGCCATCAAGTAGCACGAAGGTTTTTTCCCTTTTCTCCTGCATATGTCTGAGGCGTGCAATGATGCCAAGGGACCAGAGCGCACATGCTACCACACGCGCCCCATCCCAGCATCTGCCACAGCACGTCCCTCCAGTTCTGCCCATGACCTGTCAAGCCCCCAGCCACCGCTAGAAGCCATCAGGTCACGAGGCATCTCACCCCCTCCTGGAGAAGGAGAGCAGTCTAACAGATGCTCAATCCTTCTCCTCCTGCCGACCCCGATGACCCAGGCTCATTCCGAACCGGGTTGCCAGTGTAGAGCGAGGTGTGGCGTCCAGCGCCTCAACCATCAGTGCCACGGGCAGGCCAGGTTGGCAAGTAATATTAAATCATGTGAGTGACTTCTCCAGATGTTTCTAGGGCACACAGGAAGTCTGTGGGTGACTTCTGCAGGCATTCTGGGACACATGCAGTTAGATTTGCTGGACGCCTACAGGCGTTTCTAGGAGCAATGAGTTAGAGATTTCAGTCAATCAACAATCAGAGCTGCAAGCCCTCTTATGCTGCATAAGGCTGTCATTTCATGCTTGGAATGTAAAAATGGAGTGATACATGAGGCAGAGGTGTGAGGAGGGCCAGCATAAAATGTACCTTTTAAATTAGACAAAAAAACCTAAAACTGGAAAACTTATAAATCATTCAAGGCAAGTTGAATTACTTTTAAGTTAACAGGTGCTGCAAAGGATGTCTTTTGTAATAAACAAGATATCATCTCACTCTGGTTGGGGCAGGCAGAGCTGCTCAGCTTTGCTTTATGATCCTCTTCCTTAAACACACATGCCTGCCCAGGTGTTTTTAGTTGACTGCATGGAGGCAGTATAACAGGGGACCTCCTTCGTGAAATCTGAATTGGCCCTATGACCAACAGCAGTTGCAGGAGCTGTGGTCAAGTAGGTGCACTTTAGGCCTTGTTTTAAGACCTTAAGGGAGGAGTTTCCTTGTACTTTATTGGGATTGGAATTCCAGATGATAGGGACTCCTATATGAAAGGGCCTAGACCCTGTTGGGTCCTTGCTTGGGGGTATAGAGGAGAATACATTTAGATGACCTGAGAGGGGTCCTGTCTGGTTTAGTCATTAGCAAGTCTTTGATAGTCAGGGGAACATTACTACTCCTAAGTTTATAGGCTAGGGATAGAGCAGAGAATTCCATACTACCAACAAGTAAAGGCCAGTTTAGGAGTTGGAGGACTCTACAATGATGACCTTTTGGGGCTGCCCTTGTGACAAAGCAACCAATATCATGGTATAGGGATTTAAGTTTATTCCACTTTCTGCTCCTGACTGTGTGCAAGATGGGGAGCCATACAGTAGAGTGGGCAGGAGGGTACAGTTGGCAATTTTAGCCATGACTCATTAGACAGGTATTGTATGGGCTTAGTCTATACAGGAGCCCTATTTATTGATGCAAGGTTTTGGTGAGGCTTTCAATGTGGTCCTTAAAGGTGATATCTTGGTCTAGGAGGACTCCCAGGTTCTTGATAGAGCTGACAACCTCAATCTGGGATCCATCTGAGAAGAGGTTTTTAGCAAGTCATGTCTTTGGGGGCCTAGGCTTTTCTGTTTGAAGAGGATGGCTTTTGTTTTTCCTGTTGAGGACCAGTTTGTTAGAAAGTAGCCAGTTCTTAAGCATGTGCAGGTCTCTTGAAAGCATAGCATTCAGACTGCTGACATCATTTGAGTTGTGGTAAATAACCATGTTGTCAGCATATAGCAACAGTTTAGATTCACTGCAATTGTTCAGCAGCTCGTTGACATAGGGTGAGAATAATAGTGGACCCAATATTGATCCTTGCAGGACACCTTTGTTGATGGGGCATTTATCAGAGAGGGCTCCTTTCCATTTAACAAATTGTGACCTGTCTATTAGGTAAGTTGAGAACCACAGTAGCAACAGATTGTCTACACATAAAGAGGTTAGCATTAAGAGGAGGAGTTTGTGGTTTACAAGATTGAAGGCCATATTGGTACTAAGGAGCATGATAGGGACACAGACTTAGAACACAGAGTTATTTTCATTACTACATATACTACACAGTGGAAGGAGACTAGGGATGTGACTACTACAGCCCATTTTGAGAAAAAAATCTAATACCTGGTTGGGATACCCTACTATTGGTAGTTTTCCCTGTGTCTGGTTTAAATATTGTAGACATATGAAAAAAGCTAAGACCCTTGCAAGCAAGACCCTAGGGAAAGAGTTCTCAATAAAACAGCTAATTACTTTTAATACAGCAGGCACAATGTATAGGGCAGAATTTATATGCAGAGCTCACTATGTTGGACAACTATATGCCCATTAAAACAGAGAATAGGTGAACATATTAGAATCATAGAACACAAGAATGTGCAAAGTATAATAGCACCCATATTAACCTTATTCAAGGCCAGGAATGCATTGCTAGTCTTCACTTTGTCACGGGGAGGAAATTTGGGTGCAGCTTTACTTAATCAAGCCCTGAATATCATGATATCGGGGCAGAAAGGGGTTGAGGATGCATTCAGATGGAAGTAATGAGATGAAGAACATTTATTGTGGTACTGTGCTCTACTCTATAAAGTCTGTATTGAAATTATGCAACATGTATGGCAAGCAGAGAAATACCAGCTTGGCATAGATTCTGAATTCCTTTGTGTGGTAGGATTGTGAGAAATGTCAGATGGTTGTCAATTCTGACCCACCTTTTCTTCTCCCTTGATGACAAAACTGCTGCTTAAATAATATGGGCTCTGTTAGATGATTATGATCCATATTTTCAATAAACCTCAACTTTTACACCCGTGAGTCACTGTCCAGCATAGGAAAATTTACCTTCTCACCCCTCTGAGTACAGACCAAATCCTCTTTTGTGTTGACAAATTTCTTCCCAGTCTGCCTTTTGTGTAGTGGCAGTGAATTTATGTATCATTTTTAATTCTGCATATATATGAAGTCACATAAAATGCCTACTATCATCCTTTGTAAGCTTCCTTCTATTAGTTTCTTCATATTTCCTCCAGGGTTTACATTTACTGCAGCAGTAAAGAGAATGTATTCAGTACTAAAAATAAATGCAAAATTTCTGGTGGGCTTTCTGTTTAGATAGCACTGTTAAGGAGGAAGCCGATTTTCAAAACAGGAATATCGCTAAGGATCTAACAGATAATATTGACATTTTGTTTTCTAGTAGTTGTTACTGTCTTCTCTCCATAGAACAGCAGGCTGAGTTGGGACATGATCACAGTCTTCCTATACTTAGGGATATTGGAAGGATTGAACATATGGATATGTTCTCCAGAAGGACACAGGGACATGCTCTGAATGTCACAGATGGTAAGCTTAGGGGTAACATTAGGAAGCATATTTTGTACCAGAAGGTGGTGGTCTTCTAAAATGACCTGCCAATAGAAACTATGGTAATGAAGACAATAGAGTTGTCCCCAGTGTTGCCCATCCCTTAGCTTTAGCAGCACTGAATCCATCAGTGTGGGAACCCTGCACTGGGGTAAAGCTGTATACTGGACAGTCTTGTAGTTTAACACTGTAGTCTGCTTAATAAGTAGGAACACATATGGGTTCACAGTGTCCTTCACTCCTTATACCTTAGTATGCACACTAAAAGTTTCAGTGCTTCAATAAGGGAATTCCAGTATACTCTATGCTTCTTCTTTTCAGCCATAAAAATAATTTGCAACTCTTCTGGAGTTCCTCTTGAAGCTTGCTGTGTCATCTGATGGAAATTATAGCTGAGAGACAAACAACATGAAAAAATGATGCTGGAAGTGGTCTATTCAACAGAGAAAAGGCAGTATTGCATTCAACTGGCGTAATGATTTTCAGTTGTGGATGGATACACTGAAAACTCCAAAAATGTGTGCTTGGTATTTTGCAGCTAAAGCAAGATGGCTGTGAGGCTCGCTCACAGCCATAGCAAACTCTTGTCAAAGCCAACAGGGCTCCTATAATGTCTTAAATGGACATTGTCCACTCTTCTCTGACTTTTTAGTGCTACGAAAACAAGTCACTTAACCTCTCAGTGGTGGTCCACCAACTGTAACAATGAGTAGAAGCGGGACCACACTGAAAATGATGGGGTGCTTTTTGTAGTGAGAGAGTTTCTCCCTGACATTCCATTGAACTTTACCATCACAGGTGTGGGGAAGTGTGGTTTTGAATGTTCAGACAGAGGAGACACTGAATATTACTGGCAAATTAAAAAATCAGCAGTTCAACTGAGCCAATCTTGTACCAACCATTCAGTAGGTAACAACTGCGTACCAAAGATCTGAGTAGTTTCAGCAGCAGACAATAATTCTTTCCAGATGTGTAGAAAGATTTACTTCATTGATGATTTAGCTGTAGTGTCATGCTGCCATGGCCTCAGGTACACACCACTGGAGGGGCCATAAGCATGTACACTGTGTAATCATTGTGTATTGTCTTCCTAATTGTTTATCAGATCTGGTAATAAACATTTATTGCAAAAAGAGACAATAAATGCTTCAGACATTGAAAATGCCCATAGTGTAAGCAAAAGCTGTTCAATTACTGCACCACATATAGTAACTAAGTCTTGTTCCTGAATTCTCAACCTTTTTAAATTATTCTGCTAGTTGATAATAGCACTTCACTCATGCATACAAAGACTAAGGCCAAAGGAAAAAAAATCCAAGATTACAAGGGAAAGCAATTAACCTTGGAGCTATATAACTAAAACTGGCACTAGTGATAATGTTATAGGAACTAAATATCACATACTGTATGTGGAGCAATATCAGTTCTGCAGGGTATAGGGACCCCACAAAAAATCAGCAAAAGGAGCATATTGTTACTTTAGTGACTCCCAGAAAAGAGATACTGTAAGTATACTCCAAATGGTCTCTTTTGTACCAATTAGGTATTAAAAATAAACTGATATGCAGATGCATTAAAGTCAGCATTCCTTTAGAAAATATCTAAAATATTGACATACACTAAGAACACATTCTGCAGCACAGAGCACACATGGCTTATCTGATGTCTTTCCTTGTAACCACAAGGTAACCACATCGATTTATGGGATGCTCTTTAAGCTGCCAACACCTGACTTGTATACTGAGACAGCAGCAGGGAGGTGCTGTAAGAAGAAACTACTACTTTTATTCGATAAACCACTACTTTTCTAATAAAAAGAGTGGAATAAGAATACAAGCTTAACTCAAAAGAAACAGTGTTACATAGTACTATGGCTGCTGTGAGGCCAAGTGAATGTTTAGAAATATTAAATGAGCAGGACCTAATTTTTGGCCCGTTACAATCATTAGTTAGTGTGGAACATAAAGAAGCAATAATCTGCAGTGTGAAGTGAGAGCAATATCAATGGTTTTGTAAGACTGATTTCTTTTATAAAATAAATAGAATCAAAGACTGTAAGCTTAAAATAACTTTAGTCTCTGGTTCAATTTATTTCATAAAAATAATACAGTATTGACAAACCACTGATATTGCACTCTCAGACAGAAACTCCTCTTGCTTTATGTCCCCACTACTGCAATTGACCGGAAATCCTGATAGTTTATAATGTCTAAATATTCAGTCAGCAGCATCACATCAGCTCTTACTGTGTAACATCAATCAATCAATCAACCAATCAGTCAATCAATCAATCAATCAAGTATTTATTTAACCAGGCAATCACCTTTGGGATGAACTCATTTCTGAGATGGACCTGGACAACATACATGATCCATACATAGGTAAGGATTACACAACAGAAATATACAACTGAACAACATACAAATCAAGGTTGAAACAATAAAATATACAATGAGCAATATACAATGTAGAGTCACAGGCACAGTGGCAGCTACCTATAATATGTACAATAAATACATACAGTAGGTCAAACTGATGTAATAACTTAACAGACCTTGGAAAAACACAGAGGAAAGGGTTTGTAAGCAGTCAAGCTTATGCATTTAGAGTATGGAATGGGGCATAAGGAGGATTGAATATTTTGAGTGCCAGGGGTCTCAGTATGAGGAGCATCTACTGGCTGGGGACCTGTGACAACAAACTGGGGAACTACTTATAAGAGCTGAGAGGCAATGAGTGGAGAACCTCTGCTGGTTTTGTGGCAAGAGGCAATAGCTAGGGAGGGAACAAAGTACAGTGCTTCTTTGAAAGACTTACAGTGGCTATAACAGTGCAACTAGAAGAGGAGGGAAGGGTATACAGTATTAAGAGGTGCCAGAGGACACCATACAAGAGCCTAGTATAATGAATGCATGAGGCAACAATTAGAGGAAGCACTTACAAGACTCCTTGAATGAACACTCATAGAGCATTTTGCATGTGGACAAGTTGATGGGGTTGACTAATTTTAGGGTTTTGCACTTTGTTCCAAAGTTGTAGTGAATAGCTTATAGATAACCTTCAAACCTGTGATTTGACATTGGAAATGGATAAGGAGATAAGGGAGGAACATCAGAAAGGCATTCCTTCCACAGTTAAAGGAAGGCAGTCCAAAATATATTGAGGCAGCATTTTGTGATTACTTTATAAGCCCAGAGTGCAGCATTTCTTTGTCTTCTGTAATTAAGAGATGTCCACCCTACTACAGCATAAAGGGAACAGTGATGAGTAAGATAAGGAGCACCAGAGATAAATCTTAGGGCTCTATAATATAGCATATTGAGTTTTGCTAATGCAGAGGCAGGGCCTTGTCCATAAAGGAAATCATTGTAGTCCAGTATGGAAAGGAAGGTTATTTGGACCAGTCTCTTCTTAGCATTCTGGGAAAGGAGGTTTTGATCCTATAAAGAGGCCTAGCCTCTGCTTAAGTTTTGTCAGTTTCTTGGTATAATCCAGGAAAAAGAGTTTGTGATTGATCCAGGCCCCAGTTATTTGATCTTGGTTGTGAAGTCTAGGATTTACCAAGAAGTGTGGTGAATTGTGGTAGGGGTCCCGGGTAACAGGATTAGCAGCATTTGCAAGGGGTGATAATAACGTTGCCTTTGTCTTTTGCATTCAAAAGAAGTTTTTGCTTCAGTAGGTGAAGTTGCAGCTGATTAAATTATTTTGTAGGTCTGTGCAAGCTGTTTCAGGGGTTGGGCTGTCAATGTAGAGTACCGTATCATCAGCAAATGGATGAATATTGGCTGAATTAATTTCCACGCAGATACCATTTATGTAAACTGTGAAGAGCAATGGACACAGTATGGATCCTGGGTAGACCCTAAATAAGGGTTTCAGTGGTGAGAGATCCTTCCACTTTTACCTGCTACTGTTGACCATTGAGGTAGTTTGAGAACCATCACAGGGATAAGGGTCCAGGCCTAGCTCATGGAGGGATACTAAAAAGCAAGTCATGGTCGACAGTGTGAAGACCTTACTTAGGTCCAAAACACTGCACATACAACATTTTAAATATTTAGGGCATGTTGCCAGTCATTGATCACCTTTGCAAGGGCTGAGATTGTACTGTGGCATAGCCTAAAACCTGATTGCAGTGGGTTTAGCAGGTTTGTGGGTTCCAGGTAGTTCTGGAGTTGTATGCTTACTATTTTCTCCAATATTTTAGATAGGATTGAGAGTAAAGAGATTGGTATATATTTATTTAAATCTGTAGGATCTCCTGATTTAAATAATGGTATTCATGAGCAATTTTCCATATAATTGGAAGATCATGCTGTGAGAGTGATAGATTTAGAAGATGCGTAATTGGCACTGCCAGAGACATGGTGACTAAATTTAAGGAAGTAGGGGTCTATGAAGTCGGCACCAGCACTCTTCCTAATATCCAACTGAAACAGTAGATCCTTGACTTCTTTCAGAGAAACAGGCTGAAACAAAGATACAGCCCCATTTTTAGGATCATTGGTGGCCAGTGTTCCTGGGGTCATGTTCACCGAGTTGAGTATGGAGGTTTTCAGCAGGGACATATCAAAGGCAAGCCCAGAATTAGCAAAATGATTATTAAGGAGGTCCAGAATTGACAGTTAATCTGTAAATGAGGTGTCACCAGAGTTGATTTTTTGGGTAGGGAGTCTGATGACATATGACCTTTGATTTTCTTTAGAGTTTTCCAGAAACTGGCAGAGGATTTAGCGGACGAGTCAAGCTCTGCCCGAAGTAGTTTGCCTTAGTGTCTCTGACCATCTTAGTGCAAGAATTCCTTGCCTTCCTGAGTGAGATCCGGGCTGACAGAAGTTTAGTTCTCCAAGCTTTTTTCCATAGTAGGACACTTTTTAGCAAGGTGATCCTCAATCGCTGAGAACCACAAGTGTGATTTTTCCTTGTGGTTTCCTTGCTACTTAAGCTTCTATACTTGTTCAACTGTTTTTAGTATTAAAAGAATATGTTTATCCATAGCAGCTGCCTACTGGTGTTTTAGAATTCAAACTGGGTGCTGGCAGCTTAAAGAGCATCCTAGAAGTCAGGATGTGATTAACTTATTGAGAAGAAAGAACTGCCAGATAAGTTGTGGGTGCTCTGTGATACAGAATTGGCTCTTACAGTAGTTTATTTCAACATTTCAGATATACTGTAAGGGAATGCTAACTTTAATCCATGTGCATATCAGTTTATTTTCAGTACCTAATAAGTATTAAAAGAGACATCATGAGTGTACTTACTGTACCTATCTTCTTTTCAGGAGTCACTTAAGTAATTATATGTTCCCTTGTGCTGAATTTCTGTAGTGTCCCTGTATCCTGCATAACTGAGACTTGGCTACACACACTGTACAGGGGTACAGTATGCGATATTGAGTTCTTATAACATTATCCCTACTTACAGTTTTTCTTACAGTCCAAAAACTTGAGGCTTAGTAGCTTGTGTTTTTTGTCTTTTTTTCTCTTTTCTGTTTAGAATGGAGCCTAAGACTTTGTGTGCAGGACTGATGTGTTATTATTAGCTATGGAATAAATAAAATCTAGAGAATTCAGGAAGAAGGCTTATTTACTACAGTATATGATGCAATTGAACAGCTTTTGCTTATATCTCTTGGCATTTTAAGTGTTTTTTTTTGTTTTGTTTTGTAAAAATGTATTATTAGCAGATCATAGGAACAAAGTCAATGATCAGTGATTACATACAGCACACACATTACTTTTGCCCAGGAGTGGTGTGCACCAAAGAAGATGGCAGCCTGAAACATACTGTTCAGTAAGCAAGGGAAAACATTATTTCATACCCCTTTTACCAATCAATGGATCAATATACAGTACTGTATTTCATCACTGACATTCCATGGTAACAAAAATATAAAAAAATACCACCATCCCCATTAAACAGTGGTACATACTGGGCAGAAACCTACTGAGATTGTAAAATAAAGCAAAAAAAATACAACAAAAACACTAAAGGTGGTCTCAATGTTTGGAATATGGAGGTTTTCCTGAGGAGAGGAGCTGTCATCTTTGGTGGATAGCTTGCTTCTACTATATATGTAGCTAATCTGTGGGATCTCCCATTTCCCTGAGGTGACTACCTGGACTTTAGAAGACTAATAAAAGCAGGCACTCAGTTTAATGCATGATTGGTTTATTAGTCATAAATTATTTCTTAATTCAAGTAAAACAAATGTATGGTTTTAAAAATCCTTGGACTAATCTTATATGCGATTTGTCTCTCTGTGACAATCATGGAAATATTATTGAAAATGTTACTGACATAAAATATCTCGGGCTTATTATGGATTCCCACTTATCATTCGAGTTACACATTACAAAATTAATTAATTAATAAAATACACCAAAGATTGGGAATGTTGTATTGATCAAATAGACATTTCACTTATGATACAAAGGTTATATTGGCACATAGTTTTTGCTTTCAATAATTGATTATGGATTGATTATATATTATTTTTCTACATATATAATGCTTGGAAAGCTTAAAACTACTTGCCATAATATTATATGTGTTGTCACTAGACAGAACAAAAGGATACATCACTTTTATTTATACAGCCACTTTGGGTGTTTGTCATTTTGACAGATTTAGATTACGTGGTCTAATTTTTCTTCATAAATTATATTTGGGATACTTACTTGCTACAATTGCTGAGATTTCTCCCAGACAGTCTAATATATTTTCAACTAGGTCTCAGGTAGGATGTACATTTTAGATTCCATTTTTCAAATAGCTATGGCTCAGAACTCTTTACAATTACATGCTGTAAAATTGTACAATGATTAGCCTCAGATGATTACAATCTCTCTAACATTTCATCTTTTAAAGATATTCTTCAAAATCATTTTTTCTTGAAGCTGAATGTCAATGTTTTAATTGATTTTGGTATTTTATTGTGTTATATATATTTTTTGTGACTCTAAGGGCCAGATATTCAAAGCTTCTTGCGGTCCGCAAACAGTTTGTGTGGGAATAGTGTGGGATTAGCGTGGGTCTGATATATTCAATAGGCCAACTAGCGCGGGCAAACAGCAGTAGGGCTGGGCTAAAGCATAATGATTTGCAAGAGGCATAGTGAACATGAATAGATTTGCTATAAGATATTCAGTGACTAGTACTTACGCTAAGGTGTTTAGTGCTACATGCATGCGACATGGTACAATTTACCATCCAGGAAAAGCTGGTCTTAACCCTGGGCAAACAGCTTTGCGTGGTGCTATCTCAGCATTAGCATGGCTTGTGTGGCCCAAACATATGAGCATGACACTTAGAAACTGCCAGACATGGAGGACACATGCTGCTCACTGATGGCACCACCATGATGCCATCAGCTGCCACTAGTCCGAGCCAAGCACAGACAGTGAGGGATGATCTGACCCACAGGGGACAGCATGGTAGTGTGGCCATATAGCACACACCTGCAGACCATACGTCTGTGGTGTGTAACAGATGCCAGCACACACATGCAGCACTGTGGGCATGGTGGCCAGTGAGGGAGGGTGTATGGGTGGCCAGACCTCACCACAGCCCAGGTGTGGCCACAAGGCTGGGACACATCGCTCAGTGCACATGGGCCAGTAGTGGGATTATGCCACCACCTGTGTGCCTGTTGGATCCTACATGCCCCCCAGCCACCTACCACACAACTGTACAGATCGTCACAGCACACACTGCCAGCCATGTACATGTCACTGTGTGCATCCCTTGTCACAGGTGCAGCATCTGTGGTTCACACAACAGCGTGATAGTACTGTCCACTGTCAGTAATTACCTGCAAGTTGTGCCTGTCACTGTGTACAGTGAAATGGTCATCACTGCCCTACATACCATAGGCAGTGTAGTGTCCCTCACACCCAGCCCTCTTGCTACTGTAGTGACTGCTGTGCACTGTAGCATGACCTACAGTGTGAAGGTTGCATGCAGCACTACCACCACCTGCGCCTATGCTGTGTTGTCCCCTGGGTGCGATATGCTATGCTATGCTGTACTGTTTACATGAAGCCTGCAGCTATCATCATGCACTGCCTGACTGACCTACAGGTGGAGCTGTGGTCGGACCTGGCCAGCTCCTGCACCTCCAGACTGACCTACAGGTGGAGCTGTGGGACCCTGCAGTAATGCTGTGCAAACTGCATGCAAATCAGGGCATGATGAGATGCTAATGTGGCTGTTTGCACTGAGACTATCTAAATAGGCTCATTTGCATGTCACTTTTGAATATGGCAAAGCTTAGTACAGGGCTAACGTATTTACACTGGGCATACTGCTTAGCTCGCGCTATGTGGCGCTAATGGTTCAGGGAATATTCTACAGTTTTGATCACTATTTGTTCATGTGTGCTGCTGCCTGCAGCTGTACTGGGTCCATGCATTTGCCAGAACACACATTGGCCACGTAGTTCCTCTCTACCTACCCTCACGTTTCTGTGCACTGTGTTGTTGTGGTTTGCACTTCCTGGTTGCTGTATTCAGTGCTGTCTTATTCCAGGGCTACGTTTGTCCTGCACTCCCAGCCAAGTTTGCACGGCCTCATTCCCATGCTATATTCAGAAGCTGTTTGCCCTGGGCTATTTCTTTTGAATATAGCTTGCTTTGTGCTCCAGGCTAAGTTTGCACACCAGGCAGTGCTAATTTAGCCTAGGGCAAACCTTTGAATATCTGGCCCTGTATGTGTTGATGTATGTATTTTGTAAATAGTACCCAGTGAAAATGGACACATTTTGCTCACTGGTTATACAGTATAAAAATAAACAAACAAACAAGGCACCAGTGAGAAGCACAACATAGCACAACCATGCCACACACTAGCAGTTTCCAAGAACAGCATTAAAGGAGGCAGAACTGAGCTGAGTGCTCCATCGTTCTTAACAAAACAAGAACTTTGTGCATTAACATGGTTGCTGACCCTCTGATGATGAGCAGTAAAAACACCGACCTCTATTAAAAAGTACTAAATACTATAAATAAACCTACTGAAATTGTAAATGTCAGGTATGCTACAGTAGCTCCCATCTTTTAATGAACTTTGGTATTGTTTACAGGCTAACACAAGATTTTGCAGCAACCCAGGGCTTGCTACCTCTGTTCTCATACATACAATAAAGTTATTTGACATCATTTCAAATTTCAATGTTTTATAAATTCATTCAGCATTGTTAAACTGGTGCTCATGTATTGGTCATATTGGCATATGCGCTGTTATACAGTAAAAGCATTAAACACACAGAAACAGTGTTTTAATTGTGCAGATCATCACTCCACAAAAAATACTGTCAGTCTATACAAACCAAGTGGTTGAGTGGCATGTGATTTCAGAGAGTGCACTGACTTTGTGAACATTACCGCATTGCCATTGATCTTTAGCATAGCATATTGTTTAATAAATCAGTATGAGTTTCAGTAATAAGAGTTTATTTGATAAATAATAAAACACACAAAGTTGTTTTACTTGCTTGTTTTATTAAACTGGATGTAATAGGAGTATGAAATAGAAATCTGAAAAAAAAAAAAAGAATCCACGAAAGGTTTTGCATAGGTACGATAGCAGATCAGAGTCGGTACTTAAAAATATATTTCACACTACCTTTCCTCTTTGTTACATAAGGAATGCACTAGAGTGTTACCAGGAGTTGTAACTTTGTTACTAAACAAACTGTCTACCTTTGATCAGTTCCTTACAAAATCAATGTGCAACAATGTAACCATACTTTGCAACTTTCTGGCAGCTTTTGGTAATCAATGTTAATTTTATTTCAGTCAGAAACTAAGGTTCTAAGTACGTATACTGGAGTTATGATTCCAGGAGATATTTTCCTTGTTCTCTTTCTTTTTGTGCTCTTCCTGTGATATTTGCATTCCCCAAATCCCCATCCCCTTTCCAATCCAGGGACAGGATACACTAACAGTTAAATTATATTTACAGTTGTGCTGTACACAGCCAAAGTTGCAAGTAGCCAGATTTCTTGTAATTAAACAGTTGACTGTCCTGGCTGTTCCTTGTTTGACTAATTTTTGCAAGGTGTTGTTAAAAATTATATCTTTGTAGAGGAGACAGAATTGTAGGAATATCTGTCATTGACTCTGATAGGGCCATAAAGGGCCACAGAAATGCTTACATTATTTCACTTTTTAAAATGTTTCTGCTCTCTGATGATCTGCAGTAAAATGACCTACAGCTATTGAACAGCCCTAAATAGATTAACCTAGGTTTGGAAGTCAAAAGTTTTATGGATGGGAGGAGCTCACCTCTTGGTGGACTTGGTGGTACTGTGTAGCTAGTCTGCAGGATCTCTTGTTTCCCTGAGGTGACTACCTGGACTTTAGAAGACTAATGAATGCAGGAACCAGGGAGACACATGACATAGCACAGCCCTGCTGCCACACACTAGCAGTTTTCCAGAAAGGCTTGAAATGAATGGAGCTGAGCTGTGTGATCCATGGGGAACCCCACACCAGCCAGTTATCCAGATATGGGTTTTAAAGCATAACAGGCTTTAATTATGCATCTGGACAATAGTAATTACCCCCACTTGACCCTCCCTCTTAGCACCCTCCCACAAACATAAGAGTGACAATGGGGTGCATAACTTCAGTGGCATAACTTGTTATTTTTGAATATTAAAAAGCACACTCTGTTTTACAAGTTATTTTAACTGTTCTCAGTAATTAAAAAAATGGCACATTTAAAACATGTCTTTATTTCTCCACTAAGCTTCTCCTTTCCCAAGTGCATTTCAAAAAGACAAGCCTCATCAAATCAAATAGCTCTTTCACCATTGCTTCCTACTCATGGTCAGTCACCAATGTTTCAAACTCAATGAACATTTACATTTCAATGAATGCTTCTTTTTGTTGTTTGTTCTGCCATTAATGTTGTTCTTTCACATTTGAACTGTTAATAGTGAACACTGCTCCCTATGTGAGGCTCTGTTACACCTACAATGGATTGCTCTTGGGATTATTCATTTAGGTACAGTATGTCAGTAAATTAAATTTCTCGTAACTAGTAAACGTCCAAAATTTCAGTGATAGTGTTGACACTTCAGAGATGCAAGGAGCAATGCTAAAAGGATGTAGAGACTGAGTATGTATTAAATGTCCTGGATATTATTGGTCTTCTGGGTGGGTTGACTAATGTTTTTTATATATTTGGTAAATTTTAATGGAGACCTGTTGGTGTAGACAGATAGACAGTACGGTGTGAGGTACTTTATTGAAAATAGCAACTATAGAGACATCTCTTTGGAGTTACTAGGGCCCTGTCAACCCCCAACCCTTTGGTTAGACTGGTTGCATCTCACTGCATTTCAGCATCATATAAGGGTTCTGGAGTCATTTACCTTCCATGGAATTAAAAGTTGCCAAATAACCTACTAAATGCAAAGTAAAACAACATTCATTTATAAAAGGGATTTGTGATCACACTGAATTGTATAATGGAACAGGAGCAGAGTATTGTGAGGGGCATGCCACTTTTCAGATAAACAGCCAGTATGGGTTTTGCAGAATAAAATTGCTCCGTGGAATTTCTGCTACTAAACTGCTGTTTTCTGGTCAGGCATTCCAAAAACACCATACAGGAAGTCCAGAATGCTCCAGAATTCATAAACATGTCTTTCTGAAAATGAAAAATTTGCTTGATTTTCTTCTAATGACTGCCACATAGAGAAATTCAATATAGAGGCTCTAACCCAAATTTTGCAGTTTCATGCACTCAACAGCCAATGAGTTATGACTGGGTCAGATATGGTATTGAGACTTTATTGAGTCATTGGAATGATGGTTGAAATTGCTCTTGGGACCATCCATTCACATTGCCTGAGGTTTTCAAAACCACTGGATGTTGAGTAACTAATGACTGCAGCAGAACCACTGGAAAATGTAACGGTTGCCTGATTTTACACTGTAAACAAATAATGGCAGCTTGACATTCGAATACTGTGCATGATTTTAAAGTGGTCAGTTTTATGTTTTACTTAAGTAAATAGGATTGAAACTATCACATTTCTGCCATGGGGGAAAAAAAAAAACATTTGGGTCATGCAATAACTGGCCCAGCTGGTCTGAATGGCTTTTCTCCTTATTACTGAATATACAGTATTGTACTACAGGTATGAAGGTGCCTGGTAGTGGTATGTACTGAGGGACATTGCCTGCAAGATGCACACAAAGTATACTGGCAGGCACACAACAGTTGGGATAAGCAAATATTATGATTTTTCGAACTCAATGAGCATTTACATTTCCAATGAATGCATGTTGTTTTATTCTATCATTAGTTTTGCTCTTTCACATTTGAATATTTAATAGTGAACGTTGGTCTCTATACAAAGTGGTCTCCTTTTGAACTGCTGTAGTGTGTCAGGCTATGTTACACCCATGATGGATTGCTCTTGAGATTATTCATTTTGGCACTGTACAGTATGTCAGCCAACTACGCTTTTCAGAACAAGAGCAAGTCTAAAATTTAAATGACACTGTTGACACTTCAGAGGTGCATGGAGCAATCCTAAAAGGATGTGCAGACTGAGTATGTGTTACCAATCCTGAGATTATTGGTCTTTTGGGAGGGTTGACTAATGTTTTATGTACATTTTGGTTAATTTTAATGGAGACCTGTTGGTGTAGATAGATACACAGTACAGTGCATGGTACTTTATTGAAAATTGCAATTAAATAGACATCTCTTTGAGTCCCGTCAACCCTCAACCCTTTGGTTAGATTGGCTGCATCTCACTTTTTGGTTCAGCATCACATACAGTAAGGTGTTTGGTGGCATTTATGATCCATGGAATTAAAAGTAGCCTAATAACCTACTAAATGCAAAATAAAACAATATGCAATTATAAAAGGGATTTGCAATATGACACTGAATTGTGAAAATGTTTTCACAGTATGATGGAATTGGAGCAGAGTATGGGGAGGGGCATGCCACTTTTCATATGAACATCCAGTATGGGTTTTGCTGAATACAATTCTCCTGTGGAATTCTGCTGCTAAACCACTGTTTTCTGATCAGACTCTCCAAAATGCTGTACAGGAAGTTTAGAATGCTCAAGAATTCATAAACATTTCTTATCGAAACTGAAGAATTTGCTGGATTTTCCTCTCATGACTTCCAGAATCACCCCAACATCATTTCCCTGACTGAAACCTGGTTCTGCCCTCTGTCCCTGACTCAGCAGTATACCTCTCTGGATACCACCTCTACTGCTCTGACTGACTGGGAAAATGAGGGGTGGCTGTGCTGTCTACCTCCAAGGACTCCCCTCCGCCACCTCCTCCTCTGCCCACATTAGCATCCAGGGCTCAAGCCCTCACCCTCAAAATTACTCTAGGTAGGTCTACATCCCTCTCCTCCTCACTACGGCTTATGTCCCCACCAGGGACCAGAAGATAGCCTTCCAATCCATCATGTCCCACTCACAATCCTACCCCCAAAGCATGAAAAACTGCTACTGGGGATTTCACCATAAACTGGCTGGCCAAAACAGCCGCCTTACATCAATGAGGATGCAGCCCTTGATCTTTCATAGGTCGTCAGAACCCCACCCGACTACACACCCACACGGGGTCATCCTCCCTCCTAGACTTTGTCTTCACAAACCGCCCACACAAAATAACCAGCACCCTAGTCCTCCCCGACACCCTAAAATGACCACTCTCAGTAATCTGCAACTGGTCTGGTACCCCCCAAATCTGCTCCCAAAATTACTGCTCAATGTAGACTAGGGCCTGGTAAACTACCCTTCTTAAGGCCCACCTTAGGGATTGGGACTGGAGACCCCTAACTAACACCCTCGACCCAGACCATGCCCTCAAACTATTTATCATCACCTTTAACGCTGCCTGCAACAAATATGCCCCATCACCAAAACCATGACCAAAGGAAACAAGCACCTTGGTTCTCAGACCACCTCAAGGCCTATTACGTCATCATGACACCTTGTGGCACCTTGCTAATGAGACCCAAAAGCCTCTGGACAGGCAACGGTACCAGGATGCCCGTAATAAGTGCACCTTGGCCATACGCACCACCAAAGCGAACTATTATAAAAGCTTCCTTAACCTCCATCTGGGACACTGGACACAAGTTCTGGGAGAACATTAAGGAACTCTGTGGCAAGGCCCCAAATACACCACCAGACCAAATTCTAATAAATGGTAAACTCTCCTCCGACCCTGTCAGTATAGCCACGGCCCTAAATACCACTTTCACTGATCTCTCCCATGTACTGTCCCTAATTTCTTCGATCCCCCACCTGCCCGTCCACCCCACTCCCTCCCTTGCCCCGCCTTTCCACCTGCTAGTCCTTACCCCGAGTCTGCCAAATCCTACCTCACCAAAGCTATTGCCAAAATCACTATAGTCATGATTCCCTGGACCTCAGACTTCTCTGCCTCACCCTCCAGGAAGTCCTAGCACCACTCACCCACATTCTAAACTGCTCCCTCTGCCAAGGAAGTTCCCTCCCTCTGAAATCAGCTTACATCACTCCCATACATAAAAGTGGTGACCGCTCTTCCAGTAACAACTACCGCCCCATCTCTATATTACCCCCATGTAAGATCCTAGGAACGCATAGTCGCCGACCAACTCACTGACCACCTTAACAAATACCACCTTCTATCCAGGCAGCAACATGGTTTTGTAAGGGCCACAGCATCACCCACCCCTCCTCGAATTTACCTCCCATGTCCACACAGCCCTGGACCATGGCCACCTCACTGGTGCCATCTTCATGGACCTATCTAAGGCCTTTGATACCATTAACCATGCCATCTACTGAACACCCTAGCCTACCACGGGCTCTCCAATGATGCCTAAACTGGTTCACCAGCTATCTCCGATAGAACGCAGTTAGTGCCTATCTACTCTGGTGTCCCCCAGGGCTCCATACTCAGCCCCCTCTCTTCAGCCTATACCTCAACTCCCTCCCATCATCATGCACTGGAAATATGCTCCTATATGCGGATGATGCGGTCCTGTTCACCTCTGACCTGACCCCCTCAAACTTCACCAAACCCTCAACACTCTTTCCATGAGATGGAAGACTGGCTCACCGCCCAGCGTCTTACTATTAACTACAGTAAGACAAAAGTCATGATATTTGCCCACCCCAGAACCCACTCAAGAACCTTTGCCCCATTTCTCACTGCCAACCAAACCCTACTAGAATGAGTTAGCCAGTTTAAATACCTAGGGATCACTTTAGACCCTACCCTAAGCTTTCATCAACATATCCTACACCTCTATAGCCCTTAGCTCAAGGCTGGGTGTACTATACTGTTTCAAACACTGTCTCACCCCTGAAGCCTTAAAACTTACCATAAACTCCTCAATCTTCTCCCTACTAGACTATGGCATCCTAATCTATAGTGCTGCATCATCCACAACCCTAAACAGACTTCGTCCCATGCTTAACAAAGCCTGTCGCCTTCCTTGGTTGTGATCATCTTACTTACCCTGCTCCCACATACAGCAGCACAAACTGGCTAAACCTTGATAACCCAATCAGGGTACCACACCTGCCTTTTGACCAAAAAGGCCTTACTTGATCTCACCCTCCTACCCTTAACCAAATTATCCACCCACTCCTCCAGGCAAAACAACTTGTAGCTCAAACAAATGGCTGCTATGGGTCCCCCATGGCGGACCTCCCAATTCCAGCGCACTTTCAGCTACAGAGCCCCCACCTGGTCTAATGCCCTCCTAGTCACATAACAAATGAATTAAGGCTTGGCCCCTATAAATCCTAGCTGAGGACACAGCTTCAGGCCACTAACCAATGTGACTGCCTTTAACACCAGAATGTCCTATCCTCCTTCACTAAAAAAAATAACTCTCCTATTTTCCCCCTTACCAACTAACCCTCATGAATCTATATGATTATCAGCCTCTACAGAGCCCTCTGTATCTTTCTGACTGTGCTATAGGACTGCAAAGCGAAACTACTGTTAGCCAATCTATTTAACTACCAGTAACTGTTTAATATGTTGTAATGTTTTCTGTAACCTGTATCGTCAAGTTTGCTCCATGTGCCTGTATGTATGATGCGGAACCTTTGTAAATGAGTCCCTGACTCAAAGGTCTTTCTGAATATTACAATAAATAATAAATAAATAAATAAATAAATAAATAAATAAATAAATAAATAAATATATGGAAATTCAATATAGGAGCATAACCTGAATTTTGCAGTTTCATGCACTCCACAGTCAATGCGTTCTGACTGGATCAGATATGCCCTTGAGAGCAGACATTATGAAATCATTGGAATGATGGTAAAATTGCTCTGCAACCATTCAGTCACATTGAGTGAGTTTTTCAAAACCACTGGATGTTGAGTGACTAATGGCTACAGCAGAACCACTCTGAAAATAAGATGGTTGCCTGGTTCTATACTGTAAACCAATAATGGTAGCTTTGACATGTGAATACTGTGAATGATTTTAAAAGGTCCATGTTTGTTTAACTTATGCAAATGGAATTGCAACTATTGGATTCCTGCTTAGAAAAAAACAAAACAATCGGTCATGCATAACTGGCCCACACTGTCCTGATGACTTTTCTCTTTATTACTGGATTTACATTATTGTACTACAGGTATGAAGGTGCCTGGTAGTGATAACAAATGGTATGAGTGGTGAGAAAATCTGTGGTACTTTTTATTATTTATTATTGCGGCAACAAGTAATTTGGGGTCAGAATTGCAAAAAAAAAAAAAAACGTTTAATAAGCAGGCTACTGCCGCATTGACAAATGCTTGTTAGTTAAGCTTATATACTTATTCAACTGTTTTATTAATAAAAGTAGATGTTTCTCCATAATTGCTGCCTACTGGTGTTTCAATA
The DNA here is from genome assembly GCA_016271365.2 of Neoceratodus forsteri. Classification (NCBI taxonomy): domain Eukaryota; kingdom Metazoa; phylum Chordata; order Ceratodontiformes; family Ceratodontidae; genus Neoceratodus; species Neoceratodus forsteri. The sequence continues at coordinate 650,654,003 of JADMNL010000022.1, forward strand.
TTCAAGCTGGGTGCCGCAGTTTACAGAACATGAGTCAGTCCAAAGCAGCTCCATCATCCATTGTGCCAAATCAAAATACAAATTCAAAGAGCAAAGACTGGCACCAACTCTGTTATTCAAAATTTTTATTTACTTAATTTCTTGTGACTTATAAGTCTAGCACTCCAACCTTGAAGGAGAGGCAACAACTACCATTTAGCTGGACCAGTATATGGGAGATAAAAATTAAATTTCTGCCATTAATATATAATGGCAGCGAGTTTCTTGTTGGGTTCACCCTCAAACTTGTACACACCTATGAATCTATGAACCTATGAAGTGCCGAATCAGTTTTCCACCTGCACGATTCCTCAGGAGGCTGGTCATGTGTGTCATCCCTATATTCAAATCAATTTGTGAACCTGACAGCAGGTGTATTTAATAATCAATTCACACACATACCCTTTTACTTGTTACACAGCACTGTGCTCCATTGTGTACATGCATAACAATCCTAATGTTTATACTAATCATAAAATGCATTTCATTATGTATATGTATATCTTTAGTGTTATAAAATATAGTCATAAATCAAAACAGGCACCAATACTGTGACCAAACATTCTTGTCCGTATGTCATAAGAAGGAGCCACAAATTGCATTATTACTGTATATAAAGCAAGAAATAACAACTGAGCAACCAAGTCACAGTGAATCAATTTACTAGCAGAGTGATTCTAACCAATCAGTGTGAGATCCAAGTGCCATAATGGTGGACATTACTAATTTTATTTAGAGGTATGAAATCATCACTGTAAGGGTCCAATTTGTCAAATTAACATTTTATCCTGTTGCCAAAGGGAAAATTGTAAAAGCAGCGGAGGTCAGGTGGATCAGAAAAGAATATGCGTGCTATATCAAGGAATTTCATAAGGGTCGAAAAAATCCATTTACCACAATAACGATGGAATATACTCAAAACTTTACATCTCAGCAAATTAACTATACCAACATCAAAGTTAATTGAATTTACAAGCAATGTGGTTCTGAGCAACCAATGCATGATCCAAGTATCATATTGATGGTGGATTCTTTGTTACAATTTAATGTACTTTATTGGATGTATACATAAAATATGCATAGCCTGTGTGCATAATAAACCAGAATTACCAGACACTTGAAATGGATGCAATGACAATAACAGCAGTTTGCAAGAACTGGAAAACCTGCAATGGTAAAATGATGGTGGATTCTGCTAATTTTATGATTTAAAAACTTCAGTACTTTCACAGCAAGACTCCTATTTGCCTATTTATATTTTAATCCCATTATAAAGGCAAAAAGTTGTGGTTAGTAATGGGAGGTCAAGTGGGTCACATGAAATTGTGCATTATATCACAGGAGTACAACAGGATTGGACAACAGTCCTGATCAATTTTCAGCAATACTTTAATGTGCAGACTTAACCCAAAGTCTAGAGCCTTGTCATATCTCATAATTCTGCTATTAATGCCTAATTCTGCATAAACACAGTAAACCATGTAGGTATAATACCAGCCTATAGTAATATTGCCATGAGTTAGGATATAATACCATGTATGCAAGGAGGAATGAGAAATGGGAAGGAGAGGAACAACAGATTTCTTTTTACCCAATATGTTTAAACAAATGTATGTTACCCTCATGCAATTGCTGCTGTATTTGTTCCACTCAGAATAATAGGTATACATACACGCAATACCCAAATCAACAACTATAATACATTCCAATGGGATTGATAATGTTTTGTTTTTATTACTTATTTTTCTTTAAAAATGGGTTAATATCAAAACCCTCATTTAATCCAGGTCTGTTCCAGCTCTTCAGCTGAAAGATCAAAAATGCCCCTCTCTCTGAAGCAGGAGGTCATTTATGTCATCCCCCCTACCCCCACTGAAACTTTTTCCACTCCACAAAATTGAAATTTATGGTCTGACTGATTCCAGCTCAATAATATGTGCTTTGCTAAGGCATTTATTTATGTCTCCATTTCTGAGCAAGATCCTATGTTCTCCTACTGGACTCACATACCTCTGACTGTAGTTGTAAAGGCTGCTTTATTTAAACATCAAACAAAATCCACCACAGACACAAAACAGTGGGTGTTAACAATCCTATGCAAAACCAGTAGGGGATCTTGTTACCACCCACTGTTTTGTGCCTGTGGTGGAGTTTATTTGATGTCCTTTAGAACTACATTCCAAGTGGTGCTGGTTTTGATGGACTTCCTATGTAACTTGTAACACGGCACACTCTGTAGCAGTGGAACTGTTTTACTGGATCTGAACTCTCCTCTTATACCCACCATTAGTTTTTCCAGTCCTGCAAATTTAATTGCATGATTTTGTCCCTCCTTTATTGTGTTGGCTGCCAGTACATTGGTGCTGTCCCTCAGGCAATACTGTGTAAGTGCTCTGAGATAAGTATTCTAAACTGGTGCTTTGTCTTGCCCACTTTAGAATATTTGCAGGGTATACTCTGCTATATACAGAGCAGCATATTAGCCAATACTGTAGCAAAAAAAAAAACAACACACATTTTCTCCAAACTGCATACATTATTACTATGATGACCTCTATCTATCATCTGGGTGCAATGTATTATTTAAATAGCGACTGCTTGTCTTTACCCTAGACATGGGAATCACAATGATTTTGTTAACCTAATCTGATTAAAAATACTGATAGATTAACACTGTATATGGTTTCTAAGTTAGAATATGTTTAGGATAACAGAATCATTGCAGTTCTCTATGTTAGGCAAAGACAAGCAGTCGCTATTTACTTAACATATACAGAACTCAGATTTTAGTGCCAGTGAGTTAGATTTTGTATAAATAAGGTAATTTGCCCCATTAGCTCAGCTGTATGGAGGTTTTCCTCCGTCAACTGCAAAACTATCACTTGAGTCTTTCTTTAGGACGTCCCTGTGACATGGTGTGATGAATGAAACTTAAAGCCCCTTTTGCCAAAACTAAATAACTGGATCACAAAGTGCAGTATCAACAATGAGAAATAAAACACACAATAAACTGGCTGCAGACAGTAAAGTCCACACACAGATCAACACCAGCAAACCAGAACCATGATACAGCCGTGTTGTGCCCTTGCCCCTGCTGACTGTCTAACATAGCATTTCCAAAGCGAACATTTTTTAGTTAGTAAAATAAAATATGCAGTTAATTTAAAACCTACAAAGGATACTTGCCCCACAGCCAGAAGCTTCACACTGCCAGCATGGGTACTGAAGGGAAGGGCAGAAATTGAATTCTGGACTTAACAATTGAAACAACATTTAATGATTTTCAACTTACTTGGTCAACTTGGCTAATTGTAGTTCATTGTTTTGGTTCAGAGGTTAAGGCTGATGTGATGCTTAAAATGATTAATGATGGATCTAAATCAAAATGAGGAAAAAGTGCACTCCAGTGACAATGTTGTTTTTAAGGGGTGTGGGTTTGTGAGTGCAGAGAGGGAGGGTTGTGTGGGGAAGAAAAGTATTAAAAATGAAATAAATAACCACACATGTGTGGTAGTTGGGGTGAAGATTCCTACACTTGGTGATTAGGCACCCCAGTGTCACTGTTACATTTCTGGGGATGGGGTGGTGGGTGCTGAAAGGAGGGAGATTCAGGTGGGGGTTCGTGTTTCAGCCACTGAAAGGAAATAAAATGCGAGCATGGAATGTACCGAGCAGAGGAGACTTTTTACACTGTAATATATTGTGCGTTCACAAGAAATACTGGAGTACTTTTTCAAAGCAAGAAGTCTGCAGGCTCCACTCACTGTAGACCTAAAATGAGTCAATCGAATGTCCTATATACTGGGATTATGCTTTACAGTAGATTAAAAGAAGAGGTTTCAAGTAGAAATTAAATAAAACTGGGAAAAGAGGACAGCCCTGTTTGGTACCTGAAAGTAACTGAATAGCAGCAGAGGAAAGACCATTAACATAAATCTTTGCTGAAGGGCAAGTATATAGAACTTTTAACCAACCAAGGAAAAGGACAGAAAGCCACATTTTAGTACAACGTCTAATAAAAAGGGAGTATTGACTCTATCAAAAGCTTTTTCTGCCTCTAGGGAACAGGGACTGCGGGACCCCTGAATCCCCAAAAATATGAGAATGTTTTCTGATATGGTCTGAAGGTGATCTACCTGGCATAAAACCCACCTGCTCTGTAGAAATTAAACTCCCAGATGCCCCTGGGCTTTCCCAAAATAAAAGGTTCATACTCATAACCAAATGAAGCTGTCCATAGCAGCTTCATCATAAAGAAAGTGGAGTTTTTTAGTTGCCCCTGAATCCTGGAGATCATCCCCATTCCTCCAGGGATGGGGCAATTAGAAATCGTACTAGACAAAGTCTCCACCACTTCAAATACTGTCTTCTTTTGTCCTTCTTCTAGGGTGAGAACCAAATGACCACACAAAGAAAGGAGTAACTCTCTATCAGAGCTAAACTGAGAAGCTGCCCAGCAGCACAGCCTCCTCCTAAAACTCCCACTACAGAAATACTGAACATTCCAATTCTCCCTAAGCCAGCTGGTCAATTGAGGCTTATGCTGCTGCAAGAGTTCTAAAATGACATCACCACTCCAGCTCAGCTGAGACTGAAAAACAGAGTGTGACAGTGTGAAACCTGTTTACCTAGCATTTCAGAAGCTGACATCCCTGCCTTCCATGGATCTAACTGGGATTCTAGTAACCCCAGGGAACAAGGGGTTATAAAAGTTTTATCAATACTGGATTTTATAGCTGTAACGTATTTATTAGATTCATTTTTAAGCCTATGGAAAAGTAGTTTAGTAGGTTTTCCCTTGATCTGTATATATTGCTTTTGTTTTAAAATTGAGTATTCTGCATTCTCTCTAGCAATTTCAAGGTAGCTCTCTCTTAAATTGTATAATGTATAATCAAGTCTTGTTCATTCGGATTAATAATACTGTACATTGAGCTTCCTGCTTTTATTATTGTCTAAGAGTCCAACTAGTTTGGCTGATCTTTACTTTTACGCTTAGAAACCAAATGAATGAAAATCACCCAGATAAAACATTTAAAGAAGACGAATCATGTCAGTCTTATCAATAGAGTTGAGATTATACTTTATGAAGGTAGCTATTTCTTGCACTATGAAAGATACACTATACAGTAGAAGCCACCTAATCGGACACAGATAATGGGAATGTCCATTTTTTGGGACGCCTCACTGGGAACCAATAAAGCGCCTTTGTATTCCTTTGGACAACACTGCTACTTAATGGGAATGGGGAGCCTTTTAATTGGGACAATCCTGTTTCATTAATTCATACTAATCCTACTAGTCCTATGAGCTCTGCTGCTGCTGTTCCCAGTAATCACTTTTAGCACCTGCTTATCACCTTCTGTCAGCTTCCTGTAGCAGGTGCTAAAAAGGATTAGTGGGAGTAATGGAACAGCAGCTGTTAACAGCAAATGTTAAATAAAGAAATCTTATGGTAAATTAAAAGGAGCCCCAAACCCTCTCTCTCTCTCTCCATGCACTTGCATCAGAAACACAGGAGCGTATGTTAAATAAAAAGGAGCCCCTGAACCACACTGTCTAATGGAAATGAGGGTGCATTCCAGTGTTCTACGAGACTAGTGTCTCAACAATAAACTTGAGTATTTGGAGAGTTTATTAGAGCAGAAAGGATTAATTTTAAAACAGATTGTGGGGAGTCAAGAGAAAAGATTACAGATTTCTTCACTGCCGAGGACAGCAGAGATGAAAATGCTGAAATCAGACACTGCGATGCTGCAGGTAGTTCCAATGGCAAAGATAAGTAATTTTAACCATATTAAATTTCTTCTTCTGATTACGTACTCTACTAAATAAAATACCATTTACCAGAACAAACACAAATAATTCAAAAAGAGCTGTAATCAACATTTCTGTCTGTGATTTGTTTGTTTGAGTGTTTTGGTATGAGTGTTAATGATTGCTATGGACCAAACCTAAAAATATACAACTTCTCTTAATTGGGATGACTGGTTAAAGGGGACAAAGGGTGTCCTTGGGGTGCCCCTTTAAGCAGTTTCTACTATTTATCTTTAAGTAACTGATTATTCACACTCCAAATTGAAGAGTTCTTTTAGTGGAAAGCCCTAGAGTCAGTGATAGCTTAACCAAGGAGTGATCTGATATAACTCTAGGTCTAATGATTGAGTCAGTGACACTTGGGATTAATTTGTTGTGTATCAAAAAGTAATCAATTCTAGAATATACTGTATGCACAGAAGAATAAAAGAGTAATGCTTACTATCTGGGTACAAGGTCCTCCAAGGATCTGTTAAACTAAATCAATCTCAAATTATAACAGTGCACTATGATATGAAAATAACTTAGAATCTGAATGAGATGATTATCTAAGTATATCTCCAAAGGAAGATTACAGTCCACACTTAAAATAATATCATATGATATATAAAGCAGCAGAATTTTAGTTAAATAAGCCAGAAAAGATGAAGTATTAAGATTAGGGCCATAGGTGCTTCCCAACAATAAATGGGTATTATTTATAGAGCTCTTGAACAAGATAAATCTACCAGCTGGGTCCACAACCATATTAAAATGATTAAACAGGACACTCCAATCAATCAGTATAGCCACTCCTTTTCGTTTGTAGAGTCACCTACCCCACAAGTACGAGAATATCCCATGTTACCCAAAAATTAACTTTATCGGTCAGGAGGTGAGTCTCTTGTAAAATATAACCTGGCAATCTAAATGTTTAACATGTTTTAGTAATTGAACTCTTTTAGTTCTGGATCTGGCTCCTTTAACATTCCACAAAGCAAAATTAATAGAGAAACTCATAGTGACAGCAAGCGTTATGTGAAAGAGATGTAGAGTTAGTGAAATAAATGAACAATTGAGCCCAAAATGGTACAGGTCTCCGAGTAGTAATCCACCCACCCTCCCATTATAACCCCCAAAATAAAAACTTTCAACAACAAAAGCATATCCAGTTCCTAATAACACCTCCCCAGATCTAAAACTGAACTCCAAAATAACACTTATACAGTGATGACCAACACTCAGCCCTCAGGCTGTCAGCAATACCAAATTACAATTATAAAATGAATGCCCAAACATTTTGATAAATAAGATATAGATAGAAAGAGCAGGTTGAGTTTTACGTAGAACCCACCCATATCCTGCCTCTGGAAAATTAATTTATAAAGAAAAGAAAAATGTTAGTACCTCTATATTCACATTTCACTATGCCCAAGTTAATACATCACAGATAATCAATACTGAGAAGTGGGTAAACAATAGAACACAGAAGATCCCAGCCAGCAACAAGTTAAAAACAAACATAATCAGTTGTCAAAAAAATTATGACATAAGTCTCTTGGGCATAACTTTGCTATACAAACTAAAATTAAGTCTATATAAGCAGCTATTGGGCTTAGTTATAAACCAAAATAATACCTCAATATATTCAATAAATGAATGTCCCGATAATAGGAAATTGCCTTAGTTAATAATACACCATGAAAGTCTCTTCACTATTATAAATTAACTTACCCATTTAAATCAAAATATTTCCAGCTCTCTATACCTGAGTGAGAATAAAATCAGTATATTTAGATATATCATAAGGAAAAATAAAATTTATCGCTATTATTATCATTCAAAGCTTATAAAAAATTATAACCTCATGAACCATAATAGGAACCTTATTATAACCATGCATACTATGGAGTATTAGCACCACCTATAGATAATAGGGAAACATTCTCCAAGCAACAGGGCATTTATCATAAAGCAAGGATGCATTAATGGAAATGTATATATTAACCAGTCATTATCACTTTGAATAAGGAATGCAATCTTTGTAACACCATCTTCTGAAATCAGAAAATAGTGGTTTGGATAGCTGCAGAAACATTCTAATATATTTACATTTCAAGGTGTTCTAGTTTCAGGAATAGAGCAATGGTTATGTAGCTCAAATGAGAAGTCAGAGAAGCTGCCCCTCAAGTGTAAAGGACTATTTAAATGCTGTAATAAACCACATCATTGTTCAGAATATATTCAAAACAAAACAGATAAAAAAAAACAATTGTCATTCTGAGTGGAATAAATTATCTATAGAAACTCTATAAAGACCATTTTCAGTGTCCCTCTTATGCAACCCGATATCCCTCTGTAACATATAAACGAAGAGAAAGGTTAACCAAAATACAAGCCGTTCTGACAATCTACTTAAAAGATCAGAATAAAACATAGGCATTTCTCCTTTACTATGGAGCACTAAATTTGAATGAATCAAGATAAAGCAATAACCAGCATTAAGCTAACAGAATGTCAGTTCTCTGTTGAAACATAATAAAGTCCAGTCTGGCACAGTAAGCACTCACAAAATTAGATTGCTTCCTGCGATGATGAAGTTGCCCTCAAGCATCAATCCAAAATCAAAATGTTGCTGTTGCCCTCCATCCTAATCAAGAGAAAGTCAGGGCATGCTACTGTAGATAGAAATCATTAACCTTTTAAGGGGACTAAAATTGTTAAGAAGGCCCTGGAAGTGCCTACCCATGTAATTTCTTATGCCTTGGGAAAGACAGAGTCCCACCCAATAAAGGGCTCCACGCTTCCTGTAAGACTTTGACCAAGTGCCAGAATATGTGAGGAACAATTCATGGATTTTTCAAGAAGAATGCCAAGATATTTATTGTCTGTCACTGATTTCATTCATAACTTCAAAAGATTTTACACTAGGTTTTATGGCCCAACAGATTTTTTAGGGCCAGAAAGCATGGATACAGTTTTAAACTGGTTTAGAGCTGAAAAAAACTGTCATACACAATGCTGAAATTGTATTGCGGGGTATCTTTGAAACTCAGACCAGTTATATAAAGAACTAAGTCATCTGCATACATGGATATTGCAAGAATTAACAGCTCATGGTGGTAAAATAAAATATTACAATGGAAACATCTGAAGAGAAGGCTCTGAGGATCGCCTTGCTGACTTGGCTAGGATCAGAGTGCAAGCCACTAGAGATTTATTGGGTGCAATTACAGTGCAGGGTACTGCTTTAGGAGAACCAGAGAGAGGGAACAGACAACATAAGAGGCAGGAAGCTTAGTTAGAAGTACAGGTATGATATACGATGTTAAAAGCTTTTTCAGGTTGAAAATATGATATTGATTGACAGGCCATCATCCATGTTAACAAGAATAAAGTATCTGGGCTGGATTTTCAAAGCCCTGAGAAGGATGCAAGCTGACTGTGTCAAACATGTCTGTCACAACAGGCACCTTGCATCAAAGAATGCCTTTGGTGCTGTTTTGCAATGCAGCCTGTGGCAACGCATGGCTGCATGCACCAAAGGAGGTTAGCACCAGACTTGTGCCACAATATGGGATGCGGCATGGTGCTAGGAGACTTTGCAGCAGATGCAGGCTGCCATATCCCTATATCTTGAAATTTCAAAACCGATAGTGAGGACAAAGGTCCAAGTACAGTTAGACCAGCCAAGGACTGGTCAAGTGATACTAGAGATCCTCTGGGAGGTTGGCAACTGTATGCCATTGTGTTCCCCCTGCTCGATCGGCCAGTACCCCACATCCCCAAATCATTACCCTCGTGATCTAGTGCCCCCATTTGCCATAATGTAAATAGTATGCAATAGTCAGTCCCTGGTGAATTAGCAGCTCCTCCCTTAGCCCCATTATGCCCCTAATGTACTGCAGTATAATACATGACATAAATGGCATTCCCTAGTATTTCTCCTCCCCAAGCCCGTTATGTCCCTACAGCAAAAATATACCCCATTCTGTCAAATGCAATCTGGGGTCCCTCTACTCAGCCCAATATGCCTGAATAGGAACTGCAGACATGTTATCCCTATCTGGTGGTGTACTGGCCCCCACCCCCACCCTGCAGGTAGTGGCCACCACGCTGCTCCCTCCTGCATCCCATACTCCAATCAAGCAACTGGTACAGCCCTTCTCACACCATAGCTGTATATAATGTGTGCTCTGACAGTTCATTGGGTGGCGGCCATGGTGTGTGAGGAGAGCTGTGCCGGTCATCCAATCTGGGTACAGGATGGGGAAGGGAGTGTGGTGGTGGCCACTACCTGCAGGGTGGGTGGGTGGTGGGGGCACTAGACCACCAGGTAGGGATGATGTCTGGCAGTTTCTATTCAGGCATATTGGGCTGGGGTGGGGACCTTGATTGCCTGTGACAGACCGAGGGATATTTTGCAGTATGGGCATAAAGGAGCTTGGGGAGGAGGAGGATACTACAGAATGCCATTTATGTCATGTATTTTACTTGCAGTGCATTAGAGCATAATGGGGTTTGATGGGAACCACTAATTCACCAGGGACTGCCTGTTGCATACTATCTACATTATGGCATATGGGGGCATGGATCACCAGGGGACTGGTGTGGGAATGTGTAAGTCGGAACTCCATGGTGGTGGAGGGGTGCTAGCCTGCATATGCTCCTGTCCAAGGGTGTAGCTGCAAGCCCACCACCCAGCAGCAGATGTGGCACACCCGTGGCTGCACCATCTGTTGGGCACATGGCCACTGTTGCCTCAGGCTTAAGTACTTTGGCACTGGGACTCTGTCCCATAGAAAATTGGGCACAGGGTCCTGGATGCTGCGGCACTCAGTACAAGTTGCCTTTGTCACAGCTTGCATCAGAGTTTGAAAATCATACCCTCTGAATCTAAAATCGGAGGTGGATGTTGAGTGAATTGCACAAACATCAGACACATAGAGGTAAAGGAAACAGTGTGTGGAGTAAATATCTGACAGCTGCCTGGTGACCAACCTATCAGGAGTTTTGGAGAGAACTGGAAGTATGGATATTGGCTGATGATTTGCAAGAGAGTTTGTGGGGCTAGTTTTGTGGAGGAAAATCATGATAGCATGTTTCCAGAGTGAGGTAATACACTAGAAGAGAGGAAGCTGTTAAAGTCTTGGGCAAGTGGACAGCAATTTCATGGGCAGACTGATTCAGAAATCTAGTGGGGATGCCATCTGACCCAGAACATGAATTTGGATTACAGCATGAGAGCTCACAATGGAGTTGCCCTTTAAGAGGCAGACCATGTTGTCCTGGTGCACCTTCCCTCCATTAGGGAATGGTTGTGCTGAAAGGAGGAGAAGGAAGGGAGGAGCAAGAGCCAGAACAATGGGCAGGTAGCAGGAAGGGAGGGGAGAAGGGAGGTACATAAGGGACAGCACAAGGGGGCCTCAGCCACTTTTGCTGGAGTTTTAATTTACATCAACTGCAGCACGTCAGATTGGCAAATTCTTTGAGGTTTGTTTAACCAGGAGAGAGAGGTAAGGAAACTAGCAATTGACTTAGTGATTTGCAAGGGTGCACCAGATCAACATGGTCTACCCCTTTTAAAAGGCAAACTCCATTATGTGGAGTCTTAAATTTAGCCTGGAAAAAAAAAAAACTCAATATGAGGAGAATGTATAGGGAAATTATGTTCAGAACTGTGAATGTTTAAAGGGTTAGCTAGGGCTTTCATTCTTTATATACAGTATTAAGAAGAAACATGTAATTGATAATTGATCAATTAGGGGGCCAGGAAGGGCGATGGTAGTCAGATTGTGAAGGTGAGAGTGACCCAGGGCCACGTGAGGGTGATGCACACAGCGTGGGGGTCTTGTAAAGCCTTTTGATTTGTTTTTGATGCTTGGCGGTTCTTATGGGCTGGTTTGCTGACTGAAAAAGCGGTAGGCCCTAGAGGAACCCCTGAGACAAGGGAGAGAGAGTGGGAGCTCGGACCACATGGCATGACGTCACATACCATTTTGAGGATGATTAACAAGGTTTTTCACGGTTTCTCTTGGTTGTGTGGCAGTTTATCACCCTTGGAGGATGCCAGTGGGCAACAATGGGCTGAGAAGAGCCCAGGAAGCTGTGATGGGGAGCAAGCGAGTCCGGATCACATGGTGACGCCACACGCTGTGTGGTGGATGGACAAAAACCTTTTGCCTTGTTTGGGTGCTTGTGGTGGTAATGTGGTGCAGTGGCTGCCTGGAGGATGACTAGTAGGCCTGAGGCATGGGCTGTGAGGCGTGACGTCACGTCACGTGGGGTTGCTGGAGAGCACTTGCCTTTGGTTAACAGACTATGGTGGCTCGGTTAGCTGTTGTTTGGTGGTATGGCTAAGATTTGGAGGCCAGGAGGGTCTGCGACGCTGGGGGAGCGCACGCGATGGGGCCACGTGGCATGACGTCACATGCCGCATAGGGGTAGTAAAGCCTTTTGTTTTTGGTTTTGGGCTCTAGTGGCTGTGAGTGGCATTTTTGGCTCCTAGGGACGAATGGTAAGGCCTAGAAGAGGCCCCATTGCCTGGACCGAGTGGCGTGGTGTCACACGCCATGGTGGGAGTTTATACAAAGGCACTTTCTGAGCTGGGTGCTAGCTAGAGCTAGGACATAAGAGGTTTAAGGCAGCAGTGCTGGGGGAGGCCCAAGGTGGATACTGACAGTTGGCCATTTGGGGGCTTGAGTGGGTGGGAGTTTTTTCTTTTCCCTTTATGTGGGCATAGGGGGCCAGGATAGCAGGCCTGGGAAAAGCCTCGGAAGCAAGGGGGAGTGAGTGCGGGGCCATATGTGGTGTGGCATCACACACCGTGGAGGTTTGTTTCGGGAAACAGCTGTGCCTGGGTACTCGGGCTGTTTTATTTTCAAGGTTTTGATGGCCTTCTGAGACATATTGGGGAGAACAGGGGTCCGGTGGAGGCCTTGAGGGGAAGGAGAGACAGGGCAACCTAGGACCTCAATGGTGACATCACACGCCATGAGGTGACCGCGTTGGAAGTAGTGCCCTCACCTTTTGGTAGGGGCTGGTTGCTGGTTGGCTCCCCTCTTTATACAGGGGCATGAATGATGAGGAAGGTGACCACGTGGCGTGACCACCCAGGGGAGCTATGGTGGGAGGCTGGCAGCATGGCTCCTGGTCAGCCCAGACAGGAGACTTTTCCAAAATAAGGAAAGGGCTGGGGGTGGAGAGCACTTCAGGAGGCAAAACGGGCCTGAGAAAGAGACAAAAGGGAGAGGAGGGCCCGTTTTGGTGTCGGGCTTTCCACAATGAGCACAGCTGGAGCAACCAGGGACCGGCGACCTGGCAAGTAGGAAGGGGTTTTATGGGGACCCCTTTTTGGTATGGGAAGTACGTGCAAGGACAGAAGGAGGTGCTAAAACAGGTATAGGTACAATTAACCCTATTTTTCCTTCCTTTACGGGTGGCCCGGTCTGTGTTGGCAGGAAGGGTTGTGCGTCGACAGGAGGAAGACGCACAGGAGGTACAGATATATGAATAACCCTGTCTTTCTTTTCCTATAGTTGTCTTCCAGAGAAAAGATAAGACGGACATGGCACCCAAGAAGAGCAGGCCATCGAAGGAAGCTGCCTACAGGGCTATAATTGAATTGGCAGAAAAGCAAACAAAATGTGGGAACTGGAGGGGAGGAGCCAGGGAGGCCCGGGAGAAGAGAAAAGCGGGCAAAAAAGGTGGCAAGGGAAGAGGCCAGCCGAAGGGCTACACAGTCCTGCCAGGGTAGCACCGGTGATAGTGGGCCTGCCAAGGCAGTCGAGCCAGTACCACACGGCAGTTGGACCCGGTGACGCCAGTACTCACCCCAGATCAAAGGGGAATCTCCCGGGAACCCGGACATGAAGCCCAGGACAGGAGGTCCTGCCCACGAGACCCCAATAGCTCACCCTCCTCCTCCACCTCAATCAAAGGAAGAAGCAAGGGACCTTGGGAGGACTCCAGGCAGCTCAGCCAGGACAAGGTTACAGGTAACACATCCAACGCAGTGGGGACAGTATAAAAGAGTATATAGGGCAAATTGTGGTGGCACTGGGGACAGGAGGGCTGGGGCAAATGGAATCTGCCCTGACGGAGATTAGGACAAGAAAAGAGGTACCAGGAGATACTGTAAAGGAGCAGAAAGAGAGGGAAAAGGTACAAGAGAGAGTAGGTGCGCCGGAATGAGAATAGGTGAACATGTGCCATTGGCCACTAAGGAAAAAATATGGAAAGGGAATACGTGGATATATTTGCTTTTGGTGAGCTGGGAGACAGCGGCAAAGTATTAGGAAACTGAGAGCATAGGTAAGAGTGAGATGGCAGCTGCCATAGTGCTTTTAGGGAAGAAAGAGGATGACAAGTTCACAAAGGGAAGACTTGGGACGGGTGGTTTCTAGGTTTTTCCACTTATTCAGCCATCATTCTGGAAAAGAGGCCGGAGCTAGGCATTCCGCTCATTACCTACTCATTGATAATATGGAGAGCAAAAGCAAAAGGCGGGTAGGATGGATCACTCACGATGAATGTTTTCGGCAGAGGACGGCAACATTCGGGATGTAAGATGGGACACCAAGCAAATAGACTTATGGACAGATTATATGACAGATTAGTCCACACCTGAGGGTGGGTGGGGCAAAAGGTTTACGCCGCAGAGATGCTGCTGGGCTTATAACAGGGCTTTCTGCTTGTGGCCTCAGTGTCGTTTCGACATGCCTGTTCAAAATGCGGAGGGGGCACCCAGCAAGCAAGTGCAGAACAGCAGGGGTACAAGGAGTACAAGGGCATGGGGGGCAAGGATCAGGCCAACAGTTTTTCGAGATGGCCAGGGTTTAAAGGGCAAACATGGAACAAGGGAGGAGAGGCAGGGGAATGGGAATAGAGGGGCCAAAGCTACTGAAGTGAGGAAGATCAGACAGGAAGGAAGGAGGGTCAGGAAAGGGGACGGTGGCACAACAAGGAGCAATTTGGTATGGCCAGAACCCCATCAACCTGGCAGCATGGACAGTTTGCCTGGACAGATATCTGGACACAAACGCACGGGATATAATTTTAAGTGGTTTTAACACAGGGTTTTCATTGCAGTCTAGGGAGCCAGGCAAGCAAGGGAGGCAAGCAACCTGGGGTCTGTAAAGGGAAGAGGAAATGCTAAGGCAGAAGACTGAGAGAAAGAAGCAGCAGGCAGGGTGGAGGGCCCATTTGACACCCCCATTGGAAAACATGCAGATATTGCCTTTGGACTTGGTACCCAAGAAACAAGAAGGTGAATACCGGTGATCCACCACCTGTCTTATCCGGAAGGGGAGTCGGTGAATGACTTTATCAGGGAGGAACACAGTAGGTGACATACGCGACCCTAGAGGACGCAGTCCAGATAATCTGGGCCACAAGGGATGCATGGATGGCAAAATGGACATTGAGTCCGCTCTTGACTGCTTCCAGTCAGGAGGCAACACTGGATCTATTGGGTGTTAAAAGTGAGGACAGTATTATTTCGATAAAGCAATGCCAATGGAGTGTTCCACAGCATGTGCTACGTTTGAGGCGTTCAGCACATGTTTGCAGTGGATATTCCAGGAAAAACGGGTTATAGGTCAGTCATCCATTACCTGGATGATTTTCTTCTCATTGGGGAGGGCAAAAGGAGACACAGAGGATGCTGGATAAATTCCAGGAATTGTGCCGGAGCTGGGAGTCCAATTGGCACCAGAAAAAATGGAAGGGCCCAGCAAGGTTATGGAATTCCTCGGGATAGAGATAGATGCCACGAGCGAAGTTTTCAGGTTACCAGAACAAAAAGTAAGGAGGTTGAAGGAATTAATCTGGGTACATGCCAGCAGGAGACGGGTACAACTAAAATTGGTTCAGCAGGTACTGGGACACCTGAACTTCGCATGCAGGGCCATAGGACCAGGAAGGGCATTCACAAGGAGATTAGCCAAAGCTACAGCACGGGTCACCCGACCACATCACTGGGTTGATCTGACTCAAGGTGTCAGGGAGGATTTTAGTATATGGGAAGAATTCTTAAAGGATTACAATGGCTGTTCATTCTGGCAGGAGGAGTGGCTGTACAACACAGACCTTGACCTCTACACAGATGCAGTGGGAGGGCTAGGCATGGGGGGTTACCTAAGGGGCAGGTGGTTTGCAGAACCATGGCCGGTCAGTTGGGTGAAGGACGGGAAAGTGAGAGATATAACACTATTGAGATCATGCCCATATGGGCATGTACCTTGGTTTGGGGAGGAATTGTGGGATCAGAAGGTGACATTTGGTGTGACAATAGAGCGGTGGTTCATGCACTAAACAACAGGGGAGCCAAGTCGGATACAGTCATACAGGTAGTATGACAGTTAGTGTTAAGGCTTGCAGCTGAACATGTCTTTCAGAGTGAAACACATAGAAGGGGTACGCAATACCCTGGCTGACAGCCTTTCCTGTCTGCAGCTGGACCATTTCTGGAAGCTGGCACCAGCAGCGGAAGAACAAAATGCCCATACCAATGAACATCTGGGACATTGGCAAGAAGGAGCAGAAATGCTGTTTCACAGCTCATGGGCACCTCGGACTCTGAGGGCCTACGATGGGGCCTGGAGGGTTTTCAAACATTCAGGGCAGAACACCAGATGGAGGTAAGTGGGCCACTCTCTGAGGAGCAGTTGGGAATGTTCACAGTGGAACAATGGCAGAAAGGGACTGCTCACGCCACAATGGGGGTTTATCTTGCAGGGATCAGTGTGATCTGCAGCATAAAAGGATGGAATGACCTAACAAAATCAATGCTCATCAGGAGAATGATGCAGGGATGGGGTAGGTTAAAATGAGGACCAGGGGATAATAGGAGGCCAATAGGTGAGCAGTGGCTAATAAAGCTAAAAGAGGTGCTGCCGGCAATATGCAGATCAGAAGGTGAGGTCCAGCTATTTCACACAATTTATGTGATAATGTTTGCAGGGCTATGAGAGTGAGTGAAGTGGTAGGCCATGGAAAGATGACAAGGAAGGAGGTGTGGAATGGGAGGACGTGAGTTGGGGATAAGAGAAATACAAATCAAGCTAAAAGAGGTCAAAGGCGGACCAAAAAGGGCAAGAGTGCATGATAACACTAAAAGGGCAGTCGGAGATTGCAATATGCCCAGTACAGGCCCTGTGGGTTTCGCCAAGAGAGCAGGTGACCAGGACGGGAAGTTATTTGTACATGGGGATGGAAAAGGGTCACCGGCTATCAAATTACAGCAGTGCTGGAAAAAGGGCATGCGCTTTCTGGGGAGGACCCAGCTAATTACTCTTCCCATTCCCTACGGATTTTAGCTGCCTCACAGTGGGCAGCAATGGGTGAACCCATGAAGGACATTTTGGAAAAAGGGCTCTGGTGGTCAGCCAGTTATAAAAGATACATCAGAGCTCTGAAGTAAAATAAAATAAAAACAAAAACAAAAAAAAAAAAATGGGAAAAGAAGATGAGTATGTGCTCCTATGGAGGAGCACAAAGAGAGAAAAAAAAAAGAAGGCAGGGGGGATAATACAATGAGGGCACTGAGAGTATGTGTAAATTAATTAATTTTCTTGCACCTCATAGGTAGAGGGAGGAGCACAGAAGTCTGGATCTGCAGCCATTCCTATATTTACTGGGCTGGTAGGAAAGCTGAGAAAAAAGCTGGGGAAAACAATTGTACCAGGATGTAAGACAGTGTAGGTTGGTATGGCATGGCCTATGGGGGATGAGATGGGCACAGCTCCTGCCCACTTTGAAATAACTCAAGGGACATCGGCCCAGTCCAGACCTAATCATTATACACCTAGGGGCAACGACCTGGCAGGCAGACCATGGGTGCACATATATTTACAGATAAAGAGGGACCTAGTGGCAAATAAGACAGTGGTGACCCCAGGTATGCCTTGCCTGGTCAGATATGATACCATGAAGGTATGGAGACAGAAACACAGCCACAGGGTGGTGGAGAGGGTCAGGAGAAAGATGAATAGACGGGTGGGGACATTGATAAGACAGCTGGGAGGACAAGTGATACTGCAGGAGTAGAAGAATGGGTGGATGACCTCTACAGGTCAGATGGGGTACACTTGTCAGGTATAGCAATAGACATGTTCAATGCGCAACAATGGGTTTCATAGAGGAATGGAGGAAACAGACAGAAGCTGGTATATAAAAAAAAAAAAGGGGAAGGAAGTTTCATCCCTGAGGTAAGGGAGAACGATACCCTAAGTTGGGGGAAGCCAGTCATCCAACGCAAGCTGGAGACTTTCTAGTGGGGAAAAGGGGGAGGATGGAGGGGGAAGAAAAAGAAATAACACAAGAGGAGGAAGAAGATGAAGGAGAAAGCGGTCTCGGGTTTTCACCGCTACCTAACAGAAAAGGAGAAGAAGAAGGCACCCAGGTTTTCGCCTGTGGGATGGATAATCAGAGAGTGATACATGGATGGAAATAAATGAAAATTATGGAAATATGATAATAAAGAAATGGAAAATGGAATATGGATTTATGAATATAAATAGATTAATTGCCAGTCTGAGCACAACAACAAACAATGGTCTCTGTGTTTTGTGAGGGAAAAGGGGAATCAGGGACAAAGGACCTCAAAGGCAGAGATGAGAGTGAAGGAAGAGCCTGGCATGCCAGATTTGGTTTTCAGAGTTGAGGACCAGAGCTGTAGCCAGCATGTGGAGGGAGTACAATCCCCAGAGGCCTATCTACAAATTTAGAATTTATGGCTTTCACTATGCTGAAGCAAGAGGGTTCATCACTTCACTGGAGGTGCATCAGAGATTAATGCTGCCAGAGGTGAAGCAAGAGGGTTGGAGCAGATTTTTACCATATTCAAGAATTTGAAGCTGATGGGGATCACCAATCAATTTAGAGTGAAAGCATATGACCTTGACTTTCCTGATAGTCTTGGTACAGAGGTTCCTGAGACTATCGTGAGTGTTGTCTCTCAATGGGGCACCTGACGCTTTATGGGCAGACCATGCATCATTTCTCTGTTTAAATAAATCAATGAGATTAGAGTACACTCAGGGAGGTGCACTCCTCTTACTCTGATGTTTTTTTTAATATCTTGTCTCACTGCATGTCTCTGCAAGCTTGTTTATGACACCATATTCATTTTCACTGCAACAGATTATGATGCAATAAACAAATTAAACTGTACATGTAGACTAGTGGCATGAACAAAAGAAGTCTGAGGTAAACAGCTCCTGTTTGTTTTCCTTCACATTTTCCGAGTACCTGAGAATAAAGAAAGAGGCAATGAAAAAACACATGGAATGCATACTGAATTCTGTATGATTTCAAATGTTTTATTACGGGCATTTGTCACTGTGCAAACTGTGGATTTGCACAGAACTTACATGGAGGAGCCCCAAATTGTTTCATCTATCCAGTTAGGCTCATTCCTTCATGTTCTTCTGAGTCACTTCAGCGCTTTAGCCACAGAAATCTCTTGTCTCAGACTTAGCTCTTTCATGAGCTGAAGGAGACTGAAAACAAAAGGATCTGAGAAATCGTCAACATAGGCATTGAAATTCCCAAGCATTTAAATAATTTGGGAGTCCACTGCACTAGCAGACAAACTGTCAGCAAACTCATGTAAGATATCATCAACACCACCACTACCACCTGGAGGGTGGTGGAGAAGAGTAAACCCATATCTTATATCTGACACTGACCAGGCACTCAATGGACACGTACTCAAGGGACCTTCTTGACAGAAGACTCTGTGTAACCAAGTTCATATCTAACACAGATGGACACACTGCCACCCTTGCTTTCCACTCTTGAATGATGTATCACAGAGTAACCAGGAGGAACCATACCAACCATGACCAGCTGCACCACATCCTACAACCAGGATTCTGTGACAGATATGAGGTTGGCTCGCCAATCAGAAATTAAATCTCTAAGTGTAGATCCACAGACAAATTACTAAGCCAGTAAAAAGGCAGGGCACTGGGTTGCAGCAATTGAGTATGCATAGAAACAAGTGCTAATCTCAGCCTACCTTCTTCTGCAGATTTTCTTTATTTGCAGGTTTCCATTTGAACCAGTTTGCATTTTGTCTGGACCAATGTTTACACTCAGTGGACAGCACAAAAACAAAGGAGCTGTCTGCCTCCTACAGCACATGAGCATCAGGGCTCCACACCTAGCACACATCTCACCATGTACATGCCCAGCTGATGTTTCAGCAAAGAACTGCCTTCCACAGAGCTGGTTGGTTGCACACACAGCTCCTGTTTATATCCTGCTAAAGTCACCTGACCTGTGCAAAATCATGTTACAAATGTAAAAAGATAAAAGTGCTTTAGTAGTGCTAATTTAAAAAAATGATACAGTGCCATTGATTTCAGATTAGAATTATAGTGATCCTATAAATACTATGAATAATGAATATAAATGTCCCACTCTTAAATAATGACTATAAATAATGATGTGCTCTAATAAAGACTGTAGTAACTAACTATATTCACTGTAGCTAACAATCTAACTGACAGGAGTATCGTGCATTCATTCCCTCTCAGTCAGATGACCACGGGCTGAGGTGCAATGGTGTGAATGGAGAATCTGTGCCAGTAGCTGTATAAGGATCTGCTGTTGCATCACCTAAGGCCAGATGGGAGAGTCAGCGGCTGATTGTGGGTGGGAGTGTGGTTACTTAGTGGGTGAGACAGGGAGGTTAGCTTAGATAGTTATCTGATGGGGAAACACAAGATTACCAGTTAGAAGCTTCTATACTTTTCCACAATACTGATTCAGTGATAAATGAGGTCCACTAGACTGACAAGGAAAGGCTTTAGCGCAGTTCCACAATGCCAACACGGATTAAGAGAGAATGGGTGTTCACTAGGTTGTCAGTGAAGGGCTTAAGTACAGTTCCACAATATCAATGTGATTCAGTTAAGAAGGGCCCTCTAGACTGCCAGGCAAGGGCTTTAGTACAGTTAAACAATACTGACAGGTATTGGTTGAAAGATGGATGTCTGGGTTGGGATATTTAATATTGCACAGTAATATTTTTGTACAGTACTGACAGAAATTGGTGGCATGGGAACAACCAGACTGCCACCGTCAGGATCTACAATATGGCTCTATACTGATGGGGACATGGGGTGGGAAGCTATTGTCACCAGCACCAGTGAGTGGGATCATGCACCGCTGTGCAATTTGTAAAGTAGGGTTTAATAAGCATTAATTGGCACTGCCTGTGCAGCCTATTAATGATAATAAAGCTCTTTAAATATACCGCTATGTACTGATGAACATTTAAACTAGCTGAGGGAGTGGTAGAACAGATTGGGAGGTAAAACTGCTCTTCCATAGGCTGAATTAAAGAGTAAGGAGAACCGAGAGGTGGAATCCCTGGGATTCAAATTAATACAGGAAGAAGGTGGAAGAAATAAAGGGGATGGGAGTGGATGCATTAAAAGGAGAAAGAGGGAAACAAAAGGAAAATTGGAACAACAAACAAAGTGGTAATAAAACCTGGAAAGCCATGGGTGTGAATGTGAGAAGTCTAGGAAATAAGATTCCAGACCTATAGGCTACAATAATAGAAGCCTACCTGGATACTGTGGCCATTACCATCACGGTGCACTGACAACAATGACTGGGACATGGCGGACCAGGCTATACTAAATTCAGGAATGACAGGGTGGACAAGAAAGGAGTGGGTGTGGTACTTTATGCAACAGAAGACATTAAAGTGACCAAAATGCAGGGGAATATGGCGGGGGCAGATGTACTGTGGATCACCCTAGAGAAGAGAATGGAACCTCTCTTTCACTGGTGTGATCTACAGACCTCCAGCACAGAGGAGGAGTTAGATAAGGTACTGATGGAAGCCATTGGCAATAGGAAGAAAGTGGGGGAGGTGTTGTTGGTGTGGGACTTCAACCTGCTGGATATAGCTTGCAGCCCTCTGCTGCAACTTAGCTAGAAGCATTGAAATTCTGGATTCCTACAAGGTGCATTCCTTGGTGTAGTCAGTGAACCCACTCATGATGGGGCAATACTATACCAGGTATTCACTAACAGGGACAATGTTACAGATGACAAGGTTGTGGGACACCTGGGGACCAGTGATCACTGGAGAGTGTGGTTCAATATAAGGATGGCTGCAGAAATGAACCACACAAAGTTGATGGTCCTGGACTTCAGGAGGCAGGTTTGAAAAAGAAGGGTGCATGCCTCAATGATGACCTGATTGGGGGTGAACTAGGTGGGGGTGAGCGAATAGTGCAAGCAGTAAACCCTCTGTGTCAAGCAAGGGAACAAAAGAAAGAGGAAAAGAAGCGATTATGGTTCCCAAAACAGGTGTCAGAAAAGTCAAAGCTAAGATGGTAGCATTCAGAAGGCAAAAGGAGATGCAGAGGAAGGAGGATAGGAAGGTTACCAGGGGGAACAAAGAAAAGCACTGAGAGCATTAAGGAGTGGAAAGGTACAAATTGAAGAGAGAATAGCCAAGAGAAGTAACAAAATGGGACAAGACAGTTTTAGGTATGTAAGTGAAGAAAGAAGGTCAGGGTGGGATTATAAGGTTAAGAAGGGATGGGGAGGACTGTGCAGAAGGGAACATAATAAGCCAGAGATCCTGAACAAACACTTTTGGTCAGTGTTCACAGAGGAAAAAAGACAGGGATGGGTCACAAAATTGTAACAGGAGCATTGGAGGAGGGAGGACACTAGTCCTTTTTGGAGAAGGGTGTCCAGAAGGATCATGAATCTGAAAGTGGACAAAGCAATGGGAAAGATGGGGTCCACCCAAGGGTATACAGGGAGCTCAGAAAGGTTCTGGCTGCACCTCTGATTGCCCCATTTCATAAACCATTGAAAACTAGAGTGGTCCCAGAAGAATGGAAGAGGCCACGTGTAGTTCTACATCACAACATTGGTAGCAGGGAAGAGGCTGGCAATTATAGGCCAGCCAGCCTGACTTCAGTGGTGGGAAAAGTAATGGAATCACTGATAAAGAAAGGATTATGGAATATTTTGAATCCAGTAGGTTACAATACCTGAGGAAGCATGGATTTATGTGAGAAAGGTCATGTCAAATGAATCTGATAAGAGTTCTTTGACTGGATGACCAAGAAACTGGATCAGTGTGGACTGGAGGTTATAGCTACCTAGATTTCAGTAAGATATTCAACATCGTTCCACATAGCGGACTAGTAGGCATGCTGGGTAGCTTAGGAGTGGTCAATGGTAGTAAACTAGGTAAGACATTGGTTAAGAGATTGGTGGGAGAGGGTGGTGGTAAATGGAGTTAACTTGGAGGAAGTGAAGGTGTCCAGCAGAGTGCCTCAGAGATTAGTGGGATACCAGTCCTCTTAATGTCTTTATAAATGACATTGTAGAGGAACTGGAAGGGAAGGTCTGCCTCTTGCAGATTACACCAAACACTACAATAGGGTGGACACTGCAATGGTGTGCAAAGGATGCATAGCGACCTGAGAAAACTCAGAAAGATCAAATGCATGGCAGCTGGCTTTCATTGCAAAAAAGTGCAAACTATTTCACTTAGGGCACAAAATCCAGGGTGGAGTAAAAATGGGGTGGTGGCACTAATGACTACCATCCAGAAAAGAGGCAAGGGGTGATCATATCGGATAACCTAGAGGTGGCCAGGCACTGCAACAAGGCATTTGGGAGGCCAATGAGATGCTGGGGTGCATAGAGAGTGTTGCCAGAAAAAGGAGTCGGTGTTGCCTATCTATAGAAGAACCCACCAAGAGTACTGTGTCCAGCTCTGGAGACCACATCCGAGAAAGGACATAGACAGAATGGAAGCATTCTAGAGAAGGGCAACTAAAATGAGTCAGGGTCTGCATCAGAAGCCCTATTAGGAGAGATTGAAGACCTCAATATGTACACCATGGAAGAGAGGGGAGAGAGGTGGATATGATAGAGACCTTTAAATACCTCATGGATGTAAACAAGTTACAAGAGGAAATATTTTTCAGAAAAAAGGTGCTTAATGACAAGGGGCATGATAAGAAGCAGGAGGATAGATTCAGAAGGAATGTAAGGAATACTTCTTCACAGAAAGATTGGTGGATTACTAGAACAGTCTTCCAGTGGAGGTGGTGGGGGTGAAAGAGTGGTGGAGTTTCAGACTGCTTGAGCTAGGTATAAGCAAATCTTACAGAAAGGAAAGAGGTAGATTAATGGGTCAATGATCATGTAGGATCTGCCTTGATACTATAGGCAGGGCAAGATGGTCAGACTAGGTAGGCCAAGCTGTCCTTATCTGCTGGCAAATTCTGTTTCTATGTATGTACTGTAAGAAGACACCAACATTTCATGGGCACAGTGGTACATTTCTTTGTGTCAGCACTATCCTTTGTGAACAGAGCTAGGTGTCCTTTAGATATGGCCCTACCCTGTCTAGACACATTGGGCCCTATTCATAAAGCCCCAGAATGGTGCAAGGGGCTTATACCACAAGAAATGGCACAAGGTGCCGCTTGTAGAGATCGCCGGATGCAATTCACAAAAGCAGGCTGTGTGCACCAAGGGGCTTTTCCATCCTTGCAGCACAAAATGGGCTGCAACATGGTGCTAGGGCTTGTTACAGATGAAGGCTACTATATCCCATAATTCAGGATTCACGAAACCCTCCCAGAGGACAAATTTCTAAGTATCGTTGGACCAGCCAAGGCTGATCTAAAGGTACTTAGAAGTGTGTCCTTTAGGAGGGTTAGAACCATGCACAACCCACAGAGCCTTCCCTGGATGGGAGGAAACTTGTGCCCCAGTTCCCCAGCCCCAATCTTCTGTTTAGGAACAGTACACATGTCCCTGTTGGTCTAGCAGATCCCCAATCCCTGATGCCTCATTAAAATTCATAAATCTTTCCCAGGTGGTCTAGCAGACCCTTTGATCCCCTTATCCCTCATTAAAATTCAAATATCTTTCCATGGTGGTCTAGCAGACCCCATCCCAATGTCCCCATTAAATTTATATATTTTTCTATGGAGTGTTGAGACCCCGATGTCCCCAATAATATTTATATGTCATTCCCTGGTGGTCTATTGGAACACCCTCTCTATCCCAATCTCCCCGTAAACATTTATATATCTTTCCTGGTAGTCTAGTGGAACCCCACTCCTCCCAATGAGCTGTCAATCAATGAGTGCCTACTATATACAGTACATGCTGCTTGATATCTCTGTCGGCAGCCAGCCATGTTGACAGTGTAGGGCTGTGCCAGTTGACAGCCTGGGATGGGACTGGATGTAGCAGGGTGGTGCCGCAATGCCTGCTTGGTGGGGGCCCACTAGACCTTCAGGAAAGATATATAAATGGTTATGGGGAGATCTGGGATGGGGAGTAGGGTCCACTAGATCACCAGGAAGAAGTTTGACTTTTAATGGGGACATTGGGATCTGGGAGTCTGCTAGACCAGCAGGGAAAGATATATGAATTTTAATGGGGATATCATTGTTGTGGGTCTGCTAGACCACCAAGGAAAAATATTTGAATTTTAATGGGGATATCAGGGATTGAAGGGTCTGATAGACTACCAGGAAAGATATATGAGTTTTAATGAGGAACATCAGGGATGGGGGTCACTAGACCACTAGGGAAAGACATATGAATTTTAATGGGGAACATCAGGGATTGGGGGTCTGCTACACCACCAGTCACTGACCATGTGTGCAGCTGCTGCTTGACCACCCCACAGCTTCTGGCAAACCTGGAAGATGCGCTGTCTGCTTGACATGGCCACAGTTGCTGCAAACTGTGGGTCTTCTTCTGGGACCCTACCCAATAGTAAATCTGGTGCAGGGTCCCTGGCACACCCACAATCAGCCCATGCTGCAGTTGGTGCAACATGCTGACCTTTGTGAATCGAGACCATTATGTCCAGTATCCATGGTGCTATGCCTTTTAGCATCACACTAACCTCATCATAAGTGTGCCACTGAGGGTCTCTTTCTTCTCCTTCCTCACAGATACTAAAGTATCACCTTTCACAAGTTTTTAATGTTATCATGAAGTTTGTGTTCTTGTAGAACTTAAACAATAATTAGAAACCTTTGCACAGCACATAGATTTTGAAAACTGTCTTGCAGCATGTAGATATTTAAAACTGTCATACACTAGGTAGATTTTAAAAACATTTGTAAGGCATTTCTGTGTAAATGTTTTGTGAAAACTACTGTGTAGTATGCAGATTTTCAAAACTGCCATGCAGCATGAATATTCTCATTCGGGTGAAGGAGGCGCCAAAGATCTGAGAGGCCTAACCCTCACCATTTCATGTAATGACTTCTGTGAGGATAAACTTGACCACTCTGGGTGGATCTATCCAGCTTATTCTCGTATGTGAGATTCCAGTCCCCTGCTAATATTATTGGCAATTGTTTAAATGGTGCTAATTTAAGGGCTATTTATGAGAAAAATTCAGGAGAGGAATGATTAGGTTCATAAACAGTGCCTAAAATAATTTCACTATGGTCAACCAACCCTCTTACAAATAAGAACTTCCTTATGGTCTCCCATTTCTTGTAGGATTTGAAATTGGGTCCCTTTAGTAATTAAAATTGCAACTCCTCTTTGAGAAGTGGAGTTGCCGGCTGCATAAACATAGCCTATTTGTTCTCTATGGAATAAATTAACCTCACCGCCAACAAATGTGTCTCCTGTAAAATGTAATACCTGACTGCATTAAAGCCAAATGTTTAAGAATCTGATGACGTTTCAATCTAGCTCTTGCCCTTTAATATTCCATGAGGCAATTCTCATACTGATGTACCCGTTTAATAAAGGCTAATTGAAATAAAAATCCAGAAATTAGGCTTATGGGCATGACCTTTAATTTGGAGTATAACTTCGAAGACTGGCTGATCACCCATCCCCCCATGATCTTCCACAATCCTAGTTACATTGGGTAGGTTAGAAATACTACCCTTGTCCCCTAATGAGTCCCTCCGGCATATTTACAAACCTATAAAGTGTGCCCTGTAGGCAAATATGGAATAAACCACCCCCAGTCCCAACAACTGATCTCCCAACTGCGCATTCAGCGTGATGTTTGTCAGCTACCCTGGTTGCTCCTCCTCCCCCTTTCCCCATTACAATTCTAAACCTATAACACTATTAGAACAAAATATATAGATTATGGAACCCCTCAAACCACTTATAATACCTAATTCCTGCTGTATACTGTGAATAAAGCTCTATAGAAGTCAGGCACAACAATGAAACCAATAAAACCTTAATGTTTCCACCCCTTGTACATAATGCTATACAGTTTCAAGGTATCATCACTAAACCCTAAGGAATCTACCCACAAGGGTAGCAAGAGTCCTTCTTTGCCCCGTGATCAGAACGGTAGTTGACTGACACTTACAGATACAGAAACCTATCCAGTTAAATCCGTGGCTTGTACCTTTTAGGAAAATGATAGCTATTCCCAAACCATCGTTTATGGCATCACAGTCTACAATATGACCCAACTTTATACTTATAAGATTAGAGGGAAAAATGCCCTTCTAATAGTCCTCTAATGAGCCAGTTTAGCAGCTTGCAATTACCAATATAACAAGACACCCTCAAATGAAATTTAAATAACAAAGTGTTATACAGACTTCAATACAGATAATTCCCCATTTAACAAAATGTCCACTAGTTGGCAGTCTTTGCCACAGAAATATAGTGGAGAGGGCTCATTTAATCAGACCAGGATACCACTTTTGCATGCTTCTGTAGCTGATTACAGTGACTCAAAAGAATGCCATTGGCCTTCCCTGTTGATCTGCAACATAGCCAGGTAGCGCACTCTAAAATGTATTCCAGCAGATATCAACTTAGACACTAATGGATGGAGGGCTGGCGCTTCTGAAGAACTGAATAGGGAAGATCCTAAACAACGTGGATTAGTTTTCTTCCCACTGCACTTCTGCTGCTTCCATTAATTTTGACAAGACATATAGTTTTCCAAGAAATTCAGCAGCCAAAAGAGAAAAGGGCGAGGCGATCCCGATGGGGCATAGAGCGTAACGATCTATGGGATCTCTCAATAATAAAAGTAGGCCCTTGGGGAAGGCCCTGCCAACTTTTGCATAGCTTTTGAGCGAAGATCACTGCTTGCCACCCTCCTCTCCCCTCCAGAAGGCCCAATACCACCAAGTTGTTTCTTCTCGAGCGACCCTCGAGATCCTCTAGGCGATCCTCTACTTTCTTTAATCTATGGTGTAGGGTAACTATTTCTGGCTCCATTCTCACCTCCAATCATCCAGTGAAGAGATCCGGGCTTTGTTGTCTTTATGCGTGTGTTCAGCTGTTCAAGTGATACTTTCATTCCCTAAAATCTGAGGCAAGCGCGAGCAGGGTTTCTTTCATTGGTGTCAACTCCTCCAGAAACCGCTTCTTCCATTAAGGCAGCCTGTTGCTTCGGCAAGGTAGGAGCCTCCGATCCACCCGCTTTGGCTCTTTTGGGGTTCTTATCCTTAGCTGGAGTCAGCGGGGAGTGTGGCGGAGAGCCAGCGTCTTCATTTCGGCTTCCATTCTCGGACTGTATGCGCGATAAACTAAAATTGGTTTCCCCAGGCAGTCAGTAAATATTTAGAAGCCTTTAACTTGAATCTTAGGTACTTATTTACAGAAAATCGGCCACTTCAGAGGAGGGCAGGGAGCTAACTGAGAGAGCTTCTCACCGGCAGCCATCACACTGAAGTCCATGCAGCATGAATATTCTGAAAACCATTGAGTAAATATTCAAAATCATTGTGCAGCATGTAGATTTTCAAATAAATTTGATGGATTCATGTGCAGATTGTTTTTAAATAAAGATATTCAATTGTTAACATACAAAGAACCTTCATCGTAAGCACTGAGTCAAGGGTTACCCCTAGCGGCATTGGCTGTGTAGCAAGGTTTCAAAGAAATACAAAATCGCACATACACCCATAATGCAAAACATTATGGGCTGTATATGCAAATCACCACAAAATGTTATGCTGGTTCAAATTTAAGCAAGAAAGCATGGTGCTGAAAGGCCTCTCACACAGTCTGCAAAGGCGCCAACAGAAGACACAGATACATATTTTGTCCTACCAGGACTCATCAGTGTGCCTCGTCTGTTAACATATTTCCTAGATCAGAAACTATAGTTTCAATTAACCCTTAGGCTGCCAACAGAATTAGAATGTATAGCAATTCTGGACTGATACATCAGTCTACGGTACAGCAAGGATTTAAATGTAGTTTTACCAGTGGCTTGTTTATTTATTTATTTATTGAGAGATCAGAATTACAAACCTTTGAGTCAGAGATTCCTTTGCAAAGGCTCCACATCATGGAAGTACAAAACAAGTGAAGTAGACAGTACAATGAAAGGTATTATTATTATTGAATGCTGAGGTAGGACAACCCAGAGTTAAGTATGGTACAAAGATAATCAGCAAAACATTGAATGGTGTTTCATCTGAATGTGGAGGGTAAAACAACCCAGAGTCAAGCATGGTACAAAGGTTTCAAGCAAATGAAGCTATTGCTTACATTCAAATTTCAAGGATGATACAAGGTTTCCTAAGCCAATAAAACAGATACTTAAGATAAAGGCACAATACATCAGAAGAATCAATCAAAGTAGAGAGAGAGAGGAGGAGAGGGCAGAAGGCACAGAGGTTTGGCTTGGCACACCAGTAAAGAGGGGTGACTGTGCAAGTAGACGGCCTAAGAGCAGTCACAGGTACTGACGGTGAGTAGTTGCTCTCAGAGTTTGAGTTTGAAAGGACCAAGGTTCAAGGTTTTATTCAAGGGCAGCTACACTGCAAAATCAAAATTTTAAGTTCCATCAACAAAATATTATACATCCTGGACTTGATCAAGTTTTTCTGTTCAATTACTTCATGTCAAAATTAGCATAAGGAACCACAACTAAGACAATTAGACCCAGATATTCAAACTGCACCCAAAAGTGCGCATCAGCAGAAGCAAGCACAAGTCCACTGCGCCCATGTGCAAGAAGCGATATTCAAAACTACGTGAGGCCAAGATGCGTCTGACCGATGACTGAATGTCACACCACCAGCGCCATAGCACAACTAGGAGGAGAAGCTGAGCATATCTGATGTGCCATAGCGCAACAAGGGATGTTCACTGAGCAGTCCAGATGTGCCATGGTGCAACCAGGGATGCCCCCAGCTGCAGGGTAGCAATGCAACAGCACAACCAGGGATGCAGGGGCCCACCGCCCATGCCAGAGATGGGCAGAGGAACACACAGAAGAACAGACATTGCCCCCACACCCATGCACTGCACAACCGGGGAGAGCTGGAATAACCACTGGCCCATGGATACCAGCAACCAACCCATAGCCAGCTGATGGTGCCCAGCACACCCCTGGCAAGCTGTGACCGGCACACAAGGAGGGCCAACCACCCCATACCACACCATCCCACCAATGCAGAGCACACCCTGCACCATGACCCCATACACCCTGCCCAGGAGTAGCACCCAACAGTGCAGGATACCCCATGCATGCCACCACCCCACTGTGACAATGCAACCCTGTGCACCATGGAGCCATGCAAGGCAGCCCCACCATGGGCACCCTGCAGTGGGTGGCAGCAGACAGTGATGCAACAGATGCATACACAGTGCCACCCTGCATGTCCCCCCTCAAGGTACAGCTGAGATACTGACCAGGCGGCAGCACACGAGGTACCCCACATGCAACAGGGCATGCTCCAGACCCCACCTCCAGTGGTACAGCACCCTGCACACCCTCCCAAGGATACATTCCATCCCAGCACTGGCCACAACAGCCAGCACAGACACGCACAGTGTAGCATGGAGGCATGCACCACACAGGATGCAACACAGTGCATGGACAAACACCCACGCATACCCAAGGGCACAACAACACAGGGACACAGTAGCAGGTCAACAAGCCACTGGCGTGTGGCCACAGCTGGCGTGTACACACGGCCAGCACCCCTACATTGCACAGGTGTGCCAACCACCCTGAGCAGGCACCATGAAGCTGTATGTCACCAGCATGCTGCCGGAGAACAAGTGACAGACACTGGAGCACATCCCCTGCAACAGACACAAGTGACAGCATGGATGGTGGACAACAACAGCGGAGGCCACAGTTCCACGAGGCAGATGTGCACCATACTGGTGATGGTGGTCAACCTGGCATAGTGCCAGGTACAGTTGTTATCCAGCATGGACAGCCACCACTGACACGCCTAGCAGACCGTGCATATCACAGACATGCAAGGGTGTCAGCTGCACAGGCCATGGATGGTCTGACAGGGTGCCATGTACACAGTGAAGGCCCCATGGACCACTGCACACAGGCATGCAGTGCACAAGTACAACACACAAACCACAGACAGTGACTGATCCCCTGTCCACACCATAGGTAGTTCACCTCTGCACACACCCACCCACACACGACACACATGCACGCCCATGCGTGCACCACCCCTGACCCCATGCACACCACTGCAGCTGAGCACCTGTAGCCTGCTGCAAATCAGAGACCACCACAGTTGTTATAACAAAATGTATATATTTAAACTATGTACAGTAAAGCTATATACAAAACTATATACAATAGTGGGGAAGGGCCACAAAACAAGTGGGGGGTAAGGGAGCAGGGTGAACATATGGGAGAGGAAGAAGGGGTGTGATGGTGGGTCAAAGGGGAAGGTGGTGGTTGGGACATGGGGGCGTCACTGGCTGCCCGGTCCACTTCCTCCTGGTGCTGATGGGATCTCCGCCTCCTCCTCCTCACCCGTGGTGGTGGATGTGTTGCAGGAGCTCCAAGGTCTCCCTCCTGACCTGCAGCAGCTCCTGGATGTCCCACTGGATCTGCAGGGTGTCCGGCCACCTAGGGACGAGGGAGCAGAGTCAATAGGTGTGACTGTCCATCCCTCTGCAGCCCACCCATTGTGCATGGCATTCAGCCATGGGACACGCCCCTGTGATGGTGTGCGACCACCCACAGTGACCATGTCCATAAGTCCTGCCCACCCAGGCAGCCACAGCCATGTGGACCACTGCACACACCCACTGCCCATGTCCTGCACAGCACCACCATGGCCGTACAGTGACTTGGCTATGCGGTGTGAAGGTAGTGCCACAGCCATGTGCCCAGTGCACGCATGGACCACCATTGATGCACTCCCAGACATGCAGTGCCACTGACAGTGCTGACTGTAACAAGTTGCATGCATGACAGTGGTGTTACTGGATAGTGGCCATGCCCAACTGCCCGCCCAGTTATACAGCATGCAATAGTAATCATGGATGTAAGGCACTCACCATCAGCAGGCTGGTCCACGGCTGTGGACCACCTTCATCCGTCCTGTTCCTCACCTCCAACATCGGTGCCTCCCTCTCGGTTGTGCCTCCTTTCTTCTGGCCCAAAGGTGCAAACATGGAGAGGAATATCAGTACAATCTGGTAGCAATGTCCCCTGCCCCCATGTGTGTGCAATTCCACACAGCCAGACCCACCACCCCACCCCGATACCACCACCATGGCCAACACCGGATGGCCCCCATGTGCGGACACATGCAACCGTGATACCGTATGGATGATAAAAGTGTATGGATGTTGCACATACCTGGCTGTGGCACCATGCCCCTCATGGCATGTGCCCACAGGTGGGAAAGCAGGTCAGGTCCCTGCACCTCAGGTCCCCATATCGGTGGCAGCACTGCTCCGCCATCCGCCCCATACTGGTGGCCTCCTCAGGGCGTTGGCCACCTTCTGCCATACCACACTCCTGGTCCTGTCCAGGGTGCCTCTGCAAACAAAGCCCCAACATGGGGCTCAACTATTGCAACAAAGTTTGCCAGCTCCATCTGGCTCTACTGCACAGCATGCCTCCGTGCCATCTCTGCTGCTCAGTTCAAGCAAAATGGTGCTCTGCAGCATGGTCCTGCCACATGCAGATGCTGCATGGTACAGCGCTGCCATTCCCTATCATGCTGTCACTGAACAGCACAATAGTGGTGCACCATGCCTGATGCATGGCGCCAAGGGGCAAAGGTAGGGCACATGGTCAAGGGTCTCTGGCACACGGACAGCCACAGCACGATTGAAACCCAATGCGTGTAGTGCGATTGGGTGCCTGTGTGCCACTTCCTATAGCAGCCTATCAGCGCTGTTGCCCCAGTGCACCCACGACGCCCAGTGCCACAGCGCCATATAGGTGAACAGTGCCGTAGCACCACTGGCACAATGGTGGCCATGCCTTGCATTGCCTCCCATGCACAGCACGTCAGCAGCATGGCAGGTGCCTGCGTCATCAACCGGGCATGCACAGTTAGGTGTGTACTCGCATGTCACAGAACTGTGCCTCTGGCTCAGCATGTTCAACACAACTGCGCAAAGTGCAACAGCACGATATTCAGCCAGCATATGCAAATCATCTAATCAGCCATTCAATGGTGCAGTCACTGCATTTGCATCCACTTAACGATGCGCCTCGTCATTTGCATGGGTTGCGCAAAGTGCGACATTGGGCTGCACTGGCCATAGTCGTTTACTGCAGTCTATTGCAGTGAGTTGCATGCTGTTTGGGAGTGTGGACTGTGGTGTTTGGGACATGCTTGAGACTGCACAGTCACAGGTAACACCTGTCATTCTCACAGGATGAATCATGACCGAGCATGTGGTGGAGGAAGAGGAACAGAGTCGTGGGAGAAGAGGAGGCCAAATTTTACTAAGGCCGAGACAGAAGCCCTGTTTGAGGCCTACCTAGACCAGAATACACTTCTCAGTGGTCACAGGGAACACCACAGGACCGTGCTGCTGCTTGGGGAGGTGGCGTGCTGTAAACCTGCATGGCAGCCACCAGCGCTCCATGCAGGAGTGCAAAGAAGATGGGCACATACAGGCAGATTATTAAAGAGAAGGTGGCTGCCATCAGGGCAGCATGGTCTGTGACAGGTGGGGGACAGCTGGAGGTGCTACGCCTGACCCCACAGGAAGAGCGGGTTGCTGGCAGCATGCAGCATTGACCATTGAGGGTGTTCCAGGTGGTGGATTCCAGATGGGTGGTAGCCCGTCACTGCATGGTAGGTCATGGTCTGTCTATTGGGGGTGGGGGACAGGGTAGGTCACATGCAGTAACGCTCTTCTTTTTCCCTTACAGCTCCTGAGCATCTGCATGGGTCAGCGGTGGTGGGCTTCTCCACTGAGGCCAGTCACATGGAGATGGAGGAGGCCCATCCACCTCCACAGGAATATGGGGATCAGGGTGACAGTGGGCCCGCCTGGACATCTGTACTGATGTTGGTGGAGCAGGTGCAGAGGAGGCCCTGCCGTGTCTCAGCATGCCGGCATCCATGGATGCCGGCATGCTGAACTTCGAGCTGGTGCCGGATCCATCACCGATGATGATGGAGCTAACGTCATGGGCAGTGGCACGTGTGTGCTACAGGATGGCCACACAGCAGGTGACATCATGGCCATGGCTGTGGGTGGTGCTGCCATGGAGGCCTGCGTGTCATCACAGTCCCAGCCTGTGCCTGTCAGCACTAGTGGGGCAGCACTGGTGTGTGTCCAGGACAGTGGGATTGTTGTGGCCACTGCGGAGGCATCATTGAGCCCTGGGGAGCGGCAGCTGAGGGGCAGCATCAGCAGTCGGCCAATGGCCATGGGGTACAGTGTCAGGGGCAGCATCAGTGCACCACCTGTGGACATGCCCAGGCCTGGCCCTGGTGTGCAGCGCCCACCCTCAAGGGGTGATAAGCATCAGGGCTGCGAACATGCTGAGGGACAGCATGCCAATCAGGCAGATGACCTCTTGGATGAGCACACCCGCATACTGCAAGCATCAGTCAATCAGCAGATGTGGCTTGTGATGGCGGTGGATGCACTGAGTGTGGCTCTGCACCAGGCAGAGGAGCATCGCAGCAGAGATACCGCTTTGCTTCTGGCAGGGATGGACGGTTGCGGGAGGATGTGACCGCTGCCATTGACAGGCAGACACAGGTATTCATTGCTGTCATGGCCAAAATGGGCACACAGTTATTTGCCCATATGTCGCGGACACCATGCAGTTCAAGTCCACCTCCCTGTTCCCGGCGTCGTGGCGACACCATCCTTGTCAACACTGGGTTCAGCTGTGGGCATCCCGAGCATGCCTGGCGCAGGCATGTTTGGTGCTGCTGACCCCGCACGCACAGTCATGTTCAAGCCATGGAACCCTGGGGACCGTCGGTGCCACCCCATAAGGCCAGTGGTCAGCCTGTCACTGCTGGTGGGTCTCGGCGGGCTGCCCATACATCCGTGGTGGCTGTGGCAATGTGGCGCATGACTGGCCTGTCTCCCAGCATGGCTACTGTCTGATGCTGCCCTGTGTGCATTGTGTCATTCAGCGGAAATGCATGGGTGGGTACCCGGCCCTGCACGCACATTCACAGTCCATCTGCACACCCTCAGAGCTGCTGTCCGCAGTTGTGTGTGCATGATGGTGCCTGCTTTGTGCTGTATGCCACTGTGCAATGGTGCCAGCATCTGACACATGCACAATGACAG
This sequence comes from Neoceratodus forsteri, assembly GCA_016271365.2. Classification (NCBI taxonomy): domain Eukaryota; kingdom Metazoa; phylum Chordata; order Ceratodontiformes; family Ceratodontidae; genus Neoceratodus; species Neoceratodus forsteri. Next base: position 650,689,373 of record JADMNL010000022.1, read on the forward strand.
GCAATGGGCATGGTGGTCAGTGGACATGTGTGTGGCTAGGTGGCGGTCTCAGTTGGTGTGCCTCCTACCCTTTGTGCATGTCTGGTGAGGTGTGTGTGTGTGTGTGTGTATGACTGTGTGCCATGTTATACCTTGCCCATCCCTGGCAGTGTGTGTGATTCCATGCCCTGCCACTTCCCTTGATGGCATGCACCCTGGTGTGTGTCCATGCATGTTTGTGAGTTGTGCCTTTGCCACTGGTGGTTGCACATGGCCCCATGACTTACCTGGGTTGGCTGAAGTGCTCCTCCTTGATGGTGTCCCAGTGCAGCTGTGCCAGCTGGAGCAGTCGGGGTCCCGTTACCCAAGGGGTGGCTGCCCATCACCATCATCACCACCGCATCCTCATCATCCCCATCACTGTCCCCTCTTTGACCTGTACAGCTGTCCCACATTCGTTGGCCATGTCATGCTGGATGCAACAGGCCAGGAATAGCCCACAGACCTTTGAAGGGCTGTACTGTAGGGCACCGCCGGAGGTGCCCAGGCAATGGAAACGTGCCTTCAGCATCCCGAACACCCACTCAATGACATTGCGTGTCGTGGCATGTGCCTCATTGTAGCGTTGCTTGGATGGGGTCATGGGCCACCGGGTATGGTGTGAGCAGCCAGGGACAGAGTGGGTATACACTGTCACCTGTGTGTAGAGGGTAGAGGTTAGTTTGGTGATCAGCATCGCCCTGCCTCGAGCCATGTAGGCCACTACCCATGTCACCTCCCACCACGCCCTCCCAAGCTCTATGTTTGTCCATGTGGTTTGCATACTCACCCACTAGTGGCTAGTGGGATGTCCCCACTCTCAAATCTGTGGCACAGTGCTGACTGGTGCCAGATGAAGGCATCATGTGCTCCCCAGGGTGCGTGGCACAGACATTGATTATGCGCCCTGGCATCACACACACCACCTGGCAGTTGATGCTAGCATAGCCCTTCCGACATTATATGCGGCCCCTTGGGGCCAGGTGGTGTCCGGATGGCCACATGGGTGCAGTCTATTGCCCTAGCATGCCAGGCATATGAGCTACCCTGTGAACTCCTGTATGTTTGCTGTGAGCTCTGCCAGTGTGCTGGAGAAATGGATGTACTCCTGCAGCATGTGGCAGCAGTGTGCTGAGGAATTGGGTGAGGTGGCGTGATGCGGCTGACTGAGTTATGCCTGTGGTGCCCCTGTTGGTCTCTGGAAGGTACCCGTGGTGAGCAAGCACATGCAAGCGGTCACTTTAGTCTCCACTGACAGAGCATGGCTCCGTCGCCTGGGTGCCCGCATCACATCATTGCACAGCTCACAGAGCCACCTCAGATTGCCCGATTCAGGCGGTACCAGCCCATGATCTCAGTATCGTTGTACAGCTCGAAGCTGCTGTGGGCTCGGTACTGCCTGTTAGGCATACCGCTGACAGGCTCTTCCACGGCTGTGCCCCCTGCTGCCTGCCTTCTCACCCTCATTACTGCCTCCATCTGGATGGCTGCACTGGCCATGTCCCTGGCTTGTGTTCACCCCCAGCAGCTGTTTCTGTGTCCCCCGTCCTGACTGCTACTTCCCTGCACCTGGAACACCTTCCTGTGATGGCCTCTGTGCTGTGTGGCACTTCCCTTCTGCACTGGCTGTGACTCCCCACACCTTCCCTGTGCCTCTCTGTTCAGGGTGCCTTTCCTGGCCTGCCCTATGTGTCCTCCTGACCAGTTTGTGTTGCTAGAGTTCAGCCTCATGTGCCTTCCCTGTAGTGTTCTTGCACCTCTCTCTTATTCTTTTTATTTTGGCTCATTTCCGCTTATCACGCAACTTCCGCTTGTTTCTTATTCATGGCGATGTTGTTGAATATCGCGCTGTGCCATTTATGCATGGTTCCTCCCCTCAGTTGCACATACATTCATTATCATTGGCTTATTGCTCAGTGTGATTAGGGGGCGATCTGCCTCCCGCTGAATATTGCAGAATGGCACATTTTTGGACTTGCACTGAAGCAACCCTATTGCACATGGCGTAAACCTTTTGAATATCTGGGCCTAAGTTTAAAAAATACAGTGCTGATCGTGTCTACAAAGATAAAAATCAAAGAGAGTCCCACCTACAGTGGTTTATCTAACACGGTTGAACCCAGACTAGACACTGCAGCTTGCTTAAAGTGTTTTTAACTCTTCGGAAACAACGCTTAAGCAAGGTGCTCATTTACAAAGGTTCCATGTCAGTAGTACAAGACAGTTACATTGATACATATCACAAAGTCATAGACTCACCAAATACACAGTCAACAGAGAATACATGACAAGTAATTGGATTAAAAAATATAGTTAATATAATATAACAAGAGTTTAGATCAGACCTGAGATGTTAGAGAGCAGCCTAAAACATAGACATTGTCAAGTGAACCAGTTTCAGATTATCGATAAAGAGACTGAGGACCAGAGGGAGAGGAGGGCCATATTATTGCCAGTTTGGGTAGGGTAGTAAGGAGTACAGGATGTTTGGGGCAGATAATGAAAGAGGGTTGGGTGAAGTGTGAAGTGCAGTAGAGATGAGGAATATTAGAGGTTAACACCAACAGAAGGAAGGAGAAGGGGGCAAGGAGCAAAAGGCAGCTGTGTGGGAGCAATAGGTGGAATGTGTGTGCCATCAGAAGGCAATGCAGTTCAAGGGAGAAAGAGCCATTGATGTTTCCTCACATTCACCTAGGGTTGCTAAGGTATAGTAGGCAAGATTAAGAGCAGACATTGGGGTAATTCAGCTTTATTCATCATGACCAGCTGCTTGTATTTAATGGCAGCTTCTACTGAAGGTATCTTCTATATAATAAAATAGGGTATTTTGTTATTAAGGTCCGTGAACTGAACATGCATGAAAAATAAACAATAAGTAAGTTTGATAACTTTTATTGGGGTGAATTAAGCATTCACAAACAGTAAATCACTAATAACTTCAAAATGAATTAATATTTTATTGCCAAACCACCAAAATGACCTGTTCCTCCATAACATCTAATAAACATATACGTTTTATAATTTAACGCTGTAGTATTTTTAAGCATTTATTTTGGGAAGGGTGAACTGAACATGAGTAAACAATGAATTGTTACACTTGAAAAATAAACATTTTACACCAGGCCACCAAAAGGATGCATTCTTCCATAACATCCAACAAGCCTGTAAGTTTCAGACTTAATTTTGTCTTTTTCAACACTGTATAACTTTAAAAAGGGCAAAGATGTATATGGAACATTCTACATTAGTAGCCCCTAGGACTAAGATTGTGTTGACAAGTTTCCATAGAAATTCCAATGAAACACTATTTTAGGGGCACTACTGTGACCCTATCATATCTGTCTGTCTAGCTCTCTCAATTACAGGTGGAAGAAAAATAAATGACAAGATAAAAGTGATATCCTGGCTGATGGCAACAGATACAGCAAGATACAGACTCAAAAATACATTACTGCTACTATTCTCACAATGGATATTCTGAAGGTTAGTATTATTTCAATTGAATACTGAACCAATCACAGTACAGGTTTCATAAAGCTGATGATTATAAAATTGCCTGGATCATCCCTACAGCCCACAGTTGAAATCAAAGAGATACTCAAATAATGAAATAAACATCTTATTTAAATTGCTATAAAACTAATATTTTATAAATTGAATAGCGATGAAAAGATCAGACTTAAAATATGCAGTTTATATTCAGTTTACTTGTAAAGTGAGACAGGTCCATTACAAGTCACTTATGGCCCTGCTTCTTGTGATGGTTGTCCTTCACTTGAAGACAAATTGCATATTTTGAGTAAGACCACTGCATATCCCTTCTTTCTATCTGTCTGCCTGTCCCAGCCTGTCTGTCTGTCTGTCTGTCTATCTCTCTATCTATCTATATATCTACCTATCAATCTATCCATCCATCCATCCATCCATCCATCCATCTATGTCTGTCTGTCTGTCTGTCTTTATCAATCTATCTTACATTATCTGTCTAGAGTATATTTCCTCATGTTTACTTCTCTACTGAGAAAGTCAATGTATTGCTCTTTTCAAGAAGGAAAGTATATACTGGCTAAATCAATGTTTCTATGGTCACATATCCTTGTGCATCTAAAAGTAGTAATTGTCCATTTGTGGATGCTGCTGTTCCATGAAGTAGTTTTTTCCCATTAATAGCTCATTCAACACCTCTGCCCCAATGGCCTGCAATATATGCCAACGTTATAATTTCAGAGTATAGCTCTGCTTAGAAAGTTCACTTTGTTATTTCCAGTGTTCAGGCTATGCTTATTAATGGAGTTTTACACCGAGAGGTAAACAAAAGTGAACTTCATATTACGTTTAGGCAATAGCACCAGCTAGCCTGTTGCTTTCAACATGGTCTGATTCATCTCTTTAACAAGGCAATTAATTTTCCTGACTGAATATCAATAGTCTCTAAAATGTCCCAGAGTGAATTTTAGCTGAATGGACTGTATCACTAATGAGATTAAAGGTGTGTGCTTCAATGTTTTGTTCTGCTGAGGTGCAATACTAGCAGATCAGAAAGAATGCCAGTTATTCAACTACAGTACAACAAATAATGAACATATATGGACCTATTGCATTACACATTTAGCACCAATATAATATTTGTAATTAAAGCCGTGTGTGGGTAGTTACACTGATTTGGGAAATCATTTTACATATCTTTCAGAGATTAACACAGCATTCTGCCAACTACCTCATTCTTTCAGTGCTGTGACATTCATTTAAGGTGACACCCTGCTCTTATATGATCATGCTGCCTTCTCTTTAATATTTACTTAGGGCATACTGCATGATCTTTTGTAGTTACATTTGCTTGTTCTATTTCTTACAGAGTTGGCGGGTTCTCAACTTACCAGCATCATGTTGCACACAGTATTATTTAACTTTTTTCCACCTAATGATTGGATACAGAGTCCAATGGTGGAGCGAACAAGATTAGAACCATGGGCTGGAGCATTGTCCCTTTTTCCATTCCCCGCCTCTTGTGTGAAGTGGTGCAATGCTCCTCACTGGCAGCTTGTCCAATGCACCATTACCAATAGTTCACATTCTGTCTCTCACAGGAGGGGTTATCAACAGTCTCAATGGATGCCCTGACTCTAGATGTATTCTGTGCTTTTACAGCTGAACAGGTTGGGATCCTTGTCAGCCTCAATTTATGAATGAGGTGCGGGCAGATCTGGAAATACTGGGGATTGGGGTTATTCATGGGTCAAGAGGACAGGGGTGGAGTGAATTAGTAGCCACCCTGACTTATTTCTCAGGGTCCAGTTTTGGTGATTTAATCTATTTCCTCATTCTCCCTTTTATTGAGAGGCCAATGTTGAGCAACCCAATGAGAAGTCCTTGCAAATCCTTGCAAATAATAGTTGTGAGTGCATGCATGCTGATGCTACAGGAAAGAATCCATGGGGCTCATTTGTTCAGGCAGCCAAGCCAAGCAGTCCAGAAATGTGAGAGTTAACTGGATAACCGCTGTTCTATGTTCCCTGTATCAATAAATGCCTCAGCCTTGTTCTGAGCTAAACTTGCACTGGGGTTGGGGTGGGTGGTGCACTCCATTGATTTTGGTCCTCTCTGAAATTTGGAAAGAATTCCTGTCTTGCCCATGCTATCTATTGTCCTTGCTTTCCACCTATTTCATTCTCATGCTATCAGGCACAGAGTTTGGTGGGAAAGGGCAGAATCTATTCCTCTTAATCTGCAATGACAAAATCAGTACACCTTCCCCATCCCAAGCATGGAGTACTCTTTTGCTGTGCTGACAGGGGTCATCCTCTGCCCAATAAATATAGCTCAGGTCAGAACATGCCAGTGTGGGCCATCATAGACTTCCCAGGTGTGTAGTCAGGCAGGTTGAAACACTTGTGGTCTCCTCAAGTGGTGAATAATGGAGGTGGGTTTGATGTTTTTGGGAGGTAGGTAGGGTGGCAGTCAGGAGAAGATGATCAGTCTCAGTGGGATTAGCCCACTGGTGGCAGTTGAGACTGTTTGAATGTTAGTGCATCAGGTGGGATTATAGACAGCTCACATGATCACACAGCTTGACTCTGCAAACTGCAGGCAATGCCAGTTGTGTGCAGGATGTAAATTAATTTGTGGAATGTACCCCTTCATACAATAAAGATCTTGTCACTCATATTTAATTTGACATGTGTGATGAGGGGTAAGCTCACCTCCAAATTACCTTGAGTCCTCATGGTGACTAATAGCCCCAAGGATGGATATGCATAGCTTCCTAGACCAAGCTTCTTGATCCCTTACCCTCCCCTCAGTAAAAGCAGAGTAATATGAGCATGTTTCCTTAAGGACCACACTGCAGTATGTCCCTCACTTCTCAGGACCACTGTTACTTACTACTGGATTTTGGACCTACAACACAGATGGCAACTCAACTCCTTTGCATTAAGCTGCACAAAGAAACACCCCATCTCCAAAATATAACTTCTTCTCCAGGACCCCAAGCAGGTTGTTTTCTGTTGTACCCTCTCTTCTAATCCCACCAACACTAATTCATTTTAAGAGATCTCCACCACCAGTCATCCTTCTGTACAGTCTAACACTGTTTATAACTTTACATTGGAACACCTCGAAGATTGCAAGGCAACAAGGTGTGCTACTGCAATGAGAGGTAATAACAGTTCTGCAGGAATGGAAGGAGATGGTTTGGAAACCACGGAGTACAAGTTGGAGTCTTCTGCTGCCATAGCCCTAAAATCTGAAACTGTATTAGAAGGCTGGAATGCTTCTATGAATGCCCTTCTTCAGTTAAATTGTGGATCTGGGGTAGGAGACCACAAACTGTATGGCATTGTCATGGCTCTAGCCTAGTCAACCCCCCTTCTCCTCACTGGAGGCTTTTGGTCCTGGGTTCACCTACAAGGGGCCTATAATAGCATAACACAGCCTCAATTAAGCCTTGCACAGAAATATCTATGCTATGATGCCCAGAGGGACACTGCCCAGAACATAGAGAAGTCCAGAACAGGATTTAGTCTATGGTCATGAGAATTAGTTCTGATATCCTACCTCCAGCTGATGATCCCGAATCCATTCATGACTATCAGCTGACATAATAGTTGCAGGATGGAGCTTAGGTATGATGGCCCTTGTAGGATCAGCCTTTGGACGCTAGCAGGATGAATGTTGGTTAGCTTCTGCGAGTGTACATGAGTCCTTCCATTGGCCGGACTATTCTACCTCACCCCTCCACCATTTTTCCTTTCAGGCAGAACTTAGTTACACAGTATTGTTAGCTCAATGGCCAAATAGTGGGACCAGGACCCACTCTTTCCACTGTCTTGGCCACTGTCAGACGTAGCTAAACCGTCCCAATATCCGATGCAGATGTAGGTCTCATCCCCCATTGCACTTCTACACCCTCATTCCACTCCCTCTTCTCACCCCCTTAACTCTCTGCTTACCCTGGAAAATAACACCATAAGGTTAAAGCCATACAGGAGTATCTCAAATCTGGTCACACTTTCTCGGAGCAGAGTGGCCAAACTGCAATGTAAATGGTGGGGTCAAGACTTCTACCTGCTTTTCCACTAAGAAAAGGGTCATCTCTGTACTCATTTGGAAAGCTTCACATTCCAGATCCTGGCATCAGAAAAGGACAAAGAAGGGTGATGGGTCTTAATTACAGGTCAGGTGCAATTCTGGGGCATTTTATTGGTACTCATATATGCTCCTAATGAGGACAGACTGGAATTCTTCTATGTGCTGTCACAGAAAGTAATGGATTATATGACCCTGATGGCTTAACACTTATTGGGGTGATTACAACTTGGTGGTTGACCTTATTTTAGATGGGGCTTCACTGGAGCTGGCCCCTCATCTCATGTGAGGCAAGACAAGCTCTCACCAAGATGTGTGCTGACTTTTATATACAAGAAGTGTGGCGAGTTCTTCACCCCACTGAGCGAGATTACACGTACTACCTCTCACACTTCTTCGTCACAAAACAGGTTAGACTACTTCCTTCTGAATGCTAAAGCCATATCACTGCTACCATGGGACGATATTTGCCCCTGGTGGTATTAGACCATGCGCCTGTATCACTTACTCTCCTACTATCAGTCTCTTACCCCGAATACAGAGATGGAGGTTAAACCTTTGTTACTGCAATTGCAGGACTTTATCTCTTAGCTTAGAGGGAGATACAAACCTATTTCCAAAACAATTGGCAGCTGGGTACTTCACAGTAGATGCTCTAGGAAGCATTTAAAGCTATGATAAGAGGATGAATCATCAGCTATTCAGCAAAATTGAATAAAGATCAGAAAGTGGAGTTTTCCTTTTTATTGCAGTATCTACAGAAGTGGAGTTATCACTTTATACTGGCTTGGAGCACAAAGGTCATGTTGTACATAGAATAACACTTCTAAAACACAGATTGAACACAATAATACACCAGGCCAAACGGTCAATGTTTTACCTTTTGTACACTGCTAGGAAGAAGGTGAAAATCCTCAAGACCTTTGGCTTATAGATTGAAGTAGCAAGCTGCGGACATTTAGATTCCAGCTCTGTGATCATCTACATACGAAATAATCACTGATCCCCAACAGATTATTACCATCTTTAAGGGTTCTGTGCAGAACTATATACCAAAGAGTCACACCCTCCTGAGCACAAGATAGCTAAGTTTCTCAAAGACTTAAAGTTGATGAGCATCAGGGCAGCGAACAAGCTGCCCTTGATGCACCCATCATGCCAATGAAGTGTTAGGGGCCATACAATCCCTGGCAAATGGAGAGCACTGGACCCATATGCTTCTCTATGGATTTCATCCAGGTATTTGCACTGGATCTGACAGCACAACATCACACCTTTTTCCAAGAGGTGACCGCTGATGGAGCACTTCCTCCATCAACGTTGGAGGCCACTGTCACTGTACTCCCCTATCACCACAAGAATAGACAGGTATGTGGTAGCTACAGACTGATATTCTTAATAAAAGTGGATGCTAAAATTCTTGCCAAAATCTTGGCCACATGAATTGAGAATATACTCCCAAAATTAATCCACCCAGCACAAACAGGATTCATGAAAGGCAGACAGGCATCAGACAACAATAGAGCACTGGTCAGCCTAATCACATTGGAGCAAGAGGGTCTGGACACAGTGATGTTGCTGGCCATTGACATACAGAAATCCTTTGACTCTGTTGAGTGGGATTACCTATTCACAATTATGAAACCAGTAGGGTTTGGCAGTTGCTTCATTTCTTACATCACATCACTCTATTCAGCTCCTCCACAGCAGTTCTGACAAATGGCATATTATCTGATAAGTTTCCTCTGTATCAGGGCACATGACAAGGTTGCTCCCTGTCTCCACTACTCTTTGTACTGGCAATGGAACTCCAAGCTGCTGCCATTCAGCAGAACTCTGAAATAAATGAAATCATTGAGGGTTCAGACACCCACAAACTTCTTTTACATGCAGATGATTTACTCCTGACCCTGACAGACATAGAGAACTCTCCATGCTAATCTCTCTCTCTCTGTTATCTCTCTTGGCACCTCTCTGTCTTGCAGGTGAATTGGGTGAAAATGGAGTTTTACCATTGAAAGGCTGCTTATTTTCACCCCTTCTTTACAGGATTTTCAAGTCATGTAGACCACATAAGAAATTCAATATTAATTTGAGTATGCATTCTCCTCTCATTGAGGACTGGATATCCTTAAACCTGCAACTGCTGGTCTGTGAGCTGCAGCTAGATATTGCCAGATGGCATAAGCTACAGTTTACTCTCCCAGGCAAAATAGGGGCCTTTAAAATTATGACCTCCCAAGATTAATTATTGTATGACTAATCTACCAATGAAAATTCCGCCTGCTTGTGGAATAAGCTGAAAAAGGTCCTTTCTACTTTTGCATGGGCCAAGGTACACCCAGATTTGGGAAAAAGATCCTCAGAGCCCCTCTTAGAAAGAGTGGTGCAATGACCTTACCATACCACCCAATACTTCAGAAGGTGCCTGTTGTGGATCCAAGAATCTGCTCATCCATCCCTTGTGACTGCAAATAGAATCAGCACTTAGGATGACTCACTATTACAGATGTTACTTCAAGAGACCCATCTTCCAGGTGGTTTTCTCACCCTGGCCATAGAATTTACAATGTTCTTATTCCAACAACTGTGAAAAGGTCAGCGAAGCACTTTCTGTCTGGGAGTCTGAGTCCTTTGGCACAATTCTGAGCTGTGAATTGCAGGAAGCACAGTTTGCTGGACCTTCTGGGAAAAGCAAGGTATCATGATATTGTGGGATGTTGTATGTCCTCACTGGTGGTACTAAAGTCCTTTGTAAGCAAGAATGTGAGTCCTGTAAATGAGTATAATCAGAAGGTGAGAGGTTCTGCAGTGAAACAGCTTACTCTAAGAGATTCTTGTTAAATGTGATTCAGGAACAGAGAAAGCTCCAATGCCTGAACTTGCTGGTGCTGTGAGCTTATTTTACCAACAGAAACATCACCTTTCTCCTGATTGTGGGACAGAAACATCAATCAGTGAGGTGAACACTGAATTTTAAGGGCCATTATGGACGTTGACTCTGCTTTAGACTATCATCTATCAGTTAAGATAAGTTATAATTAACTCTCTGTTGGTTTCTTTGGGATCCTCGTAATTTTAAGTGGGGTTTCTTTAAATTGTTTTCTTTTGTGGGATTAGATAGAGAGTGACTGTGTATAAAATAATTGTTTGTAGTAAGGGTGTGAAAGAGTTGCAGTGGTTGATTAGACAGTAAGGTGGAGGTTGGGTTTGCAAGGAACATTAGGGTGGTATTTAAGGAAATTTAGACACCAGCTCAGGGAATTAGATAAGATGTGCTTAGGCAATTGCAATGGCTGAGTCACCTGTTCACGTCTCAAATGTATGACCTCAGCCCCATTATGGACCTCCCAGTGACAGCTACAGCAGAGAGATGCTGTGGTGAGGTCAGTATAGCAAAGGAGGTGGAAGGGCAGGCAAGGGATGCTGATAGGATGGCTGAGTTGAGTAGCATCAGGGTAGTAGAGCCCAGGAGGCACCTTAGGACTAAATGGGATCAGAGAGAGGCCAGACATGTTTGGTTCCCATTCCCAGGGTTCCCACCAGGCTGAGTGGGCAGGCAGCTGATGGATGGACAGTCTCCACTGGTCTCCCAGGTGGTGCTGTGTAATGCCAGATCAATGAGGAACAAGACAATGATTATTGCTGACTTGATTTCCTCTGTCATCTGGCATGCATACAAGAGACTTGGTTGGAGGGCGATGCAGGTCCATTTCTGGAGGCATCTATCTCACCAGGATACTCTGTGGTGCATTGCCCAAGGAGGAAACACAGAGGTAGAGAAATGACTATCTGTTTTACGTCTGGTCTGAAATTCTCTGTGCACCTAGTTGAGGATAATGTGTCATTTGAATGCATGGCTGTACATGGGTGTTGGAGAGGGTTGCAGGATTCTCCTTAAATATTGTCCTCCAGGCCACAAGGGGAATTTCTGCAGGAAGTCGTGGACTTCATCACTGACAGGGTGCTGGAGTCACCCAGATGGTTGATTCAGGGCAACTTCAACACCTGGATCGATGACAAACTCTTGCATTTTGGAAAGGACTTCATACTGGGTAATCTTACAGACTTCCTCCAGATTATGACATCTCTGGGCCTTGCACAAGCTGTTGCTTCTGCAACCCATACCCATGACCATGCCTTGGATCTAGTGTTCTCACTTCGCTGGGCCTTGAGATAACTGATCTCAAGATTGATCTGGTCATTTGGTCTGATCACTGCACGGTAGAATTTTAAATCAGGACCCTCCTCGTTAGTCCTCCCTGTTGAAAAGATCCACTATCATCCTTTGAGAGGCTTATCTCCAGAGGCCCTGATGGTGGTAGTGGATTTTCTGGTGTGAGTGCCACTTGTGAGACAGGGTTGAATGAGGCTGTGGCAGCATATAATTATGCTGTCACCAAGGCATTGGACACTGTAGCACTGATCTGTATGTAGCCCAGGTATTCTCGCTGAGAATCCCATGATTTGGAGGGGTCCTCAAGAAGATGAAGACCAAGACTCAGACATTGGAGCATTGTTGGAGGAGGACTGGGACAGTGGAAGACAGACTGGCTTCAAGGACTCACTATGGTGAGTATTAAGGGCAATTAACCATACAAATGCTGAGTTCCTGTCCAGAGAGACTGTTGCAGGAAGGAACAGACCAGCTCTGCTCTTCGTACTGTAGACTGCAGCCTGAAAGAGCATTTTCAATCGCACATTGCAAAGAGTTTGTTCAGATTTTTTCTGACAGGGTGTCAACTATTTTTACCAGGATGTCTCCAGTGGAGTATGATCTGACCTGTAGTGTTAAACCTGCAGAAGACAGCAGCACTCCAATTGTCTGGGGCGAGTTTCAGCCAGTGGGGCTGGTGGTGGTCATCAAGGTGATTTTGAAGCTGTGACCCATCTCTTGTGAACTGAACCAGGGCCTGTCATGTCTAGTGGGAGGTGTGAGTCTGTTGGTCCAGTGTTCACCGAGATTGTCTGGTGTTCCTTTGCCGGGGGTCTTCCTGATGCCTTGATAGAGGCATTGGTGGGACCCCTGCTGAAGAAACCATCACTCAACCCTGACATCTTGGTGAATTATCTACCAGTCTCCAACCTCCCATTCTTGGGTAAGGTTATAGAGTAAGTGGCGTGTAGCAGCTCGAGGCACACCTGGTAGCCTTTAACATCTAGAGCCACTCCAGTTGGGATTTAGGAAAAGCACAGCACAGAAACAGCTTAATTCGGCTGCAGAATGATCTCCTCAGGCGAGGGATAGGGAGAAATGGTCAGTTCTCATTCTGCTCAATCTATCTTCAGCTTTTGACACCGTAGAGCATGTGTTGCTACTTGATTGCCTGAGAGGCTCTGTGGACTCACCAGCCATGTCATCAGCTGATTTGAGTCCTTTTATCAGGTGTTATGCAATGGGTAGTGATGGGAAGTTTCGAATTGCATCTGAGGCTCCTGTCCTCTGGAGCACCTCAAGGGTCGAGCTTGTAGCCCATGCTGTTTGAGGTATATATGCTTCCCTGAGTGACATCATTGGGTGTTACGGTCTTGTTTTCACTGATATGCAGATTATACCCAGCTGTACATGTCCTCTGCCCCAGAATATTGAATGCGGTGGATGTCTTAAACAACTACTTATCCGATATCTGGGAGTGGATGTCCTCTAACTGGCTGAGACTAAATGCAGACAAGATGGAGGTATTGGTGAATTGAGTCAGGGCATCGGAGGAAGTAGCCACCGCCAGAATAGGAATGGTGTTCTTCCTGGGCTCCACCTCACTGCTGGCAATGAATAAGGTGCAAAATGTGGATGTCATCCTTGATGATGGTTTGACACTTGAAGCTTAGGTGCTGGCTTCGTCAGGGAGTGTTTTTTACCTCTTAAGGAATGTCACCTGGATTAAACTTTTAGTCCCTCCTGAGGATCTGCCATCACTGATACATGCTTTTGTCACCTCCAGACTTGATTATTGTAACACTCTTCACTTCAGGGTCAGTGGGCTATCTCCACTGGCTGTACCTGCTGCAGAATGCTGCTGCAGCCAGGTTATTGACTGGCCCTTTGAGGTGCGATCATATAAGCCCAGTTTTGTGTGAACTGCACTGTCTGCCAGTCAGGTGGAATACTTTCTTCAAGGTAGGCTTGCTTACCTAAAAGGCCCTATAAGGACTGGGTCCCAGTTACCTGTCTGACCTTCTGACACTTGCCCACCCAGTGTGCTCCTATGGTCCTCTGCAGAGGGATATTTAGTGGTCCTGAGGGCACGATTAAAAACTACAGGTGATCATGCTTCGCAGTGGCTGGACCAACTATATGAATTCCCTTCCACATTCATTAAGAGATGCCCCCTATTAAAGTTTTAAAATGGCCTGAAGGCACATCTATTTATGTTGGCATTTGAGGGAAGTTGAAAATAAGATAGTGAGCTGGAATTTTATAATTTATAGTTTAGTTTTAAAAATATTTAGTTATGATGATCTATGATATTTTAATTGAATTGAGCCAGATTATAACTGTGTTTAATTTAATGTCCTATACTATTATAAAGTGTACAGAGCCCCAGAGACTGGGCATTTAAGAAATAAACATAGAAACATGGAAACATAGACTTTGACGCAGATAAGGACTGCTTGGCCCACCTAGTCAGCCCATTTCCTACCTACAGGATAAGTCGCAGATCCTAGTTAACCAACAGCCTATTTCTCCCTACCCCCAACAAGAATTGCCTTATGTCTGTCCCATGCATTCTTGAATTCTCCTCAAGTTTTAGACCCCACAACTCCTCAGGAAGGCTGTTCCATGCATCCACTACCCTCTCTGTGAAAAAATACTTCTTCACATTGCCCGAACCCCCATCTTTAAATTGTGTCCCCTTGTTCTTGCATGTCTCTTTTCTGAAAGATGCTACCCTCTTGGACTTTGTTGATTACACTGAGGTACTTTAATGTTTCTATCATGTCCCCCTCTCCCTCCTTTCTTCAAGGGCATACATATTAAACTCTTTTAGTCTCTCCTCATATGGCTTCTCTTGCAGACCCTTTACCATTCTAGTTGCCCTCCTCTAGACTGCCTCTATCCTGTCTTTGTCCTTGTGGAGATGGGGTCTCCAGAACTGGATGCAGTACTCCAGATGGGGTCTCACCAACTGTCTGTACAGAGGGATAACAACTTCCTGTTTTCTGCTGGTGATGCCTCTACCTATGCATTCCAGTATACCCCTAGCTCTCTACTGCCTTCTCACATTGCTTGCTAACCTTAAGGTCATCTGATACGATTACCCCAAGTCCCCTTTCCTTTGTTTTTTTTACTCCCCCATTGTGTAATCTCCTCCTGGGTTTTGTTTCCCAGGTGCATTATTTTGTCACTTCTTTGCATTGAATCCTAGCTGCCATACTTCTGACCATTCCTCCAACCTTGCCAAGTCACTCTCATCCTTTCCATGCCTTCCTGTGTATCAACCCTCTTGTAGATCTTTGTGTCATCTGCAAAGAAGCATACTTTTCCTTCTAGCCCTCTGCAATGTCACTTATAAAGACATTAAAAGGACTGGACCCAGTACTGAACCCTGCGGTACCCACTAGTAACCCCTCTTTCTTCAGAGTGGACTCCATTTACAATTACCTTCTGTGTCCTGTTGTCCAGCCAATGTTTTACCCAGGCTACCACCCTGGCACCCACTCCCAAGCTGGTCAATTTGACTATTAATCTTTTGTGTGGGACTCTGTCAAATGCCTTGCTAAAGTCTATGTAGGCCTTGTCCACAGCCCCTCCTGGTCTACTACTTTGGTCACCCAGTTAAAGAAATCAATTAGATTCATCTGACATGACCTTCCCTGTGAACCCATGCTGCCTTGGGTCCGTAGCCCCACTGGCCTCTAGGTACTCAACAGTTCTTTCCTTCAGAAGTGATTCCATCACTTTCCCTACCACAGAGGTCAAACTGACAGGTCTGTAGTTTGCTGCCTCTGTCTTGGTCCCACTTTGTGAAGGGGAATCACATCCACCTTCCTCCAGTCCTCAGGTACCACACCATCCTCCCATGATTTGTTAAAAAGAGTAGTCAGTGGTTTCACTAGTTCTCCCTTAATTCTTTTAGAATTCTGGGGTGAATTCAATCAGGCCCCATTGCTTTGTCCACCTTCAGTTTTAGGAGTTCTTTCAGAACTCTTTCTTCTGTGAAAGGACTGGGATCGACCTCCCAATCCAGAATGCTTCTGTTAATTGGATTAGGCACCTCCTCCTCTTTTGTGAATACTGAACAGAAATATTTGTTCAGTATCCTGCTTTTCACTATTCCACTCTGCCCACCCACTGTTCTTCTATTCAGCCTCACTATCCCTCCTTTGTCTTTCTATGTTCCCTTATGTACCTATAAAGGTTTTATCCCCTTCTTAACTGAGTTGGCTATCCTTTCCTCAGTTTGTGCCTTTGCTATTCTGACTTTCCTCCCTGCTTCCTTCTGCCTTAACTGGTACAGCTGTCTGTCCTGCTCCTTCTGTGTTTCCTTATACTTCCTGAATGCTATCTTTTTCTCCTGACTTTCCCTGCCACCTCTTTTAAGAACCATAGTGGCTTTTTCATTCATTTTGATTTGTTTATTTGCTTCACAAAAGGCTTGTTCCTCTGTGATGGCAGCTTTGATGATTCCCCATTGTTGCTCCACCCTCCTTCTAGTCTGTTTGCTAGTGCTTTTACTGAGGCACTCTCCCATCTTCAAAGTCAGCCCTCCTGAAGTCCAGTACCTCACTTTTGTATGGCTTGACTCTGTAGCTGAGTTTAACATGAACCACACTGTTTGATGGTCACTTGTTCCCAGATGGCAACCCACTTCAAGATCTGAGATCCTCTCACTGTCCCCATTTGAGAGTACGAGGTCTAAGATTGCTCCTTCACGAGTGGGTTCTGAAACTAGTTGTCTGATGCATGCCACCTGAAGGGCATCAAGAATGGCCCTGCTCTTGGATGTGGCTGCAGCTAGTGTGCTCCAGTTAAAATCTGGCATATTCAGGTCTCCCATCAACAGTATTTCCCTTTCTCTTCCATCCTAAGAATGCCTTCTATCATATCCTTCTCCATTCCCTTCCTTGACCTGAGGGTCTGTATACAACCTCAGGCGGAATGTGGTGCCACTTCCAGTCTCCAAAGTGACCCACAGTGCCTCCTCTCCTACCTCTTTACTCTTTTGTTCAGTTGCTTTTATCCTTCCTTTACATAGAGAGCTACTCCTCCCTCTTCTCCCTTCCCTGTTTCTCCTGTAGGTTACGTACCCTTGTATGTTAACATCCCAGTCATGGTTCTCTGTGTACCATGTTTCTGTGATCACATGATATCCATTCATCCCTCTTCCATCAAGGCCACCAGTTGAGGGAGCTTGTTGCCCAGGCTACAGGCATTGGTACTCATTATCCTCCATTTCCTGATGACCTTACTCCTTTTGCCCCATCCCTGTCTTTCTTACCGTTGTCACTTTTCCATTTACCCCTGCCCTTCTCCTATAGACATCTCTATGTTGGTGTTTACTGCACTTACTACTGTGAATTTTTGGGGGCTCGATTTCTCTGCTCCTTTCCAGTGCCTCCCCTTGGCTAGTTTAAATACTTGCCAATGAAGCATTTAAACCTATCACCTAGGATCCTGGTTCCCCTCCTGGACAGATGCAGCCTATCATGCCAGTATAGGCTTGCATCACTCCAGGTGGACCCCAGTCCCCAATGAAGCCACATCCCTGAGCTCTGCACCAGTTTTCAACCACTGATTGAATCCCATGGTGTGAAGCACTCTAGCCTCTTGTACGCCATAGACAGGCAGCACCTCGAGAAGATTACCATGCGTGCTACTTGTCTAAGGCCCCTCCCCAATTCCACAAACTCTTTCTGCACTGCTCTGATCCCTTTCTTAGCAGGATCATTTGTCCCTAGGTGGACAATGACATCCAGCTCCCTCCCGACTTGATTTTCAACAACTTAGGAAAGTTTTCATTTAGCAGTCCAAGAAACCTTTCTATCTGCTGCCCAGCTACCATCTCTTAATGTGACCCAGATACAGTCTTTATTAGGTCCCATTACAGAAGTTGAAGTAGCCTCAGCTATCAGTTCTTTACCTTTAGATAAAGCCTCAAGCCCTGAAGGATTCACCTCGCTTCTACAAAACCTATAAAACATACTTACCCCTTCCTTACTACACTTTATAATTATTGGAAAGCCCATCCTCCTTCAGATAAATCTCTATTTCAAGCCTGCATAGTGTTACTCCCAAAGCCAGGGAAGGATCTCTAAACCTGAAAGTTATCATTCAATTTCATTGATTAATAATGATATCAAAATATCTGCCAAAGTATTAACAGCACGGCTATCTTTCATCTGGGATTCCCTTCTTGGTTCTGAACAAGCAGGTTTTGTTGCAGGCAAGAACTCGAGTGAACACTTCTAAAAATTTTCCACCTTATTTCTGTGACTGGGGAGACTCCCAAAAAGTTATGTGGTCGGTCTCTAGATGCAGAAAAAGCTTTTGATCGTGTCTCCTGGTCCTATCCTTTTAAGGTCCTGGAACATTACTCCTTTCCAGAAGAATTTATCCACAGGATAAAAATCTTATACACTTTCCCATCAGTTCACATTTTATATAATAATGAGTTGTCTGATGTTTTCCAGTTATCCAGAGGTATCTGTCAGGGTTGCCCCTTATCTCCTATCTTTTAATCTATATCTTGAGCCTTTGACTAGGATGGTGAATTTGTCTCCATTGGTCAAGCGTGAGTGGTGGGAGACATTTCATACAAACTTTCATCTTTCACAGATGATATTCTGCTTCACTTGGAGGTTTGGATGATGTCGTTACCAGAGGCCCTTACCATTATTTCAAGTTTAGCATATTTTCCAGTTACAAATTGAACCCAGGTAAAACAGTTGTTTATCTGCTATCTGCTTTCTGTCCCAACTCCCTTTGTTTGCAACTAGGTTTCCAATGGGAAGCATCAGTTCTGACTCATTTAGGTATTAAAATTTCTAGAGACATTAATAAGTTTAAGATCCCTAATTTGGACCCAGTGGTTCATCAACTAGAGAAAGAACTCACCAGATGGTGACATCTTTCCCTATCCCTGTGGGCCAGGGCAAACCTTATCAAAATGTGTGTTCTTTCTAAGCTCATATACCCCTTAGGTATGTTAAATATATACTTACCAAAGCAATGGTTTGTTAAACTTTCATCCATATGTTCCATGTTCTTGTGGTTAGATAAATCTCCCAGCCGGTCATATGAAAACTGTGCCTGCCATATAAATACTGATGGGTTACAGGTACCTGATTTTTCAAATATTATTTGACCTCTACATGGTACCAAATATTTTAGGTATGAAGTGAAGTGGCCACAATGATTGTTGCACCTAGCTGGTTTGACATAGAACGATCATTGATCAAAAAGCACAAGCTCTCCTGGTATTGTATCTCCCCTACTCTAAGCTCGGTATGATTTATGTCCCTAGTTGGTTGGAGTACAAGCTCATTTGCAGTGTTGTAAACTATTGAAACTGGTCAATACCAAAGTATTGGTTCTACCGTATTTAACAATTTCAGCCTATGTATTGCTGGCAAACCAGTTCTACCTTCCTTTTGGTCTCAGTATCTCAGCTTAAGGTGCAGGAAGTTCTATGTGATAATGGTAATTACAGAACAGTGATTGCCATTAGCAGTGTGTACATTGCCAAAATAAATTTCTATGATGCACATTCGGTGAAAGAAAGGAGGGGCGACCGAGATCCACAGCAGTTTTTAATGTGGGGTTACACCCCACACCCCTCTACTAAAAGATTCTCAGCTCCAGGGGTGCATGTCTGGGGGCAAATACTTGAAAAAATAAAAGCTGGCAAAAAATGTACTGCACCATGTAGGACCTAAACTCTGTACCCTGCACCTCCCAACTGACCACCCTCCTCACCACACTAGGGAACCAGCTCAGCAGCTGCCAGCCACAGCCCTCTCACATACCTACCTCTTCTTCTCTCCCTCCCGTGCATACATATACATGCATACATCCCGTTGTGCTCCTCACAAAGCCAGGTATCAAGTTTCTGCCCTGTAAGGTAGCCCTGAACACAGTCGCCGTGACTGAGTCACCCTTTTGAAAGCACTCAGTTTTGGTCACAGTGCTCACTGGATACCAGTGCAGGATATAGTAGTGGATAACAAAATGGTGTCTTATCAACATATAATGACTCATTTTAAAACCCTGTTTTCTCAATCTTTAAGTATATGCAGCTTACTATTTGTATTAAACAATGTTTGGGGCCTTTGCCATTGCAAACTGTATCTAATTCCCTCTTATGGAGTATTTTGAGTATGTAAGTAAAAGGAAAGCAACTTCCTGCATATATAAGGTCCTGTTACTCCATAATTGTACTCTGGTCTCTCTTGTTGCCTATTATTGGCAAAATCATTTAGGCTTTAATTTGTCCTATATGCAATGGCACGCTATCTGGAATTCATTTATACCTATATTAAACAAGATAGACTGAGGCTGGTACAGTTTAACATTTTGAACAGCCTCTATTTTACCCCCTGTACTCTATTCAGAATGAAAAATTGCCTACACCAGTGTGTCCTACCTGCCAACTGGCTGATGGTACTCTATTTAATAAAATGTGGGAATGTCCACCTGTCAAAATGCTTTGGTCTCTGATTCATACTAGAGTGTCCCTTTGTTTAGCCCTAACAATTATTTCACCCCAGAAATATGTCTTCTTGGGACTACTCTACTATGAACTGTGTTACCCATAAATACAATATTACATTACTTTCTTCAGTAGCCAAACTATTAATTGCTAGACATTGGTTGTGAGCTTGGTCCTCTTCTCTTTGGAATAGGTACAGGAATGTTTGATAGTTATCTTAGCAGAAAAGTCAATAGGATATTATAACCTTTCTCATCCCAGAGTATGAACATGTTGGATAGAGCTTTATTCCTACTTAATTAAGTAATCCTTTAGTTTATATGTCTTATGTTTACTTGGAAGCAGATGGATATGTGCACTGGGGGTGGGGAGAGGGTGACGGGGGTCAAGGGAAGGGGAGTTTTCTGGTTTCTATTGTTTTTTTCTTTTTTTTAATGTTCCTTGTTATGATTAGGTTTTTAATGTGCAAGTTGTTATTGTGTTTAATTGTATTTCATGGAAAATTCAATAAAATATGTTCAGTTGCAAATAAAAGGAAAGATTTTCATTTACCAGCTACAGATCACTGGAAGCACAGTTAAAAACACATTTTGCAACATTGGCTAAGAGGATCCCACTGTTACCTCCATTCACCCACGGGTGGGGCCATTGACAACTGGATCCAGTCTGCACCTGCAGGGCACCATAGAATATACAAACATTATTAGGCTATGGCTCCTATGAACTGGGAAGTCCATATTCTAAAATTGGAAGTGGATTTACAAGTGGAGGTAACACCAGAAACCGGCTACAGTGCTGGGAAATTCCACACTGGGAGTCCCCAGATCCCAAGGCACATCTTATTAAAAAGAAGATTTTAGGCCAATGCACAGAATGCCTGACAGACAGTAAAGATGGTTCCGATATTCCAAATGAATGTTGGAAATGTTGCCATTCTCCACCAAACACTAGTCACATTCTGTGGGCTTGCTAGATAGTGCACCCTTTGTGGGAAGAGCTTATAAATATAGCAGAATCTACTGTGCATATGCCTCTACTATCCTCGCTTTTACTTTTGTTTGATACTTTAGATCATCAGAAGCCAGCGCAGCCGGCACAGGCACATGGGGCTTGCAGTGATCTAATGATTTTCTAGTCAGTGTAGCAATTGCTGCAGGTTAGACCAAGAGTTTCTGGTCTAATGTACTGCAGTCCTGGGGCTGTTTTTGCAGAGCTTGCACCAGATATGAGGCTAAACTGCTGAAATTAGTGGAAACCATCACAAGTGCACCCAAGATTGTAAAATTGGGTGCAGTTGCAGTGAAAGGTCTAGCGACTGCCAGATCTTAAGAGTCATGGTGCAGGGCTGGATGCAAGCCTTGCACCATGCTTAAAAAATGTTACCCTTGGGACTACTCCTTCTACAAGGAATAGGGGCATGTCTCAAAATGTCTAGTTCATACACTAGCGATGGAGGTTAAGCTGCAATAGTTAATATGGTGGCGGTCACCCACAATACCTTCTTGGTTGAACAGTATGCAGAAGTTTCTTATCTCAGAGTCCTACAGTATATAAAACAAGAGATGCCACCGATAAATTTAATAAACTTGGGTGGTTTGGTTGATTAACACAAATGTGGGAAGTCGCAAAGGAATTGAATAACTGATAAACCATTGAACTAATATGTGACTGTTTTCATTCTAGTTTGCATCTCCTGTCCCCTTACACCTCTAGTATGCCCTATGACCTAAGCTTTGACCATAACCATACTACACCACTAATCTTTGAATACCTTCTTGCTGGGTTAGAAGGTTAGGGATTTGAACAAGACTGCCATGTACCATACAGGGTTGGGGACTCTTGTACATACACACTTTTATTTATTAAGAAAACTGTACAACAGACCACCTGTGAGAGGATCAGTTAATGAAGCATCTTGTTAGCAATTACTATGTGATGTATTCATGCAGCTATGCATTACTTAGAAAATATGGAGTCTGGAAAAATAAAACGTTTTTCTTCTGAGGGCTGTTCCTAATATTGCTTTGGTTATAATACACTGGTTTATACTATGGTTCACTTTTATTACCTTTGTTTCTATATTAGCCCATAAGTACTGTGTGTTTGAATTTTTACTGTTTATTTTAATAATTGTTCATATTTGTTTTTCTTTTATATTTTGGAGATGTAATTCCATAGGGATACACTCCCAGCTAGGTTGTGGTGTTTTGTATTAGTATGTAAAGTTTTTATGTTGTTTGAATTGCCCATAGAATGAAAATCAATAAATCATTTTTATAAAAATATTTGTTGCCTTCTTAGTACTCTTTCATAGTTATGGGACTAACCTAACATCAGGAACTATGGGTTTAATGTGCAATATGGTGTTATCCCATCAAATGAGTTGAACAACAAGGCAAAGGTGCAAGTTTCACATCTAGACTCAGGTTTAGTATAATGAAAAGTGTACAACGTTACAAAATGTAGGTCCGATAGTGTGATGTTTATCACTGTGGACTCTGGTTTAAGTGATCTGAGTTAAAAGCTCAATAGAATCTAAAATTATTTTCTCATATTGTTGAATACATCAGTTACCCAGAATACAGATCTAAAACTTAAAGCAGCAGTGCAACGAAAAAGTTTTTCTGAAAAGCTAATTTTCTGCTACTGTTATGAAAAATATTGGCAGAATTGTTGATTTGGATTTTCTGGTTCTTTCTATGCTGTGAATGGTACCTTTGCATTTTTGTCTGGATTCATACCTCTTCAGGTCCTCAATATTATGTTAATGCAAAATGAGGCAGCCATCTTTTTTCTCTTGAGAAATAATTATTTTACATGTTCTTAAAATTTTAATTGATAACAGAAACTGAAAATGTCACCACCAATATAAACTGGAAGACATGTAACATTGATTAGGAAGAAAAGAAAGGTGGTGTCAAATTTTAACCCATTTTCATAGCACTGCTTCTTCAATGTATCTATGTCCTTTTAGTCTGGTATTTAATATGCTCATAAAGGTTATTACACAAATAGAGGTGTGTAAAATTGGGAAAGCTGTGTCTTCATGAAAATAATTTCTTTATTCATATAGCTTTTCTTCCTCCAGGAAAAGGTGGGCGCTCTCAGTTCTGTCATTGCTCCCCCGGCCAGTGCCTACCTCCTCTACCACACTGGGGGTAGTGTCCCCACTAATTTCACCCATGGTTGGTCCAGGAGTGAGGTCCCCACCCCAGCAAATAAACTAGATTATACAATGGCAAGAAATAAATCCTGCCCTTGATTGGTCAGTGATGGCTTTCAATAATGATGTTGTCCCAACACAACTTCATTATATCAAGGTTCAGCAGCCACATAATGTTCTCTCATTTTGAACTATCAGAGATTACTACACTGTAATCTCTCAAAGGAAAAACCTCCTCCTCTCATGTCACAGTATGCTCCCAGCAAAATATATGTTTCTGATACTCCTGCTCAGAACCACTCACTTTTCTTTTTTCCTTAGTTCTTAAGATACAGAATTTACAAAATGACTGAGAGCGAGAACAACTCTTGACAAGGAAAGTAGCTGTCTTTTCCGATGCCACCATTCAAAACTGCTCACTTTCTTTTCTTTTCCTTTATTTTACGTTTACACTAAGAAACTACAACTTGGGATGGTATTATAAGCACAACAAGTGACAGAGCTGTACTTCAAATGGACAGCAAAGGCTCTCGCTTTCAGGTACCAATTGCAATTACTCCTTGCAAAACTTTTACATTTCCTACTAAAGAAGCAGGAGGCTGGCCAGGAAAGAACTGGAGCTTTACAACATATCAGTAGATTGGCTGGCTGGGGAAAGGTTGGGTATTCATGTCAAGAGACAGAATTTACCACTGATGCAAATATAAGCACCTATAGGATGGAAAGAAGTAGGTTACAACAGAAGTTGTTGAATTATAGAAACAGAAATATAGAATCTGACATCAGATAAAGACACCTTGACCCACCTAGTCTGCCCATTTTCCTACCTAATGGATACGCTGCAGATCCTAGTTAACTAACTGCCTACTTCTTCCTACCCCGCACTAAAATTGCTTTAATTCTGTCCTATGCATTCTTGAATTCCCCACTGTTTTTGACCCCACAACCTCCTCAGGAAGGCATTCCATGCATCCACAACCCTCTTGATGAAAAATACTTTCTCACATAACCTCTGAGCCTTCCTCCATCAATCTTCAGATTGTGCCCCTAGTTCTTGCGATCTCTTTTCTCAAAGATGCTACACTCTTGGACTTTGTTGATTCCTTGAGGTACTTGAAAGTTTCTATCATGCCCCCTCTCCTCCTTTCCTCAAGGGTACACATACAAGAAATTATTTCTTAAAGATATACCTGCACATACAAAAGTTAAGTAAACATGTACTTTGTTTTAAAATTGTTTTAAATTACTAATGAGCCATTGTATAATAGTAAAAATGCACTCCAGGGGTGTGTGTATGCCTGCAGCCTCATGCTTCAACCATGTGAGACATGACATTATCCAAGCAGAAACACATGCATTATTGCTTAATTTGGCCCTGCTGGTTGGAGCGTGGCATGGTCCAAGAGGGAGCACGAAGGGCTTCATTAAACCTGCTTTCCCCACTGTTACAAATTTTCTTCCTGACTGACCTCTTACAGTGACCAATGTGTACAAGTTAGTGGAGGTGCTCACATCATGCAGAGCAGCAGCCCTGCCCTTTGAGCCATTCACAATCTGCACTACCATTGGGCCTCAACCCACGGTAGTCAGAGGCTGAGATGGCTGGCTATGACTCCCAGGATAGAAGAACAGTCTTTGGGATGCTAGAACCTCTCACACCTCTGACCATCAGCAACCCATGCATTTTCCTGAACATGTGTCACCAGCATAGCAATAGGTAAGGCAAGCAGCAAGTCAGCCCTCCATGCCATTGGGCCAGCCGTTTTTGACACTTTGCAGTTTCCTACAGTAAATTTGTATATTACAAAGCAATACTTCTCATAGTTCTTTACCAGGTGAAGTGCATGCTTCTTCAGGCTAAGACATACAGTGGTTCTTTCCAAGCAAAATGCTAGCCAAGTAACCCAACATGCATTTTTACATAGCCGGTGAGGAACTATTTAGAGTGCTGTACTAGTTTATATTAAGCAGCATTTTTTAAATGATCAATCCATCCCCACCCACAGTGTACACATTCCTCAAATCCCACCCACCTCCTAGATAAATTTGAATCCTCTTGCCACACAGCTCCCTGTTGATACCCACCTCCTCCTCCCACAGTACTGCTGAAGCAATAGTATTAACCATGCCACCACTTCCAAGTAAGCAATTGTACCCTCCCGCCATTCTATCCACTGATCCAACCCCATAGTTCATCGGACAACCCTATTGAAACTCTACAGTAGCACCCAACCTTCCTCATCACTCCAAGCACCTAAAAAGTTAAAGGATGCCTTTACCTGAAAACCAGTCAGGCATTATTACTCAGGACAATGCCAGCATTCATTCAGTCTGCTGCTGGTGATAGTGAAGTGAGGAACTGATTGCTCTATGAGAAAGAACATTTCAACATGGATCCATGACACCAGTGAGAAAACCCTGACAACAATGTCTGCTACAGTGCTGGGAACCTGTCAGCACCTCTGACTGTGTTGTGACCCTAAACTGACCAGCAACACCACAATGCACAATGCGGGGTTGTGTGCCCCAACACACCCCCATGCCCCACACTCCCCACTATAGATATCTAACTCACGTTGCACAGACAGTGAGTTATTTACCCCATCACCATAAAGTGTCTAGATCAAAACCCATTGCTGCTGATACAGGTGAGATGGGTTTTTCTGTGGGGTGTTTGTGTACCGTGTCACTGTAGCAGCTGTATATCTTTTAACATCAGTCACTGCCTTTAACTTGATCATGAGTGGTTACTTGCTTGGAGCTGGAGGGGATGTGATATTTTACAGTTTTGACTGCTAATGAATATTATCATTTTACTGGAACTATGTGGGTGGGGAAGGAGGTGGGTGCCAGTGTACAATAATTTGATTGCTACATACTCAGAAAGTACCTCATCAGCATTCCAAAACAAAAGCTTTTTGGAGCAGGCATATGCACCATTGGTTGTTTACTGGAAGAGAAACACCCTTCTAGTTTTTCAAAGTGTAGCCTAGATCATCATTAGAAAACTATTGTAAATGCAAATATATAGTAAATCCTAAAACTAATTATGCTAATTAAATTGAAATGCTGACCTACTGTAAGCAGCAGAACAAATGCATGATAATTGGACCAGAAATTTAAAATTTGCCATTGCTTCATTTTTCATGGTCTGTTTATGAGTTATGTTTTTAATTTTTGCAAGATTGAGCCACTGAGAAAGAATTTGGCTTATCTAGATGTCGAATCTGAGAGTAATATGACTTGTAAATGTAGCAGCTTCACTCATTTCATGTTTACAGTCTACAAATGTTATTATTTCAGGATACTATCTGAATTTGTTTAGTGTTTCTGTAGCTGCCTTCAGAAAACTGTTGAAATTGACAGTGCTTATAGTATAAAGCAGTAAGCACCTCTTGCTACATTGATTATCTGGGTATATACCACACGAATGGTGAATAAATTAGTTAACTAAATCTTGCTATTTTGGGATAAATATTTATTTTCAATTACAACACAATTTATTTAACTTAGAAAATGTTATTTCCACTTAGAATCTGGAAATAGAACACAGTGAGCAATGGGCCAGACAGAGAGTTTACAATGGAAAGAAAGGCAGTTTTAAGCTAAAACAAGGAAAACACCAGCAAAAGCATCACAAATGGTATGGTATATATAACAAATACATAACGGGTTGCAGTAAAATAACAATATCTCCACACATGAGTGGTAAGACCTTTATAACTAACTCGTGGCTCACCACTGTGAGTTATTGGTCTTACCACTCACTAGTGGAGATAAATGTGTTATTCCACTGTGGTCCATTATGTATTCCTTAATTATACCCTGAGCCAAGGGTACTGATTAAGGCCAGTTTGGGGTGATTGCAACTACTAGGGACACTGTTCTCTCTGAAGAGTATTGGTGGTAGCTCCCACTGCTACTGCAATACACTAGATGTCAATATAGTAGGGAGTGCTGAAAGGGAAAGATGGACATATAAATACCAGAGTCTAGCACCTTTGTGTACTTTTGGGTGGAGAATTAGGATTAAAACCCTAAGCTTGGTGGCTTTGTACAGGAACAAAGCAAATATCTTGATTCCTGTCTGCTGAGAAATTGTTTCAAAGATGATTCTCCTATTTTTAATCATAATAGGCTATAGCGGAGCTCCCAAATCCTCCCTTGTCAGACTGGACCCCTCTTCCACTCTTTTGTCACTTTGCTTTAGAATGATCTCCTTGTACCCAACATTGCTTAATCCAATCTGCTCCTTTCCTTCCCTTCCCTCTCTTGATGCCAGGTGCCTTTCTCATTGTTCATCCTTTATATCCAGATTCTGTTTTGGTTCCCTTCCAATTCAATTCAAGTTTTATTGGTCAATCACAATGGGTGAACATCATGATTATTAAACATGTCTTCACACACTGTATTAAAAAACAGTAAAACTTATAAATAATACATTATAAAAGAAGTATTGTTTCAAACAAATAGATATCTCCCAATAACAGAACAATTATAAGAGAGCGGATTCATTTCATTAATGAGGAAATACCAATTTGAACAAATAGATTTACTAACTTTCTTGGGTCTGTATAATTTATTTTTAATTTTAATTATGGATGCCAAGAAGTTTGCAATAATCACCACCTTCTCTGGAGTTCTAAGGTGTAATAATATAAACAATGGATCACAGTTAGCATCTGCATATATGGTAAGAGTATTTAGTAAGCACTGATTCCTAGGTTTAACATAAAGATGGCAATTCATCACAACATGCATTATTGAATCTTGGGAACTTCAGTTAAAGGGCAGAGGGAACCTTCTGATTTTCAAGGTAGATGTCGAGCCTTGTTAAAGTAGATATACTTTGAGGAGATTAGTTCAAATCTAGCCCATGTGATATTTTTATTTTTTCTGAGAGATAGAGGTAATCAAATAATCCTCCCAAAATAGGCAATTTAATTTTTTTACACCAAAGGAACAATTTTGATTTTGATTTTTTCCATGTCCATGTTTCATGCAAGAGTAAACAACTTCTTCTTTATTAACTATTTGTATTAAGGTGCAATTTTTCTATTTTTATTAAAGTCAGTCCAGAGATGTTGCACATTTATATTAGACATTATCTTTTTAATGAGTCCAACCATTTAGATTTTAGCCCTTTAGTAGTCCAGGTTATTTTTCAGTTAAGCAGCTCTTAGGAAGTTTATAAAATGAGAGTTGCTTATAAGCTTCAGCCAATAATTTACCAGGTGCAAATCCTTGATGGTATTAATTTGAATTCTGCCTATTTCTGCCCTTACCATAGAACTGGATGTGGATTTAGGCACCTTGAGGAGTGCCTTATAGTAATGTAATAGAGGTTTTTCTAAATTGTTACTATTTTCCAAACCCCGTGACTTCTGCTCTGTATAAAATAACAGGCTTTATTTTGATTCTCCAACTATTAGAGCTGGGGATATTGTGTTCCTCCATACTGATAATTAAACTTAAGTAGGGCTTTCACTATGGCTTTTGCTTTGATATTTATTTATTTCAAATGATTAGGTCATCTAGTATTAGAAGTCATTTGTACCCAAGGTAAATGTATTCTTTTATTATTTGCACTCTTTCATTACCTATATGGAGTTTATATTTATTCTGGATGTTGGATTTCAGCCCATAGTCATACATTTAGTGTTCTTTAAATTAATGTTGAGTTCTAAACTTATGCATTTTTGATAAAATAGGTCAATTTTCTCTTAAAGCCCAATTCTTGACAATATAAAAGAACAATGTCATATGCATAAGCTAGTGAATGAAGCAGTTGGTTATTAATTATAGGGGCATCTAATAGGGTAGATGCTTCATATTCCAAAACATATGTATATAGATAATTGGAGGGTGCTAACAAACAACCCTGCTTCATGCTTCTATTACAGCTGAAGTAGTCTGTGAGGTCACCATTATTATTATTATACCTTTCCAAGGTGGAGGTGTTGGTGTGCAATAAGTAAATTGGGAATAAAACTGAGAGATGTAGATCGTTTTAACTAAAATATCCCACATGGTATTTATATTTATTGAATTGAATGTGGCAGAAGCATCTACATACAAGATAAACAGTTTCATTTTACAGAAATTGACCTACGTCTCAATAAGGTGGGCAAAAATAAAGAAGTTATCTATAGTCAGGAATCTGTATCTAAAACCTGTTTGATATGGAGAAAGCATAGTATTGGTACCCATCCAGTATGTTAATTTATCAAGTATTATTCTACTAAAAAGTTTAGAAGAGACATCAAGTAAATTAATTGGACAAAAATTATTAGTATCATATTTATTTATTTTGTTTTTGTTGACCAGGTAAGTGCTCTAGACAAGTTCTGCCTATTTTCAGGCATGACCGGGGAGGGGATACAGATGAATGTCAACTGACCTTGAACAGTTGGTGGTATTTTTAGTGAATATACTGAACTTTTTTTGCATTGAGACCATGATGTCTTTGGTCCTTGCTTTAGATATATATTTGTGTATTAAACATAAATAAAAAAAAGTTAGAGTTGGAATCCAGAGCTCACTATATTCCTTGTATATCTCAGGAGGAATCAGATCCAGCCCAGGAGCTTTATTATTCTTTCATTTATGGATAGCTGCTTCTATATCCTATTCAATTAAGATCATTGAGGCATACTTAATGTTCATGATATTTTTACTAGAAATAATATTAGCCTCAATGTGGTCATTAGTAGTAAAAATCTCCTTGAAATACTTCACCCAGGTCTCTTTAGGGATGTACATTGAGGGCTAGATATTCAAAGAGGCTATGCCTGGTGCAACTGAGTTGCAACAGCATAACCCCAGAAATGCACCCTGGGGCAATATTCAAAGGAAGGAATTGTGCAGTGCAATTCCTGATGCACTGGGGCACAAAGAAAATGTTTGTAGCACATCTTCAGGGGTGTGCCTATGCATATGCTGCACATCCCGATATTCAACCTAGATATGGGTGCATATGCCAGCACAACTCCTGAGATGTGCTGCATATCACTGCACAAAGTTGAGCCTGAAAAATAAGGCTCGAATGGTAGCCACCCACAGGTGAGCTGCTATAATGCAAGGCAAAACACAGCAGCTTGCCAGCCGTGGGTGGCCAGCCCCCAACACACGCACAAGCACCCAAAACATCCGTGGTGCTCCAGTGGCTCCTCCTCCTTCCCTGTGGACCCAATCACCAAAATGAAATAGCTACATTGCTCTGGTAGTCTAGTGGTACCCCCACCCTCCTGTAGCTCTGATCACTGAAAATAAAATAGCTATAAAGCTCTTGGTGTCTAGTGATACCTCTATCCACCCTGATGCTCTGATCACCAGAACCTCCAATGGAAAGACATATTTGGTGGTCCAGTGGTACCCCACTCCCCTGCCCACAGGACCACCTGCCCACCCAGCTCCATCCCCAGTCATCAGTGGGCAACAGCAAACCCACCTGCATACCTCCACTGTCATTCAGTGGGCAGTTGTGAGAGATGTGCATGGGTTTGCTGCTGCCCCAATGACTGAGGGAGCTGGTGAGCAGGGTCCTGTGAGGGTGGGGTGCCACTGGACCACAAAGGATAGCTTTCTGTTGGGTGTACTGTGATTGGAGCATTGAGGGTGGGGCACCACTGGGCTACCAGTGTTATATAATTATTTCATTTGCAGTGATTGGAGCATTGGGAGGTGGGTTACCATTAGACTACCAGGGCTATGTCAACATGTTATTTTCAGTGATTGGAGCTACAGGGAGGGAAGGGGGTACTACTAGACATCCTCTGGGAGCACTGCATGCGTGCAGGGTGCCAGGCACATTTCACTGGCAAACTCTGCACAACCTATGCACATGGGGTAATAAGACATGCAAATGGCCCCATTTGTACCTTTGCTTGTATTATGGCTCCATTTGCATACTGCTGGCTGAATATCAAGAAGTTGCACACAGTGTAACTCCATTGTGCTGGCACAGTTCCCATTCCTGGTACTTAGCCCTGTCTGGGGAGGATGAGTCAAAGCATCCTATTTGTGCAGTGTGCATTACCTAATATATTCAGAGGAGATGCATCATGGCTCATCCCTTTGACTATATCTCTGAGTTGCACCAGGACAACCAGTTATGCTAGCACAGTTGGCATGAGTTAACTCCTTTAGCCACTAATTTCCCAAACCTACTATTATCCTTTGACTGGACAGTTGTATACATTTCCTTCCATGAATTATTCTGTAACTCAATCCTTTTCTCTTCTAAAAATGTATGTATTGTTTTCTTACTTGATTTAAGTGAGCAAAGTTGTTTCTGGAGGGTGTTTTTCACCCACCTTATTAGACTATTCAGATCTTTCTTAGCTTTTTTACATGTCAAGTCAAACCAAGTTTGATTTCTGAGTGAAGTGGATGCATTATCATTATTATATATTTCCTCTTAATTTCTTCATTTAATTGAATTAGCTTTGATTCCATAGTTCTCAACTAAGTTAAACTGGTGTTATTCATAGAGTTGGATTTTTCCCAGTTACCTAAAATATCTCTTATTATACTAGTGCTTAGCTGAGAGTGCATAAGTGTATATTTACCTATTATTCCAAGGGCTGCTAAAGGGTTAAGTGGATTCTCATCACTAATTTGATAATTAAGAATAAATACAGTTGAGTCCAGGGTGCATGATCACTTTCTGGTCTTATTTTAATAGATAAATTACTGAATAAATTACAACTCTCTGACTACATAAACTGTAGTCATTAGTACTCTGCCCATTACAGGAAAAATAAGTGGTATTTCCTGTGTATCCCTGGAAGTCTACCATTCAGTATCAATAGAATATTGTCCTCTATTAATTTTTGAAATTCAGAGTCATTTTATTTGTATACTTACCCAAAATCTACCTTTTATTACATTCATTCAGGTTCTCCAGTGCCTCAAGTATTTCTATATTATCATAATTTGATACCATAGCATTGAAATCCCCAGCAGCTATAATGGTACTGTGTGGAAATGTTTTGAAAGCCATATCAGAATCATTAGATAATTCTGTCCAGGTTTTCAGAAGTTCTGTTGTTTGTCTATTTGGGGAATATAGATATTTATAATTGTAAAAAACGAAGGTCCCATTTCATATATATTATGTTATCATGTATATTAATTTTCAAAACTTCTAAGATCTAAATATCCTTTCCTATTTTAATATATGTCATTATACAGTACTACCCACGGGTCTTCCAAATAGTTTCCATTTAACTGCTGGGGAGATGTAGGCTTGAAATCCATTAATTTTACAGTATCAAGGACCCAAGTCTCTTGAAAGAGGATTATGTCAAATTTGGTTACATACTAAATCCATTCAGAATCAGACATCTTTCCTGTATCCCTGCAAGTTTCAGCACAAGATATTTGCTCTGTTATAAGCCAGTAGATGTGCATGTCAAATTAATTTGGTTTCCTGTTCCTCTGTAACGTCTCTTTAAATCTTTGAACCCTGCATTTATCAATTTCCATACCCATAACATTTGACAGCAGAGTGATTATAAACAACTTCAGAATTTCATCATTTTCACCATACAGCCTATCAATGCCAAATATAGATAGAATATGAGTGTCTTTAGTCTTATCAGAATCTCTAGTTTCTAGACTCTGTTGGAAGTTCCATTTTAGTGTTGAGAGTATAAAAGCAAAGCTTTCTTGTGTTAGTGTAACTTTTGATCATCTTTTAAGGTGATTAGAGAATGAATAGTTTGCTAAACAATGGGCGATGTAACATCAAACCCTAAAACTCTTAACCTCTTGTGACTGGCCCATATTTGCTTGGCTAGTTCCATTTCAGCAACCAGTACATAAACAGGATATTCTCCAGCATATCTATCTCTGTATACCATCAGTATATCTTCTTTATTCTGCTGGATACCCAACCCTGTTGAAAACAAGTGTCCCATTAATTATTTCAAGGAATCCCTAGATGTATTATTTTTCAGAAAGAGATCCTAATTCTAATAATCACCCTTTTCCAGTTAGTGTATCATTTTTGGATATTATTATTAAATGTTTTGTTTACTTGGCCTTGCTCTGTCTTTACATCTAGCTTGTTTCTTTGTTCATCCTTATTTATGTTGTACTGATCATTAAGTGGTATCATTTGAGGGAGGGGCTGAGTTTTTATATTTGCTTGCGCACATGCACAAGAAACATTATGCGGCAGCTTAGGGAGAAGTGGGTTGTGGAGGTGCTGCAGTGTGGTGGCCAATGCCAGCACTGCAATTGTGGAGCTTGGTGGTGTGCACCCAATTTCAGGCCCAGTGTCTGATGACACTAGTTCTGCAGAAGTGCCACCAACATGAAATAATTTGGCTGCTGCAATGAGAGGCTGCCTTGTCATTGCAGCATCAGCAATCCCACTGCAATGTGGGAGCGACCCGTCATTGCAGGGTGGTACCTGTGACTGGGGTAACAGTACCAGAGCGTGGCGGCTCTATGTGCCACCTCAGAGCTGATGGGTGCCCAATTCCCTATCAATGCCCCAGACCCTTCATTTGCTGATGGAGAGCCCAGTCCCCATCTGCATAATGTCCCCACCCCCATGTTTTTGGTTGTGTTAGGTGCCCAATCCACCTCAGCAGCATGCACCCCCACAGTCTTTCTTTTTCTGATGGGGGCCCAATCCCATTGGCTTCAGTCCCCTTCCCAGTTCAATTTGCCAATGGAGAGACCACTCTCATTGGCATAATGTTCCCACCCCGATTTCTGCTGTGAGCTGAGGGGTGCCCAATCCCAACAGGCGTCATGCCCCCCACCCATTTCAGTGCTGATGGGGGCCCAATCCCCGTCATTTTGGTCCCCCTCACAAATGCAGGTGGTACACTGGGAGCCCACCCCAGTGTACCAAACAACACCTGTGAAAGAAGAAAACTGACCCATGTAGTCTTTTTTAACTGTAAAACAAGAAAATGGTGCCTTGTGGTCTCTCTTGCCCTCCCCAACCCATGCCCACCCTTGGTGTACCCTGCCTCCCCACACCCCTCACCCCATTCATTCCTCCAGAGCCCACTGCAATGATCTTTGGTAAACTGGGAACATGTCTGCACTCTTCAAAGCTGACCACAAACTGAAGAAATGCCGTAAGCTGTATAATGGCATAAATAGTTTTTTTTTACTTGGTGCATATCTCGGCATTTTGGGAATATTGGCACCAAAGTTTTAACATGTTATTGGGAGCCCTCCTCATTAATCCAGTCACTGTCATGGTGTTATTCTGTCCCAAAAGGTGATTTCTTGATCACTGCATGGACTCACCTTTCAGGACCAAGTGAAGAAACGACAGTCCACTGTTCATGATGTGGGCTCTCAAAAGCTTATGCTGCAAACTTTGGTGAAAAAATTAAAAAATGACTTTTTACGAGTATGCATTATGTAGTTTACACAAAACTCGTAACTTTGAATTTGTAATATTTTCACTCATATTTTTCAACATTAGCATTTTCTCACCTCCTTATGAACAATACAGCTGACATTTTACATATCCTGGCAAAAATGTGTTTTCACACTTCTGGTGCAGAATAGCACGGTCACTGTGGGAAATCAGTTTTAGGATAGATTAAGAAAATGACAGTGACACTGTTAATGAGCAGAGTTTCTAAAATGCATATGTTGAAAATTTGGTGACAAAAGTCAATAAAATGACTGTGTTACAAGCATGCATTGTGCAGTTTCCACTCACCTTGTAACTTCACAAATTTGCAATATTTTCATGCCAGGTTTTCAATACTGCAATTTTTTCACACAGTGAACAGTACAGCTGTCATTTTCACATCCTGGCCAAAATGTGTTTTGCACTTCCGGCACAGAATAGCATGGTTGCAGTGGGAAATCAGTGTTTGGAACAGATTAACAACAAGTGAGTGAGAGAAGGGGAGGAGCGAGCTCAACGAGCTATGTTGGGACTGCTGGAGATTTTTTGTGGGCAAAAAAAGGCACCAATGCAGGCAGGAGCCCAGTACAAAGGGCAGTCTGCAGTGTCATGAGAAACAGAACAAGCGAGGAGAGAGGGGCATGAGCAAGCTCAATGGAGCTCTGTCAGGACTGCTGCAGATTTCTTTTTGGGTAGAAAAAGGCTCCAATGCAGGCAAGAACCCAGTACAAAAGGACAGCTTGCAGTGCTGGGAGAATCAGAATGAGTGAGTGAGAGAAGGGGTGAGCAGCTCAATGGAACTCCGTCAAGGATTGCTGTGGATTTTCTTTGTGGGCAGAAAAGGTGCCAATGCAGGCAGGAGCCCAGTACAAAGGGCAGCCTGCAGCTCTGGTAGAAACAGAACGAGTAAGTGAGTGAGAGGGGAGAGAGAGCAAGCTCAATGGAGCTCTGTCAGGACTGCTGTGGATTACTTTGTGGGCAGAAAAAGGCACTAATGCAGGCAGGAGCCCAGTCAAAAAGGGCAGCCTACAGCGCTGGGGAGAAACAGAACAAGTGAGTGAGAGAAGGGAGTGAGTGAGCTCAATGGAGCTCTGTCAGACGTTAGAGTTGCCCACCCACCTGCCCAGGGTCCTTTGTGGTCCAATATTACAGTAGGGTTTCTGGGATGGAGATAAAGCAATGATTGGATACTTTTAGGATTGCTGTAATAATACAGATTTAGTTGTTCTGTTTATTTCTCAAACTGAGGTAAGTACTGAGCTATACCGTTAGGATTGCTGTAATAATAATCGTATTTATTTGTTCTGTTTATTTCTCTGAGTTGAGTAATACTTGGAGTGCAATATGATTTCTAACTAGGCTAAGTGAAACTATGAGGGCTGAGAACAAAAAGTATGGTAGCTGAGGGTGAAAATGGACAAGGAGCCTTAGGATTGCTACAGTAATACAGTATCTAATGGATGAGATCTGAGACTGAATTAACCTAGTCAGCAAGGGGCAGTAGGGGGACTAGTGAGGGGAAACAGGATGGAGTTAATAGGACCCTAACAGTTGTAATAGGGTACAGAAACCAGGAGTAAAGCCCGTGACATAAGATGGGGGCCAAATGGGGCAGGTGCCACCTGTCAATAGGGTGGGCACTTTGCAGGTTGCGTGGGGTGTAGCGTGTGGGTCCCGCCATGATCCTGTATTGGGCTTGGAGGATGGGAGGTGTGTATGCTCTGTTGACAATTTGCTAGTTTGAGGGAGGAACTGTGGAGGTTAGGAGGAATATAAGTAGCAGGGCAGATGAGTATGGTAAGCATCCTGGCTGGGGAGTAAGGGATGGCAAGGGAGGACAGGGAAGAACAAATAGGGACTGGAACTGACCCCAGTGTCTGAGACACTAGAAGAAAACAGAGGAGGAGGGAGAGGATGCCCAAGGTGAGGGAGCAGGCCTCCTGAAGAGGAAGGAAGAGACCACTGATGAGTACCAGGGAAGAGTAAATGGCTGCGTGGGTAGGGAGGGACCAGGGGTGGGACCAGAGGAAGGCACAAAGGGAACAATTAGGAGGGAGAACTGATAGGGTAAGAGATGTAGGAGGGGTATTGACTAGGAATAGATTTGAGCCTCAGCTATGGGAGAGAGGGGGCAGGAATGTACTAAGGGGAGGACAAGTGGGGCATGAGAGAGATGGCTATAGGTAGGGGAAGAGATAGCAAGGACAAAAGGGTAGAAGGGCAAATGAGGAAGGAAGGAGGAGTGACTGGAGGAAAGAAGGCTATGGGAAGGGAAGGATGGAAGAGCATCACTATCAGGGTTGAAGGGAATGAAGGCTCTAAATTGACAATGGTGATAGGAGAGGGTTGGAAATTAGCAGGAGGAGGAGAGATCAACATGGAAGCCCAGTGGGAAGTAATCAGCGTGGAAAGAGTTCAAGGGGATGGGAGGAATAAGGCAGAAAAGGGTGATGCACAAGTATGGGGTGCAGATACAAAAGTCACAGAGAATGCAGCTGTTGGGGGTAAGGGCAGGAAGAATGAATACTGGGTGGTGGAAGGCATTAGAAGGAAGGGGTAAGGATGGTGGGGTACTTGTCCTGGGGATTCTGTACTGAAAAGGGTGAGATGGGGCAGAAGGGGAGAAAGCACAGCTGTATTTGGGTTAAAGCTATCTCTGGGTTGACTGCAAGAGGGCAGGCACTGCTCAAATGTACAGCGGAGGAGGAAGAAACCTCATTTACTGTTGCATGTGGGTACAAACGACTTGGCAGGGAGACTGTGGAAGTAGTGAAGGGACAGTTCTAGGAGTTGGGCAGGCAGTGTGAGGGCATGGAAGAGTCGGTGGCATTCTGGAGGTACTCCTGATACCATGTGCAAGCATGGGAAGAAGCTAGGATTGAAGACTTCAATGAGTGTCTGAGGGTTGCTGCCACACTAAAAATTATGGATTAGTGACTAACTGGGATAGGGTCTGGGGAATAGTGACTTGTACACAGCAGACAGGATACAATTGATCAGGAGGGACGGGAGTATTAAAGGTGGGATTAGAGGGTATATCCTACTAAGGTGGTTTTAAACTAGTGGTGGTGCCAAAGACTGAGGTTGGTAGAAAGGTCCAGACAGCAGAGCCTAATGAGCTCACCCCCAGATATAGTTAAAGGCAGAGGCATAGTAACCCGGGAGGGGCAGACAGAGTTGAGTTGTCCGAGTGTAATACAGAAGGCACCACCACCCAATGAGGAGAAAGGGTGCAGACTACTGGGAGGAGGGACAGGCCAAGGAGAAGAGTGAGAAGAAGAGGTACGGGTGGAAGGTGGTCTCTCTCAATGCAAGAAGCCTGAGGAACAAAATTGCAGAGCTTCAGGCACTCCTTTCAGAGGGGAAGGTGGACACTGCTGTAGTTACAGACTTGAGCCACAGAGTACATGACTGGGACTCGCAATCCCAGGATACAAGAATATACAGCAGAGACCAGTGGATTGGAAGGAGATGGCACTCTGTGTGAGGGAGGATCAAATGAATAGCGGACAAGGGAGAAGAGGATGGACAGAGGTACTTTGGGTGCAAGTTCTGGACTCCAAGGGCAGAAAGCTGAGGCTGGGAGTGATGTACAGACCACCAGCCCAATCCAGAAAATTGGATGGGGAGTTGGCAGAGCAGATGGATGGTGTCTGTAGAAAGGGGTGTGGTGATAGTGGGATTTTAACCTACCAGGGGTTGACTGGAGCACCCCAGTCACTAGCAGTACCAGGAGCAGTGCTCATTGATACATTCAGGATGGCCTTCTGATGCAATTGGTAAGTGGGCCAACAAGGCTTGTAGCACTCTGGACCTACTATTAGCAAATGGGGAGGCGGTGAGGAGGTAATGGTAGAGGACCCACTAGCTGGTAGCAACCACCAAACAGTGTGGCTCATTCTTACACTGGGCAGGGAGACAGGAGGCACAGGCACTAAGGTGGTGGACTTTAGTAGGGTGGACTTTGGGAGGATGGGAGCAACCCGTGAGGGAGATTCCAGGATATATAAGCGGATGGATGCAGAACAACAGTGGGGAGTCATAAAGACTGGGCTAACAGAGGCCACAGTAGCCTGCAGCAGGGCCAGGAGTAAGAAGAGCAGAGCCAAGAAACCATGCTGGCTGAGCAAAGACGTTTTGCAAGGGAGGGCATAGAGGGCTGCATACCGGAGTACAGGAGAACAGGGAAGGTAGAGGATATGGGGCTTATGGGAGTTGATCAAGGGAGATGGCCAGGAGGATGAAAAAGCTAAGGCCTCCAGGGAATTAAGGTTAGCACAGGCATAAAGGGAGGGAAAAGGACTTTTAAGGTATGTCAGGAAAAGAGGAAGTGCAAGGTACATACTGTGATGATAAAGCAGGGAGCAGATTGGGTGGAAAAGGGGAGGAGTAAGTGGAAATTCTAAATGAGTACTTCTGCTCCATTTTCACTAAGGAGATGGATTTTTCCACTACCAGCATGGGCTGAGGGGGTGGGGAAGGTGGGAGGAGGTGATGGACAAAGTGATCACAGAGACTAGGGTGCTAGAGGAGCTGAGGGCAGTAATGGTGGACAAGGCACCAGGTCCCGATGGCATTCACTCCACAGTGCTGAGGGAGATGGTGGAGCTGTTGGCCGAGTCACTGGCAGATCTGTTCACACCTCCTGGAAACGGGTGTGCCCAGGACCTGAGGGTGACCCATGGTGCCCATACACAAGAGTGGGCCTAGGGAGGAGCCAGGAAATTATTGGATGGTCAGTCTCATGTCCATAGTGCGAAGCTTATTGAGGTGATACTGAAACAGAGGCTGGTGGCATTCCTAGAGAGTAATGACCTCCAAGATGGGTGGCAACATGGGTTCATCTCAGTGTGGTCTTGTCAAACTAGCCCAATAGAGTATTATGACTGGGTGACAAGGGAGTTGGACAGGCCGGCGCGGTATATATCCTGTACTTGGACTTCAGTAGGCCTTTGATACAGTGCCTCATGGGAGACTTGGGGAAGGTGACAGCAGTGGCGGTGGGAAAAAGCTGACTAAATCAATAGAGACCAGTTTACTAGGGAGGGTGCAGAGGGTGGTTGTGGTGGGGAGCTCTCAGCACCTAAGAGCAGTGACAAGCGGGGTGCTGCAGGGGTCAGTGCTAGGCCCAGTGCTATTTGGGCTCTTTATCTCCAATATAGCACATGGAGTGGGGAGCAGGGTTAGTCTGTTCACAGATTATACTAAATTGGTGCAGTGGTGGACAAAGAGGATGGATAGGAAAAACTGCAGTGGACATAAGCAAACTAGAGACATGGTCATAGTGGCAGCTAGGACTCAATGCAAACAAGTGTAGGTGATGCACTTCAGGCTTAAGAACCAGAAGAGGGACTATTGGTTGGTGGCTGAGGTTGGAGATCACAGAAGAGGAGGAGGACCTAGGGTGTTGGTAACTGGGAGCATAAACAACTCAGCCCAGATTAGGAGAGCAGCAGCAAGGCAAACAAGATGCTGGGGTGCATCACAGGGGATCTCATCCAGACACAGGGATGTGATCCTATCTCTTCCTGATCATTGTTCAGACCACACCTGGAGTATTGTGCGCAATACTGGAGACCATACCTGAGGAGAGATATAAAGTTACTGAAGGGGTGGAAAGGAGGGCAACACAAATGTTAAATGGGATGAAAGGAAAGGAATATGAAGTTAGGCTGAATGAGCTGAACATGTGCACAATGGAGGAGAGGAGGATGGGGATATGATTCAAGTGTTTAAATACCTGAGGGGTAAATAAACCTAACACCAAGGGGTGTTTAAACTAAGGAGTGGAAGAGAGATGAGGGGCATGGACTTAAGGTTGGAAGGGGACATTTCAAGAGGGAAATGAGGAGGCACTACTTCACTGAGAGGGTGATGTCTAGTTGGAATGCTCTACCAGAGGCAGTGGTAACATGTAGGACAGTCAATAGTTTTAAGAAGGACTGGGAAAATGCAAGAGGAAGAGTCAGAGAGGCAGGGGCTGGGACAAGACAGGAGCAATTGAGGGGAGGAGGCTGAGGCAGCTGCAATCTGGGTGCTAGCTGCACACTGCGGCAGATTTAGATAGACCAATTGGTCTGTTCTGCTGTCAGATTCATATGTTTGTATATATGTTAATATGTAAAATCACAGTGACTCTGTTCATGAGCAGAGATCCTAAAATGCCTATGTTGAAAATTGGTGACAAACGTTCATAAAATAACTGTGTTACAAGCATGTGTTGTGCAGTTTTCATGCACCTTCATAACTTAGCAAATCTGTAGTACTTTCCTCCAGATTTCCAACACGGCATTTTCAGACTTCCTTCTGAACAGTACAGCTATCATTTTTCGTCCTGCCCAAAATGGCATTTACATCTGGCGCATAATAATACGTTGCTGGGAATCAATGTTCGGACAGATTAAGAAAAATCATACGACAGTGTTCATGAGCAATGATCACAAAATGCCTATGTTGAAAATTTGGTGAAATAATTCCACTAAATGACTGGAGTTACGACATGCATTGCACAGTTTACACGTACGCTCGGAAGTTCTAGCATTTTAGTATTTTCACTACCGATTTTCAACATTTCCATCTCTTCACACCTCACTATGAATGGTGCAGCTGTCATTCTTCACATCCTACCTAATCTGTGTTTTTGTACATTTGGCTCACAATGGTACAGTCGCTGTGAGAACTCAAAGTTTGGGACACATTGACAAACTCACAGTGCCACTGTTCATGAGAAGAGGTCCCAAATGCTTTCATGAGGTGGGAGTCACAAAGAGGCCATGTTGAAAATTTTAGTGCAAATACCAACAAACATCTGGAGTGTTAGGGTTTCTAACCATAACATTCCACACTGTCCAGATTGACAGGCATCGGGGTGTGCCTTAGGATTGCCAACCTAATGCTCATGCTGTTCCACCCACCCGCCCACCCTGCAGCACAGTGACAGGCATCGAGGTGTGCCTTTGGACTCTTCTTCCCAGAGTTCACCCATTCTCCCATATTGCACCCATTTGCATATGTCCTTATGGAGTGGGGTGACTATAAAGCTGAACACCCCAAGGCACACCTCAACACTTGTCAATGTCTGCAGGATAGGGTGAGTGAAATGGCATGATGTTATGTGCGACAATCCAAACACATACCCCAATGCCTGTCTGTCTCTGCAGGTTGGAGGTGGAGCTGCGGAAGTTCAGTACTTCACTACCATTCCTACTCTGCATCGGTCTAACTCCTGCATTTCCAGTGCTAATATTAGCAAGCAAACATTTGTCATTGACAAATGCTTGTTTCTATGTTGATCTGGGTTCCAGTGATACTATTGTAGTATCCAGCTTTTTCCTACATTTTTCTTGATAACTGTATGTTGGACCTTTTCTTTTTTATATTCTTCCTATTCTTTTATTTCCTTTTGCTGGATACTTTTCTTCTTTAAATTTACTGCATCTCTCAGTGTATCAGGAATATAATTTAAGAAAAAGATAGTCTATGTGTCCCAGTCTGGTGTCTCGATCTCCCATTTCTTTTCCAAACTTTCCAATTGATTCTGTATAGTGTTAGTAAATGTCTCAAATTTATTTCTTACATCATTAAAAGCTTCCAGAAGGACAATATTTCCATCACATGATGTGCTAAAGCCTTAATTGTATATTTTGACAATGTATTTGGACATTCAGCTAAGAAGTCTGGGTCTATTTCTATTTGTTCAATTTCTTTATCTAAGTTCTGAAATATAGTATTTGGTGATCCTGCCAGAATAGGTGTGTTTTCATGGGACTTTATATGTGAAATCAAGGTACAGGAATTATCTGAGGGTTCAAACAGGGCTATTACCAGGGTTTTATATAGCTTTTATTAATCTGTTATTTAAACTGTTATTAAAACCGCCATTCACTTTTAGCATGCTCAACCTAATTTAACCTTTCTTGTTTTTGTTTTCTGTGCTATTAGAATTTACTGTCTTAAAGGTCTTCCTGCTTGGAAATCTTTTCTTTTTCTGCCCTTCACTTTTCATATCTGTATCTTTATTCACCCATTTAGATTTCAAAGTTCCTTTTTCCTTTTCTATCCTGATGAGCTGGTGTTTCTATTTCACCACTATCCTGTTTTAGTAAGCAAATTTCCACCCATTTGATTGTTTTATCCTTGATTTCAAAACAGTGAGGCAATGTAATGGCATTTTGATTATCTACTGGGTATTCATTCTTAACATTTAGTTTGACCTTGCTTACATAAGAAAAATGTTTTGTTTCTGTTGGGTCGATGTAGTAATTCATGGGTATGTTGAAATCTGTACAATCCCCTTAAAACACAACCTTTTTAGCTTCCCTTCCTTAATCTGAGTACAAACTATCTTTCCACTATGTGTAGTCACATTGCTATTCCTAATTTTCAAAGGTAACTGAGCAAAAATTATTATACACTTCAAGAGCTATAAAATACAACTGAGAAAAAGAAAGAAAGAAAAAAGTAACAATATGTTAAAGCAGTTCCTTAGTACCTCCAAAAGTCTACAGTCCACTTAGACATAGAAATATTCCTGTCAAGTCTTTTTTCTGGTTGTTGTCCAGCAATCCCCTTAACTTTGAGGCACCCTGGTACTGAAAGAAATAAACCTGTTTTGATTAATAACCAGTCACCATAGTTATTGAAGATTTCTTTAAGGCCTCTGCAGGTCTTTTTGTATTTCCTGGTTTTCTTGGGGACTATTTCCAAAGATACCAACCACAGTTTCCTGCAGAGTTCAAATTCCACAGTTTTATAATGTTTGATGAGTAGTCCTTAAGTTCCTTTTCTGCTTTCTTTTCCTTTTGAAAGATGGTAGTTGCCACATACCTTTTTACTGTCTTCAGATTCAGGTGCTCTTGAATGAAATGTGGTGAAAAAAAGAGTAGAAGTAGCTAACAGGAAGTATCAAGAGGTAAATAAACTATTATCTATCCAGTCACCCACTCAGCTTCCTGGACAGCTCCTAATTTTAAGTTAGATTTTAAATTAGTTTAAAAACATGTAACTTTCAGTACTCAAAGAGACATATATCTCATGCTGACTTTGTATTTAAACATAATATCAGAGCATTCAAAAGTATCACTCAGTAATTAGAATACCTAGGAATCTGAATATTCATTCAGCCCAAGTATTATGCAATTGTACTTGCTGTGCATCAATAACCTGTAAAACACTCACAGCTTTTACA
Organism: Neoceratodus forsteri; assembly: GCA_016271365.2. Lineage (NCBI taxonomy): Eukaryota > Metazoa > Chordata > Ceratodontiformes > Ceratodontidae > Neoceratodus > Neoceratodus forsteri. Next base: position 650,733,367 of record JADMNL010000022.1, read on the forward strand.
GTGGTTGTATTTAAAATAACATATCTTCAAATGTTATTACTATTATTATTGCTAATGTTTCAGACACAGAGCTGAGAAAGAGCTAACAAAGAGTTGAGAAAAGAGGTGTTTACTTTTTTTTTTTAAGTTCCCTTCATACTACCGCTGCTCCAGTTTCATCGACTGGGTAAATATAAAATAGCAGTGTTTAATGATTCTGCCCTGTAATATCCAGGCACAAAACTACTCAGTGTGAGTGTTTTTGATGGATTTCAAACTATCGTGAAAAGAATAATCTACCCTACCTCCTCTGGCTTAATTTCAATGAGCACTGAGAGACTGAATATTGTAAGTCCCAGATAAATTTCAAATTAGAGAAGTTAGTACATCTTTAGAGCTTCCTCTATTAACACCTCTCTACTCTGTTCAAGGTCCATTTGATTCACTCTCCAGTCAGGGAATATCTGAGAAAATAGAGCATGCATGTTTAAATGATCAGTCGTTAGCTCTCTCCCAATTTAATTTTAATGAGTAGATTGGGTACCTTAATTAATTACTAATCAAAAGTAGCTGTCCAACAACCACATAGTGGATCAGAACGACTTAAGGAAAAATTGCCTAGAAACGGTTCAGCCACCAACGTTAACACCTGAGTTCCCTAAATTAATTCTAATCAATTCTAATTGATTTGTTAGGTCCTAACCTAAGCCCCAAACTGAAATCAATTAGTTATATTCAGTTATATGAATTTGAAATAGGTGCTGTCTTTAAAATACCATCTTCAGTACTCAAACACCCATAGTGGGTGACTATTAGTGAATTTATATAAATTAAAACTGAATTTGGTTAGTTAAAAGGATAATTATTACCCTAGTTCTAAATAAATTTAGTGCAATATGAGACAATAAATAGTACGTAATGTTTCAATGTTGATGCTAATAAGCATATAAATGCTACTAGAGTAATATAGAGTTACAGATTGCTTCCCAGTTCATTTGCTAAATAACAATTAATGGAAACTACAATTAGTAGAAACCAATATGACTGGATATATATGACTGGCATATTGAGTTGTTTATTTTACCAAACTGTATTTTTGGCTCACTCCTTACCACACTGAACTCTCTCTCTGGAATCCTTCCAGGTCCTCGGTCTCTATCTCCCTGCATGACTCTACTGTTCTCCGCCTCCACCCGCATGGCACATCCCCTGGGTCTGCCCTCTGGGAAGGGTTGCCCCCACACAGGGAGCTCTTTCTATAGTATTGAGCCCAGGGCTGGGGAGGAGAGGGCAGTGGAGAGTCGAGTCTGATTCTGAGAGTGTGCACCATGGGTGGAGGCACCATCACCTATCAATGGAGGTGGAGATATTTGTGTTTTTTGTGACCCTATGGAGCTCAGCTATCAAGGCTCCACCCCAGGCATATGCCACATCACTCAGTTGGCTACCTCCAGCCACCGCCAGAGGTTGCAGCCTGAGTGAACATCGTCCCCAGCCTCCTGGGAAGAGAGAGCAGTCCTCTGGATTCTCAGTCTCTTCCCTCCCTGCAGACCCCGACAACTTGGGCTTACTTGAACCTGGTCGCTGCTTGGCGTGAGGTGTGGCATCCAGCGCCTCAACCTCAGCACCTTTATTAACTAACTGGAAACATAACTTGAGACGGCACTGGTTCAGTCAAAGAGTGGCCATACCTTGAAATGCTTTACCGGCAATTGTGGTCATAGTGTTACTATGAATCAGTTTAAGGACAATCTGGATTTATACATTGGGGAGACAGTATATACTTTAATCAACATATAAACAAACAAAGGGCAAGCATCATGGATGCAAGTCTTACTGCTTGAACAAAACCATGAAACTATGAAACTTTAGTGCCACCAGGCCTAGTATATTCAGTTTGTATTTCTAATATGGCTAATATCAGGCAAAAATAAGAATAAATACTTGATAAGCTCTAATACATTCAGCTATAGTACAAGACATTAATATAAGTGGTTTCGCATTTCACGCCTTCACTGATATAAATCCTTCAAGTTCAGTGCAAAGTTTGAAAACCATAAGGAATGTTTGAAGCTAACTCCTTACTGAGTTTTTTCTGAAAGAAAACAAGTAATCTTCAGTTATCTAAATTGTTCAGGGCAGTGACATAGTAGGGCAGTCGTTAGATGACATTCGCTTTTGCACAATATTTCATTCACAATGCTTGAAAACACTTGGAAACACTGTTAAAGCTATTGGAACACTGTAAATAAAATCTCTGATGTAAATATAAAACATAGTGCTCAAGATTTCATCATAGCCTCCACTATGTGTGAGATAATTAAAGGATTAGAAGAGACAACAAGTTAGTTCAATGTCACTGTGGCTCAATGGTCAAGAATAAGCGTCCCTGCACAGTCGCCCATTGGTTTAGCACCTAGAACAAGCTCCCCACCGTTGAACTCCAGCACAGGATGTCACACCCCAGAACAGCCAGGCTAGCAACAGAATTCTTTTAGCACAAAGAGGTCTGGAAAGGATGCTGGAATAAAAAACAAATAATGCTGAAAGATTCAGTGCTCAGATGGTTTTCCCTCAACTATGTAGGCAATGATGGTATACCTACTCAAAATGAGGAGGAGTGTTATCAGCATCCCTGCTGGTCTGGCTTCTCCTCCACAGCAAGATCAGCATGCAGCTGCATAATCTTCCTCCATCCACCAGAGCCACCACCAACCAAATTATTATCAGTCAGTCCCTTCCCTTCTACCTTACATTCCTCTTATCCTCTCTCTCAGCATCCTACTATCCTCTACAATAAAATTCCTTTCTCAATATTTCTTCTAGAAAATCTACTGTTGATCAATCTACTTTCTCATACTGCTTTCCTAATTCTGGTCCTCCCTTCCTTGTCGATTCACTCTGCCTTTCTCAGGTTTCCCTAAAGTCTCTCCTTTATGACTATCATGACTATTCTACTCCTTTCTTCAACTGTCCATGACTCTCTCCCCCATAACTACTAGTTTTGCCCTGGTAATCAGTTTCTTCATTACATGTTTATTGTTCAGTAAAAGTAGCTCTATCATCTAAATCATCTCAATTTCTTTTATTTCACTTATCTCTTACACTGAATTGTCTTCAATTTTTCATTATGCTCCTTAATACATTGTGTTTCCTATATATGGTTTCCATATCCCCTACCCATAGAACACTTCTGTGAATGAACTGTTAGCAGCCTCAGTAGGCCCTATATATGGTGAGGCAGAAAGTATGTGCCAAAGGTGTGTACCCCACCTCATAGCTCCACACCCATGGACAGGTAGTACATACTGGTATTCACAAGATGAAATGTAGTTGAATGTAATTTGTGATTAGGCAATGGTCTGTATATACTAACTCTGTGTTCTATATGTTCTTTTAGCTTGTGTATTTAGCTTGAGATCTATTAGATAAGTGTAACTGTATTTGTTGTGAGATGTATTGTTTATGACCTGGTTATGTCTTATAATGTTTTAGAGTAACTTAAGTACACTGACAAAGAGGACTGTCCTGTGAACAGGATTGCATTTATCCTAACTACTAGTATTCCTGTATAAAAAGAAAGATTGTAGCCATCTAGCTAGCCATCTATCTATCTATCTATCTATCTATCTATCTATCTATCTATCTATCTGTCTGTCACAACTAGCAGCCACCTGTCCATGGCCCCAAACCCACAGTGCAGGGACCATGCAGGGCGGCCGTGGCAGAGTAGCAGACTGGGCGGCATCCAATAGGAAGCCCATCCTGAGTCCCACAGTGGATCCTTAATGAAGGAACATGTGGGTCTGGTGCATGAAAGCACCCACAGGTGCAAGAGCCATGCTGCCAGGCCACTAACCCAGTGGACCAACAGGCCCATAGTTGGTCCCCTTAGTTGCTCCCACCACACTGATTGTCCCCAACAGCACCACTGACTATCCCCATCCATGCAGGCAGCCCCTGTCCCCTGCCCCAATGCAGCCCCAACCCGGTACTGAAACCCCACTAAACACACACAGAGGTACCCATTACACCCCAAGCTCTGATACAAACCCTGGTTACTAGTGGTCCCTCACCCACCCCTGGGACACTGACCACTAATGAGGGTAGGACTGCCCAGGTTTGGGGGTCAGGGATGCTCTGATTGTTACACCATGCAGGTGTGACTCAAGGAGTGCCATACTGTAGAATGATGGGAGCTCATGATGGGGCAACCTATTGGGGGCCTCAGTCAGTGACAGGATGTAGTGTGTGTGTGTGGTTGCTTGGGTACCTGGATGTTTGGGTTGATCATGTTCCAGTGGCAGTGGCACTGTGCCCTGCTGTACAGGCACCCACTAGATCCACTATCCCAGCTCTCTCCAGTAGACTACCGGGCTGGGACAGCATGGTGGGTCATCATCCAGTCCCACCATGACTGGCGGGTCATGTTTGTGGAGGCACACAGTGGGTTACAGCAGGGTCCCAGCTGCCATTACCTGCACAGTTCTCCACACTGTGGTGGCCAGCACATCCCATGATGGTGCATGCCTCTAGTGACAGCAAGCCCCTGGCTTGCCCCTGCCTGCCCCTGGCACATTGCAGTTGGTGCAGCCAGTGGACTGGGTGTATAACTGCTGCATGCCCCATTTGTAAGTGTAACATGGCCCCCACTCTGTGGCATTCGCACATACTGATGCCAACACACCCAGCTTCACCAGTGCATTGGCATCGTGTATAGGTCCCAGTATGTGTTTTCTGGTGAAACATTTGAAATAACTCACTAAATCAGTCAATCAGTACATACATACATACATAGATACATATGTACACAGAAACATGGAAACATAGAAGTTGTTAGAAGAAAATCACCGCCAGGCCCATCCAGTCTGTTCGATTTCCTACCTGTAATGGTGGCCGGTACCACTTTTGGTCACCTGCTTAAACCATTCCTTCCCATCTGTATGGCCCCTAATTCCTATCCTATGCATGTTTGAATCTCGCCACAGTGCTTGCTCCCACCCTCCCTGTGGCAGGCAGTTCCATGCATCTACCACACTTTCAGTGAAAATTACATACATGCATGCATACAGACATACAAACACATATACATGCATAAATGCAACTAGTGATATGGTTAAGGCACTTTCCTAGTGGATGCCCAGGAACATCAAAACTTGCCTGAATCATTCTCATACCACTAAACTGGCTTATGGGTAGAAAGCACCACATAAATTCTGTAGAGGTTTCCTATCAGTGGTGGTAAACTTGGTAGAAGAGGTTGAGTTACAGGAAAGATGATGTCTTCCAGAGAGAAATGTTTCTGCAGCTTGTAGATGGCAAAAAGAGTAATTTCCCAACATAAAGGGCAAAGTAAAGCATTAAAGACTGGAACAGTGTTTCACTAGTTCACAATGGTAATAGTTTCAAAGTAATTTGAGAACATAACTACATTATTTACTTAGTATGAAATGTTCCTTTTAGGCATTCTTTGAATGAGAGATTTTCAATCTTGTTAGTCTTATACAGTATGTAACATACAAATTATTTTTAGAATCATTGAAACAAATTACTTTCATGACATTGATACTACTATATAATATTGTAGCTAGATATACAGATCTGATCTCCACTGAACGAAGCTGCTTTGGGGACACAGTAAGAGCTATATTTACTCTATTGTGCTGTTTTCAGAGTTATTTATAAAATGTGCTGCTTATTTCTATGGCTACATGGGCAGATCCATGCTGATCTTACTATTCACATTGTAGCAGAGAAAAGGGACAGTGGAAACATGTGACCAGAATCCATCCCTGTTCTCTCTTCACAGTTCTACGACCATCTTCCACACTGCTGAGGTCATTGGTTTAGTATGGTATCTCAACCGCCCTCCCTCTAAGGCCACAGCAGCCCCCACCTCCACAGGTGCACTACTTATTGACTGTCACTTTGCAGGAAAAAGAGCCCGCCTATTCCCAACAACATGGCTGCCGGAGCTCAATGCGCATGTGCGAGTTCACTCTGCAGTTGCTGTGGAGTTGCACATGCACCCTGAGCTCATGCTAGAACAGTCCCCCATGCCCAAGATGGCAACTGTAGCTCAGTGTGCATACAACTTCACCACAACTGCAGAAGGCAATCATACATGCACAACTGTGAAAGGAAGTTACACATGCACACTGAGCTCTGGCAGCAATCTTAGTCAAGGCAGACATGGTGGGCTGATGGTAAAGCTGCTATAGCAGACAGTGGCTCAGAAGGTGAGTGGGTGCAAACCATTTATGACTCAAAAATAGCACAGATGCAGCTATATTTGCTCTTATCAGAGTTTGTTCTGTTGGCTGTTTGGGAAGTGAAAGGGAGGAGGGAGGATGCTGAGAAGCAAGAGAGGACAGGAGTAAAAGCAGCTGGACTGAGCACCATTAATAGAGCAGGGGAACACATGGCTACAGTTGACAATTTAAAACTACACTGAGAATCTTTTCTTCCCACAGGTAAACCACCATTGAGCAGAGTTGCTTTTCAGACCCAGTAAGAGCTGTATTACAATCTACTGTTGTTTTCAGAGCTAATTTATACTGTATTGTTCTGATTTTAGTTATGTATAAAATGTGCTGCTAATTTTATGGCTGAATGTATGGGAAGGGAAGGGAAGGAGAGAGGCATGAGGGAGGACCCTAAGAAGGCTGGACAGGTTGGGAGAAAAGGCAGCTGGATGCAGTACCATCACTGGAGTAGTGGGAACACATGGCTGCAACAAGCCAATAACACAGCTGCAGTTCTCAAATACATTATGTAGAGTTTTAGGGACACCTCACAGTAGTGACCCCAGTGTGAGTGCCTTGAAGAAGGAGGTATCATCTTAGCTAAGAACATCTGCAGAATATCCACTGGGCAATCCACAGACCACAGACTGTTCTGCATTTAGCCAGGAGAGAACATATAAGATGTTGAGGTTAGCATACAAGTTTGAAAGGGGTAGGAAAAGCAAAGTTATGGTGGGAATAAGGAATAGGGACTGGTAGGACAGTGAAGACAAGAGAACTACAGGATTAAAACTACTCCCCATGTGTGGTAATCCTGCCTGGCCAGGGACCCAGAGTCCTTAGCTGAGATGATGCACCCTGCTTCATGACACTCACACTGTGGGGTCACTCGGAAGAGTGGAAACAGGGGCTTAATGCAAAGAAGTACAAGATCATGCACATAGGGAAGAGAAACCCAAAGCTACCTATAGGTTGGGAGGGAGTTGCTGGCAATCACAAGGGAAGAAAGAGACCTGAGCATCATCATCATCACTGATGACCTGAAATCATCCAAGCAGACCACTAAAGCAGTAGGTAAGCTAGAAGAGTGTTGGGGTATATTAGTAGGGGTATCACAAGTCGTAAGCGGGGGTAATAATCCCTCTTTACAAGACACTGGTTAGTTCTGATCTGAGTACTGCATACAGTACTGGGGGGGCACCTGCATAAGGACATTAATCAAATGGAGGCAGTCCAGAGAAGGGCAATCAAAATGGTGCAGGGACTGCATTAGAAACATATGAGGACAGGTTAACGAAGCTCAATATGTATACCCTGGAGCAAAGGACAGAGAGGTGATATGATTGTAACATTCAAACATCTTAAAAGCACTAACATGGTAAAAGAATCTAACATGTTTCAATATAAGAAAACAGCAGGACAAGAGGACACAGCATGAGATTAGAGGGAGACCGATTAAGGGGTAATGTGAGGAAGTTATTTGTCACAGAAAGGGTAGTGGATGCATGGAGCAGGCCTACCTCAGGAAGCGGTGGATATGAATACAGTGCAGGCCTTCAAACAGGCATGGGATAGGCATAAGGGAGCAATATAGATAAGTATGAATAGACAGGCCATTGACAGAGTAAAGGCCTATGGCACATCATAAGGCAGACAAAGGTGCAGACTGGATGGGCCTTGCAGTCCTTATGTGCCATCAACTTCTATGTTTCTATTATAACTACTCCTTGTCTGGTGTAGGCCTGCAGAGAGACCAGAAAGGGTTGCAGCAGCCATCAGTTCCCCAAGAGGAGGTAATCAGGCCCCCAAGGTTGAAAACATGGAGGCATCAAGGAAGGGAGGAAGTAGGGAAAGTGTTGGGGCCATGGGGAGGGATTTCTAAAGGAGGGACATTTGAATAAAAAGCACACGGGGGGTGGAGAAAGGAAGAGAGTGGGAGAACAGAGGAGGTCTAGTGGTCAAAAACATAATGGGGAAGACTGAGGGAAGAAGAGGGATGGGGAAGGCAATCAGGTCGAGGAGATGTGACGCTTTGTGGTCATATAAAGAAGGAAGGGAATCAGGAGTGGTGGAGTCTGATGTCCCTCAGTGCTCAGTGCTAGAAACTTGAAACAAAATGAATGACCTGCAGGCCATGATGGCAGAGAGGTAGGTGGATCTGGCAGTGGTCACAGAGGCATGGGCCACCTGAAACAATAACTGTGACCTCTCCACTCTAGGATATACCATCTACAGAAGGGACAGAGCTAAACCAAAGGGAGGGGTTAGCACTACATGTCATGAAGGGCTTTGATGCCATGAAAGAAAAATTAGAGGACGAGAAGGTAGAGGGTCTGTGGCTATAAATTCAAACAGCAACAGATAGGTAAGAGAGGCTGGGTATAGGTTATAGGCCACCAAATCAAGATAAGGACAAAGATAGGGAGTTGGTACATTACCATGTTGGCAGCAGACAGGGTGACCTGGTGGTGGGGTGGACTTCAATTTGTCAAAGGTGGACTGGAGTGTCTCATCCACTGCCTGTGCAAAGAGCAAGTTAATCCTGGATGAAGTCCAGGATGGGATCCTGGTTCAGAGTGACTCTACCTACATAATTTCTGACCATGCACAGCTGACTATGTTCCTACCACAACAGGATCTGTTGCAGCCTGCTGTCCCTGATGGCTAGATCCACTTCTTTTTTTCATGTTTAATATACTTTATTTTATCTTAAGCAAATACAGTGATGTAGAAAAATCATGACAATGGTAACATAGATGTTGTAAAGTTAGTCAGTAAGTATACAAAACAAAGTCAAATTCTTATCACTAATTGAGACTGACAAATCAGAAATGCCTCTGAGAAAAGATAAACATCTAAAGTGACCTATACTCCTGTGCCTCCTACCCTACCCCACAACCCCCCATGCCAGAGTGTGCAGATAACCAGAAGATTTTCCATGCCAAACCATGTGCGCTACTTTGAATTGCAGAATATAAGGGTGATATAGGGTAAAACTCATGGAAATAACTTACAAAATGGGTCAGGCTTGACTGTGATCCTAAGTTGGTAAGAGTAATAGGGTCTGTAATGGTTCCAAAATTCACCTGTATCTGGCTAACTTGCCAGACAAGCTTCTACCAACTGTTCCGCCTGAAGAGTAAATAAAATCTTTCTATACCATTGCAAAAACCAGGGACATCTTGATCCAACCAGTGATGTAAAATAACTTTCTTTGCACATGTTGAAATCAAGGCAATATCGCTTTTGATTACCTATAAGGAGCCTGGGAATTCCCTAGTATGCATATATCTGGAAGGAATGCCTCTGAAAGACCAAGGAGATGGTCTAAATGAGAATGAATTACATTCCAGAAAGGGTGACTTTAGGATAAGTCCAAAGAATGTGATATAAAGAGCCAGGTTCTTGGCCACATCTGGAACATAGGTCACTGGGAATGTGACCCATTTGTGGATCCTCATTGGAGTATATCAGAGATTATGAAGAATACAGAATTGCATAAAATGGTAGTGGTTCCATTTTATGAATCGTTAGAAGTGTTTCTAGATAAGTGGCCAGTTCCGGGGTGACTTAACAGGATGAAGACCTTGGTCCCAGCTATATATACAGGACCTTCATTATGAGCTGAGAAGGCTTGTAGGGAGTGATAAAAATAAGATACCAAGTGAGAGGGTCAGATACAATTACTGGAAGGACAACTAAGCCAAAGGACTTTGCCACTGCCAGGCCCCAAAATATTGAATGAGCATGTGCTGAATATGGAAGTATTTGTGGCAGTGTGCGTTGGTCCAGAAGTGTAGATCCCTAGCTCTTTGGAATGGCAATAATTAACCATCTACAGTTAAATTGAGAACAGTTTCATCCCCATATTTAGCCAAAAGTCCTGGGCAGAGGGTGTCCAGCAATTTTAGGTTTGGGTTCCTATAATGGGCTGCAGGATATCTTGAGCAGAGGATATTTAAAAAGAGCATAGTTGAACCTATGCTAACAAGATGAACCAAGAGGCATGTTCTTTAGGGAGGTGGTAACCTTGTCCTAGATAAGTAGGGGAGTGTCTTGCAATCTAGAGCTTGTTTGGAACAGAGAGAATGTTGTATATCAGCCCACTGAGGGACATGACTACAGTTGTTTACTGAACATACCCAATAGGACAACTTGTGAAATTGAAGAGCTAAATAGTACCTGTAAAAATTGGGGACTTGAAGACCACCATCCTGTTTGCTTCTCATTAATTTGGTAAGCTCCCAACGTGCTGCTTTTCCTTCTTGAGAAAATATATTAGGATTCTATACAACTGAGTAATCCAGGCTTGAGGTAAATCCCAATTGTACATTTATAGGGATAAAGAGTAGGGGTAGGACATTCATCTTTATAATGTTTAGCATGCCCACAGTGAGAAAGGAGGAAGAGACCATCACTCCAAGTTGACTTTAACATGGGAAATAATGGCATCCAAGTTGCATTGTTTGAATTTGTTGGGATGGATCCACTTCTATTAAAAGATCAGGCTTTTATTTCCTTCATGTCCAAGGCCATCAAGCATTTTTGGACCATAGTAAAAGGGATCATGACACATGGATGCCAGTGGAAACTCTTAATGCCTTCATCAGAAGTCAGGTCATAGCATTCTCAGCCCATAAGAATTAAACTGAAGACTTGGAGCTCTCCCAGCTTAGATCAAAATTGAAGCCTGCAAGCAGCCTTCATGCCAAGGCCTTCCCTCCTTTATATAGGGCACTGCTAAAACTGAAGTGGTGATTCAACTAGCTAAGCAGCTCCTGCTTGGATTGATCCATACACTTGACCCAATCTGGAACCTACCCTGATGGAAACAAGCGGGAAAATACCTAGCCTGGATTTCTGCTAAGAGTGGAGGGAAGAAATCAATTGGGCAGGTCCAGGACCAATCGGGTGCACTTCTTATGGACACTACCAAATTAATGCAGAGTTGGGAGCCTTTTACTGGTCCATATACTCCTCAGAGTTTTTCCTTTGACCCAGCAACTAGACAGCTTCTTTAGCAGGGCCCAACTCAAGCCCATTGTACCCTCACATGCCCACATAATTGACTCCTCATTGGAAAGGAAGAACATCCACTTCATTAGCAAAGACCACAGGGGTGAGAAAGCTCCTGGTCTAGACAGGCTCCATAAAGCTTTTTCCAAAGTCTTCAGCTCGGATCTAACTGACCCTTTACTGGACGTGCCTTCTGAAAGAATGGAGTGAGGTGTGCTCCCATCCACCCGTCTACTACAATTAATTTTGTTCGAAAACTGGTCAAGTACTGCACCCTATGTGCCTCATACAGGCCAACATCTCTCCTAACAGCATATTGCAAAGTGATGGCTTCTTGTCTCGAAGACACACTACTGTCTGTCATACACCTTGATCAAGCTGGGTTTGTTGCAGGCAGGCAAGGAAAACATGAGATTTGTAGAACCCTAGACATAGTTCACAAATGGTCTAAGAAGTCACCACAGCACAGAACAGTGGTCCTTGCCCTGGATGAGAGAAAAGCTTTACCATGTGGAGTTCAAGGCCCTCAGGCAGTTCAGATTCTGACCTCATACAGTTGGCTGGATACAAATGCTATACTCCTCCCCCACAGATCAAATTGTTGTCAGTGGAGAGCTGACTCTCCTTAATCCTCAAGCATGGCACAAGACAGGTGTGTCCACTGTTGCCCTTAATCTATGTTCTCTTCCTTGAGCCACATGCAGCAGCCATAAGGAATCAACCCACTCTCACACAACTCTGTGGTGATAGGCAGGAGTAAAAGTTTCTATATTCACTGAGGATCTCTTATTGTACCTAGACACTCATCCCAGGGCCTCATGGCAGTACACGCTTGCTACAAGAATATGGTTCCTGGTCTGGCCACAAAATAAAGTGGACTAAAACTGAAATCATGTCAATAGATAAGCTGTACAGAACTCAACTTGTTGACAACTTGAAGAACCTGCAGATAGGTGATCACATAAAATACCTGGGAGTAGATATCCCTGCTAGGCTCAACCTTCTATACAATAAAAACTTCAGGCCAATTTTGTCCAAGTTGACTGAGGACTGTAGTGCTGATGGTGCCTTTCTCCTTTCCCTACTGGGAAAAATAAAATCATTAAGATTTCATACTTCCCAGGTACCCATACACATACTGAAGCCCATTTTAGGCAGCTTAACTTCCTCTTGCACAGATTTATATGTAATGGGAAAATGGCCAATATTAGGAGGAGTATTCTACATGTACCCATTTGGATCAGTAGTGATGTCTTGTCATACTTCCAACACTCTTACTGGGCTGCAGGTGGTCTTTCTGCCAGTGGAGGAAGGGTTGGGACCTATCATGTATGACTATAGAGGACGAGGTACTAGGAGTAAGTCTGAGCACAGGCTGCCTATCCAAAGCCCTGTGGACTCTCAAAAGCAACAAACCCCATTATGACTGCCACAGTCAGGGTTAGGATCACCACCATAAGCAACTAAAAATTGTGCCTGCATCATCTCTGCACACAGGCCTCATAGCTGTGATGAGGAAAGGAATCCACACTGCCCAAATCTGTCAGCACTTACTGAGATGGCAGAGTAAAGATCTTGAAAATGTATTACAGCTATATGTGGGGGGTTGCAGACTGGTTGATTTTGGTGAATCAAAAGTGCTTGGAATCTTGATCCATGGAACTTCTTTACTTATCTGACTTAGAGGATAAAACTAAGGATTGCCCTTGGCCAAGAATCTGGCTGGGGAAACCCCACTTCACTTGAGGAAGAGATATATAGGCCTCAACCTGGTATCTAGCCTCTTCCAGTTTTTACCACACTCTGCAAGGTTGCACTATCCCATCAATAACAGACATCGTGACAAAATGGAAAAAGGACTTAGCCACCATAGAAACATAGAAGTTGATGGCAGATAAGGACCGTAAGGCCCATCCAGTCTGCCCATTTATTTTCTCCTTATGAATGTGCCATCAGCCTTTGCTCTGTCAATGGCCTATCTATTCATACTCATCTGCATTGCTCCCTATGCCTATCCCATGCCTGTCTGAAGCCCTGCACTGTGGGATACACTGTAGGAATGGATAGGCAATGCAACAGGGTTGAAAATGCAAGGTGGGGTGGAAAGGATGAAAAGGGACTTGCAAGGTTGTAGGAATGGTCAAGTGTATGGCAGCTTAGATTCAACACAAAGATGTGCAAAGTAATCACATGGGAAACAAAACCTAGGGGAAGCATACACAATGGGGATGAAATACTGACAACCACAAAATGGAAAGGGACCGGGGAAGTCACATTAGATGACCCAAAGGTAGGCCAGTAATGTGAGAAGGCAGTAAGAGGGCTTGGGGATACTGGGATGCATAGAGAGAGGCATCACCAGTAGAAAGCAGGAAGTTGTTGGCCTTCTGTACAGACAGTTGGTAAGACCACATCTGGAGTACTATATACAGTTCTGGAGACCCCATCTTCATATAGACATAGGCAGGCTAGAGGCTGTCAGAGGAGGGCAACCAAAATGGTGCAGTGTCTGCACCAGAAGACATATAAAAAAGACTAAAGGAGCTTAAGATGCATAGCCTCGAGGAAAGGTGGGGGCATGATAGAAACTTTCAAATACTTCAAGGGATCAAAAGTCCAAGAGGGTAGCATCTTTCAGAAAAAGGTTGTGCAGAACGAGGGGCACAATTTGAAGATAGAGGGGACAGCTCAGAGATAATGTGAGGAAGTATTTCTTCACAGAGAGGGTTGTAGATGCATGGAATAGCCTTCCTGAGGAGGTCACAGAGTCAAAAACAGTGGGGAATTCAAGAATGCATGGGACAGACATAAGACAATTCTAGTGGGGGTAGGAGGAAGTAGGCTGTTGGTTAACTAGGATCTGCAGCTTATTTTTATGTAGGGAAATGGGCAGACTAGGTGAGGCTAGCAGTCCTTATCTGCCATCAGATTCTATGTTTCTATGTTTCATATCCACCACTTCCTGAAGTAGGCTGTTCCATGCATCCATCCCTTCTGTGAAAAATAACTTCCTCACATTACCCCTTAATTGGCTTCTCTGTAATCTCATGCTGTGTCCTCTTGTCCCGCTATTTTTCTTATATTGAAACATGTTAGACTCTTTCACCTTGTTTATGCCCTTAAGGTGTTTGAATGTTTCAATCATATCACTTCTCTCTCTCTTCTTTACTGTAGGGTATACATATTGAGCTCCGTTAATCTGTCCTCATATGTTTTCTGATGCAGTCCCTGCACCATTTAGTTGCCCTTCTCTGGACTGCCTCAATTTGGTTAATGTCCTTGTGAAGGTGTGGCCTCCAGTACTGCAAGCATTACTCCAGTTCAGGCCTAACAAGTGTCTTGTAAAGAAGGATTATTACCTCCTCTTCCGACTTGTGATACCCTTACTAATAAACCCCAACATCCCCTAGCCTTACCTACTGCTTTAGTGGTCTGCTTGGATGATTTCAGGTCATCCACCGCTGCCAGTTCCAATAACTGGGCCAACGCAGCAAAGTACTTCCAAACTGCTCCAGCAGTAACAAGCTGAGGCACATTCAGCTGAGCTATATGTACAGGGATTATATCACCCCATTGAAGCTTTGTGAAGTTTTCTCTGACAGCCCCACAGAATGCCCTAAATACTCATCTGAGGAGACTGACTTTATGCACATGTCCCTTACATACCCTAAAATTATCCCCTTTTGGCATGGAGATACATTTATTTTTAGATGTTTAACCAGGTATAGCACACTAAGCTGAAAGCTTTTTACAGGAGCAACCTGGGAGCACAAGGAGGTTAAGTGACTTGTTCAGGGTCACACAGTATGCAAGTGGAAGCTGTGGGATTCAAACCCAGGTCTGGTCTGCTGGATATCAACAGATTTGCAGCTCAGAGCCTTAGACCACTGCACTATACTGGCTCCATAACATCAGGACAAGGGTTCTGATGTATGCTCCCCTGAATCTCCTTAGAGCTCCTTTTGTGCACTGATCCTAACAGGCACGCTGCATGAGATAAGTAACCCTTCTGGTTGCTCACTCTAATATATGCTGAAAATCATTGCACAAAACTGGCTTTCATCTAGTTGCCACCCCCCAATCAGCAATGGGCTCTAAATCTCAAAACGTGACTAAAACTAGAGAGGGTGCAGTTCACTGCCAATGGGGTGGCTGAGACTTTTTCCAAACTATGGGGACTCCTTACAGTAACCATTGGCAATGTTCTATTCCACTATAGGCTGGGAGTGGCCTGGACCCTCCTTATACTACCCTTCTTATATTGCCACCAATACCAGGCTGCCTGAACATACCTGATTTCCCCATGACCTGGTCATATGGAAGATGAATAGGACTGGTCTTGTCTGATCTTCTTACCTTTACTCCATCATGGACTATTCCTTATTTCCTTACTTGCTTTGGAGGCAGGCCTCTCCATCCTTGTGTATGCTCTACACTCCTACATTCAAACATGTGGAATCAACCTGTAATTTGTGTAAATCTGCCATCGATAGTAATTTGTATCTCTAATTTTATGTCCAGCATATAATGATCTTTTATCTGTGTTATTCCTTTATGTATTGATATACCCATTCAACTATAATGTTTGCACTTCTATTCTGTCTTTTCCATAAAAATATAAAGACAAACATGTTAGAGTTCAGGAAGGCTGATTGTAGCAGGATGGGAGAGATAGTGAGTGGACACCAAAGCGAGCTTGAGGATGGTATTGGGATGGATAAGAAGTGGACAGTGATTAAGAAGGGTATATTGGCTGCCATTTACACCTTTGTTAGACAAAAGGGAAACTCCAAAACCAGGAGACCAAGTTTGTTAGACAAGGAGGTGGACAGACAGTGATGGAATTCAGGCCTTGTTAGGAAGTTTAGCAAGTCCCAAAGGAATGAAGATTGTGGGGGCAACTTGGAGAAAGCTAGGAGGCATGTAGGATGCTCATGCAAGCCAAGGCAAGAAAGTAGTTAAGAAGTGCAGAAGGGATCAATGAGGGAGAGCCTCTTCGGTATATCAGTGAGAAGCGGATAAGAAAGAAGGAATAGTAAAGCTAAAAGAGGGATGGATGGGTGGAAAACAGTAAAAAAGGCAAAAGTATTAAAGAATACTTCTGCACTGTCTTTAATAAAGAAAAGGATGATCCAGTACAACAAGGGAGGATAGTAGGAGGGGAGGTAGTGTGATATGGCTGAGGACAGGATTCAGAGGACAGTTTAGGAATGAGCTCATGTCTCTGAAGGTAAAAGTCCCCAGGTCCAGATGGAATGCATGCAAGGGTGTTGAGGGAGCTAATGGCACAACTGGCAGGTCCACTGGCAGATCTATTGAACAGTTCCCTAGATATGGGGTGGCACCACAGGTGCAGAGGACCACACATGTGATACTGTTGCATAAGAGTGGGCTCTGGGATGACTGTGAAACTACAGGCTGGTCAGTCTGACCTCCATGGATTTTAACTAATGGAGACCATTCTGAAGGAAAGTGTAATCCAATTTTTAGTGGCCAATGGGCTAGGAATCAGAGCAACATTGGTTCATGTCAGAGATTATATCAAGCCTACCTTATCAGCTTCTTTGGCTGGGTAATGAAGGCAGTAGACAAGGGCCAAGTGGTTTACATACTATACTTGGATTTTAGCAAGACCTTTGACTTAGTGCTCCAAAAGGTTGATAAGGAATTTGCAGAACCATGGGGCAGGAAGTAAATTAACAAAGTGGCTGGCAAATTGGTTTAGAAGCTTAAAGATAGGATGCAAAGGGTGGTGGTGGTGGAAGTAGCTCTCTGTATGAGGAGCATCTCCAGTGGAATCCCACAGGGGCCAGTGCTTGGCCTGGTGTTGCTTAATGTGCTCATAAATGACACTGTAGACAGCATTAAAGAAACAATCTGCCTTTGCAGACACCACCAAGCTCGGTGAGAGGGTGGACACAGATGAGGGGGTACATGATCTTTAAGAGTACCGAGCAAAGCTGGAAAGGTGGTCTGGCATATGGCAGCTCAGGTTCAATGCAAAACGTGCAAAATCATGTACATCGGTGGAAAGAACCCAAAGACTGAGTACAGCCTGGAAGGGGTCAAGGTTATCAAATCAGAAGAGGAAGAGGACTTGGGGATAGCCATCACCAGTGACATAAAACAGGCTATGCAGTGTAAGAAGGCAGCAGTCAAGGCAAATAGAATGCTGGGCTGTGTATTGTGAAGGGTTCATGTGCTGAAAGGAGGAGGTTATATTGCCACTGTACAGATCACTGGAGGAACGAAGGGCAGAGTGAACATGATCAAACCTTCAGGTACCTGAAAGGTATTAACATGGTGGATATATATACAGTGGCGTGAAAAGCATTTGCCCCTTCCTGATTTTCTCTATTATTGCATATTTTGTCACACTTGATGTTTTCAGGTCTTTAGACAAAATATAATATTAGATAAAGGAACCTGAGTGAACAAATAACACTTTTTTTTTACTTATTTCATTTATTTAATGAAAAAGTTAACCAACACCAACTGGCACTGTGTGAAAAGTAATTGCCCCTAGTTAAATCAACCCAATTAAAGGGATAATTAGAGTCAGCTGATTGAACACAGCCAGGCTTGATTACAGCCAGCCCTGCTCAATATAAACATCACGTATTTTGACCCTTACCATCAGAGTCACGTTGCCAGCACAAAGATTCAACAAGCACATTATGCCATGATCAAAGGAAGTTCCTGAAAAGATCAGAAAAAATTTGTTGCCCCTATCAGTCTGGAAAGGATTACAAAGCTATTTCTGAGGCTCTGGGACTCCATCGAACCACAGTGAGAGCCATAATCTCCAAATGGAGAACACTTGGAACAGTAGTGAATCTTCCCAGGAGTGGGCGGCCTGCCAAAATTACTCCAAGGGTGCAGCGTAAATCATCCAGGAAGTCTCAAAGGATCCTAAAGCAACATCCAAAGAACTGCAGGCTTCTCTTGCCTCAGCTAAGGTCAGTGTTCATGACTCCACAATCAGAAAGAGACTGGGCAAAATGGGCTTCATGTAAGAAGTAGCAAGGCGAAACCACTGCTAACCAAGAAGAACATAAACGCTCGTCTCTCATTTGCCAAGAAGCACCTGGATGATCACAAGCCTTTTGGGAAAATGTTCTATGGACAGATGAGTCCAAAGTGGAACTTTTGGACGACATGGATCCCATAATGTCTCGTAAAGCAAACACAGCATTCCACAGTAAGAACACCATACCAACAGTCAAACATGGTGGTGGTAGTGTGATGGTGTGGGGATGCTTTGCTGCCTAAGGACCTGGATGACTTGCCATAATTAAAGGAACCATGAATTCTGCTCTGTACCGAAAATTCTTAAGGAGAATGTCTGGTCATCCTTCCGTCAGCTGAAGTTGAAGCGAGTTAGGTCATGCAGCAAGACAATGATCCAAAACATAAAAGCAAGTCCACATCAGAATGGCTAAAAAGAAGTAAAATTAAAGTTTTGGAGTGGTCTAGTCAAAGTCCAGACTTAAACCCAATAGAGATGCTGTGGCAGGACCTGAAACGAGCAGTTCATGCTCGAAAACCTACCAAATGTTACTGAATTAAAGCAGTTCTGCGAGGAAGAGTGGGTTAAAATTCCTCCACAGCGATGTGAAAGACTGATATTGAATTATAGGAAGTGTTTGGTTGCAGTCATTGCAGCTAAATGTGGCATAACCAGTTATTAAGTGTAAGGGCAATTACTTTTCACACAGTGCCAGTTGGTGTTGGTTAACTTTTTCATTAAATAAGTGAAATTAAAAAAAAACAAGTGTTATTTGTTCACCAGGTTCCCTTTATCTAATATTACATTTTCTAAAGACCTGAAAACATCCAGTGTGACAAATATGCAATAACAGAGAAAATCAGGAAGGGGCAAATACTTTTCACGCCACTGTATATATATATATATATATATACCACAAGGAAGCACACCTATAATCTGAGCAGGAGAAGGTTCAAGAAGTTCAAGAGACACTTTACAGAACAAGTGTTGACAGGGTGGAATGAACTCCCAGCTAAGGTTGTCACTTAAAAGACAGTAGGCTGAGTCAGGAGGGGTGGGACAGGGTGAAGGAGATGGTCAGGGTTGGTGGGGAGGGGGCAGGGGCTACAGAAATTGCTAGATCAGGGGTTCTGCAGTTGAGCAGAGTCAATAGACAATGAGACCTTCTTCTGCTGGATATTCTGTATGTTCATATGTTCTTAAGGAAACATAGACATTGTCAGCAGATAAAAGCCTACTGGTCCATCATGTCTGTCCACCCTGTCTATGCACTCCACTCTAGTCCAGTGGCAATCCCACCATTAGTCTCTGCTTTAGTATTATAACTTCTCCATAATGATTATTTTTCAGTAATTAAAAGTAGCACAGGGTGGATTTTCAAAGCATGGTTCAGGTTTTGCACCAAGCCCTGCACCACAACACTTGGTTCTGGCAGTGTGCAAAACCCGTTGCCACAGATATAGAAACATAGAAACATAGATTTTGACAGCAGATAAGGACTGCTTGGCCAACCCAGTCTGCCCATTTCCTACCTAATGGATAAGCTGCAGATCCTAGTTAACCAGCAGCCTACTTCTTCCTACCCCACCTCCTAGAATTGCCTTATGACTGTCCCATGCATGCTTGAATTCCACCACTGTTTTTGACTCCACAACCTCCTCCGGAAGGCCGTTCATGCATCCACAACCCTCTCTGTGAAAAAATATTTCCTTAAATTACCTCTGAGCCGCCTCTCTATCTTCAAATTGTGCCCCTTGTTCTGCACACCTCTTTTTTGAACGATGCTACCCTCTCGACTTTGTTGATTCCCTGAAGATACTTGAAAGATTCTATCATGTCTCCCCTCTCCCTCCTTTCCTCGAGGCTATACATATTCAGCTCCTTAAGTCTCTCTTCATATGTCTTCCAGTGCAGATCCTGCACCATTTTAGTTGCCCTTCTCTGACAGCCTCCATCCTGTCTATGTCTTTGTGGAGATTGGGTCTCCAGAACTGCACGCAGTACTCCAGATGGGGTCTCACCAACTATCTGTACAGAGGGATAATAACTTCCTGTTTTCTACTGGTGATGCCTCCCTATGCATCCCAGTATCCCCAGCCCTCCTTGCTGCCCTCTCACATTGCTTGCCCACCTTAGGTCATCTGATATGACTACCACCAGGTCCCTTTCCATTTTGTTGTTGTTAGTATCTCCCCCCATTGTGTACTCTTCCCTGGGTTTTTTCCCAGGTGCATTACCTTGCACTCTTAGCATTGAATCTAAGCTGCCATACATTTGACCATTCCTCTAACCTTGCCAAGTCCTTCTCATCCTTTCCACCCCACCTTGTGCATCAACTCTGTTGCAGATCTTTGTGTTATCTGCAAAGAGACATACTTTTCCTTCCAGTCTCTCTGCAATGTTGCTTATAAAGACATTGAAGAGGACCGGTCCTAATACTGAACCCTGTGGTACCCCACTAATAACCCCTTTCTTCAAAGTGGACTCCATTTACTATTACTCTCTGTGTCCTATTCTCCAGCTAATTCTTTACCCAGGCCATCATCTTGAGACCCACTCCAGGCTGGCTAACTTGTATATTAATCTTTTTGTGTGGGACTGTGTCAAATGCCTTGCTAAAGTCTAGGTAGGCCATGTCCACAGCCCTCTGTGATCTACATACTTTGGTCACCCAGTCAAAGAAATCTATCAGATTTGTCTGGCATGACCTTCCCGCTATGAATCCATGCTGCCTTAGGTCCTGAGCCCCTCTGACCTCTAGATACTCAACAATTCTTTCCTTCAGAAGTGATTCCATCATTTTGCCTACCACTGAGGTTAAACTAACAGGTCTGTAGTTTTCTGCTTCTGCCTTGCTCCCACTTTTGTGAAGGAATCACATCTGCCCTTCTCCAGTCCTCGGGTACCACCCATCCTCCATGATTTGTTAAAGAGGGTAGTCAGTGGTGTCACTAGTTCTACCCTTAGTTCTTTAGAATTCTGGGATGAACTCATCAGGCCCCATTACTTTGTCCACCTTCAGTTTTAAGAGTTCTTTCAGAACCCTTTCTTCTGTAAATGGGCTGGTATCAACTTCTGTATCCAGAGTGTTTCTACTGTTTGTTTTAGGTACCTCCCACTTCCTTTGTAAATACTGAGCAAAAATATTTGTTTAGTATCTCTGCCTTTCATACTCACCCTCTGCCCACCTCCCTCCTCTTTATTAAGCCTCACTAACCTAACCCTCCCTTGGTCTTCCTTTGCTCCCTGATGTACCTATAAAAGGTTTTATCCCTTCTTAACTGAGTTGGCTATCTTTTCCTAGGTTTGGGCCTTTGCTGTTCTGACTGCCTTCCCAGCTTCCTTTGCTTTTAACTGATACAGTACTCTGTCCTGCTCCTTCTGTGATTCCTTGTACTTCCTGAATGCTTTCTTTTCTCTTGAACCTTCACTGCCACTTCCTTTGAGAACCATAGTGGTTTCTTACATCATTTCATTATGTTAATTGCTTCACACAAACTTGTTACCTCTGTGATGGCAGTTTTTATTATTCCCCATTGTTCTTCCACCCCTCCTTCCTGCCCATTTGCTAGTGCATTCCTTAGGCACTCACCCATTTTGGCAAAGTCAGCCTCCTAAAGTCTATTATTTGCCTTTGTATGGCTTGACTCTATTGCTGTGTTTATTATGAACCATACTGTTTGATGGTCGCTAGTTCCCAGATGGCTACCCACTTCTACATCTGGGATCCTCTCTTCATCTCCATTTGAGAGAACCAGGTCTAAGATTGCCCTCTCGAGTGGGCTCCAATACTAGTTGTCTAAGGCAAGCCCCTGTAGGGCATCTAGAATAACCCACTCTTTGAAGTGGCTGCTGCAACTGCACTCCAGTTAACATCTGGCATATTCAGATCACCCATCAGCAATATCTCCCTTTTTCTGCCATTCTAAAGTATTTTTCTATCATTTCCTTGTCCATTTCCTCCCCTGAGAAGGGGTCTGTATACAACCCCATGCGGATTTTTGGTGCCATTGCCGGTCTCCAGATTTACCCACAGTGCTTCTTCTCTCCCTGTTTCCCTTTGTTCTGTTGCTTTGATTCCTTCCCTTATGTAAGGAGCTACCCTCCTCCTCCTCTTTTACCCTCCCTCCTGTAGATAGTGTATCCTGGTATGTTTATGTCCCAGTCATGGTTTTGTGTGTACCATGTTTCTGTGGCTGCCACGATATCCAGATGTTCCTCCTCCTTCAAGGCCACTAATTCAGGAAGCTTGTTACCTGACTACGGGCATTGGTACACATTGCTCTCCATTTTTGATGGTTTTACCTTCTTTGCAGCATCCCCACTGACCTGTCTACCTAAGTCTTTTTCTTATTTAGTACCCTGTTTTGTAGGAGAGGCTGGGATTTTCCTGCTGCTTATCAGTGCCTCCCTTGACTAGTTTAAAAACTTGCCAATGAAGCATTTAAACCGATTGCTCAAAAGACTTGTTCCTTCCTGGACAGATGCAGACCATCCTGCCAGTATAGGCTGTGTCCTCCAGGTGGAACCCCAGTCCCCAATGAAGCCAAACCCTGTGCTCCACACCATTTTTCAACCATTCATTAAACTGCATGGTGCAAAGTACCTCGCCTCACTCATGCCATTGACAGGCAGCACCTCAGAGAAAGATATTGTGTGTGCTACTTGTCTTAGGCCCCTCCCAATTCTACAAAGTCCTTCTGCACTGCTCTAATCTCATGATTAGCCAAGTCATTTGCCCATAAGTGGACAATGACGTCTAGCTCAACTCCGTGCAGCTGTTCCGTGAGCCTGAGGATGCGCTTCCTGTCTCCAAGCCATGGCACCAGGCAGGCACCTTACTCAGTTTTCCCTGCTCCCCAGTTATATCCCCAATAATTGGGTCCCCACCAGGAGCTGCTTCCTTTCCTTGTGGTGTCCTCTGCCTCCTTCCTGTGGGCCTCCATTGTGACAGTTGTCCTCAGCCTCCTTAGTCTCATCTGTGGGTGCATCCATGGGAGCTAGCTCCCCAGAATGGTGTATGGATTGTGGTGTGGAACAACTGACTGGATGTGCCTCTGTTCCACCATCCTCGCCCTCCTGAGCCCACTGTGGTCCAACTGTTGTGCTTTCTCACAACCTCTGAGGTAGTGGTGGTGGCTCTGGTGCTCCCTGGATGGGGGAGGTTCCTTCCGACCATCCAGTGTGACCTGGGGAAGGTCCTTACTACTGTCCAGTGTGGCCTGAAGACAGGCAACTTCCTCCTCAGGGCGAGAGTTGTCTGCAAATAGGGCAGCATCTCAGCCTCAGAAAGACTCCCAGAAGACTGCTGCCCCACAGCCATTACACTGCACTACTCCCCACACTTTTTTGTGTGTGTGTGATTGTTTTAATATATATATATATATATATATATATATTATACAACGTGTATGCTTATATTGTCAATGCAGTGTGCTAGAGAGGATATGACAGTGATATGCACCTTGCACTCTTGAGAAATGATGTCAGAACCCCAGGTATAAAGGAACTATTTCCAGGGGTGGGTGGGGTGAGGGGTGGGAAGGGGTTGGGCCTAAACTGTGCCCTCACAAAACAATCAGCTAAAAGCTCTGACCCGCCGCTGATGAGTGCCTTCCTGTCAGCAAGATGCTCTACATAACAATTTGACAGAGAAAATACCCTGCTAATCAAACAGAGAAAAATCCACACATCCAAGTCAGACACAGGTAAACCTCCCAGCCCCAAAACAGGCCTGGTGGTTTGTGCTCTGAAAGCTGTCAGCCCCAAAATAAGTCAGCTGTGCTTTAAACTCTTCCTGCACTGAAAATGTTAAGAATTGTAACAAACAATCGTAGCCTAGATCCACCTCCTCTGTTGGTTGAAAGACTGTCTTTTCCTGTTTCACACTGCAGGTTTTTCTATGACAACTCCTTAACCACAGTAACTTATTTAAAAATAGTTTAACTATCACAAACTCCTACGCACCAGTAAATTATTTAAAAATAGTTTCTGTCCCAAAATCCTAGTAGTCAATCCAGCTACCCCAAGGGACAAACAAAATGCAGTATTCAAACACTTGTTAAGTTACTTCCAAGATAAGCAGAGTTTGCAAGCTTCTTTTCAACTCCTCAGCCACCTGTAATTTATTTAAAAATAGTTTAACTGTCAGAAAATCCTAGTAGACAATCTAGCTACCTCAAGGATCTACCCAAATGCAGTATTTAAATCCTTCAGAAGTTACTAACAAGATAAACAGAGTTTGCAAGCCCTTCTTGGTTAAACACTAAATAAATATGTGAATAAAAAGCAATTACCAAGGGTAGTTAGTTTCACCTCCCACAGAATTAAGCAAAAGTGCACGTTTGTTGCAGATATCAAGTGCAATATAGAATTTCTCCACAGCTCACAGCTGAATAAAGACGTAGTGTCCTTCCAGGTCAAGAAAAGATGCACACAATTTTATAATCTCAGGTGCAGTTGCAACAGTTTTATGATTTACAGCAGCTTGTGCCTAATATCTGGTGCAAGCTCCGTAAAAAAGCCCCAGGGTTGCATAAGTTAGACCAGAAAAAGTTGGTTTAACTTGTGGCAATTGCTACATGGGATAGAAAATCCCTTTAGGCGCCATAAGCCCTGTGCGCTGTATCTTCATTGCATGTAGGGATTGCAGCAATGTAAGCCATTTGAAAATCCTGCCTAGGACATTTAGTAGGTTCAAATAAGTTGATGTCACTAGGTTTACCAATAAACTGAGGAGTTCATAGACTTCATAGATAATAAAAACCATTATGTCTTCCAAACTTCCTTCAGACCAGCATTTTTAAAAACAGTTTGTATCTCCCTTTTGTAACAAGTGAAAAAAATTGAGAATGTGGTCATCAGTTTGCCTTCCACATCCAGTTGTGAGCCAGTAATAATCACTGTAATTAGTGGCATTTCAAAGTGTTCTAACTTTAGAAAACACATTACACATAGATTTATCAAGTTTAATTTATTACACAATGCATAACATTCTCCTGATCAGTTTATAAATCCATTTTTAAGCTGCTTACTACTTTAGAAATTATGCTTCTAAGAATAATAAATAAAAAAATATTCTTTCCTGCTCTGATTCATCAACTGTGATCAGATGACTACACAGATTCCCTAACCAGGTAGTAAGATGAATGACTGCGTGGGCAGCAAATGACAGTGGCACTCTTTTGCAAAGAGTAACATAGAAGATTTACCATTGATTCAGATATTCCAATTCAGAATTTGTCACCTCAGTATTGTAAACTACCTAGCAGGTGTATGTGTGTATGTGGGGTTATTCCCAGCTCATTCTCATTTGTTTCAACAGTATTTGAATGTATATATTTTTCTTAACTCTGAGGATTGTAAATAATTGTGGATTGGGGTCTGCTGACAAAATGCCAGTATGGTACATGTTGATTTATTTGGGGTCACAGCAACCCTGCCAGTATGCCTGCCTATAGGCTGAGCATTAGTAATGCCCCAGATCAAGCTTGCCATACAGTAGGACAACCATGTGTCAGAATCTGAAATGCCATTAAACTAATGCACTATCCCTGGGATGAGTTGGCATTTTTCTGTAGTCTTATTACTTTTGATTTCTAATATCATGGCTATTTTAAGCTGTAAACCTATAACATGGTCAGCACTTCTTTATTTTTGTATTTATCTTACTTTTGCCCCTCCACCGTCAGTCAGGCTCCACCCTGGTCGCGGTGCCCCGAGACTTCCACCACCGAATGAACCCCTCACTCCCTGGTTACTCCTGGTTTACCCCAGGAGGGGCACGGCATTATGGCAGGAACCAGTATCATGGAACTGTATCTGGTTGGGGAGCCCTCGGCCAGGTGGCTGATTGAAGCTCGGGGAAGGGTGTCATGGAGACATCTGGAAGAAGGGATTTTGTCCCTATAGGCTGGGGCACAGACGTGCAATGATGCCTGCATCTGTCACATCCCAGTACCTCTTTGACTATGCATTGGTGCTATGTGTCACACCCACACCATGTGCAGGAACCCCGGAGAAGGAGAGAGCAGTCCTACAGATGCTCAATCCCTCCCCTCCCATCCGGCCTTTCAACGATCAAGGCTCATTTCTGAACCCAGTTTGCAGGCATAGCAAGCGGAATTCCAACTGCTGCGTCAGCGGGCTGGCATGGTCAGCACTTCTAATAAGAGAGAGAGGTGGACTCTGTTTTTGTTTTGAATTTTACTTGAAAAATTGGTTTGGGTTCATCAATTCAATGAGTTCTCTTAGATTCCAATACAGTAATTTGCATAGGATAAAACAAACTTCAAAATGGGGGAGCCTTGAGGAAAGCAATGAATAAACAGTACTGTAGCTTACTTATGGCAGGTGATATTGGCAATCATCCAGTGTGAACTACTGTTTGTGGTGCTAAGACAGTCTGCAATGAATATGGTGCCCAGTTCACAGCTATAGTATGGTAATTGTTGATATTCACCACTGAGCTTAAGGCTTACCCCCTATAGTTTCTGTTGTATATTCATGCCAATAACTACCGCCTCCTGGTCATACATATTTTCTAAATTTATAATAATTCCACCAAATTGTATGCATCCAGCAACATATAACATTACAAGACTATATATATATGTAGTGAACATTTCATTTAGCTTCCTAAGCTTCACCATGGATGTAGAGTTTTTTTGTTGTTTTTTCTTCTTTTTTGCTTTTTAATATTCTAAATTTTCTTTGAGTGTTTTCATATTGGTTGAACTACAGTAACAATTAAGACAGCTGCTGTCTGCTGGCAACCAAACTTGATATAGTCAAGGGACTACATGAGGTCAGGAGACTGAGGAACTTACTCATATGTGTGGGCATCATTGTTGTCAGTGTTGCCATGACTGTCTCTTCACAGTGGCCTGGGTTGGGTGATGGGTTGTGCCTTACTGAACTGATTATTCAGTGTGAGTTGCACATCACAACTGATCATAACTGATCACAACTAATCACGTCAGACATGATGGTGATAACATTGTAAAGGTTATACTGCTTTAATAGGACTGGAAGAGGTTGTGTGTGTTATTTGCTGGGAATGCTGAGCCACATTGTGGAAGTGGGAGCCTGGGGAGACTTGCCATCAGCTGGAATAGGGGAGTGAGAATAGTAATAGGTGTGACTTGGACATGGGAACAATCCAATAGATAGCTGAAGGTAATCTGTGGTAAACTGAATTTGAGAAAGGCTATGAAGTCAATATTCCCATGACCTGGTCTGAATGAGAGAGAGAGAGAAGAGAGAGAGAGAGAGAGAGAGAGAGAGATTTTATTGTTCGCAGAAGGCCATTATAATATACTACATATAACAATATTAAAATATCACATTCAAATATACATGCACGTTTGAGCAGCAATTTCATATACACTCCAACATATCCAATCACTTAAATAGCTTGTGGGCTGATACATCTATGACCCCTCTACATCATAAAATGTAAGATTAACATAATATACTGAGTTGTAATCAATAATAAACAATAATTTAATACATTTGTTACCAGCCAATAGGATCTGGTTTAACACTGAAAGAGGGCCAATCATGACATCCTCCAATTGCTCCTTATTGTGGAACTATCTCCCAACCCTAATTGACCTACCACTTGGCTGACATGTGTGGCCAGTCACAAACAAAGCTCTACTCTTAGAGGTACTATGTAAGGAATTATCCAAGGGCACCTTCTCTCCAGTCCCAAGTTAGGAAAGAGATTGCCAGTATCACCCATCCGATTGGGGTGTTATAGAGCATCCCACCACGCATGCAGTCCCATACTCCAACTACACCCCTGTATAATGGGAATTATATGCTGGCTAGTACTTTAACCAGTTCTGGGACTTAAAAGACTTAGGTTGCCCTCAAAAATCCCTTACAGTTCCTTCCACTTTCGAGTCCAATACTCTGAGACTAACTCCTACCATTGCCAACTAGTTTGGGCTAATTAGAAGAGTACAGACGCTCCCCTAGGAACAAAGTAGAAAATCCACTAACTGTTAATCTCTTGGAGCAATTTCCCACTCCCAGTAAGGCCTAACATTTTGCCTGCATATCTGGACCAGTCACCCATTGAACTCTACTCTGAGAGGTACTGTAGGAGACTATCAATGGATACCCACTTGCCAGATCAAAGTTAGGTAAAGGCTACCAGCAACACCCTTCTGATTGGGGGCTAATAAAGAGCATCCCACCATGCATGCAGTCCCATGCTCCAACTGCATGCCAGTATAATGGGAATTATATACCCACTGCTACTTTAACCAGCTCTGGGTCTTAGAAGATTTAGACTTCTTCCCAGAAAACCTCACAGTTCCTCCACTTTTAAGTTCAATACTACGAGACTAACACCTAACATTACCGGCCAAATCAGGCCACTAGAGGTGCATAGAAATTCCCTGAGAACCAAATGGAAATTTCACAGCTGAATCCCAAGGCTCTCTATTATCATTACTTAAAGAAAATTGTTACAGAACTAATCTTTCCTTTTCTGTCTCTTCTCTGTCTGATTATGCAACCAGATTTTCCTGTGAAACCTTGGACTTGATGACTCTGTCAGTCTCACAGTTCTTTGCCTCTCACTGTCTCTCAGTCTCCCTTGCTGCCTGTCTCCCCTTGCATATCTGCTAATATAAAATATGTGCAAATCACTGTATGGAAGTGTAACTAATATTGAGATTCCCTTGTGTTTAGAAAATATATAGTGTTACTGCTGAGATGTATATATTTATAATTTGAGATGACTGCAAAAAGCTGTAGGAAACCAGAGGTTACATTAGTGCAACTTTTGAGTCTTTTGCAAAGCTGTGCAAAAGGGCCTCAATAAGCACACTGTGTTCTAGCAGCTCCTGCCTGATATTTATGAAAACAGGATGCTTGCTAAGAATGGGGTTGAAAGAACTTATAAAAGGGCAAAACAGCAACTGCTGAAGAAGAAAAGGACACAGACTCAAGGAAAACTACTGTTTTTTCTCATTTGTACATGTTATACTGAACAAGATTATTTTTGTTACTGCTACTGTAAATAAATATTATTGGTGAATTCAAGAACTGCTCCTGGTTTTCCGATGCTTCCTGACCTGTGCCACAATGACAGATGGTGTCAATCTAAGTGGGATTAAAGCCATGCATACCCCAAGACAATACTTGTGTGCATGGGTACTGGACCTAGTACCAGGGAAGTACAGAAGAAGGTATGGATTCTGCAGCATCAAGTCCAGGAGTAGTTACTGCATGGGGTCATAATGTCGCAAGACATTATGCTGCCTGGTAAATTGCACTACTAATACAGCACGATTTCTGCCATGTGGCATAAATTGTTCTTTTGTGGGGGTCTCTGCCCCACACCTCTCTTTATGGAATACTGCACCCTGAACCCCCAATAAGGATTATAAACTCTGGGGGAGGGTCAACTTGAAATTGCACAAAACATACACTAAATAAAAGTTTCTGGGGTCAGGAATCAAACCCGGTCCTAGAAGCAGCCCCTGGGTTTCTTCCTACAGGTGCTCAGTCCATTGAGCCACAGCAGATGCTTGGCAGAACCCAGTCCCAGCAGAGGTCTTATCTTCTTCCTGGATAGTGGGAATGGTGCAATACCACGTACAGCAGCATTAGCGTATTGCACCATTCGCTTCAACCACAGCACTATTCCAGGTTAGCTGGAATGTCTTATGCTAATAAGTGTATGACATTCTAACTCGGTAGAGTGGTTACCAGGAAAATGGCAGCCAAACTAGCAGAGACAGAAGTCCAGTCTGAGATTGTACAGCCAGCACAAGTTATGGAAAAAGAACAGGCAGTGACAGAACCTGAAAGCCTGATTGACTTTTTCAAATAGTGGGCATACAGCAAAAGTGACTGAGAAGCAGA
The DNA here is from genome assembly GCA_016271365.2 of Neoceratodus forsteri. Classification (NCBI taxonomy): domain Eukaryota; kingdom Metazoa; phylum Chordata; order Ceratodontiformes; family Ceratodontidae; genus Neoceratodus; species Neoceratodus forsteri. The sequence goes on from JADMNL010000022.1 coordinate 650,763,499, forward strand.
GAGAAAAGAGGTTCAACATTTAGAAGTACAGAGAAAGGAAGAGATGCAGGACAGAAGCAGCAGATGAGAGAAGAGATGCAGCAATGGGAGCAGCATTGGCTGGATACCTTGCAAGCTATCAAGGCAGAGGATCTGGCACAGATCCAAATGAGCAACAAAATGCAAGCAACTTAAAAGCCATTAAACTTACAAAGTTGTGTCCTCAAATGATATTGAGGCATACCTGACAACTTTGAAAGAGTTGTCACAGCCTGTCAATGGCCAAAGCAGCAATGGACAATCAGACTGATACTGTACCCTACGTGACAGGAAAACCTCAACTTGCCTACAGCAGTATGGACACTGCACAGTCAGAAAACTATGACCTGGTCAAAGGCAAAATCCTGAAAAGGTATGACATCTCTGAGAGACCTACAAGCAGAGATTTTGATATCTGAGGTACAACTAGATCAACAATCCTCGAGAAGCCTTCACCCAACTCAGAGAACTCCTGATAAAAAAAATGGATCCAACCAGAAAGCAAAACAGTCCCACAGATCATCAACACATTTGCCATTGAGCAATTAATCAACATCTTGCCTACAGATGTACAGCTCTAAGTAAAGGATCACCGACCAGAGAGTAAAGAAAAGGCTGTTTCTTTGGCCGAGGACTACCAAATGGCCAAACAGATGCCACAGCAACAAGGTAACATCCAAGCACCAGTAAGACACTCTTTACCAATTTAAACATTAAGCCTGATAAGAACTCTGGTGGGGGTAACAAATCTATTCCCAAAGACGTTATCTGCTATAATTGTAATAAGCCAGGCCATTTTGCAAGAAACTGACGTAGTACAGAGAGTGGTGCTGGAGCAGATTTGTCCTTGGCAAATTGGGGCAAGTACTTAATAGATGTGAAGGTGGGGATAAGACTGTGAAAGGACTCATTGATTCAGAAGCAGACAGACCCTAGTGCATGTTAAAATGCTGGGAAAACACTGTGAAAAGGGACCAGGTACTGGTGTTATCTGCATCCATGGGGACACTCGATACTATCCTACCACTCAAGTGACTGATCATTAATGAAATGAAAGTGGGAGTAGTTTCTAAGTTACCTGTACCTGTGACCATTGGAAATGATTTTCCAGGATTTACTGAATAAATCAAGGAGGAGTGAATCCTGATGTTTCAACAGCAGTGGTGACAAGATCTCAGGCAAAGAAAATTTCAGATGGTGGGGACAATTTTCCTTTCAAAGATTTTAAATTTTGACTTGTTTGAGTACAGCTCCAAGATCTGGAAATCCAGGAAAGAAAGATGAAGCCTGAAGAAACTGTGGCAACAAATGACTGATGGACATGAAGGGTTAAAATATGAAAATGCTGAAACTAAATTGATAACTGATTGTGATGTTCTTTCAGAACAAGTTAACAATGTTTCTCTCAGGGTTATTTTAAGCAGCTGTGGGTGAAACCAAAACATGGTGGACCCATGCTTAAAAAATGTAATGGGTTACTGTACAGAGTTTGGGTTAAACCTCAGACACAGGAACAGACAGAACAATTGGTTATACCACAGAAGTATAGAGCAGAGTTGTTACCAATAGAACAAGATAGTCCTATGCCTGGGCACTCAGGAAGGACTGCAACCTTGCCAGATTACTGTATGGATTTTACTAGCCTGGAATTCATGAAGATGTTGCTACCTATTGTAATTCATGTGCTGAGTGTCAAAAAGTAGCCCAATCATTAGAAAAGACAATGTGCCCCTGGTGCCCTACCCTTATAGATGCACAGTTTGAGAGAATTGCAATGGATGTGGTTGGTTCTTTAGACAAAAGTAAAAGGGTAATAGATTTCTCCTGGTAGTATGTGACTCTGCTACTCAATACCCAGAAGCAGTTCCAATGCATACTGTTACAGCCCCAAAAGTGCAGCAGAGGTTGCCAAAATTTTCAGCAGAGTGGCATACCTAAAGAAATTATTAATGATCAGGGAGTAATTTTGGTGCTGCATTGCTTAAGGAGCTGTACAGACTGCTAGGTATCACTGCCATAAAACCTCTCCCTATCACCCTCAGACAGATGGTCTTGATCAGCATTTTAACCAAACCCTAAAACACATGTTAAAAGGTTCGTGAAAAGGAAGGGACAGATTGGGTTCAATACTTGCCTTACTTACTTTTTTCCTACAGAGAAGTGCACAGGCATCAACAGGATTTTCACCATTTGAAATTCTGTATGGTAGGCAGCCAAAATGATCACTGGATGTGATAAAGGAAACATGGGATGATAACCCCACTAAGAAACAATCTATGACATTTTATATGTGTGCCCTAAGAAAGAAGCTGGCAAGATGTTGAAATTGCCCATAGTAATCAGGAAGAGGCCTAAAATCAGCAGACAGTATATTATGACCATGGGGTAAAATAAAAGTTTTCAAGCCAGGTGAAAAGGTTTGCTACCATTACACACAACAGAAAAAAAACTGCTAAGGAAGTGGCAAGGCCTTATAAGGTTCTTAGTTGTACTGGCACTGTTAACAATGAGATTGAGACCCTGACAGGAAAACATCCTACTAAGATATATCATGCTAGCCTACTCAGAAAATGGGTTGAAAAAATGCCAAAGCTGCTTTGCTGGTTTTACCAGAAACTGATAAGGAAGATATTGATGTAGCTTATGATAGACTGGAACAAACTGTAAATGCTGATGCTGTAAAGCTGAATGTTTCCTTAACCTCAGAACAAACTGCAGACATTCGTAATGTGCTAAAGACATTTAACAGTACTTTTACCATGGTACCAGGCTGAACAAAGGGGTTGAGCATGTAATTGTGACAAGGAATGCTCATCCTATTAGAAAAAGACATACAGGTTGCCAGAGTGATTAAGAGTTAATGTGGTTAAAGAAATACAAAAATGGAAGAATTGGGTATCATAGTGGAGTTGAGGAGTGCTTGGTCATCTCCAATGGTACTGTAATTGTAAACAAAAAGGGAGTGTTAGAATCTGCCTTGATTTCAAGAAACTTTAAGTGTCAGAATTTGACAGTTATCCTATGCCCAGAATAGATGATTTGGTGGACAGACTAGAGAGTGCAAAGTATATCAGTACCCTCAATCTCACCAAGGGTTACTGGCAAATAGCTTTAGCTAAAGAATCCAGAGATAAAAATGCATTTGCCACCCCTATAGGATTCTATCAATTCACCACAATGCTATTTGATTTACATGGTGTGCCAGCAACATTCCACTGGTACATGGATGTAATTTTATCACCTCACACTGGTTATTGTGCTGCATACCTGGATGATGTTGTGGTGTACAGTCCAGATTGGAAAAGACACCTGGAACACCTACAGTATGAGCAGTTATCCAAGCTATTAAAATGCAGGTCTGACTATTAATCCTACCAAATGTGCATTGGGCATACATGAAACCAAATATTTGTGTATGTGTTGGGAAATGGAGAAGTTAAGCCAGATGTTTCTAAAATAGAAGTTGTAGCTATCAGCCCTGTACCTAAAACAAAGAAACATGCCAGGTCTTTTTTAGGGCTGGCTGGTTATTATGGGGATTTATTTCCAAATTTGCAGAGTTAGCTACTCCCTCACTAAACTCATGAAAAATGATGCCATTAAAGCTGCATTATGTTCAGCTCCTGTTTTAGAAGCCCAGACTTTGAGAAACCATTTTTGTTGCAAACAGATGCATCAGAGGTAAGCCTAGGTGCAGTACTGAGTCAAATGTAGATGTGACAGAACATCCTGTTCTGTACATAAGTAGGAAGTTGCATGACAGAGAGAAAAGCTACTCCACTATAGAAAAGAAATGTTTAGCAGCAAAGTGGGCCATGGAGTCCCTGAAGTTTTATTTGCTAGAAACTGATTTTGTTCTTGTAACAAATCACAATCCTCTCTGTTGGCTTTACCAGATGAAAGATAAAATTCCAGAATCACACGGTGGTACCTGGCACTACAGCAATTTAAATTCACTGTGATACACAAATCTGGTCAAGAGGGTAGCAGTGCTGATCTTCTGTCAGGATATGGATCAGGAATTTAGGGTTCTGAAGGTTGAAGACAAATGTATGGTTTGAACTTTACTGTTTGCTATACTGTTATATAAAAACTGATAATCTGCACGTGCTTAATTTCTGAAAGCAGCAATTGTTAGTAGAAAATTAATAAAACATTTTGGAAACCTGTTTAATAAAATAAGTTCCTCTTAAGGAGGGGTGCTTGTGAAGGGTAGAATAGGACCCTGCCCCAGTTTTATGGAGAAAATGTTTAAATGCAAGGATCTTTCATTTTCTGTCTCTTTAAGACACTGACCTGAAAGTCTGGAGTCCTGGGTTTCAATCCCACAGCCCCTACTTGCATTCTGTGTGACCCTGAGCAAGTCACTTAACTTCCTGTGCTCCCAGGTCACACCTGTATACAAGCTTTCAGCTTAGTGTGTCTCTCCTGGTTAAACAATTGGTTGTGCAACCAAATTTTCCTGTGAGACCTCGGACTTGATCACTCGGTCAGTATCACAATTCTTTGCCTCTCACTGTCTCTCAGTCTCCCTTGCTGTTTGTCTTTTTCCGCCTTGCATATCTGCTAATATAAAATATGTGCAAATCATTGTATGGAAATGTAACTGATATTGAGATCCCCTGTGTTTAGAAAATATATAGTGTTACTGTTGAGATGTGTATATTTATAATTTGAAATGACTGCAAAAGCTGTTGGAAACTAGAGGTTACCTTAGTTCAATCCTTGAGCCTTTTGCAAAAGCTGTGCAAAAGGGGCCTCATAGCACATTGTGTTCTAGCAGCTCCTGCCTGATATTTACAAAACAGGATGCTTGCTAAGAATTGGGGTTGAAAGGACTTATAAAGGAGCTAAGCTGCAACTGCTGACGAAGAAAAAGGGACAGAGAGACTCAAGGAAAACTACTGTTTTTCTCCTTTGTACATAGTTATACTGAACAAGTTTATTTTTTTTTTATGTTACTGTAAATGCATATTTTTGGTGAATTCTACAACTGCTCCTGGTTTTCCTATGCTTTCTGACCTATGCCTCGATGACAGATAGCTGAGAAAATACAATTTCAATTTAACCAATGAATACCAAATGACTTTTCTGTCTTGCTAGAATTTGATTGAATCAATACTTAAGCTAGGCAGTGGCTTTACTATCACATATGCCTCCCTCAGGTACTTTGCTCTTATTAGATGTCTGTCTGTTCCTCAAAATGTCTGCGTTAGTGTCTAAAGATCCCAGTTCACTTCTGCTTCTTTATTTGATCAACCATATAGTTCTTACAAAATGCTTACACAATAAAGAAGAAAACACAAAACAGATATAGATGTGCGTATGTTCCCAGTAATAGATGTATTACATTTCATACTAAAAGGATTGGAGTGCCATATATGAAAACCAGATTGGAGTTCATGGCATCAGAACAACAAGCCTGTTAGAGATGTAATATTAATGGATATCCACTTATTCTGTAATATCTTTTGGGTTAATAATTTAAACTATTTTGCTATGCATGGCTAATCCAAGCATGAAAAATTGTGATGGTTAGTTTGCTCTAAGATACCTACGCTATGGGCTAAGTTAAATATATCTTCCATCAGTGGGATTCTGGCTAATTCACTTCCACAAAATGTCAGTGACAGCTTTGTGAAATGTTATAAAATTGCTTTGTCAGTTATTTCTGTCAGCTTTTAAAAGAATTTGTTCAAATTGTACCATATTTGGAATGGTGACTTTACCAGAAGTGAGCCAAGTTACAAATTTATATCTGTAAAGGTGACTGAGTTATAAGCCCATATGTTCAGAAATGTAAAAGTTTAATTTCACAATTATGTAAACAGCAGAATTTTAAGCACCTATAACTTTAAAACTAGAGAACTGAATACAGAGGCCCAGATATTCAAAAGGGTTGCACATGGTGCCATCACATATTTCACAGTGCTACACTTGCTTTACCTTCATAGTGCTCTTTTTCCCAACTGGCTCTACATGTGAGAGGTATTATTGAGCCACTCATATTGATGAGCTAAATAATACTCACTCATATGTGGTGCTACCAGAGGGTTTTGGTGGGGAGTAGAGGCAGGCCGAGATGAGGTACCTCGAGATATACCCCAGATTGAAGGAGATAAAATTAAGTGTAACAAAAAAAATAAACAAGTTAGCCAGCCTGGGAGTAGGTCACAGGGTGGTAACCTGAGTAAAACATTGTCTGGACAACAGGACACAGAGGGTAATTGTAACCAGAGTCCACTCTGAAGAAAGTGGGGTTTACTAGCAGGGTACTACAGGGTTCAGTACTGGGACCTGTCCTCTTTAATGTTTTATATGTGACATTGTGAAGGGACTAGAAGGAAATGTATGCCTCTTTGCAGATCCAACAGGCTTGATACACAAGGGGGTGGAAAGGATGAGAAGGACTTAGCAAGGTTGGAGGAATGGTCAAAAGTATGGCAGCTTAGATTCAATGCAAAGAAGTGCCAGTAATTCCTCAGAAACAAAAACCTAGGAAGAGTACATAATAGAGGGGGGGGTATTAACAACATCAAAAATGGAAAGGGACCGAGGTAGTCATATTACATGACCTAAAGTTAGGCTAACAATGTGAGAAGGCAATAAGGGGCTGGGGGATACTGGGATACATAGAGAGAAGCATCACTAGTAGAAAACGAGAAGTTGTTATCCCTCTGTACAGACAGTTGGTGAGACCCCATCTGGAGTACTGTGCACAGTTCTGGAGACCCCATCTCCACAAGGACATAAACAGGATGGACGCAGTCCAGAGAAGGGCAACTAAAATGGTGCAGGGACTGCAACAGAAGACATGCAAATAGAGTCTAAAAGAGCTTAATATGTATACCCTTAAGGGAAAGGAGGAGATGGAGGATATGATGGAAACTTTCACCTCAAGGGAAACAACAAAAGTCCAAGAGGTAGCACCTTTCAGAAAAGAGATGTGCAAGAACAAGGTACAATTTGAAGATAGAGGGAATGATTCAGGGGCAATATGAGGAAGTATTTTTTCATGGAAATGGTGGTGGATACATGGAACAGCCTTTATGAGGAGGTAGTGTGGTCAAAACAGTGGGGATTTTAAGAATGCATGAGACATACATAAGGCAATTTTAATGGGAGGGAGGAGGAAGTAGGCTGTTGTAAAACAAGGATCTGCAGCTTATCCAGTGAGTAGGGAGATGGGCAGACTGGGTGGGCCAAGTGGTCCTATATCTGCCATAAAAGTCTCTGTTTCTTTGTTTCTATGTTATGTTACTATGTCTCTAAGTTTCAATGTATAGTAATTTAAAAGTTGCTCCTATATAATTTTAATCCAAATATAGAGTATGTCTTTCTATTAGATGGATTTGTAATTACTTCTAAGTATGGTTCTAGCATAGAACTTTTATTTAGTGTAAGTCACTTACATGCTTTTTGTTGTTTTATTAGTTCAGTTTCACTTTGCTTATACTGATCTGTAGCTTAAGCTCAATTTTATTGCTCTTAAGATCCCAGGGTTCTAATAAGGGAATCATATAGATATATACCAGGCCTAGTTTGTCTGGACATATGTTGTATATATAAAAGCTGTATGATACGTCAGTTATTTCCATTAGAATATATAATTTTGCCCTTCTGTTATTTTGATCCACCTCTTCAGGTGATGAGATAACCTTCAGGCAATATTTAAAGATCTTTTTTTTCAATCAGGTGCTGAAGTTCCCAGGCTCCTAGTTCAGCTTGTGTCAATATGGCTGTAAATGATTTCAGGAGACCTAGTAAAATCTATAAATTCTATTTAGTGGTTTATTTAAAACCTTTATTTAAAACCTCAGTATTGTCTGAATGCAAGATTTTACAACCTTAAAGTAACCTATCCTATATTTTTGCTTTTATCTTAATTATTCCTGATATATTAATACCCCTATTCCAATAAAAGAGCATAATAGCTGAAATAATATTCAAAGCTTTGTTCTTGGTGCAATGTGTCTGCCTGTTTGCTGCATATGTATTTGCACCTGTCCCCTATATTCAAAGGATTACATTACGGTGGTATTTGCACTATTATTGTAGCACAAAGCAATATTTGGAGCACCCAAAATGTAGTAGTAGTAGTAGTAGTAGTAAAGGTTTATTCATGATTTACAAAATATTATGAACATGGTCCACCCAATTGAGCAAGAAGCTCATTTTCAATGGGTATCAACACATACATAAATATCAACATTTACAAACACATGTACGTAAAAACAACATTAATTATAATACAAGTCTCAGTTACAATAATGTCCAATTCCTGGGTGAAAAAGACTAATTTAAAGTTAAATGTTGGCACAACAAAGTTTAAGCAACATCACTGGGGCAGCAACCTGAATGTTGTGCTCAGAGCAATATTCAAAGATATAGCACTGCAGAAATACTGTTCTTAACCTGGGGCAATCCACAAAGGTGGGTGAAGCAGAACACACACACACACACACACACACACACACACACAAACACACACACACACACACACACACACGCATAGCTGGAAAAAATGCTCACATTGTGTACCTGATGCAACTTGTCATGCAGGATGAGGAGAGGGTCAATGCCCACCCTGGGTCCAGGCATGGATCCTGGAGGTGTTATGCTGCAAACAAACAGTACAGTCCAAGAGTCACATTAACAGTCCTCAATGATGAAGAAATTGTGGACCTGTACATCCACAAAGGCACAGGATCATGCAGCTGTGTGAGCTGCTGTATGACCAGTTCTGGACAGACACCCAGTGCAGCCATGCAATGTCTGTAGAGCTCTAGGTGATAGCTGCACTGTGCTTCCTGGCCAGTGGAACATTCCAGACACCAGGAGGGGCACACTGATGTATTCACAGTCTGCCATTTCACTGCTGTTGTGCCAGTTCCAAGATGCCTTTCTGGCCCATGCTGTGGAGTTCATCATATTCCCACCCCACCATCAGAGCTAACAGCAAACATGCAGAAGTTTTCTTGAGTTGTGCAGCTACCATCTGTACTTGCTGCCATTGACTGCACTCATGTTGCCTTCTGGACACCACTGGTGATGGATCCGAGGCCTATGTGAATAGTTAGGGTTGCAATCCATTAACGGTTTGTGATGCACAGGGTGCATCATCAATGTCCTGTCACAGTTCACTAGCAGTGCGCAAGATGCCTTTATCTGTCACAATTCCATGCTGTGTCACATGTTCAAAGGTGGGAACATCCTAGTGAGCACCTCATCAGTGATAATACCCCAAGGCCTTTCCCTCTCCCTGTGTTGCCAGTAAGTCAATAACCAATACCCTTGCCTGTATAGGGGACGATGTATGTCCTGTGTCCTAGCTCCTCACATCTGTCCTCGACCAACATCCACTCTAGAGGAAAGGTACAATGCAGCACACATCACTCCATGCAGTATCACTGAGCATGTCTTTGGACTGTTCAAGATGTAGTTCAGATGCCTTGATCATTCTAGTGGTGCTCTATAATACAATCCTCATAAGGCCTATGGTATATTCCTTGCCTGCTGCATACTGCGCAGTATGGCACTAACCATGGGATAGGTCAGCTGGCCAGAGGAACACCCTCTAGTGGATCCTGAGTCAGAGGACCAGGTGATGCAGGAGCAGCTTGAGGGCTTGACCCCAGTATGGCCAGGAAGCCACAGGGTACAAGGCCTGCATATTCACAGACCTTTTCAGACCAGAAGTGAGTAAAGAGAACACAGGAGATGGTAATTTTTTAATGAATGTTCTGTAAATAATATATATGAAACAGAAACATAAGGCCATCACGTGTGTGATGTGTGTGTGTGTGTGTGTGTGTGTGTGTGTGTGCATGCGTGCATATGTGTGTGTGTGTGTGTGTGTTTTAAAGGATGCCAAAAGAAATAAAATGCCATTCCATTTGGGGGGTTTCAAAGTGGGATGAAAAGTAACATGTCATCCTAGCAGGGAGGGATTCAAAGGGGATGAAAAGAAATATCATTCCATTCGGTGGGAGGTTGAAAGTGGGATGAAAAGAAATCATATGGTATTGCACCAGGGAGGGTTCAAAGGAGGATAAGATGCCATCCCAGTGGTGAGTTCAATGAGGAATGAATAGAAATAACATGCCATCACAGCAAGAGAGCAGAATGGAATCTTTAGGACAGTTAGGCAGGTGATGGTGAAACATGGGTAACGTGAGGGGGCCCTGAAGTGGCACATGTGGGATAGGATGGTGAGGTAATATGCACCCTAGGTGCATCTGTTACCACCTCCCAAGGTACGGACAGTATGTATGCACTGTACCCTGAGTAGGGGTGTCCTCATACATGGAATGGGGGATGACTTGGGGACTGTGTTAACCACCCACTGCCATGGCCTCACAGAGTACTGACCCCACCAAAGATCAAGCCATGGCCAGGGGTGCATGGTGTCCTGGGTATCGTAGGTGTGCTGGGCATCTTGTGCATCTGGATGCCAGTCCTGTGTGCTGTACTGGTATGCTGAGGTGTCCACTGTGGCGTAATCTCCTCCTCCTACTGGACCAGCCAGAGCTCTGACCATGACCAATAGTGCCTGCCACCATGGCTGTAGCCTCACATACAGTGGCATGCAGACAATCCATGCTCACAGAAATGTCCTACTGCATGTCATGAATGGCCACCATGTTCTCCGCATGGTATGCCACTATACACTGCTCAGCATGTTGCATGTTGTTGTACAGCATGAGTTGTATGCATGCCAGTTCTTCCTTCACACTCTCCTGTGCCCTCACAGCTGATGGTTGTCCGCTGTCTTCTGCTGTCACTGCAGATTGTCCATTGGGACAGACTCCAGGCTGCACCCTTGGTCAGTGTATGCCCTGAGATTGCAGCATGGTTATACCTGTATTTTATTGTTGCCACGTGGCACAGCAGTGGCTGGGCCAGTAGGATTGGCCTGGTGGGCAAGGCACTGGCCATGCTAGTGAGAGGGGGTCATGGGGTGGCACAAAAGTGACTGGCCCTGTGGGATTGGCCTGGGGTGGCAGTCTGATGGCAGTGCCAGTGGTGAGGTCATCAGACTGTACAGTGGCGACTGTACCAATGGCAGTTGGGTTGCCTCACTGTGATAGCAGTGCCAGGAAGGGATTGTGGCAATGCCAAATTGGTGGGGGCCAGTAAACTGGCAACCCTTCCTGCTCTGAGGAGGATCCTCTCTTCGCCACTACTACATAAGACTCCTGTTCTTCATGTCATCATCCTCCTCTCCTTCCTCCTCAGTGGAAACACTGTCTTTCATGGCACAGGTGGCCAGCAGGAGCAGTGTCTGCCTTGATAGACCCGAGACACCTTGTGTGGTGTCCATGATAATGGACTGAGCTGTTGAGAGAGGATATGAGAGATATACAACAATGTAATATGCAAACCTGTGTGCTGACCATGGCAGCACATGCCCAGCATACTGTCTCTCGACACCCATGCTGCCTTTGCAAATGCAGTACCACTACACACCCAGGGCCATACACACTTACACCTCATCATCACTGATCACTCAGGTGATGATGCATGTGACACAGTAGGAGATTACCCCACAGATGGATGAAACACTAGGATACATGTATACTGGCTTGCAGCTACAAGCAATGTGTCACACATCGAACAGTCAGGGACTTTAGTGGTACAGGTGGCCCAACAGCTAAGCCAGTGCAGTGGACCACATGCTGAAGGATCCACCATCCCACCAGAAGTTTGCACTGCACTTCACAAAATAATGTTAGTGCAGCATAATAACAAAACATGTTGTGTAAACAGAAGGCCACAGCCATACAGCAAGGACATCACTGTTAGCACTGTGGAGCTGCTGCAAAATCTAGACCCAGCAACCATGGCACATAGGAGGCCTTTCCTACAGAGGGCACCAGATGCGCAAACATCAGGTAGACCAGAATTGAGCTGGCCAACCTGGTAGAACAGGTGGTTGTCAGGAGGACCAGTTGCTGGGTCAGAGGGAGACTGACAGGCCCAGAGGAAATATGGGCATCTGTGGGAAAAAGGCTCACCAGCAGGACTTTTCTTACCCACACAAGTGACTATTGCTGTCACAGGTACAATGATTTGTCCAATAGGAACATTGTCATCTTAAACGGCTGAGGGTGATAGTGGAAAGTGGCATGATAGAGGCCAGGTGAGTAAAGAGAACTCTGTTTTGGTGGCAACCTGAGTGCAGTACCATTTCCAGGGTAATATACATCCCAGGCTGTATGCATGAGAAACCTGGACAGGACCATTGTCTCTCTCTTGTGTTTCCTCTTTCTTATGGGGCCATCTCAACTGTGTAGTATGATCCTACCAATGCTGCTGTGTGGAATACTGCCTCCAGTGCATATCCACCAAATGTAATCCATTGTTTGAAGTATGTCCTTTACATTAAATTCTCATGGGACCTCATTGAAAATGAACCTACATTTCAAGTTTTATCCCTGTTCATACTTTTGATATGAATAAAATTTTACTACCACTGCTTGTACTACTGCTGATGCCATGTATATTACAGGACATGCTGTGCATCCTTGAGGTGTGCAGCTGCCATGGCAGTACAGTTCTGTGCTACCACAGTGACATGGCTGCAGTGTCAGGGTGGACAACTAGGTAATGAATTTATTCATTTCATTTTGGTTTTGTTTACCAGATAAATTACACTAGACAAGTAAATGACAATTACCAGGTATGACCCGGAGGATCTAACATGTGTCCTACATGTATCTATGGTGGTAGGGGTACCTAACAGCACTTGGATATGGCCACCATGTGTTTTCTGTACACTGTTCATGTTATGCAGCTTGGGTGACAATATACATATGCCAGATAATCCACAGTGTACTATTATATTGCATAGGGTATGCTACTCTTGTACCAGCCACTACTGGTGCACAAGTATGCTTCCTGTGCCCCTTTATATGAGAACTGGTAGTCCATGCATTCTGATGCATACTGTGAGTGTACATGACCAGCAGCTGGCATGTATACATATATTGGACAGGGCTGGCGAAGATGGATGGATATTATCCCTACATGGGCTGGCATACACTGTGCTAGGCCACTCCACCAAAAGGGGATGTAGCATTTGGCATTGTCTGGGTCATGGCATGCCTATATGTGTGTGTGTGGTGCCACAGCTGGTCATAATGGTAAGATGTGACCCTTTACAATCCTGTCCATCACAACATATAAATGTGGATTTGGTGCTCAGTACCTGCCATATGGGTGTGTATACTGTTTAGGGTTTCTGGTACATGCAATGTGTTCACAGTTGGTCAGTTGGTGCAGCAGTAGCACTACTGTTTGCAACCCAAGTGACCTGGGTTTGGAATTGAGCCTTGGTCATTGGGAGCCAGCAGGTGTAGAAGGATTGAACCTCCACAGGATCCCATCTGTCAATGCCACACTGTCTCCTGGATGCAGGTCATGGCTCCGCTCATTGTGACTAGGGGTGGGAGAACTTGCACTGGCTGCGTGTGACATCACTTGGAGATGTGTACACTTGCAACCCTTGCCTGGGTGCCTCCTGATGGCTGGGTAGAAACTGGAAAAAGAGTAGCCCTGCTCAGAGATGACAGTCACCTGGCACCAGCACAATCCCTGCCTAATGTCTGAGTGGTGTCCAGACAAAATGGAGAAAGTCTGAGGGTTAATTCTCACTTGGTCCCTGCCTGAAGTGTAAGCCAAGGCTCTATAGGGGGTACTGAACCTCAAAACTCACTAGTAAGGAGACAGCTGAGTGGCCTTGTGAGGATCTGAAGGATTCCAGGCAGAGAGAGGGTATAAATAGAAATTACAAAAAGGAGTATTGTGCAATGTGTTCTGCTGCATGCTATTGATCGCATTTCTTGTCCTCCCCCACAGACCTCAATGGACAACAGACCCAAGCCAGGGCTGGAAACAGTATCAGCACCACCAGGACCAGCCACTGGACACATCAGTCCCTGATGGGGCCCAACAGAGGCAATTTGCAGACAATCATCCACATAAATACCCTGCATTGTGTGTTTCTGCATGCATGTCATTGGGGCAGAACTATGCAGTTGAGGTTGAGACAATCACCCTGCACTTGGGACATTGTCTCACCACTGAAACTGGTGTGTCAGGGTCTGTACAATTTGATGTTGTGCACGTCCTTGTGGCAGGCATGCTGCCCTCTGTGTGTGTATACTGTTCCGTGGCATGAATTACACCATGCAATACACCACCCAGTGCTGATGACCTGGTGTACCATGGAGTTGGTGGTAATGCAACAGTTCCAGTTTCATACCTTTCATTGTTGGTCAGGTCTGTTGTGCCACAGGCATGGGACGATGTATGTGTGTATTTGTCTGTCAGAGGTAGGCACAGGCCGATGTCTTACCGGCACACCACTGTGTCATGTTGAGTGCATCATACAGCGCCTGTGGCAGTCTTCCTTCAATGGTGCCATCTCCAGTACCATATTGAATGAGTATTATGCCACTGACTCTCAACAGAGCTGGGCTTGTGCGGTATGGGGTCAGCTGCAGGGTTGGCATTGATGGGAGTTACATGTACTTTACCATATCTGATCAAAATTGTCAAACATAGTTAGTAGGATCTAACCAACACAGTGATAATCAGAGTATAATTATTCTGCACGTTGACAGGGCATGTCTACATTTGAAACAACTGTGTCATTGTGAGGCCCACTGTCCCACACTGGCTACTTATGAGAGGGAACCTAATACCTGAGGGGGAGCAGCTACTGGGATGAGGAGTGCATCCAGGTATGTTGTGTGAGCCATGTTTGTGCCCAGGTCTGCTCCTGCATCCAAACAGGGTGGCTCATGGGCATCGGATATTTTTCATACTTGTGTTGTTCTGTGTGCTGGATGGCTTTTCTTCAGGGTACGGGCATATATGTGCTCCAAGCCACTTGGGAAATCACACTGCCTATCAAGCTCTTAATTGGAGCAGTGCTATGTGCTGCAGTCCCACATTTGGCATGCCTGCAGTTGTTGAATGTCCCTTGCTCATTTCAATCATGCTCCATTGCGGCACAACACACTCATTGTTTGTGCAGGCCTCTACTGTTGGGATCCACATCTCTAGTTGGCAGTATGGCTTAGTGGTTAGAGTAATGAGCTGTGATTGAGCTTGGTACATCCACCAGACCTGAGTGTGATTCCACTGCCTCCACTTGCATACTATGAGACTCTGAGTAAGTCAGTTAAGCAACCCAGTGCTGGTGGGTCACCCTTAAAAAAAAAAAAAGCCTAGTGGGCCTTACCTGGTTACCAAATAATAATAAAAATGTGAGACTCCATACCACTCTTAAGTTTTCAATATGTACACCATGGATGGGAGAGGGGATATGATAGAGACTTTCAAATACCTCAGGAGCTATCTTTAAGTCCAGGAAGGAAGCATTTTAAAGAGAAAATGATGTTCAAGAACAAGGGGTCACAATATGAAGCTGGAGGTAGAGACTCAGGGGAAGCGTGAGAAAGTACTTCTTCACTGAAAGGGTGGTGGATGCATGGGACAGTCTCCCATCTTAGGTGGTGGGGGCAAAAATGGTAATGGAATTCAGAGATGCATGGGATATGTATAAGGGAACCTTAGTGGTTAGGAAAGTAGGGAAAAGCCAGAGATCAGGTAGCATCTGTGGTATTACAGTAAGAAGGGAAATGGACAGACTAGATTGGCCAAGCAGTACTTATCTGCTAATAATTTTTAGGTTTTTATGTTTGGTATGCCACTTACATTCCATTACAGCTGTTTGCCACCCTCCACCTAAGTGGGGCATGGAGACCCATGTGCCAACTGATTGTATTTCTGTTATGCATGTTATTCCACTCCTGTGTCCCTCATCCTATGTGCATAGCTGGCTGAGTTCAGTGTATTTCCTTTCCTAGATGCCCAGAGAGTTACAGGATGGTGGCAAAATGTCATGGACTATGAGGGGCAGGAACCAGCTGCTCCAGTGACAGGCCATCTCCTCCAGATGCTATTGGGGAGGGTGGAGGAAAATACCCAGGTCATAAGAGACCTCCAGGCCTCAGTACAGCACCAGCTTGAGCAAAAACCACCACCACTACCAGCTCCATAAATTATGGACACTTGTGCTGATGATGGTGGGTGCCCTTTTCTTTTGCTGTTTTTTATGGGTGGGTGCCCTTCTTTTGTTTTTAATGGTGGGGTGCCATTTTTGTTTTTTTTAATAAGAGGGTGCCTTTATTTGGGTGTTTTAATTGGATAGTTGCCCTTTTGTTTTTATCACCTCTTTTAAATGGGTGGTTGCCCTTTTGTTGTTGTCTCACCACTTATGAGTGGTTGTCTTTTTGTTGTTGCCCCCATAGAGTAATTGTCCTTTTTGTTTTTGTTCTCTCCTCCCCATTTTTAGGGTGGTTGCCTTTTGTTAATGTCGTCCACTCATTTATAAAATCAGTTGTCCTTTTTGTTTTGCTCCTTTCCATTGTTATGGGTGATGGCATTTTTGGTTTTGTTGTCCCCCTTAATACACACAGTTGCCTTTTGTTCTACCTACCCCCTCATTTTCTGGGTGGTTGTCCTTGTTGTTTTGTTTTTCCTCTCCATCCCATGGGTGGTTGCTCATTTTTTTTTGTTTCTCCATCCCAACCCCCCTGTTGTTTTTGTAGAGCCTGTTGCCATTTTGCACAGTAATATTTGGTTTGATACTTCTGCTGCTGTGTAGTGTATTCATTGATGTCCTACTCACACCCACTGCTGCTCCTGAGTTCTGTGCTATCCTCAGTGCTATATTCAGTGCTATGGAAATGCACTGCGCTGTGCTATTCTCGCTGTGCTAGCACAATGCATTTCTGCAGCTCTTGAGCAGCCCTATATTCAAAGGTATTAGAGCATGCAAAATGCCTTGGAATATACCTCTGTTGGATTACTAGCACTAGTGCAAGACCAAATGTCTGAAAACAGGGCCCACAGTACTTTCCAGCTCATTCTAGACCCATTCAAAATGATTTTGTTATTATCAGCATATGTAAATCTAATTCTCAAATAGTCATAGTAAGGTACACCTATTAACTTTTTTTATTGGGTGTCTTTAAACATGTTTGTGATGAATATGTGATGTAAATCTGATTAAGATAGCCTTTTAAGCACCTGCACCTTTGGTTAAGACATGAAATGTTATTCTTTTGTATGCAGCTTCAACTCACCTGGGGTGCAAAATTGTTTTGAATAAACTAAAGTAAAATAAACTGAACATATCTAAAAAGAAAGATGGTCAGAGCTCTTTACATGAAAATAACATCATTTTAATTTCATGTTTGTTAATTTCTGTTTTCCTACTTAAAATGATGCTGGAACAATTGCAGTCTTATTTTCGCCTCAATGATGATGTTGATATTAGAACAACATCATCCGCATGTCATCACTTCTATCTGTGCATTTTACTTTAGGATTATGAAACTCCGGGTGTTTATGGCCTCCAAGATGTTATTCATGTTTATAATCAATGAAGTGGAGGTAATAAACAGCGCTCTTACCATCTAATTGGTTTGACATTTTCCTGAAGTTTCCTGTTGAGTGTATTTCTTACTTGGGCCAAGGCACTTGAATAAAGTTTCACCACCAAATTAAGGGTTGGAATACCTGTTTTCCTCATTTCTTCTCAGAGAACTCCTTTGCAATCTTAACAAATGCTTTGCTGAAGTCAACAGAAGCAGCTTAAAGGTCTTGATGCATGCTGGAAGCCCACCACTGTTTTCATCCCTACCACCTCTGCTTGAACACTGTTCCAGGCATCCACCATTCTTTCAGTAAAGAAGTACTGTACTTCATCATATTTCTCTTGAATTTTACCCATTTTCCATCTTCATTGCATGTCCCCTTGTTCTTGTGCATGTTTTCCTTTTAAAATACTCTCCCCTGTACCTTTCTTACCCCTATGAGGTATTTCTGGTTCTTAGCATACCCCCAACTCTTCTCTGTCTTCCAGGATGTGCATACTGAGGTCCTTTGGCCTCTCCTCATTGGCTTCTGATGCAGGCCATGCACCATTTTATTTGCCCTTCTCTGGACTATCTCCACTTTGTCTATGTCCTTCCTAAGATGTGATATCCAGAAGTGGACATGGTATGCCAGGAGGGGTCTCACCAGCGACCTTCACATGGGCAACACAACCTTCCTCCTTCTGCTGGTTATACCCATCCCTATGCACCCCAGCCTCCCACTGGTCCTCTCCACTGCCTTGCTTCACTGACTCGCCACCTTGAAGTCATCAGATATGATTACCCAAGGTCCCTTTCCTGTTTGGTGACCATCAATACCTCTGCTCCCATGATTTACTCCACCTTTGGGTTTCTGTTCCCTAAGTGCATGATTTTACACTTTTGCATTGAAACCCAGCTATAATGCCCTTAATTGGTCCTTGAGTTTTTCAGGTCTCTGCACATTCTTTCCACCCTGTTGGAGTGTTGGCACCTTATTGCAGATTTTGGTGTCATCCATGAAGAGCAGATCTTCCTTCTAGCTCATCTGCAATATCACTTATAAAGACTTAAAAAGACTGGTCTCAATATTGAGCCCTGTGACATACCCCTCCTCCTTCCTTCCCACCCTAACTTTCCTGAACTGAGTACACTAATATCAATGAAAACAAGAAAGAAAGTGCTTTAGATACCAGGAATGCCAGCAATGAGATTAATCAAAATTGTTGTGGATCCGTAAAGGCCACTGATTTCCCATCCTGACTCTTCGACAAAATAGAGTGATGCTCCCTGATGAAGATCCTTTGGTTTGAAGTGTAAGGGCAGGTGGTCATCTTCCTTTATGGATCCATAATAAATTTTGATTAATCAGTGTTGGCATTCATGGTTTCCAGAGTGCTTTCTGTTTATATTTCATTGATATCAGTCATTGATTATGGCCTGGTCATTTTATGGCGCTGCCTCCACCACATCACTCAGAAGGTTAACGGTCACCCTGAACAAGGTATGCAGACTCTACATGGGTGCCCATCGCCTCACCCACATGTGAGCTCTACTCACAATCTGGGTGGCTCCAATTTGCCAGCAGGATTAAATACAGACATGCCTGCTTACAAAAAAAGCTTTCCTTGGGCTCACTCCACCAGGGGTAGTAAACCTTCTGAACAAATCACCAATACCCAACACGCCCACTCGCCTACTACTGATCTCTTTCTAGTTTCCAGATGCTGGACTTCCCAAAGTCAACAGATCTTCCTGTACTGAGCACTGCACTGATAGAATGCTCTATGCTCTGGATTAACTAACCTTACAAAGATGGGGTGCTACAAGCATCTACTTTGGCAGCTGCCAGCAACTAAAGCCACTGTGACTGCATCCCATAATATATAGGTCCTATCTGCTTTCCTGCCCCTTCTGCCAGACTCAACTCTCATCTAATCCCTTATCACTCTCACTCCCTTTCTCCCCACTCTCACTCCTCTCTATCTTCCTCTCTCCTCTCAGCTACTTTATACCCACCAGCTGCTAACAGTCAGCCCTAGGTATACAACATATTCAGTTATCAGTTCCACTCACTATACTGCCTTATCTATGTTGTAGGTTGTATTACCAGTGCTTGTTGGAATCAAAATATTTCTACTTTTGCTGTTTAATACAATGTTTTGTTATTGCCAATTTTGTTGCTTGCATATAAAGCTTATTTTGCTTCCTTCATCTGTTTGTTACCTAATCCCTTTCCCTCTCTACCTCTCAGCTACTTTTATACCCACCAGCTGCTAACAGTCAGACCTAGGTGTACAACATATTCAATTTTCAGTTCCGTTCACTATACTGCCTTACCTATGTTGTATGCTGTATTACCAGTGCTTGTTGGAATCAAAATATTTCTACTTTTGCTGTTTAATATGTTGTTTTGTTATTGACAAGTTTTGTTGCTTGTATATTGTTTATTTTAGCTTCCTTCATCTGTTTGTTACCCTAATCCCACCAACGTGGAACCTTTGTAAATGAGTTATGTTTTGCTCAAAGGTATTTGTAATCCGAGATGAAATAAATAAATAAATATTATTGTGGGTAGTTTGTAAACACCAGCTGTATTAATTTTGAGTCTGCTGCCTTTTTTTTTTTGTTTGTTTTCTGAACTATGACCTGGTATGGCCATGTCCCAGTCATGATTTCCTGTGCACTATGACTCAGTAATGGTCACAATACCCAGGTCTGCCTCTGCCATGATGTCATCTAGGTCTAGAAGTCTATTTTCTAGACTTCTTGTATTTGCACATGTGGCTTTCCACATTTTGTTACTTCTCTGCCTTCTGCCCCTTGTTTCCTTTTTGACCTGCTTACTTTACCGATTCTTTTGATAGCTCATGTCACTGTCCCCTTTCATTTCATCCATACTGCTTTTTGTTTATTTTGCACCTGGAGCGTTACCTCCTCTTGGGTCCTCAATTCTCTCTGACTGTTTTGTGTGGGGAGGTTATGGCTCCATGATTTTTGCACCACCCATCTTGGCTAGTTTAAATGTTCAACAAAGATACATGAGGACTTTGATTCCCTTCCTGATGGATTTAGATCATTATCCTATATAGGCGCTTACACCTCAGGTTGGTTCCCAGTTTCCAATGCAGCTGAACTCCTTCTCTCTCACCATTCCTTCTACCGTAGCTGATGCTCCGGGTGCAGAGGTCCCTATACTGCCTCTTGCTTTAGACAGGTAGCACTTCAGCAAAAACAATGAGTGCACTACCTGCTTAAGACCCTCCCAGCTCCATTAAATCAACCTGCACAATCCCAGCCCCATCCCTAGCCAGGTCATTTGTCCCAGGTCTCTCCTGCCCCACCGCCCTAGTGATCCCCAGGATCTGCTTTCTATCCCTCAAGCTCAGGTGCCAGATAAACACCTCACTGCCCTCTTTCCTGCCCTCCCTTCTACCCTTATGATTGAGTCCCCACCAGAATTTGCTTCCTCCTCCTCTGCTGGGGTCCTCTCCCTCACAAGTTGGGGCCTCATCTTGTGAGCACCCCACATCCTCCCTGAACACTACCTCAGGTGCCTCCTCCCAGCAGTCCCATTCTGCTAGAGCAGAGAATGAGTTTCATAGTGGCATTGACTGAGGAATGTGCCCCTGAACTACTACTCCCACTCTCCCAGAGCCCACCACAGTCCAGCTGGCCATCCTTGGAATCCTTTGTGGCAGCAATGGTAGACTCAGTATCCCTCTGAGAGGGAAGAGGTCTCTCAAACTCTAACCAACTCTTCCCAGAGTCTAGCAACCTCTTCCTTCAGACCAGAGAGGTGCATGCAGATGGGGCAGTTTCTGAGTCTCCAGAGGTCTCTTGAACTCTGTCACTCCACAAGCATTGCACAATACCATTCCTAAGATTTCCATTCCTACACTCACTATGTTCAGTTGAAGAACTTGAACCCTTACCCTAGATAGGGTGTTTGTAATGTTCTCTTGTTTTGCTTTACTTAACACCTTTGTTACATAAACATAGATAGGATATTTTAAATTTTCCCCTTTGCTTCTTTCTTCTCTTTTACCCTTACCTAGATAGGGTGTTACCTCTGTTCTCGTACTATAGCTGCTTTAGTTCATCCCTGTTAACTTGCCTTTACCCTTTATATGCCTACCCTGGTCAGTGTGTTTCCTCCCTTCTAACATAATAAGTAGTATCTGCTTGTATGAACTGGTTTCCCTCTCGTTACCCCCCTTATCTTCTTCCAGTAATCCTTACACAGGCAGTATCAAGTAAACAGGTACTTTACCTTACCTCAGTGAACTGGCAGAGTTCCTATGTGCCTTCTTTGACCTGCTGTCAGCTGCAGATCCCTGCTGATTCTTAAGAATCCATTCTTATTCCACTCCTGCTCTGTTACACTCATGTGAAGGGACATGAATGTGAATCGGATGCATTAAGATTGGTTCTTTCATTGACCCTCCAGCTGCTGCTCCTGTGCTCTGAGCCCAACCCCTGTCTGGAACCTAAAGAACATTGAGAGTATGGGTGTTGGCAGGTATACTGATGAATATACTTTGCTGAGTAAAATAAAATATGAAAATCCAGGGGCAACATGAGCCTCAGACCAGGGCACCAAACACAAACAGAGCCTGATGTACATGAGCAATGTTTTTCCCTCCTTGGATACTCTAGTGTGAGTTTATGAATGATCTTTGGAAGATGTGTGGGTTCTAAGCTAAGAGATCATGATTGCATGAGTGACTCGATCTAGTATGTATGCATGAATGCTGGTGTGAATGTACTCTGTACGGCTGGCTATCCTGATGTGGTACGGAGGCATATTACAATGTATCACAAACATTGCAACTGAAAGCCAACCAGCCTCTGTCTGACTGGTAATGTGTATTTGAGAAAATAAAATGTTGGAATCTATTGGGATCATTGGCTTACTACATTTGTTGACTGAATTGGGGTGGGGCAATGTTTGTGTGGTGGCAGCACATTTTTGGTTTGTGTTTATGGTGGGGGCAAGTATGTCAACTCTTAGTACACATTTAAAATGCCTATCTGCACCCCTGTATGAGAGAGCTGAACAACTACAGCAAAATATAGGTTAGCTATTAGACTACTGTATTTCATCAAAAAAAACAGATGAATCTGATCTGATCCTTTTAAGTAGGACTCTGAGCTTCCTACCGGAGCATGAACCAGAAATGCAACTCAGTCCCATGTCCAATTATCAACTAGTTGAGACCAAAAGTCAAACAATTATCACCCCTTCCCCAACTTTATGGCAAATCACAGTTCTAATATGGTTTACTATGGCTGGTCTCAAATCTACCCTCCAGTCAATAATAAATACATCAGATCAAACAAGCTTCACCACAACTTAACCACACCTCTGCTAACTCATAAAACCCCAAAGCCTTATTTCACTCATGTGACAAATGCAGGAAGACTGCTAGGTAATTATGAATAAAGCAATTATCTATAGTTGATCCTGAGGAACTGATGCCCAGTTGTGCCTCTGATAATGTTTGATTTTTATCTAGCAAAACAAAAATTTATTTAACAGTATTTTCATGAAAATATTTTCAGATTATCCCTCTGCTGATGGGTCTGTACATAGGCAGATCTCTGCAATCACCTTTCTAAACAATAAAAGCTCCCACATGTCCTTTGTTGTTTCTGAGATGTCAATATCCAAGTCATTTTTACAGCTGCATAGCAGAATTACCTAGTGGAGAAAGGGATCTTCCACCAGGAAGTTGAAGAACATGTGGTCCTCTCCATTGACCACAATGCTGTTCCTTTGCCCCCCACACACACTGCCATACAATTTCCTTGCTCCACGTCTCACTTCCAGTTACTTTCGAGACTTGCTCTAACAAAGTTATTTATTATGGCTCCTTTCCTTATTGTAACAAACCTGACCCCAGGTTTTGAGATAATTATTGCACTCTGGTGGTGCCTAGTTAAATTATTGACAGAAAGGAGAAATGTCCCCATAACAAGCATTGAAATGTTGCTCCTGCTCACAGCAACAGCATCTCCTTTGCTGTGCAGTGTGGAGCCATGATAAACACAGGCACACATGTTGCTGAATCCATGTCTATAGAGCAGCAGGCTCTTTAAATGTTGCTCATAGATAGAGTTTTGATCTGTTTTATACTGTATTTAAAAATTTGCATTAGTACTTGAAAAGAGCGGAAAGTTGGTGTTTTGAAAAAGACAGAGAGAGAGAGAAGACCACATGAGAAAAGAAGAAAAGCACCACTGAAGACTAAAAGTCTGCAGAGGCAAGCCGTAAAGATTGTCTTTGTCTGACAATGACACTGGTGGAGATCAGAGCTGGGTGCAATTAGAGTGGACTGGGAACCTCCCGTGACAGCAGCATCTTTACTGTGATCATATTCAGTTCATCATTCTGTACCCTACCCAGCTGAGATGGACAGCTGAACAACAGAACAAACAGATTACAGCAGCAAAAGCAATGTGGTGTGGTGGTGAAAAGGTAAACATTTTTAGAACAAGGCTTTGCACATACATATTTTCTAATATTAAAGTTCTGGAGTGGTATTTGTTTATACTGTTTAGGAGTTGCATTACATACCTGACTCTGCTGACTGGCCCTTTCCGCCTTCCCCATCAATTACCAGTCTCCAGCCATATTCAGTCCCAGTGTCTGCAATAATTATTGAGGGCTACAAAACTAATTGCAGTAGAATGTGTGTGCAGTTGTTTAGATCTGGATGGACTTAGGTGGACTCTAAAAATAATTGCAATAATATATATTTATTTATTAAAATAATAAGTGAGCCGCAGCTGTTGAGTGTAAGTGAGCCACAGCTGCTGAGTGTAACTAAGAGTCAGCATTTGGGGTTCCTTCTCAGCCAGGCCAGGACCACCCAGCTCTGAGAAAATCTGTGTGTCTCACTGCCTCACCCAATGAGAGACATGAACAGTAAAATTACAACTTATAGTTTTTCCTACTCAACTGACAGCATAGGCAGTACCTCCCCACCAAAGTTTGTTATATTTCCAGCACCTAACCTTGCCCTCTTTTAACACATATGCACTCCCTGTATTTACCAGTTTAATTTTTTTGCCTTGCCAGCAGCATTGCATCTTATCACTACTGTCTTTATGTTTGCCAGCTACTACTGCACCTAGAGCCAGATATTGCTATCAGCAACATTAAGTCTGATTTCATTTACATTTTAGAAGACTTGTCTTTGGATATAAAAGAGCAACAGTGCCTATTTCTCAAATAAACATAGAACATTTTTACAAGTATATTAAAGCTTGAACTTGAGATATGTTTATTGACTGAACCATGATTTACAGACGAAGGAATTTTTAACTCTGCAATTTGGGCAGACAACTAAATAGTCAGGTAACCATACCATTTCTATGTCCTTTCCCCAATGTCCTGCTAATATAATTTACTGCTATGGAAGTTAAAACTGGGTAGTTTAAAACCTACAGGAGTTGCAGACAGGTTTAGTAGGTTAACTGCCCAGACTCGCAAACATGAAAGCTACCCATAATTATGTCCATGAAACTTAAAACTAAGCAGACAAAAGGAAATGTTGCAACAACAGAAAATCCCTTAATCCTGTCCAGCAGTGACAGGGTGCTGCTGAGCTGTGAGAGAGGCACA
This sequence comes from Neoceratodus forsteri, assembly GCA_016271365.2. Lineage (NCBI taxonomy): Eukaryota > Metazoa > Chordata > Ceratodontiformes > Ceratodontidae > Neoceratodus > Neoceratodus forsteri. The sequence continues at coordinate 650,788,579 of JADMNL010000022.1, forward strand.
TATTTGGTTGGTGCTGTGGTAATCTAGAGCTGAAAAGATAGGAAAAGATACTAAAATCAGCTTTACAAGCTAAAATCTTTCACGCTACTATGGATCTTTAATAAGCTAAGCCTTATGGAAAATGCATTTCCCAAAACTCTTGGGAGAGGGACTCCAGCTCAGGGGCCTAAGAGTTCTCTGACAATGGCTGAAGTAGGAACCCTCCCAGAATACAGACACACTGTGATGGGAGTGTGAAGCAGAAACAAGCTAAACCAACTTTGGCTATGATACAGTCCCTACTTGTCGAGTTTCAGGCAGAAGTCAGACATTCTACCTCATGAATTGAATGTTCTCTGGCTGAAAGTTCCTCTCACTGTACAGCTGTAGAAATGAGGGTCAAGAGCAGAGAACAAGCTATTAAAATAGCAAGGGTAAAGTTAAAGCAGTTTTGACAAGGACACTTAACTTGGAAGGTGCGGTGAATGCTGCACCCATGAGCAATTGGCCCAGGCATCACAACTGAGAGACTAGAAAACAATGCACTATGGAGAAACCTGAGGCTAATTGACTTTCCTGGAACTGTCCCAATCCTGGAGCTAAAAGAAATGGTCGAAAAAGCTCTAACAGTAGTTTTTCAGTTGAACCACCATTGATTCTGGAATCAGTTTTAGACTGTCTACATATCTAGCAAAGGAACCAGTCAAGGACTCAAATAAGGAAAGATTTATAATCCTTGAGTTCAGTACTTTTACTGCCATAATAAACTATTCCAGTTGGCTAGAACAACTAGACATTGTATTTATGAGGGTAAATGCTTTCATCTATACCCAGATTTCTGTCTTCAGACCCAGCAAAGACATAAACGTCTTCTCCTGATGCTATTAAAGTTTAAGGAAGCTGGGTTAGCTGATATTCTACTTGCACCAGCCTGTTTAATTGTACAGTTTCAGAATAAAATGTTATTTTTCAAGGATATCGATTCTGCTTGAGCATTCTTTGATAACAATGTTAAAATACCAGATGATATAGGTTCTGATTTGGAAGAGGATGAAGCAGAACTCATAGAGTATCACCCTGTAAACATTTAGATATTAAATGTATTATATCTGATACTCTAACCCTCATCTGAAGAAGTAAAGATGAACTACAAAATGTTACATCTGATCATTTTATTGACTGGCTATGCTAAGAGATTTGGAAGAGGGGCTGCTTGTTTGTTTGTTCTTTTGTATTTAAGAATATTTTTACTTTATTGATTTGAAAAATAAGGCTGGAAGTTAACCACTTGGAGCACACTCGAATATTTTACTTAAAAATATATATTAATTATAAACTCAGAGTAATATATATGTGTTTTCCATTTCTTTCTTTTAATCCCCAAAAATACATTTAAAAATCCTTTTGTACTTTATGATGTTTAATGTCTTATGTATTAATTCTCTTATTGTTCTCTAACCGATGAGATGTGATGAATGTATTTCTTTCTTTTTTTTTAGGAATAAAAGAAAGCATAAAAAGAAATTCTGTGCAGCTGCAGAAATCAAGGTTTTCATTTGTTGTTTAACTTGATGCCTGGGTTGTGCCATGGCTGCCTTTTTCAGAATGACGGTTTGTAGTAGACCAAGCAAAGATCTAGGAAGTGTGCATGAGCAGCCTAAAGTTTTTGTTTGTTATTATTCACAGTGGGATGAGTGGAGATGGCATTTATTTATATTACTCCATGACCCGTAGAAGCTCATGTCAAAGAAACCTCTAGGATGCATATTTATTTCATTTGTGTGGATTAGGCAAGCAGATGCCTCTTTTAGCCATGCTTTAAGGAATTACAGCTTATAATAAAAGGACTAAATACAGCAGTCATTTTCATTCTTATAAACTGAAAAGAGGCCATGTATCTTTTCTCAGACATTCTTATTGTTTTCAGTATCATTTCATTTATTTTGTTTATTTTTTAAACATTTGGTAACCGTGAAAGGCACACAAGTCACGTCTCAATTCCAGGTGTGACCAGGAAGGAAACAGTGGATTACAATCAATAAATACAGAGACATAAAAGTTTACAGAGCATTGAGGAACAGGCTACATTGAATACAATAAATGATACAAAACGTGATTCAGTATGGGATACAATACATACAGCTGGAGTGAGATCGAATAACAAGAGGTAACTTACAATTGTGAATTGAACACCTATATGTGCTATGCATGGTGAAGCTTTCAATAGGTACTAAGGAGGGCTGTTGAGATGTAGGGTTAGTAAAGGGTTGTGAGATGAGCTCAGTCATGGCAGAGGCATGTGGGGAGGGATGAGATGTAGTTTAAACTTGCAACTGGAGTGGAAGGGGAGTTTCTTATAGTTGGGGATAGTGTAGGGAACTGGTAGAAAAAGTGATCTTGCCCACTATGGAGGATGGACATGGTAGGGTGAATGATTTTTCATCTCTGTGCCTCAGCTCATAAGGGATTTTGAGTCAGATGTTAGGCAGTCCACTAGATAGGAGGGAGAGTTAAAACCAGTACCTGGAAATGAGGTTGAGGAGTGTACATAATGCCTGTGGGATAGGGGGTTAGACCCATAGTGAGGAGAGGTCACAGTGGTGTGTCCAGAGTAGGAGTTTGTTGTGAAGTGGCAGAATGTTTCAGGAGTGTGTCAAGCTTATTAAAGGAGGTTGCAGGGCATGAACTGTTAACCACATCAGCATAGTAAAATATGGGGATGATCATTTTAACTTCTTTATTTTATTAGTTGCTACTGTAGATAGGTTACAGTGCATTTGATTTGTATTTCTGATTACCATCAAGTTCGAATTGCATTTTGTAGACTGATACATATTCTTCTTTTATAACTCATTGTGGTAGGTAACCTATGTTCTAACAATATAATCAAGCTCTACAAGGCTTAATCACAGATCAGATTAGTCTTGTTGGCATATTATTACCATTTGTAACATAATATCAAAAGAATCTGTTAACTTTAATTCTTTTCTCAACTTCCATATCATCTTAACATAAGCGCAACCCACTTATTTTGGTCTCTGGTTCATCTATCTGTCATTCCTAATATATAGTCTGTAGTTCATCTACTTCTTGAAGCCAGGGTGCCATATCTCCAGGAATTTTTCTAAGTGTAATCTTATCTTACCTTTCTAGTGATATGTTCTATTCTTTCAACCTCTGTCACCGAGACTGCCACTCTTCTATGGAGGGGCTAGGCGACAGCCAGTTAGCAGTGATACATGTTATTGATACTAGTCTAAGTATCGTGCAGGGGACCTAGATCCTTTATTTCCTGTTAATAGAGTTGGAAAGCCGGTACAAAATCTGGTCCTGTGAATGGGATCTGTAGACCTGTCAATCTCTGTATGTGTTTATGTATTTCCGTCCAAAATTTCTGCACATGTGGACAGCTCCAGAATATGTGGGCATGAGTTCCTATGTCCCCACAGCCCTCCAACATAACTTTGATTGTCCATTCCCAAAATGTTTGGTGACTGTTGGAGTGAAGAAGAACCTGACCATTATCTTCCAATTAAATTCCTCCACATTGTGGAGGCTGTAACCTGCCAGCCCTCTTCAGTCATCTGACCCATTGACCTACTTGTATTGGTAACTTGAATTCAGTTTCCTAACTCTCCTGAATTTATAGGTTATTTGTGGGTCTTTCTAATTTAAGATCTGGTAAAGTTGAGTGAGGTAGTGGGTATTTTCTTTTATTAAAGCTGCATGGTAGAAAAAGGATTCTAACTCTTTACAATCTCTACTGATTTGGGCATGGATGGCTGGGGATGACAGGAAGTTTCACACCTGTAAGAATCGAAAATGGTCTTCCCTATGAAGAGCATAGGTGGCTTGGAGCTGGGTGAATGACCTGTGTCCCCTGCATCCAGGCACTGAAAAACATTGCCAATTTATGGGATGCCCAGTATCTTCATGTCTAATTAGGGACAGTGGCCCTGGGCCCTCTGGTGTTTGTGTGACTTCCCTTAGTTTCATTAATATTCTTATGGAGTGTCTCATCCATGGGTTCTTGGTCATTGTCCAGATTCCTTTAGGTATGCTATTAGTAGATAAGGTCCAAATGTCCAAGCCCTCCAAGGTAGTTTCTTCTAATTGATACCACCCTGAATTTTCTTGGCATTTCACCCATGTGCATAGCTGGGCACCCTTGTTGCTAAATTATAATGGTAGAAGTTAGGCATAGTGAGTCCTCCCTCCTCCTTGGTGCCTAAAGTGTATTTGATACCCTTGGTCATTTTTTGCCAATATTAATCAGGAAATGTCTTTCTTGAGAAGGTTCCTGTAGTATCTTGGAACTAGGAGTGGGAGAGTCTGGAGTAGAAATAAAATTCTAGGTAATAGATTCATTTTACTGTTTGGATTCACCCATGTAAGGTTAAGGGTAGCAGATGTCAACATGCTACATCTGCCTGCATCTCTTGCTAGAGTTTTAAGTAGTTGTTTTAAAAGTTGAGATATTTCTGCTGATATTCTGATACCTAGATATTGGAAGGTGTTTTTTCTGCCCATGGTAGGGGGTGTTATTTTAAAGTTAACTGGGGAGTGCCACCAAGATCATCAGTTCTGATTTTTGAAGGTTTATTTTATATCCCACTAGGGACCCATACTCATTGAGGGTCTGCAACAATGTGAGGACTGACCATTCTGGCTCTGCAACAAAAATAGTGAGTCATCTGCGTGGAGGGCCACTTTCTGTTCTTGTCCCCTACCATGACTCCTTTGATGTTGTGATTTTTTGGACTGCTATAGCCAGAGGTTCCAGTGCAAGAGCAATGAGGAGGGAGCCAAGGGAAATCCTGCCTCATTCCCCATTGCAAGGGAGTTCTATTAGATAGGAAACCATTTACTTTTATTCTAGCTTCGGTAGAATGTAAGGCTTTATAATTTGAGAGAATGTTGTTCCCAAACCAAATTTTTCTAAAGCTAGGGTTAGGAATGTCCAATCTATTCTATCAAATGCATTTTCTGCATCCATACTAATTGCCAATTGGAAGTTCTTTTTTTGTCCTGAGATTATATTCAAAAATGTCTGATATTATCTTGTAAATATCTACCTGAGATAAATCCTGTTTGGTCTCTATGAACTAAGCTGGGGATAAAATGTCATAGGCGGTCTGCTAGTATTCCTGTAAATATTTTATGGTCCACTTGGAGTAAGGATATTGGGTGATATGACTTACAGTCTTCTAGGTCTTTATTTGACTTCAGTATAGCTGATATTTGGGCCTGGTGCCATGAGGCTGGTAATGCTCCCTCACCTCTCATGATTTCATTAAATCGTTTGCTAATGGTTCTGTCAGGGATTGTTCAAACTGTTTATAAAATTCAGATACAAACCTGTCTGTCCTGGGGACTTCCCATTTTCAGTTGTTTTATCTTTTGTTTAATTTCTTTTCTGTAATCGGAGCTTCAATCGTTACACATTGCTCTTCTGTCAGCTGTGAGGGTTGTAATGAGTGTAAATATTTGGTAGCTTTCTCTAAATGGTCTGGGCCCTGTTCTGACATGTAAAGTTCTTTATAGTATTTTTGAAAGTAGTCTTCTATAATGGGTGGGTGAGTAGTGGTATGAGTGCCATTTGGATCTCTTAATCTCAGTACCACTCTTGAGGCTGCTTCTTTCCTTAACTGCCATGCGAGAGCCTGCCAGCTCTGTTGCCATGTTCATAGAACTTCTGTTTCAGGTACCGTAACTGTCCTTCTTTTTATTATCTAATATTTTATTTAGTTTGGCTGTAGTTTGGTCTAGTTGTGTCTTAATCAGGGAGAATCATTTTAGAAATTATTTCACACCTGGCAGGTAACAGGAGAAAGTCCCTGTTCCTGTAAAGCATACCAAGTTTAAAGCAAAGTTTGGATAAGATTGCTTCTATATGAGCTGAAAAGGTCAAATGTGTGTCCACCAGATGCCTAGGTATTTGTATTTAGTGACTGGGTCTATTGGACAGCCAGTGAGATGGGGTATGGGTGGAAGTATAGCTGAGTTTCTGGGCATTGCCAAAACCATGGAGACCATTCTGGTGGTGTTTCATTTCAGTTGGTTGTGATTGAACCAGTGCCGAATGTGGTCAAAGTCAGTTTGAAAAGTGGCTTGGGCTTCCACGCAGTACAGGGCCAGAGGTGAAAAGGATGGTGTCATCCGTGTACAAGTGTATAGATGATTTTGTGCAGGAGAGGAAGGTTGTTGATAAAAAGGTGAATAGGATGGGAACAAGGACAGAGACATGAGGGACACCCACCAGGATGGGGAGGGAATATTGGTGATACGGACAGATTGATGTCTGTTGGATAGATATCATTATCACTAGCCATGACTTAAGGAGGGCTGGTCTGGGGATCTGCAGAGAATGTGGGGTCAGCCTAGTGAAAAAATGGTTTCATAGAGAACTATTCCTCAAAGCCGTCAGCAGAGCCTGGGGGCCTTTCATAACTGTCAGGAGTCTGGCTGCAGATGGTCAGCTCAGTTCTGTAAATCCAACTTGCCAAATTGACACTAGCTATCTATTATAGTAAATATTTATTGGTAGAAAAGTTAGAAAATGTTTGTTCTTACACATGATTTATTTCATGTGGAACAGCACTTTCAATTACTAGTTCAAAAGAAAGTTATTAGTATTCACACTAGAAGAATAAAGTATACATTCAAAGAATCTTTCAGTTTATAAAAGACATATGACATTGTTTTTTTAACTGAGTAACTGGATATGAATATCTGCTGCTTTAAAATGAATTGTGTATTTTAGTATGGCGTGCACCTATTTAAAAGTTATAGAAATACTGTAGAACCTAATGGTGCTTATAGAATATCACAGAGAGAGGTGGGCACATTCATTAGTTTTGCTGTAGAAGTCTGTTTTAGAAACAAGTTACTATACTACAGATTGAAATTCAGCCATCTGTACAAAAATAATAAAATTAACCTTCATGCAAGTTGGTGTTTGAGTTTAATTCATGCAGCATTAGTCAGCCCATCTGCAGCAGTACTTATTTTCCACAGTTGTACACAATACCTTTCACATGGTTGCCCTCTAATCATTTTGCAGCCACATTGGCTCTGACCAGAGTTTGTTAATGCTTGCTGTTAGCCTAGAGCAGGAAGCATGCTAAGGTGATTGAGGAGAAGGAGCAGTATTAGCAGGAGGACTTTGATTATTGGTTGTTTCTTTACATTGTCTGTGCTGCTCCATTTGTAGTGTATGTACATTTCTGCTTGATAACATCAATGCATTTAGGAGTAATGCACTTATTTTTACATCTAAGATCCTTTAGTTTTTGCCATGCTAAATTATTTGCCTGGCCTAGTGCTTTCAACTGTATCTGCAGTTTGTATCAGAACCATCATCTTACTTGGCATTACTTCTCAAATTTTAGATTTTAGAATATCTCAGATTAACCGATTCTATCAGCCTCACTAGCTTTTGAGAGGTAATCCTTGCTATCTTGAAAAACCCTATTGTACCACTCTATAAAGATTGGTTCAAAATCCAAGCTTAGTAGTAAACAGTGAAATATTCTCACACATCGTTAGCTGGTAAATCAGAACTCTTTATCTAAACTTGACTTCCATTTCTAAATCTTCAAATGACTTATAAAATAAAAATAATAACATTTTGATGATTATATATATAGTGAAAACTGGGTATACTGTTGTACTTTACTGATCTCTTCTACACTTAGTATTCACTATTTTAACTTTATTACTTTTATTGTGGTCAGTGTTTAATTGTTACAGATTTTGTAGCTTGTTAAATAAATACAACTTTTTAATGGCAAAAAAAAAAACAATCTTTGCCATTTACATTATGGGTACTGCATCCTGCTTATGTTGCCCTGAGATGATTCAGATGAACTAGGGGTGTCACCTCCACCACCATCTCCTCCACCACCACCATCATCATTCCTGCCATTCTCACCACCTGTACCAGTGTTGCTGTCTCCATAGCCAGTACCATTAGTCTTGCTTTGTTGGAATGCTGTACAAGATTTTAAATAACAGAATATGTATTACTCAAATTGACTCACCAAGCGGAGGGCCATGTTTTGGGAGGCTGATTCAGTACTGACATCTTTAGTTGTGTAAACAAGATTTTGCAGCACACATCACTGCACCCTGGACAGACATCCCCATAGGATAATAGTGACATTTCATACCCAAAACACAGCATTTTGTTTCACCAGTCTCTTCTTTATTTCTGCCATGTCCATCCTTCAGCTACCTCATGTTGTCAGTCTCTCTGTGCCTGCTTCATCTGCAAATTCTGGTTTCAGTTTTCCCTCTTACCTGTCCTGTAGCTTCTCTCCTGTTCCCTCTGCCTCATTCTCCCTCCACTTTAAGGATCCTAGTACCTTCTCCTTCCTCACCCCATTCCTCTGCTGGGCAGTCAGCCTTCTTCTATCTTATTACCTCTCTCTGGAACCTGCTGTCCTCATCTCTCCATCTCTCCCTCCCCCATCTCCATTAGGCACCAAGATCCCTCCTACCACAAACTGCTCCTGCCATCTCCTTTCTTATTCCTTCTTTTATGGAGCCACTTCCATCCCTGTTGTTAGACCTCCTCCTGGGTTCTACCTACACCTGTATCAGGCTGTTCCTTTTCTACATTTGCACTGCCTTTTGCCCTACATGCTTTGATCTCTTTATTTGCACATCAAAGCTGGTGATTGTACATTGCTTTGTTCCTTTACATTTTATGTGCACTTGAACCATGTTAAATTGTACTCTATTTGCACATTACTTTGTTCCAATCATCATTACTGTGTGTATTTTTGTTATTGTATTTTCCATTCCCTCTTCCCTGGTTACACTTGGAAATGAGCCTTGGGTGAGTGTGCCATTCTCAGTTAGCAATTTTCAAATAAATAAATAAATAAATACTTTAAAGACTGAGTTCCACCTTGTTGCCATGTCTTTATTTAACTAATGCTGCAGCACATTGTGCTTTTTCTGGTACAGGTTAAGAGCTCAGCTCATTTGCAGGAATGATGGAAATATCTAGTGATGTCCCATACAGTGTGAAGTATTTCTTTTAGCTGTACATTATGTCAAACTCATGACTGACCAACAGAATCAGTGTATGCTAACAACAATGTGCATGGCAGAAATCCCCATCATTCATGACTTTCAGCATGCATCTCTCACTTTCCATCATAAACATTCCAACCATCCAATCATGGGGGTGTATTGAGATACACAGCAGTGACTGGATGAACTGCAGAATATTTTCCCCATCATGCCTCTCCTCCATTACTGACACATTAAATAAGGCAGTTCCTCCACTGGTTTGTCTCTGTTAGGCTATCTGCCTCAATACAGCTCCTGCAGAGCTGATGGTGGTGTAGGTGGTGCAGGAATTGACATGGTGCAACTTTATGAGGACATAACCCCAATGGGCTGGGACACTTAGGAAGCTTTGGTTTATACTACTGCTCCAGATATCACTTGTGAAATGCACATAACCCCTTCTGCCTCCTGAATAAGTGTTACCATCTGTGTGAATACTGCCTTGTGCATACTGTACTTGGAAGAATATGCCTCGACAATGTGAAGCCTGATGGAATGTTGTATTTGGGTGTCAGTTCATGCAACCAGTCATTAAAAATGGATGGAGAAGGGCCTTAAGCAGCTGGACACCACACTTAATGCCACACTGGTGACCCAGGTTCTGGAGTGAGCTTGAGATGCCAGGGGTCAGCCAGAGTGGGGAGAAGGTCAGAAGCCAGGATTGAGCAGCTGCCAGGCAGCTCTCCTTTCTGGGGAGGGACATGAGGTTTCCCCAACTCTTGGCTGGCACCCAGTGGAGGCTAGGTGGCAGTACCAGGCCAGAAGGAACCTTGGCACTAGGCCAGCAGGTTGGATGCAACCATCACTGGAGCTGTGGGGTGCATGCGTGCCTCCACTCACATGCACAACCACATTCTGGTGCCACAGAAACAGGGAGAAAAATACAAATACCATGTCTCCCCATTGCTGTATGGCAGGAGGGGTAAAGTGGGAGCACCAGGCTAAGTCAAAAAACTGATGGAGAATGGCTGAAGAGCACATGCCATCATTTCCCCATCAGTTGTGCAATTCAGATAGAGTTTAGGTGAGCTGTTGGCAGTCTGGTGTGGGCTTGAAATAAATCAGGCAGGGTTGTTTGCTTTGCTGCTACATAGTTTGGACAGTGTAGAAAGGCATCACTCAAGGCAAACAGAATGATGGGCTGTATTGCTAGAGGGAACACATGCAGAACTTAAATGTACTCATTTAAGGAGAGAAGGAGAGGGACATCACTGAAACCTTGAAATACCTGAACAATATAAACAAGACTGATATTGGGTAGTTTTCTGTCTTAGTGAAAACAAGACTACAAGGGGAACTGTTACAAAGTGGCAGAGTGGAGGTCAGGAGACACTTCTTTACAAAATAGGGGTGTCCAGGTGGAATGAGCTCCCATCTGATGTAGTCAATCACAAGACAGTGGAGGTTCACTAAAGGATCAGACGGTGAATGGTAGGGGGTAGTGTTAGCAGCAATGGGGCAGGGCACACTGTAATCTGTGGATCAGGGTTGTGCAATCAAGCTGACTAGAGACCACATTGTCTTCTTCTGCTGGCTAAGTCATATGCTCATATGTTCAGTGTAAGTGAAAAGTATAAGTGCTACATTGTTAGGCATTTAAGCTAGCCTGGGTGGTGGGTGCAGACTAGAACACAAGGGCAATGTATGTCCACCCCATATGACAACAAGAGAAACTATAAAGTCTTGGATGGAAGAAAACTCAGGTAAGCCTAAGTCAAAACTATAGTTTATGGAAGTGGAAAGTGAATGGTGCAAGGGACACAAGGAAGGGATATAAATAGGAAGATAACCAGAAACAAGGGAGGAGCAAGTGAAACCTGGAAAGCCATGTTTGAAAATACAAGGAGTCTGGTCAACAAGATTGCAGATCTGAGGCCACCATTGTGGAGGAAGACCTACACATAGTGGCAATCATGGAGACCTGGTTTAGGGAGAATCAAGACTGGGAATCATTCATACCAGAGTATGTGTGTCCTTCAGGAGGGACAGAGTGGGCAACAAAAGAGGTGGGTGGTATAAAAGCCACACAGTTTTAAGGGTGATGGGTGAAGCTGAAATACTATGGGTAGCACTAGAGAGAATGAAGGGGCTGTAATTTGAACAGGGTGGTATACAAATCACCTACACAGAATGAGGAAGTTGACCAGGAAATGATAGGGAAATAATGAGGATGGCCAACAAAGGAGAAATACTACTGATGGGGGATTTCAACATGCCATATGTAAACTGGAGCATCCAGTTATAGCAACAAGTAAAAGCAGGGAAGTTCTGGAAGCACTACAGAGAGCATTCCTTAGACAGCTGGTCATGGAACCCAGAGGGAGAAAGCCATACTGGACCTGGTGTTGTCAAATGGAGACAGTATCACTGCCATCACAGTGGGAAGTCACCTGGGGTCTTGTGATCACTGCATGCTGAGGTTCGAGGTTAGAACTGGGAAAGAGACATGCCACACTTAGACAAGGGTCCTGGACTTCATGAGGGCTGATTTCAGGAAAATGGGAGAGTGTCTAAGGAAACACTGGCAAATACAGGGAACCTAGAGGGATAGAGAAAAGTTTGGCAGCAATAAAGAGGCTATAGAAAGAATGACAAGCATTTGCATTAAGCAGGTGTCAAAGAAGAGGAGAACTAGAAAGCCACTATGGTTCTCCAATGAAGTTGCAGCAAAGGTTAAGCCAAAGAGGTTATCCTTTGTGACATACAAGACAACACAGAAGGCAGAGGGCAGGAAGCCCTATCAGGAAAAGCTGAAAGAAGCAGCAAAAGCTATAAGGGTGCTAAAGCACAAATGGAGGAGAATATAGCTAGAACAGTAAAGTGTGGAGATAAGACTTTCTATAGATATATATAGGGTCACAGAAGAAAAGCAAGGCAATAATAGTCATATTAATGGGGTTGAGTGGGAATGTGGAAGAGGACCAGAAAAGGAAAATGTACTGAACAGATAATTCTGTTCAGTATTTACAAAGGAAGGGATGGGTGAAGGGCCACTGATAGAGAGTAAGAGAACTACTGGACGGAGGTAAACACAAACCACTTTACAGAAGAGAGAATAATGAAGGAACTTGAAAGATTAAAGGGATAAAGCTACGGGGCCAGACAGGGTGCATCCGAGGATACTGAGGGAACAAAGGAGGTATTAACAGTGCCCCTGACAGGCCTGTTCAACAGGTCCCGGAGCCAGGGTGGTACCAGAGGACTGGAGGAGGGCTGATGTGGTGCCAATCCACAAGAGTGGCAATAAAGAGGAGGCAGGGAACTATAGACCTAAGCCTGACACCAGTGGTGTGTCAAATCATGGAAACATTAATTAAGGAAAGGATGGTGGAGTACCTTGATGCCAATGGGTTACAAGATCTAAGGCAGCATGAGTTCACAGTGGGAAGATTGTGCCAGACAAAACTGATTGACTTCTTCAACTGGGTGACAAGAGAAGTGGAGGTGGAGGGGCAGTGGATGTGGCCTATCTGGATTTCAGTAAGGTCTTTGATACCCTACCACACATAAGATTTTTTTAACAAACTATGCAGTCTCAGGGTGGATTCAAAAGTAGTAAACTGGGTACAAAACTGTCTAAGTCACAGGAGCCAGCAGGTGGTAGTAAATGTGGTACACTCCAAAAGGGAGAGTGACTAGTGGGGTGCCACAGAGGTTGGTTCTGGGGCCAGTACTCATCAATGTCTTCATCAGTGACATTGCAGAAGGACTGGAAGGAAGGTGTGTCTGTTCACAGATGAATCTGCAAAGAGTGGATACACCAGGGAGGTAAACAAAATTATACTATCTTACTATGTTCATATGTGCTGGTGCATACACCACTGAATCTCACTGGTGGTGCTTGTTGTGGGGTTTTGAAGCAGTACAAGTACTGTATCTGCATTAGTTGGCAGCTGTGGTTGCTGCTGACATGGTGGCTGCATGGCATGACCAAACAGTGCTTTCCAGCACCCATTCCCAACTTTCCATGAGACTGCTACTGGCTCATATGGGGCTGAGGAATTGGTGTGACTGTTAGGAAGATGCCATGTTCACACTTTAGGTGATCATCTATAACATTTGTTCCCAATGTCCAAGTAGACTGACACTGACTGGTCTTTCTGTGACATTGATTGCAACATGCTCTCGGTGGATTTCTGTGGTCATAAGTAAAATCCTCTCACACTGCAGGAGATCATTATTTCTTATCTATATGACTGGACTGCTGAGGTTCATTGGGAGCAAACTGATGGTGACTGTGAGATGATTGTGTTTGTTTTTATCTCATGGTGGAATGACATGGTTGGATTGGATGCCCTGGCAGGGCATCTCTGGTATCAGTGCACTAGTGTTACAATGAGGCTCATCATTGGAGTGTAGGCCTGGTGTTTAGATTTGCCTGCCTGAAAACTTGTGTTCATGCTTTACTTCTTTTGCATTATTTTTTTAATTGGGCTATTGCCTTCCTTGATGGCCTCCACTCTCTGTCTCACAGTCATCATCAGAACTTCTTTTGTAGGCAAGCACTGTCCCTCCTTCTTTGCTGCCGCCTGTTTGTGTATGTCTGTTTCCTTCTCCCTCCCACTGCCTCCCTTGCAACACTACCACCACCCACTCCTTACTGGCACTTTTCTCCACTTTAAGTTGTGTTGGTAGCTATGCTACTGATTTGTTTTATAAAAGTGGGGGTTGGATTCTGAACCCCACCATACCCCAAGCAATTCCACTTTTCCTCAGGTCACAAGATACCAGAAGTACCAGACCTAGACTTTTGTCACATTGTCACATAATGACTGAGCAGTAGCACAGTGCTTGGTGATACTACTCCAGCCAATGCCTAATACGTGGTCTAGAACTTTGAAAGGGACAGCATATACTGCCTCAAAAGGTGGACATGCAATTGTCCACATGAATGGAGCACAGGTGACTGTGGTGGTGGTGTGGTGACACTGGCAGCTGGTGCTGTATTGTTCTTACAAGATCAACAGAGGGAAGGGGTTTTCTTACAGATTTGACAGCTAGGGGACCTCAAAGTACTCAATAGAGGAACAGTGGGAGATCAGCGTGCTTCTGCTTTGCTCATGGTGCTTTCATCACCAGATGCACTGGACAACTAGGACTAGCTGGAAGGCTGCTGCTCACAGGGGCATAGAACCAGTTGGCTTTATGGTACTAATGCACTATTCCTTCATAGCCCTAGTCCATCTCTCAGATATGGCCCCTGTCCCACCACTATGACTCCCAACCCTTGTCCTGACTCCTTTTCCACCACCACCACCATCTACAGTACTGGTACTTGGTTGAACTAGCATGATGAATCCTTTCCCAGCTCCTTTCCTCTCCTGCATCCTTTTCTCCCTTCTGTTCCTCATGGTTTCTATACCACATGACAGCAGATTTGCCATCCCCCACAGACACCCCTTATGTTAGCTACTGAGACACCCCTCTCCTCACTGAGACATAGTAGATATTTTCAAAAGAATCTGTCTAAACTGTGTTCACAGCTATTGTCTAACTACCAATGTGTCCAAACGGTTAGACCACCTGTTAGATTATGTAACAGCATCTGTAAAAGATGCAGTTGTGGCATAAAATAATGTGATTCAAATGTGTGTCAATTTTTACCAAAATGTATTTATCTTTAGCAACACCACCTTTTGAGAATAGCAGCAGGGCTGCTTTGATGTAGTCAGGCCAACACAGACACATGTACAATCTATTTAAACAGAAAAAGCCAGCACCACAGAGCTTGGGGTGCACAAGTCACAAACCACCGTCATCAAGGAAAGTTCATGCATTCACCACCGCACATTGATAGCACTGATAGCTATAAGTATCTTAAAAAAAATCCTGCAGTGTGCATGCAAAACTCGGTGTGAGAGGAGTTTCCATGTGTGTCTAGACCTTGGTTATGAAGCTGTATTTTTAATAAATGAGTCATCCTGGACATCTATTATGGTATTGACTGTAATTTATACAGTTATCAATGTGTGGTGGTGAGTGCATGATCATTCTTTGAGGGTAGGAGCAGTCTGCACTTACATCTGCATTTAGCGTTGGAAAATCCCACTAGTGTGTCAATGCAGCAGCTTACTTCACTTACAGTAATCCTCACTCACAGGCAAAAGAAATTGAAAAACAAATGCACACCAGCAATCAAGTTGTCAAACAAACTTTAAACTCCCCCACCCCAACTTTCTCAGTCTGCTAAATTCACTGTGCTCTGCTCCTGCTGTAGGGGACAAAATGCTGTACACCACCAGCACTCAGCAGAAACATATTTATAAATTACATTTTTCACAGTCCCTCCAGCACCTTTCCCAGTCTTCTATTTGGCTCTGCCTGTTCCTATTGTATGTCCTGAAGCTGCCAGTGCATGATTACACTGTGCATCTCTCCTGAGGTCTGCATCATTATTTTATCTGTCAGTCTGCCTGAAATTAGAGTTGAAGGGGAACAACCAACAATAAGAGCCCCCACACACAATTGTGGGGCTGGCCCTAATTTGTGTGCCAAAAAGTACCCATTGTTTACTGCAGTATAGCTGATTGTATCAGCAGAGGCATATATGGTGGGGAGCCTCCTTGCCACCCTTAAGTCAAACTCTGACAACATTTATATGAGCACTATGTCCTCGGGGCAGGGCTCTAGCAGCCTGTGCCATTGAATGTACTGAAGTGCCGGTGTCACTGAACTTTCTGACTGCCATTGGGAATAGCAGCAGTCAAGAGGGTTAGGTATGAGGCACTGCCTGTATCCTTACCTCACCATGATTGCCACTTCAACCAGCCAGCCTGGGGAAACAAAGAAGCCTCTATCCCTCCATTGCTCACCTCCAATCGAGAGCTTGACTGGACTTGTGGGTGGAGCTTCAAGCAGCCTGTGCTATTCAAACTACTGAAGTGCTGAACTTTGCTAAGCACAATGAAAAGAATGCTGTTGGAAGCAGCAGGGTTGAGAGGGCATGAGCCACTGTCTGTATTTTCTTACCTCCTCCCTTCAATCCCATATTCAGCAAGACAGCCAGCCTCTGAAATCCATGGCTGTGCTAATACTTCCCTCGACTGGTCAGCAGAACAGAACATAAGGAACAACCAAGTAAGGCTGCAGCAAATTATGACTGTGTGAAAATTGAGTCCAGGTGTACTAGGAGAGCAACGTGTAATCTTCTTGTGAGGTTGGTTTTATGGGGGTGTACTGGGAGTATGCTGGCCTGGGGAGCAACTAGATTCCTAGTTTATTGGGTGGAAGTCAACTGCAGTCATAAGGGAGAGCAACCCAATTATGCTTTTTCTTTTGGCTGGGAGAATGGAGAGGCATTCTATGGGGATGCACCTCTCTGCCTTGGGGAATGGCTGGTTTGGTGGACATATTCTGTGTGTGTTGGGGAAGATGATAAGAAATGCAGTTTGCCCTGACATTGTGAGTTCAGTTTTCAAAACCTGTTAAACCGGGCATCTTGCACTGATGGTCTGAGAGCTGCAAACTCAGGTGTGCCAGGACCCTGCACCAGATTCCATAAAAATGGAGTCACAGCCCCAAACACCCCGATTTTGCTGAAACTTGCATTGTGAGCCGAACACCTGGTGCACAGATAGGGAATGACACAGACAGCAGCCATGTTGGACAGCACTGGAGGCCACAGAGGGGACATGCTGGCTGCCGACAGGGTCCATGGAGAGTGGGTTGGTGCAAGTTGGGGGGTTGAGGGTGGTGACTGACCACAGATCCATCCATGGTGGGCAGAGGGAGCAGTTCAGTGACTTGCAGGAGGGCTCTTGACCTCATAAATGGTGGCCCACTCACTCAGTGGACACTTTGCTGGGTGTAGGAGGGCAGCAAATGCCCACTCAGGGGCTGTAATGGGGACACTGTCACTGTCCACCATGGCAGGGCACATGGAGTGGCACATGGGCCATTAGACCAGCTCCTGGCTGGTCTGTCTCCACCAGCCCATGCTCCCTTGCCAAGAGTTGCAGAATCTGATTAAGGGATACTGCAGCACGGCTCTGCACAAGCCCCACTTCTACCGTGCTGCACCATTGCATCCATTGCAAGAATGGCCAGTGCAGGTGGAACCCTAGGTGCCCCAGGGGTTGCCTGAAAATTGGGACTGGTACAAGTGAGGTGCAAGGTGCATCATTCAACATTTCTCCATGATGCAAGCCCCTTGCACTAGTCCCACGCCTTTGAAAATTGAGCCTATTGTATTTGGAGGATGACTAATGAGGTGCCTAAGCCTGATAGTTTGGGTAAGCATGTGTGTTTCATGGATGTACTGTACGAAACACACCTCTAAAATGCAGGAAAATGCACCCTTTACACAAATTTTTAAATGTTTTTCTGGAGCATGCTGTTAGACTCTATCTTTCTGAAGACCATGCCACCCCTTGTTAGATGATTCAATGCATGCCACTGTGTATCAGACTGATACTGCTAACTCCCAAGCTGGTATTTGCTGCAGCCAGAAATCCCAGAATCCCCTGCAGCTGATGTCAGAGCTGGGCAGCAGCAGCAGTGAGAGATTCAATAACCTGCAGTGCATGTTAGAGCTTTTATCAGCTCAGAACAGATGTTGCCAGTCCTACTGTTCTGCCAGGCCTAAGTACAGTCCTCTGTAGCTGTACGTAACCTCAGGAGGACAGCTGGGCCTGCAAATAAAAGATCAGAACTTATAAAAACACTAACATGCATTTTAAACTATTGAACCTTCCTCTGCTATAGCCCTACTGGAGATTCTGGGATTTCTGGGTACAGCAAATATCAGCTTAGGAGTCAGCAAATTCAGAGTGATACAATAAGGGATGGGCAAACTGGCACCTCTTGCACTATTGGACCTTCCCAAACCAGGCTGACTCAACTCGAGCACACAGAACCATTCATAGCTCAACCTGACTTACCAAGTTGGCCCGGTCTGAAGTACAGGTCTGGTTTGAGTTAACACATTGTCAATGGCAATTTTATTGCCACAATATGAGGAGACTTGCCATGAGAGTACAGAGCATGCCAGCTGAGTCGGGGAGCAGCAAGATGGAAACAACTACTCTGGTGAACTTCAGCCCTGACAATCTCTCTGCCTAGTGCCATCCTCCAGCCTGCTGTCAGTCATCATGCATCCCTCACCGTCTGACTCAACTGGCCAAAGCAAACATCTCTGTTCCTCCCAGACCTACATGATCATTCAATGTGGATCATGTGACTATCACTCAGTGGCAGTGGGCATTCACATGCCCGGCTTGCACAGAGTGAAAGACATGAGTTTACAGTTCAGACTGTGCATCTTGTCCATTCTGGTTCCAACAATATAGCCTGAGATATCAGAGTTTTGGAGTCTAGATTTTTAAGAGTAG
Organism: Neoceratodus forsteri; assembly: GCA_016271365.2. Lineage (NCBI taxonomy): Eukaryota > Metazoa > Chordata > Ceratodontiformes > Ceratodontidae > Neoceratodus > Neoceratodus forsteri. The sequence continues at coordinate 650,806,968 of JADMNL010000022.1, forward strand.
GGACTAGTGAGGATAATACTTATAAAAATAGGCTTAGTTAGTTGGTGGTCTGACTCACTGTCTGTGAAAGATGAGGCAGCAGCAGGCATTCAGCATTGTGGGCTTTGGGGGCAGGGGAAGGGCTGCTGCTGCCTGAATACATCAGTGCTTGACTAGACTGACTTTGACACACTATATTGGTGGTCTTCTCAGGAAAGGTCCTCGTCCTCCTGTCTGTGGGACCCCTAAGTAAAATAAATAAATAAAACTTAAAGAAGCTCATTAGGATTAGGGAAGGATTTTTCTGGGAAGGGGTCACATCTCAGACACTGTGTTCCCTAGCTCTACAATCGAGGACTACTAGGCCTTAGGGCCTCATTGATTTGGGTGGGGGGTTAAATTTCAGACCCTTGTTCCCTAGCTCTGCACTTAAGCTACAAGGCATAGTGATTGAAAACTGCTCTAGATTAAATAAACAAACTCAGACCCCATACACGACATTTTGACTGCACGATTTTCAACTGTGCGTCTCTCCTCACATGATCTTGACAGGGTACCAAATTCAAAGTAAATCAGGACCTTTATGAAATAAATCTAAGTCATAATCAGAACTGGGTTACAGCTGACCATCCCATCCCTAGATGCAATCTCCTATACTGTGGTAAACAGTAAGTAAAAAGGTTTTGTACACAAACTGCAAATTAGAACAAGTCCCACACTTGAGTATAGGGTTATTAGTGCGCACTGTTCCCTTTAAACTCGAGATATAAACAAGATCTGTAGTGCTGATTAACATCAAACAAGGTCTGGTCCAAAACACCATATTGACTTTTGTTATGGAGCAGTCTTGCGTTGCTGTTGTTTAATATCAGAGAAAATGTTCTATGATACACTCAAAAATGTCAGTGCTTACTAGTGCAATAGGAAGCATTAACTGAAAAGGAAGGAAATTTCTAGCCCCCAAAAAAATCAGGGTAGTTAGTGAGGTAAACACTGAGACAGAGCAGTCAAAGAGAGAAGGGCAGGGGTAAATGGAGAAAAGACAAAGGCAGTAAGGACAGGGATGGGGTAAAAGAAATAAAACCATTAGAAAATGGAGGGTAATGGTACCAATGCCCGTAGTCTAGGTAAAAAGCTCCCTGAAATGGTGGCCTTGATGGAAGAGTGATGCCTGGATATCGTGGCAGTCACAGAAACATGGTACACAGAGAACCATGACTGGGATGTCAACATACTAGGGTACATAATTACAGGAAGGACAGGGAGGGAAGAAGAGGAGGAGGAGGAGGAGGAGGAGTAGCTCTCATGTAAGGGAAGGGATCAAAGCAACAGAACTAAAGGGTAAACAGGGACAGAGGAGGCACTGTGGGTCACCCTGGAGATTGGAATGAAGCACCACAATCTGCATAGGATTGTGATACGGACCCCCATTTCAGGAGAGGAAATGGACAGAAAATGATAGAAGGCATCCTTGGATGGCAGAGAAAGGGAGATATTGCTGATGGGGACCTGAATGTGCCAGATGTTAACTGGAGCACCTTTGCTGCAGCACATCCAAGAGTAGGCCATTCTCGATGCCCTACAGGGGCATGCCTCAGACAGCTAATTTTGGAACCCACTTGGAATGGAGCAATGTTAAACCTGATACTCTCAAATGGGGATGGAGAGAGATCTCCGATCTTGAAGTGGGTAGCCATCTGGGAACAAGTGACCACCAAACAGTGTAACTACAATAAATGTAGCTGTAGAGTCAAGCCATACAGGTGAAGATATTGGACTTCAGGAGGGCTGATTTTGTCAAAATGGGAGAGTGTCTCAGAAAAGCACTAGCAAACAGGCAAGAAGGTGGGTGGAGTAACAATGGGGAAACATCAAAACCACCATTAGAGAGACAACAAGCCTTTGTGTGAAGCAAATAAACAAATCAAAATGAAAGAAAAAACACTATAGTTCTCAAAAGAGTGGTGGGAAGGTAAGGAAGAAAAAGATAGTATTCAGGAAGTATAAGGAAACACAGAAGGAGCAGGACAGAGAACTGTACGGTTAAAGTGGAAGGAAGCAGGAAGGCAGTCAGAATAGCAAAGGCCTAAACCGAAGAAAAGATAGCCAACTCGGTTAAGAAGGGGATAAACCTTTATAGGTACATTAGGGAGCAAGGAAAGACTAAGGCAGGGATACTGAGGCTGAATAAACAGGAAGGTGGTTGGGCAGAGATCAACAGTGAAAAGCAGGGATACTGCACAAATACTTCTGCTCAGTATTCACAATGGAAAAGCAGGGGAGATACCTAATTCAGTCAATGGAAGCACTCTGGATAGAGGGGTTGATATTAGTCCTTTCACAGAAGAAAGGGTTCTGAAAGAACTCTTAAAACTGAAGGTGGATAAAGCAATAGGGCCTGAAGTGATTCACGGAGAATTCAAAAGAACTAAGGGAAGAACTAGTAACACCACTGACTACACTTTTAATAAATCATGGGAGGATGGTGTGGTACCTGAAAACTGGAGTAAGCGGATGTGATTCCCCTTCACAAAAGTGGGAGCAAGACAGGGCAGGAAACTACAGACCTGTCAGTTTGACCTCAGTGGTAGGAAAAATTATGGAATCATTTCTGAAGAAAAGAATTGTTGATTACCTAGAGGCCAGTGGGGCTAGGACCCAAGGCAGCATGGATTTACAGCAGGAATGTCATGTCAGACAAATCTAATTGATTTCTTTGACTGGGTGACAAAGTAGTAGACCAGGGAGGGCTGTGGATATGGCCTACTTAGACATTAGTAAGGCATTTGACACAGTCCCACAAAAGATTAATGAACAAATTAGCCTGCCTGGGAGTGGGTCCCGGTGGAAGCCTGAGTAAAACACTGGCTGACAACAGGACACAGTGGGTAATAGTAAATGGAGTCCATAGTGAAGAAAGAGGGCTTACTAGTGGGGTACCGAGGGTTCAGTACTAGGTCTGGTCCTTTTAATGTCTTTATAAGTGACATTGTAGAGGACTGAAAGGAAAGTATTTCTCTTTGCAGATGACAAAGATCTGCAACAGGGTTGATATACAAGATGGGTTGGAAAGGATGAAAAGGGACTTGGCAAGGTTGGATGAATGGTCAAATGTATGGCAGTTTAGATTCAATGAAAGAAGTGCAAAGTAATGCACCTTGGAAACAAAACCCAGGGAAGAGTAACAATGGGGAGGAGGTGAGTTACTGACAACAACGAAAATGGAAAGGGACCTTGGGGTAGTCACTGTCAGATGACCCAAAGGTGGGCCAGCAATGTGAGAAGGCAGTAAGGAGGGCTAGGAGGGTACTGGGATGCATAGGGAGAGGCATCACCAATAGAAAACAGGAAGCTGTTGACCCTCTGTGCAGACAGTTGGTAAGACCACATCTGGAGAACTATTTTTAGTTCTGGAGGCCCCATCTCTGCAAAGACTTAGACAAGGTGGAGGCTGTCCAGTGGAGGGCAACCAAAATGGTGCAGAGTCTGCACCAGAAGACATATGAAGAAAGACTAAAGGAGCTTAAGATGTATAGCCTCGAGGAAAGGAGGGAGAGGGGACATGATTGAAACTTTCAAATACCTCAAGGGAATCAACAAAGTCAAGAGGGTAGCATCTTTCAGAAAAGATATGTAAGAACAAGGGCACAATTTGAAGATAGGGGGAACAGCTCAGAGGGCATGTAAGGAAGTATTTATTCACAGACAGGGTTGTAGATGCATGGAACGCCTTCCTTAGGAGGTCATAGAGTCAAAAACAGTTGGGGAATTCAAGAGTGCATGGGACAGACATAGGGCAATTCTAGCGGGGGTAGGAGGAAGTAGGCTGTTGGTTAACTAGAATCTGCAGCTTATCTGTTAGGTAGAGAAATGGGCAAACTAGGTGGGCCAAGCGGTCCTTATCTGCCACCAAATTCCATGTTTCTATATTCTATGTTTCTATGTCTCTGTTGAGTACACAGTTAAGGGTGTTACAGGTTTACATAAATTTGCACTGCTAGATCCTTCTGTCTGTTAATGACACTTTTTCTTTAAATATTTATGCTTCTCCTACTAGCCCCCATCTAGTCTGCCCCCAATCCCTTTCACCCACCTTCTCTAGGTACTTACCCTGGTATCCATTCCATGTGTAGGGATGCAGATGAATCAAAACTGACTAGAAAAGTTGGTGCAAATTCAGTAACATCCCACTTCGGAAGCTCCAGAAAGTTCCAGGCCAAAACATCAACTTGGCAGGACACATTTTTCTATTATAATTACTGTTGGCCATAAATATCAACCAGATTACTGGTGTGTTGAAAATCTAGATTACTGGTGTGTTGTAATGTATATCAATCAGTTTTCAGTGTTATTATGCTCCAAAGGCAATAATAACCCAAATCCAGTTGATATGACTCTTCATAATAACCTGAAATCTAGTTGATATGTCAGTTCTCTAAGGACCTAATAGTTTTAAAACTGTTGAATTCCACAGTTTCACAAAAAGTATTTCAACTACAGTATTTTCATTTGTGCTTTACTCATGTATAGTTCAATTCCTTATAAATAAAACTGCACTCTATCAAAACAGATATCTTTTTCTTTCAAGCTGCTAGAAATGCAATGTAAACCTCCACACCAGTAATTATGAAAAAAAAAGGATAGAGTAAGTATGATGTTATGGATTTTTCACTCACCCTCTTGTGTGATGACACATAATCCTCTTGAGCTTCGCTTCAGGTTTATGGGTCATCGCACACCCCAGGTGTATGAAAAAAAAATCCATAACACACACTTACCTATCCATTATTCTCCATTTATTTAAAATATGTCTAATAGAGTTACAGTAAAATGTCCACTTCTCGTCATTAGTATTATGCTTCCACCTCTTCCCACCTCTCATATACTTATAACATATATTCCTCTCCAATAGCTCACTAGCACCCTCCCCATACCCACTGTCCTGGTGAAAGTTTAAATATTAATTACATTTGTTGCTATATGGGTGTAGGAAAACCAAAGTACAGGCACCACATCTACCTTGCACTGAATGTGTTTCCACGATGTAACTAAGTTTCTATTCAAGGACATGCAGTCTATACAACTCATAAATACAATAAACTGTATTATTGCACCCACCTTATTTTATTGTGTTATAACTTAAAAGATGTATTTTCCTCTATTTTGTCCCCATTTCAAAAAGTGATTGCCACCTTTACAGGGGTCATGACATGACTCTCAAAGGAATAATTTGGTGTGTATGTTTTCCTGTCAGTGTGCCTGTTGATTGTACTTATTTTGCACTGCCTCAACAATTAAACCCTAGCAATTGTCTGACAAGTTGTAATCAATCCATTCTCAATGTCTTAACTTTCTTTGATGTGCTTTTTGCCATAAAACATCCTGGGCCATTCCTGTAAAAGTAGAAAGATGCATGCATGGTATAATCAAATTAAGTATGTGTTTCATTGTAAGGAGCTAAGTTCTATGCAAAGCTACCCTCTCTCCCAATGTTTTCTTTATACAGTATTGCTCTTACATCCTTTCGAAATTGCATTGTCTCAAGCTTCAAAATACTGAGGTGGTTAGCAGTCCTACTGTACAGTATGTGGTATCATGAAAAAAAATCAGTATTAATCAAGATTTATGATCTTGTTAGATGTCAAAATTTTATGTCAACATAGAACACTACACCACTTGTCCCCAGCGTTAATTTATTACAAGCAAAATGTCAAAATTAACCAAATGACCTCTAATTATGTAAATGTCACATTTGCATTTTAATGTCAGTTTACCTTACAGAATTCTGAAACCTAATGATGCTGGTGAACATCTTCAAAAGAATGATACTTTTATGTGAACATCATGTAAATTGTTCTTATGTACTGTGTAGACAAATGTTTATTATAATTACCACTAATTAACATTAAAGTTGATGAGTTGTTTTATTATACACCACTTAGCATCTGTAATCTTTCATTTCAATGGGATAAGCCATATTTACAAACTTGACATTTCATATAGTAGTAGAAAGCATCAACAATTATATTTGCAGTGTTTCTAAACATGAACAAAAGACAAGTAATGCATCCTCCACAATTTGTTTACTGAAAGTCATTATAAACAAAACACTTTCAGAATTTTAGTCTAGTAGGTTGAGGGGTTGAAACATATGTATATAATTTATATAACTTTGGGATGAAAACTGGAAATAACACGTATGTACCATACAGTTAAGTCATATGGGCTGTGACTGAAGGTAGCATATTTTTTGTGTCGTGTGCTTGCAATAATCAAAAACTAAAAAAAAAGTATAAATAAAAGATAAAAACAACACTGTACTGCAAAACTTTGTCTTGTGGCAGGAAATGAGGGAGGGCTATTGTAAGCAGCTTGCATGGAGAGTTTTAGAGTTCTCAGTTAACTGAATGCTTACATTTCTCCATGGTTCAGGGAGCAAGCAGGAGTTTGGAAACTGAAGATCAAGCTTTGTTGATGAGGCTGGTTGAGATCATGGCCTGCCAAGTTAAATGATAACTAGACAAAATTTGCAAAAGATATGTTGTGCAGACTGTTTTGATTTGTTGGTGTAGTCCTAGTGTGTCCTGCCCTTTGTTTGCAAACAAGAGTTTTTTCTAAATTTGCCTTCTAGTTTAATGGCCCTGGGGATCTTCAAGTCTGTTTTTTTATTGCTTTTCTTTCTTCCTACAATGCATCAAGTCCCATGTAACAGTGATACATCCAAGGTCAGTGAGTAATGCTACTGCAGAAGCAATCTGCTTTTAGGAGCCTGATGTATTTATTTTATTTTAGTGTTGACCAGGAAATCAGGTATAAGCAATTCTGCCTTTTTGGCCTTGTCAGGGTGAAGATGCAGACCAGCTGAAATTCAACCAGATTAAGCAGTGTTGCTATTTATTTAGTGAGTTTACTGATGTTCTGATATCAACTAAATGACTCTTATCCATTTTTTTTACTAGGAATGTGTCAGTGTTTAGCCAGTATAAGTAAATGTTTTGTTTTTAAAGATTTTAATTTCTCCACACTTCACACAGCCATACACAGTGAAGACTCTATCTGTTTCCTTACTGAACTGTCTCACAGCAAAATCAATTATCCCTTAGGAGTTTGCAAACTTTGAATGTAGTCTTTATGGCTTTATGTAATATTGGCTAGTTTGTCCCATCCCCACCCATGAGGGCGCTGGCAAAGAGGACCAACATCCAAGCAGTAAGTCTTGGTGAGGCACAGCTTCTGCCACTCACCTAACAACCTGATCCCCCTCCTGACACCGCCCAGTAGCTGACATAGTGCCCACCCCGGAGAGGAGAGTTGTTAATCAGTGACTCAATCCAGCTACCCCCCAACAGTTGACCCCCAGCATCCCAGGCTCACTTCTGAACCTGGGTCACCAGTGTAGTGTGAGGTGTGGCATCCAGTGCCTCAGCTCTTAGCACCACCGGGCTGGCTTGTATGCTCTGTATGTTAAACCTTCTTTTATTCTTATTATATATACACACATTCTAAAAGAATGACTGTAGAATCCACTACAATCTAGAAATTAGATGAGCAATCAGTGGTGAAATTCACAGAATTCCAAGTCTTGAAAATGGAATTCCATTATTTTAATTTCTGTAAATCACTAGCCATGATTATCGGTGGAGATACTTCCCACAGCAGGTGTTTGATATGCAATGGTATATTCACCTCTAATACTTCTCTTCATGCCCTTGCTATCATTATCTAGGTGAGTCAGTTTGGGACAATCCCCAAAAGATGTGTATAGTATGCTGTTGTATGGCATTATCTCAAGTATCTGTCTTAATATGAGTCCCAACATGATCTGTCACTGATGGGGTGCAAAAGGACCTGCTAACAGTTATGAGCTGTGTTCCCTCCTGGAGTTAGAGGCTAGGTCCTGAAAATCACTTCCCAGCTTCTCTCCCATTCTCTGTCAGCTAACGTAAAGTCTGCTTCTTGCTCCTACTTAGTTTGTATCTATGCTCAAGCTTCTGGCTGTTCTTTAACACTTATACTGTAGCCTGTAATCTAAACACAAGGCATGGTGTCTACTGGCTTCCCGAAACTCCCATTTATTTCATATTGCTTATTGGTTTTGCAGAGCCAATTTCTGAGGCTGCACAGAGAGAAACTGGGTGCAGTTGCAGGAAACAATTCAAATGCCTCTGAAGTAGTTCAAATTCTCTCCAGAAATGTGAATACACTTTAACTTTCCTCCTTCTAACACCTGTCCAATTAGTCTGAAACCAGTCACTACCAACTTTTAAATGTACAGTTCATCCAGCCCACCTGAAACCACACTGCTCCCTTTCTGGTAGTAATTTGGACAATCCTGTGCAACATAGTGGTCCCTTAGTACTTCATGCCAGGTGAATAGAAGACTAGCAAACCATGGACTATTTGTCTGCCTTATAATCTGTGTATAAATGGTATTGAAGAGCTTTTCCACACCTAATGATCCCATTCCAGGGCTACCATCATGGGCATGTGTGAGTGTGTGTGTGTGTGTGTGTGTGTGTGTATTGTACCTGACAGGCCTGATAAAACCAATGACATTTTGCACAGTAGCAGGTAATGTGATTGAGTATTGCTGAGTGGCTCAATATGAATGACTTAATAATACTGCTCACATTTAGAGCGAGTGGAGGAAAAGAGTAAGGAATGGTTATAGCGAGTGTAGTGCTGAGCTATGGTCGCTACACTCACTAGAGAGGGTATATTGAGATCAGTTTACCCAAGCCTTGCCAATCTGGCCATGTGGTGTAATGGCTTGAGCCACTGTCCCTGGAGCCTGAGGTGCCGGGTTCGGATCCTGGTGCAGGAAATTGTTTTGATTTCTGTTGTTCTACTATTTTGTCTGTGTGTGCTCCAACTGGAGTTGGTAATTTTTATTTGAGGGTGCAGGGGCTTGCCCGCATCTCTTGTTTTTATTGATATTTGTGACTTATGAGTGACCATCACTATTTGCAATGGTCGATGTTGTGCGGTTAAGCTCTTTTGATGTTGGGGGCTTGGTTCATCACTCTATGTGATCACCACTGTAACAGAGTTGCCGTTATCACATAAAACCAGTTTGTACCCAATTCTCCCTGGTCCTAGTCTGTGTGATTACTGACCATTGCAACTAGGGTTTTACATCCTTCTCATAAAATCTGGACCATTATCTCCTGAATCTCTTCCATGTGACCTTCAGTAAGGTACTCAGGAGACAAGTGTGAAAACGAACCTGGGAAGAATATTCATTCTGATTAACTTGGCCTGCCATATTATTGAGGAGTAAGGCATCACATTGTTACACGTCCTCCTCCATCTGCTGTAACAATGGTAAGACATTTACTTCAAATAGTCTGGTTATATTTACTGAGATTTTCATGCAACAGTATTGAAAGTCTAACATAATACATTTAAAGGGGAAATATGCCCAAACATTGTCAGAGATTGTCTTGCTGAGCAGATATATTTCAAGTCTTGTTGGTACTGACTTTAAAACTGGAAGTAGCCCTATAATGTGACATAATGGATATCAGGGCATTTAGATTTTTGTTCTGGGTGATGAATGAACAGGAGGTTGTCATCAGTGTAAAGTGCCGCTTTTACTTTCTCACCATTTACATTGATGTCTTCCACGTCAGCTGATTTTATATTACTGCAACTAGCAGTTCAATGCTAAGTGCAAACAAAAGGAAGGACAATGGGCACCCCTGTCTTCTCCCATGTTGTAAATCGTACCTCAAAGAGATTCCCACAATGATTCATATTCTGGCTGTTGGCTGACCATAGAGTGCCAATATCCACTTTCCAAATTGCTCTCATAATTACATTTTTCATTGTTTCCGTAAGAAATTTCCAGTTGAGGTGATCAAATGTCTTTTGGCATTGATACTAACAATCAAATTTGTGCCTTCCCTCCCCTTTTGTTTGAAATGGTATAAGCAATTTTCTTGTGTTGTCTTGTATATGTTGCCTGGGTATAAAATCTGTGTGGTCTGGATGAATTAACTGGCTTATCACTTCTTGCAGTCTATTTGCTAGGATTTTAGTGAATATTTTTGCATCCTGATTTAGTAAGGACATCAGCCAATAGAGCCACAGACCATAGGAACTTTTCCAGGCTTCAAAGGATTGTAATTATAGCTTCTTACCATGATGGTGGTGTGGCATCACCCATTGAATGTACTGCCGTGAAAAGTTGATGTAGCATAAGAACCCCCAGGGCAAATTGATTTAAGAATCCCCACTAAAGCCATCTGTACAGGGGCTTTTCCTATAGAGTAGTTGTTTAATGGCTCTCACAATATCTTCTTTTGTTATTGGCCTGTTAATCTTTTCTCTGTCCTTGACTGGGAGTTCTGGCAATTCTGTTGCCCTTAGAAAGATTTAATTCTGTGATCCATGTCTGCCCCTTTTCTTTCTGATATACCTACTTATAGAATCCCCAAATTCATTTACTATTGTCACTGGATCAACTATGTGTCCTCCCCAAATCTGGTGGATATAGCTGTCCTCTTCCTGCCTTTTTCATCACAATTATTGAAGTAGTCCTGCTCTCAAGCCATGTTAAGTAGTAGACCTTATTAAGTAACCACAACTGTGTTTCTGCCTACTGTAGTTGTATTTGGTGTAGCTCCTCCATCACCTTCTAGGCTTTGTCATTAATGTCCATATTCCCTGACCACTTATGTTCTAACTCAATGGCAACCAAATGCATTGGAGTTTCCCACACCTTTCTGTTACCTACTTTTATTTTGTGTGATGTGCAGGAGATCATGCAACCTTCTAACACTGCCTTGAGGCCATGCCTAATACATTTTGGTGCTGAGTCTTGATAGTATTAAACTGTAAATATTCAGAGATGACTGACCTGATTTTGTCGAAAATATTTCATCATTAAAGGAGGTCTGGGTTAAGGTGCCACATTGCCTCCCTCCTTTGTTAAGACTCAGCTTTAAAGAAAGTGGGACATGATCAGATATGGTGATTGTGCCTATACAGCACTCATATAGCATCCCAAATTCTGTTTTGGGGTAGATAAAACATGTCTATTTTTCAGTAGCTGTCTTGGTTGGGAGTCTAAAGTACAATTTCTTGTTATTGGGTTGGAGTCCCTTCAGAGGGCAGTAGACCTAGCTCCTCTCTGAGGCTATGTAGCATTTTAACCACTGCCCAATTAGAGTTTTGCATCCCTGCTGATCTCCCTAGGGATGTGTCTTCTACTGCATTCAAGTCCCCACCACCCATCAGTATTCTTGCTGAATATTTGGATACCTTGTCAAGCACTGTTCTAAAAAGTCTGGTTTTGCAGGGGTCTGGCTCTATATATTCACAATATGTGATTTTCTGTCTCTTTGTGTACAGTAAGACAGCCAATGTTTAGCCTTCCCTTTCTAGCCATGCAGCTGTCTACAGTCTGTGACATAAACCCCATTCCATAGCAGAATGGTTGTTCCTGTAGGCAACTTTTCAAGTGGAAGGAGGTTATCACTTGCTTGACCCAGCTACAACTAAGCTTGAGGTGTTCCTAATGTGTAAGCCTTGTTTCCTGTAGTATACCTATATCAAACTTCAGGTTTCTGATCTCCTTAAGAATTCTTACTCTTGTAACTACTGATCCTATTATATATATGATATTATCATTAGGTCCCATGATGGCTGCTTCTCATATAATAAGCTGTCACTATTCTTCCTTTCCATCCTATCCATTAGTGGTCAATACACAGTACAAGCCCTATAATGAGTATTTTGTATGCTGTACTTCACATACCTGGGATTGCCTTTCTCAGTATTTAATCTTTTTGTTGACTGCTGAGAACTCTCTTTAACCATCATGTTAAAATATACAGATCAAGTACCCTGAGCTGTGCAGTAAGAGTTAAACAATGAACAATGAAATTGTGGAACAAACATATAAACCAGTAAAACAGTAACATGAACATGTGTTGAACTTGGGTGGACTGAGGCATACTCCAATCACCCAGAAGGCTGTAGGGTCCCCAGAGTGCAAACAATGGGACTCCTAGTAGTCTGGGGGACCACTTCCTCACTTGAGAAACCTTTAGTGTGTACCCTTATTGCCTAGAAAAGAGAAGTTTTTTCCTTATGAGAAAGTTGTAACTGGATCCCCATTCCCCATGGTTTTGCCCAATGTTCATTCCATCCAATTTCCAACATGCCCTTGTAGGACAGTCACCGGCTGCTCACATTGATGACTGCCAGGGCAGCAGTAGAGGTTGGAAGTAAAACCTAAAAACTAAGCCATTAAGCACTGTGTAAATCCTCTCCCTTCATACAGGTACTGTGCTCTCACATACAATTATTACCAACCTCCCTGGCTTGGATTCTGGTCCACTTCTTCCTGTATTCACCCTGCCCCAGTGTAGCCTTCACTGAATATCACAAGCAAACTCATAAGCCCTGTTATAACAGTCATGCCAACTCTTCTACACAAAATAGATTCAGCTGTCCAGAACAGTTTTAGCAGTAAGATCATCATTTTCATCATTGTGTCTTTTTCCCTCCCAGGCAGCTGTTGGATCTGTTGATCTCCCCACCCATCAGTTTACATACTTGTTAAGGATACCATGAGCTTTAGTTCTTCATGTTGTGGGTATGGTCAAAATGACCCTCTGTTCAGTGTTGATCATCCTGGCTGCGTGGTTAGCCATCCAATACTGTACACAGTGGCGTAACCATGCATACTTATTTACGTCTGTGCATACAGAAAAAATTCAGTAAAATCCTTTTATTTTTTTTTATTTTATTCCATGTCGGTCTCGATTCCCAAACCCAATCCAAGCACCACAAATACAGCTTTACTTCCTAGCATGCATCTGTTGTCTTTTCAGTTGTGATGTCTCCCCACTAAAATCGTGCTGTACAGTTTAAATGAAAGCTCAAGAACTCGCTGAATTATAGTTTCTTCTTGTTATCTATTTAAAACTGGAATATGCTCATTTGGCTTTCCATACGGTATAGCGTATTATTCAAATTGAATATTATTTCACCTGGTAATAGATTTTAACTTGCTTGTTTGTGGCAATATTGCAGTTTTCTCTCTCTCTCTCCCTCACTTAGAGGACTCATGAGTTTTTTGTTCCAAGTGCATTATCACTTGCTGGCTTGGCTATTGCATTGCAGTTTGGTACATCACAGAAGAACAAGAACCCCAAATGAAAGAGATGACTACACGATCTCGGTTTTCAAGGGGATAAAGATATGATTAGAGTTTACACAGCATCATAGGGTCATTTATCTGATTTATTTGTTGAAAACAGAAAACTATGTTAGCACTAAATGGTAGGATTACTCTGACCAGTAGCTGTGATGTTGTAAAGATAGTCAGAGAGTCATTTTTGCTAGCCTGATGCCAATGGCAGAAGAACGTGACAAAACCATATGTCAATGTAGGAGTCTGCAGGAGAGGTCAGAGGATCTATGAATGTGGACAAAAGGAGGTGGTGCTTGGTTAGATGATGTGGGTAGGTGATGAGGCTATGCCCTAACTCACCCAGTTTTGATATATGAATCTATGGGTGCCTAATCACTACTAACAAAGAGCTCATGTATTCAGGTCTGACCCATCCAAAGGGGCAAATCTAGATATTTTCAGAGGAGGTTTGAGGGTTAGACAAAGTGAACCTGGAGACCATATGCTGTATATGGGGTCTGCCCCAGCTGTAGTGGGATTGAAGCATAAGGAACAGAATGAGGAGTGCCTTGTACCACAAAAGCAGGAAAAAAATAGATCATGCAGCATTTCTCTGTGCTCAAATTGACTTTTAATCACACTGGTTTTGCCATTTTAAATTAGCAGCCTCAGATGAACTTTAAAGGATGAACTGAATTTCCACTGTTGGGACATGTGCTACATCTATAGACAGTATCTATGCTGGTTCAATAAAATATACATGGGATGGCATATACCATGGACTGCATAAAAATAAATGATTTATTTTGAATGGCTTCTCAGAAGGGGAGCTGCAAGGGTGGTTATGGATCCTACTGCAAGGAGGCATGTCTGTGACTGCTTTTCATTTGCTGTTGTAGCCAAGCAGTTTCCATTGGCGGAAACTTGTTTTGCCCAGTTTGTTCAGTATTTGGAAGAGAGTCACATGCTGAACTGAAGAGTGGTGTATAGAGCAGTGGGCTAGCAAAGGTGTGTGGTGGGGCTTGCTTGAACTGGCAGCTTAACGTAGAAGTTGACGGCAGAAAAGGACCACTTGGCCCACCAGTTGCGAGGGGGGTACACATGATGTGTTTGAAGGTATTGACGCTATGGAAGTTAGTAGGTTCTTTGGGACTAGGACAGAGGATATTCCAAGTAGTATGTACTGTGAAAGATTTTTATATGATGGCTGGGGATCTGGGGGTCGCTGGGGCACCAGACCACCAGCCTTATATAAAATGTTTCATAATACATTAATAATGCCTCTGGTGTGGATTTTCGAAGGCATTGATCAGGCAGTTGCTCATCCCAGTTGTATTGCAGCTGCAGGATTTTAAGGCCAGCTAGAGTCTCCCACCCCTGACTCCAGGAGAAAAAAATATTTTTTTCCACTGGAGTTAAGGGTAGGAAGATGTGACAAAAGTGTGTTTATTTTTAACAAAAAGCCCCAAAACTCACCACAGAGCATCTAAAACCCAGATTTTTTTAAACATTTTCCTGGCTACCTCCTCATGCCCAGAACTTGCACCCCCTTCCCACTTTTAGAATGGCCCCTGCACTCCTGGAGCAGGCTTCAGGCAACATGCTGGATTTGGGGGGACTCTGTGAAGGGACTAAAGTGCAACTTACTGGTCATGGGGAGGGGTAACAGGATAGCAAATTATGCTTCAGATGACCACCAAATGCACCAGAATGCACCAAAAACAAAATTTTCTGAGGGACTGACCACTGGCCTATAGTTTGAATTTTGGTTGTGTACACTTTTTTAAGGCTGGTTACTCCACTGACTGTGCACAGTCTCCACCTGTGCTTTCTAATTGACATCTCTGTGCTTGAAGAGAGTTTGGCCTTATTATGTAGTCTGCACTGTGGAGGCTGTCAAACAAATCTCCTTTCCTCCATGGTCCATTCTGAAATCCTACATAAGATCCCCAGGGTACCATGCCTACACAGCCATTTTGCAGAAATGTAAAGGCTAAGTGGCACCTGGGTGAGGAGTTCACTGAGGGTTCCAGCGTTGTATCTTACAGGGACTTAGTGCTGAAATGTTCATTTACCAGGGGCATAGTCAGCATAACTGAAATGGGGGTAGAAAGAGTTAAAGCACAGTACCTTGAAGTCAGTGTTCCTCAGAATCAAGTGGTTCAATGCTCCCTGCTCGTTTGTTGATTTAATAAGCCCTTATACATCTTCTTCAGATGCACTCTAATGCATTCAACATGTTTTGTTTTTGGTGCCTGTGACCCCTTTCCATTTTTCTGTCACTGGTCAGACCATTTGGTTGAGATCTCATTCATGAGTGTAAACTGGCATCTCCAGCAGTTTATTCCCAAAGTTACTGAGCACTTGTCAGCTCACAACAGATCATTGTATCCATGGGACATTTTCTTTGAATGTGAGCAGCTCAGCAGGGTACAGGAGTAGCACTTTATGTTTCTCTTGCAACTGCTTGATGACAATATGCATCAACTTTCATTTTTTAAGCATATTTGGTGGGTAATCTTGGTCAACATAGACACACTGGCCATTGAAATTATTTTTTACCCACTTTTTTCAAAGGAGCTGTTCTTTAATGAGGCAGCACAGAAATTTGACCATGATGAAGTGCAGTGGGTTTCCTGCTTGGGCTTAGGACTGAGGCTCTATGATTCTGTTTAATTTCACTAAAAAGTCTGCTGACAGATCAAGCTCCTTTTCAAACCATGAAATGATGAAGGTTTCTAAAGCAGGCTGCTACCGTCTTGTGGAAAACCAAATAATCTGAAGTTTTCCTTCTCTCTCTCTCTCTCTCTAGCCTCTGCATCCTCCTCCCAGTCTATCAATTCTCTTTCCTAGTGGCACAGGCATAGGACAATCTAGCTGAGACTTCTGATCTCCTCCCTGAGGTCCGCATCACCTTTTTGACTGCTGCTGTTCTTTGCTCCAATATCTTACAGCCTCTTTGAATCTCAGATACATTGCAGTCAATCAGTTTTAATGTTTTTAAGATTGTGCCTATGCTGGTTTTGTCAAAGCTGGAGCTCTCTATTGATCCCCAACCATTGTCCTACACTCTGGAGCCTAGTGTTTAGTCAGACGATTTGGCTGTTGAGTTGTTGGGGCTTCTCTATCTCAGATGGGATCTTCATTTCTGTTGCTGCTAATAATACTTTTCTCATGTTGATGGATCCCACCTTGTCTTTCAGGCTGGTAAAAGTATGTCACGTGAGTCTTTTTGCTTGTAATGAGGATGCTTTAAGACTATATGCTGCAGGGATCAGAACAGGATTTACACCACCATGCTCCTGGATTAGATCACTAGAAGTCGCACTTACTGAATTAATGGTCATGGATACATCACTGTCATATGGGACAGGAGATATTGTAGAAAAAGAAAAGCAATGAAAAATTTAAAGATGGAGATCCCAGAAGCCTTAAGAACTAGTAGCCCAATTTAGAAAACAATGCTGAAGGCAAACAAAGTAAATGACACACTTGGACTACACCCACAAATCATCAAAACACCCTGCACAACATACATCAGAGCCATCCAGGATGCAATTTAGTAGCATACAGTATGTGACATGTCATAAAATACTGCAAGACAAAAGAGCTTAATTGGCATTAAATTTGACTGTTCAGTGTTGCATACTGCAGCATTTTGCAGTAATACTGCAAGGTATTATGTTGTATCCTGACTGGCACCACAGTATATTTGTAGATTTTGATTGTAGTTCCCATTTAAGGTAGAGTAATCAAACTTTACAAAAAAGTGAAAGCCCAGGACTTCAGGCTACAGTCTGCAACTCCCCTGTGGTTATGCAGATACAAAGAAATAATATAAATTTGACATGATTGTTAAACTAATGAATACCTTTCACTTTTAACCTGCTGAATGGTGTGTTTTGTGATGAATTTCTAGGTTCCAGCTGTTCAGAATTAGAGTCCTACAAGATTGCTTCAGCTAGGCATGGTTCTCTAGCTCAGCTTGGACAGTCATTATTTGACACTGTTGGGATTGTTTAGAAACATAGAAACATAGAATTTGATGGCAGATAAGGACTGCTTGGCACACCAGTCTTTCCATTTCCCTACCTAATGGTTAAGCTGCAGATCCTAGTTAACCAGCAGCCTACTTCTTTCTACCCCCACCCCTAGAATTGCCTTATGACTGTCCCATGCATGCTTGAATTCAACCACTGTTTTGACTCCACAACTTCCACGGAAGGCCGCTCCATGCATCCACAACCCTCTCTGTGAAAAAATACTTCCTTACATTACCTCTGTAATTTGTTTTGCATAAATGTTTAATTTGTAATCTTAGTTATCTACAACCAGGATCACATGTTCCTGTATTTTGGAACACGACTGGGTCATCAGGGGCTGGGAGAGTACTGAGCATCCCAGGGACACCCCTTCTCAAGCGAGGGAGTAAGTGGATGTTGCTATTGCTGTGCCTTTACACAGACTATCACTTGCTCAGTCTCCAAACATAAACAGACGCTACCAGTATTTGTGTGCCTTTGTACCTGCTCACTTGGGCTATCACTTGATCACTCATCCATCTCCCCATTCATGAAAAATCACACCATTATAGCAATAGAAAGAAACAGGAAAAACACCGCATTTCTGTGTGGATAGTATTTTTTCTTTCTAAATGTCATTAACTTGACTGTGTATAATTCAGACACATTGAGAGAGTCATGACATGTTAACACCCATGCTGGATAAGCTGGTGGAAGAACTACTGTATAAAACATTTTAATTAAACTGGTGCAGTAGCACCAGTATAGTTAGGATTAAACTCATGTAACCACAAAAAGAGTTTGTACTGGGATGGTGGTGCTGCAGACTAAAGATCAATATGCAAGGACCAAAAAGTAGGGCACACACCTCAAAATAAGAGGCACCAATCACCACTGTAGTTTATAACATATTTATTAAAATAAAAAAACACACACAGGCTTTGCCCAACGACGCACTCGGATTTCAAAGGCCTTGATAAAGGATTTTAAATCTGAGATTCATCGAAGGGCATAGCCTCTTTGTGTTTTTTTTATTTTAATAAATATGTTGTAAACTACAGTGGTGATTGGTGCCCTCTTATTTCGAGGAAGTATGTGCCCGGCATTTGGTGCTTGCACAGTAAGGATTAAGTAGGTGTTTAATATGAAACCCTAATTTTAGCACCTAATAACTTTGCCAGTGTATGACAAAATAGCCCAAAATTT
This sequence comes from Neoceratodus forsteri, assembly GCA_016271365.2. Lineage (NCBI taxonomy): Eukaryota > Metazoa > Chordata > Ceratodontiformes > Ceratodontidae > Neoceratodus > Neoceratodus forsteri. Next base: position 650,825,319 of record JADMNL010000022.1, read on the forward strand.
GACAAGCACAGTCTGGTTGGGTCTCAAGACATGAAAAGTTGCGTGACTGATTCTTTTGTGGTTTCTGAGATATGGAACACTGAACACTAAAGAAGAAAAACTTTTTCTACACTAACATCTTTATTTTCTATTATGTACAGTTCATATGGTATGACATTTTTGATAAAGCGTTCAGGGTAAAAGAAACCTGTATTAAGGTAGTTCCATCCAAAGGCTTCATTAAAAAATATTAAACAGTTCTAGCATTATAAGGATTAAATATTTAGTTTTTGGATAACCCTCTGGTACAAATAATAACAAAACACCAATTGTCAGGGCTTAGTTTTTGTGATTTACTTGTGAGAAATGATTTACTTGTCATGAGAAAAATACTAAACATGACAGCCACTATGTTTTTACTAAAACCACTGAAAATACATAAAAATGATGTGTGTTCTAGAAACACACACCTGAACCTAAGTAAACAGGAACCGATTAGTTAGATTCTGGTGTTAGTTTTATGAAAATATGCCTGCAAATATTGCTTCTGGGCACTCAGAAACCCTTGCTGCCCAGCTTAGTGGTAGGAGCCTTTCACCTGCATTAGCAGTAGGGTAACAGCGGGCCATTCCTGAATCTGTAGCCATAGATGGAGTGCGCTGCCTGCTTGTGTGCCAAGAGTGAGCCAGAAATCTCTCTCTCTCTCTCTCTCTCATATATCTATCTATCTCTATCTATCTATCTATCTGTCTGTCTATCTCTATCTAGCTATCTGTCTGTCTATCTGTCTCTCTGTATATCTATCTATCTAGCTGTCTGTCTGTCTGTCTGTGTGTCTGTGTTGTCGTCTAGCTATCTATCTGTTTGTCTGTCTGTCTATCTGTCTATTTGTCTATATGTCTGTATGTCTGTCTATCTAGCTATCTCTCTGTCTTTTATTATTTTAGTAAGCCTTCTTTCCTTGTTCCTCATTATATGTCTATTCTCTAGAGAGCCACAAAAGCCAACTGTGGTCACAGAAAGGAGCACACAGCATACAGCAGCAGCTGCACTAAGTGATCGAGCAGCAGAAGGTAGTTTGTTGGCTCAACCCTACCTGCTGCTGACACTGAATATTCCGCGCCTCCCCACCATTCCCTAAATATGACAGTTTTGTCTTATGGCTTCCGCCAAGGGTACCACAGCCAGCACAAAGAGCTGGGAGAAGATGGGGCACCCTGCGAGTGCCTCTTCCAAGTGAAAAGGGAGACAGGGTAGAATTAGTCAACACCTTAGCCGTGGGAGAATTATAAATGGCCTTGAGCCCAAAACTCATGATTTGTTAGACCTGTTGGACGAAATCCCATTCCAGGCAGTCAAGGCCTTTTCAGTCAAATGCTACTGCTGTAGCTGATGTGGAGAGTGTTTTGGCCTTGTAAATCAGGTTGATCAGGGTTCTAATGTGGCCCATACTAAACCTCCCTTTTAAAAATCCTACCTGGGAGGGGTGAACGAGAGAAGGCAGAAATGGGTTAAGTCTGGAAGGCAGGATTTTGGTCAGGATCTTGTCAACTGTGTTCAGCAGTGAAATAGGCCTATAACTGGAAGCAAGAGTAGGAGGCTTGCCTTTCTTGAGAAGGACAGTAATGACAGCCTTCCAGAAGGAGGGAGTGTGAATCCCTTCGCTAGGGCCTCAGTGTATACCTGACAAAGGACTGGAGCAATTGTCTGATGTAAAATATGACATATTTCCAATGGAAATCCATCACCTCCGGGGCCTTACCTTTACTCAGAGACGTAAGAGTTGTTTCCACTTCTTTGAAGTTAATGGGACATCCAAGGCCTGAGCTTGTTGGGGAGAGAGTTTAGGAAGATTGAGACCGAGAAAGAAGTTAACCCCTTCAGGGTTTGGGGCTGTTGAAGAAGTATACAGGGATAAATAAAATCATCCATAAGACCATTAACTTTCTCAGGTGATTTGTGGACCAGCCCCTAGGTGTCTGTTAGTCCTGCAATAAGCCTGTCCACTTGCTGCTTCCTGAGACGGTAGGCCAGACCCTTATTCCTTTTCCCCCTGCCTCCGGTACTTATTCTAAGTCTCAGGATAGCAACCTCCACTTTTCGGGTAAGAAATTCATTGACCTTCAACCGTAGGGTAACTACCGCCTCGACCCTCAGAAGAAAGCAAGGAGGGTTATACTGTTTTTGCATTTATTTTCTGCCTCTTTTAGTTGTTCCTCCAGGTCTAGGAGTTCCTGATCTGTTTTTGTTCTTCTTTTATGGAATAACCCATGCTAGACTCTCTTAGGGTGGCTTTGAAGGCCTCCCTCATATTACCTGCTGAGGTGTCAGCTATGGGGTTCTCTTGAAAGAATCTGCATACCTTTGTCTGTAACCAGGGGCAAAGTCAGGGTCTATCAGCAGAAGGGATCAAGCCTCCAAGCCAGAGAGGAGAAAGTAGAAGGGCTCCATGTAAATGATAATTGAATTGGGGCATGATCTGAAATTACACTGGGGTGGATGACTGCCTCAAGGGTCAATTCTGTGATCTCCGGGAGGTGAGCCACAGATCTATTCAGCTGTGGAGTCGTGTACTGGGGAATGAAAGGAGGTCCCTATCCCTAGGGTGAAAGACCCTCTGGATATCAGAAAGAGCCATGTCCTTTCTTAGCTGGGTAAGAGGCTTTGAGGCTTTTATATGGGACTCAGCATTCGTGGGGCTTCTGTCTATTATTGGGTCGAGGATAAGATTAAAATCTTCTCCTAAAATAATCAGGAGTTGTCTTATGTGAGTTCTCTGAGCTGGTGAGCCACGGCATGAAAAAAGGCTGGGAAATCCTCATTTGGGCCATAAATGTTCCCCAGCAATAGGGGCCCCGGGAGAGTTCTATTTAATCAGCACCCACCTGCCCTTGGGGTCACTCAGAGAAGATGATATGGTCCAGCGAAGTTTTTGTGAGAAAATAGCCACTCCTCATTTTTAGAACTAACTGAGGCATGAAACACTTTTCCTACCCAATCCCTCGTAATCTCTCATGGTCTAGACGACTAAGTTTAGTCTCCTAAAGGAAGGCCAGATCTCGTGCAGTTTCTTTAGGTGTGTTAAGATGTGTTCCTCTTCACAGGGTATTAAGGCCTCACACATTCCATGAGACTGCGCTTATGTCATTCATCATAAGGATAAGGCGAAGGGCAGTATATTCGGATAGCTATGGAGACCCTTGATTCTGCGTGCTGGGGTCTGACCTCCGGAGGATCAACCACCCATTAAACTCAATCAAGAAACAAGCCATCCTTGACTGTCTGATTCATGTACTAAGAAACAGAAGACTTACCTTGTTTAATCAGCTGTGGTGCAATGGCCCAAAACACAGACAAACACATATAACTTTCTTAACCTATTTTCATCTACAAGTAAGAAAACAGTTTGAGGACACCGAGATATAACAGTGAGCACAGTCATATACCAACAGCCTACCTCTGTGCCCTGGACTACCTGGGAAACAGTCAAATATCCCGTCTCCTTGGGGTCTCACCTGGGATATATACCCCAGTCCCAGGAGCAGGGGAGACACTAACTGGCCTAAGGGCAGCACCCTGCTTCAGGGGACTATTAGTAGGGTCTGTTGCTACCTGACATGTGCCCTGTACCTGCTCTGCACAGCACAGGAGAGCAAAGAATGATTGTAAACATTAAAATAAAAGAATACCAGAACTGACAGGATGAAATGGACCACTCCAAAACACCCATATAGGCCCTGAGTGTGTTGGGAGAGGATCATGGAGAAGATATACAGACAGGCCAGATTCAAAACTGTGAGCAGCTGTCCAGATTCCCGTATGCCCTGGGTATGTAGCCCATTGTTATGCCAAAGATATTATGACCTGGAAGGTGAAGAGAAGCTATGTCTCTGGGCGTTGTTCTACTTAAACATTTCCAAGCTCATGGCTAATTATGAAAGAGCCAGCCTTGGGGGTGCCTGGCTCCTAAGCTCTGTCTTACCTAAACTGGGTTCAGTACCGCGAAGGTCTGCCATTGGCCACGGGGGGTGGGACATTAATACAGACATGGAGAAGTTACCAGTTCTCACCCCCCTTCATACTCTTCATACTCTGAGGAACAGAATCCTCCCAGAATAGGAGAAAACAGGCTTGCCGAAAAAATTTTCAGATCCTCCTGCCTTATATCTCTAAGGCACATTATTTGCAGTCCCAGAGGTTGATTGTAGGGCCACGGCTCAAGAGACAGAACAGGCCTCTTTTCAGCCTGAGCCTGAGGTAACTTGAGTCCTTGCATGGTCTGGTCCAGCCATTCCCTCAAACCTTCAGTCAACACCCAATTAACACCAGGAATCTCAGAAAGTAGGTAAAAGGAGATCACGTGATGCAGAGTGCTGAGTAGAAGCTCCTTCGCTAAGCTTCTGCCTCCGAATAATAATTAGTCTTTTAACAACGTTAAAACTCAACTAATTCCTCTGCTTACGAGTTTTCTTGTAGCTAAACAGCTTGTGCTCCAGTTTTGGGTATCTGTGCGGTAAATGGAGGCTTACATAAAGAAAGCACCTCAGAAACATAACCCCTCACCACTCTTGGAGAAGGCCTCAAAGAAATCCCGAGCCTCAAGTGGCCCAGATAAACCGATCCGTCGTGTCAAGCTGGGGACCAAGAACCCTTAACTCTTAACAGGTTCTTGGAGGAATTTAAACCATTCGGGAAGAGGTGAAAGATATGGCAACTGATTTGAAGTCACTCTTCAGAAAGTTGGAAGATGTCTCCACTACAGTCTCAGGTAATACTGCCTGAATAGTTTTGATCAAGAGAAAATTGGAAAGTCTGGATCCTGAATTCCTATTAACGAACAAAAGTTATCTCTCTTAGAAGCTAAACTCTGAAGATTTGGAAGGCCGTGGCGAAGAAATAATGTGGTAATACTCGAGCTCCTAGAAGGGGAAGAAGGCCAGAATACGATAGTCTTTGTCCAAAAGCTGGTAGAAAAGGTCGCTGGTCCTCTCCCTTTGGCCCAGCATATATGATAGAACGGGCTCACGGTCCTTGCGACCAAAACCCCACCCGATGCCCCTTCTGCCCCATCATTTGCCGCTTAAATTACCTAGAAAAGCAACATTTCTTACAGAAAAGTCAAGGCCCTGCAAGAAGTTAGATGGGAGAAGGTGAAGCTGTGAATTACTCAAGACATCTCTGGTTCGGTCCGATAGAAGTGGAAGGCCTTCCACCCAATTGTATCCAAGATCATAGCGCGGAGTTTAAAGTTCAGGATGGGGCACCCAGCGAGTTACAAGTCTCAGTAAACAACTCTTGGCTCAGTTTGAGGATCCTGAAGCTGCACTGCTAAGCCTTAAATCGGCGCTACAGATTTGTTCCGGACGACCTGAGAGGGCCTCCTGATCTTTGGGATTCACTGGGAACTGCTGAGTGAACTGTTATTCACTTCTTTCGTGGAGAACGCTTCCTTCTAACGACAGAATTTGGTCGAGTTTAAGCTCTCAAATGGAACTCGGCTATTAGTATACGGCCTGACTCTAACTATTTTCAGGCCCTGGCTTGTTGGTGTTAATAGTGGTTCGGAAGAATGTTTGGGGTCTGGCGATAGCTTACTGGGACTGCATCCCGGCTAATGTTACATATCTAATTTCTAAGGGAGCATACTGGGGAAAGTTTTGGTTAATGCCTCTTGATCAGTTTTACATATTAAAATCTCAGAGCTCTGAGCGGTTTAGGCTTTCAGGGTGTTTTTGCAGGTCGGTTGGATTAGGTTATGACCACAAGATGGCGTGGTTTGCCCGTGTAACATAGGTCTGGAAATTTTGCCTCAAGAGGATTTCTCTCAGTTGCTATGGCGTATTGGCTTTGCAGGGGTTTTTGAATTAGGGTTGGTAACCCTGGATAATTATGCCTAGTGTTTTCTCATCTCAGGATCTTGTTTCAGTTTTATCTGGTTTCTCGTCTTTTCATGTTCCAACTCAATAATGGGGTTACCCTCCGTATTAATTTTTCCTCTGGTTTTGGTTCTCGATGTAGTTCACCAAGGGAACAAGCATTTTCAACTCTCATTTGGAGTCTTGTGGCGATCTGCCATATTCACGTTTGTGATATCTGGTTTCCTTTTCTTTCTCGATATCTAGTGGACTCATTAATATATGTCCACAGGCTCTGGAAGTCGAGACCACCTTAGACATTAAGGGCTCACTAATGCAATTCAGAAATTATGTTATATCTTAAGATATGAGGGTGATCATTTGCAGGGGACAAATTGGGGCAGGAGGGGAGGATATGATCCAGTGCTGTGCTAAGTGTTGCTTTGACAGATTGGGGGTTGGGAGGGGGGTGAGTGTTATTTGTTCTTGTTGGGGTGGGGTGTAGTGGGGGTTTAAACTTGGGCTCTTGGTGGGGGCTGGGGTGGGGGAGGGCCATACAGCAGCAAAGGGAAGGTTAGATTACTCATGTTTTTTACCCTGAGCGCAGGGCGAATTTATTACTCTTAGTAACCTATAGTAGATGGCCAAGGTGGTGATTTTTGCAACGTGGAATGTCAAGGGATCAGGAAAAATCTAAGCAATATCAGGTTCTCAAACATTTGAGCCTATTACGTACTCAGATAACATTTCTACAGGAATCGCACTTATTAGAAACAGAAGCCCCTGGGTCTGTGTGGTGGCTGCTTGTGTTTGTCTGTGTCTGTAGGTTAGTTTTGTGGATTTACATGTTTTCTGCTTGTGGTAACTATACCATTCTTTTCTCACTACATCCGTGAAAGTCTCCTGGACTGGATTTCTGCAAAAAATCATCATCAGATATCTTTATCTTCATTTTAAAATCAACTTTTGGAAGCTATCCCAAGCAAAACATAAGTGAAGCAACTACATCTGACAACCTTGGTGACTCTGGGTCCTGCTGGAATCCACACTTGTCTGACCTGCTCCATGATCTGTATGTGGGCTTTTCAGCAACCTGTTTGAATGACAAAGAAGCATACAGACAAAGGGATTTCACATCCTGCATATGTGCAGGCACAGTTAATCACCTTCAGGAATTTTAACATTTCAGTGACTCTGGACCTCAGCTGTTGATCATTCTTTTGGCTTTTGACTTATCCACCAGGTACCTATCTGCAAGCGACTGGGTGCAACTGACAAGCTACAACAAGGATAAATGGTATATCATCCTCTATTACTAACAACCTCCTTGCTCTGGGTCCCTAGACGCCTGCTAATGGTCCAAGCCGCATACGCCTCAGAAGTGTAATTCTATTGACTATGAAGTACAGCAACCGTCTCTTAAACTCCTCCTCCTCCTCCTCTTGATATCAGGAAGTGTCCACTCAAATCCTGGCCCTGTCTCCTTCAGTACAACAAAGCCTGCAAAATGGAGGGGGCTCAAAATGCTACCTTAAACATCTGCAGTCTCCTCCCAAAACTGGCCTCCTTCAAATCTTTGCCAGCCAGCACAACCGGATATCCTTGCCATCGTCGAAACTTGGCTGACACCCAATACTCTTGATCATGCCATCTCTATACAAGGCTACAAGATATTCAGGCTGGATAGGATCTCAAAGGGTGGTGGTGTGCAATCTACATAAAGGACTACCTCACCTGTCTCCCTGGTTCTTACCCCACCACAGAAACCGCAGTGCAACTCCTCCCCTATCAAGATACTACTTGGTGCCCAAAACAAAGTCCTCACGATTGCTGCTGTCTATATCCCACCAAAAGATCCTGATTCTGGCCTACAGGCTGTCCTCGAGTTTGTAAGTACACAACCTTCTGACATCAAACTCCTTCTCCTTGGGGACTTTAATATAAATTGGCTTGCTCCTGATGCAGGGTCAAACAAAGATGTTATCCTAGCAGCAAATTTAACACAAGTGGTAAACTCCCTACCAGGAAAACTACAAATCAGGGACCAGCACCCTCATTGACTGGATCCTTACCAGCCACCCTACCCGTATAACCAATGTAAGTGTTCTCCTGACTCGCCAGTGATCACTCCCAATAATATGTAACTGGACAAATAAGTTTCGAAGTCGCCTCCAAAACAATCTATAGCAGATTCCTACCTTATGGCAACCTTATTCATCTCAAGACCTGTCTTAGGCAGATAGACTGGTCCTTGATTTACAAAACTCAAGATGTTGACCTAGCCCTTGATTACTTTATTTCTCTTCAACACTGCCTGTGACACCTATGCACCAGTAAAAGCACAAAATCAAAGCACTCACAAATCCCTGGCTCACGCGAAGCTATTGGCACAACTCAAAAGTAGGGATCACCTCTGAGCCACTGCAAGAGCTACTGGCACTCTGTCGGACATTCAAAAGTATAAACAGGCTCGTAACCACTGTACTAAACAGATCCGCTTGATGAAGAGCTCCTACTTCAAGAATGCCCCTCCAACTCCTGGGGTGAAGGGAAATCCTTCTGGGACAATATAAAGAATATCATGGGTTCAGCAGTCCAAATCCTCTCCTACAATAATGAATGCGGATGGAACCACTACATTAGACCCAGAGATCATTGCAAACACCCTAAATGATACCTTCACGGACCTTAGTGGTGTCCTCTCATCTGATTTCTTCACTGATGCTGACCCTCCAATTTCTACTGCTACTACTGCCTCTCAACCAAACAACCCTTCCATTTCAAACTAGTAAAGGCACATGAAGTCTATAAATATGTAAGAAAGGCCATTTCTAAGTCCCTAGCAAGCAGCGACACTATTGACCTTAAACTTGTGTCCCTCACTCTCGAGGAAGTTCCTGCTCCCCTCACAAAAATTTTCAATCTCTCCTCTGCTACAGCCAATTCCCTAGGAAATGGAAAGCTGCAGTTGTCACTCCGTGCACAAAAGTGGTGATAAGTCACTGCCTGGTAACTATCGCCTGATATCAATACTACCACCTCTCTAAGGCCCTTGAACGCTTGGTGGGCGGACCAACCTCAGACTACCTGGAAAAGCACAACATCCTATGCGCTCAGCAGCATGGGTTTAGGAAAGGGCACAGCACATCGACTGCCCTACTTGAATTCTCAGGAGCAATCCACAATGCCATGGACAAAGGAAACCTAACTGGAGCAGTCTACATTGACTTAACCAAGGCATTTGACACAGTTCACCATGGCCTACTTATCAAACAACTACTATCCCTAGGGCTCTCTGAGGTCCTGGTGACTGGGTAAAATTACCTTGCTCAGCACTCTCAATCTGTAAAAGTAGCTGGAGTTCTCTCAGACTCAGAACCGGTTCGCTCAGGAGTTCCCAGGGATCCATTCTGGGCCCCTCCTTTCAGCCTTTTCCTAAACTCCCTCCCCAAATCCTGCCCTGAACAAATAATCCTCTATGCCAACGATGCCATGATTCTTGCCACTCATAAAGATCCGAACCTCTTACGCCTCAACCTTCAGCATGCTTTTTCCAAAGTTGAGATGTGGTTCCTTGAACATAAGCTGGTTCTAAACCACAAAAAACTAAATCCATGCTCTTCTCTAACCCGTAAAACAAGAAATGGCAAGTCCCACTCACCATTAATACATACCTAGGAAATACCCTTGAACAAGTGCCAATTTTCAAATATCTTGAATCAACTTTGATCAAGGCCTAACCTTTGCAACTCACATTGATAGTACAGCAAAACTATTAATCAGCGAATTGGGATTCTGTATCGGAACCGACAGCTTCTTACCCATTCTGCACTGAGGATTGCCATCTAATCCTCTATCATCTCAGTCGTTGATTATGGCTTAGTTATATATGGATCTGCCACTACTACAGCACTTAGTCGCATTACAACATCCCTAAATAAGGCCTGTCGCTTGCTCACTGGTGCACACCGACGCACTCCACACATGTGAACCTATGCTGACTCAGGTTGGTTGCAACTCTCAAACCGGATAAAGTACCTTACCTGCCTGATGGCGAAAAATCCACTCTGGGCCTCACTCCACCCTGTATCCAAGACCTGTTATGCCCGAGCGCTAGCACCCGCTTTTACCAGAAGATCAGAACACCAGCCTCTCCAAGTCCCCGATGCCGGACTTCTCAGGGACAAAGATCATTTGCCTATCGTGCCCCAGCTGGCTAAATGCCCTCAGCACTCATATACTGCCTCCACCTCTCTAGGTATTTTCAAATCAAGGCTTTTCTCTCACCTTGCCACCTCCAGCTCCTGTGACTGCCCTGATTAAACCTCCTATTTTCTCACTACCCACCCTGTCCCGTTATTTGACAAAGACATGTTTGGGAAACCTTTTCTCCTGCTATTGTCTGCTCCCACACCTTTCACTTACCCTCTCTGTTCTGGAATTTTTCCTATTTGTTTCTCCTAATCTGGCATGACCTCTTTCTTGTAATAATAATGTGATTATTGATATCTCATGTCCTTTTCCACAAATGATTTGATATGTATTTGTATATGTTTTCTTGCTCTTGACACAAAACAAATTGTTGTGTTATCTATGTAACCTTTTGTACTGTACCTAATTGACGTGGAACCTTTGTAAAAGAGCCTCTGGCTCAAAGGTAGTAATTCCTAGAACAATAAACTAAACTAAACTAAACTAAAAGAAGCCTACACAGAGTGAGGAGACAACAAGTGGGGATGGTGTATGAGGCGCAAGGCTCCTCAAATAGCTGTGGGGTCATGCTTATTATTAACAGGGGTATTCCCTTTGTTTCAACCCAAGTTATTAGGGACCCTGAGGATAGGTTTGTTTTAGTTAGAGGTACTCTCTGGTCAATACCACTGTTATTGGGCAGCATATACAGTCCTAATGCAGATGACCCTGGCTATTTCATGAGACTTATAAATGCAATCCTGCCTTCCTTCCCATAAGGATTGTCCTGGGGGTGACTTTAATCAAGTTGTAGACTCAAACCTTGACAGGTCGGGTGGTGGATCGGGAGGGTCTCCCCAGGTCAGAGGGCTTTAGAGACCTACTGGATCAGTGCGGCTCTGTGATGTCTGGCATGTCCTGAATCCAGATTCCAGGGAGTTCACATACAGGTCATTAGCACACGGCTCGCAGTCCGTGATTGATTACATTTTCATTTCTCAGACTCTCCTGCCTGAGGTTAGGACCTCGTCAATCCAGCCTGGCCCTGTCTCCGACCATTCCTTGCTGTTGTGTGAATTGGCAATTCAGGATGCTTCAAGAGAGAAACAAGATGGAAACTTAATGACCAATTGCTTAAGACCCTAAATACTGCAAAACCATAAGGAGCATATTGAGGCGTTTTTCTGTCCAACCCTTTAAATAGGGCAAAACTGGACATTATATGGGGGCTTTTAAGGCCTACATGAGAGGCGTTCTTATTAGCATCTCGGCAGCCAGGAAACAAGCTAGGAAAGGGAATTATTATCCTTGTTATCTCAAATTCGGGTTCTTGAACTCAATGTCTCTGTTAACTCCCTGAAGAGGACAAGACGAAGCTCCTAGTGTTGAGAGATAAATATTTAGAATTACTCAGGGGAAAAGGCAGAGTTAGCTATCATATGCACTAAAGCTAGTTACACCGATCAAGGTGAGAAGGCTGGGCGCCTATTGGCACTCGTATTAAGCAACAAGAATCAGTGAGATTTATCCCTCTATCAGGGCATCTGTAGATGGGTCTCTGAAAACATCTCCTCACGGAGATAGTTCAAGAATTGCATCTTATTACAAAACGCTATGCTGGGATATGGAGCACCCCCAGCCCTTTAAGTGTGGAGAAGTATTTAATGGACTCTCACCTGCCCTCCCTCCCAGAACATTACAAAGACTCTCTCATCTCTCCTATAACACAGGAAGAAATCGCTGAGGTTATTAATGGCTTACCCTCAGATAAAACCCTGGGCCTGACGGTTTTCTTCCCTTTTCTATAAGACGTTTAAAGGACTTTTATTACCAATACTTAATAGATTATTTCAGCATATTCTATCCGGGATGGAGGTTGACCGTCATCTCTTTGAAGCCTTGATAGTGCTTCTCCCCAAGCCAGACAAGGACCCCAAGCTCGTTCAGAGTTATAGGCCTACTGTATATCCCTCCTAAATCAAGATATTAAAATTCTGTCAAAGATTTTAGCGTACAGGTTATCCGTGGTACTCCCTGAGTTAATAGGTATGAATCAGGTAGATTTATGAAGGGATGCTCATCGGCGGATCATTTCGCATGTTATCCCATGACTTCTCGGCTACCAGAGATGCTGAGTTTCCTGCAGGTCTGGTTTCTTTGGATACCAAGAAGGCGTCGACTGGGTAAATTGGAGTTTTTGTTTAAGGTATTGAGTACCTTTAAATTTCCACTGATATTCATATCCTGGGTTGCTGCATTATATAAATCCCCTACAGCAAGAATCTCAGTTAATGGGGTCTTCTCTAATTCCTTCCCACTTTATTCAGGTACTCACGAGGGTTGCCCCCTATCGCCTCTGTTGTTCAATTTATACCTGGAACCCTCATTCAAAATATCCTCCAAAATACTTTTATATGAGGAATCCAGGTTGGCGTCATGAATTAAACTCACTGCGTATGCAGATGGTTTGATTGATACATCTCTCCCATCCAGTTTCATCAATACTGCCCTTACTGAATGAAATAGCCAGATTTAGTGAGCTATCCAACTACAAGCTGAATGCTAGTAAATCTTTATTTTTCCATTAAATCACAAGGTATTTAAGGACAAGATCAGTCCCTAGTCTTGGGTTGGACCCCTAGAGCATTTAGGTATTTGGGTATCAAGTTAGCCCGTAACCCTCAACATGGATTAAAGATAACCTGGACTCTCTCTCACAGGTTGTTATTCACGACCTTGACAAGTGGTCTAAACTTCCTATATCACTATGGGGCAGGATTAACATAATTAAGATGAATGTATTTCCTAAATTTTTACCCTTATCCCTATTCAATTTTTTATTCCTATCGTTGGTTCAAGAAACTGCACGGTATATTCTGAGATTTATTTGGGCTGATAAATATCCCCTTTGGCTTATTACAAGCTAGCTGCCCCAAAACTGGAGGGGGACTGAGGATTCCCATATGGCACTATACTATTGGGCCAGTCATCTAGCAAAATGTGTGAGATGGATATCCCCAGGCCCTGAAACGGAACAACCAATATGGCTTAAGATTGAGTTAGATGCAATTAAAGCTAAACACCTAGATCCCTAAATCTATTTTACCTCAAATGGTCTCATGTAAAGATGGCTAACTGCACCTTAGTAGGTATTTCTCTGAAGGTTTACGCACAGTTATGTTTATTTCTTCATTACTCCCTCAGACTGATTTAGCTCAATCTATTTGGAACTCCCCATCTTTTACTATTAACAAAAAGCAGATTCCTGTAAATGGTTGCCTCAATTAGGTGATGAAAACTGCTTTCCCTGGTAGATGGGGAGGGACACTGTTGTCCCCAGATGGAATTATTGAAAAGTTTCTCATTCCGGTCTCATCTCACTTTAAAGTCATGCAAGTAAGACACCTGCTCACTTTAATCCTGGGAACTCACCTCCTTCCCAGAAAGTGTCAGCCTTGATACCCGAAATTTCATTATTGTTGGGATCTTCAGGCATCGTATCCAAGTTATACAGGGTGTTGTATTATAAAATATGGGGACTCCTTCGGACCTACTAGATTCTGGAACTCACTTCTCCTCAATACCAGCTGGATTGGCAATCCCTATGGAGATCCTGTCATAAGTATGTTTCCCAAGATAGATTGCTCCTCATGCAATACCATATATTACATAACATGTATTGTACCCTCGTTAAACTAAAGAAATGGGGCTTCTCGAATTCTAGTACATGTACTAAGTGCTTGCAAGAAGAATGAATGCTCCTTCATATGTTCTGGTCCTGTCCCAAAGTTCTCCCTTTATGGAATTCAATTAAGATGTCTCTAGATCCGCTATTGGGCCTTCAGGATTATTTTATTCCTGAGGTTTGTCTCCTAGGGGACATGTCCCTGGTTAGAGTTAGAATCAGGAAATGCCATATCTCCATGGTTGCTCTCTCTGTTAAAAACTTATTTTACATAATTGGAAAGACCAATCCACCCCCATCTTTCCAGGAGTGGTTACATGAAAGCATTGCTAATCTCCACAAGAGAAGGCGATTGCAAGTCTTCATAACAGACTAGCAGCTTATGGTAAAATATGGGATCCCTCTACTCCCTGCTCTCGCTGTCACACTGAGGATTACACAACATCTTAGTCTCACTTATAAGTTTAATAGACTTATGAACTGCACTTTAGAGGATATAGTCCTGTTGCTGCTGTAAGTGGGTGGGTGGTGGGTGGGCTGGGCAGTTCTTACTGTGCATATGATATGTCACTCCTGATCTGCTGTAACTGCCTTTATAAAAGGAAATGTATCAATAAAGTTTAAATTATAAAAAAAAAGAAAGTAGGTAAAGGGTGGGCAAAATACCACCCTTACTTTTAAAATCAAAATTACATCTACTTATCTGACTGGGGATGCTGCGAATCCTTGCGGACCGACGTGGGGAGTCGGCATGTGAATGCTGCTGGTGGATTCTGGAGCTGCTCTGAGCCATTCTAGGTGATGTCTTCTGGTGTGTCAGGGATTCAAAGGCCCTCAATCCATTGGGCTGTGAAGATTGTGCGGTGATTTAGCCCAAGTAGCCAGAGGGTACTCTGGTTTCCCTGACTGGGCTGGAGTCCAGAGGCGGTGCACCAGAGATCTTCAGCTGCTGCTCCAGCACAGCTGGGTGGATAGCTAGTGGTTCTCAGTTGGAAACTCCCCAAGTGGATCAGGGAGGACTGGTTCATGCTCTGTTTGGATGAGCTGTCCAGGCAAGTGCATTCTGTGGAGTGCTCTCTCCTTTCATTCCTCCTAGATGCTTGGTGCTTTCTGTGGCCTTGGGAGGGAGCTCCCAGGATTCATCCTGATTGCCTTGCCATTCAGTGCCTTGGGGTGCCAGCACAGGGAACCACCTTGTAGACTGTCTGAGTTCCTTCGGAAGCTGCCAGTGCATGGTTCATGGTGCACTCTGTAACTGACCATGTGCAGTGCAGAAATTCCATAGGCGTCTGGTGTGGAGAAAAGCTTTGGCACCCCATTATGTTCCACTCTCATATTGGCAGGATAGAAGAGCAAGAAGGTGATACCCTGGCCATGCATGAGGTGTTGGTCCTCTGTATAGGCCAGATGCCTGTCAGAAAGTTCCTTTGAGTAGTCTGGATAGATATTCATTCTATTGTTGTGCCAATGCAGCTGCCAGAGCTCCCTGGATTTTGCCAGGATCATTTATTTTGTCTGATGTCCAAGAACCATGCAATGATGGGTTGGGGTTTTTCTTTGGATTTTGGTAGGGGTGTGATAGTATGGTGGGCCCTCTCCACATGTAGTATGCTGTCTGGGTTCAGCTGAAGAAGTTCAGAGAGAGCTTTTGCAGAAATTGCTCTGTGTTGCGACCTTCAGACTGCTCTGGGAAGCGTAGGAACTGGAGGTTGTTCCTTCGCCACCGGTTCTCTAGGTCGTCAACCTTTTCTTGTAGACTTAAGATCATTTGATGTTGCTCCCAGAGTGCTGCAGAATACTCTTGCAACCTGTGCTCGATGGCAGATATGCAATCCTCCCTTTGCGACATTCTGGTGTCCAGCGATTGCATGACCTGGGCAGTGTGGTTAGATGCTAGGGTAACCTGGGCCATCTGATTGATAAGCTTGTTGAACATATCTTCCACTGATGTGTGGTCCCAAGTATTCTGGGGCTGAGGCTGCTGCACCATGATTAGTACTAGGCCCCACCGCCCTGCTCACACTACAGTCCTCCTCCCTGGTCGTACTTGATAAATCCGAGTTAGATTTTTAGTAAAAATATTTATCTACCCACAGGCTTTGCTGTGCATTCTTTCTGGCTGCATAGGATGCAGGATTGTTCAGATAACTGTCAGACTGGCCCATGAAGCAGGAGAGCTTAAGATTCAGGCTGTCATCTTGTTTAGTGCTTTAGTGGCAGTCCATTTAGGGACTCTTCTAAACCAGACATAATCCCTGGACTGGGTATGCACTCAGCAAGTGAACAACAGTGCCAGTGCTCCTTTTTATCCTCCATAGATCCTTGATATAGAACATTCCTCAGTGGTAAAGTCACCAAAGAAATGTATGTTTATGTACCAGACTGAGCCCTTACATTTGCATCATGGCTGCATGTCCTTGGACAATTCTGTAGCTTCCTCATTATCATATAATTAAACCAGATAGCTGACATACAAAATATGCAAACTGCAGTAGCAGATGGTGAGGCTGAAGGAACAGCTCAGCATCTGCTTGTTGCCAGTTGGGATGCAGTGCAATGACTGGGAGTGGCAGACTGCTAGATAATTTTGAATGGGTGTGTATCATGGTTCGGTGATGGGTAGTGCAGTGGTGATGCACAGCCCACCTTCCTAACTCTCACATCTCTCTTCCACAAGCAGACTGTGTCAGGTGTAGTTTGTGGTTAGTCTGGTATGCATTCCATGAATAACGGAAAGAAAAAAACACAGTCATTCCAAATGTCATAGAATAAACTGGAATATATCTATTTGGAGTCATCAAATAGGATACCAGCAAAAATAAATAAATAAATAAATAAAAACATTTAAAAAACAGTGCAGTTGAAAATGAGATGACAATAAAATCTAAATAATGAGAGTAGTCTTTGCAACTTGCACCTCTGCCAACATGAAGTTGTTATTTATTTTGGAAACATCAGGTGATGACAGATACAGAATCAATAAAATGTGCTACAAACTCCAAACAGATATGTGAGTCTATTCTATGATATTTGAAAAAACATGATTTTGCTTTTTGCGACATGGGGAGGGGAAGTTGTGGAAGGGAGTAAAATACATAAAACCGCAGCCCAAACATAATTATCTCTGTCTTTCTCCCTTAAAAGAAATTCTAGGGACATGGATATGTTGTTCATCCACACTGACTGGCAGGTTCCTTGCCACTTTAAATCTTGCCGGAAGGTCTTCAAGTGGCTCCTCCCACCCACCGGGTGGTAAAACTCGGCTCCGCCCATGACACCAGATCTTCCTTACCGCTTGGAAGCTCAGGTTTCCTCCTTAACTCTCTGCGGTAGACTGGATCCTAATTCTTCAGTTGCGAAACTTATTTTAAAATTTTCAAGACTTTGGTCAAGTTTCTCCCTCTCGGCTGCGAAGGACAAATCGACTCGGATTTCAGTGGTGCCCTTGTGGGCAGAAAATGTCCAGGATGGATCCGCACTCACGTGCGTCTACTGCCTCGGCCTAGACCGTGATCCGCGAGCCTGTGAGTTATGTCGTCGCTTTCAGTCAACATCCTGGAGGACTGCACTGCCCGGTTACAGCTTGGGCACCCAGAGAAGCGCCACCCACCGGTGAAGTCGAAGGAGGCTTGTTGGGCGGTTACCACAGTGGCTGGCTCAGCTGAGCAACTTGAGCAGATGATCGCCCTCGAGGAGGAGGCAGCACTGGCCGCATCATCCTCTTCCTCGGTCACGGCATTTATCCTGCTCTCTCTGGGTACCTCATATTCAGCTTCTTTCAAGGAACTTTGCCAGTCCCTTTCCAAGAAGGTAGAGGGCCATCGGGACATTCTTCTTGGTCCAAAAGAAGGACTCAAAAGGTAAGTCCCACCATCGGTGTTCATGGGAACGAGAGGTCCCCTTTGGACAATCGATATCGACTTCGGTCGAGGAGTTCTGCGGCTAAGGCACGCTGGCTTCACGGCGTCCCGTCAGGTCAGCCGGCTGAGACACCATCAATGCTGTCAAGATTTTTTGACCCGTTGGACAGGCTGTCGACTGGTGAAGCCGACAACCCTTCTTCACGGTTCCCCGGTGAAGACCGAGACCTACCTGCACCTCTGGTGCCACAGTCCCAGTCAAGGCTTCCAAGCCGAGGGAAGAGCAGGTGTCCCTCCCCATTCTCAGACCCATCCTCAGAAACACCAAGGTTCTGGTCTCGGTCTCAGACATCCTCTGGTCAAGCCGATCCCACCGACATCGGTGGTCTCGGTCTCAAGCACCAAAGTAAGTGCGCCACCACTGTTCTCGTCTTCCTCCTCTGAAGAGGAGAGGCTTTGGCACAAATTGCGTCAACGCTTATGAGGACCTGATATGGCAGCAGTTACTTCTGTCCTGGGACAAGCCGATGCTCGCCTTCCCTGGCCATTAAGTGGCTGTCACCTGAGCGGCCAAAACAACCCTCACTGTAGCCGAGGTGCCCAAGCCTGGGCCGGTTGTTCGTCGAAACCAGCTGCCCCATCGATTGTGGTGGAACCTCCGCCTCCACAACCGAAATCGGGGCACCGACCAAAGACTCTCGGTCGGGTCAGGGCCTGCCCCACAGGTTGTCGGTCACCCTCACTCCCGACCATCCTCGGCAGGTGGAGGTGGCTCAGACCCAGGCAGCTCTTCGCGGACTCCTCGGAGTCCGACGATGACCCTCCCTGTTCTCCAGGCCCATTGACCTGGAGTCCTCCAGGGGCCAGTCGATGGACGAAGCCCATCGTCCTTCATGGGTTTGCTTCAGCTCATCTCGGAGTCCACCAGGATGCAGCTGGAGCCCGTATCAGTGCTGGCCAAGTATCCCTGACGGAGATACTGGACTGAGGGATTCATCCACGGAGGCCTTTCTGGTGGCTGAAGCCACTACTGGCCCAGCCTTGGAGCTCTGGCAGTGGTCTGCTTCCTGTCCTGCACCTTCGGCCAGGATGGCCAGGAAGTATCGGTCCCTACCGGCTCTTTGCCGTTTTTGGAACACTCCTCTGCCGAGGGGTTGGTCACCATCAGCGTTTTCGGCGTTCCGGGAGCGCTAGGGATGTGGACAAGCCTGACAAGGAGTTCAAAAGCTGGACTGTGCCAGGCCCAAGGTGTATGCTGCATCCTCCCTTGGCCTCCGCCAGGCCAGCTCGGCCGTGCTGATGGCAGACTTCTCCCATGCCCTCATGGGCTCCTGGATGAGGCGATCCTCATCTCCCGGCTGACCTGCAGACCACAGTCTGGCAGGTACAGGACCTGGGAAGGGTGGTGGCTAAACAGCAGCTCCAAATGGCTCTGGACATTGGAGACCCCTGTGCCAGATCAGTTGCGGCCATGGTGGCCATGCGCTGCAGAGCATGGCTGAGGATATCCACCTTCACAGTGGATACCCAGCACAAACTGGCAGATGTCCCTTCCTGGGACCAACCTCTTCGACCCTGGAGTGGAAGGTCACCTCCAGCGGATCAAAAGTCCAATGCCACTCTGGACTCAGTCACTTCCGCCCAGAAGGACAAGGGCCACCGACAACAGCAGCATAAGTCCTTTCATCCTTCAGTGCCTGCGGCACGTCCCGCCCAACAGCACCAGCACCAGGGCCAGCAGGCTCGCACTTGGCATCCCAAACCCAAGCCTGTGGCTTCCTCCAATAGGAAGCAGGGAGGTAAAGGCCCAGAAGGTCCTCGGCTGGTCCCTCCTCTAAGCCTGCCCAGTGACGGGTTGAGGGGTGTCACCCCCAGCCTTGTCACTCCTCCCTGGGTTCCCCTGTGGGGACGGCTCCGCCACTTCCTTTCCACCTGGTCCGTTATCACCATGGACTGTTGGGTGTTGGAGGTGGTAGGAAAGAGCCTGCCTCTGGAGTTGAGGCAGGCCCCGCCCTTCCGAGCCATCGCCCTCAGGGGCCACAGGGTCAGCCTCCTTGTCGGCTCGCCGAGCCGATATCGCCTCTGCTCCTTGAAAAAGAGGTGATCAGGAAGGTGGCGGATCCTCCTCCAGATCCAGGGTTTGTGTCCAGGTACTTCCTGGTCCCAAAATGGATGGGGGCTGGTGCCCCATTCTCAACCTGCATGACCTGAACAGGTTCCTAAGGTCTCGGACCTTCAGGATGGTCACTCTGGCTCAGATAATCCCATCCTTGGAATGAGGCATGTGCTTCTGTTCCCTGGACCTTCATAACACGTTCTTTCACGTCCCAACACGTCCATCCCACCAGAGATTCCTCTGCTTCAGGGCAGAGGATCCCTCTACGAGTTCTGGGCCATGCCCTTCAGCCTTTCCCTAGCTCCCAGGGTCTTCACCAAATGCATGGCAATGGTGACAGCATTCCTGCAGCGCCGAAGGGTCCGGGTGTACCCCTACCTGGATGACTGGCTGATTGCAGCCCCTCCAGAACGGAGGTGGAGTGGTCCAGAGATCTGGCCCTCAGGTTTACTCTCAGGTTGGCCTCTCATTAATGAGGCTAAGTCAGAACTTCGTGCCAAAGCAGGTGATCCAATTCATCAGGGCAGAGCTCGACTCTCTGAGCCAGAGCACAGCTCCCGGTGGACAGGGCAGAGGTTCTTTCCTCCTTTGCCCAGTCATTTCAGGTTGGACAACTGCACCCTACCCGGGACTTCCTGACCTCCTGGGCCTCATGGCAGCCTGCACCAGCGTGGTCCGTTGGGCCCCTTGGTACATGCATCCCCTTCAATGGGGCTGGCCAGCCAATGGTCACAGCACTTTGATCCTCTGAATCAGATAGTGACAGTGACCCAGGGATGTGGAACACTCTCCAGTGGTGGGCCATTCCAGCACATCTGCAGGAGGGCATCCCGTTTGTCCACCCGAGCTGATGATCTCTCTATCGACCGATGCCTCTCTGATGGGTTGGGGTGCCCATTTGGGAGCACAGAGTGCATGGCCTCTGGTGCCCTCAGGAGTCCCGATGCCACATCAGCCTGCTGGAGCTTGAGCAGTCCGTCTAGCGGTCCTTCGCACAATTTCTATGGGGTCAAGTGGTTCAGGTTCAGACGGACAATACCATGACCATGTACTACCTAAACCGCCAGGGTGGGACATGCTCCATGCCTCTGTGCAGGGAAGCTCTCTGCATTTGGTCACTCTTGAGCAGTCTGGAGGCGGATCTCCATGCCATTCATGTGGCAGGAGCCTCCAACACCCTGGGCGATGCCCTAAGTCGGATAGGGGCTGCGTCCCATGAGTGGTCTCTCCTGCCGGAGGTAGTACAAGATCTGTTCTCTCACTGGGGCATGCCTCAGCTGGACCTGTTTGCCTCCAGGGAGAATGCAAGCTGAGACTGTTCATGCCCACCCCCTCAGCAGGGCTCACTGCAGGGGATGCCTTCTCGAGGCCGTGGACCCCAGGCCTCTTCTATGCCTTTCCCCATCTCCCTTGATCCACAAGGTGCTTCTCAAGGTGAGGAGGGACAAGGTTCAGGTGATTCTGGTAGCCCCAGACTGGCCCCGCCTGTTCTGGTATCCAGATCTCCTCAGTCTCAGCTCCAGGCTCCCGAGGTGGCTTCCAGCCCACCCGGACCTGATCTCAGTCAATTAGGGAAGGTAATCCATCCAGACCTTCAATACCTGCACCTGACAGCCTGGTTCCTGAGTGGCTAGAGTTCCAGGCCTTGGGTCTTTCGACGAGGTCCTCAACATCGCTGAGGCGTCCCGTGAGAGTCGACCAGAAAATGCTACGCCTTCAAATGGAAGAGATTCTCCATTTGGTGTCAGAGCAAGGGCCTGACCCTTCCTGCTGTTCCATGACAAGCATTTTGGACTACCTGTGGTCCCTTTCTCAGCAAGGGCTTCAGTCGGCGACCCTTGGTGCACCTGGCAGCCATCTCTGCTTACCGGCGTGGGCTGGCAAGCAGTCGGTGGCACAGGAGAAGGTGGTCGGGTGCTTTTAAAGGCCTTGATCACATATTCCTCCAGCGAGAGAACCTCCACCTCCATGGGATCTACTGCTGGTATTGGCTAAGCTCATGGGCAAGCCATTCGAACCGATGCACAGGTGTGAAATCTCTCACCTGTCATGGAAGACCTCCTTCTTGGTGGCTATCACGTGAGCCAGAAGGATGGGAGAGCTCCAGGCACTTTCCATCAAGTCTCCTTATCTGGTCTTCCACAGGGACATGGTTGTCCTCTGCCACCGAAATTCCTTCCAAGTTGGTGTCGGAGTTTCTGCCAGTGTTCTACCCCAATCACACCTGGAGGCTGAATATAGGCTACATACTTTGGACCCTAGACTAGCACTCGCTACTATAAGGAGCAGATGGCTGAAGTTCGGGAGAAGTTCACCACCTGTTTGTCACCTACGCTGAAGCTGCACCTGGCAGACCTGCAGCCAAGTGGATGATAGGCAGGTGGGTCACCTCCTGCATAGATCTCTGCTACAGGTTGGCGGGCGTGGAGCCTCCCAGAGGGTAAGAGCTCATTCTATCCGCCATACCACTGCATCAGTGGCTGCTTCCAGGGATGTCTCTATCCAGGAAATCTGCAGGGCTGCTACCTGAAGTCAGCACACACCTTCATCACCCACTACCACATCGACCTTGAGTCATGCCGGGATGCTGGTTTTGGGGCCTCAGTTCTCCAGTCTTTATTTCCCAAGTAGGGTGTGCACCTTGTCTCCCTCCTCCTGAAGAACTGCTAGGAGTCTGCCAGACAGTGTGGATGAACAACATATCCATGTCCCTAGAAATACAGGTTACTCACCTGTAACTGGTTTTCTAGGAATGGTATATGTTGTTCATCCATCACCCAACCTCCCCAGCTTCAACGCACACCCTGGCTTCCAGCGGCTAGATCTGGTGTCATGGGGTGGAGCTGAGAGTTTTACCACCGGGTGAGTGGGAGGCCAGCATGAAGACCTTCCAGCAAGATTTAAAGCAGCAAGGAACCTGCCAGACAGTTTGGTTGAACTACATATACCATTCCTAGAACTCCTGTTACAGGTGAGTAACCTGTATCTTTCTCTGTGCTATAAATGGATTTAAAGTTTAAAACAGGATTGTGCCATCTAAGAGAACAACTTATTTATCCATGTGAATTGATACAAAGTGTGTGTACATGTTAACATCGCTAGTACCTTCTAAACAGTAAATATTGATATTGTTGAATGCTACCGGCCTCACTGAAAATTGCACCATACATTGTCTTGCTCAAAACAGATAAGATGGATGGGATATCAAAACCACTGACATTCCTAATGAGACAGCCACAAGCCTTCTTCATATTCTGTAACTATCGCATTCTAATAATTTTGCAGGTGGGCTGCTTTTAGTTAATAAGAAAGAAATTACATTCCTAAAGTCAAATTAGGAGTTTGGGGAGAGACTGGAAATGCACAATTAGCTGAACTCAAATGTAGACTGAGCCCAGGAAATTTGTTGACACTCTTTCTTTACCACCACGTACTGTATTCGATCACCATTCGGGCCATCACTTTGTCAAGTAGTGCATCGCAGTCAGCTGATTGTGTAATTAGACAGTGGAAACTCTTGTGCAACCCCTCCCTTCCAGGTTGCCTGCCCCTTTATAGGTGGCAACAAAGGGTGCTTGACCCAGTGATGCTGAACAGTCAAAGCCAACACTTTGGCCAATCCCTAGTGCTGGATCCATTTAAGTTGCTAATGTTCCTGAAAAAAACAAAACAGTCCCTTGTTGTCTTTTGTTGCAGTTGTTTTAACCTGAATATGAGACAACTAACTGCCCTTACCAACCTGACCACCCACACCACCACCCACCTCCCTGACCCCTCAGTCAGCACCAAGCCCCACCCCACACCATCACTCACCTAAAACTGTCCCAGGGCATAAAGCTACTCTCCAATCAAAACATCTTACTGCTGGAACCGACGTGCAATTTGAGAAAATAAGGTCAATCTGATTTAATATGTTTTAATTAGGTTTGAACTTTTACTCATAACTTTCTCATTCTTTAATATTTTCACCAAATTTTCAGTTTGGCTTTTGGGACCCTACCTCATGAAGGTTCACCCATCTCAGTGTGACAGCTACTGTGCTGATGTCAATTATGGTGACAGCAACATGCTGTCCGGCATTACCACACCTGGCATTGCACCTTCTGAGGTTAAATCACCAAAATGCCATCCTGGGAAACAGGTTTTGAAGGAGGCTTCACCCTCTGCACCCCAATGCATGGGACTTCAGCACCTGCAACCCATTAAAATATATATAACCTCCTATGTGCAGGCATGCCTTGAAGGGCACAGAAATTGTGTGGATGCCCATCATGGCATGAGTGTGGGTGATTGCCCTGTCACGTTCATCCTTTTGGGGTGACAACAGTACTGCTCTGTAATGCTGCTGTCACACTAATGATATCGCCTCATGAATAAGGGAGGTGGGATTTTCTAATGCATCCCAAAAGATGATTTCACAGTCACTGTGCAAAATAACCTTTGAGTGGGATTTGAAAATGTTTATCTGTCGGGTTCATGAGGTAGGGTCCTCTAAAGGACATGTTGAAAATGTGGAGTTAAAATTAGGTAACATGACCAAGTTATGATTGAATGTTGAAATATTTTAATGTTCACTCGTGACTTTGCTAATTTTAACATTTTTCCACAAAACATTCAAGCATTGCTTTTTGGGAGTTCACCTAATGAACAAGACAGGTGAAATCTCTCATATCTGTCTCCAAAGGTACAAAAGGAGGGAAGTGGCAAGCAGATACCAAAAACATCTGGAAGGCCATGTGTAGTAATGCTAGGAGTTTGGGAAATAGGATCCATTACTGGGACATGGCCATACCAGCGTACATTATTCAAAAGTAAGAAGGAAAGAGGGGGATCATTGCTTTATGTGAAGGACAGTATAAAAGCAATGGATATACAGGAACTTAGGAGGGTCAAAGATGCTGTGCATTACCCTTGAGTCAGGAGAAAGAGTTAGTATTCAGCAGGTGTGATCTACAGGCCTCCAGTGCAAAGGAGGACTTAGATAAGGTAATGTTTAAACAAACTGGCACAATGGCAACAAAAGTGGAGGTGTTCCTGATAGGGGACTTCAATATGTCAAATGCAGATTGGAGCCTAACTGCTGCAGTATCAGTTTAAAGCAGAGCCTTGCTGGGCTCCTTTCAAGGGACCTTTCTTAGGCAATCAGTCAAGGAACCTACTAGTGATGGGGAAATGCTGGGCCTGGTGCTTACAAATAGGGGCAGTGGTGCAGACATCATGGTGTGGTGCCATTTGGGGACCAGTGATCATCATACAGAGTGGTCCAACATTAGATCAACTGCAGAATCCAACCATCCATAGGTGAGGCTCTTGGAATTCAGGAGGGCTGATTTTACCAAGAAGCATGAATGCCTCAAGAGAGTGCTGAGAGGGGTGAGGACCTGGGGTAGAGAAAAATTGGATCAGACTAAGAGCCATAGTGAAGGCAGAAAACCTCTGTGTTAAGTAGGTAAGCAAAAGTGAAAGAAAGAGGAGACCATTATGGTGCTCAAAAAGGTAGCAGAAAAGGTAAAGGCTAAAACAGTAGCATTCAGAATGTACAAGGTGACCCAGAAAGAAGGGAATGGAAGTGTATCAGGAAACACAGACAGGAGCAAGCAAAGTTCTAAGGAGGAAAAGCAGAAACAGAGGAAAGAATAGCTCAGGGAGCACGAAGAGGGACAAGACATTTTTAGGTATGTTAGTCAAAAGAAGAAAAAGGGAGGGAATGTGCAGTTAAAGAGGGAGGAATTGTACAGAGGAGGAGGATCTAGAGAACACACATATCTTGAGAAAATAGTTCTGCTCAGTTTTCACAGTAGAAAATAAATGGGAGGGACCACAAAAGGCATACAAAGCTTTGAGGGAGGGAATTTGACAGTAGTCCGTTTTGGTGGGAGTGTCTGGAAAGCAGTTGGCAACCTCAAAGTAGACAAAGCTATGGGGCCAGATTGGATACATCCAAGGGTACTGAAGAAACTTAAGGAGGTACTAGCTGCACCTCTGACAAACATTTTGGACAGAACATTTGAATGTGGTGTGGTTCCAGAGGACTGGAAAGGGCAAAGGTAGTCCCACATCACAACAGTGGTAGCAGGGAAGATGTGAACAACTATAGGCCTGTTAGTCTGATATCGGTGGTGGGTCAGCTGATGCAATCAACTATTGAAGGAAAGGATTGTGAAATGTGTTGCATCAAACAGTTTGCAGGATCCACAGCAGCATGGTTTCACAGAGGGAAGGTCATGTCAAACAAATCTGATAGACTTCTTTGGGTGACCAAAGATCTAGATCAGGGAGGAGAAGTGGATGTGGCTTATTTGGATTTCAGCAAGACTTTCAACACTGTTCCACACAGGAGATTATTCAGCAAGTTGGGTAACTTAAGGGTAACTAATAAGGTAGCAACCTGGATAAGAAACTGGTTAGAGAAATGAGATACAGGGTAATGGTGAGTGGAGTGTGTTCCAAGGAAGGGAGGATGACCATTGGGGACTTCAGGGATCAGTGCTGGGACTGATCCACTTCACTATCTTTATAAGCAACATAATGGAAGAACTGGAATTGAAAGTCTGCCTCTTTGCAGATGACACCAAGATCTGTGACAGAGTGGACACACCTTGAGGACTGGATAGAATGTGCAGGGATCTAGAGAGACTTGAAGACTAGTCAAGGGTATGGAAACAGGGTTTAAGGCAATAAAGAGCAAAACAATGCATTTAGGCCATAAGAACCAAGGAACAGAGTAGAAGATGGGTAGAGTGAAACTGACAAAGACCAAACAGGAAAGAAACATTGGGTAATCATATTGGATGATTAACGCTGGCTGAGCAGTATGATAAGTAGAGATGGGTGAAACTGACACATTTCATTCAATAAAAATTTTGTGAAATAAGTGCATTTTGTGAAATGTTTCATGGAAACAATATGTGAAATTCCACCCAATATACACGGAATTTCACCCATGATATTGGAAATTCTGCGGTTAATGGTGGAATTTCACCTCAAATGTGAAATTCTGAGCCCTGAAATAGATCACCGTGAGCCATCCCATAGTAAATAAAAATCTTGCTTGTGGTAAAACCCCAACCCAAGCAACACTCACCCTTATCCACTACTGCCCGACCACCCCATCAATTTCCCATATATAATATTATCCCTGGTGAGCTAGTGAATCCCCTCCCTCCCTATCACTGATTCTTCCCTTTTCCCAAAATGTAAGTGTTTTTAAATATTGCTTGGTGGTCCCTCTCTATCCTGATAGACTCCCATAACCAGTATAGAAACATAGAAACATAGAATTTGATGGCAGATAAGGACCGCTGCCCACGCAGTCTGTCCATTTCCTACCTAATGGATAAGCTGCCGATCCTAGTTAACCAAACAGCCTACTTCTTCCTTCCCCACCACCTAGAAATGCCTTATGACTGCCCCATGCATTCTTGAATTCCACCACGGATTTTGACTCCACAACCTCTTCAGGAAGGCTGTACCATGCATCCACAACCTCTCCATGAAAAATACTTCCTCACATTACCTCTGAGCTTTCCCCTCTATCTTCAAATTGTGCCCCTAGTTTTGCATACCTCTTTTTCTGAAAGATGCTACCCTCTTGGACTTTGTTGATTCCATTCAGGTACTTGAAAGTTTCAATCATGTTCCTCCTCTCCTCGTTTCCTTAAGGCTATACATATTAAGCTCCTTAAGTCTCTCTTCATATGTCTTCTGATGCAGAAACTGCACCATTTTAGTTGCCCTCCTCTGGACTGCCTTCATCCTGTCTATGTCTTTGCAGAGACTGGGTCTCCAGAACTGCACACAGTACTCCAGTTGGGGTCTCACCAGCTGTCTGTACAGAGGAGCACACTTTCTGTTTTCTACTGGTGATGCCTCTCGCTATGCATCAAAGTATGCCCCCAGCCCTCCTTACTGCCTTCTCACATTGCTTGCCCACCTTTAGGTCATCTGATATGACTACCCCAGGTCCCTTCCCTTTTTGTTGTTGTTAGTACCTCACCCTCCATTGTATAATCTTCCCTTGGTTGTTGTTTCCCAGGTGCATTGCTTTGCACTTCTTAGCATTGACTCTAAGATGCCATACATTTGACCATTCCTCCAACCTTGCCAAGTCCCTTCTCATCCTTTCCACCCCACCTTGTGTATCAACTCTGTTGCAGATCTTTGTGTTGTCTGCAAAGAGACATACTTTTCCTTCCAGTCTCTCTGCAATGTCACTTATCAAGACATTAGAGAGAACTGGTCCTAGTACCGAACCCTGCAGTACCCCACAATAACCCTTCTTTCTTCTGAGTGGACTCTGTTTACTATTACCCTCTGTATCCTGTTCTCCAGCCAGTTGTTTACCCAGGCTACCATCTTGGGAACCACTCCCAGGTTGGCCAACTTGTATATTAATCTTTCGTGTGGGACTGTGCCAAATGCTTGCTAAAGTCTAGGTAGGCCATGTCCACAGCCCTCTCTCTGATCTACTACTTTGGTCACCCAGCCAAAGAACTCTATTAGATTCATCTGACATGATCTTCCACTGTGAATCCATGCTGCCTTGGGTCCTGTGTCCCTCTGGCCTCTAGGTACTCAACAATTCTTTCCTTCAGAAGCGATTCCATCATTTCCCAATCACTGAGGTTAAACTAACAGAAACATAAACATAATAATAATAATAATAATTTTATTTAATATAGTGCCTTTTAAAATGTCAAGGCACTTCACAAATCTAAACAAATTCAATTAAACAATAAATAAGAACAA
The DNA here is from genome assembly GCA_016271365.2 of Neoceratodus forsteri. Lineage (NCBI taxonomy): Eukaryota > Metazoa > Chordata > Ceratodontiformes > Ceratodontidae > Neoceratodus > Neoceratodus forsteri. Next base: position 650,853,753 of record JADMNL010000022.1, read on the forward strand.
AATCATAGAAAATCAGGAAAAGCTTTTCCCATAGAAAAGTCTTCATTGCCTGCTTGAAACTCTCCACTGTCCTGCACTCCCATAGCTGACATGGTAGAGAATTCCAGAGGGTTGGTGCAACAAACATAAAAGTCCAAGCCCCAGATGACTTCAAACTAACCCTTGGAATCTCCAGCAACCTCTCATCTGCCGAGCAGAGCTGTTGCACAGGGGTGTAAGGAGTCAGAAGTTTTCAAGTAGTCAGGACCCTGTTCATATAGGGATTTGTAGGTTAACAAACCTACCTTAAAGGTGATCCACCACTGAACCAGCAACCAGTGCAAATCACGCAGCACAGGGGTTAATGTGAGATCTAATTGGTACCCCAGTCAAAAACATGCAGCAGCATTCTGCACTAGCTGGAAGTGGTGGATATCAACCCCAGGAAGCCCTAGGTACAGGGAGTTACAATAAGCAAGTCGCGAGGTCACAAAGGCGTGGACCAAAATGGGCAAAGTCACTGGACGGAACAAGGTGCTTGATCCTGGCAATGTTCCTGAGATGGTAAAAGGCTAACTTGAACTGCAGACACCTGATGATGAAGGGTCAGCCCATCATCAAGTATCACTCCCAGGTCACGCACCCGTTCAGAGGTAAGGATCTGTTTGCCTCCAGAAATAAACCAGAGGGCAAATCAATCCTCAACCCTCTGTTCTGCAACCTGGGTCCACCACCAAGATCTCAGTCTTTCCTGCGTTCAACTTTAACCTGCTGGAACTCATCCAGTCTTGGATTTCAATGATGCAGCTGTTAAATACCGAAAAGCACACACCTGGTCGGGGCGAAAGACAGGTAGAGCTGGGTATTATCAGCATAACAGTGAAACCTCAGCCCATACCATCTACAATGTCTACAAGGGCAGCTTATACACTGCAAACAACATGGGGACAGCACCAAGCCTGGGGCACCCACAAGGCAGAGAGAAAGACTCAGAAGGCAATATTCTCGAGACAACTCTCTGAATTCGACCGGTGAGGAAAGATGAAAACCATCTGGCGCTGTTCCAGTCAGCCCACAGATGGACCTCAGGCACTCGAGCAGAACCCCATGGTCCACAGTGTCAAAAGCTGAGGACAGATCAAGGAGTACCAAGATGGAGCGGTTTCTCTGATCTCTCGCCGTCAGGAGATCATTGAGCTCGAACCAGAGCAGTCTCAGTACTATGCCTCTTATGAAACCCAATTGGAGAGGTTTGTATAAGTTATGGATGGTTAAATGGTTCTCCAGTTGAGTTGCCACCACTTTCTTAATAACCTTTCCCACAAAAGTAAGGTTCGATATAGGTCTATAGTTAGCTAGTGACTCCGTGTCAAGAAGCTTTCTTCAGAAGATGTGTCACCACTGCCTCATTCAGGGAACTTGGAAACTCACCCGATTCCAAGGAGCACTGGACAATCTGAGCTAAGCCCAGGCTGATAACATCACTAAAACCCAAAATAAACATAAACATAAAGTTGACGGCAGATAAGGACCGCAAGGCCCATCCGGCCTGCCCATTTCTTTTCTATCTTATAAATGTGCCATCGACCTTTGCTCTGTCAATGACCTATCTATTCATACTCATCTGTATTGCTCCTTATGCCTATCCCATTCCAGTTTGAAGCCCTGCACTGTATTCATATCCACCACTTCCTGAGGTAGGCCGTTCCATGCATCCACCACATTACCCCTTAATTGGCCTTTCTCTAATCTCATGCTGTGTCCTCTTGTCCTGCTATTTTCTTATATTGAAACTTGTTAGACTCTTTCACCTGGTTAATGCCCTTAAGGTGTTTGAATGGTTCAATCATATCACCTCTCTCTCCCTCCTTTGCTCTAGGGTATACATATTGATCTCCGTTAATCTGTCCTCATATGTTTTCTGATGTAGTCCCTGCACCATTTTGGTTTGCCCTTCTCTGGACTGCCTCAATTTGGTTAATGTCCTTGTGAAGGTGTGGCCTCCAGTACTACACAGTACTCCAGATGTGCCTAACCAGTGTCTTGTAAAGAGGGATTATTACCTCCCTCTTCTGAACTGTGTGCCCTACTAATACACCCCAGCATCCCTTAGCCTTACCTACTGCTTTAGTGGTCTGCTTGGATGATTTCAGGTCATCAGTGATGATGATGCCCAAGTCTCTTTCTTCCCTTGTGACTGCCAGCAACTCCCTCCCAGCCTATAGGTGACTTCAGGGTTTCTCTTCCCTATGTGCATGATCTTGCACTTCTTTGCACTAAACCCCAGTTGCCACTCTTTCGACCATTTTGCTAGTTTATCAAGATCTCTTCTCATTCTGCCCACCCCATCTGGATCATCTACTCTATTGCAGATCTTGGTGTCATCTGCAAACAGACAAACCTTACCCTCAGCCCATCTGCAATGTCACTGATGAAGATATTGAAGAGGACTGGCCCCAGGACTGATCCTGAGGTAACCCACTTGTGACCTGCATCTCTTCTGACTGTATACCATTTACCACCACTCTCTCCTCATCAACCAGTTTACCACCCGGTTGACCAATTTCTGACCTCTCCAAGCCTACCCAGCTTATTAATCAATCTTCTGTGTGGAACCGTATCGAAAGCTTTGCTGAAGTCAAGGTAGGCGACATCAACTGCTCCCCTTGGTCCACCACTCTGGTTACCTAGTCAAAGAAATCTATGAGATTAGTTTGACGGACCTTCCTTTGTAAACCCATGCTCTTAGATGCTGTGCTCCTATGGATTCCAGGTGTTGCACTATCCTTTCCTTAAGAGTGCCTCCATAATCTTGCCCACACTACTGAGGTAAGAAAATAGGTCTGTAGTTTCCTGCTTCTGCCCTGCTCCCACCTTTGTGAGTTGAATAACATCTGCCCTCCTCCTTTTTACCTTACCTGATGGCCTAGTGGCTCCTACTTCCCACCCGCAGCTAGTGTCCCTGTTCCTCCTCCATCCCTAAACAGAGCGGGCCACTGGCACAGCCCTCCACTCTCCTCCGTGGCCAGCAGTCTGCTGACATATGAATGAATGTGTGCATGCTGTGCTCTAGATTCCATATTAGTAACATTTCACTTTCTTAAAACAAGGAATTTAAAAAAACTGTTTATGCATCAGTTAGGGTAGATTCCACACCAACAAAAGTCTGGAAATTCAATCTTGGGGTTACTAATCCTACTCCCTCCACACCCCTCCCACACCTTCCATGGACCAACAGGCAGTGGGGTGTACCTTGGAGCCATCAGACCTCTCACCCTATTCTCCTATACTGTACCATCTCAGCTTTACACATATAATGGTGTGAGAGTTAGGGTCCGGAAGGGCTACTACAGTTATGATTCATTACTTACTTTAGTGTTAAATTCAGAAACTTTGCACTTTAATACCTGTGCAAGTGTTTATCCAATTTTCCTAAAATTTTGCATGCACTGTGTGGTGGCATAGATCTCTGGATCTGAAAAGTTTTGTTCTGGTCAGATTTGTGGTTGCCAGTTGTGGAGTGTGAAAGCTGGAAAAATCCTCAATATAGTGGAATTCTTTGCTTGTCTCCACAGCATGAAAGGTTTGCCTGTCTGTACTGACATTTTCAGGGTATATGGGGACTGGGTCATGAAAGTGCCTTTGGAAGGTTTGGTAAAAAATATTAATCCATTAAATGGCTCTTAAACTTTTAATTTCCCATAATAGCATATGGAAAAAAAAATTATGTGACAACAAATGGTTTCACAAATGTACTCTGGAACTTTCACAAAAGTACTGTTGTATAACATGGGCTGCTTTCATGACATTACGCATTACTTTCCGTAACAGTACCTGTACTTTTGCGAAAGTACCATTAATTTACATGGGGACTTTTGTAAAATTGACATTACTTTCACATAAATGGTGCATATTTTACTGAAAGTAGCAATGATTACATGGGAACGTGCACAAAATTCCTCATTGCTTTCATGAAAGTATCACAGTTCTTTCTACAAAAGCTGTGCCATGTAAACCAATGGTGCTTCTGTGAAAGTCCAGTGCTTCCACCTATGGATATGATTATACAGAACTGGGAGCACAGGGTACTTCTGCACTATGTCTCTATACTTACAGGTGGGTGGGGCCTAGGGTCCAGAGGGTCCATGCTCCCCACCCATGGATACCATCTTGCAATACTGGGAGCACAGGGCCCTCATGCACTATGTCTGTACACTTATGGCTGGGTTGAAGCACAAGACCCAGAGGGCCCCTCCCAAATATGACCTTCCCTTTTCTTTCATGTAAGCACTTGTTTACTTATTAACCCAGCATTTTTATTGTCCACTTTTTCTACCTGTTATGCACAACACTGTTGTAACACTGTTTGTGACACCTGACTTACAACTGTATGCTAATGCTGATCTTGTAACTTGATGAGTAATGTCTCATTTCCAGTCCACCCTCCTCCAGGTCACACCAGGAGACAAGTGACTTTTTGCTCAGTGTGCCTTCCTGGTGAAACATTTCAATAAATAAATATGTATCCCATTATGCAAAACTGGGAGCACAGAGCCCTCCTGTGATATGCCTCTACACTGATGGATGGGTGGGAGCACAGGACCTGGAGGTTCTGTGCTTCCACCTATATCCATGTGACTAACATTTCACTTTCTCAAAAAGTAGTGAAATTCATTGCAAAATCTCCATTTTATTTATTTATTTATTTAATAATATCTTGGAGAACACCTGTGAGTGGATCCTCTTTTTCGGTTCTGTGTCAGTTACAAGAAGAAAGTGAACAAGTATATAACGTTACATACAAGGCATTACATTACAAGCAAATACAAAATTGCATTGGTACAAACCAATACGTTACAAGCTAGGTAGACAATAAATTGGTGTGGATTACACAATTGGGATAGCATTTAGCTTAAGCTATAACATTTAGACATTGCTTCTGCATTGGTGAGAAGGTGCCTGCATCAGAGAGTTAAGCCTACTTGTGGGGGAGAAACAGAGTGGGGAACTGGCACAGCTGCGGCATAGTGAATTGTATGCCTGCATAAGGGGTTAGAATAGATTTAAAGAAGGTTGGAGGCAGTGGGGCTAGGACAGCAGCAGACAGGGGGCATGAAGGCAGGGACAGAGAGGGGAATGGGTGCCCACTGTGGAGGGGTGGGACAATGAAGTGCTGTAAAGGAAGGTACCTCTAGGATTAGGTGGAACACTAAGTGCTACTGCTTTATGGTGGTCTAAATGTAGGAGAGTTGTTTTGGTCATCATGAATGGCCAACAGAGTCACAATTGTCATCTGTGTCACAGTGCTGCCTGTGCTTTCACTTGAAAGCATCAATGGTTGTAGTATCAGAGATGTCTGAAGGCCGCGATGGTCCAGTGGTGCACAGTAGTAGAATGCACATTAACCATGTGCAGTGCATCTAGATTCACTGAAAATTTGGCTGTGGGTGCTTCTGGTCAGCCTGGCACTTACATGGCACATGAGCAGATTCTGGACTCCTGGTGGCATCAGATTTAGTGCGATTGTTGTAGCTAGTAGACAGGTATGGTACGTAACTCTGTTCTTTAGCTGTAGCCACCTGCCTGAGAATAGTGGCCACAGGTGTGAGTAACCCTTGTAGCACCTGTGAGGAGTCAGCAGGCCTTATTAAGGGCCAGAGATGCAATGGAGGGCTGAGGCTGATGTGATAACCATAAACTGTAGGCCATAGAAACATAGAAGTTGACAGCAGATAAGGACCGAAGGCCCATCCAGTCTGCCCATTATTCGGCCATATTCAATAAGGGTAACATCTGAGCTGGTGATGGCCATGTTAAGTGCATCATATGTAAGGCTGTGCTTGTGGTGGTGGAGTATCCCAATTCTGGAACTGATGGCCTTGGCTGTGTTCTCCATATGCTGTGCATAGGACAGGAGTGAGTCAAGGGTGATACCCAAGTACTAAAGTTCTGCCGAGGTCAAGTACATCACCACTGTTGTTCAGGTTGGATAGTGGGAATGTTTTGTGTTTGCTATGGGTGCTGGAGTAGATCATAGTCTTAGTTTTCTTGTAGTTAAGACTAGTCCATTAATGCATCAGTTAGGGTTGATTCCACACCAATAAAAGTCTGGAAATTTGAGGTTAGGGTTACCAACCCTAGCACCTCCACTGCCCCACCCACTCTCCACAGACCAACAGGCGATGGGTTGTGAGTTAGGGTCATTGGGCCCTGGTGGCAAGGAAAATGTGTTTATAACAATCCAAAACCATTCCCAGTGTCAGATGCCCCCACCCTGTGCAGCCTTCATTAACAGTGCCAACAGTGAGGCTCAATTGGGATTGGCATTTACACCCCTACCAAACAATGCTGGACACTGGGGAGCCCACCCCAATGTCCTGAAATAGTGTAATTATACATTTTTGTTATATTCTGACACCAGGATGCCCATCTCCAGTGTTGGATGTCTCTCCTCACCCCCAAGTCTCTCCTTTTAATAATAGGTAGCGACAGTAGGGAGCCCAAACCCGTGTCAGCATTCATAAGCCCCCCAGCAGTGCGGGACACTGGGAAACCCTCCTCCAGTGTCCCAAAACAGTTTCACAAAACCAATATAAAAAAACTCCAATGATGTCTTTTTAAAAAGCCTGAGAAAATAAATGGTCCCTTGTTCATCCCGCTGTTTTCCTACCCCCAATCCTACCCTCCCACTGAGCACCCAACACTCCACCCCCCTTACCCTATACTTCCCTCCAGAGGTCGGATGATGCCATCTTCTGTGAACTGGGACATATCTGCTGTCTTCAAAGATGAACCGTGAACTGAAGAATCAAGAGTAAGTGCTGTATAATGGGTGCCAAATGTGGTTTGAACTTATGTGGATATCTGTCATTTTTTTGAAGTTTTACCAAGTTTTAAACATAGCATTTTGGGGACCCACCTTATGAACACTGTTACTATTATTTCATTAATCAGGCCCTGAAGGTGATTTTGCAGTCGTGCAGAATTACCATTCGGAGCAAATTAATGAAAGGAAAGTGCCAGTGTTAATGAGGTGGGGTCCCAAAAATACATGCTAAATATCTGATGAAAAATCCCCAAATGGCCATGTTACCATGTTACAAATGTGCATTGAATGGTTTCTACATAGGCCCATAACTTTGGTAATTTACAATCTTTCGACTCCAGATTTTCAACATACCCATTTATTCACACCATCTCATGAACAGTACAGCTGTCATTCCTCATATCCTGCCCAAAATATATTTTCACACCTGTGGCATGGAATGGCTCGATCACTGTGAAGAATCACCTTTCAGGACTGATTAACAGAATTTCAAGGCCAATGTTCATGAGATAGGGTCACAAGAAGGGCATGCTGAAAATCTGGAGAAACAATTCCTAAAACTGGCCAAGTTCCGCATGTGTTTGAAATCTTTCCATGCATGTGCGTAAATTTGGTAATTTACAATATTCTGACTCCAGATTTTCAACATACCCATTTTTGAACACCACCTCATTAAGAGTACAGCTGTCATTCATCACTTTTTGTCTGAAACATGCTTGCACCTAGGACATGGAATGGTGTTACAGCACGTATTTCAAAATATTCACCTATGGTGTTTATGAGGTGGGGTCATAAGAAGAATATGTTGAATGTATGGGGTCAAAATATCAAAAAACAAAAGAATTTACTAAGTAACATTGATTGCAGGGATGTCCGTTGCACATCTCAGGAACATTCTGCCTTACCATGCCAGTGAGCTGAGTTTAGGTGTGAATTCAGTGAGCCAGTTTACTGGGACAAGGCTGATGGGGAGATGCTGCAGCATGCAGCAACAGTCATGGCTAGGTAGGGACAAAGCAGTGTTTTGGTGCAGATGCCACACCCTGTGGTAGATCAGGGAACCTCACCAATTGGGTATCAAGATGTGTGCTGGGGTCTGCTGGTCCCATGCACTGCATCATGACAGTCTCCAAAACTGTATTTAACTCTATGCAGGTACTGAAGAGACCTGCACAATTGAAGATACAATTCCTGGACTGTCTTCAGTTTTATATTTATCTCATTTTGCACACAAATGAGGATACAGTTCCACTATCACAAAAGAAGGGAAATTAGTAGCAAACTACACTAATGCAAAGATTTAGGATGCATAAAAAGCAAAGAATACAAAGAAAAGAAATTAAAAAATTAGGGATTTGGTTTTCAAGTATTGCCAACCCTAATGCACACTGCTACTATGGAACAGAAGAGATCAAATGTTATGTCTTCATGCAGGGCCCGTGTGAAGAAAGCTCTGACAGATTATATTAGGCGTACTGTATCACTCTAAGGCACTAGCTTGGAGCTGTAGTTTGTGCTTTGGACATGAGGAAATGGGCTTGGGGGGTGGGAATTATGGTTGACAACCTCAAGTAAGACCCAACACTGATCTGCCAATACTCAGAGACCCAAATCCTAAAGTTTTTTCATTTCGGTCTTTATGCGGCTTTACTTTACAACTCTAATATTAACATAGTTTTGCAATAATTATATATATATGTATATATGTGTGTGTATAAAGATATGTGTGTATATATATATATATATGTATATGTATAAATATATAACGGACTCCACACATATGTATTTATGCGTTTCTAGATATATATACATGTGTGTGTGTGTGTGTGTGTATGCAAATGCAGTGGCACTAACCAGGATGCAATGCAATAACTTGAGTCAGTGACATGTCACAAAATAAAGCATGACAAAATGGTTTACTTGCCATTAGGCTATGCTGCTGCCTGCAGTATTTTGTGATATACTGCACCATTACTGCATACATAGATACATAGACAGTGCCAGCAGATAAGGGCCTATGGCCCACCCAGTCTGCCCATTTGAGCTTGTAAGTTCAGTTTATGTTTTCCTAGAAGTCTGTTGCCCTACCCTGATCTCCAGAATTCATTTATGTCTATCCCATGCATTCTTAAATCCTGTGATTGTTTCAGCCCCACCACTTCCTCTGGCAGGGTGTTCCACTTGTCCACCACCCGTTCTGTGAAGAAATTCTTTGTCACGTTTCCTCTGAATCGTCCTCCCTCCAACTTCATCCCATGCCCTATAGTCCTGGAACATCTTTTTGCTTAAAAATAGTGTATTCCTGCACCCTGTTCCTCCCTGTAAGATGCTTGTATGTCTCTATCATATCCCTCTCTCCTCCTCTCCTCCAGGAGTACATGTTCAGTTCCTTCAACCTGTCCTCATAGGACTTGTGATGCAATCCATGCACCATCTTTGTTGCCCTCCTTTGAACCTTCTCTACCCTGTCTGTGTCCTTACATATGAAGGTCTCAGAACTATACACTTTACTCCAGGTAGGGCCTCACTAGTGTCTTGTATAGTGGAATTATGACCTCCTTTTCCTGCTGGTGATGCCCCTGCCTATGCATCCCAGCATCCTACTTGCTTTACCTGCTACCTTGTCACGCAGTTTCCCTACCTTGAGGTCATCAGAGATGATAACCCCAAGATCCTTTTCCTGCTTGGTGCATGCTATATCCTCACCCCCAACTGATATATTGTGTCAGGGTTTTGTGCCCCATATGCATTATCTTGCACTTCTTTGCACTAATTTCAACTGCCAAATCCCTGACCATTCTTCAAGATTCTGCAGGTCCCTCCTCATTCATTCTGTCTACACCCTCTGGTGTGTCTACTTTGTTATAGAGCTTTGTGTCATCAGCGAACAGTGAAATTCTGCCTTCTAGGTCCTGCATAATGTCACTGATGAAGATGTTGAATAGGACTGGTCCCAGCACTGATCCCTGTGGTACCCACAGGTCACTCTTCCCTCTGTGGGTGACAGCCATTTACCACCACCCTCTGTGTCCTGCCGCCCAGCCAGTTACCTACCCACCACACTACTGTCCTGCCCACACCCATATTCTCAGTTTGTGTGATATTCTTCTATGTGGCACAGTGTCAAAGGCCTTGCTGAAGTCCAGATAGGCCATGTCCACTGCCCTCCCTGATCCACCTCCCTAGTCACCCAGTCAAAAATTCAATGAGGTTGGTCTGACATGGCCTCCCCTGATGAAACCATGCTGCCTTGGGTCCTGTAGTCCATTAACAACCAGAAGTTCCACCAATCTCTCCTTCAGTAGTGCTTCATGATCTTCCCACTACCGAGGTGAGGCTGACTGGTCTGTTGTTCCCGCTTCCTCTTTGTTCCCACTTTTGTATAAGGGACTACATCTGCTGTCCTCCAGTCTTTGGGTACCTCCCTGTTTCCAGTGATTGCTAAACAGGATAGCCAGAGGTTCAGCCACCACCTCTCTTAGTTCTTTAAGGACCCTAGGGTGCACCCCATCTGGCCCATTGCTTTATCAACTCTTATTACTTCCAGTTCCTTCAGGACCCTTTCTCGTGTAAAGGGACTTGTGTCCATTCCTGCACCATTCTCACCCCTTGTACTCCCTTCAGACCCATTACCCTCCTCTTCCTCAGTAAAGACTGAGCAGAAATACCTGTTCAATATGTCAGCTTTACTGTTGTCATCCTCCATGCAGCCCCCATTCTCCCCTTCAGTCTCACTATCCCTCCTTTGCCTTTCCTTTTTCACTTATGTACCTATAAAAGGTTTTGTCCCTCTACCCACTAATTTTGCAATGTGTTCTTCTCTCTGAGCTTTGGCTTCCCTTACTGACCTCCTGCCTCCTTTCCTTCTCCTGGTACTTCTCCCTATCCCCTTCTGCCTGTGTCTTTTTTGCATTGCCTGAATGCAGTCTTTTGGCTTTCACTTTCTTTGCTACCTCTTTGGAAAACCATAATGGTCTTCTCTTCCTTTTCCTCTTGCTAACCTGCTTAATGCATAATTCTGTTGCTCTTGTAATCTCCATTTTAAATACTGCCCACTGTTCCTCAACCCCTGATTCCTGCCCCATTCCATAATGTCTCTTTCAAGTATCTCCCCATTTTCCCAAAGTCTTCCCCTAAAATCCAGGATCGTGTTTTGTGTGGTTTGGTTCTGCTCTTTCGGTGATTTCAAATCACAATGACTGTGGTCACTGTTCCCCAGGTGCTCCCCAACTGTTACCCCGTCCACACTGCCCTGTTTGTGAGCACAAGGTCCAGTATTGCCTTCTGCCGAGTTGGTTCCATGACCAGTTGCTTGAGGAAGGCACACTGAAGGAGTACAGGATAAATCTGCTCCTAGTTGATGCTGCTGCTGGGATGCTCCAGTCCATGTCTGGAATATTGAAGTCTCCAACCAGTACTACCTCCCCTTGTCTGCCATCCTTTGGATGGCTAGCATCAACTCTATCTGTTTCTTCCTTCTGGGCTGGTGGTCTATAGACCGCACCTGTGCAGATGGCTGGTCCATTTTCCTTTCCAGCTTAACCCACAGTATCTCTCCCCATTTTGTTCCTCCTGGATCTCTGTGGCCCTTATGTCATTTTTCAGATACAGTGCCACTCCCTCCTTCCTGCCTGCCCTGTCTCTTCTGAATATGTTGTTTGCCAGGTATGGCCATCTCCCAGTCGTGGTTAATATTACACCAGGTTTCAGTGGTGGCCACAATGTCAGGTCTGACTGCACCATGACAGCCTCAGATCTTCCATCTTGTTGCTAAGGTTCCTGGCATTTGCACACATAGCTTTCCATGATTTGACCTCCCTAGACTGCTTTGCTGTTCTACTCCAGCCCCTTCCTTGGTTGTCCTTTATCCCTGGTTCTCCTTGCTGTCTGCCCTTCTGCTGAATTTTGCCCTTTTCTGCCTATCCACCTCTTGGCGCTAATCTCCATCTTTGCACACTGCTTTGTAGAGATAGCCACTCCTCTGTTCACTGGTTCCACTGTTAGCTGTGGGGGTGAGCAAGTAGGTACCCTTCTTGCTGGCCTGCCAGCCCCCTTTGCTAGTTTAAATGCCTGTCAATGTAGCATTTAAACTTATCATTAAGTGCTTGGATTCCCTCAGGATGGATGCAGGTCATCAGGCTTGAACAAACCTTGATCCTCCAGGTGGGACCCCAGTCACCAATGAATCTAAACCCTTCCTCACAGCACCAGTTCTTCAACCATGAGTTAAAGTTTCTGGTGCATGCATCCTATGCTCTCCTTGCTTCTCATGAGTAGTACTTCTGAGAAAGTGACAGAAGTAGCTACTTTCTTGAGACCCTTCCCCAATTTCCTCAACTCTCCTGAACTTCCTTTGGCTCCCCATTTGCCAGGTCATTGTACCCTAGGTGGATAATGACATCCAGCTCACCCTACTGTCTTGCCTTCCCAGTGATCCCCAGGATCTTCCTTCCATCCCTCCATGCCATGGCACCTGGTAGGCACCTCACCTCCCTGTCCTCCCCTCCTGTGTTCCTAGCTGGATCCCTCTTATGATGGAGTCCCCACCAGGATTCGCTTCCTCCTCCTCTGGGGTCCACTGCTTTCCCCACTGAGGTCACCTCCTTGGCTAACCTCCACATCCTTTCCTTCCCTTCTCTGGCAGCTGCCACTTGCAGAGAGAAGTTATTATAGATGCCCTACAGGGGCATGCCTGAGACAACTAGTACTGGAGCCCACTCAGGGGAGCAATATTAGACTTGATACTCTCAAATGGAGATGGAGAGAGGATCACAGATGTAGAAGTGGGTAGCCATCTGGGAACTAGTGACCATCGAACAGTATAGTTCACAATAAACACAGTAATAGAGTCAAACCATACAAAGACAAAAGTACTGGACTTTAGGAGGGCTGACTTTGCCAAAATGGGTGAGTGCCTAAGGAGCGCACTAGCAAATGGGCAGTAAGGAGGGTGGAAGAACAATGAAATAATAAAACTGCCATCACAGAGGTAATGAGCCTATGTGTGAAGCAAATAAACAAAACAAGACGATGTAAGAAACCACTATGGTTCTCAAAGGAAGTGGCAGTGAAGGTTCAAGAGAAAAGAAGCATTCAGGAAGCACAAGGAATCACAGAAGGAGCAGGACAGAGAACTGTATCAGTTAAAGCAAAGGAGGCTGGGAAGGCAGTCAGAACAGCAAAGGCCCAAACCGAGGAAAAGATAGCCAACTCAGTTAAGAAGGGGATAAAACCTTTTATAGGTACATCAGGAGTGAAGGAAGACCAAGGAGGGATAGTGAGGCTTAATAAATGGGAGGGAGGGTGGGCAGAGGAGACTGTGAAAAGGCAGAGATACTAAACAAATATTTTTGCTCAGTATTTACAAAGGAAGAGGGAGGTACATAAAACAAACAGTAGTAACACTCTGGATACAGAAGTTGATACCGCCCATTTATAGAAGAAAGGGTTCTGAAAGAACTCTTAAAACTGAAGGTGGACAAAGCAATGAGGCCTGATGGGATTCATCCAGAATTCTAAAGAAACTAAGGGTAGAACTAGTGACACCACTGACTACCCTCTTTAACAAATCATGGGAGGATGGGGTGGTACCCGAGGACTGGAGGAGGGCAGATGTGATTCCCCTTCACAAAAGTGGAGCAAGGCAGAAGCGGAAACTATAGACCAGTTAGTTTAACCTCAGTGATAGGAAAAATGATAGAATCACTTCTAAAGGAAAGAATTGTCAGTATCTAGAGGCCAGAGGGCACAGGACCCTAGGCAGCATGGATTCACAGCAGGAAGGTCATGCCAGACGAATCTGATAGATTTCTTTGACTGGGTGACCAAAGTAGTAGATCAGGGAGGGGCTGTGGACATGGCCTACCTAGACTTTGCAAGGTATTTGACACAGTCCCACACAAAAGATTAATATACAAGTTAGCCAGCCTGGGAGTGGGTCCCAAGATGACAGCCTGGGTAAAAATTGGCTGGAGAATAGGACACAGAGAGTAATAGTAAATGGAGTCCACTCAGAAGAAAGGAGGGTTACTAGTGGGGTACCGAGGGTTCAGTATTAGGACTGGTCCTCTTCAATGTCTTTATAAGTGACATTGCAGAAGGACTGGAAGGAAAGTATGTCTCTTTGCAGATGACACTAAGATCTGCAACAGAGTTGATCACTGAGGTGGGGTGGAAAGGATGAGAAGGGACTTGGCAAGGTTAGAGGAATGGTCAAATGTATGGCAGCTTAGATTCAATGCTAAGAAGTGCAAGGTAATGCACCTGGGAAACAAAAACCTAGGGAAGAGTACACAATGGGGGTGAGATACTAACAACAACAAAAATGGAAAGGGACCTGAGGTAGTCATATTAGATCACCTAAATATGGGCAAGCAATGTGAGAGGGCAGCAAGGAGGGTGGGGGATACTGGGATGCATAGGGAGAGGCATCACCAGTAGAAAACAGGAAGTTATTATCCCTCTGTACAGACAGCTGGTGAGACCCCATCTGAGTACTGTGTGCAGTTCTGGACCCAATCTCCCAAAGACACAGGATGGAAGCTGTCCAGAGAAGAACTAAAATGGTGCAGGGTCTGCACCAGAAGACATATGAAGTGAGACTTAAGGAGCTTAATATGTATAGCCTCGAGGAAAGGAGGAGAGGGGACATGATAGAAACTTTTAAGTACCTCAACGGAATCAACAAAGTCCAAGAGGGTAGCATCTTTCAAAAGAGTGTGCAAGAACAAGAGGGCACAATTTGAAGATGGGGGGCAGCTCAGAGGTAATTTAAGGAAGTATTTTTTCACAGAGAGGGTTGTGGATGCATGGAGCAGCCTTCTGGAGGAGGTTGTGGAGTCAAAATCAGTGGTGGAATTCAAGCATGCATGGGATAGTCATAAGGCAATTCTGGGGGTGGGGTAGGAAGAAGTAGGCTGCTGGTTAACTAGAATCTGCAGCTTATCCAGTAGGTAGGAAATGGGCAGACTGGGTGGGCCAAGCGGTCCTTATCTGCCATCAAATTCTATGTTTCTATGTTTCTATGTTTCTGGGTACCTCTATTTGGTTGTCCTCATTTGCCAGTGTAGCATATGAGTTCTTGAGTGGAATAGGATCCAGGATGTGCTTCTGCCTGACCACTCTAACCCTCCCTGAACCCACTGTCATCCAAGTGCTTCTCGTTCTCTGCATCCTTTGAGGCAGTTGCATTAGACTTGTGGTCTCTGGATAGGGGTGATGGTACTCTGACCCAGTTTACTTCCACTCTGGGTCTGGACACCTCATCCCACAGTCTAGAGATGCATGCAGATGGGGCAGCACATCAGTGTCCAGAAGGTCTGCCTGAATGTGACTGCCCCACAGCCACTGCATTGCACCACTCCCCACATTATACTGCAGTAATACTGCTATTCCACTACTTGTCTGCTACTGAAGCTCTCCTAGTTCCCTTGTTATTAATTTACTGTCCTAAGATCCTGCCACTGATCCTCAGATACTTTTCTTTAAAAAAAGAAAATAAACCAAAAATAAATAAATGAGTCAAAACACTTGTTGTGTGCTGAGGTGGGCTTCTTCCCCTTTTGCCCCTCCTACTCCACACCCTTCCTATACCCTGTGTTTAGCTCCTGTCAATCAGATTTAACAAGGCATATAATTAAGAGTTGGGGAAGGGAGGAGGGGTGAAAATTTGCAGCAATTAAAGACTGCAAAGAAATACACCACCACTATAGTTTACATTTTCAACAGCCTGAAAACAATTCTAAGTAAAAACAACAAGGAAAGTACAGTGTCACTAAAAGCTCACAATCTAAGTTAAATAGAAAATAGCAATTACCAGTTACTGTAAAGCACTGCATTGAATATATTCCTTCCTCTTCTGGCTTCTTCTGAGAAAATAAAACTCACTTGCTACCTCAACTCTGACTAAGCCCTACCTCCAGTTATCACACAGCTGAGGTCAGAGGCCAGACAATCAACACCCTCACCCAAACTACAGGGCAAGTCAGACAAGCCAAGACTAAATTTGCAGCAATTAAAGACAGCAAAGAAATACACCACCACTACGTTTTAAATGTTCAACAGCCCATAAACAATTGTAAGTAAAGACAAGGAAAGTACAGTGTCACTAAAAGCCCACAATCTAAGTTTAAAAGAAAAATAGCAATTACCAGTTACTGTAAAGCACTGAATTGAATGTTTTTCTTCCCTTCTAGCTTCTTCTGAGAAAATAAAACTCACTTGCTACCTCAACTCTGACTAAGCCCCTCCAGTTATCACGTAGCTGAGGTCAGAGGCCAGACAATTAACACCCCTCACCCAAACTACAGGGCAAGTCAGACAAGCCAAGACTAAATCTGCAGCAATTAAAGACAGCAAAGAAATACACCACCACTATATTTTAAATTTTCAACAGCCCAAAAACAATTCTAAGTAAAAACAACAAGGAAAGTACAGTGTCACTAAAGCCCACATTGCATTGCATTCTGTCTGGTGTGTGTATATATATATATATATATATATATATATATATATATATATATATTCATGACAAAAAACTCTGTTTAATGCATCAGTTAGGGTTGTTCCACAGCGACAAAGGAAGGATATTTGGTGTTAAGGTTGAAAACCTAACTGCACATCCCCACCACCACTACCACACACACACATACATGCAAGTAGGAGAGAGGACCAAGGCAACATAACCAACCACACACAACCAGCAGGAGGTGTATACCTGTGTTACTGTAGGAAGTGGAGAAATCCAACTTCAGATATCATACATTATTTACAAAGTTGTTCTTGGTATGTTCACATAAGTGTGAACCAAGCTGGCAATAGGGAAAGCAGCGGTGTACCTTATACATTTTCAACATATGGGTAGCGAAGAGAATGGATACCCATATATTTAGTCTCTAACAAATTGCTCAATTTTGGAACAGTGTAATTGTCATCCTTAAGCATCTTAGCACAAAAGCAAGAAAAAGGCACATCAGGGACCAGATCTTGCCAACCTGCAAATTTCAGCTAAAAGGACCCAGCTGTTTGCTTGCAGTACAAAGCAAATATATGCAGTCATTAGGAGCATACTTTCACAAAATACTTTCATAAACAAGAAAAAAGTGTTGCAAATGGAATACATGAAAGTGTTGCATTTGTGAAAGCAAATAAAATACTGTTGCAAAATACTATCATAAACACAAAAGTGTCATGAAATGGAAGACCGACAGTGTCGCATTTACAAAAACATGCAAAATAGTGTCACAAAATACTGTCACAAACACAAAAGTGTCACAAATGCATGACACTGTTGCATTGCAAAAGTGATTTTCAAAAGTATTTCAGGAATGTGCAAAATCCTGTTTTGGATCTTGGAACCCCAAAATACTATATAAGTAGTGTGTGTTATGTGTTGGTGGCAGTGTGTGACCCAAGATGCCAGCTGTCCATTATGTTATCTGTTTTGTGATGTGTGGATTGTCCAGGATCAGAGTTAGCAGTGACAACCCATGCTACAGCCTGATGGGAGCATGGGTGTGTGTTCTGAGTTTAGATAGTTGTATGTTATTCCTGTTACTTGCTGCTGGTTGCGTGTGATTGGTTGTGCTGACTTGGTCCTTTCACTACTTGCATGTGTGTATGTAATGGTGGTGAGGGTGGGGAGGCAAAAAGCACAGTTAGGGTTTTCAACCAGAACACTGAATTTCTCATTTTTGTCGCTGTGGAATAACTCTAACCCAGTGCATTAAACAAGTTTTGTGTGTCATTGGGGTTGTGAGTCCAATCTCACCCCATTCCATGTGCAAGCAGGTGTACATGCTACAGCAAGGAGAATGGGGTGAGATTTAAACTCTCCAACCCCAATCTTCCACACCTCATTGCCTGTCAGTCTGTGGAGGATGGTGGATGGGGGTTAGTAGACAACGTTAATGTTCCCATTTCCTGACTTTTGTGCTTTAACCTAAATGATGTATTAAATGTAGTTTTTACAAAGAATGTCCTTACTTTTGAGAAAGTGTATTATAACTACCAAAAAATGTATTGGTGGGCGGGGCCAGAACCAAGTTGCCCATATGCATAACTGGATCGCTGGAGGTCAGGTGGAGGGTGAAGGATAGAGAATCATGTGGACTCCTCTCCTGCTCTGGGAGGGAGGAATGGGAGCATGGTCAGTGCTCAATGGACCCCTAGTGGACACCGGGACTAGTGCAGTAACCAGGTTATCCAGTTGTTCTGGAGGTGGGAAAACACTGGACATCACTGTATCCCCACCCTCTCAAAGGGAAAATCACCGGCAGTTCAGGATGATGCTGCCCCAGCACCTGCCTCTATGACTGTCCACCGCTACTCCACTACATCGACTGAATTACAGTCTGTAGCACCACCACAGGCCTCAAACCTCACCCTGGGGTGGTAAACAAGGTAGCAATGTCAGTGATGCTGACACATTTTTCTGTCATTGACAGGCAGGCTGTGGTGTTGTGGCTGACTCAGGAAGGAGGTAAACCAGTGATGTCAGTAGACAACCCACAGCAACCACAAGAAGAATGAGTTAGGTGACCCGAAGGTGACCCGAATGTTGATAGCGAGTGTGCTGGGAAAATGGAATAAATGTAACAAAATAAAATATCTCATGAACCGTTCAACCCACGAAACTTTCCACTGCACAGGTACTGTGCAGTTTACAATATTCTTGCAGCAGCATACATCAAAACTGGATCAAAACTTCAACAATTTAAAATCCAGGAAACTAAAATATGGAACATCAATGCCTGAAGTCTGAATAATGTAAAATTAACTGCACTAAAAACATTGATAAATAAATATAATACTGACATCATATGTGTAACAGAAACATGGTGGGATGAGTGTAACAATTGGTGTAACAATATTGCTGGGTATCAACTTTTTGAAAAATTGTATGGGAAGAAGAGGTGGTGAAGTCTGCTGCTATGTATCTGAACATATACAGTGTCAAAAAATTATAATTTCTGAACCCTCTGAATATATAACAGAAACCCTGTGGTTGAATTTAACATTTCCTCATTCACTCAAAATTACTCTGGAAATCTGCTGCAACCACCCAACAGTAATAGTAATTATAATAACAACTTAATAGAATAAATTAATAAAGCGTGTAGTTTAGGTGACACCTTAATTTTGGGAGACTTCAATTCACAGGAATAAATTGGGATGAAATGAAAGGAACTACTACCTTTGAAAAGTACTGATTGATACCATAATATCTCATGGATGTCATCAAATGGTTGATGCTCCAACAAGGGGTGAAAGTAATTTGGATTTAATTTTTCCAAATTCCGTTGACAGAATTGATAGTATAGATATTCTCCTCCATTTAGGAAATAGCAACCATAACATTGTAGAGTGTACAATCAATATTAAAAAACCCAAATTAAATAGTCATTACTACCATTTGACTACAAAGAGCTGAATGGAATACAATTATAGAAGCCTTTAAAATAATGGATTGGGGAGAATCATTCTGTAAACTAGATGTAAACTCTATGTGGGAAAAATTAAAATCAAAAATTCAGAAATAACAAATCATTTTATTCCTAGGTGTAAAGATAAAAATAATAAAGGCTTTATTCCTTACTGGTTTAATAAAAATATCAAGGTACAGATAAGAAGGAAAAACAAAGCCTTCAGAAATACAGAAGTCATCCATCCTTGATTAACCTTAACAAATATAAGACCCAAAGAGAGCCCTAAAATCTATTATTAAAAAGGAAAATTAAATTTGACAATAAATATACATCAAATAAAAATCATAAAGCGTTTACGTACATATTAACACCAATAAACAAACTGGGAAAAAAATTAACTCAGTGACTGTCAATGGTGAAATAATAAATAGTAATAAAGAAATTGCTAACAGGTTCAATAATTACTTTAAGACTATCTATCAGGAGAATAATTTAAAGGTGACTATTCCAGGGTAATGGACTCAGAAGCCTTCAGTATTAGTCATGATATGGTACTGAAGGAGTTATCAAATTTAAGGACTTCTTCATCATCAGGTCCAGATAATATCGATATGATAATTTGGAAATGTCTTTCAGATGTAGTAATAACCCCGGACTGACATATTTAACAAATCACTTGTAACAGTACAATACCTTTGGACTGGAAAAAAGACATAGTGGTGCCAATACATTAAAAAGAAACAAATCAAATGTGGCAAATTATAGCCTATTAGCCTAACAGTAATTTGTTGCAAGTTACTGGAAAGATTGATTAAAAATAAAATTGAGAAGGATGAAATCGAATTAGGATTGCAGGATTCTTCTAGCATAGCTTTAAAGAGGACCGTTTTGTAACACTAATCTTCTGGCATTCTATAGCCATGTAGGTTGTATATTAGATGAGGGTAAACCAGTGGACATGATATTTTGGACTTGGAAATGCTTTTGATATGGTTTCACATAAAAAAACTTATCACAAAATTGCTTGATCTAGGTCTAAATAAATTTATAGTAAGATGGATTGGGAATTGGCTGTCTAACAGAAAACAGAGGGTGAGAATAAATTCAGTTCTCTCAGACGAAGGTGAAGTTACCAGTGGCATCCCAAGGTTCTGTGTTGGGCCCAGTTTTGTTTGGTTTATACATTAGTGATATGGGAAATGGTTTTGATTCTGTCATTACAAATTTGCAGATGGGACTAAAATAGGTGGTGAAGTGTTGTCATTTATTAAGTATAAAGAATTAAGTGATAGTCTCAAGACAATAGAAAGATGGAAGTGAACTAAATAATATGAAGTTTAATTAAAATAAATGTGCAGTGATACATTTTGGGAAAAACCTAAAATATCTATATTTTTAAATAAAAAGCTTATAAAATAGTACATGTGAAAAAGACCTTGGTGTATGGGTAAACTCTAAATTGTCATCAGGTACACATATTGTCAAAACTGTAGGAAATGTAACAGTATTATTCACTCCTTCAAAGAGCATTTATTTCTAGGAATAAAGATTGTGTCCTTAAGTTATACAGGACATCGTCCTACCCCATCACGATTATGGTTCACGATCAGGAACCCATACTTAAAAAATACATCATGAAGATCAAGAGATTCCAGAGGAGGTTGACAAAATCTATTAAAGGACTAAATAATAAGGAGTATGAGGAAAGATTCGTTGACCTAAATATGTACTCCTTAGAGACCATAAAATTAGAGGAGACTTAATTTTTTATACTGAATTTTGAAAGACAAGGTCTTAACAGCACAATGTAAAATATGAAGGATTCAGAAATTAGTAAATTCAAGATCAACGATAAACAAATATTTATATATAGGGCAAGAACCAATAGGCATCAATGCTTTTATAATATACATACACCTAAAATTTGGAATAATTTGCCTAAGAATGTTGTGGACTCTTCATCGTTTGACATATTTAAAAGAAGGTTAGATGAATATTTATTACATAAAAGTGTCAATAGATAAACCCACTATGTGTGGGAGACAATTAAATGGGCCCATGGCCTACTTTGTCTATATACACCAAGTTACATCATTGAAAAGTGATGTAAGCCACCAACAGTGAAAAGTATGTATCTCACTTTGTTCCTGACATAATGGCGCCACAAAGCATCACAGAAACCACAGTGTAATCCTATGCTAAAAATGACAACTTTGTAATAGAATATCTCTGCAACTAATTAATTCCCCAATAGCTAAACAACATAATTGACATGAGTAGGACATCTTCTCAAAACCCTAAAAATGTCATGTAAAAGACCAAAGCAACACAATGTTATCCTATGTGGAAAACATCAACTTTGTTATGAAATATCTCCATGCCCAATTCATTTCCAACACCTAAACAAGCTAATTCACATCTCTGGGATATTCCCTCAAGACCCTGAAAATTTCAGGTAAAAAGATCAAACTGTTTAAAGGAGAAAAGAAATGATTTACGTAGCTTGTAAATGTTAAAACAATAAGCAGTGACTTCCCTGTGTCTTTGTCAGTACTGTACATGTTCAAACTGTATATTTACAATGCTGCTCTGTAATGTTGAAACTCTATTTGGATTACCAGCTGTTTTTTCAAATTGGAGTCAGCGCATGCCAAGCTGAAGCGGCTCTCATCACTGACTCAATTTTAGCTAATTGAAACCTGCATGCAGGAATAGGGAGCCATTTATTCCACAGATTCACGAAGGTGAAGCTATACTCCTCTAGGACAGTGCAAAATAATGCAAGGCTCAAAACCATTGTAATCTATGGTGATCACCACTCACTATGGACTGCCCTCCCCACACATGCACACCCGTTGTTGCCTACCATCTTGCTGTATATGGTGGTAACCATCTTCAAATCAGGAGCTTAGCCTACCTTCACCCTTTATTTAATTCATCCCAGAAGCCTGTCATTCTCGTCCCTCAAATAACTTCTGTAGAGGCTGGCAACTTGAGGGGCAGTAGCATAGGTATTGTTACAGGGAGTTTTAGTGTGAAATGGTGTTGCTAAGCTCTGTGTGAGGTCAGTAGGGCAGTGATATCAATTAAAACTGAAGGACAGTCCCTCTAAAAGTGACAGATTACTGTTACTCTACTAAAAGTGTTTTTTGTTGGGTCAGCTCAACAGTGATGATCCACACTGACTCAGTGACTGCTCGGGATGCACTGATCAGAGGCCCTAAGCTCAGAGATCATTTCCAAATGGGAAGGTGCTTTCATGTTTGGAACCTGATCATCAGTACTGATCGTATGCCACCGCCCCTCAAGAGATTGTGCACACACCCATTAATGAATAATGTAACCCCGCCCACCAACACTTATCCTCAGTGCTTTCCTGTCAACAGTTTGCAGTGGTGGGGGTATGTTTCTAGAATCATGCTCCTTGAGCTGCTCTCTGATAGCAGATTAAATAAGTGCCCAAGTGATGATCTTTTTGGTGTGCTCCATGGCCATGATGCCATTCAAGTGAGAGCCAGGAGAGCAAAGACAGGTGGTTGCCTGCCGCTACAGAAGTTATTTCAGTGGATGGGACAGGCTTGTAAGACAAATTAAATAAAAGGGTGAAGGTAGGACAAGTTCTCAGTTTGAATAGGGTTTCCACAATTTACAGCAAGATGGTAGGGGCATGGACAAAGAGAGAGTGGAGACTAGAGATAGATTTTATTAATATTTAGACATGTCTTTAATTTTTTAGAGGACCTGGCATGTGGGTAGTGGGATGGTGTTGGCTGAGTGAACTGTTCATGGTTATCAACAAATGATTATTGCTTTGAGGCTGTCAGCTGAAATATTCTAATTTTTCTGATATTAGAAATGTGACTGGGCAACAGAGTGTGTGTGTGGGGGAGGGAGATGCAGTTAAGAGTGAATGGGTGATCACCCTATAGATTACAGTTGTTTTGAGCCTTGCCATTATTTTGCACTGTTCTGGAAGTGTAGCTTCAGCCTTTTGTGAAGCTGCTGATTAAACAACTCCCTATTCCTGCATGCAGGTTTCAATGGTCTAAAATTGGAGTCAGTGATGAGTGCCATTCTCAGCTTGGCACATGCCAACTCCAATTTGAAGAAAAAAAGCTGGCAAACTAAACAGAAGTTTAGCATTATGAAGCAGCATTGTAACTACACAGTTTAAACATTTACAGTACTGACAAAGACACAGGAAGTCGCTGCCTGTTTGTTTATAGTTTATTTATTTAACGTTTACAAACCACAGTAAAGCATTTTCTATCTCCGTTAAAGCAGATAGGAAATGATTTTGTGATTAATTAACCTATTAAACACATTTTTAATATCAATAAATGTCCTTTGCATGTCTTTTTTTATTTAAAAATTTTCAGAACCATACTTGTATGCTCCTTTCATTTGTAGAACTGCCTACCTGTCTGACACGGTCTTTTTATGTATCGATAGTCAGCTGTGTCAAGCCTTAGCAGTATTCTGTAACTGTTAAGTTAGATCCAGACACTGTCTAACTAATCATGGGGTCCCAATTGCAAAACAATTACACATGTGAAGTGACAGGCTCACCCCTCCTCCTTCCTCCCTCCTCCATTCCTCCTCCCTTGGACAGTTGCATTCCAAATCATGGGATTTAAGAATGCATGGGATAAACAAAGAATTCTGGAGGTCAGAGGTAAGGGCAACAGACTTCTAGGAAAAATAAAGTGAACTACAAGCTCAAATGGGCAGACTGGATGGGCCATAGGCTATATATAACCTGTCTATGTATCTATAAGATAAGACAGGTTTGGGGTGTGCTATCATATGGAATAAACATTCTTTTGTGGTGGTTAGCTGCACTCTGTTTACCCAAGACATGCATATATTTCCATAAAACCACATACATTGTCATACATTATCCCTGACATGAGACACAAACATGAAGTATATACAAAATCCATAGCAACCTAAACAAACATGCCTGTGATGTGTATAAAGAAATCAAAACTTATGCATTGAGTAATTTCTTTACTTGTACACACGTACTTGAGCACATGGGCATAAGATGTATGTGTCATGTATGGTTCGATTCTGATTGCTCCCACATCTGCAAGGAGTGCTGTATATACTGGTACATACATCTACTTGTGCACATGGGCATGAGGAAGCATGTGTCATGTATGTTTGATAATGATTTCTGTCACTTCTGCAAGGAATGCTGTATGTACTTGTGCACATGGGCATGAGGAAGCATGTGTCATGTATGTTTGATGATGATTGCTACCACATCTGCAAGGAATGATATATGTACTTGTGCCCATGGGCATAAGGGCTGCATGTCCATTTATGCTTCAATTCTTTTTGTAATTAATATTTTATTAGTTTTAACCACCAAAAACATCAGATACACAAATAATGAAGTGTAACACTGAAAGTGCATAGTCACCCCTAATATTCAAAATTTACATTCACGCACTTTCTGCTGCAATAACAACAACAAAAAACCCAAAACCTACTACCCTCCCCCATCCCCAACCCCTAAGGTTATAAGCAATAAAATCAGTAGAAAGTAAGAAGTTGATCATATCGTCAGGAGACTACTTAATTTTCGGCTTCCAAGTCATCAAAAAGTGCTCTAAAGGGCCCCATAGAGATATATAATACTCACGCTTACCCATACCAGCAATATGTTTCTCGAGTTGTAATGCTAGGGTACATTCCTATGCCACTCCAACAGTGTTGGAGCCTTATCCGACGACCAATGTCTTAAAATTAACAACTTCATAACTGCTGAAACAGAGACACATGCTCTCCAAACCTTGAAGTGGTCATTGGGAAAGCATGTAACAAACAAATCTCAGGAGCATCCATATTATTTGAGCCAAGATAGGGTCTAATAGTCTGCTAATAGTTCTCCAAAGAGTCCAAATCACGGGCACAACCATAACAAGTGATACAGGGTACCCTCTTCCCTCTTACAATTCCAACAACGAGGTGAGCTGAGTGTGCCCTTCTGAATAGATGAGTAGGAGTCAGGTAGAGGTGATGCATGATATTAAAGTGCACCATTCTTAGCCTATCTTGTTTAATGTACCTATCTGCGGTCATCCAAAGTGTTTTCCAAACCTCCGGGAATCTCATAGATTCAGTTCTTTTACCAATAATAACATATACCTGGGGGAGCCTGTGTTCCCATTCTTGGAGGAGCTTATAAGCTTTGGAAACTGCATGTGATTGCGTAGTGCCATAAAGAGTATCAACATTTTTCTCCCCTGACCAAAAGGGCCGACGAAAATACCTGGGCTAAAGCTTTGCTAAGCTGCAGCCACTTAAAAAGTCAGAGTCCACGAATCCATAAAGCCTTCTTAAGAGATCAAACGAGAATGGGCTGTCTTGGTCCCAAAATCGGCTACAGAAAATGACTTATCTGCGGCCAAATGCTGTGGGTATCGGAGTTCCACCTATTTTAATTTGTAGATTTTCCAATATAGGTTGGGAACCCGACAGCCTACCATGAACCCAAATAGCATTTCAGCTGGTGATAAGCCCAAGTGACCACCCCATAGGGTTATTTTTGAGGGAGTTTAGGGACAGCAGCCAATGGAACAAACAACAAAGCATATAAAGAGCTTTTCACCTTCTCAGCCAGGTCTTGTTCAATATCGAGCCATAAAGGTGAATAAGCTAACCTTCATGTTCCTTATTCCATAAGCCAATTTACAAACATGTTGAGCCAAATAATACATGAATAGTGAGGGGCAGCTAGGCCACCTTTAGATCTGGGAGCTGTCAAGTTAAAATATGATCGACGGGTTACTTTGCCTTGCCACAAAAAGGAATTAAATATCTTCTGTAAATTTGTGAACCATTCCTTTGAAAGGTAGGTCCCCAGCATACCTAAAGGATATAATATCCTCGGAAGAGTAATCATTTTAAGAGATTCAACCTACCCCACAAAGATAAGGAGATTAAACGCCATTTGTTGAGATCCTCCGAGATCTTATGAACTAGAGTACCTAGGTTATCCTTAATCATTAAAGCGAGACTCTACCAATGGTAATGCCTAAAATGTTATGGATTTGGTTTCCCAAACCAGGCCTAGATCCTGGAGATCTACTTTTCTAACATAATGGTTTAGAGGAAAACTTTTTTTTTGGAACAATTCAGCTTATAAAAGGATAATCTGGAGAAGCTATTTATTTCTTCTAGTATGGGTGGTATGGAAGTCCCTGGGTTCTCAATATGCAATAGCACATCATCAGCATAGGCTGAGCATATATATCTGGACTCCCTACTTGTATGCCTTTGATGAGTGGGTTCTTCATCAGTCTACGCAACAAAGGCTCTAAATACAGGTTAAATAACAAGGGGATAGAGGCAACCCTGTCTAGTACCTCGCTCTAGCTTGAAAACCGGTGACAACATTCCGTTGCACTTTACTCATAAGAGGAAAGAATACAAAATTCTAACCCATCTTAGAAAATTCGAGAGTAAACCAAAAGCCGAAAGGGTAGCAAATAAAAAAGCCCAGGATACCCGATTGACTTTTCAGCATCAAGCGAGAGAAGTACTGCTGGGATTTTAGATTCTTTAGCCTCTGCAATAAGATGCAACAGTTTCCTAAGATGATCATGGGGTAACCTCCTTTCACGAAACCCACTTGTTCCCTGCACACCAGATTATCCATAACTTTAGACAATCTATTAGCAAGAATTTTCGTCAGTATTTTAATATCTGTATTTAGGAGATATTGGCTGATAACTGTCCAAACTAGAAGGGTCCTTCCCAGGTTTTAATATTAAAGATATTGTAGCCTCCAGGAAGCTTGGATCAGAGATGCCAAAATTAAACCAATATCTAAATGTGTCTAATAAAATTGAGAGATATTTGGAAGAAACACTTTATAGAAATTACTAAAGGAATCCATCAGGTCCAGGGGACTTATCAGGGGCAACTGCTGGATAGCCTGATGTATTTCAGAAATCGAAAGTGGTGCACTTAAGTCCTCGGCGTCAGCTTCTGTTAACTTAGGTAAATTAATTGTGCTTAAGTATGCAATAACTCTGAAGCGAGAGCCCCAAATTCAATTCCTCATATAATTTCTGAAAGTATTCCCCAAAAATCTTAGGTATTTCTCTCGGGTCCCGTGCAGACTTGATCACCTGACCAACACATACACTCACTATGTAGTGGGCCGACTCAAGCTGTTTTACTCATAAGGCTAAGAGTTTACTGGCCTTTTCCCTATATCCAAATATTGAAGTCTCGCTCGAGAGAGAGCTAGCTCTGCTTGTTGGAAAACAAGACCGAATATTGAGCCTGTAGTTGATGTAACTTACCCCACTCAGAATCAGATGAATTCGAGATAGGCTGGATTCAATATGTTTTAATCGAGGATAACAGAGCTTAACTTATCCCTCTGAGCCCATTTCCTCCTAGAGGCGATCTTAATTAATTCTCCCTTAATGAGCATTTTAAAGCAGCCCAGATCATGTCTCTTTGATTTATGGAATCTTTATTATCCACGATAAAGTGCACAATAAAGTCCTTCAGGACCCTTAAAGAGGATTCTTCTTTTAGAATTTGAGAATTTAATCTCCATTGTGGTGAACGTCGAGATCTCTGGAAATGACCTATAGGTTATGCTAACCGGGCATGATCTGATATTACTCTGGCGGAGATATCTGCCTGAATCATATTGGGCACCGCTGATGAGCTAACTAAAATATAATCAATTCTTGAATGGGAATTATGTACAGGTGAGTAAAAGGAATACTGCTGATTCTCAGGGTTAAATATCGTAACTATCTACTAAAGCTGCTTTGCTAATAAAATCTTTCAGGGCCCTTTTTGCTGGAGATAGACCCCTACGTCCGTTATGTGACCTATCCAAGTCATTTTGGAGTACCAAGTTCAGTCTCCTCCAACAATATGATTTTATGGACATCGAGTCCACCTTATAAAAGATTCCTAAAAAGAGGGGGAATCACTATTAGGGCCATAGACTGAGCCTAATATAACTGACTGTGATGCTAAGGTGGCCTGTACAAAAAACATATCGACCTTCGGGTCCCAACATTCATGCTCAATTTAAAAGAAACCCCTCTAGTGATGAGTATAGCAACCCCTGCCCTCTTAGTCGAAGATCCAGCCCCAAAAACTTGGGTACCCGTTCTTCTAAAATAATGAAGATCACTTCTTTTAGGTGGGTCTCCTGAAGGAAAGCAATTTGCGCCCAGGTAAGAAAGGTGTTTAATACTACCTGCCTCTTAACCCTATCCTTGGCTCCTTTAATGTTCCAACTAACAAATTTATAAGGTGAGATCATGATAGCGAGAAAAGTTATTGGGAGAACCTATGTTAGCAATAATTTGGGGCATTGATATAGAAACCACGAAATTACAGACCTGAAGCGAAAGAAAACACATCTTCCTCTTATCTCATAACCTTGAAATCCTCCATCGCCTACCCTCCCAACCCAACTAAGAACTCCTCCCCACCCGCCCACTACAACAATCATCCCATGTATTTCCTCTCCCCCTTATTACCAAATCCCAGTTCCAAGAACTGCACTCCTATAACTAACATGCCACATGATATACATCCGGACAACCCAAAACTTTATCACAGTGTCACCATCGAGCCCCCACCCAATAGAAAAAAAAGCAATTACAGTTAAATTCGGTAGATATAATGAAGCCCCTCATCCCGGTTATTCGTCCTCTAGAAAAGAAAAAAAAATTGATTTAGCCCTCCTGGATCTGTTTAGTAGTTCAAACAATATGCTACTTGTTGGGCCCAAATGAGAATCCACATGTCCGGGTCCTGATATGAGTTCCATATTCCGTCCTTGGCACCATAGAAAGTGGCCAGTATTTCTAAACCAAAATAGATGATTGTAGTCAAGAAAACTTTTCACTGAGGATGAAACAACTCCAGGGTGCACCCTAAAAGTGACAACAGTTAAATAGGCCACTGAATTAGAACGGTAGGCTATCATAGCAGGAAGGGCAATGCTAAGAGGAAAGAAAAAAAAAACACATGACATATCTCTGTTGTATACAAAGAGTAGTTCAGAAATGTCCAAAATATTACGCCATTCGAGACAAGACGAGTGAGTAGTCGCTTTCACTTGAAGAGGTCTGGGAAAGCGCTGCAACTCCTGTAGTGCCTGCTGATAGGAGTCAA
Organism: Neoceratodus forsteri; assembly: GCA_016271365.2. Lineage (NCBI taxonomy): Eukaryota > Metazoa > Chordata > Ceratodontiformes > Ceratodontidae > Neoceratodus > Neoceratodus forsteri. The sequence continues at coordinate 650,883,153 of JADMNL010000022.1, forward strand.
GGATAACCATCTCCCTTCATGACAAACCATTAATGTAGCAGGATATTTAACTTTAAATGGCTTAGATGCTGCAATGAGTTTGGAACAATCGAGTGTAATTCTTGCCTTCTGACCCTCACCGAATGGGCAGGTCCTGTATAATCCGTATCTGCTTGCCCTCCCATAAGAGCTCCTTCATCCTTCTGATCTTATTTAAAACATGTTGTTTATCCAGATAATTTAAAACCTCAGAATTAAAGGTCTGGGAGGCTGTTCTTGTGCAGAGGGAGGCGTAAGGCTCGATGAGCTCTCTCTTATGTATTCGCCCCCTCCGGAGAGAACCTGCAACTTTGTGGCAGAGCTTTTGCAGGAAAGTAATTGGGCGTTCCCTCCTCCTTTCAGATATTCCAATGACAACCAAATTGTTCCTTCTACTATGCCCCTCTAGATCTTTGAGCTTTTCTTCTAACTTTTAATTCTCCTCTTTGCCAACACTAATTCTGTCCACCCCAGCTTGTCTGGTTTCAAAAAGCCATCTTATCTTCTGCATCCTCTATCCTTCTCATGAGGGAATCAACCGATTTTTGATATCTTGCACATCTTCAGCAATCGATGCCATAGAGGTTTGAAGTGGCTGCATTATTTCTAAGAATCTCGCCTCTGAAAGTGGCGCATCTGCGATAGGCAATTGAAAGGCTGGCGCCTGCTGCTTCGCTCGTTTTGCGGCCTTCTGCTTTTCTGGCGTTTGTGAGGCAGAGTGTTTCTGCGATTTTTAATGAAAGCCTCCATAGTAGCAATCAAGAAGCAGCTTCTAATCATTGTAGTACTCACTCTTCTATTTTGGGAGGCTTCAGTCGGCAAAAATGATTGCAAAGAAGCAATATCGTTAATGAGCGGCGGAGCTCCGGAGTTAGCGCTGTCAACGTCAGAGCTGCCATCACGTGACCTTATGCTTCAATTCTGGTTGTTCCCATAGTGCAGGAGTGCTCTATGTATTTGTAGAAACATAGAAACATATAATTTGATGGCAGATCATTTGTACATATGTACTTGTGCACATGAGCATAAAGGATATATGTGTCACATATGTTTTGACTTCAATTGCTCCAGTACCTTATCCCTCATGGCTACTGATATTAGAATAGGGTGTATTGCACTATAAAATAAATAAAACACTCATAAACTAGGAAAAGGGACAGAGAAACACACAGGACTATCAGCACAGGTGGAGAATTAATTGTGCCAATCAGACACTAAAGAGAGAGTCCATGTGAACAAAATATATTTTTCTGCATTACAGATCTACTGTACCTGTGTTCTCAAATGTCATGACATGTGCAGTGTGAACTGCCTACACACATAAGAACCTGAGGAAATCCAAGCACGTGGGCCCTCTTCTAAAAGTTAAACACACACACACACACATGCACACGCATGCACTCTGCATGCACACACACACACACACACACACACACACACACACACACACACACACACACACACACATATATTGTGGGGTAGGCGCAACTGGATGCATCCAAATGGGTCCCTATTCAAGTTGGACCTTTCACATCTAGCAAACACTGGACATCCAGTGGGGGACCTTGCTGCCATTTTCAAGCCCACAGGAGATTTCAACAGAAGATGATAAGCTGAGGAAGGGTAAAGTGGCTTCCTTAGGTGCACACAGTGAATACTGTAAGTAGCAGATGTGGATCTGGTGGATACACACACTTGTGCCCAGCTCTGCACACTCAGCACCAGGCTTAGGCAGGATTTAACATAAATTTTGTTCTGCTCAAGCAATGAGCCAGTGGAAAAGCTCAGGGTGAACTACTGAGATAAATGCATCGACCCTAGGCCCAATTCCACTTTCCACTTATGCCCCTCCCTCTGCACTGCACTCCTGAATATAAAGACACATATCCAAATCAAACACAAGCACAGTACATACCCACATGTCCACGTGACACATTTAACTATACACCTGTGCCAATACAGCTACACTCATAGGTCTTCTAGGCATATAGAACTGTGTACTTTATATCACACTACCCCTCCTCCAACACACACATACACCACCAGCGCAAAATTACAAAATGCTGACTACTACCAGTAAACTACATGTACTGTGCCACTCCTAGCTAGGGTCACCACCTTTTAAGATCCCAAAGTGGGACATTTCTTACTGAAACATGTTTTTCACAGGACAGTATGCAACTCTCTGCGCTCACATGTCCTAACACTCCTACCTCAACTATCACTGCTCACTCACAAGATGCCTTTACTACTCCAACATTATAGCTGTGGCTGCTCCCCGTCTCTTCCCCAACTACTCTCATCAGTAGCGGATGTGGCTCGCCACTGGGTACCTCAATCTGAAATGAAGCTCTCCATTAGAATTAAAGGCAGAGTCTGCTGTACCATTTCGATCTGGAACTTTCTGCTGTCACTCATGCTAGCCAGGGACATAGAGATCAATCCGGGTCCACCTCATGTTCCTTCAATCTCTGCCACCCCGGTACCTGTCTTCCTAAATCCTGTGGTCTGACTTTGCTCACATTAACACCAGGAGCCTACTAGCCAACCTCCTGACCTTCAGGTCTGGGTGAGTACAAATGGCCTGACATCCTTGCCTGCACCAAAACCTGGCTAAAGCCTGCTGTCATTGACTCCCAGTGTTCTCTCCCGGATACAACATGCTACTGCACTGACTAACCTGGGGCAAAAGGGTGGTGGCCTTGCCCTCTACTATAAGAAGCACCTTAACATCACGCCCTTAGGGACCCCACCCCATCTAATTGTGAAATCCTTCATTCCTCCTTCTTCTGGGGAGTCAAAAAACTACATATTTTTGTATATATGTTCCTCCTAAAAATGCCAGACTAGGTCTGTCTGAACTCTTGGAAAACCAAATTCCAACAACAGGCAAAATGACATTATCTGCCTTGGGACTTTAACCTTGACTGGTCCGAGAACAGCTCAGCCAACCCATCCTCCATGATTAGTAAGGCAAACCTATCCCAGATCATACAGGTACCCTGGAGTCTCACAGGAGGCACCTGTGCCACCCTAATTGACTGGATACTCACAAACAGAAAGAATCGTTGCTTCGTGAGTGCTCCTGACACCATCAGTGATCATTATCCTGTTTACTGCATCTGGAACACCATCACCCCTCCTTCCCTTCTAAAATAGTCACATTTCCTAACCTCTCCCATCTAAATGCTGATGCTTTCATAAATGACCTCAGTCTGATTGACTGGTCTCCTCTCTACCAATCTGAGGACATTAACTTTGCTACTGACTATTTCAACTCCGTCCTCATAGCATTACAAAACTTACATATCCCAGTCACACACGCCGGATGCTGGGATAGTAACCAAGTGTTCTTGGCCCTTGCTTCAACTCCTAAAAAGTAGAGACAAGCTCTGGGCAGTGTGGAAGGTATCCCATCTTCGAGATTGACTATGAAGCCTATCGAGCCTCGAGGAATAAATGCAAAAGGGAAATTCGCCTTGCCAAAAGTACCTACAAGAACCTCCTTAAATCCTCTTCCAAGCACCGCATAAGTACTGAGCCCAAATAAAAGAAATTCTTGGCAATGAAAGCATCAGTCCCCAACAAACATGAACATTCAAGGTGTACACTGCAATAACCCAAGTACTATTGCTAGCGCCTTCAATTCCCTCTTCTCAACGCTTCCAGGTGCATCCCAGACTAATCTGCCTCAAGATTACCTTCATCAGGACCTTCCTCTTCTCACACTCAACCTACCCTTGTGCTGGCTCCAACATATTACCGAGAAGTATGCAAGCTGCTTAGCACTCCCGGCAACTGGGGACAAGGGGCGGATGGTGTCCTTCCTGGTATCCTCAAGCGGTTTGCACCATGGCTGACCCTGCCTGTCACGTGGCTTTTCAACCCTCGATCCATACATCCACGGTTCCATCTATCTGGAAAATGGCCAGAACCATCCTGATTTACAAAAAGGTGATGTCAAACTTATGACAAACTAACGACCAATCTCCTTCTATCTACTATCAGTAAGCTCCTCGAGAAAATAGTCCATCGCCAACTTGTTGAACACATTGCCAAGTTTAATCTCCAAACCCCCCCAACACGGGTTTAGACCAGGCCACAGCACCACTTCAGCTCTGATTCAACTTACCAGTGACATAAAATGCAATATGGACCATGGACTTCTCACGAACCGTCTTCGTTGACCTGTCCAAAGCGTTTGACATGGTTCATCACCCTCACGCAAAGCTCCAAACTATTGGTGCATCAGACCCGACTCTTTCCTGGTTCCTCAGCTACCTGGGCAATCACACTCAGGTGGTAGCTTTCCAAATGACTCTCTCCTCCCACATAACCATCTCATTGGAGTCCCACAGAATCACACTTGGTCTCTCTCTTTCCCTCTTCCTAAATGATATCCCTGTTCTCTCCCAACACAGCTGCACCCTTATGTATGCTGATGACCTAGTACTCTACTCGGATCCAAATCAATAGATGTCATCAACTCCACGCTCTTGAATGACTTTCAGGTTCTTCAACGCTGGCTCTCGAACAACTATCAAAACCTTAACCAGGATAAAACTCGTGCTATGCTGTTTGGATCTACAAAAAACTACCTTCAACCACTCCCAGACTCTCAGTTCTCTGTCTTGATGCTCCCCATCACCAACATGGCGTCCTTCAAATACCTGGGGATAACACTTGATCCCTCCCTCGACCTGTCTTTACACATTAGCATGTTCTGCCGAGCTGTCAATGCAAAAATTGGTGGAGCCTATCGTATGCCACTCCCTCACTCCTCAGCCAGACTCACAGTGGCTGGGGAATTCTCTTACCCAGCTTCAATATGCCCTTCCATTTTCTATTCTGCCAACTCCTCTGTACTTAGTAAATGGGATACAGTATATAACAACATCTGTAAATTGCCTTAACTGCCCTTGCCTCCTCATCACTGCCTCCTCTACTCTGGATTAAACTGGCTATCACCCAAGGATCTAAGGGCCTACTCATTGGGATGCTTTATTGACTCGCTGACTAGACCTCCTAGCCCTGACAAACTGGCAAACCTGCTGACTCCTGCCCCCATAACCGATCCCTCAGATCCTCCACTGTCCCTATGCTCTCTACCAGACTTTGCAATACAAAAATGGATGAACAGGAATTCTCTCACTTTGCTCCTAAGTTCTGGAACTCTCTCCCCTACACATTAAAAACTCTGCCTCCACCAGGAATTTAAAAAGCTCTGTTCTCTCACCTGCATGACAGGGTCACTGCAAGTGCTTGTAACCTATTTCACTATTGCTGGCCTGTGGCATGGACTCAAGCCTAGTCTTGTTCTGCATGTAACCTATTATGTTTGTATTTGAAGAAGATTATTGCTTACTGCTCTAATAACCTACGTTGCTGTTACTTCTCCTGCTGTCCTATGTGTACCTTATTGTCATGTTGTGCTACTGTAAAATGTATACATTGTCCTGTACTCTCCCAGGTCGTGCCTGAAAATAGGCAGGTTTGTTGCCTAGCGCACTTACCCGGTTACCAAAAGCTAATAAAATAAAATAAATAAATAAACTACAACCAAAGCAACAGTCTTCTATTTAATCAGAATGAAGTGGTGTAGTTTGCTTTTCATATTGTTTCTTTTAAAGTATTTTAAAGTAACATAGTTTTCTGCAACATCAGAGGGAAATAATAAAATATTTTTTCTACTGTAAGATCAAGACTTTAGCATTTTCTTACAAGACACAGCCACTCAAATCATGTGGTAAACCTACTCCCAGCCACACTTGTAGTTTGCACCACACAACACAGAATATGTATTCCCACTCTACTCCTCCATAGCTGCTGTTTGGGTCCAGAGTGGATATAGACTCAGGGATTCCTCCCCAACTTCAGGTACATGGATCAAGAATGTGGTAGAGATGGAAGAAAGGAAGGTACAGATTACTGGAAATTGTGACGGTTCTGTAAGGCAAATTTACTCTTGTTAGCCTAGTACTCGGTGAATACCCGACATCCACAAAGCATCTCATTGGCACATCAGGGCAGATCAGAAAGATTAAAGTTTGTAGTAAATGTTGTAAATGCAGTGTTCATTCCGTTAAACTCTGGAATGAAAACTACATTTTACAAGTTTACAAAAGCAACGGGACTGGGCAAGTGGACGAGTTCAGGACACCAGACCTATTTCAGGAAAAAGAAAGGGACCCAAAAATGCAAACAGGGACACTGGTGGTGGCAAGGTGAGTGGGTAGGGAAAGATTTCTGGACGTGCTCTGTTCATAGGCACCACAAGTTCCTAATTATAAATAAATATACCAAATGCAAAATCAAGTGAACAAACCAGGTGCCAGCGACTGCTCACCCTGGGCTCCTGGTTTGTTCACTTGATTTTGTTTCTATTATATTGATTGTATATTCTTGTTTAAAACTTTGAATTAATTCCCCTCAGATTGCTGCAAGTCTGTGTCTTTTACTGTTCTGTCTGTCACTCTGCAGCCTCCCTTCAGTGTTTATTAATGTTCTCTGGCAAAATGTTATTGCTGGTAGAGGTGTTCTGGGTCTGGGACATTTAAGTTAATTTCATCAACAGGAATCATTGCTGGAATCCCTCGTTCCTCATCCATTTTCCAAGAGACTAAAATTAAGAGCTAAGGGACCAATGCACTTGTCAAACTGCCCCTAAAAGTATATACTTTAAAGTGTACCTGTTCTGTGTTTTGACAGTCTCACTGATGGTAAGGATTTGTCTCCACAGTGGCATTTATTATACACTGCAATTTAGGGTAAGCCAACAAATCATTTTTGATTGCAAACATTGTAGTTAGACGTAGACCACAAGCCAGCAGCTTACAGTTGCTGACTGCTTTGTGGCCTACAGTTAAATCATTGAGTCAAAATGCAGTTTGCGGCTCAGCAGAAGGAGTAGCGCAAGCCCTCAGGTTATGTGCTGAATCAGCCACTGTGTTTTATTCTTATGTTGGCAGTGAAAACATAAAGCAACAAAAGTCTAAAATCACTTTACTGCATTTCTGTGCTGCACTACTGGTGGATTAATTGGCTAATCCATGCAAGGTTTGTCATGTCACCACTATTTCCTCCAGTCTACAAACACCTCAGTACAAGGAGCTTGAAGTATTAAACAATTATTTCCCCTGACCTTGGAAGGACACACTTTTTATGAAAATTGCTGCATCATCTTACCATTTCATGATTGCAAACCCCTCCTCCCCAAAATCCTCCACCAATCTCCATACACGTAATGGGAAAGTTGATAATAATTTAAAGTTGTTACATGTATTTATACAGGGACAGAATCTTCTTCACTGGTATAGGGTAGGGTCGCATGAATGGGTACAACACTATCCTCTTGCATTTTAAGCCATCAGTCTCATTTCATCCAAAGGGCTCCATAGTTTACTGTTAACTTTTTCCCTGCACAAATAAAAAGTTTAAGTAATCACAATTATGAGCTTTTACGTTACCTTTTACCTGTATGGTGATCAGCCGAGGATTGGGGGCAATTACCAAATGGTAATAGATGTTAGTCAGCCTCCTTTAAAAAAAAAAAAACAACTTGCAGTATACGTCACAAATAGTCATTAGGTATTTAGTACTTGAATGAATGGAACAGTGCCATGCCCATGCATAAAAGTTGCAGTTAATTTGAAGGGGTTCGGACCGGGAGCAACAAACAGATTGAACATTGCAAGGCATAGGCTGCATCTGTTAAGTCAGAACTGCTTGTTGTCACTCACTCCAGAGGTTTCATTCAATGCCAAAACACATACACACAAAATTATTTTTTTATCCATTCCCCATAAAGTGAACGAATGACACAAAAGTAATTGGGAAAGCCCTGTGAAAGCAGGATAAACTCTATAACACAAAACTGACAGATCCGACTAAAATATTACCTGTGAAGAAATAGTGAAAACAAATACAAATTACACAAAGTGGACTATAATTAAATGTAAAACACTCTAAAGTTTTATTCAAAACTGCCAAATGGGGCGAATAAAACTTAAAAAGTTAAAATCTAGAACGCTTGTTTAGTGTGGCATCTTGTGGAGCAGAGCAGCAGTGCATCCTTTAAAGGGGACAGGAAAGGAATTCTGACTATGATTTGAGCAGTTGTGTGTTGCCACAGCAAATAAACAGTATTCCTATACTTTTTGTGTGTCCTGTAATCACTTTATCTGATTTATTACTTATTGTAGTTACTAGCTGTGAAGCGATCTCCAACGTTCCGCACTGCTTGAGGCTGCTGGATAGGATGTCTGCTCTACTGATTACTGCTTGGTTTGGGCATTCTATGTATGCACATGGTTCTCTTGTCAAGCATAAATCAGTGAACAAGATATTCATGTCCAAAACTGCTTCACAAACATATACTTTCTATGTTAAACTTGAAGTTTGTGTGTTTTTTATTTAAATTTTCAAAATAGATATTTCAGCTGTGTAAAGAAAAACATTTTGTTCAAACATTGTTCTATTAGTAAGTCTTATCTTCATTAGGCTATCAAAATGGATGATGATTTACTTGGTGTCAGTTTCATTGTGTGGAATATGCAAGTTTATATACATGCACTACTATTAAAGGGAAGTTGGTGTTTTCTAATCTGGATCTTGTTACCCTGCCAGCATGCAAAGACTTTAGTTTTATTTAAGACATTTTAGGATACTGTTCTTGAATTGTTTTCTTCCATACTTCTGTTTCCTAAAATGCATTAAATACAACTATCTTCATTGCAGGCTGAGAGGGTAATATGGAACCAGATTATAAAACGCTGACTTCACTTTCAATAGTAGCATGCATATAACTTGCATCTGCCACTCAGTGAAACCGATACCAAATAAATCACCTGTTTTTGAAAAGTGCTGTTGTGTATAAAAAGATGCAATATAGACTACATGTGGTTCCAAATGCACTTACTCATCTCAATGCTTTAACCAGAGTTCAGATGCAGTTGGTGAAAACTGGTTTAGTGACTGATTGACCTTTATCAGTGCTATTCGGAGCAGTGGAACACCTAGAAGCCTTGAAGTAATCTGAAGAATACATGGATTATATTTCTTCATTGGAGAAAGTGCAAACAGTTAAGGATTTTTATTTATGTTGGGTTAAATAGAAAATAAATATTTAAATAGTGTTGCTTTAAATTAAGATCGGTATTGTGAAGTAGAAATGAAGAACTGAATACCTGCTATTATGTAAAATGCTTTTGTAGTATAGTGATGAATTAATGTATTTCTTTATACTGGGTTAGAAATAGGTCACTTCAATAACACTGTACTTTCCAGTCCTTAAAATCAGAGTTAGGCACCTGCCTCAATTGAAAAAGCCAGTGCTGCATATGTTATGACCTATCCAATAAAGGCTGCACTACAGAAGAACCACACAAACAAGCAAAGTTGCTGCAAAATGTCAGTTTACTTCCAAAGCGGTAAAACACACATGTTCAATTGTACCAGTGTGTTTTACCAGTTTTGCTGCAACTTTACTTGTACATGTGGTTCCTTTGGAGTGCAATTGTTGGATCAGCCATACATGGTATGGCTGTCTTTGGCTTTAAATCCCACCTCACTTAGTGCAGTGCGAGGACTTCTTTGTTTTTTCTGCATATATTATGAGCCTACTTGTATTTACTAAGAAGATACAGGAGAGAATCTGAATATTTGCTACCTCTGAAGTTAGATGTGTGCATATGGTCAAATGTAGATTTATTGTCACATTCTTATTCATTTCAATGCATGGGTACTACTTTAAGAAAATAAAGGTTTTTATCAGATGACCCTAAAGCAGAACATGTAAGTGCCAGATCATAAAATGCTCTCTATGAACTCTTATCTCTGTAATGGAAAGAATCAAGTGAGGGCACATGTTCTGTTGTATAAATGCATCCACATAGGCACCAACACAATTTAAAGAGCAGAAAGTCCACCACAAAGGACACCCCACCCACCATTCTCTCTCATTTCTCTCCCTCTCCTCCCCCGATCTGCCTTTGGATCCCAGGAGATGAATTACTTCAAGAATCAATCTGCCTTGTTGCCAGTGCATGTGAGGAATCCATTCCCAAGCCCTAATGTTGTTCCTAATCAATTTGCCCTATTTACATTGGTCACCACTGTTACCTTTATTATGCATGCCCTGTGCATGGATCCAAGCTCAACACCATGTTCTGTTAACTTGTACACATGCCCTGCAGGATCCTGACACAGACATGGAGATGGAACAAGGTTTGAAGGAGACAACCCACATTTCTCACCAGGAGCCTGCAGCTCCTCCCTCCATGGATCTGCTAGGGTCAGCCATGCCAGGACTTAGAGGAGTTGAGCTCAGCGATGCAAGCTGGTTCACCTCAGTACCACTGCATCCACCCCACCCCAAAAATAGAATGGAGTTAAAACTCTTATTCCATCACACTGCACCAGCACTTCAATCAGCACCTCCATTATAAGTATCACTACCTGTCAGTTTATACAGTTTAAATGTAGTATGCCTAGTTTTTCTGAGTACTTACAATTCATCCCAGTCCCCATACACTTGAAACATTTTCTTAAGAGTTTAAAGAGGTGGTGGGGGCAACAATTTCACCCTGTTCTCCTGACTGATGTATTTTATTCATCCTCTTCCATGATCTGGTCTGAGATGAAAGCACAGTTAGGGACAGCCTGGCTTCATCTAGGGACAGAGGAGTCATTTTGTGAATTTCAGGTAAGGGAGATGGGAAGGAGCTCCCGGGCGACTCTGAGAGATGACTGGACAGAAGAGGGCAAGGTGGAAAAGCTAGAGCAGGGCGATCTAGGAAGTGTCAAATGATGCCGGCATGAGATGTGTAAATTGATAAGCAAAATGCCACTCTCCAGCCTCCTCATCTCAATTGTGGACCTCTCTGTGAGGTGGCTTATCCAGTTTACACATCCTCAATGTTGGCCAAGTGACAACAGGACCAAAAAATGGTGGCAGATACAAGGATGAAAAAGTGCTGAGATTTTAATTCTTGCCTTGCAGTGTTTGTGTGTATGTGTGTATGCATGTCCTTGCCCACCCTAGTCAGGCTGAAGTGAGGAAGAGACAGAAATTAACATGGTCCTCAGCAGTAGGTGTCACTAGCACCTCATGCTGAATAAAGAACAAGTATCAAGGGATACAAAACTGGGGGACACTTCTTCAAACGGTGTTCCAAAATATAGCTGTCCAGTTTGTATTTGTGCAATGAGCTCCTAATGCCTACTTCACATATATGCATATCTTACTCTACACACTCACACACACAACATTCAGTTCTACGTGCAGTAATACAGTACATTTTCTTTCCAAGGTCAACATTATTTCAAAAAGTCAATTACATTGTTGAAAACTGCCGAAGATCCAAATAGCCCATGTAAGCATACAAACTTTTCACAGAGGTTCAACTCAAGGGGCATTGAAATAACTTTGAATTTGCTGCTGTCTGTCTAAATGAATCAGGGACAGTGCTTTGGGGAAGCAGTTTGTTGCTAGCCTTGCTTGTAGAGCAGAAAGCAGCTAACTAAAAAAGAAGCTACATTTTCTTATTAATTTAAAACGATATCTCAGCAGGAGTCAGTGTCTGTTGAGATTAAGTAGACAGATACTTTATTAGAAGTAGAAGGGGTCTTATTTAGGGTTTAAAAAAAGAAAAGAAAGAAAGAAAGTTAGTGTGTGTTCTGTGCTGGAAGGGTACTGTATCAGCTGACTTTGCTAAACCAGTAGGAGAAAAGAGAGCTTAACTGGGGTGTGGCTTAGACACTATAAATGCAGGTGACTCAAATTACAACTTCCTGTTGCTAGCCTTGCTTGTAGAGCAGAAAGCAGCTTACTAAAAAAGAAGCTACATTTTCTTATTAATTTAAAACTTATATCTCAGCAGAAGTCAGTGTCTGTAGAGATTAAGTAGTCAGATACTTATTAGAAGTAGAAGGGTATTATTTAGGTTTAAAAAAGAAAGAAAAGAAAGAAAGTTAGTGTGTGTTCTGTGCTGGAAGGGTACTGTATCAGCTGACTTTGCTAAACCAGTTGGAGGAAAGAGAGCTTAACTGGGGGTGTGGCTTAGACACTATAAAAGCAGGTGACTCAAATTACAACTTCCTGTTGCTAGCCTTGCTTGTAGAGCAGAAAGCAGCTAACTAAAAAAGAAGCGACATTTTCTTATTAATTTAAAACTTATATCTCAGCAGGAGTCAGTGTCTGTTGAGATTAAGTAGACAGATACTTTATTAGAAGTAGAAGGGTCTTATTTGGGGTTAAAAAAGAAAGAAAAGAAAGAAAGTTAGTGTGTGTTCTGTGTTGGAAGGATACTGTTTCAGCTGACTTTGCTAAACCAGTAGGAGGAAAGAGAACTTAACTGGGGGTGTGGCTTAGCCACTATAAAAGCAGGTGACTCAAATTACAACTTCCTGTTGCTAGTCTCTGCTTGTAGAGCAGAAAGCAGCTAACTAAAAAGAAGCTACATTTTCTTATTAATTTAAAACTTATATCTCAGCAGGAGTCAGTGTCTGTTGAGATTAAGTAGACAGATACTTTATTAGAAGTAGAAGGGGTCTTATTTAGGGTTTAAAAAAAGAAAGAAAAAGAAAGAAAGTTAGTGTGTGTTCTGTGCTGGAAGGGTACTGCATCAGCTGACTTTGCTAAACCAGTAGGAGGAAAGAGAGCTAACTGAGGGTGAGGCTTAGACATTATAAAAGCAGGTGACTCAAATTACAACTTCCTGTTGCAAGTCTTTTTCTTACTAATTGCCTCCACCTCACCCACTCAAAGCCAGTTCTACTTTTATTGCCACTGGATTTGACTGTCAATAGGAACTTCCTGTTTGGCAGTAGGAAGGCAGGATCATAGAGAAACATTGGTTTTGTCAACCCTAAAGGAAAAAGTAGCTCATCCCCTCCCTTGCTGCTGGTGTTCTGACATTGAGCAAGGAAGAAGGAGGCTAGTGAAGAAGATAGGAAGTTGCCTTCCCAGAACAGGAAGGGTGAGAATTGTAAGGAGAGGAGAGAGTAAGAATACAGAGAAACAGTAGAGGGGCACAAGATAAGACATGATAGGAGTGGTGCAGTGCAATGGCTGTGGGCAGCAGTTCGGGAGAGACATTCTGGAGGCTGCAATACTGCCCTATTTGCAGGCACCTCTCTGGTCTGAGAAAGGAGGTTGCCCGTCTCCAGGCTGACCTGGCTAGATTCGAAACCTCCTCCCCACCCAGGGACCACCAGGGCAAATGCCACTAACTCAGAGGTTGCCAAGAAAGAGGAGAGGCTGGACCAGGGTGGGCTCAGGGAGGGAGAGGGTGGTGGAACAGAGTTGCATCCTCCAGCTGTACTCTCCACAATTCATTTACTCTTCTGGTGGATAGTGGTTCCTCTATGGAGGCACCTGCAGTGGAGACCAAGGAGGATGCTGGAACATTCACAAGGAGACCCACAGGAGGGTGGCATGGGACCCCACAGGGAAGGAGAGCAATTCCTGGTGGGGACTCAATCATTAGGGGTAGAAATGGGGAGGAAGGGAGAGGGAGGTAAGGTGCCTTCCTGGCGCCATGGCTTGGAGGGACAGGAAGTGAACCTCAGGATCGTGGGAGGAGCTACATAAGGAGCTGGATGTCATTGTCCACCTGGGGACAAATGACCTGACTAGCAATGGGATCAGAGCAGTGCAAGAGGAGTTTGTAGAGTTGGGGAGGGCCTTGGACAAGTAGCGCATACAGTAACCTTCTCAGAGATGCTGCCTGTCTATGACAAGGGTGATGCTGGGCACTCCTCACCAGGAAATTCAATGAGTGGTTGAAAAACTGGTGTGGAGCTCAGGTCTTTGCTTCATTGGGACTGGGGAGCCACCTGGAGGGATGCAGATTTATACTGGTGCGATGGTCTGCATCTGTCCAGGGGAACCAGGATCCTAGGTGAGAGGTTTAATGCTTTGTTGGCAAGCATTTAAACTAGCCAAGGGGAGGAACTTAAAAGGAGCAGGAAATCCCAGCCTCCACCACAAAACATGATAATTAGTGAGGTAAACAGCAAGGTAGAGAAATTATTAGGAGCAGAACAGAGGTAAATGTAAAAAAGGCAACGGCAGTAAGGACAAAAACAGGGCTAAAGGGGTAAGGCTATCAAAAGTGGAGGGTGATGAGTACCGATGCCCGTAGTCTGTGTAACAAGCTCCCTAAACTAGTGGCCTTGATGGAAGAGGGTTGCCTGGATATTGTGCAGTCACAGAAACATGGTACACAGAGAACCATGACTGGGATGTCAACATACCAGGATGCACAATCTACAGGAGGGACAGGGAAGGTAAAGAGGAGGAGGAGTAGCTCTGTATGTAAAGAAGGATCAAAGCAACAGAACTAAGAGTAAACAGGGAGCAGATGAGGCACTCTGGGTCACCCTGGAAACAGAAAATGGCACCACAATCCACATGGGTTGTATACAGACCCCCATCTCAGGGAGGGAATGGACAAGGAAATGATAGAAGGCTTCCTTAGAATGGCAGAAAAAGGGAGATATTGTTGAAGGGACCTGAACATGCCAGATGTTAACTGGAGCACCTTTGCTGCAGGCACATCCAAGAGCAGGGCCATTCTTGATGCCCTACAGGGGCATGCTTCAGACAGCTAGTATTGGAACCCACTGGGAGGGAGCAATCTTAGACCTGGTACTCTCAAATGGGGATGGAGAAAGAATCTCAGATTTAGAAGTGGGTAGCCATCTGGGAACAAGCAACCACCAAACAGTGTGGTTCACGATAAACTCAGTCATACAGCCAAGCCATACAAAAGCAAGAGTAATGGACTTTAGGAGGGCTGACTTTGGGAAAATGAGAGAGTGCCTCAGAAAACACTAGCAAACAGGCAAGAAGGAGAGTGGAGGAACAATGGGGAGTAATCAAAACAGCCATCACAGAGGCAACAAGCCTTTGTAAAGCAAATCAGCAAAACACAACGAAGGAAAAATCCGCTATGGTTCTCAAAAGAGGTGGCAGGTAAGGTTAAGGAGAAAAGGATAGCATTCAGGAAATATAAGGAAACACAGAAGGAGCAGGACAGAGAACTTTATCAGTTAAAGCAGAAAGAGGCTGGAAGGCAGTCAGAATAGCAAAGGCCCAAACTGAGGAAAGAATAGCCAATTCTGTTTAGAAGGGGATAATACCTTTTATAGGTACATTAGGGAGTGAAGAAAGACCAAAGGAGGGATACTGAGGCTTAATAAGGGGGAAGTGGGTAGAGGGTGACAGCGAAAAGCAGGGATACTGAACGAATATTTCTGCTCAGTATTCACAAAGGAAGAGGAGGGAGGTACCTAAACTGAACAAGAGAAACACTCTAAAGATGGGGGTCGATACCAGTCCATTTACAGAAGAAAGGGTTCTGAAAGAACTAATAAAATTGAAGGAGGACAAAGCAAAGGGGCCTGATGGGATTCACCCAAGAATTCTAAAAGAACTAAGGGCAGAACTAGTGACACTGCTGACTACTCTCTTTAACAAATCATGGGAGGATGGGGTGGTACCCGAGGACTGGAGGAGGGCAGATGTGATTCCTCTTCACAAAAGTGGGAGCAGGACAGATGCAGAAAACTACTGACCAGTTAGTTTGACCTCAGTGGTAGGGAAAATGATGGAATCACTTTGAAGAAAAGAATTGTTGAGTACCTAGAGGCCAGTGGGGCTGGGACCCAAGGCAGCATGGATTCACGATGGGAAGGTCGTGTCAGACAGATCTAATAGATTTCTTTGACTGGGTGATCAAGTAGTAGACCAGGGAGGGGCTGTGGACATGGCCTACCTAGATTTTAGCAAGGCATTTGATACAGTCCCACTCAAAAGATTAATACACAAATAGCCAGCCTTGGTGGGTCCCAAGGTGGTAGCCTGGATAAAAATTGGCTAGACAACAGGATGCAAAGGTAGTAGTAAATGGAGTACACAGTGTAGAAAGGAGGGTTACTAGCAGGGTACCACAGGGTTCAGTACTGGGACCGGTCCTTTTTAATGTCTTTATAGGTGACATTGCAGAGGAACTGGAAGGAAAAGTATGTCTCTTTGCAGACGACACAAAGATTTGCAACAGGGTTGATACACAAGATGGAGTGGAAAGGATGAGAAGGGATTGGCAAGGTTGGAGGAATGGTCAAATGTATGGCAGCTCAGATTCAATGGAAAGAAGTGCAAGGTAATGCAAATGGGAAGCAAAACCAAGGGGAAGTGTACACATCGGGGGTGAGATACTGACAACAGTAAAATGGAAAGGGACCTGTGGGTAATTATATCAGATGACCTAAAGGTGGCAAGCAATGTGAGAAGGCAGTAAGGAAGGCTGGGGATACTGGGATGCATAGGAAGAGGCATCAATAGTAGAAAACAGGAAGTTGTTATCCCTCTGTACAGACAGTTAGTGAAACCCCATCTGAGTACTGTGTGCAGTTCTGAGACCCCATCTCCAGAAAGACATAGACAGAGTGGAGGTTGTCCAGAGGAGGGCAACCAAAATCATGCACAGTCTGCACCAGAAGACATATGAAGAAAGACTAAAGAAGCTTAATATGTATACCCTTGAGGAAAGAAGGGTGAGAGGGACATGATAGAAACTTTCAAGTATCTCAAGGCACTCAACAAAGTCCAAGAGGGTAACATCTTTCAGAAAAGAGATGTGCAAGAACAAGGGGGCACAATTTGAAGATAGAGGGGATGGCTCAGAGGTAATGTGAGAAAGTATTTTTCACAGAGAGGTTGTGGATGCATGGAACAGCCTCCTGAGGAGGTCGTGGAGTCAAGAACAGTGGAGGAATTCAAGAATGCATGGGACAAACATAAGGCAGTCCTAGTGGGGGGTAGGAGGAAGTAAGCTGTTGGTTAACCAGGATCTGCAGCTTATCTGTTTGGTAGGAAAATGGGAAGACTAAGTGGGCCAAGCGGTCCTTCTCTGCCATCAAATTCTATGTTTCGATGTAAGTGGTAACCCATCGAGAGTGAAAAGGGAAATCTAATAAAGTGAGTCAACTGGGAGGGGTTTAACAGGGTATCCATATTCTAATTAGGAGAGCATGGCTTTCATTTACTGCAAAAATCTTGTATGATCTAGTAAGTGGAGCTTATTCTGTAACTGGATCATTGTGTCAGCTGACAAGAATAGGAATTGCATACAGCAGTCAGAAAGTGAATGCTTTAGCGGAATGAGATTAGCAGAGCAGTATGTGATGCACAATGTATTCGGTTGCTGATTTTTTCATTGCTCTCATTATTCTGCTGTCCTGTAAAAATGTTGTCAAGTATGCTAAGGCATTTAAAAGATACCAGACATTAAAGAGGACAGGAAATCATTTAATAAATGCAGTCATATAAGTTTCTAATGTTACTATTTTATAGTTTTTATAGTTGTTTTTAATCCCTGATGAAGGTAGTGTTTTTTCTAGTTTTCATGTTTTCAATCAATAGCAAAGTGAAATATGTCTGTTTATGTACAGCTTCATTGTGGGTTTCTTGTTTTGATACGAGAGAGTCAACATGGCAGCCAAATGGTGGCGTTGTCATTCATTCATTCATTCCATAAGTTCATTGTGACATGCACACATGAAGCTGTCAGAAACTGACTGTAACCAGGAAGTGCTTTCCTTATTTCAAGTATGAATTTTTATTCCTGCTCGAGTTTTATTTCCGCTGCTCAAATTAATAATTGTGCCATGTATGAAACCAATTCTGCACCGTACCTGACCAACCATATGGTCCATTTTATACAATTTTAATAATTAAAACAATGAGATTAAGAGTGTAGCAGCTTCAATTCTATTTCTGCTGGACATTTTATTGTTCATGAAGTTGCTGACATATGCTTCATCTGTGTAGTTTGTTGAATGAAAGGCATGTGGTCACAGTCATGTTTTTCTTTCATTTATAAAGAAATTACATTGCTTCTCATGGTAGAAGGTCACACATACACTCACACAAATACACACACACACACACACATACACACACACACACACACACAATAACATTCATTGTCCTTCACTTGTTTAAGCTTCTTTGAAAAAACTCTGATTATGGAAATAGTATACAATGTCTCGACTCTAACTCATCCATTTTTTTCATAATTTTTGAAGTGTTTAATGTGCTATTTATTACTTTGCATTTGTATTTGTCCTCTGCCAGAATCCCTATTTTAGATCATGTGCAACGAAGTGAATGCTTATGTCTTATTTCAGTTAAAACAGTGTCTGACAAAGTCTCAGTGTGTTTTTACTTTATTTTAAATATTTTTTCCTGTTGGCATAACTTAATTTGGTCCATTCACTAAACCGCTACACTGGCTAGTCTGTTTTGAGGCCTGTAAATGGAACTGGGAGGCCCGTGCATGCGGCGTCATGATTTGGTGGGTTGCTCGTCTGACAGTTGTCACCCTTGTATTTCCCACCAAGGATACAGGTAGTTGTTGACCGTCAATGTTGTAGGGGTGAATAATTGAAATTTTACAGAAATCAGCATTTCCTAATCTACTAATACCCTCTGCAGTCTATCTAGTTAACTATGTGTCTCCTCACAAACTTGTCAGTTCCTTGATTTCTTTTCAGCCACAGTAACAGCACTGCCATTCCTCTGGTCTGTGCAGATCTGTTCCCTCATAGTGTTTCTTTCTGGAACCAACTAAGAATTCATTACTTAGAACAATTGTTCCTGATCTTCATGAATTGTTTGTCTTTGTGGCCACTTGTCAACTGGTGTCATAGAGTATGTTGGTCAGAGGCTTCATTTCATGCTGAACATTGAGGTTTTACATGACATCATGTTGTACAAATGTAGTGCTTCTATCTCAAATAGTGAAATAGTTAATATATTGCTTATTTGTAATTTTTGTCTTTCATTTTCTTACACTCAAATTCTGCTAACTATGTATATCATTATGTTGTTGTATTCCAACCTGATAACGTCCAGAACAAAACCTTCACCTCACTACCAATCAAGGTTGAGGAATTTGTACTTGAATAAGGATTTTGAAGCGAATTTAATTGAGCTGTTGTGTGTTGTTTATTTATTTATGCCTGTTAGATTTTGTTCTTTTGCTGTTGCCGTGTTAGGGTTTAGGTTCATTGAATACATGCTGTGCATCTATGCCTTAGCCTGAGAGCTGCCAATTTTTTTTAACTGATCCATGAGTTCCACATTTCTCCACTTATGTGCATGTTCAGTATACTGTATTTCCTACTGCACTACAACAAATACTGTGTAGTTGATTCTTGTGCTGTCTATTCTGTATAAGTTATAGAATTGACATTGTGCACATGACCTTATAAACTGATTCATGCACTGTATTCCCAAAGTTATAATTCATATTGTGATTTTACAACATCCCTATTTTTTGTTATGGAAAAAGGTCAAAAAAAATATTTTGTTTATACAGTATATTATAAACTGTTGTCATTGATTTTAGCACTGTGCCACCAAAAAGGGTTATTTGTTATTTGTTGCTAGTGTAGTCTGCCTGGCTTACTCATTTCTACAGGCCTTTGGACACTATGTCCACCCCGTGTAACCATCTAAACATCCTCACACACAGCAGGTAAAGTTCCTACCACAGGTTGTGCACTTCCTTACTCTTTATTCTCTTCTTGTTTACTTTGCCTCTTGACACTACTGCAGAAGAATTTATGAGGTAGTGAAAGCGGAAATGGTCTGTACAACTCCCACTATCCCCATTCATCTAAATACATATTTTATCACTTCAATGAATGCTGAACTGACAAAAAGTTTCTAAATGTAAAATTAGGACTGACAGTTGTAGAAATCATGGCTGCAAAGACAGTCCATGGTACTGAATTAGTGGTGGGCAAGTGGGCTCAATCTGCTCTATGAAGTGATTGCAGAGCAAAAGTGGATTCACAGAGTTCTCTGCAACACAAAGAGAGTACTTCATGTTATATGAGGATGCAAAGTCCACTGAAAACAATGACTTTGCATTACTTCACCTCCCCTGGGCACTACTCCACCAAATTTAAGGCAAAGTGCATTGCAGACAATGCACTCCGCCTCACCGATGTCAGCCTGTGTTGCAGTCACATGGCAAGGTCCACTGCAGCAGGGAATCCAGGTAGTGGGTTTGGTAGTGGAGGGTGGTGCTGGTGGCTGTGATGGCAGTGGTGGTGGAGCAGCTGCTGTACTAGCCCTCCTCC
Organism: Neoceratodus forsteri; assembly: GCA_016271365.2. Taxonomy (NCBI): domain Eukaryota; kingdom Metazoa; phylum Chordata; order Ceratodontiformes; family Ceratodontidae; genus Neoceratodus; species Neoceratodus forsteri. The sequence continues at coordinate 650,903,328 of JADMNL010000022.1, forward strand.
TGCTGCGGCAGTGACTGTGAGGCACAACTGCCACCCTAGCAGCACTCTTGGCCACTGCCACGGAAGGGCCAGCAGGTGTATGCCTGGCCCCTTCTGTGAGGAGCCTGCCACTCTGCCCTGTGGTGGTTGAGCATGTGGGTGCGCTGGCGACCGGTCCTCAAATGTGTCCCATGGGGCCACGGTGCACCAGCACACCACACAGATGGCACACTACCACTGTGCTGTCTCCCCTCACAGAGTTAAAACTCCCACACTGGGGAGCTGTGGGGAGACCAGACACAGTCCTTGCACTGGTCCCACTACCTACATTTCCAGGCTCACCTCCTGTGACTGTGGAGGTGGTGGAGATGCTGCTGCAGCCTACAACTGCTACCAGTGCTGGTGATGGTGGTAGTGCTGGAGAAGGTGGACCACTGCAGCCACCGGTGGCACTGGTGCTGCTCAGTTGCTTCAATATGGGGAAGCAACACCCAGAAGTCGGGAGCAGTCCAGCATGACACGACCACCCTGCACCCCATGTGTCCACACTCCCCTCCGACCATGCCATGGGCGTGCACTTGCCTTCTCCTGGGTCCATCCTGACACAACAAGTCCCCGGCCGACACTACACACACAGACACACACACTGACACACACAGTCAGTCACACACACACACAAAAACAAAACAAAACTTATAAAAAATTCACTAACAAAAACACACAAATACAATATAAAAACTAAATAAAGATATAGCTTTTAAAAAGCTGTTGGTTTTCTTCAGTCCTGAAATGCAAGTGGCAATCAAGCACTTTCACTCCTAGTCTCCTCTCACAAAGCTTTCTCCCTCTACAAATGCAAAGGAGAAAGTAAAATTTCTTCTCTGACTCACTTCCTTCCTGCCTGACTAAAGCATGTGACTTACAGTACTGTAAGCTATGTGATGTGTGGGGGCTTCCTATTCTCTTCTCACTTTGCCTTACTTAGCATTAAGACATAATGGCAGCGAAGTAGTAGTAATAATAATAATGCAAAGTGAGCACTTTGCAGTATCTACTTCACGTTGTGCTCAGCTAACTGAAGTGGTCACTCGCATCCACTTGGCGGCGTATTAAAATTTTGATGCATCACTATATTGGATATGTGTTTATGCATGGGATAGTGGCGTGCACAATATCACAGCTCTAATCCTTGGCCTGGTTTTTATAATGTGTCTTCTTTCATTTTTAGTAACGCTTTCCCCAGATCAGCATTCATCGCATTCTTATAAGATGTGTTTTGATAAACTGGGTTCATGGGAGTATGTATGAGAAGCTGCCAAGCTTTGGGTCTGGAACTGCCTGGCCGCAGCCCATAGTGCAAGTAACCTTTTTTTCAAATTGCAGTTGAGTCCATGGAAACAGGAACCAGAAGTCAGACAATGTTTGTTTTCCCATACATTCCTGAGACTGTGGCAGGAGTGAGAAATCATTTGTCGTAGCCTGTGATTTATGGCTACAATATAATGGGTTTTGTACATGGTGGTTCACCACTTTGATGTTCCAGATCTTTGAGTAATTTCACATATTGTGGCTTGGAGATGCACCTGACTGGTATTTTCTTCTATGGGCTATTCCATGATTTTCCACTTGTAAAAAGTGCCACTCAGCAAAATCAGATGAAAGAATTCTCAGACCCTATTGTACAATATAGAGGTTACTTTAAATATGTGCAAGGTGTGAGGACAGCATCAGTTACACAACAGACATCCCTCATGTTTGATTGTGGCAGTATTGCTGAACTCATTGCTTTGTTCTTATGGCAGCATTTCTGCTCTCAGGTGTGAAGGTAGTATCTCTGTGGTCCCGATTCATCCTGTTTGATAGTGGCAATGTTTCATAACACCTCGGATGATATTAGAGCATTCTGCCCCAATCTATGATACCCAAAGACAGCAAACTCTCCAACCAGCCTTCCTATGAAAAAGAAAATCCCACATTTCATCTCACTCTCCACCACCTCAAACTTCTTAGTGACCCTCTGCCAGACCCTGGTGAGGCAGTACATGGAGAACTGCAGCCAGTTCTGGATGCCTCACATTATAAAGGATATTTATAAGTCAGAGGTGGTATGGAATTTGCATCACTTAGAGTTACAGATCCTATAGTGCAGACATCTAGACTCAAGCCCTACTACACTGTCATACACTGTCAAGTGATTCATGCAATCAATATGCATAACTTTGTATATATTGCTGTTGAAACCAAGTTGCAAATTCAAGGTCAACATACACATTCAGTTAATTTGCAGCAAAGCATGACTGATGGCTATGTCAATAAATAAATAAATATATAATTAAATAAATAGGCACCACTACTGAAAAAACAAAGTGACGAGACATTGCTGAAGAGTGACAGGAAAAACAGTTTGACTAACAAATAATATGAGTTACAACTTATAAGCATAATTATAGTGACATGCATTAGCCACTCCACCACCCACCCCACAGAACAAAATGGAATAGGAGGTTCACAAATCTTGGTGGGGATTATTGCGAATGATTCACATTTCACCACAGTACGGAGGTAATACTGGAATAATACAGATTAATCATGATGACTGCAAGGTAAGGACTTGTATGACCAGAAAAAATCATGGGCTGAAATTCCAGAAGTGACCAAAAGAATCCTACAATATGTGTGTGTGCCAGTAAGAATAAAGATAAAGTACATCTCGTGTAAACCACCAAATTAGTATTATGTATAGCCACAGGTGGAGGCAGATATTAGTATGGGGTAGTATGACCCTTCCATTTACAACTAAAATGCTGGAGGCTAGATTACAAGTGGATTACAGACCCGACTCAATTATTTAATACATTGTGAGTTAGTGCTGGGGAATGGGGGCTTGGGAAATGACCGTTACCATCATGCTGATATTTTATTTAATTGCATATTGGCATTCAGTAGGCATCAGCAAGGCACTGGTACGATGCATAACATACTTCCATTGAAGCAGTGATATTTTCTGCAGTGTTCTTACAACCTCAATGGCTAAAAGGTAGAGAGATGGAAGAACGGTCAGCAGTATACCATATCAGGTGCTGGACTGCATTTTTAGAGTGTGATTTAAGACTGTTTCCTCTCATTCTTCACCCCCACAAACTAGAAAAATCTTGGTCACTCCAGTCTGCCCAAGCATTAGGGCCACACACAGCTCACAGGGAGGTTACACAGTGAAAGAGCCATGATTGCTGCACTGTGCTGCCTTGTTTCTCATTTCTCTCACTCATTTCTCTTAGTGAAGAATGAGTCCATTCTGCATGTCACTTGCTGTAGCTGGCTGTGATCATTTGTAGTTTAGTGTCACAAAGCCACATTGTCCCCCCTTAGCAGACCCTTCTCCTTCTTCACCAATTTGTTTCCCATGTCTGCTAAAGGAACCAAGCTCTGATGCCATTTAAATAGGAAGGAAAAATGATTTTCATTATTTCATCTTTCTTTTCCCTCATTGACTCTATGCCCCCGACCACTACAACACTCTGGCTTCATTAATTTCTCCCTCTACGAACCCTTAGATCCCCACCATTTTCCAGATCAGAAAATTTTTTGTTCACAGCATTTCAAGTTTACCCTACAACCATATAGGCTATAGGAACAGAAACATGATGCATTCCATCCATATCCGTTCAGGCTCTTTCTTGCTTGAACAGAATGATAGTTATAGTAACTGCACTAGCTGTCACATATACCCAGAACGAGCATAAATTAAGTAAATGACACCAAATATTACTGAAAACATGTTTATTTCTGAAGTCCATGACATAATCCACACAAAAGAAGCCAAAAAACAGTTCCTGTCCTGAGTATTTAATTCTTTGACCATGAGGCTGCAACATAATCATCCGTGACAGCAGCTGAAGATTTTGCAGGCTCATGGACAAAGACCATTAGTGAGCCACGGCCAAAGATTGGAAAAGTGCAAAATGCTATTTTCTGACAAAACCATAATAAACCAGAGGCATTGGTCTATAGAGGCCCAGATCTAAACCCATGCCTCAGTTATTTAACAAGTCTCCCATGGGGTGAAATATTAACTTTTTCCCCAACTGCAAACTGAAAACATGGTGGCAGCCATTGTGATCAATAAATTTCTCATGATCAAATATTCTTTGATCATGAGCCTGCAAATTCTTTGATCGTGATGGCCCAAACCCCATTCTTCTTCGCAAAATAACTATGTAAATTACCCATAGACTTATAATGGGAACTAAAAGTTGAATAACTTTTGAATGGATTTATATTTTTCACCAAACAAAATGTGGCATGTTCATGATCCAAGCTCTTTCTATGTGCCAAGTTTCAGATGGGCAGACTACACAACGTTCAAGCAGCGACATGGACAAAATCAAAAACTGCCTACAGAACTGGCAAAAGTGCATTTTGCAGTGTTTGGTGTGCAAAAACCATGAGTCCAACCAAAATGCTACTTGGCAAATCAAGAGTTTACCATGCCCTACTACCATGCCAAATTTCATGCAAATCTGTTGAAAGGGTCCAAATTTATTAACATGCAAACTTTCAAGTCTAACATAGAAGTACCTTCATAACCCTAAACATAGGGCACAACTGCACCGTATAATATATATATCTATATCTATATATATATATATATATATATATATATTTACAGATATATATATTATGGTATACGGTAGTGCTACCATGAATTAGGGTGAGGAGCCATTAACATGTTAAACCCCAAATTTGCACCTTAATAACTTTCTGTTTGACGGATGTGCCTGAAATTTGAATACAAGATCAAGACCCATACGCCTTGGGATCACCAAGTTTTCTACTGGTCAGATACACGGCTGCGGAGTTATTAAGCATGATCTATGCGATGCGTTTATGCTTTTCTGGATTTCTACGGTCATGCCTACAGGTCGCATGGTTTGCATGACTGGCCTGAAATCTTCAGGAAAGTGTGGCCAGGGTCCTCAATGTGCCTTTCAAAGATTTCATGAAAAAATATTAAACTGTTCAAAAGTTATGGCAGTCGAACTTCTGTTTTCCCATAGGATAACATTACGGCGTTCGCCCGTGTCTTTGAGGCCGTATCTAAAACAGTCACGAGATACAGAGTTTGCCCCATATATAACTAGCCAGGAAAGTGATAATACATATGACTTTAAAAATTTTTTCTATGTCATACGGTTACTGAGATATAAACAATTTACTATTACAACTACTGATTTTTGAGTTCGAGAGTCATTATTTTGCTTACATTCTTTCTACCACTGTCTTTCTCTATGCAGCTTTGGGAAAACCAGCCTGTGCACTTACATTACTCTGACCATTACCATTTCTGCTTGTGGTTTCTGCCCGTTTACTTACCGTTCCGTTTACGCCACCATGTAGCAGTACTTTATGCTTTCAATTGCGTTGCATTTCCATTGATTTTAACATTTCTGTCTACAGTACTGTTCCTCTTTCTGTTTCACTTTGCGTCATCATCGCATTATGATTTGTATTTGCAGGCACAATGTTACAATGCAACAAGACATCACTCCAGCGCTCCCGCCACTGCATTACATTCACTATTTCTCATTATCATTCTCAAAGAGGGAAATTAAATGCAAAAACATCAGTTTAATGCATCAGTTAGGTTGTTCCACAGCGACAAAAGCAAGGAAATTCGATATTAGGGTTGAAACCCCTTTGCACCCTCAGCCCACCCCCAACTGGAATCGGGATGTGCATTGGGGTCATCAGTCCTAACTGTCACCCATTCTCCTATTCCTCAGCTTCTTTCCACATGTGATGGGGTGACACTTAGAATGGCTGGCCCCAATGTGCCACCGAATCAGTTGGGGGTGGGCTGGAAGTTCAGGATTTCAACTCTAACATCGAATAGATATATATATTATGGTAGCATGGTAGTGCTACCATAGTTAGGGTTGAGGCACCATTTACATGTTAAACCCAACATATTGCACCTTAATAACTTTGCAACTCGTTTGATGGATTTACCTGAAATTTGGAATACATAATTAAGAAGCTCACGCCTTGGGATCTGTCAAGTTACATACTGGTCGGATACATGGCTGCAGAGTTATTAAGCGTGATCTGTGCATGCGTTACACTTTTTCTGGAATTCTACGGTCACGCCTACAGGTCACACGGTTTGGCGACCAGCCCAAAATCTTCAGAGAATGTGCAGCCAGGGTTCCGATGTGCCTTTTGAAGATTTCATGAAAAATATTAAACGGTTCAAAGTTATTCAAAAACAATTTCCCATTATAAGTCAATGGGAAAGGTTAACAAAAAGTTCGACAGTGTCGCAAATGCATTTTACTTTACTGAAATGGCCCTCTTACTCCAAATCCACCATCTTGTTTTCAGTTAGTGATCAGAAAAATGCTTGCCATTTAAATTTGGGACCCTCTAGCAACTAATTTTTTCTATTCACCTAGTGGAGCCTGAGGGATGCTAGCCATGTCTTTATTTTGGGGTAAAACACCCCAGAAATATGTTTTTCAAGTTTCTGGAAAAAGTACTTCATAAACTACTTCGTGCTCATGAAAGTGTCGCAATTTATGGAAGCTTTCACAAATTGTGACAGTACTTTTTAGGCTGTGGGGAAATGACAGCAATTATTTGGCACCCCGCTGCAAAAGAACGGTTCAAGTTTTGGGCTGAAATTTGAGGAACGAGCCGACATCTCACAGATGTGCCGCTCAGTGTTGTGTTGAAAAATATTACACGGCGGCAACGTTACGGCACTCCAAATTTGATGTTTTTCCTTTAGATAACATTATGGTGCCCGACGCATTACAGGAATCCTTGGCACCCTACTGCAAAATAACGGTTTGGTCTTTATTCCTGAAATTTGGGGAAGACAGCAAACAGCCCACAGATGTGCCTTTTTGTGGTTTTGGTGAAAAAATATTACAGGGAGGCAAAGTTATGGCACTCAACTTCTCTTTTTCCCATAGGATAACATTACGGCATTCGCCGCAGCTTTCAGGGCCCGTAGATTGAAACGGCTAGTAGATACAGACTTTCATCGGAAAATACTTAGCCCCTTATGGGCCAGTACAGTCATAAATCATATGACTCTTATATTTTTTTCTACATCGTATGGTTCCTGTGATATAGCCTATTTAGTATTCCAAGTCCTCATTTTCTGCTCCGATACCCATTATTATGCATACATTCTTTGTACTCACTGTCTTTCTCTATGCAGCTTCTGGGAAAACCAGCCTGTGTGCTTACATTACTGTTACCATTGCCCTTTCTGGTTTGCAGTTCCATACCGTTTCACTTACCGTTGGCGCCCTCGCCACCATGGCCGTTATCCTTTGGTATCATCTGCGCCAGCTTTCAGTTACATATTTTTTTGCCATTTGTGTCTACAGTACTACTTCTCTTCTGTTTCACTTTGCATCACCATGCCCATTGACATTTCCGTTTGCAGGCACCATGTTACTATGTGACAACATATCACATGGCACACGTTCCATCTATACCACCGTGTGCATTACCCTTTCTGTTCTCATTCGCGCTTATGTTACCAGTGCGCCACTGCTAGTGCTTCTGTTTGCATTGCTGATCCTGTTACTATGCCACAAGACAACACATGGTGGGAGCATGGGGCCCAAAGGGCAAGCATTACATTCACTATTTCTCGTTATCATTCTCAAAGAAGGGAAATTAGAGGCAAAACTCTGTTTAATGCATCAGTTAGGGTTGTTCCACAGCGGTAAGTGGGAAGTTCGGTGTTAGGGTTGAAACGCCTTGGACCCCCAGCCCACCCCCAACTGGCATTGGGGTGCGCATTAGGGTCTTCAGTCCTAAATCTCACCCATTCTCCATACCTCTGCTTCTTTACACATGTGATGGGGTGAGAGTTAGGGTCGAGAACCCCAATGCGCACCCCAATGCCGGTCAAACTGCACTGGCCAAGATGCGCCTACAACCAATGACTGAATATCTCACCACCTGCACCATAGCGTAACTAGGGAGGGAAGCTGAGCATATCTGATGCACTATAGCACAACAAGGGATGTTCAGCTGAGCAGTCCTGATGCACCATAGTGCAACCAGGGATGCCCCTGCAGCAGGGCAGCAATGCAACAGCACAACCAGGGATGCAGGGGCCCACCACCCATGCCACAGATGGGCAGAGGGACACACAGCAGAACAGACATCGTCCCCCACACCCCATGCACTGCACAACTGGAGGAGGTCTGGAATAACCACTGGCCCATGGAGACCAGCAACCAACCCACAGCTGGGCCATGGTGCCCCATCACACTCCCTGGCAAGCTATGACCGGTACACAAGGAGGGCCGACCACCCTGTACCACCACCATCCCACCAATGCAGAGCACACCCTGCACCATGACTCCCAGACACCCTGCCCAGGAGCAGCCATACACCAGTGCAGCATACCTCATGCATGCCACCAACTCCACTGTGACAATGCAACCCTGTGCACCACAGAACCATGCAAGGCAGCCCCACCATGAGCAGCCATCAGTGGGTGGCAGCACCAGCAGTTGCAATGACAACATAAACAGTGCAGCCACGCACAGCCCCCGAGCTACAGCTGAGACCGATTATGCATTGGCACACGAGGTACCTACATGTGACAGGGCATGCCCTGGACACCACCACCAGTGGTACAGCACCCTGCACACACCCCAAGGACACACCTGACCCAGCACTGGCCACAACAGCCAGGCAGATACCCACAGTGCATGGACAAACACCCACCCATACTCAAGGGCACACCAACACCCAGGGACACAGTAGCAGGGGCAACCCTCAGTGTGGGGCCATGGAAACCATGTACACACGGCAAGCACTCCTCATGGCACAGGAGTACCAGCCACCCTGCGCAGGCACTGTGGAGCTGTGCGCCACCAGCATTTGCCCGGAGCACAAGTCACAGACTGTGGTGCACATCTCCTGCAACACACACAAGCAACAGTATGGAGGTGGGACAACAACAGCGGAGGCCACAGTGTCACCGAGGCAGACATGCACCACACCAGTGACAGGAGGCAAGCCAGCATTGTGATGGGTACAGTGGCTGTTCTGCATGGACAGCCACCACTGACATGCCAGTGGACCGTGCAGGTCACAGACATGCAGGGTGTCAGCTGCACAGGCCATGGGACGAGCTGACAGGTGCGCCATGGACACAGAGCATGCACCATGGCCCTGCACACAGTCATCCAGTGCACAGGTAACAACACACACCACAGACAGTGACTGATAGCTACTCCCATACCATGGTCACTTCCCCACAGCCACACACACACATGCCCATGACTGCACCACCCTGAAGCCAAGCACATCACTGCAGCTGAGCACCTATAGCCGCTGCAAATCAGAGACCACCACAGTAGTCATATCAAAAGAAATGTATTTAAAACATCAAACAAAACTATGTACAAATATTTACAAATGTTTATGGGAGGGCCACAAACAAGGTGGGGGTGGGTAAGAGGCAGGGGTGAACAAATGGTAGAGGGAAGGAGGGGTGTGAGGGTGGGCCAGGGGTAGGGAAAGTCAGGGGCATTGTGAAGCTCAGCGGAAGCCCCGCTCCCCACTCCGGCTGCTCCTGCCATGACACCATCTGACCCCAGCCCCTCGATCCTTTGCAGAATTTCCAGCAATGCCCTGGCAACAGTCAGTATCTCATGCAGTGCCTCCTGATTGTCTGCAGCTACCGTCCACCTAGAACAAGGGAGCAGAGTCAATAGGTGTGACTGCACAGCCCATACAGCCCACCCACTGCATGGCATACGGCTGGGGATATGCCTCTGTGATGGTGTGTGACCACCCACAGTGATCGTGTCCACAAGACCTGCCCACCCAGGTGCACAGAGCCATCGGACCTCTGCACAAACCCACCGGCCAAGTCCTGCACAGCACCACCATGGCTGTTTGGTGACATAGTTATGTGGTACGAAGGCAGTGGCACAGCCATGTAACTGGTGCACACATGGACCACCATTGGCCTCTCCCAGACATGCAGTGCCACTGGACAGTGCTGACTGTAACAAGTTGCGTGCATGGCAGTGGTGTCAATGGATGGTGGCCATGCCCCACTGCCCACCCTGTTACACAGCATGCAATAGTAATCATGGATGTAAGGCACTCACCATCATAAGTCTGGTCCCTCTGCCTCTGTGGACCTTCATCCCTCCTGGAGTTATGGTCTTACAGCTGGCACCTCCTCTCCCTCACCAGCCATCACTCTTCTGGGCCTAAGGTGCAAACATGGAGAGAGGAACATCAGTACAATCCTGTAGCAAAGTCCCCTGCCCCCAAGTGTGTGCAATCCCACACAGCCAGACCCACCCACTCCACACCCTGATAACACCAACACAGCCAACACGGACGGTCCCACTCCCATGTTCCAGACACATGCAACCATGATACCCATATGGAAGATAAAAGTGTATGGACATTACACCTACCTGGCCGTGGCACCATGCCCCTCCTGGCACATTCCACAAGCAAGCAAGCAGGTCTGTGTCCCTCCTTCTCAGGTCCCCATATCTGTGGCTGCACTGCTCGCCATCCACCCCATTCCTGTGGCCTCCTCCAGGGCCGGCCACCTCCTGCCACACCTGACTCCTGGACCTGTCCAGGGTGCCTCACCAAACAGTGGGCCAACAAGTGGCTCCACAATGGCAACCAAGTTTGACATTTCTATCTGACTCCACTGGGCAGCTCTCCTCCATGCATTTCTCTTGCTCGGTAGGGGTCAAAATGGCGCTCTGCAGTGCGGTTCTGCCATGTGCAGAAGCTGTGGTACAGCGCTGCCATTCCCTATCCACTGTCACCGAACAGCACAATAGTGATGCACCCATGCCTGATGCATGGCGCTTAGGGGGCAAAGGTCAGGCACAGGGTCAAGGGTCTCTGGCGCATGGACAGCCACAGTGCGATTGGAACTCAATGCATGTGGTGCGATTGGGTGCCTCTGTGCCACCTTCAGTAGCAGCCTACCATGCTGTTGCCCCAGTGTGCCTCGATGCCCCAGTGCCACAGTGCCATATAGGTGAACATCGCTGTAGCGCCACTGGCACAATGGTGACTCTGCCCTGCATTGCCTCCAGCACACAGCACATCAGCAGCGCGGCAGGTGCCTGCGTCATCAACCCAGGCATGGCATAGTTAGGTGTGTACTGCGCATGTCACAGAACTGCACCCTTGGCTCAACACATTCAACACAATTGTAAAGCGCAAAGCGCAATATTCAGCCGTCATATGCAAATCAGCTAATCAGCCTTTCAATGGCGCAGCACTGCAATTTCAATCAATTTCAATCAATCAATCAATCAAATCTTTATTTATTCAATTTGCATCCACTTAAAGTTGCGCCTCGCCTCATTTGCATGGGTTGTGCTATAAAAGTGCGACATTGGGCTCCACTGGCCATAGTCAGTTACTGCAGTCTATTGGTAAGTTGCATGCTGTTTGGGAGTGTAGACTATGGATTTTGGGACATGCATGGGACTGCACAGTCACAGGTAACAACTGTCATTCTCACAGGCTGAATCATGACTGAGTGAGTTGTGGGAGAAGAAGAACAGAGTTGTGGGAGGAGGAGGAGGCCAAATTTCACAAAGGCCAAGACGGATGCCCTGTTTGAGGCCTACCTGGACCAGGAGCCACTTCTCAGTGGATGCCAGGGAACATCACAGGCCCGTGCTGCTGCATGGGAGGAAGTGGCATGTGCTGTGAACCTGCATGGCAGCCACCAGCGCTCTGTGCAGGAGTGCAAGAAGAAGATGGGCACAGACAGGAGGAGGATTAAGGAGAAGATGGCTGCCATCAGGGCAGCATGATCTGCGACAGGTGGGAGACAGCTGGAGGTGCTATGTGACCCCAAAGGAGGAGAACATTGCTGGCAGCATGCAGCGTTGTGCCATTGAGGGTGTTCTGGGTGGTGGATTCCAGATGGGTGGTAGCCCGTCACTGCATGGTAGGTCATGGTCTGTCTATTTGGTGGGGACAGGATAGGTCACATGCAGTAATGCGACTTTGTTTCCCTTACAACTCCTGAGCATCTGCATGGGTCAGCTGTGGTGGGACTTTCCACTGAGGCCAGTCAGATGGAAATAGAGGAGGCCCATCCACCTCCACAGGAATACGTGGCTCAGTGTGACAGAGGGCTCACCTGGATGTACAGACTGATGTTGTTGGAACAGGTACAGAGGCCCTACCATGTCCCAGCATGCCAGCGTCACGGATGCCGGCATGCTGTGACTCGGGCTGGTGCGGGTCCATCACTTCTCCAACATCATGGGCACTGACATGTTTGTGCCACAGGATGGCCACACAGCAGGTAACACTGTGGCCATGGCTGTGGGTGGTGCCACCGTGGAGGCCTGCGTGTTATCATAGTCCCAGCCTGTGCCTGTCAGCACCGGTGGGGCACTGGGTGTGTACAGGACAGTGGGATGGTTGCAGCCACTGCAGTGGCACCAGTGAGCCTGGGGACCGGCATCCAGAGGGGCAGCATCAGCAGTTGGCCAATGGGCTTGGGGTACAGTGTCAGGGGCAGTGTCAGTGCACCACCTATGGACTTGCCCAGGCCTGATCCTGGTGTGCAGCGCCCACCCTCAAGGGGTGCTAAGCATAGGGCCATGCACACCCTGAGGAACAGAATGCCAATCAGGCAGATGTCCTCTTGGATGAGCACACCCGCATACTGCAAGCATCAGTCAATCAGGAGATGCGGCTTGTGACAGTGGTGGATGCACTGAGTGCGGCTCTGGAGCGGTGAGGAGCGTCGCAGCAGAGAAACTGCTCTGCTCCTGGCAGAGAAGGACCAGATGCGGAAGATGTGACCACTGCCATTGACAGGCTGACACATACAATCACAGCTGCCATGGCCACAGGGGCACACAGTTATTTGCCGCAGCGGTGCAGACACCGTGCAGTGCAATGTCCACCCGTCGTTCCGGCATCATCGACACCCTCCTTGTCGATACTGGTTCAGCTGTGGGCATCCCAAGCATGCCTGGCGGTTGATGCTAGCATAGCCCTTGTGATTCATGTATGGGGTCCCTCGGGGCCAGGTGGTGTGCAGATGGCCACATGGGTGCGATCTATTGTCCCTAGCATGCCAGGTATCGTGTTACCCTGTGGAACTCCTGTATGTTTGCTGTGCGCTCCGCCAGTGTGCTGGGGAAATGGATGTACTCTGCAGCATGTGGCAGCAGTGCGCTGAGGAATTGGGTGAGGTGGTGTGACGTGGCCGACTGGGTTATGCCTGTGGTGTCCCCAGTTGGTCTCTGGAAGTACCCATGGCAAGCAAACACATGCAAGCTGTCACTTTCATCTCCACTGACAGAGCATGGCTCCGTCGTGTGGGTACCTGCATCACATCCTGCACAGCTCACAGAGCCGCCTCCAAATTGCCTGATTCAGGCGGTACCAGCCCACAATCTCCGTATCACTATACTGCTCGAAGCTGGTGTGCGCTTGGTACTGCCTGTTGGGGCATACTGCCAACGGGCCCTTCCACGGCCATGCCTCCCTGCTGCCCACCTTCTCACCCCCCATTACTGCCTCCATCTGGATGGTGGCACTGGCCATGTCTCTGGCTTGTGTTCACCCCCGCCCGGCAGCTGTTTGTGTTCCCCCAACTGTCCTGGCTGCTACTCCCCTGCACTGGGAAAACTTGACTGTGCTGGCCTCACTGCTGTGTAGCAAGTACTTCCCCTTCTGCACTGTGACTCCCACACTTTCCCTGAGCCTGTGGGTTCCAGGTGCCTTTCACTCTCCTGCCCTGTGTGTGTGTGTGTGTGTGTTGCCTGTGTGGCTGGCTATAGTTCAGCAACTCGAGGCTTCCTGTAGCGTTCTTGCACCTCTCCCTTGCTCCTTTTTGTATGGCTCATTTCCGCTATACGTAACTTCCGCTCAGCTCCCCTATTGTGCATGGCGCATGTTGTTAAATGTCGCACTGCACCATTTATGCTTGGTTCCTCCCCTTCAGTTGCGCATACATTCATTATCATTACACTGCTGCTCAGCGTGATTTGGGGGTGCAACTGCCTCCCGCTGAATGATCATGAGAATGGCACATTTTGGACTTGCGCTGGCACAACCCCTATTGCGTGTGGGCGCAACTCTTTTGAATATCTGGGCCACAGTGTCATCCCTCAGGATGAAATGCACTTTTAAGGCACTCTGCTTTATTCAGTAGGTCTGCTGCAGCATACTGCAATGTAATTTCAATGGCAGGTAGTCCCTTTGTCATGCAGGAAACTGTGACATTCACTTCAACTGGCAGTATCGCATTTTTCTGTATGACAAAGGGAACTAATTACCATCTAAATTACATTGTTTTATTCAGTGTAGTCATCAGGCTTAACTTTCACCCCATTCTCCAATGCTGTAGCATGTCAGCTTGTTTACACATGTAATGGGGTGAGTTGGGCCTGATGACCCCATACACACCCCGACGCCTGTTGGTGAGTGGAGGGTGTGGGTAGAACTAGGGTGGTAAAGGTACAACCCTAACATCACATTTCCATACATTTTTGTCACTGTGCTATCAACCCTAACTGATGAATTAAGAGAATTTTTTAATAATTTTCCCTTCTTTTGAGAAAATGTAATATAACTGGTAACTGGAATGCGTTAATGTAAGCATGGGCCCTCCGGGTCCCTGTACAAGCTTCACATTCCCATTTTCTGTAATAGTAGTGTATGTGGGAGCACAGGCCTCTGGGCCTTGAGCTCCCACTCACACATAAGTACAGAGCCATACAGCAGTGCCATAGTACTCCAAAAGAACCCTTGTTACATGTTTTGGCAATATCTCAGTAACTGTAGAAAGTAGGAAAAAATTTCACTGCAGGTGTAATTTATGACTTAGAAACTTCCTCCGAATCTTAGTTCACCTAAAGGTGGACTAAGCTGTGGTATCAAAACATCTGTTTCCAAAATCATTTTTGAGATACAGGTGCTGCAATGTTAGCCTATGGAAAAATGTTTCAACTTCGGAGCACTGTAACTATGCAGCATGTTGAATGTTTTGGGACCAAACCACCAAAAGGCACATCTGAGGGACCAGGACTTGCAATCCTGCAAATTTCAGGCCAAAGCCCCAACCATTTTGCTGCAGTGGTATGGCAAAGAATTGCTTTTTGGGCAAAGTACTGTCTCAAATTGCATCAGTTTCACTAAAATAGGTACACTTTCATGATTTGCGAAAGTGTAGCCACCATTCTGTCTGATTGCAACACTATAGAGGGTCTGATCTTTAAAAGGCATTTCTGGGAATTTTCCTGCCAAAAAGATAGTGCTATGATTTTCAGGACACACCTAGGTAAACACAACAGTCAGTGTTTACCTGGGGTCCTCAAATTAAAGGCAGACATTTTGTCTCTCACTAACTGAAAACAAGATGGCCACTGCATGACAGTAAAAGTGCCATTTGTGACAGCAAAATATAGTGGCAGCAGCTTTTGAGACACACATACGTTTTTTCCACATTGACTATAATGGGAAACTTGTTTTTGAATAACTTTTAAATGGTTTAATATTATTTCACCAAATCTTCAAAAGGCACATCAATGATGGAACTGCATCTTCCTGAAGATTTCAGACCAAATGGACAAATTGTGTGGACTGTAGTCATGAGCAAAGAAATGCACAAAACACCATTTCTTTGCGTGTTTGAGCATTCTGCAGTTCCGCAACTGCTTATCTGACCATAATGCAACTTACCAGGGATATACTATGGTCGGCCGAAATGCATTGACCCAACTGTCATTATCCTGACCCCAGGCACCCAAAACAGAGTTGCCTGACATTGGGATTTTACCTCCAGGGAGTGATTTGGGGGCCGTACCCACATCCTCCAATATGGGGCTTTGGCCCCATTCCTGTACTGATAGATTCTCACTCGGTGGGTGGGGGAGCAAAATGTCGATGTTGGGCAAACCATGTTTCGGGCATCCGGGCTTGGATAGTGCCGGTCAGGCCGATGCATTTCGGTCGATCAGAGGTATCCCATTGCCAGATCCAGAGATCTATGGTACCAAAGAGTGCTTGCAAAATCTCAGGCAAATCCATCATACGGTGGCAGTGACTAAAGTGCAAAACTTGGGGTTTAACATAGAAACAAGAATTTGATGGCAGATAAAGATCGCCTTGCCCACCTTGTCTGCCCACTTCCCTACCTAATGGATAAGCTGCAGATCCTAGTTAACCAACAGCCTACTTCCTCCTCCTCCACTAGAATTGTATGTCCCATGCATTCTTGAATTCCCCACTGTTCTTTACTCCATGATCTCCTCAGGAAGGCTGTTCCATGCATCTATAACCCTCTCCATAAAAATACTTTCTCACATTTCCTCTGAGCCATCCCCTATCTATCTATCTTGAAATTGCCTCCTTGTTCTTGCACATCTCTTTTCTGAAAGATGCTACTCTCTTGGACTTTATTGATTCCTTGAGGTACTTCAAAGTTTCTATCATGTCCCCCTCTCCTCCTTTCCTCGAGGCTATACATATTAAGCTCCTTTAGTCTTTCTTCATATGTCTTCTGGTGCAGACCCTGTACCATTTTGGTTGCCCTTCTCTGGACAGCTTCCACCCTGTCTATGTCTTTGTGGAGATTGGGTCTCCAGAACTGCACACAGTACTCCACAGAGGGTCTCACCAACTGTCTTTACAGAGGATAACAACTTTTGTTGTCTGCTGGTGATACCTTTCCACTGCATCCCAGTATCCCCCAGCCCTCCTTACTTCCTTCTCACATTGCTTGCCCACCTTTAGGTCATGTGATATAACTACCCCATGTCACTTTCCATTTTTGTTGTTGACAGTATCTCACCCCACACTGTGTACTCTTCCCTGGGCTTTTGTTTCCCAGGTGCATTACTTTGCACTTCTTTGCATTGACTCTAAGCTGCCACATTTGACCATTCTTCCAACCTTGCCAAGTCCCTTCTCATCTTTTCCACCCTACCTTGTGTGTCAACCCTGTTGCAAATCTTCATATCTTCTGCAAAGAGACATACTTTTCCTTCTATTCCCTCTGCCATGTCACTTATAAAGACATTAAAAGCACCAAACCAAGTACTGAACCCTGCAGTACCCTACTAGTAACCCCCTTTCTTCACTGTGGACTCCGTTTACTATTACCTTCTGTGTCCTGTTGTCCAGCCAGTGTTTTACCCAGGCTACCACCCTGGGACTCACTCTCAGGCTAGCTAATTTGTTTATTAATCTTTTATGTGGGACTGTGTCCAATCCCTTGCTAAAGTCTAGGTAGACCATGTCAACAGCCCCTCCCTGGTCTACTACTTTAGTCACCCAGTCAAAGAAATTGATTAGATTCATCTGACATGACCTTCCTGCTGTGAATCTATGCTGCCTTGGGTCCTGTACCCACACTGGCCTTTAGGTACTCAACAATTCTTTCCTTCAGAAGTGATTCCATCATTTTCCCTACCCCTGAGGTCAAACTCACAGGTCTGTGGTTTCCTGCCTCTGTCTTGCTTCCACTTTTGTGAATGGAATTACATCCACCCTCTTCCAGTCCTCAGGTACCACACCAGCCTCCCATGATTTGTTAAAAGGTGGTCAGTGGTGTTACTACTTCTCCTTAGTTATTTTAGAATTCTGGGTGAATCCTATCAGGCCCCATTGCTTTATCCACCTTCAGTTTTAGGAGTTCTTTCAGAACCCTTTCTTCTGTGAAAGGACTGATATCAACCCCCTATCCAGAGTGCTTCTATTGACTGGATTAAGTACCTCCCTACCTCTTCCTTTGTGAATAATGAGAAGTATTTGTTCAGTATCCCTGCTTTTCACTGTCCCTCTGCACAACCACCCTCCTCTTTATTCAGCCTTAGTATCCCTACCTTAGTCTTTTCTTCACTCCATGCCATGTCACCATAATTATACTTGCACTACCATGCCAGTATAATATATATATATATATTATATGGCAACAGCAGCTATATCATGGTTGAGTTCCCATTTAAGGTTAAATCTGAAATTTGGCAAGTTTAATAACTTCTACAATCAGATGACTGATTTGTCTGAAATTTGGAATGCTTGATCTGGTACCATATATCTCTGGATCTGACAAGTTGCATAACAGTTGAATGTATGGTTGAGGTGCTACAGTGCACCAAATCGTGATGATTACACATTTCTGAGTGTTTGTTTGCTCGTGCCTACAGGTTGCAAGGTTTGTGCGATTGGTCCGAATCATTCAGGGAATATGCAGCAAGGGTCCCCAATGTATCTTTTGAAGATTGCATGAAAAATATATTAAAGCGGTTCAAAAGTTATTAAAAACCTGTTCCCCATTATAGTCTATGGGAAAAGTTAACAAAACATTTGAAAGTTTCACAAATGCCATTTTACTGCAAATTACCCTTTTACTTTCACAAATCGGACATTTGTTTTTAGTTGCTGGTCAGAGAAATGTTTGGTGTTTACATTTGGGACCCCTAGGGACACAATTCTTCTTGTGTTCACCTGGTCGAACCCTGAGGATGCTAGCCATGTCTTTGTTTTGGGTAAAACACCCTAGAGACATGTTTTAAAATTTTGTGAACAGTAGTGTTGCAAAGTGCTTTCATAAATGCGACACTTTCATGATTTTATTTGTGAAACCGTCATGATTTATGAAGTACTGAATATCTCTCCTCCTCTCCCATAAAGCAGAACAAGTCCTAGTCACAGCCCTCAACGTGAACTGGCTCAGTCCTTCTGCCTCACTAATAAGAGACTCCTTTGCTGTCTTAGACCTGACCCAACTCGTCTCCCAACCCACTAGATGTAACCAAACTACTAGAACCTGCACCCTCCTAGACGTCATTGTCACCAACCGCCCCCAAAAGAATCAGGACATTCAAGTCCTCCTGGATTCCTTATGACCACTTCCTCTCCTATTCCTCTGGTCTGCTCCCACTGCCAAACCTATAGCCAAACCACACTCTGCAGGTGTCTCCGCCCAGGTGGGCTGAAAAACTCAAACAGTTCCTCACTCAGATTGAATGGTCCCCATCCACCATGCATCCAACATTGATGCTGCCTCGACCTCTTCTCACAAGCCTTTAACAAAACCTGTGATCTTTATGTACCTTCACCAAAATCTGCTCCAAAAGATTAATGCATCTTGGGTCACCCTGCCCTACTCCAAATGCTCAGGGATAAGGATAACCTCTGGCACCTAGCCACCGAGACCAGTGGACAGCTGACAGACAGGCCTACAATGCCGCACATAACAGGTGCCCATGGGCCAACCATAAAGCCAAGGCAAACCACTACCAGGCCACCCTCACCTCCACATGGGGAGTGCCCAGAGCTTCTGAGACAATATAAAAGAGATAAATGGAAATCATGCTCCCCTCAATCCCAGCTTACTGTTGATGGCTCCATCTTTACTGACCCAACTGACATTGCCAACTGCATTAACTCCTCCTTTATGGATCTTAGCCCTATCCTCCCTAGTAACATTTTCAACCCTACCCTGACCCAGTTCCCCAGTTCTTCAACACCCTGGTTCTATCTACAAAGTATCGGTCCAGCAGCTGACTTCACCTGCTTAAAGCACTAAACAGCAACAATTCTAGTAATGACTCCCTGGATCCCAAAATATTCTGGCTGGTCCTGGATGATGTCTTGGTCCCACTCACTGGCTTACTGAACCAGTCCCTCTGTCTGGGGCAATTCCCACAGCATGGAAAACAGCTATAGTCACACCTATTCACAAAGGGGATGACAGGTCCACCCCAGCAACTATCGTCCAATCTCCATCCTTCCCCCCTTTCTCCAAAGCCTTAGAAAAGTGGTGGCCACTCAACTCACGAATATCTTGCAAAATATGACATTCTATGCCCAGAACAGCATGGCTTCCACACTGGTCACAGTACAAGTACAGCATTAATGGAGTTCTCCAACTCCTGCACTCCTCCCTGGACTCCAGCTCCCTAGTTGAAGCAGTGTTCATTGACCTCTCTAAGGCCTTTGACACTGTCTCCTCTCTCCTACTAAATGCCTCTACCACAGGTTTCTCTGCTGGCCCCTCGCCTGGTGCTTGAGTTACCCATCAGCCTGCTCCCAGCGTGTCAAAAACAATGGGACACTCTCAGAAACCTGTCCCATCCACATAGGGGTTCCCCAGGGCTCTATCTTTCACCCACTACTCTTTAGTCTGTACCTAAACACCCTGCCCAGTTCCTGTTCTGGCAATATTCTCCTGTACACGATGGCCTGTTATTTATGCCACTCACAGGAATCCCACCTCCCTCAAGACTCCCTCCAACACTCCTTCAATGATGCAGAGAACTGGTTTAAGGAGAGCAGACTAATCATTAACCTCAAAAAAATCAAGTCAATGCTCTTTGCCCACCACCAGAACAAAGCTGCAACAACCACCAACTCCTCCCCTGCACCCTACAACCGCTTGAGCAAGTTTTCTCTTATAAATATCTTGAAACACCTTTGACTCGGCCCTCACCTTTCATGCCCACATTACAGCCCCTGCAGCCACCTCTAGCTCCCAACTTGGCATCCTCTACCGTCACAAGGACTGCCTCCCACCTGATGCTCTCAGGTTTGCCATTACGTCCTCAGTAATGTTTCTTGTGGATTACAGCCTTCTGGTCTATGGTGCTGCTGACTCCACAGCCCTCAACAAAATTCGACTCACCTTAAACAAGGCTTGTAGACTAGTGACCAATGCCCCAGGCTCACCCACACTTGTCAGCTTTATGACATGGCCAAGCTTCTTAACCTCAATGAACAGCTCCAGTACCAAACCTGCCTTCTAAGAAAATTCTGTTTGGACTCTCTCTCCTGGGGTTTCTGCCTTTGTCCAACTTCACCTGCACAGTCTCTACCCAAACTGCCAACAGGGTCACCTACTAGTACCGGAACTAGGACCACCCAGGCACAGAGGTCATTCAGCTACAGAGCCCCATCCTGTTTCAACTCGCTCCCTAGAGCCATCTCCAGCACTCCTAAATTGCCCTTTCAAAACAGCCCTTTGGAAGCTACTGCTTAACAGTCACTGCTGCAACTGTCTCCAACAGGTTCTCTGCTACTCTTAAAATACCCTTGACATAGCCCTCTGGGATGAACTCCCCATCACCCCTCAACTGCTCATGGCCTCCCATCCTTATGCGGTACCTGCTGATACTAAATCTGTCGCTCTGAAATGTTTCTAATTATTCATTGTATTCTAGCAACTATGTAGAACTATGTTATTCTGTGACTGTATTCAGTAAATATGTGACACTGTATGTCCTCTTTGTGATGAGGTACCTTTGTAAATGAGCCCTGGCTCAAAGTTTGTAACTCAATGGTACAATAAGTAAATAAATAAATACATAGATACATACATAGATACATAGACAGTGTCGGCAGATAAGGGCCTATGGCCCACCTAGTCTGCCCATTTGAGCTTGTAAGTTCAGTTTGTTTTCCTAGAAGTCTATACTTTGAGACACTATGGCCAAAACAACAGGAAATGTTTGCCACCTACAGCAAAACAGCAGTTTGCTCTTTTGGGCTGAAATTTGCGGAGAAGAAAGCCAACATCCAACAGATGTACATTTTGGTGGCTTGGTGCCCAAATATTACAGGGCTGCAAAGTTACAACACTCTGAAGTTGACAATTTTTCCCATAGGATAACATTACAGTGTCTGACACGCCTTTTATGTCCCATATCTCTAAATGCTTGAGATACGGACTATTCATCACAATAATTTTTAGTCTCCCACTTGGGGGCTAAGTGCAAAACTAGTCTGGAAAGTCATAAATAATATGAGATTTAATTTTTTTCTACATTGTATGGTTCCTGAGATATAAGCAATTTAGTATTCCAAGTGCTCATTTTTCTGCTCCGAGGCCATTATTATTCACTGTGCTTCTGAATGCACCTTTTTTTGAGAAAAAAGTGTGTGTGTTTGCGGTACTGTAACCATTGCGTTTCGCTTGTGTTTCCATTACCATTTACGTTTCGTTGACATCACCTTGTGCATTACCCTTTTCATTTGTGCTTGCGTTTTCAATACTATTACCGTTTGCATTTCATTGTCATTTTTGTTAGCATTTACTTTTGTGTCACCGTGTGTGTTACCATTTATGTTTGCGTTTGCGCTTACATTTGTAATTCTATTTGTGTTACTATTTCCTTGTTGTTACCATTACTGTTTGTATTTCTAATGCATTACCATTACTGTTTGTGTTTGCCTTTCCTTTGGCCTTAGCATTTGCACTTTCAGTATAAATTCCATTGTTGATTGCATTACTGTTTCGTATGCGTAGCCATTGCCATTACCATTTGCGTTTCTGTTTGCGTTTGTGTTTCCGTTTGCATTCTCATTACCATTTTTGTTACTGTTTGCGTTTCCATTGCCATTAGCATTCAAGTTAACATTTTCAATACCATTTGTGGTTGCATTTATGTTTGCACCCATTTGTCTTACCATTGCGTTATTGTTTCTTTTTGCATCACCGTATGCGTTACCGTTTGCGCTTGCATTTTGCATTACCGTTAAGCGTTACTATTTTCTTTTACCTCATTGTTGCCATTACCATTGTGTTAATGTTACAGTTTGTGTTTTGCATTTTCATTACTGTTTGCATAACCATTTGTGTTTTCGTTAACGTTTGCGCTTGTGTTTATGTTACCAGTTGCGTAACATTTTAGGTTGCAGTAGCACATACATTTCCCTGGATTTCTGTGACATTTCTAATGCTTGTTCTACTATGGTAGTTCTGTACATACCAATTTTCATTTGACATCTGCATATGTTTTTGCAGATAAGTGCTTAAAATGTATTTTTTAGCCACTTGTGCAAAGGCTTACGCTCGTGCTGTTTGCAACTGTTGACAAGATTTGGATAAAATATGGTATACATGGAGTGGAATGGAGCATCTATTTATTTACCAATTTATATTTCACTGGTCCATATGTTTTTGCATAGTGTAGTGCAAAAATTCTGTTTTGCTATTTTTCTGCACTGTCTTGTGCAACGATATCGAGTCACTGTCTGGTTGATTGGACTGATACTTGGTACACAGAAAGCCCTTTCTTCAAGAAACATGCCAGTTTTTGTTTGGTGAAAGGATGTTGTTCCGCTCCAGAGTTATAAGCATTTGATTTTGCCCCTTTGCAGTAAGAGATTTTCTGCTGCGAAGTTCTACCATTTTACCACATTTTGAGCCGTGATTTCGCCATTTTCTGGTGGAAGACTTCTTAAAGGTGCAGAAATTTAAAATTAAATATCTCTAGAATGGTTTGATCTTTTCACATGAAATTTGAGGGCGTGAGTGGATGTCCTGGAGATGTAAATTATGCTGTTTACATGTTGGGAAAATAATTTGCTGTGGAAATACTGGGTGACACACTTATCATTTTGCGATAGTGTTATGTATGGTGCTAGTGGCTTGAAATTTATATAATAGGTTGCCCTAGTGGTACAGAGGTGCCTTTTAGTGGTTTGGTTCACATTAGCCTTTGTGCAGTTATCTCGGAAATGAAGCGAGATACAGACTTTTCGCTACTGTTGGCTCACATCTCCTTTGTGCCGTTATCTCGAAACGGCAAGATACAGAAATTTTGCTAGTGTTGACTCAGATCACTTTTCTGCTGTTATCTCAGAAATGAAGTGAGATACAGACTTTCACTACTGTTGACTCACATAGCCTTTGTGCTGTTATCTCGAATCCAAAGCGAGATATAGACTTTTGCTACTGTTAGCTCAGATCACCTTTGTGCTATTACCTCGAAAACAAAGTGAGATACATAGTTATTGCTACTGTTGCATCATATTGCCTTTTGTGCCATTGTCTTGGAAGCGGCTAGATATAGAATTTTCACTACTGTTGCCTTACATCAGTTTGCTGTTACTGTTTCCATTTGCATTACCGCTTGTGTTTATGTTTACATTTCTCTCACTGTTTGGTTATGGTTTGCATTTGCACTTCCATTTCCGTTATCATTTCTTTTCTATTTACATTTGCATCACTTTTACTATGACTCTTAGCATTTGTGGTTACATTTACTTTACCATTACTGTTGGCTTTACATTTGTATTTACGTCCACTATTGTTTGTTTGTTTGTTTATTCAAGGTAAAACCAATTGAGTAAAACTAATTGCAGTGGTAACCTTTTACAAAAATACAAAATACAGGTCAACACTCAACATAATAAATACAATCAAACAACAAACATTAATACAAAACATATGTTACCGCTTATGATACCATTTCCATTACCACTTGTGTTTCCATTTCTGTTTGCATTACTGTGACAGTGTAAACACTACCCAGGGAAACAAGAGGTTAACACCTTGTCTGATGATGAGGAATACAAGGAATGCAACATGAACAGGCAAGGGGGTGCCTCTAGGTGTTGCTAATTAGAGGATTTTTGAAAGGCAGAGATAGAATCCAGCAAGGAATCAGAAGCTGGAAAATGCTGCAGGAGGAGATAATCCTAGACAGAGAACCCTGCAAGATGGAAGGTGGCATGTAAGACAGGAACCAGAGCAGAAACAAAGGAGAATAATTAATTGTTGAGAGAGCCTTTGGGGAGAAGTTGAAACCTTCTGTTGAGAAAGAGACCATTTCTAGAGCAGAGAGTCCTGAGGTAAAGAATCAGCCCAGCCAGTTGGCCAAAAAACAGTGAGTGGAATGTACTGCTGATAACAGTCTGCAAATAAGCTAAAAGGGAAAACAGTTTGTGTTTTATTTGAGACTGCACATTCAAAACTGCTGGCCCACAAACTGTTTGTTTTGTTTGATACTGTATATTGAAAAACTGCTGGCCCACCTAGGTGGTTCAAAGATTCCTTTGTCAAGTCAGCCTGAAAAATTGTTTTGTGTTAACCTTTATGTTACCTGACCAGGCTGGAGAAGTTGAACTGACTGATTATGCTTTTCTGGAGCAATAACTTACATTTGGAGCAATAAAAGTACATTTTATTCTGTGAACTTTAAACTCAGCGTGTTGCCTCTCCATCTACCATAGACCAGCTTGTCACAGTTACCATAAAAGTTAGAACTTGTGTTTGCATTCCTGTTTCTGTTAGGGTTACACTCACCATTAGCATTTGCATTTCACTCACCATTACAGTTACTGTTAGCGTTAGTGTTACTGTTATGGTTATTATGCAGATATGGGCAACACGGTGGGCCACCACCACATACTATTCACTATTTATAGTGTACATTCTCAAAAGAAGGAAATTCATGGCAAAATCTCTGTTTAATGCATCAGCTAGGGTTGTTCCACAGTGACAAATGCAAGGAAATTCAGTGTCTGGTTGCCATCCCTTGCACCCCTCACTTACCCTGCCCCACCAACAGGCATCGGGAGTGCTTGGGGTTGTCAGTCCTAACTCTCACCCCATTCTCCTAAACTGCACCACCTCAGCTTATTTACACATGGAATGGGGTGAGAGTTAGCCAATGACCCCAATGGACACCCCGATGTCTGTTGGTGGGGGTGGGCATAAGGTGCAAGGGTGGCAACCCTAACACTGAATTTCCTCACTTTTGTCATTGTGGAACAACCCAAACTGATGCATTAACTGGAGTTTCTTGGCATGAATATATATATATCATGCAAAAAAATCATTAATGCATCAGTTATGGGAAGCAGCAAAAGTATTAAAATGAAGCATTAGGGTTCAGCCTTAACCCTCCCACCTACCAACACACCCCATCCTCTACACACCAATCAGCATCAGGGTGTGCCATGGGGTCATTAAGCTCAACTCTCTCCCCATTCCATGTCTAAACAGGCTGACATGGTGCAGTATAGGAGAATGAGAGTTGGGCCTAAAGACCTCATAGCACACCCCAATGCCTTTTTGGTGTGGAGGATGGAGGTGGGGAGTTAGCCTCAACCTTAATGCCTCATTTCCATACTTGTTGCTACAACTCTAACTGATGCATTAACAAAGTTTTTGCAATTTATATCCTCA
Organism: Neoceratodus forsteri; assembly: GCA_016271365.2. Classification (NCBI taxonomy): domain Eukaryota; kingdom Metazoa; phylum Chordata; order Ceratodontiformes; family Ceratodontidae; genus Neoceratodus; species Neoceratodus forsteri. The sequence continues at coordinate 650,929,288 of JADMNL010000022.1, forward strand.
CTTTTGAGATAGTATAATACTATCTTTATCTACTGCCCTTCTGACCATACACTCCCAACCCTCCATTCAGAAAGTACAACAGTATCTATCTATCTGGTGGAGTGGAAGGTCTCATATCCCTCCATTCAGATAGTACAACAGTATATATATGTCATGGTGGGAATGCAAGGTCCTTCAGACCCTGCACGCTAATCCCTCCAGCCAGATAGTACAACAGTATCCATATGTCATGGTGGGAGCATAAGATCCTTTGGGCCCTGTGCTCCTATCCTCCACAGATGCATATATGTATGTAGCTGTGAAAACACAAGGTCTCTGTCCCTGCACTTCCACACATTAAGATACAAGCAGGCCTGGCAAACTGCAACAAATAGTCATAACTGTGCCATCCTAAATAATTTTCATCCCAAATGTTCAACATAACTTTCTTATCACATCATCACATGTACTCAATACAGAAAACTTTCAAATCCCTGTCAAAATGTAATTCTGCACAACTGTAATGTTGTTTTGTGCCACAAGTGTGGAAAATATTTTTGACAGGATTAAAAATTACAGCTATACTATTCATAAGGTGGTGTAAAAATGGTAATGTTGAAAATCTGTGAGTGAAAACATGAAAACTAGCAAAGTTATGGCGTGCATAAAAACTGTGCAATGCAGCTCTTAATGCGGTCATTGCTGACACTTTTCACCTAATTTTCAACTCGACTTTATGGAAACTCCCTCATGAACAGTGGCGCTGTTGTTTTGTTATCGGTCCCGAAGGTGATTCCATGCGTGACTGCCAAATCACCTTTGGGATCTAGTAACAAAATAACTGTGCCAGTGTTCATGAGGTGGGTCCCAAGAACCCATGTTGTAAATTTGGAGCCAAAATTTTACAAATGGCTGGGATATCAATGTACTGTAAGTTGAACCCCCATAGACTGCCATTATACAGTGCTTACCTTTAATTCTTCAGTTTGTGGGTCAGCTGTGAAGAGTGCAGAAGTGTCCTGGTCAAGAGAAGATCTCTGCACCTGACCTCCTGAGGTAAGTATGGGTAAGGGGTGTGGTGAGGTGAGTGCACAGTGGGAGCATGGGGATGGGGTAGGGGGACTTGGGAGACAAGGAGGGGCATTTTCTTTTTGCAGGTTTGAAAATGAAAAGAGAAAGGTATTCTTTATTTACAGATATTTTTAAAAAATAATACATATTTGGGCACACTGGGGTGGGCTACCAGTGTTCCATATTAGTGGGAGGGTGCATGCATGCCAACACAGGGATTGGGCACCCAGTGTCAGCAACTGAAGACTGCCAGCTTTGGGAGTGGGCATCATCCGATACCAGGAGGGCATCCAGTGCTGGAAGCATTAAATGAAATTAAAAAATACATATATATTTGGCACACCGGTGGGCTCCCAGTATTCCATATTAGTTGAGGATACATGCTGACACGGTGATTGGGCATCCTGATGTCAGCATTTAAAGAATAAGTACTGCTGCTGTTTTTGCTAGGGAAAATCACCATTGTGGATCCCTGTTCATCAGCCGATCCCTGTTTGTGAGGTGGATTGAGGACCAGATGGCCCTATCTGACCTTCTGATCTTTGTCTCATGACCAGATGGCCATATTTGAACATCTGGTCTTCATCTCATGAACAGGGATCGGCTGACAAGCATGGATTTTGTCACCTCTCGAACAGCAATTTTCTCTGTATAATCCCCATTTGTAAAGTGCCAAAACCCCAGTTGGTCAGCCAAATCTCCGTTCATGAGGTGTCAAGATCCCTGTTCATCAGCCAATCCCTGTTTGTGAGAAAGGGCCATCTGGCACTTATCTCACGAAAGGATTTTTTTATTATTTATACTTTTTGCTGCAGCTGGCGCTAGCATCTGCCCCAGTCATGAACCCCTGCACTTCCACCTCCAATGTTTTGCCTGCAGTCTCCCGGCACCCTGGCTTAACCTCCAGGGGTGGGGTTGTGTCGATCTCCTCTTAAGTGCCACAATCCTGGTTTCTATCCAGGAGATCTGGCTAGGGCTTAGTGAAGCTGAGGCTGGGCTTCAGAGGTGGCCAGCTGCATCTGTTCTTCCCTGGTAGCAGATGTGCAATGATGGCCAGCATCTGCCCCCATAAGATATGCAGGTGTCGGTGCTCCCACATGCCCAGCCTCTGACTGGTGTCACTCCTGCACAGAACGCTCACCACCCTCCCCGGAGAAGGAGAGCAGTCCAGGACACTCGATCCTTCTCTCCTGGTTGCCATCTGCTGACCTGGATCTGTTCCTGAACCTGGGCACTGGTGTCGCAAGTGGAAATCTAACCAATGCACTGATGGGCCAGCCACGAACTGGGATGTTGACAGCTCACGTAATGTGATCAGCTGACAAATGGGTATTTTGACACCTCATGAACAGGGATCGGAAGTGAGTGATAAACAGGGATTTCCTGTAGTACAAAACAGCCTTTTTAATACAGTGAGGAAAACAAAAGACATGTTTTTGTTTTTTTAAACGAATTGCCCTTAAGCAAAACCCATGCAGTTGTTCAAAACAAATACTCCATGGGGCAAGATACAGAATTTGTTTTGGGCAAAATTTAAAACAAGATAGCAGCTCACGAACAGGAATCTTTTTCCCATAAATGGAGATTTAATAAATCTCTATTTTGAGCTGTCAAAATCCTCATTCATGAGCTAAAATCCTTGTTCACAGCTGTGCATCTATCAAAAGACTGAACTGAGCATGCTCCAGAACCCACTTTACAAAACTGAATAACTTTGGATTGGATTGCAATTCCTTCACCAAACCAACACTAGCTTGTTCCTTGGTGCATGCTTGTTCTACCCTGAAAATGTCAGGCTACAATCCGATGCTGTGGGTGAAGAGTGAGTAGGAAGATTCAGGAAAATGGACGAAAAAAGCAAAACACACTTCTTTTTACTTTAGCTGCACAACATCTGCACATCTGATCAAAACAGAACTTGATGCTTCAGGAGATCTTCCCACAGGACAGCACATAATAAATGTCTTTCAAATCCTTTGAACTCTTGCAAAGTTTTAAAGGTGCAAAATATAGGGTTTAACATTAAACTGCTTTCTGAACTCTAATTATGAGGGTGTGACCGAGCCCTCATAATATATATATATACACACACACATACAGTATACATATACATATATATGTATTCATTGCAAAAACTCTGTTAATGCATAAGTTAGAGTTCATATTAAAGCAACAAAAATATGGAAATGTAGTGTTAGTATCATAGTCACCACAGCACATAAAAAATTGCTACCATCAGGCAATAATGTGTTGTGGGAGCACCCATTCATTCATATTGTAATGTACATATTGTAATGTAATATTGTAATCCATCGCTCCTTGACAATAGCCTTCTTACAGGTGCGGTCTTCCTTGATCTGGCGAAGCATTCAATACTGTCCATCATCATCTACTGCTCTCTCAGCTGCTAAATACCGGACTGTCCCTGAATCTATATTCTGGTTTCAGAGCTACCTGGGAAAACCACTCACAAACAGTGAAAATAGCTGACTTTCTCTCTGATGCCAGACCAGTGCGCTCTGGAGTGCCACAAGGATCAATCCTTGGGCGCTTCTCTTCAGCTTCTTTATAAATAGACTTCCACATTCCTGTCCAGAGTAACTCCTCCTGTATGCTGATGATACTGTCATCCACTCCACACACAAGGACCCCCACCTTCTGCAAAGAAAACTACAGCATGGCTTTTCCTCAGTTGAAAACTGGTTCAGTAAAGACAAACCTGTCCTCAACTATAAAAACAAAGTCCATGCTCTTCTGCAGCTCACAAAACAAGCACCGAGACCACCCCCACACTATTGCAAACTGCCTAGGTGCAATCCTAGAATGAGTGAAACCTTGAATCACACTTAGCAGTTGACTACCTATGGGGTTCATTGACAATGTTGCCAAAGTGACTAGCACACATATTGACCTGCTTTACAGGCATAGGCAATGCCTAACTCTGGAAGCCTTAAAGATCGCAGTTCAGAGCTCGGTGATCTCAACTATCGACTATGGTCTCAACATCTCTGATTCCGCTTCCACCACCGCCCTTAGGTGCATACCTATGGCTTTTAAAAAAGCTTGCTGACTCATCACTGGATCCCATTACCTCACCCATATGTGTGACCTATCGCCCAAACTGGTTGGCTTTCAATTCTCGAGACATATCAAGTATCTAACATGCATAATGGCTAAAAACAGTGATGAGCTTTGCCCCATCCCAGAGTTCAAGCTCTGCTGCATCCTGCACAGAATCCCTGCCTCACCAGGGACTCTGAATCTCAATTACTGCATATTCCAAGATGCCGGACCTCACAGGGATAAAGATCCTTTCCTACAGAGCTCCCAACTCGCTAAATGGTCTCACCAGGGACTTCTCCTCCATACCTAAGCTAGGCCTGTTCAAATCCAACCTCCACCTATTCCTTTTACCTCTAGCACATGCGACTGTCTTCTCTAACCTGCTGTTCCCTTTTGGCACTTGTCCCTTCTCATCCACAACCCCTACTCTCCCCTCTACCTTCCCTCTCCTCATCCTCTTACTTGCACTTTCCACTTGCACATCCTGTGTGTTTGACAATAGCCTCTTGCAGCATCTTCTTCTCGTGTTTCACCAAGTTCTTGTTATCAATGTTATCCCTGTCCTGCATGCCCCTAGTACCGCCTAATTTGTATGTACTCATGTGATGATAAACAACAGTAACCTGTTATCCTATAATAAATAATGTCCTGCTTGTTTGTTGTCAGCCTGAAGTGGAACCTTTGTAAAAGAGTCTTGGCTCAAAAGTAATTGTAATCCTAGTCTCTAATAAATAAATAAATAAAATAAAAATAATGTAATCCATCCCTCATTTATGTGTAGGAGCACAGGCCCTCCGGACCCTGTGCTCCCAATAGTCCATAATGTCACAGTATCATCATAGCACAATAAAAGAAATTGTGGCTCAGAGACATGCCTAGCCTAATGGTGTGCTAAGCAGCGCTTTCTCAGAAAATCTGTACCTTGAGCCATTTTCAAGATATACTGTAGCTTCCAATAGGTACTCTGATCATTACATTGTTATCCTATGGGAAATTATTAAACTTTGGAATCTTATAACTACGCCACCGATGTTAATTTTCTCACCAAACCAGCAAAAGGCACATCTGTGGGGCAATCCCTTTGTACCCTGAAAATTTGAGCCCATAAGTGCTGTTTGTTTGCTATGCAATTGCAAAGAAACAGGCAGTTCTTTAAAGTAATGCCTTAAATTAAACTGTTTTCACAAACTTTTGTGAAAGCTTTTTGCAAACAATGCTCTAAATTTGCAGCAGCATAAAAATAGTTTCATGAAATAGTGCTGCAATTTTTCGCAGTTTCATAAAAGTAGTGTCGTAAATTTGTGATACTATCAACAGATGATTAGAAAAGCAGCCAGTTTTTAAATAAATGGTAGCCAACATTTGGAGCCCCAATCCCCTGTTGGCATTTATATTTTACCCTCCATGCAGTGTGGGACACCTGAAAGCCCACCTCAGTTTCACGAAATACTGTATTTACAAAATTCATATAATCCGACACTGGGATTCCCATCCCCAATGTCAGATCCGCCTTATTTTATATCACTTTACTGACATTGGGAGCCCCAGTCCTCATGTTGTACTTAATTATATCACTTCCATCACTATGAGATGCTGGTAAACCCACCCCAGTTTCCCAACATTGTTCTGTTAATATATTACCTGTAAAAAGAAAACAGTCCCCAATGTCTGTTTTATTGTTTTTTAACCTACTAAAAGGAAAACCAAATTTCGTCTTCCCTACCATCCCCTCCCCATCAAGAACCTCCCACTGAGCACCCAGCACCCCACATACCCTCTTACCCTGTACTTACCTCTGGAGGTCATCTGATGTCATCTTCTGTGGACCTGGACATGTCTGCACTCTTCAAAGCTGAAGCCCAAACTGTGGAGTAGAGGTAAGTGACGTATAATGTATTTCAATGGTGTTTTGAACTTATGTTGGTATCTAGCCATTTGTGGGATTTTCTTCATCAAATTCTCAATATATTAACCATTTTTAGATATTGTTTTACCAATTTCAAGATGGGCTTTTTGGAACCCCACCTCATGAACACTGGCACTGTCATTTCCTTAATTGATCCCAGAAGTTATTTTGCAGTCACTGTGTGGAATCAAATTTTGAAACTGATTAATAGAATGATAGTGTTAATAAGGTGAGGCCCTAAAAGCCCATGTTGAAAATTTCCAGAATAAATTCTAAAAATGGCCGTGACACGAGCATGCATTGAGCAGTTTCTACGTGAGGCACATAACTTTGTAATTTACAATATTTTTACTCCAGATTTTCAACATACCCATTTTGAATACCACCTCATGAACAGTACAGCTGTCATTTTTCACAGCCTGTCCAAAATACACTTTTGCACCTGTTTTGCAGAATGGCATTTCAGCACGGATTTCAAAATTTTCCCCATAGGGTTTATGAAGAGGGGTCATAAGAAGAATATGTTGAAAGTTTGTTGTTAAAATATTAAAAACAAAGAATTTATTCAGTAACATTGATTATAAGGATGTCCGTTACACCTCTGGTGAACACGCTGTCTTACTGTGACAGTCAGCTGAATTCAGGTGTGAATTCAGTGAGCCAGTTTACTGGGGCAAGACTGATGGGGAAGGTTCTGCAGAAAGCAGCACCAGTTATGGCCTGGTAGGGATGGAGCAGTGTTTTGGTGCGGACACCACATCATGTGGTGGGTCAGGGAACCTCACCCACAAGGTATCGAGATGTGTTCTGGGGTCTGCCGGCCTATGCACTGCATCATGACAGTCTCAATATTGTATTTAACTCATTTTGTGCAGGTCCCAAAGAGACCTCCAAAATTAGGATACAGTTCCAGAACTGTCTCCAATATTGTATTTATCTCAAATTTCTTGTCCCAAAGGGACCTGCACAAATGACGTATACAGTTCAACTGTCACAAAAGAAGGGAAAATATTTACAAAAGCTACATTAATGTAGACATTAGTGCTGTAAAATCCAAAGTGTACAAAGACAGGAAATGAAAACAAATTAGGGAATTTTTTCTCCAGATTATTGACAAATCAGTGGTGGGGTCTTACTTGGGGTTGTCAACCTAATGCCCACCCTTCTCTGGAACATACAAGGTAAAATGTGATCCCATCACACAGGGTCCATAGGGCCCTGGATGAAGAAATCTCAGCTAGATTATATTGTCCCCACTGTACCACTATGAGGCACTAGGTTGGAGCTGTACAGATATGGCACACTGATGAGTCCAAACGAGGACGAAACATGTATCTGTGTCTGCTGTTCTCAGTCTTTGCTAACTGCATTGTGAGGCCTTCTAGCACCATGCAATTCTGCTGAAAATTGAGCCCGTTGAAATTAATTCATGGGCATTTGCATATGCTTTGCATTATTGGGGTATGTGCAATTTGTGTTTCTTTAAAATTTGGGCTGTATGGCCTATATCCTCCAGGATAACACTTTTCACAGTGCATTTGCTTTGGGGTTCTTGTGTTGTTCTCTTATAACCTCATGATGTTGCATAATGGATCATATATTTGTCATATAGTTCATTATAGATCATGCAATCTCCTCTCAGGACATTCAGAGATTCCTAATAATGGACGAAACATTATTAGATAAATGGTTGTAAGTAGTTACAAACATAATCGGCTGTTCATTGTGATTAGATTTCTCCCTAACTGTTAAGAGATCTTTCCTATCCAGATTTCTGGCCCTATTGAGTGCTTCTTCTACTATATCTAAATCATAACCTCTTTCTAAAAACACAATTTAAGGTCATGTGCCTGTTTTTCAAAAGTTATTGGATCTGAACAGTTTCTTCTTAACCTAGTAAACTGACTAAAGGGTACTGATTTTTTAAGATGTTGTGAGATTTGTAATCTCAAGGGCCTTACTGCTATGGGTTTAAACAGTAGCCATATAGATATTGGCCCAGATATACAAAGGGTTGTGCTTGGTGCAATATTCAAAGGAAAAAGTCACGTGCATTCGTCGATGTGCCAGAGTCATCAGTAATGTATGCAGGCACATGTGGGGGCATGCCATGCATAACCTACACAGCCCGATATTCAGCCCGGATGTGCAGAGCCATGCATGCGCAACCCCTACCTGCATCAGCACAAAGTTAAGCTCTCCAAAAAGGAACAACTGATGACCACCACAGGTGAGCTGCTGCATTGCATGGTGCAACACAGCAGCTGCCATCTGTGGGTGGCCACCGAGTTCCGCTGCACCTGGTGCCCTCTCATGCCCAATCGCAGGCATTGGTTGAAAGAAAAGCTCTGTACAATATCCCTGGTGGTCCAGTGGACTGCACTCTGCCCGATCTCGGCATCGGTAAAAAATATGTCCTATATCCCTGGTGGTCCAGTGTACCTCTATCTGCCCGATTGTGGGCATTTGTTGAAAGAAAGCTCCCTGTCCTATATCCCTAGTGGTCCAGTGGACCACTGTCTGCCTGATCGGGAATCTGTAAAAAAAAAGTCCTATATCCCTGGTGGTCTACGGTACCCCCTCCCCACCTGCCTACTGAGCCCCACGACCCGCCTCCCCACGGTCAGCCGGGGCGGTGGCAGCACCCCACCTGCCTGCCACTCTGCCGCCCACTGACTGACACCTCAGTTCATAGCGTGAGCCAATGGGCGTGCAGCCCCTACCGTATTACACATTCCAGAATGCAGTGAACATTTGTGTATTGTGACATATGACAGTTGTATGTTAAATGACATGATATGCTGCATTTGTGGGTATATGCAAGGATGTTAGCAGTTACAGTCCTCAATTGTACCTGATAGCATCTAGAATGGCAGTTTGCATTGCCCATACTTACAGGGCTCTGCTCTTCCCCATGCTGAGTGTACCATCCTTTGAGAATAACTTTATTGGGTGCCAGTGAAACAATGAGCACAAAACATCTGTTTCTGCTTCTCCTCAACTCAGACTGAGAATGGGGACCCCAATTTCAATACTTCAGATCTTTTCAGCTACTTTGCATTGCTGAACATTTTTGCAAATATCTGCCAGTGTTGCTGCCAACATGATGATCCAGTTTATGATTTTGTTTTTCATAATTTTAAAATACAGTGGGAAAAATTTGTTTTGTTTTTCCTGTGTGGTTTTATCACCTCTTTTCCCCATTTTGAACTGCATTTCAGTGCTCATGAAAAGTGCCAGACTATATCCGAAAACAAAACAAAATCCTTCATTTATCCATATGACAGCTTCTTCTTCCTCACCAAATTATGTGTCTCAAGTCTGTCATGCAGGGATCACCCTAGCAGGTGAACAAGGCAGCTCTGATTCCATGTCATTTCAGACCTTGACCTGTCATATCAGACTCCCAACAAATCATTTATTTTAAAATCCTTGATTCTAAAAATATACAGGACATCAGGATCATGGTGCAGTTGGTAGGTGCACCAACATGGTACACATATATAGAATGAAGTATGCAGGTGTAACCTCCACTACTCACTCAGACAGTGGCGATTCCCTTCTGGATGGTTGACCACTGACATGACTCGATGCCTGACTCACTCCCGACCAAACCTGGAGCCCTGACCCTACACCCTAGTCCACTCCACTCACTTGCTCAGAATGCTCCTTCATATACTTTACACATTTACAGTTGTGAGCCTGTGAGAATATACCTGACCCAGAGTGTTATTATCTGATGTTCGGTCATCATCCAGTCTCATTTTCTGAGGTGGCTTCCAGATTGTTGTCAATCCAATCTCCAGTTTTCTGTAGCTCCACCCAGAAACAAAAGTAAGATTCTTACAAGTTCAGCCTTGGAGTTGGATTGGGATAAATTAGTTGCCCCATCCCTTAACAGAGATGAGCCCCTATCCTCGACCACACTCTGCCCTCAAGCAGAATGGATTGGAGCCAAATGGTTTCACAGGCACTATATTTAACACAGTGGCGATGCAACTAATGAGACACAAATAAGCAACAGCCAATCAGAGTATGATCAAGTCAGTCTAGTGCCACTGTGCCAGACAACAACACAGTGGGGCTCATCAGAGCATGCAGAACTGAGGATGGGGTTGGCCTTTTTCTCTTGGAGACTTTTCAGTTGAGATGGACAATTTTCTGGCATAGCCAGAAATACATAGGTGATGCCTCCATCCACAAATGATGATAACATTCCCACTAGTCATGGCACAGAAACATAAAGGAAAAAAATAATAAATACAAAACCACAAAACAGCCAAAAATATCCCCCCAAAAAAAAAGGGTCCTATACACAGGAATACTTGATGTTCCAGTAAATCCAGCCCTGATGCCACTAGACAGCAAGAAAAAATATATCGGTAAAAGGAAAAGGATTTTCTCCAAATGAAAATGACCTTTTTTGTGCCTCATGACATGAAACAAATTATCTTTTTCATATCACAAGCCACAAAAAATTCATAATCTTAAAAAAAAAAAATTAAGGCCATTCCTCCTTCCTTAAGCAGAGAATCCAGCTAAAGGCATCCTGATAAGTAAGCTACATGTGTTGGTATCAGTGTACTGTGGCATTATTTTAGGATTTCAATTTCTTTTTCATTTGAAACAATAAAAAAAAAATTGTGGCATATAAAAACTCACAAAAAGGATTCCCCATATGTGAGTAGTTCCCTATAGTGAAAGAGGATTGTGTTATTTATATGTGTATATATATATATATATATATATATTATGGTAACACAGTAGTGCTACCATAGTTAGGATTGAGGAGCCATTTACATGTTAAACCCAAACTTTTGCATCTTAATAACTTTGCAACTGTTCAACGGATTTGCCTGAAATTTGGAATACAGAATCAAGACCCATGCACCTTGGGATCAAGCAAGTTTTGTACCAGTCAGATATAGGGCTGTGGAGTTAATAAGCATGATCTGCGTGTGCGTTCACGCTTTTGAATTCTCTGTTCGCACCTACAGCTTGCAGGTTTATGCGACTGGTCCAAAATCTACAGGGAATGTGCAGCCAGGGTCCCCAATGTGCCTTTTAAAGATTTCATGAAAAATATTAAACGGTTCAAAAGTTATTAAAAACAAGTTCCCATTATAAGTCAAAGGGAAACATTAACAAAAAGTTTGACAGTGTCGCAAATGCAGTTTTTACTTTCCAAATGGCCCTTTTACTGTTGCAAATCTGCCATTTTGTTTTCAGTCGGTGATCAGAAGAATGCTTGCCATTTAAATTTGGGACCCTCTAGCAACATAATTGTTTTTGTATTCACCTAGTCGGACCCTGAGGATGCTAGCCAAGTCTTTATTTTGGGTAAAACACCCCAGAAATATGTTTTCAGATTTCTGGAAAAAGTACTTGCAAAGTAGTGTCGCACTCATGAAAGTGTCGCAAATTTTTGTGAAAGCTTTTGCAAATTGAGACAGTACTTTTCTGGGCTGTGGGAAAATGACAGCTATTCTTTGGCACCCTGCTGCAAAAGAACGGTTTAGAGTTTTGGGCTGAAACTTGGAGGGAACGCAGCTGACATCTCACAGATGTGCCTTTCATTATTTTGATGAAAAATATTACACAGCGGCAAAGTTACAGTAATCCAAATTTGACACTTTTTCCCATAGGATAACATTACAGCATACGTCATTACTGCAGCAATCGCTTGGAGCCCTGCTGCAAAATAATGGTTTGATCTTTTGGGCTGAAATTTGCGGGAACACAGCCAACATCCCACAGATGTGCCTTTCAGTGGTTTGGTGAAAAAATATTACAGGAGGAAAAGTTATGGCACTCTGAACTTCTGTTTTTCTCATAGGATAACATTATGGCGTTTGCCGCACCATTCAGCGCCGTATTTTGGAAGACGGTACGAGATACAGACTTTTCGTCAAAACATCCTTAGCCCTGCCAGGAGCTAAGTACAAAACTAGCCAGGAAAGTGGTAATTCATATGACTTTTAATTTCTTTTCTATGTTGTACGGTTCCTGAGATATAAGCAATTTACTATTCCAAGTCCTCATTTTTCTGTTCCAGAGTCATTATTTTGCATACATTCTTTGTACTCACTGTCTTTCTCTATACAGCTTTAGGGAAAGCCAGCCTGTGTGCTTACATTACTGTTACCATTACTGCTTCCGCTTGCAGTTCCATACCCATTCACTTACCGTTCAGTTTCGCCACCATGTGCATTACCCTTTGCATTTTCATTTGCGGTTCGCGTTTGCGTTGTTTTAACATTTCTGTCTACAGTACTGTTTCTCTCTGTTTCACTTTGCATCACCATGTGCATTACGATTTGCGTTTGTGGGCACAATGTTACTATGTGACAAGACATCACGTGGCATATGGGCCCATGCTCCCTCCACCTCATTACATTCAGTATTTCTCATTATCATTCTCAAAGAGAAGGAAATTAGAGACAAAAACTCTGTTTAATGCATCAGTTAAGGTTGTTCCAGGTGACAAAAGCAAGGAAATTCGATGTTAGGGTTAAAACCCCTTTGCACCCTCAGCCACCCCCAACCGGAATCGGGGTGTGCGTTAGGGGTCATCTGTCCTAACTGTCACCCCATTCTCCTATTCCTCAGCTATTTTCCACATGTGATGGGGTGAGAGTTAGGGCCAATGAACCAACATGCACCCGATTCCAGTTGAGAGGCTGAGGGATGCAAAGGGGTTTCATCCCTAACATCTAATTTTGTCGCTTTTTGTTGCTGTGGAGCAACCCCTAACTGATGCATTAAACTGAGTTTTTTTCGGCTTCTAATATATATAATATTATAATGCCAGGTACCTGAAACCTCAAATTTTGCACCTTAATAAATTTGCCACCGTAGGATAGATTTGCCTGAAATTTTGCATGCGTGGACTGGAACGATCAATCTCTGGATCTGGCAGGCTGCATTATGGTCAGATGTATGGTTGCTGAGCTGCAGAACGCAAGAAAATGCAAAAAAACCAGACATTTGTGAGTTTCTTTTCGCTCCACCGCCACATAATTTGTCCGCTTGGTCTGAAATCTCAGTGAAGATGCAGTCTAGATCACAGATGTGCCTTTTGAAGATTTGTTAAAATATTAAACCATTCAAAAGTTATTCAAAACAAATTTCCCATTATAGTCAATGGGAAAAATGTGTCTCTATGAAAGTGTCGCAAGTAGATTTCCTTTGCAAATGCTCCTTTCATGCCACTGCCATCTTGATTTCAGTTAGTGAGAGAAAAAATGCCTGGCATTTAAATTTGGAACCCCTAGGTAAACTCTTGAGTTTATCTAGTCAGGTCCTGAGGATGCCAGCCGTATTATTTTTGGGGTAAACCCCACCAGAAATACTATTTTTCAACTTGGTGCTCCAGTACTTTCACAAATTGTGGAAAACCTCCACAAAACTTTAGCAAATGTGTTGTTTCATGATGTGTTTGCTAAACCTTCATGAGTTGTGAAATGACTACAAATCTTTGCCATCATTTCTGCAAAAAAAATGGTTGGGTCTTTTGGGCTGAAATTTGCAGGGTAGCAAGCCCTGTTCCCACCAATGTGGCTTTTGGCAGTTTGGTGCTAAAACATTCAACAGAGCCCAAACTTACAATGTACTAAATTTGAGAAATTTCTCATAGGATAACATTGTAGTGTCCGTTAGCCTTTTGGCGATCATATCTGAAAACTAAGCGAGGCATGGAGTTTTCGTTACCTACAGTTTAGTTCACCTTTCGTGAACTAATCTGCAGAAACAATTTGAAATCATAGATTACACAAGCACTGGAATTTTTTTCCTACTTTCTAGGATTACAGAGATATTGGCAAAAACATTACAAGGATTCCAAGGGTTCTTTTCAGTGCATTTCAGTGGTCATATCTTCTAAATGATGTGAGATATGGATTTGGTTGCTTCATCTTGCATGGAATACTTACTGTTATGATTACAATGTCACTGGAATTTTTGCCTAGCTGCTATGGTTGCTGAGCTATTGACAAATCAGTGTTAAAGGGTTCCTTTCCTATAGGGTTGCTGTATGGCTCCGTAGTCATGTGTAAGTGGAGCACAGGGCCCAGAGGGCCTGCACTCCCTACACACACATGCCATTATGCAAAAATGGACAATATGAAGGAGCTCCACGAACACATACCAGTTACATTACACTTTCTCAAAAGAATGGAAATTCATGGCAAAAACTCTGTTAATGCACCAGTTAGGGTTCATAGCACAGTGCCAAAAGTGTACAAATGTGGTGTTGGGGTTACCACCCACCACCCTCCACCCAACAACAGGCATTGAGGTGTGCATTGTGGTCATCGTGCCTAAGTCTCACCCCATTCTTCTATACTGAACCACCTCAGCTTGTTTACACATGGAATTGGGTAAGAGTTCGTTGACAACCCCAACTCACACCCCAAAGCCAGTTGGTGTGTGGAGGTGGGTGGGTGGTATGGGTGGTAACCCTAACACCATATTTCCATGCATTTGTCACTGTGCTGTGAACTCTAACTTTTGCATTAATGGAGTATTTCACCATGAATATATATATATATATATATATATATATATATATATCACTGGTAGATTAGTGGTCCCTTCCCCTCCCTAGTACACAGTCATGCACAGCTCAGTCAGCATCCAGCCATGGTGGTTGTGAGAGGAGGGCTGTGCTGCTGCCAGCAGGGAGTAGGGATGAGGGGAGCAGGGTGGCAGGTGACTGCCTGACAGGGTGGAGGGTTGGGCGTCCACTAGATCACCAGGTAAATGAAAAAAATAATTCATGGGATGGTGATCAGTGATTGATGAAGGGAGAAACATAGATACATAGAAGTTGACAGCAGAAGAATCACCAGTTCCATCTAGTCTGCCCATTGTCTATTTGCCTAGCCTTCCAACTACCCTTGGGTTTGAGGGCTCCTCGGTATCTGTCCCAAGCATTCTTGAAACCTACCACTGTGCTTGCCCCCACCACCTCTGCAGGCAGGCTATTCCAGGCATCCAGCACTCTTTCTGTGAAGAACATCTTCCTGGTGTTGGTGGAGACCTACCCTCCTTGCAGCCTTAGATCATGTCCCATGGTTCTGCTGCCCAACTTAAGTGGAAGAGATCATCTATCTGCACCTGGTTTGTGCTTTTATGTACTTGAATGTTTCAATCATGTCACCCTCTCTCTTCTCTGTTCCAGGAATACATGTTCAGTTCTTATCAGTCTATCCCCATAGGTCGTCTCATGCAGTCCCTGA
The DNA here is from genome assembly GCA_016271365.2 of Neoceratodus forsteri. Lineage (NCBI taxonomy): Eukaryota > Metazoa > Chordata > Ceratodontiformes > Ceratodontidae > Neoceratodus > Neoceratodus forsteri. Next base: position 650,944,546 of record JADMNL010000022.1, read on the forward strand.
ATCATTTTGTTGCCCTTTTCTTCACAGTCTTCACTCAGTCAATGACCTTTTGAGGTGGGGCCTCCAGAACTAGCACTGTTCTCCAGGTGAGGCATAACCAGTGATCTGTACAGTGGCAGAATCACTTCCCTCTTCCTGCTTGTGATTCCCTTCCCAATGCATCCCAGCATACCACTAGCCTTTAATGCTGCCTTCTTGCATTGTTTACCTACCTTCAAGTTGTCTGAGATAATGATTCTAAATCACACACTTGGGTGAAGACAGCTAGTATTTCCCTTCCTAGGTAATATGCCTTATTTGGTTTTCTTTTTCCTAATTGCATGACTTTGCACTTTTGGCATTGAATCTCAACTGCCATGCTCCAGACCATTCTTCCAATTTCTTGAGGTCAACTTCCATGTTGTTCAGTCCCTGCTGGGTGTTGACCCTGTTGCATGTTTTGGTATCATCTGAAAACAGACACACCTTTCCTGTAGTGAGTTAGCTATGTCTGATATGAAAATATTGAAGAGCAGGGACCACAGTACTGAACCCTGGGGCCACCGCTGGTTACCCTACCTTCTGATGACAGCGCTCTGTTTACCTGCAATTTCTGGGTTCTTCCTGTAACTAGTTTTAACCCATCTAACTACTTCTGATCCAACTCCTGTGTGGTCTAGCTTCTTCACCAACCTTCCACGTGGAACCGAGTTGAAGGCCTTGCTAAAGTCTAAGTAGACCACATCTACTGCCCCACTGTCATCTATAACCTTTGTAACACGGTGAAAAACTCAGTTAGGTTTGTCTAGCATGACCTACCTGCTGTGAAACCATGCTGCTTGGGGTTCTGATGCCCGCTAGCCTCTAGGAATGCCATGATCCTTTCTTTCAGTAACTTCCCCACTATGAATGTGAGGCTTAAGGGCCTGTAATTTTCTGAGTCTTCCTGCTGCCTGATTTGTGGAGCGGGGCCACATTACCCTTTTCCAGTCATTGGGTACCTCCTCACTCTTTAGAGATTTGGTGAATAGTTTAGTCAGTAGGGCAGCCAATGCTAATCTCAGTTCTTTAAGATCCTGGGATGCATTTCATCTGGCCCCATGGCCTTGTCAACTTACAGTTTATTTAGTGCCTCCAGTACTTCAGTTTCTGTGAAGGGCTAGTATCAATCCCTGTCCAGGGGTTTTGTGTTTTGCCATTTGTGGGTCATCACCTGGGTCCTATTCAGTAAATACCGAACAGAAGTACTTGTTCAGGATTTCTACTTTTCTGAGTCATCTTCTGTTGTTTTTCCTTCCTGAGTTGTAATCTTGACTACATCCCCTTTTCTTTCTTCTTCCGGATGTATCTTAGAAGCATTTGTCTCCTCTCTTTGCCCTCTCTGCTATACTTGCTTCTGTCTGTGATTTTGCCTGCCTTATCTTCTTGCTGGTTTCTTTCATTTTATCCTTGTATGACACCACTCTTCTTCCTTGTTTATTCCTCGGTATAGCTTGAATGCTTTCTGTTTTCTTTCACTATTTTAGCACTTCCTTTGAAAACCATAAGGGGTTTCGTTTTCTTTTCATTTGGTAACCCTTCTGGCGCTGGTCAGTGACTGTCTGGATTGCTTTCTTAAGTTTTCCCTCATGACATTGACCTCATCCACTTGTAGATCAATTAAGTTGTTTCTTATGTTGGCCCTCATTTGGTTTGAATTCTGCCTTTTTAAAATCTAATATTTTTATTTCTGAGTGGCACATGTCCTCAGTTATGTTCACCATGAAGGTAACCATGTGATGGTCACTGTTACCAGATGGCATCCTCATTGAGTTCCTAACCCTTTCAGTGTTTGTTAGGACCAGGTAAAATATGGAATCTCCTCTTGCTGGTGTTTTGATCAGTTGACTTAGTCCTGCTCCTTGTAGTGCCAATAAGAAATCCTGCTTCTTCTTGTCTCCATTAGTTTACTCCAGTTTATACCTGGAAGGTTGAAGTCCCCAACAGTATCAGCTCTCCTCTCTGAGTCATTTGTGTATTTCTTCTACCAGCTCTCCACAGCTCTGGCAGATCTGGATGTCCATGTCTATTTTCCTTCTGACCTGTAGGTGTAACTTTTCTTTCCCTTCACTGCATCTTCTCTTTCTTCTCTTCCTGTTCTCACTGGTGTCTTCTTCCTTTGGGAGCCCTGCAGGAAGTTCCCTTGGGCTTCTATAAATGTACGATGAACCTGGGTGTTTGGGAGGGTAGGAGGGTGGGTAGTACTATTACCACCCTTAACAGTACTTGTTAGCAGATAAATGATGGGGAGGGGAGATTTAGCTGATTCCCTTCTTCTTCTCCAAAATAAGATACTCTTAAAAGCAAATGCTAGCTCCCTTTTAGTTGCTAGCTTCCTGTCCAAAATAAGGTGCTTATAAAAGTAAATGCTAGCTTCATTTCAGCTGCTATCTGCTGCTTCTAAAAGCGAAACAAAGTAAAGGCTAGCTCCTTTCCAGCTGCTAGCTGCTGCTTCTAAATCTGAATCAAAATGGAGCTGAGCTGTGGCTCTGCTATTAATAGGTCTAAGGCCCCTCCCAAGTAACAGTAGCTGTTAACATTATGTAATGGGGAGGGGAGATTTAGCTGATTCCCCTCTTTCTGTTCGAAATAAGGTACTCTCAAAAGCAAATTCTAGCTAGCTAGGGGACCACTATACTACCAGAGAAATACATATTTTATATGGGGATGACAATCAGAAATGGGGGACCAGTAGACTACCAGGAAATAGATATTTTTATATGGGGACAGAAATCAGTAAACAGGAAAGGAAATATATATTTTATAGGTGATGACCCCTGGACATTGGGGGATGGGGAGGGATCACCTGGGCAGTCATTTTTTGCAAATTGTGAAAAAGAATCCTTTTCTGCAGTTCCTTTTTACAATTTGTGGTAAAGAAAAATCCTTTTTCACAAATTGTGAAACAGGATCCTTTTTGTGTCTTCTTTTCACAATTTATAAAAAGGATTACGGCATATTAAAAATGCATTTCAGGTGATTTATTTAAAAAATATATTACAGCAGAATTTGATAGAACGGGTCCCATTTAGTGGACCATATGGGCTGGTTACTTCAGAAAACTGTTTTCTGTTCATAGCTTAGTTTTCTTTGCTAGAAACAACTTGTTTGCAGCAATATAAAAAAGATTCCCTATCTGCAACAAAGCATTACCCATTAGTGACAAAAGATTGCCCATTTGCAACAAAGAATCCTTTGTCAAGTGGGACATCTAACAGGAAAATGAAATTCCACTAGGAAATAATGGACACTTTAAAATTAAATAACTTTGGAATGGATTAATATTTTTTCACCAAACCTTCAAAGGCACATCTGTGACCCAAGACATTTATACCCTAAACATTTCAGACAAAATTCCACACTGTTTTTGTGCAGCAGTGTGATAATTAATTTTAACAAAAAAGTAAATTTCTTGCTTTTGATCCCCCTTGGTATCTCCACACCCACATATCTGATTGAAATGAAACTTGCCAAATTAAGAGATCTATGGTCCCTGACAGCACATGCAAACTTGCATGTGAATCACTGAATGACTGAGATGTTATTTAAGTGCAAACTTTGAAGTTTAACATAGAAGTGACTGCTTAACACTAACTATAGTGGTTCTACTGTGCCACTATAATATATCATAGTAGATGGATAGATAGATAGATAGATAGATAGATAGATAGATAGATAGATAGATAGATTCATTCTCTCCATATTTAAAGTAGAAGTGTAAGTAGGTAGAAAGATATTTTAGTCATTGTTTGGGACAGGTTGAGACCAATCTTTAAAATTAAAACAGATGGGCTGTGAAAGCTACCTTAGGAAATTAATCTTGGGGTGAGTAGCATAGAATGCTTTAAGAATCACGTGTGTGATGGGAGGTAATGGAGCTAAAAGAGGCTTAGTGACTTTTAACAAGAACACTTTAAAGACTCTCTTACCTTCATTTTCCATCATTCTTTGTCCCAGCTCTTGAGTAGAGCAGCACAGAGTGGAACATCTATCTTAGGCACCTGCAGGTGTCCACAGATAATTACATCCCACATGAGACTCAGCAGAAGGAACACAATATTTAGGTAGGTGAATGTCACTGCCATGTTCTGGCATGCAGATGCAGATGAAGTTATCTTCAGGGTAGGTAATTGCAGGTAGTGGGTAAACATCTAGTGAGTAAGGAGTAGTAGTAACCAGAATAAGGCAGGTGAAGTTAAGGTGGTTGAAAAGGAACGTAAGAGACACCCTGTTGTGGGTAGGGTAATAAATAAGATTGAGCAAATGGGTAAAGAGTTGTAGACACCCAAAGCAAGTTAGGCTTAGATAAGTGGGATACATGTGGGAAAATAAGAGACACTGGGAAGGGGAGGACAGAAAGGAAGAAGGAGATGAAGTGCCTCCTTGGTACTTTGTCATGGAGGGATGGAAAATGGATCCAGATGACCATTAGCGCAGCAGAATATGAAAGAGTAGTTAAATGTCATTTCCACCTGAGGATAAATTACCTGGCAAGGTCAGGTAGAGGTAGTGCTGGAAAATTTCAAGAAGCTGGAGGGTCCCAAGCAGATGACACACATGGTGGCTTTTGCCAAAGTGTTAACTGTATATGGTCAGGAAAGGATAGGAACCTCACACCAGGAATTTCAACAATTGTTTAAGGGTATTACGATCATACAAAATGCCAGCAGATACAGGCTTCATGTCTATGAGTCTGCTCAATTGTGCACCTAGCCACTCACCTTGCAGCTGCCCCACCCACCCTCCCCACTTCATAGTTGCACCCCTCTCACACTGTCCCATCCTTTTTAAAACCATTTACCATGCTACAGGCTACTACCTCCTCAGGCAGAGTATTCTTCTTGTCCACCACCATGTCTGTGAAATACTGTCTCCTGACTTCCTCCTGAATCTCCCCCCTCCCAGTCTCAGCTGGTGCTCCCTTGTGACCCTACCCTTCTAATCTGGAAAATCCCTTCTGTACTAGTCTTGTTTATGCCCTTTAGGTATTAAAGGTTTTGATCATGTCCCCCATCCCTCTTCTCCACCTGGAAATTTGGAAATTTCAGAGTTTGGAACTGTCTGATTTTGAAAGCAGCACAAGGAAGTCACAGGGTTTGGAACTGTCTGATTCTGAAAGCAGCACAAGGGAAGTCACAGAGTTTGGAACTGTCTAATTTTGAAAGCAGCACAAGGGAAATCACAGAGTTTGGAACTCAGTGCTTTGGCTTCTCAGAAGGAACTAGAAGGGGACAGAATCAGATCTACAGTACAATAGCTTATTGTTGTTTTACATTGTTTCTTGTGGATTCTACTTGGTAGAAGGTTATTTATTTTCTTTCTTACTATTAAGGGGCTATCAGGGTATTGTTTGGGGCTGTTGGAATTTTTTAAACCTGTTTGTAGCTATATAAGTGGGCTCATTTGTTTTGATTCACTGTGTGGCAGGCTGCATTTAGGCTTGCTGATCCAACCAATCAGCAACTTCACTACTCCCGATAGCCAACTACCAATATCTCTCTCATAATGGGAGTTTACTTCTGATACTCCTTCCACTGTCAGCCATGGGGTTCCACAAAGAAGATGTCCCTGTCACACAAACTAGGGTGATCCAACCACCCAGTCTTTCTGAACCATCCCTTTGGCTGGCGCTCAAACCCTCACATATGCTGTACCATTGCTGCATCAACTACAGTGGTGTGATCACCATAGACACATACCACCACACATGTATTTCAACCAAAGGCTCCGCTGCTGGATACACAGATCCCCCTAAGCCTAAACACCAAACTGCTACTTGGTGTCTCGAGCACAATCTCTTAAACCCTCAGAGAGCACCCCAAAGAGTGGCAACAGAATAAAAGAAGGAGGACCAAAGACAGCCCCTCTCCCTATCACTGGCAGCCCTCACGAAACTCCTGCTCTTTCTATTACTCTGTATTGGTAATGTGGAAATCAACCCTGGACCTCCTGAATGTATCACCTCTCCATCAGACCTAACCTCAATTAAAGGCCTCAGTTTCTGCATATTAATGTATGCAGTCTGCTGAAAAACTCACACTGATACAAGCCTGGGTTGCCCATAGCTTGCCAGACTTTCTTGTGGTATCTGAGACATGGCTCAAACCCACCACAGCAGACATGGTTGTTAACCTACCTAACTACCAGCTATTCAGAGCTGATCGCCAAACAAGGGAGGTGGAGTAGCCATATATGCAAAATCCGGTATAGCTGTATCCTATATTGCTGCAACATCTATGCCCAAGGAGTTTGAATGCCTATCCCTAAAAGTCTCTCTCTCCAATACAGCAGCTTTTCAGCTAGTTGGTTGCTACAGACCCCCTCTGCTGAACACAAGCTCTTATCCCATCTGGGGAACCTGCTCAAACCCAGCACTGAAGAAGTCATTGTTCTAGGTGACCTGAATTTCAACTGGCATACCCAGGAAGCTGCACCTCTGGTATCATTCTGTGACACATATGGGTTCACACAGCTAATTAATGAACCAACAAGAATTAATGCAAGGAATAGTAATAACAGTACACTACTTGATATCATGCTAGTGAATAAACCACATCTATTCACACACGCTGGAGTGCTTCTTCTGATATAAGTGATCACTGCCCCATCACAGGGTAAGATCCACCAGCATAACAACAAGCCCTGCAAAATTCCTCATGAGGAGATCCAAGAAAAACATCAATATTGAAGGATATTTGCATGATCTAGCTTACTCTCCACACCTGCAAGAGTTTTATCTTGCCCATTCTGTTGAAAAAGCTCAGCAGGTGCTAAATAACATTATAATAAATGCCCTTAACACCCATGCCCCAATCTCTAGTATCCGAATAAAAACAAATCCTGTCGTTGGTTTACAGCTGACCTCAAAGCCGCACTGCTGAGAGAGACAAACTCTGAAAATGGCAAGAAAAACCAAGAATGCAAATGACTGGATCATCTTTAGGAAAGTCAGGAATAGATGCACCAAGAAAGTTAGGGATGCAAAGGCTGCCTTCTACTTGGCGAACTCGACTCTTCCTACCATAATCCTGCTAGGTTTTGGGGCACCATCAAGGGTATGGTGGGGCAGGATGCTAACACCCCCTTCCAACTCCAATTACACAACAGTTATGGCCCTATCACTGGCAAATGGAAATTCTGGACGCCTTCAATAACCACTTCACAGCGGCTGGCCTTGCCTTTGACACCACTCCAGCTAACCTGCTGAGGGAACAATTAAACTCCCATTACACTGGTGATCAGAGTTGACTCTTCCTTCAGCTTCAAATCTATACTGTTGAAACAAGTAGAGGATCTATTATGGCAACTGGATACCAAAAGAAAGAGCAGGGCAGACTCTCTGGACCCCTACTTTCTAAAGATTGCATGCCATGTACTTGCAGTCCTCCTAACACACCTCTTTAACCTATCCTAAACTCTGGCTCTATTCCCACACTGTGGAAGACAGCCAAGTGGTCCCCTTCTAAAATCAGGGGACCCTATGGATCTTAATAATTACAGGCCCATTTCCATTCTACCAGTGCTATCCAAGATGCTGGAGAAATTAGTGAGTAATCAGTTAAGGGAGTATCTTGACAATGCTAACCTCCTAAACCCAGCTCAATCTGGATTCAGGGCCAAGCATAGCACTATCACTGTACTAGCCAAGGTCACAAATGACTGGCAATCCGAATTAGATAAAAAGAATAATGTCTGTGCAGTATTCCTGGACCTGAAAAAACATTCAATACTGTGGACCACGAGCTACTACTTTCATCCCTGTACTCCATTGGCCTAGATCCATCCTCCCTTAAGTGGTTCAGATGCTATCTCACGGTAGGTCACAGCAGGTAAAAGCTAAGGTGACCTATCCCCATTAAAACCACTGTCAGAGGAGTCCCCAAGGTTCTATTCTCGGTCCTATCCTTTTGCCATTTATATAAATAACATTGATTCAACCCTTACCAATTCCTCTGTACACCTCTTTGCTGATGACACTGTTCTGTATGTCAGCAACCCTTTCACTGCAGCTGCTTGTGAAATCCTACAAACAGAATTCTCCTTGCTACAATATCAGCTACTGAGAAAAAGCTTCTGTTAAATGCAAAGAAAACTAAAGCAATGATGTTCACAAATCAAAGCTCCACCAGCACATCCTCTCAATCATTCCCCAGCTATGCACTATACTTGGAGAAAATATGAGTATGTAGAAACTTCAAATACCTAGGTGTGTGGATTGACAACAAACTTGAATTCACTCATCATTTAGAAGAACTTTTAAAAAGCTTAGCCAAAGGCTTGGCCTTCTCTATAGATTAAAACTCTTCCTAAACAGAGACTCAAAGATGAGGTTAGTCAGGCCATTTTCTATCAGTTATTGACTATGCAGACTTCCTTTATAGTCACTGCCCCATCTCTACCATCACAAGTTGGATAACTTATATCATAGAGCAATAAGGTTCATTATAGATCTGCCATCTAATACTCATCATTGCTCTCTTTATGCTGCAGTTAGGTGGGTTTCCCTTCACCTCAAAGGAACAGAAATGCAGTACTATGGATTTACAGAGCCTGGTCAAAAAAACTTCCAAACTATATCCTGGACTGCTTCACCCAGACCTCTCCTAGCTCCTATGCCCTAAGAAGCAACAACATCATCCTGCTCAAATTGCCCAAATTCAACACCAGGCTAGGAAGGGCAGCAATCAGCTATTCTCTAGCTATAGCATGGAACACCCTACTAAAATCCCTAAAACTGTCCAATGTCATTCCATTTGCATCCTTTAAACAGCATTGTACAGTCTTCTTCAAAGAAATCCATTTGCTACCACTAGAGCTAGCATTGTCATCTCACAAATCTCCCTTCAAACCATATATGTCATATTCCTTCCAGACAGACACCCCATCTTATGGCACCCAGTAATACCTTCACCATCCTAGTATTACATTATGGTAAGTGTCTGCCATGCCCCCCACTGGGATATGTATATACTGTACATACTGTAAATATTAGCTTAACTTTCCTGTAACCGTTTTTATCATGTGAATTTACTGTACATCACTGTGTTTATAAACGTTATTTTCCCTGTATGTATAACTGTCTTATATAAGTGTATGATGTATCTGTTGTGTATCAACTATTGAACCTTGACCTTATCAGGTCCATCTTGTAAATGAGCCTTGCTCAATGATGTTCACCTGAATAAATAAAGATTTGATGATGATGATGATGAAATACATGTTCAGCTCATTCAACCCTCTTCATAGGAGTATCCTCTAATCCCTGGATCATCTTTGTTTGCCCTACACTGTACACTCTCCAATAATCTGATGTCCTTCTTCAGGAATTGGTGCCAGAACTGCATGCAGTATTCCAGGTGTGGCCTGACCAGTAACCTGTTGAGGGGCAGGATCACCTCCTTATTTCTAGAGGGACACCCTCACTATGCACCACAGCATCCTGTTGGCTTTTGCTGTCACCTTCCTGCACTGAGCTGGGTTGTTCATACTCCCCATTATGAGCACCCCTAGACACTTCTCTTCCTCTGTGCAGTCCAGCTGTAACCCCTCCCCAGCTGATAGCTCCTACCCTGGTTCTTAGTCCCAAAGTGCAATACCTTGCACTTTTTGGCATTAAACCCAACTGACATGTCTCTGACCACTCCTGTAGTTTGGTCAGGTTCCTCCTGCAGCCCCCTCCGCCCTTCAATGTCATCTACCACAGTTGCCATCTTTGTGTCATCTGCAAAGAAACTGATCTTACTCCAGACTCTGTGGGATATATCAGCAATGCATGGATGAGGTTTGGCTTCACTGGGGACTGTGGGGTAGCCTGTGAAGATATTGGCCTCTATAAGGAGATGGACTTCATCTCTCAGGAGGGATCTGAGTCCTTAATGGGAGGCTTAAATGCTACTTGGATGAGCAGTTGAACTAGTAGGGTAGGAGGCTTTAAAAGGAGAACAACAATTGCCCCCAGATGATGAAGAAGCAGGGAGGAGAGCCTGAGAAGAGTTGGCTCCATCCAAGGAAGGGCAACAAGAAGACAAGCATGGGGACTAGGCAGAAAACAAAGGAGGTATAAATCAGTAAAGCAAGAAGAAAGGAGCAAAGGAGACATGTAACAGAGAAGGTAACAAGGGAAGAGCAGATCGGGAGCTTCACTGAACAGAAGAAGCAGGACAGGAATCAGGGAAGCAGGCAGGAGGGATTAAGATATGGAGATCCATGTGCTAATGCACAATTTTGGAAATAAAATGTTGGACCATGAGGCCATCATGGTGGAGGCTATCCTTGATTTGGTGGCCAAAATGGAGTTGTAGTGCAATGACAGCCATAACTGGGACACGGTCATACCAGGCTACTCTCTGTTTAGAAAAACATGGAAGGGAGATGGAGAGGGTTGTACTAATTGTGAGTGAGGAGAATCAAAGCCACAAAGTACAGGGGCATCCACAGAAAAAGAAAGTCTGAAGGTGCATGGGTCATCCTCAAGATAGGTGCCTACGGCTGCTATCAATACAAGAGTGGCATCCAGACCACAACACAGGAAAGGAAGTTGGATCAGCACTTGGGGAAGCCTCCATCAGGATGGCCAGTAAAGGAAAGGTTCTGCTAGTTGGGGACTTCAGTCTGCCAGAAGTGGATTGGGGCCTTTCATCTGCAGTTTTGACAAGGAGCTGGCCACCTTTTCTCCCAACAATGGGCTTTTCTCAGGCAGCTAATCAATGAACTCACTAGGGAGGGACAATGCTGGCCTTGTGCTTACAAACTGGGACTGCATTACAGACATCATGGCAGGCAGCCCCATAGGTATCAGTGATCACCATAGAGTGTGATTTAACATTATTATGTGTTCCTACTCTCCTCTCCCCATCAATACTGGATTCCCAGAAGGCTCAGTTCCTGGCCAAATCCTGTTTTCAATACTTTTAAATAACTTACTTGCTATCAGCTCTTCAACTAATATACACATGTCTGCAGATGGCCATCCGTATACTTCGGTACTTCTCATTCAGATGTGGTAGCAAGACAGTAGCAGGACTTCAGAAAGGTATAGCTCTGATTCCAATCAAGCCAGCTCTTCCTAGATGACAAAAGGTGGTCTCCATGACCTTTGGCACCAGGCAGAGACTGTCTAAATCCCCATCTTCCACACCCTGGATGGTATCCCATTAGAGAATGTCTCCTCCTTTTAGGTACCTTGAGTTTGGTAGACCAGCACCTGGACTTTTCTGTGTATGTAGTGCAATCTTTAAGAAATTGCACCCAAACCTTGGTGCTTTATACTGAAACTGAGATTGTATTCCATTACTGACTCGCCACAGACTTGTACAGAAAATGATTCTCCTAACATTTGACTATGCAGACATAGTTTACAGTGCCACTTCTAAATCCATCCTATCCAGACTGGACACCCTCTATCACTATTTATGTCAGTTTTCTCTACCTTTCCCCCATGCACCCATCACTGTGATCTTTACAAAGCCTCTCCCTCCCATATCTTGATTCCAGGCTCCTCATCCATTCTGGTTTCAGGTCAAATTCTGATTTTGGTCACTAGCCCCTCCTCAACTCTACTCTGTCTGCTCCCTACCCCAACCCCATCCAAAGCAATGCACCCAGACTGTTGGACTTCCCCACAGGTTGACCACTGTCGGACAACCAGCTTTCTCATATCATTGTCCCAAGCTGTGGAACAACCTCCTCCTCCATCTGATATGCCCCCTTTCCCTCTGCCCTTCCCTCCTTTATGACTTCATCTCCCCTGCTTTCTCCTGTCCCAAATTCTAATTTTCCCATAACCCAGGCCTTTAATCCCCAAGCTAACAAATAGTTCCCCACATGCCTTCTGGTACTCTCTCTCCTCTCTTCAAACAACAGCTCTAAACCCTTAGCTTCCCTTGATTGCCTGCCCCAACTGCCTACTTCTAATGATGTAGTGCTTCTCCTCTCAGGATGACAAGCCCTCTTACCCTCTACTCCTCTACTACCTCCTCTCTACCCACTCCACACCCTGCCCAGTTATATAATTCTCTGCTGATCCTGGAACCTCCCTGTCCATTTGTTCAATTTATCACCATTTTCTACTAATAATACTGGTTCCTTCTTCACAGCATGGTATCAATTGTGCCTGGGGTGTTGTAGAAAGTGACTGTGCACATCCGTTGTAATCTGGTATGTTCGCTGTACCTTTGGTTGTTATGCTAGTGTAACCTGTTTTTATTTAGTGACATTGTTCATGCTAATGATCTATCAAACAAATTCATTGGATTCTGTATACTAATTCTGTAATATTGTATCTTGTAAACTGTTATCTGCTACTTTATAATTCTAATACTGTAAATAATTTTACTATTGTAAATTGCTTTCTCCTTCCCCTCCCCCAGGATGCATCTGGAAATGAGCAATTATGCTCAGTATGCCTTTCTGGTGAAATATTTAAATAAACAATTAAATAAATAAAAGATGGGAACAGAGACAAGATGCAAGGCAATGAGGGTTATGGACTTTAGGAGGCACATTTTAAAGAAAATGGGATACTGATTCAGAAATGCCCTCATGGGGATTTTCCAGGGAGGGTCAGAGACATAGTAGGGAAAATAGGGGCAAGAATAATTAATGCAGCCAACCTCTATATGAAGGAAATGAGTAAATGTAGAAGGAAAAGGACCATTATGGTTCTCTAAGGAAGTGCCAAAGGTGGTGAGGGATAAAGGGTGTTGTTCAGAAGGTATACAAAATGCAGAGAAAGGAAGACAGGGAAGTTTATCAAGTAAAGAGAGGAAGCAGTAATGGCAGTGTGGGGAGCAATGGCACAGACAGAGAAAATGATAGTCAAGGGGGTAGTGAAAGGGGTTGAGACTTCATTCAGATACATAAATGAGAAGAGGCAAGCAAGGAGGGATAGTGAGGATAAGGAGGGCAACACAGGAGATTGTGCAGAAAAGGATCAAGAATAATTAGTCATTGTGAAAAGGTACATCTGTTCAGTCTTCACAGTGAAGTAGGGTGATGGACCACCAGGGATCAGCAGGAACTAAGGAGGTGGACACAAGTTCATTTTCAGAGACAAGAGTTCTAAAGGAAATTGCAAATCTATAAGTGGACATGGCTAGGGACTGGATGGGTCACACCCAAGCATACTAAAGAGACTCAGGGAGGTGCTAGTTGCCCCACTGATGGCCTTATTCAACTGCTCAAAACAAACACATGTGCTTCTGGAGGACTGAAGGAGAATATACATGATCCTCTCCATAGGTGCAGTAGCAGGAAGAAGGCTAGCTGCTATAGGCTTTTCAGTCTCACATCAGAGGTGGGGACATCAATGGAAACCACATTAAAGGAAGTATTGGTAGAGTATCTTGAAGCAATGGGCAACAAGTCCAAAGGCAGCATTGATGCATGGGAGAAGATCATGCCAGATAACTCTAGCTGATTTTTTAGGCTGGGTGACCAGAGAAATAGATCGGGAAAGCAGTGGATGTGGACTGTCTGGACCTTAGTAAGGCCTTTGGCATTGTGCCACACTGTATACTGATAAAGAAGGGGTTGGATCAAAGTTGGGAATTTGGTAAGGAAGTGATTAATGGATGGGCAACAGTGAGTGGCGGTAAATGGAGCTTAGTCTAATGAATGGAACATGACCAGCAGGGTGCTGCAGAGCTTAGCACTTGGACTAATCCTCTTTGACGTCTTCATTAATGACATTGCAGAAAACTGCAAAGAAAGTATACTTTTGGTGAATGACACCATAATCTGTAAGGTTGAATACTCTGGAGGGAAAAAGAGAATGCATAGGGACCATGGGAAACTTGAGGAGTGGTCAAGAGCAGTTGGGTTTCAATGCCAAAAGTATAAAATCATGCATCTATTGAATTGGAACCCAGTAGCTGAACATAAGATGGGGGGTATGGACAGTAACTAAACAGGAAAGGGACCTGGGGTGATTATACTTTATGGCCTCAAAGTGGCAGGCAATGTAATACAGCAATATGTAGGACCAGTGGGATGCTGGGGTGCATAAGGAGAGGAATCTCCAACAGGAGGAAGGAGGTGGCATTCCCACTTTATTTCCCACTTGTGAGACTCCACCTGGAGTATTGTATCCTCTTCTGGAGGTTGCACCTCAGAAAGGACATGGATAGGGTGGAGGCAGTCCAGAGGAGAGCAACTAAAATGGTGCACTGGTTCCTCCAAAAGCCCTTGAAAGAGAGACATAGTGATCTCAACATGTACACCCTGGAAGAGATGACATTGAGAGGAGACATGATGGAGACCTACAGGTACCTCATGGGATGAACAGAATACTGCAGAGGAGTCTCTTTTAGTGAGAAAGAGCAACAAGAGCAGAGGGCACACAGTGAAGCCAAAGTGGGAAGCATATGAAGGATGTGAGAAAATACTACTTTGTTGAAAGAGTGGTGGAAACCTAGAACAGACTAACAGCAGAAGTGATAGTCAGCATTGGCAGGAACAAACTGGTAGACTAGGTGGGCCAAGTGGTTCTTATCTGCTGACAAATTCCTATGTTTCGTGGTTTAGACAAAATTTGCTTGCAGTCACTTTTGAAGGAAGCTGAAACCTTATTGTTTATAACACTAGATTCTGTGGCAAATACTGTATGAATTTATTGTACATGTTCTCTGGAATATTGTATTTGTAGTATTCAAAAATAAATTGCAGCTTTAAAACAAATGATAGAAAAATAGATATATTTCAATAATTGATCTTCATTTGTCCTTTTAACAAACTGTAATGCATTTGGGGTGGGTCAGAAGTTGGTCAACTGGATGGCAAACTGGTTGATGGGCAGAAAACAGAGAGTGGTGGTAAATGGTATACAGTCAGAAGAGATGCAAGTCACAAGTGGGGTACCTCAGGGATCAGTCCTGGGGCCAGTCCTTTTCAATATCTTCATTAGTGACATTGCAGATGGACTGGAGTGTAAGGCTTGTCTGTTTGCAGATAACACCAGATCTGCAACAGAGTAGATGATCCAGATGGGGTGGACAGAATGAGAAGAGATCTGGATAAACTAGCAAACTGGTCAGAAGAGTGGCAACTGGGATTTAATACAAAGAAGTGCAAGATCATGCACATAGAGAAGAGAACCCTAAAGCCACCTCCATGCTGGAGGGAGTTGCTGGCAGTCAGAAAGGAAGAAAGAGACTTGGGCATCATCATCATCACCAATAACCTGAAATCATCCAAACAGACCTCTAAAGGAGTAGGTAAGGCTAGCGGGGTGTTAGGGTGTATTAGTAGGGGAATCACAAGTTGTAAGAGGGAGGTAATAATCCCTCTTTACAAGACACTAGTTAGGCCCATCTGAGTACTGCATGCAGTACTGGAGGCCACACCTTCACAAGGACATTAACCAATTGAGGCAGTCCAGAGAAAGGCACCAAAATGGTGCAGGGACTGCATCAGAAGACATATGAGGACAGATTAACGGAGCTCAATATGTATACCCTTGAGCAAAGGAGGGAGAGAGGTGATATGATCGAAACATACAAGCACCTTAAAGGCATTAACAAGGTGAAAGAGTCAAATATGTTTAAATATAAGAAAACAGCAGGACAAGAAGGCACAGCATGAGATTAGAGGGAGGCCAACTAAGGGGAATGTGAGGAATTATTTTCACAGAAAGGAGTGGATGCATGTAACGGGCCTACCTCAGGAAGTGGTGGCTATGAATACAGTGCATGGCTTCAAACAGGCATGGGATAGGCATAAGGAGCAATACAGATGAGTATGAATAGATAGACCACTGACAGAGCAAAGGCCAATGGTACATTTATAAGGTAGAAAAGAAATGGGCAGACTGGATGGGCCTTGCGGTCCTTATCTGCTATCAACCTCTATGTTTCTATGTTTCTATGCATTCATTGTATAATGTTCAATTGTAACAGTAATTTCTACAGTACATTATTCCCCACAGCAGAGAGAATCTATGTCCCTACAGCTACCTGATACAGCAGTCCTCCATGAAAAAAGTAATGTTAAAATGTTGCTTCAGTATAGTAAATCAAACATGTTGTTATTAAACTGTTTTCCTGTGGAGTTTTTAAAATGTGTATATACTGAAACTGAAAGGTTGAACATCACATTTTGTATTCTACTTGAGTACATCTGACTTATAAGAAAAGCAAAGTTGTTCAAGAAGAAAGTTATTCTAATGTTTATTCAAACGTAAGCCATTTTCACCCCTATGTTCATCATTCATGAATCACCATTTCATGAACTGATTGAAAATGAACACATTAGGTATAAAGAGTATCTCCAGAAATGTGACTGTTTCAATAATTGCAGATTTTAGTACCAGTACTTTCTTGTCTTTGGTTACTGCTTCCCAGCTTAGGAAATCTTCAACCAGAAGGGATGTTCAGTTTTGGATAACTAATCAACAATAATCATTACAAAAAACAAAACAAAGGAAAAAGACTAGAACCAAATACAAAATACAGTAAGTAAGCCAAAAACAAAAGGACTGCATTATCATCCCACAAATACTACTTATTGCACACATGCAAGTACAGTATAACATTCCATGTTAAGGTATAGCAGGACTTATTGAGAGATAGCCCTGACTAAATTCTGAATGAAGATTGCTGAAATGTAAATGAGAACCTATGGGTCTGTTACCTACATTCCCATAGTATTTTGTAAAACCATAATCCCAACTCTTAAAAAGTGAGACAGAATGTCTATTAAGTGACTGCAAAATGGTTAAAGTCCCTTTAAGTCTATCACATTAATTTTAAAAGTAAATAAGAAGGCACAATAATAAATGGCCCATGCCATATCTCATACTTAAAATTGATTAATACAACTAAGCTTACATAACGCAAAACCTAATTCTGACATTTATGTAATCTAAGAAAGGTACTTCCAAGAGGAGATCCTCAATTAACTTTTAAAACCAGTTCAGATACTTTCCCAATCCCCAATTTTCTTTTGGTGTTTAAATATTTTGCTGCATTTCCAAGCAGATTTTCATCATCAGGACTGAAGAGCTGCAGTAACAAGTTAGTCAGAATATATCAAAGGGATGATTGAAAATATAAGACTGCTGAATTACATGATTTAGCAATCAAACAGAGAAACATAGAAGTTTAAGAGCAGATAAAGGTATGGAGTTCATCCAGTCTGCTCTGGACTCTACCTTGATACTATTACCCATCTATCCCATTCTTCCATTTAATTAGCCCTTTGAAGCCTTCTCAGCTGACCTAAAACCCAGCAGTGGTGTCCACATTAGCCACTGTGCTAGTCAAGCTATTCCTTTCATCCTCTCCACTCTCTCCTTGAAGAACTGCCTTTCATCCTTTTTACAGCTGTGTGAGCAGAGCCCTACAGAGACATGTTGCTATCACAGTAGAGAAATGGAGCTCTTCAGATTCCTAACAAGATCTGCTGAGGGTGGAGTTTAATTTACTCCTACGTGCACTATTTTATCTGCTCTGCTTCTGACTTCATGTATAGCTAGCACAAAGGAGAAAGAGCTATAAACGTGCCCTCCAGGTAGCCCCAAAAAACAAAGCCTGCTCCCTCCCTCTCTCTCTCTCTCTCTCTCTCCTCTCTCACTCCTGCATGGCATTTCAGTTATATGGGATGTAAAAATAAAAGGCCCCTTTAGCTATGCTATCTGCTATCCAATTTTAGAGGCTAGCAGGAAAAATACTTGAGATCAACACATTTCTAACAGCTGTGTTTTCCTGAGCCTCTGAGTAGAATATAGGATTGCTACCTTATCAGTTCAACAGATCTGCAAGGTTAATATGTGTGTGTGTGTGTGTGTGTGTGTGTGTGTGTGTGCGTACCCCCATGTGCGTGTACCTTTCTGTTTAACCTTTCTATTACTTTAATCTTTTCCTATTCAGCTTGCAAATGGCTGTAATGCTCTATAGTAGCAGTGTATGTGTGTGTGTGTGTTAGTGAGTATGTATATCACTTTTTATTTTTTATTTATTTATTGAAATTTCAGATAACACCTTTGAGAACAAGATCATTTCATAGGTTCCACGTCAGATGGCAATAAATGTTGGAAAAGTATGAGACGGAGAACAAACAAAACAAGGAATTATACAAAACATTACAATAGTATATAACTAGAGAAGTTCCAATGCATGTGTCACTGTACAATGTATGCCAAGGTGCTTATTTGATTAAAACCTGGAATTCAAAGGATCATATTAGAAGGGTGGGGTCTAATGAAATGACCCTTTACAGGAAAATGAGAACAGACTCAGCCTAATATCTAATAATCAACAAGGTAGGGATGGCATCAGCTAGGGGCCTCGTCAGAGGTGTGAAGGTATGAGACAAAGCATTTTAAAGCGAGAAAGGGAGCTCTGGAGATATAATGGGGGTAGGCATAAAGAGGTATGGGAAAAGAGAGAAGCGATCAAGAGGAAAAGAGTGAAAGGAGAATGATTATCAACTTAGAACAGTCATTTACATGCTGAGAACTTTGTTCTAGTTTTGCTGGCCATCATTCTGTAGATTAGTACAATGAGTTAGGGCAAAACACAGAGCTTATCTTAAATACAATAAAAGTTAGTGGTTAGATGTATAAGTAACTAAATGTCATAAAAAAGTGTGTGTGTGTGTGTGTGTGTGTGTGTGTGTGTAGACAGAGCAAAGCTATACTGTACTGGAGTATAGATGCATAAATGTGTACAGTTATGTATTAGTCAGTGTGTGAGTATATCACAACAACTTGAAAGTGCAGTTAGTTGGCTCAGTGGTTGAGTGCATAAATTGCAAGTCTCGTTTCCCACTATCTATATCAGTTTCAAGCCTTATGAATATCATTGATGATTTAAATGTGGTGTCTATTGGCAACCCCTACACTGTGATGTCCTCAGAGCCTGAAAGAAACAGTCTCTCAAGTCTTTTTTAATCTGTAAAAAGGTCCATCGCTGATGAGATCCCTCACCCCGAGTCAGATCTCTCACTGAACACCCACTACACTGCACCCCACAATCCCCCCATCTTGCTACTGGAACCGATGTCTTACTGTATGAGAAATAAGGTAAATGGTTGAAAACCCATTGAAATACATTGCACTGCACTTACCTTATTTCTGAAATAGCAGTCACCTGTTCCAGCAGCAAGACGTGTCTTCAGTGGGAGAATAGATCTTCACACTGGGACCTGTTCAGGTGAGTGAGACTATGTGGGAAGTCACGGGTCAGAGTGGTGAGTGCTAAGTGGGAGTTTGACTGGGGTGGGTCACATCACTGATGGACCTTTTTAAACAGATTTAAAACACAAGACATTGAGGGACCATTTTCTTCTTTTCAGACTCTGAGGGACATTGAGGGTGGAGGTGCCACTAAACACCAGGCAAGCATAACTATTAAGGGGACATCCATTGGAAGGTGTGGGTCCACTAGATACCAGGAATACATAAATTATTTACAGGTAGGGGAATAGGAGTTTGGGGTTACTAGACACCAGGAAATAAATATTATAAGGATGATGATTGAAGGCTGGGTGCAACAAGAAACATAAAATATCATTTATGTTTCCTATTTATATTTCATCATTGGTTATCATTTTTATATACAGATAGCCATGGTTTTACAATGCATTTCTACCGTCTGACAGAGCTGCCAGTCAGTGCATTTCAATGTAGCTGACTGAAGTTACAATGTAATCATATTTTTGTTACCATTCTGATTACACTTTTGAGTTTTTCTGTGTATTGCCCTTTAAATAAATGTCAGTTGGATACAGACCGTTGAAACAGTGCACAAGACCTGCATCCATATGTAGTTACACTAGTAAGAACAAATGTAATAATGCCAAAAGCAGTAACATAGTAGTTACAAAAGAGATTGCTGTTACAATTGGCAATAGCTATTACATGTGTAGTTGCCCTTGTTGGAACAAAATACATAATGTCAGAAGAGATACAGTGGTAGATGCACAACAGATTCTCTGTAACACTTTGCAACAGCTATTTAATATTTAGTTACACTGGTCAGAATGAATTGATTTGTGCTGAAAGGGAGACAGTAGTGGCTGCACATGTAACTATTAAGTCATGCAAATTGTGTGAGTAAAAACACATGCATTTGAAACAAGTTAACAACTACATAATAAGTAAGTAAGCATTTTTTGTTAGTCTTTTTCTCCTACCTGGCTCCTGTTCAGCTACTGCATCAGAGCATCCCCTGTTCTGGCCACCATCTGGTCTGCCTCCCTAGGGCCCTCACCTTCTACCCCTGCAGCTTGCCCCCCCATGGTGGGGTGGCGAGAACCCTTCTCCCATCAGCTTTAGATCCATTTGTCGGCTCTGCCCCAAAGCGGGGCACCACATTGGATGGGTATCAAGCTGCCATGACCTGGGCAGGCATTTTTCCTGTTCTCCCTTTTTGTATAAGTGGGGCATGCAATGATGCCAGTGGAGAGAACGACACGTGTCTGCATGCATTCCTCCTGGCACCTGACCCAGCTCATCCCCTTACGATCAGCATCAATGCACTGCCCCCAGCCTCCCCTAGGGCCAGAAGCATGCCGATAACTGAAGTCCCCCACCGTGGAGAAGGAGAGCAGTCCCTCAAATGCTCAGTCCCTCTCCTCCTCTACTGACCCCTGCAGCCTGAGTCCATTCCTGAACTTGGGTCACCAGAGTGGAAAGAGGTGTGTCTTCCAGTGTGTCAACCCCAGTGCCACTGGGCCAGCTCAGTAGGTAAGTATTTTATTTATATGGCCCCAAATCCTGGAAGTTCATGTAGGGATAGACAGGTTAATACATAAGTAACATATAAAAGTACAATAAACAATAAATTAATATAAATAAAAATGTTTAAAATCAATATAAAAACACTGTAAGTATTCAGAAAAAGCCTTATAAAAGATAGGTCTTCAGGCCCTCTTAAATGCCTTCACCAATGGGGCCTCCCTCAGTGATCTTAGCAGCAAGTTTCAGAGGACAGGGCCTACCTTCTCAAATGAACTATCTCTTGATGTTTTCAGCCTGGTCTTTGGAACAGCCAGGAGACCCTTGGTGGAGGTACAGAGGGAGCATACCGGAATGGCAGGTGTAAGGAGGTCTGACATGTAGCCTGGGTCTGATCCATATAGGGTCTTGTAGGTGAGCAAGCCCACCTTAAACAAGTTTTCTACCTGACTGGCAGCCAATGCAGATTTTGCAGGACCAAGGTTACATGACAGGACCGTGACAATCCCATCAGTAACCTGGCCGCCATGTTCTACACCAGCTGCAGCCAGTGGGTTCCTCCACTGACCCTTAAGTATAGAGCATTACTGTAGTCCAGCCTGGATATCACAAAGGCAGCACATAGGTATAGGGCTTATGGGCAGACTGGGTGGCCCTAGCTGTCCTTATCTGCTCACAATGTCTCTTTTTCTGTTTCTATGTGCCAGTGAAGGCAGGTATTTGGGTGGAATTAGGGTTTGAGCCAGGTGACATTTCTCGAGTGGTAAAACTTTGATGACAGTCAACACCTGAGCATCAAGTGTCAGTCTGTCATCAAGGACAATGCCTAGATTTTTCTCCCCAGAGTATGCCATCAATGAGGTAGATCCCAGGACCAAGCCTGTTATCACCACAGACACCCTCATCATGCCCACAACCAGGCTCAATCACCAGGACCTCCATCTTGTCAGGGTTAAGCCTCAGCCAGTTAGAGGACATTCAATCCTGGATTTCAGAAAGACATTTATTCAACATTTCAGCTGTGTCATTTGTCCCGGCGTAAAATAAATATACAGCTGGGTGTCATCTGCTTGGCAGCGAAATAAAAACATACTGTACTGTCTGATGAGCATCCCTGGGGCAGCATGTATACCATGAACAGCATCAGTAACAGGATTGAGACTTGAAGAACTTCACAGGTCAGGGACATTGGGGAGGAGGAGGAGAGATTCCTAATCACCACCTGATGCCTCCTGCCTAAGAGATAGGACTCAAATCAGTGGATGACAGTTCCTGTGAGTCCACAATACTCTCTAAGAGGATCCAAAAGTATCATATGGTACACGGTATGAAATACTGATGAGCGATCAAGAGAATAAGAACTGACAGTTTTCCTCTATCTCTTTCCCTGAGGAGCTAATTTTACACCCGAACTAGCCCTATCTCCATGCTATGCCTTGCCTAATACCAAAGCTGGAATGGCTCATAGATGTCAAAGATCACAAGGTGTGCCTTGAATTACAGAGCCACCATCTTCTCTATAACTTTCCTTAAAATGGGAGGATGGAAATGGGTCTATAATTCACAAGACGTCAGGATCGAGAGATGGTTTCTTCAGATGGGACCTCACCAATGCCTCCTTCAAGGTGTCAGAGAAGACCCCCTCTGAGAATAAACACTGGACTATCTCGGTAAACACTGGACCAATGGACTTGGCACATCCAACTAGGAGATGAGTCTGGCCAGGGTCCTGTTCACAACAGGTGGGCAGCACCTTCAAAATCATCTCAATGACCTCAGCCACCTCCACTGGCTGAAACTCCCCCAGACAATAAGAGCACCTCTGTTCAACCAGGACCCCTACTGCGGTGTTGATCTTGCCCACTGGTGAGATCCTGGCCTAGATAGAGGACACCTGTCAGAGAAGAACAGAACAAACTCTCTGCAAACTGCTACTGAAAAGACCCTTTTGGCTGTAGACAGACTGGATGAAGTAGTCTGTCCACAGTCTGAAAGAGCTGAGCTGGTCTGTTTTCCCTGCAGCAATTTTGCTGGACAGGAACTCTGTCTTCTTATGGTTGCTTGCCCTTTGATAATCATTGTAATGATTCATCAAAGCCAGTTTATCTTCCATGGACTGTATCCTTCACCAGCAACGCTCCAACCTCCAACCCTTGGTGTTCATCTACTTGAGAGCTCCATCAAACCTTGGGGGTCTCAAGTAAAATACCTAGGTCATATACAAACTGGTGGAATAGCATTGAGTGCCTTGGAGGCAGCCTTACTATAGGCTGTTACCACCTCACCTGAGCCAGTCAAACATGCAGCACTTACACCAGAAAAATCAACTGCTGCCAGCAGTCCCTCTGGGGACAGTCCTCTTAAAGGGTGATAGCTGATAATCTTAACTGAATAGGGACTATTGGGGATGCCCCAAATAAGAATTCTACTGCACAAGGATTGGACCATGCAACTCGATCAATTTTGAGTTCAGTGACCTCAAGGCCCAACAAGAATACCAGGTCCAATGTGTGGCTGTGATGGTAGGGTCACTGATGCAACCCTGTGCAAAGCCCAGTGATGTCATCAACTGGAGGAGGTCATGTCCAAATTGGAAAGATTCATTATTGACTCAAGCATTATTGTCCACCAGAATCAACTATCTATGTGACTCCAGCACCCTGTTGGTAATGAAGTCTGTGACTTCCTGCAGAATTCTCCTCTGATCCCAGAGGAAGGTAAACAAGGAGAATCTTAAACCTGCACCTGGAACCCCATGCACCGTGACACATTCAAACAATGAGGCAGAACCCACTGGATGTAAGGAGAAATTCAGAGATCTAAAACAGATGGCCACACCCTGCCCTTGAATTTTCTCCTCATGCACTGCACTACTGAGCACCTAGCAGGGATCAATGCTTCCAATATTGGACCTGCATCATTGCCAACCAAATCTCTGTAATGCATACCAGATAAACTGAGGAAACCAAGTACAACATAATTGTGGTCTTGTTTCTCATTGATCTGGCATTGCACAGCATTACCAGAAGGGGACCAAAGTAGGATGCAGACCCTCTAGCTACCTACCCATGGGATCTGGTTGGTACCCTGGGAATGGAGACCAAACACATTGGGCCTCTTTCATGGCTTTATTTTATCCCAGGGCACCTCCTCGCATAACCACCCATTACTGCTCACCTCAACTGCACACACAGTGCCCTGATGCCACCCTTAGTAATGCCCACCTCCTTTCAGCGTCTTACAGCTGAGGCTGTGAGGGGAGGTCAACAAAGGGTGAAGTTCATGCAGTAGGGATGCCATGTAATTAATACAGAGGGTCCTGGGACTCCTTCACATTTCAGTTAAAATTCAGCTAAAAATATTTTACCCTATCTAACCAAGGGTAGTCCATGACCATAGAGACTGAGATTGAGCACCTAGAAAACAGTAAATCAATCTTGGCTACTGTGATCTTTGCTACCTGGGGAGAGGAGGAGGAGGATGACCGGATACTGCAGTTGGCGAAAACCATAGTAAGAACGTGCATATACACACACACACGTGCACATTGAGGGAGAGAGGAAGGCAAGGGATGGCATGTGGGAGAGGTTGTGGTGAGCAGCTGCCAAGTGGAATCACTGGCATCGTGGGGAGGTGGTTGGCTGGTAGGCATATGGTACTGGGTTCTGGTCCGTGTGCTGCAGGCTTTTTTTTCACTCTTGGTGGCATATATTTTGTCAAGGTTTTCACACATTCCTGACATGCACCCCAGGAGTTGAAAATCCATAAGTAGGGGGATGCTGGGGCAAAGCCCCTGTTGAGGGGTTTTGGGGGCACACCCTTGCATTAAAAATGAGGCCTGTAGGTCTCAGGCACCTTTTCTGTATGGCTGCAAGTGTGCATCGCCAGAATTAATTTTCAGCGATGTACACTCGCCATAATAGCGATCGCTGTTTCTTGATCACTATTATGACATGGAACCTAACCAAGCAATCACCAACTACACTATAACTATATTAACACCAACTAATCATACACCACAGCATTCATACACTACCTAAGCCCACGGCCCTCTAAAACAAAACCACTATTCAATAAATTACAGTAAAGAGAATCCTCAGATTATTTCAAGTCCAGAGGGCATATAGAGTCTATTATAGAAAGATTGGTGTACTAATCCACAAAATAACGGAACTTCCAGATCAGGATCCACAGCAGTGTTCACACCACTGCCAGAAGGGAAGGTGCTGTCCAGACAAAGAGAGTGGTCTCACCTCTATCTTAGAAGATGGAAAACAAACAAATCTGTAAAGTCCTGTGAGTGTACTTACAGATAAGTCCATGCTGGGGTGGGGGGCAGTCACTATGCAGTTAGATCGCCAACCACCCAAACAATTTTCTTTAACTGCAGCAAGCTCATCCAGTAATCCACAACTGGAATCCAAAACACCATCCATGAATCCACCACTGAAACGTCAGGCCTGGCTCTAAAATCTTCCACCAGGCCCCTGTTGATCTTTAAGGCTATTTGGCCCACCAGCTTCCAACTTCAGGCCTGGCTTTTGAAATCTTCCTCCAAGCCCTGGTTACCACTGACTTTCAAACTACCCTGTCCACAGTGCAACCACCCCTATTGAATCAAACTCCTCTGATGAACGCTCCCAGCCAGCAAATCCAGAGTACTCACCACAGTCCCTATTTCTAACCAAATTCCTTGCCGGATGCTGCAGAAGCAGTTCTATATAAATGATTTAATCATCAGGACTTGACAGAAAATAATTTCCAACTGAAAATAAAAGTTCTGACTCTGTGCTATCTCATTTTTTTTCTCTGCCTAGCCTTTACTCCCTACCTCAGATGCTAACTTATCCACTACCTAAACTAAACTATTACATTGCTGTTAAACCTGCCTTACACTTGCTCAGTGGCATATGGTAGTGAATGAAACTTACTATTTAGAGCGAGTCATTGCAAAGTATGTGGGTAGATCCACACATTTTGAAATAACAAGAAGATTCTGGGTTTTATGTTTCGAAATAGATAACTCCTTTAATCCTTGAAAGGGTCTGGATACTTTAAAACCTGCCTGTTTTACTCTTGCCATCCCTCCTGTTAGTAATGTATTACAACTGAAGTATATTCTTTTCATTGCCATGGCATGTTTTATTGTATGTGGAATAGACCATGCACGTTATTGTGAAATAGGACTGTATTAATTTAGCTGTTTATAAATAAACAGTTAAAAGTGCTGTTAAACCCTACACTCAACAGGAAAGTGTTTGGTGAGGAAATACTAACCAACTAGTATTCTCTTTTAAGATGACACATTTTAAAATGCTTTAAAAGACTTCAGAAGTTAGTTCCAGTTAGGAGACTCTGTGCTTGAAGAGGACAAACAGACAGATGCCCAATCTGGCATCCATCTTTACCCTCAGTGCTCATTGAGGATCCTAGTTACAGTGAATTTACAGTTTGGTTACTTCATGCAAATTGTGTGTAAATACACAACATGCAAATGTGAAACTAGTTAACTACAGTACATGCACAGTAGTTACAGTGCAGTTAAAGTGTACTTATACAGTAGTTACAGTGTAGTTAATGACACTTAAAATAAAGAGTTACTGCTAAATGTAAAAATAACGAGAACGTGTTTTTTTGCACTATTTTATAACACTGGAAATGTTCCAATCCTTGTAGTTGAATGTCACCACAATGTATTTGCCATTGATCTTTAGAGAACTGCAATCCAGACAGAATGGCCACTCATATAAATATTACGTCATACAAATTGTGTAAGTATACAACACACAAAATGTGAAACAAGTAACAACTACATAGCAGTTACAGTAGAATTACAGTGTAGTTACTTCATGCAAATTGCATGTAACTACACAACTTGGAAATATGAAACTAGTTAACAACTACATAGTAGCTACATGTAAATGCATCAGTAGTCATAGTGCAGTTACACTGTAGTTATACAGTAATTACAGTGTAGTTAATAGCACTTACAATAAAGAGATACTGTTAAATTAAAAAAATGACAAAAACGAGAAATACAATGGGTTCTATCCAATAATATCTTGCAAAATGGAGCTTAGATGTGTCACAGGATTTTAGGATATGGATGACATTTTTCAGTAATTTGTTTAAAGTCTTATTTGTCTATATGGATAGGCCCAAATAATTCCTTTTGGTTGGGTGATGAGTGAAAGAGGAGAGACTGGGTGGAGTATATATATATATATATA
The DNA here is from genome assembly GCA_016271365.2 of Neoceratodus forsteri. Taxonomy (NCBI): domain Eukaryota; kingdom Metazoa; phylum Chordata; order Ceratodontiformes; family Ceratodontidae; genus Neoceratodus; species Neoceratodus forsteri. Next base: position 650,971,468 of record JADMNL010000022.1, read on the forward strand.
TATATATATATATATATAGAGAGAGAGAGAGAGAGAGAGAGAGAGGGAGGGAGGGAGGGAGGCGCAGAGAGAGAGAGGAGAAGATACATTTTACATGTATTGTGAACGCATAATAAATTATAATACATTTTTACTAAAAGCTGTTCATGTCCTTCTGCACCCTGATTGGCCCCCATCTGGGCCAGTCTTCCCACCCCATAATACACTTTCTCTGAGACTTACCTTTTTTCGTGTTCCTGCCACAGGACCTTGGATCAGAGATACCTAGTCATCAGTGTTGGGCCTGCAAGAGCAGGTCATCACTGTTCTACAGTCAGAGTGCTTTTCACATGTGTTCTCCCTTATTGGGCCCAGACATGAGAGTATTGGCTTCATGAGTCAACCCAAACACCCAAGTGCTGGGTCCCCTCCCAGCAGTGTGTCAGTGCTGCCACCTAGATTCCTCTCCTGTCCTAGAGATGTCAATCCTCCATCCCAGGCCATCCCCCAAGTGACCCAGGTCAATTCTTGAACCCAAGTTGCTGGCAGGAGGTCAGTGGCTGAAAGCAATACAGTCAGAGGCTAAAAGCTTGAAATAGAAATAGGTAGTACAAATCAATAATTGGAAACTAGAACTACAAGAGTAATGGCCCCATATTAAAAGGTATTAGGGTTGCCCTTGTAAAGTCCCTTTCCTGAGTGCAAATTAACACTGGTCACTAAATTTGCTACAGTATTCTAAAACAGGTTTGGAGTAAAGTATGAGTGCACCAAGCATGTTTGAATATAGTCCCCAAAGCAAAATGATGCACTAAAACATGCACTCAGCACAATTCACATCATCCTGCTGGCCAAGAGAGATACAGTATCTGGTCACTGAAAACATATAGGCCATGATGGAGCCAACTCATTTAGGCCATCCCAGACATGTCAGTGTTACAATAGGTACAATAAGGACTTCACAGAAAATTAGATACTGCATGTTTACTGACCTATCCTGGTAACTACATTGTAAAACTCTATGAAGCAGAACCCCAGTAAACATGAGATTCTGCATTTTACCTGTGTTAACTCTACTAAATACACTGCAAAAATAAAACGTGTAAGATCAGGACCCAACTGAAAATGAAATAATGTAGCTTCTCTATCCTGCTAATGACACTCACACCCTGTGTATGTGCACAGCTGTTGTAACAGCTGTGTGTGTGTGTGTGTGTGTGTGTGTGGGTAGTGTGTGTGCATTTAAGGGTGCATATGTCCAGAACCATGAACACTGTTCACTGCATTATCTTGATGTTGATGGGTTTGTTTTATTTCTATTGTGATGTAAATGTCGGACTTTTACTTTGTTTATCTATTTATTTATTATGTCAAAAGTTTCACCAGGAAAGAGATACTGAGCTGAAAAAAGCTCATATCCAGATGCATCCTGTGGAAAAGAGGGAGGAAAAGTGTAAGAACAACATAGAACAGTAACTTATATAATAAAACATCATACAGAGATATGAATTAAGCAGTACAAAATGAACATGAATGAGGTTCATCAGATAGATAAAATTAGAGGCAAATATTTTACAGGGACACAGCAGGGATTCTGCCCATGGGTACAAGTAATTGTACTTTTCAATGGTGAAGGCACCAGGGATAGGGGGCTGAAGAAAGGAGTGCAGATAGTGGAAGAAGGAAAATGCAGACAAGTGAGGGAGGAAGAGGAAGAGGAGAGAAGAGGGAGGAGAGTTAATGAGGTGGAGGGCAAGAGAAGAAGAAAGAGGAAAGGTAGTAAACTGAGGAGCATGGAAGGGCTATGACTCAAGGGCAGCCATGGGAAGATGGTAAACTGAGGAGTGGGAAAGGGCTATGATTCAAAGGCAGGCACAGGAGGTAGCAGTGTTGTCATGGATCAGAGAAGAGAGGTGAGAGAGAGAGAGAGAGAGAGAGAGTTTAAAAGAGGTGGAACAAATTCTTAGGGAGAGTTCCAAGGTTTAGGAAAGCGGAAGAGAAGTCAACTTGACCAGTGAAGGATTTTACATCACAGTAATACAACTAAGTCACACATTAATTCTATATCTCTTCCCAGTATCAGACATTCATCTAGTTTTATTTGATAAGTTAATAACCTATTTTGTTCTTTGGTCAGTTCCACAACTTATTGCTGCGTAACTTCTTTTTGTCATCTCATTCATCATCATAATTGTCCTCTTTATCTTTGTTACTCTTATTCCATTTCTATGAACTTTATATTCTTTATATTTGTATAGTTATCTTTCCCCTCTCTTCTTCCCCAGTACACATCTGAAAATAAGCTGTTACTAGCTCAGTATGTCTTTCTGTATAAAACCTTTGAAATAAAAACATCTCTTATCAAACTAATTCATTAGCAGCCATTGAATTTTAGGTTATGGTCCCTTGTGGTCAAATTCTTATTCTCTCAAAAATGTTCTGAGTAGTCAACCTATTGTATTACATCAAGAACATGTAATATAATTAGTTTGGACAAACACCTATGAGCATATAAACTCGTTTGCAAATGTTTCACATCAGTTAAAAGTCATAAGCATACTTCTAAGTTCAGATCTGCAGTCTATATCTGTTCAGCTTTTGGTGTGAACTCCAGAACTGAACACAGTATTTTAAGTGAACCCTCACCAATGACCTGTAAAGTTTCAAAATCATCCCCTACCATAGGCTGGTAAAGCACTGCCCTATCAACTCCAGCATTTGATTGTTTTTCTGCATGCCTTGTTGCATTGGAAGTGTCCTTCAGATTTTCATGTATGATAGTATTCAAATGTATTTCATCTGTAGATTGCTCCACTTTTATGCCAATTATCAAGTACTCAATTTCTGGATTCCTGCTACCAATATTCATTACCTTGCACTTCTTGGCATTAACTTTCAATTGCCATATGCTGGTTTATTTTCCAAATCTTTCCACATCACCTTCGTATTCTTTATATCCTCAAGGCTATTCACACTGCTAAAGAGTTTGGTGTTGTACAAAAAGGCAATGTTGCCCTGTAGCCCATTACCTATGCTGCTTATATACATGTTGATGAAGGGTGAGGCCATGAGCAGAGCCACAATTGCAGTATCAGTCACATTAAACTGTCCTTCATCTTAATGGTTTAGCATTTGTCAATGGGTTGCTAATGTATGCTGCTGGTTGCCTGCATTGATAAAAGTTTCTTAATGATTTGTCTCAAGCTACATTTCAGTTTCAGCTTACTTTGCAGCTCTCTGAAATGTTTATCAATGCAATGCAATGAGCAGTGCACACATTGAGCAACCCATAGAACAATAGCTTAACCACTGAGTTGAGCCTGCCTTCACTACTGCAGTGCACAATACAGATCTGTGTAATCCTGTTTATATCTATCATTTTATTTTGTAAAGATAGAATGCTAGATGCCCAAGCTCATTACAGCACCTGTGAGCTTGACCATAGATATTCATGTTCCAGTGCCTGTGAATGTTCAAAAGAGAAGGATGCCCTCAAACTAATGCTGTCGTGTACTTGTGCATGCATGAGTTATGAAATGTCTATGTCCCTGATAATTTTATATATTTTGAAATGTCATAAATATGAGTTTATACTGTGAATGCTACTTGAGTCTGAAAACAAGTCTTGTATCCATTAGAATTAGAGATAAGCAGCTGGCTCAGTGGCGCAGAGGGCTGAAGCACTGGGCCTTACCTTACACCATGCTGGCGACCTCGGTTCGGGAATGGACTCTGGTGCCAGACGGTTGGCAGAGGGAAGGAGTAGGATTGAGCATCTGCAGGGCTGTTCTCCTCTCCTGGGGTGGGTTGGGGAATGGTGTCGGCTCTGTAGTGGCTGCTGGGGAGGCCAGAGGAAGCTCAGTTGCAACATGAGTAGGGGAATCAGAGGAAAACTAGAAAATGGCATCTCCTCCTACGCATTGCAGCCCCTGGACCAGTGCTTCCTGAGCTCCATGACAGATGACCCAGCTGCAGCGGCACCCAGGGACAATGCTTGAGCCATTAGGACATTTCTCCTTGGAAGAGTAGGACCCATCTGATGAAGGGTTATGTCAGGTTACCCTGAGGTGTGAGCTGCGATGTGGGGTTGATATCGGCAGCAGTGATGGGAGAGGTGAGAGTCCTTGGCAACTGGCCTGAAGGAGAGGTTGGTGAGGTCACAGAGGAGATAAACAGATAAAGCAGAAAAAAAGGCTAGATAAAAGATCTGCTGAATTCTTGGTTTCTGGAATGCATGCCAGAAGCCAAGAATTCAACAATTCTTATCTTCCTTTCTAAGGGTTATAAGGCTTGTTTTCAGAATCAATCAATCTAGCTATCTATCTGTCTGTCTGTCTGTCTGTCTATCTATCTATCTATCTATCTATCTATCTATCTATCTACAAGTTTAGCTATCTAGCTATCTATCTATCTATCTTTAAAACCTGCTAAAGAGAGAAATAAACCCATAGTATAACTTAGGAGAACATTTTGACCTGACGATTAAACATAGATTGCCACTATACAATGTCTTTGTGTACTAGTAGATATCTTTTTGATCAGATCTGATAGCCTGGATAGAATGCCATTTACTCAAAAGCTATCCAGTTTCAGACTTTTGGATCAGATATAGGACTTGTTTTTTATTTATTTATGTAAAAGAGATTTACCAAGAAAGTCATATTGCACCACAAAGCTTGTTTCCAGATGTGACCTGGGGGGTAAGTTCAAACAAGTAGAACGACAGTAATAACAGTTCAACAATACACATTGGCCCAGATATTCAAAGGGCTGCACATGGCGCAATAGTGTTGCACCATCGCAACCCACTGATGCACCCCAGTGTGATATTCAAAAGGGAAAAGTGCGGCACAAATCCGATGCACCAGAGCACATCAGAAATGTATGCAGGCACAGGTAGGGGTGTGTGCCCATGCATACCCTGTATAGCTGATATTCAGCCTCCGGAATGTGCAGAGCCATGCATCGCAACACCTACCTGGCCAGCACAAAGTGGATAAAAAAGAACAACTGATGGCCACCCACAGGTGAGCTGCCACATTGCAGGGCACAACAAGCAGCTGCCACCTGTGGGTGGCCAACTGAGTTCCAGCTGCACCTGGTGGCACCCCTATGCCCCATCGTGGGCATTTGTAAAAATAGATTAATGTCCAATATCCTGGTGGTCCAGTGGACCGCTGTCAGCCTGATCATGGGCATTTGTAATTAAAAACAGAAATAATACCAATATCCCGGTGGTCCAGTGGACCGCTGCCTGCCCCATCGTGGGCATTTGTAATAAAAAGATATTCCGTCTAATATTCCTGGTGGTCCAGTGGACCGCTATCTGCCCGATCACGGGCATTTGTAAAAAGAAAAGAAATGTCCAATATCAGTGGTGGTCCAGTGGACCGCTATCTGCCCAATCGTGGGCATTTGTAAAAAAAGAAATAAATGTCCAATATCCCTGGTGATCCAGTGGACCGCTATCTGCCCGATTGTGGGCATTTGTAAAAGAAAAAAATATGTCCACAATGTTTGTGGCATACTGACTATAACTTGATTTTTCTTAGAAAGGCCCCAGATTCACTGTTAACAGTATGCAGGAGACAAGTGGTGCAACTGAGAGAGCTCCTGTGGAGGCAATGAGTTAAATGAAGATACATTGTCAATTTTGGCCCCATTAAGGGTGAGGAAAGTGAGGAGTGAAGGAGTCTAGAAATCCTCGTCATGTGCTGAAACACATGGAGACCATTTCTTAGCATTAAGGGATAGTTGATTAGCTCTGAACCATTTCTGGACAGTGCCACAATCAAGTTGAAGCCTGAATGTTAACTCTGATGGAGAAGAGCCAGAGGAAAACTGGACCATTTCATTTGCATACATGTGGATGGATGCAGAGGAGTAGACTAAGGGAGGTCATTGAGGAATATGGAGAAAAGCAAAGGGCCAAGGACAGAACCTTGGGGAATGCCAGTGTATATGGGTAGAGGGAGGAAGAAAAGTCTCCAGTTCTCACTGATTGAGATATACCTACAAGGTAGGAGTTGAACCACCTGGCTGCAGAGTCAGATATACCCACAGATTTTAATTTGTCCAAGTGAAGAGGGTGGGAGACAGTGTCAAAATCTTTGATAGATCAACGAAGATGGAAGCAGTAAGGAGGCCTTGTTCCATGCCAGAATGGATGTAATCTATGAGCCTGAGGAGACAGGAAGAGCAGAATGATGTTTGCAAAAGCTAGACTGAAGGGGGTGCAAAAAGTAGGAGGAGTCAAGGATAGGGAGAGTTGAAATAGAATTATGTTTTCTTGAAGTTTGAATAAGGTTGGGAGGAGAGAGACTGGGTAGAAATTTTCAGGAGAGGAGAAGTCACCTTCTTTGAAAGGGGAATGACAGTTGTATGCTAGGTATCTGGGACTGAGGCAAGAGAGAATGATAGGTTGAGCAGGGGGAGATGGGCAAGGCAACAGCCAGTGCAGAGAGGTGTAGAAGCTGGTATCAAGCCCATCAGATCCCCACCTTTCTTGGGGTTGAGAGCCAGGAGGGCTTTGAGAGCTGACACGGGGTGATAGCAAGAAAGAGAAGGGGAAAAAGGGAGGGAGGAAGAGAAAGAGGGCGGTGTAGTGGAAAGTGCAAAGAGGAATGAGGAAGCACAGGTGGTGAAATAGGAGCTGAAAGCTGAGGTGACTGAAGGAGGGTCTGAAATGGTGGAGCAGCCACCTTGAGAACAGAGGAGGGGACTTATGATATACAAACTAATTGTTTATTATTTGGATGCCTGAAAATGCCAGTGCAGTGATACCCGTAAATGTTCTGAACTCCCTTGACAAAATACAATACCTACTGATACTTTTGTTTTGATAGCTTAGGTTAGTAAAACCTGAACATATTCATAGACATTGCAATGTTAATGTGTTGAAAAGCACAATACAAATGCATGCAAACATTCAAGACTAGCCATCAGATATGATATCAAACACATTTCCCACTATCTGCTTATCTCTTCTAACAAGTAATCAGAACATGGCTAACAAAAAGACAGAACTAGTTAATTGGCTAATTAATATTCAAAACCACATATATCGCTATAATTACAAGGCATGAGGCAGGATGTCGTATCCATCAAAACTCTTATTTTAAGCCCAAAAAACATTTTTATTGTATTTGCCTACCTTTATTCTGAAAATCCATTTCGTAAGTTGAATGATCCACTTCCAGGATATGTAATTATGGTTAATAAATGTACTTCTTGTATATGCTTAAAGGTACTCAGCACTAAAGACACCCAAGACATGCACTTACTGGCCTATAATTACATACCCTGCCATGTCTTATTGTTTGCATGTCACAACATAAAGAATATTTTTTCCTGATTTGGAGATTGACTTTGCCTCATTAATTTCCAGCACCACAAATTTGGGTCAAATACAAGCAAAAATAATGTATGAGAATAAATTGAACATTTTGCTTCAGTTGGGTTTAAAATGAGAATGCAGATTTCAGGAGTGCTGATGCTATGTTGAAAATTTTTGTTAAATTGAGTATTGTCTAAAGAGGGCATGATCTACTTATATGTTATCAAGTCTTCATTAATTAAATAAGCATACTCTGTCGCAAAGTATCTTTATTTACATCGAGGAGAATGTTGTTGTTTTAGTGGCAATTGAACCACAAGGCTTTTCTATTTCTACAGAAAAAGGAGATTCTAGCCCTAACATACCAAAAACAAATGTTCTGTTCTGAAGCAGCTTGACTGACAGTGCTTATGTTTCTAGTGTGCCTGTTTTGTTGGTCCATGCAGTAGGTATTCATATAAAGGTTTCAGCATGGATTAGTTGGTGGCACATCCTCTTCTGAACCAGTAGATCACTTGGATTGTGCTCATGTCATAAATGCTGCCACTGAAGTGCAGTACTAGGGGTTGCAGTACTGCTGGGTATGCCATCCTTTGATGAAGCATCAAACTGAAGGCCCATCTGCCTGTTTTGGTAGTTGTTTAGGTGGCCTTTAGAGATCTCATGGCAATTCTGGTGAAGAGTAGGGGAGGTTTTAATGATAAAAATAAGTACCTACAACCACAAATAGCAATTCCTTTACCAAGGAAGTGTTCTGTACATCACAAGCCTTTCCAAAAATACAAAGAAAAAACAGCAAAACAACAAATCATATCAAACTGAATAATTATCCAAGAAAAAAGAGAAACAGAGAATTCAGCACTTGTAGGAACAGAAGTATATACAATGTCTTCTCTACTAAGTCATCTCTAGAATGAAAAGAAAAAGAGAATAACAAGACAGAACTTAAGGTTACTCCTTGCTGTCAGAGACCACGGACCCCTATTCCTTCATAACCATGTAACCCTCATCCAAAGGAGTATATTGCCACTACAGTGACACAGGCACACTGAAACCCCAGCAAACCCCTTGCCAATCCTATATTGGCAGCGATGGGGGTTCACTTTGATCAATTGTTTGGCAAGGGGGTAAATATCTGACTCCGCTGTCTGTGCGACATGGAGTTGGAGAATATCTATAGTGAGAAGTGCGAGGCCACAACCCCCATTAGCGTCACTCAGTGCCGATCATTTCTGGGATACATTGGGGTCAGGGGTGTCGATGGGTTCCCTGTGCAGTCGAGGACATTGGTGAATTTGTTGTCTCATCAGCATCATGGATCCTTCAAATGGACAGAACTGTTTAGTTAATGGCTCACATTAACACTTATAAATCAGCCTAATTCCATTTGTAACATTAGCAATTAACAAGTTTGAAGGCAGTATTTTTTGATTAACAACAAGAAACATTTTGCATGCCATATGCACCATTTAATGCAATTCGGCAGAACTCACAAAGTGCTATCATCCCAGTGTAACACCAAGTCTCTGAAAAGAGCAGTAAACCAAACTGTTGTATGTGAGCGAGGAAAATAAAGTTGTTTTCTATGTTTTCCCAGCAGTTGCAAAGTGAAGAGTAGCAGTATTTTTATTTAAAAAATACAAAACATCATTATTATACAACTAATACATCAGCGAATTAACACCCCTAAATAAAAGCACATACCATATGTTACAAAGGAAAAGAAAGGCAGATCCACTAGTACAGTCCAAGATATTTAAATAATGCTACAGTAACTTGAAGTTGTGTTAGCCAATGAATTCTACACTATAAATCATCAAACTGGATCTTAGGTAAACTTGCAAGTTCTTTGTTGTAAAATTCAGAAACTTCATGATGCTCTTTATGGAATGCATGTAAGATTGAAAGTTCTTTTTGCTGTAATACCCATTGTCATCATTCTTGCTAAACTGCTCATTTAAACAGACAAAAATAAAAGAAACAGTTTCTGGTTTACATTTACATCACACAGTAGTCAAATTACCTAACATCAGACTGCCAAAAGTATTAGTATTAAAACAAGGTTCTTTCCAACAAGCTGCCACTAGGGCCAGAATTGTGCAATAAGAAAACTGTAAAAAATAAACTTTGCATTGTTTCCAGACACCCAGCACATTGTGCTCAAGGACATGTTCTTTCTGCTACAGCTTTAAGCGTCTGATTATTTTAATGTTTAATTTCTCATGACTACACATCAACACAGTATCTCACATTATGCTCATGATTCAAGATTCTATGGCAGCTTCTAGGATGCAGCAACTCATGATTCTATTGCTGCTGGGAAACAAAGATTTTCATAAAAAACTATACATGATTGTGGACTAAATCTGTTTTCTATGTAAAGATTCAGTCTGCCTATACTGAGTTTCCATTGTTTCAGCAAAAAAAAAAAAATCTTATTACTGTACAACTGGAGAGGCATTCCTTTTTCAAAAACCTGAGTTCATATGCTTCCATAGGACATCAGTCTCTCACAACATTCTGATAACAGGCTGGTCAGGACACCACTGCCTTTCACAGAAGTGGTGTAATATTATATTTTAAAAATATACAAAAGGACAAAATGGGGATTAATCATCCTAAACCTCCTTCCTTAATACTCCTGAAGGTATGACATCTTTTAATAGGATTCAGCCTGCTACCCCACAGTAATCTAAAGAAAATGCTATAGAGACAGGCTTGTAATGTTAAAGGTGAGGAAAACATAAGTAATATTCAAAAAGTAAAAATAATAAAAGTTTTGTTCAGAAATATCCTCTTTTTCCTTGTCATGGGCTGGGAGGTCTTTTGGAAACAGTCATTTCTGGTGTCTCTATTCTCAATATCCATTTAATGGTAGGCATGTCCCAAGCCCAAAGGTAACACCAAGTACTTATATACTATCCCAGGTTGTGAAAATATTCTGTAATTCAGGGTCTTCCATGGCCCCCAACCATAAAGCTTTACTTTTGTTCTATTGATAATGATACCTGTGGCTTCTGAGAGATCTGATATGCAAGCCCTACCCTACTGCCTGATTCCTGATCTTTCATCAGCAATGCCAGATCTTCTGTGTATGCTGTTATTTTAAGCCGCATCAGTCCTTTTTAGTTGTCATAGTGGAGACTTCATGCATCAACTCATTATATCCGAGTGCAGGATCTATTCTAAAGACATATAAGAGAGGTATCAGGGGACATCCCTGCCATACTTCCTTTTTAATGTCCCTTGGAAAGCAAATCTAGCATTTCACCAACAGCATTATCATTGCATTTTCATATAACACTTTAATCATCTTAATGTCCACTAAAAATACAACCAACAGCAATCTGGTTCAATTTCAGTTGGTTACCATCTGTATCCCCAGGTCACCTGTGAAAAAAAAGACCGTTAGTCTCAGTGTGCCTACCTGATGAACAAAATTCAATAACATAAAATAACTAGGAACCACTGAATCAAAGGCCTGTTATTGGTCTAAAGATGCAATATACACCCAATTTACCTCTAGTACATATTTCTACAACCTCTCTTATATTTGGAAGGATATGCCTGTAGTTCAATGGGATGAGCAACCGGTCATGCCCGTTTCTGAGATATAAAGCAGTTCCTCCCAGCCTCCTTCTGAAGCATTTTTTTCTTTGCGGTGGAGGCCCTGTTGGACTCCACTCCCCTCCCCTCTTGCATTTTTAAATTTCTGCTTACTTGGTGCTGCCGTTTTACTGGTTTGTGTTTCTCTTACCTTTCTTGTTCTGTCTTTTACTTTTGCCTCTGGCTGCTGCTTACCTCTCTCTTTTGTCTGTGTCTGCTCTGCTATTCTGGTGTGCTTGTGTTTCTTCCATTTTCTTTCTTTTTTGGGGGTGGTCTAATTTTCTTAGCATTCTGCTGCTTCCTTTTGCTTGCTTTGTGAGGTCTTTCTAGTTTTCGTAGTGTTTTGCTGTCCTTTTGTTTGCCTGGTGCTGGTCTGGCTCCCATTTTGTATATTAAACCTTTAATACATCTCTTTGTTCAACTTCAGTTGTTATCTGTGTGCTATTCTGTTTTCATGTTCTCCTGCCCTGTACTGTGTACATTCACCTTAACTGTTTGCACCTAGACTTGCTTCACTTGTTGCTGGCTCTGTGTAGGCAGCTCAGCAACTCTGCTCAATTCATTCAGTGTTTGCTCAGTCAGGCAGCTAATACTCCCAACTTTCAATGTTTGCACTGCTGTTGTATTTTCATGTTGCTGTATTACTATACTGACATAGCTTACAGCTGTGGGCATTTTAACAGTACATTTATGAATGTAATTATGCTGAACCTTTCAGCCATTATTTTAGTTCAACTTGTTCATACTACTTAGACAGTTTGCTTTTGTATGGCTCTATCCTTAACTATGACCTTGCCTGTAAAAGTGCCTCTATTTTCAGGGGTCCACCCTACAAACATTACAGTTGCAATCTGGTCTCAGGGTGCTTAGCCTGTGGCTTCCTGTTATTCCATGGTGGTGGGACTTTGATGTCACAGTGTGGAATTTGTGGCTCCAAGTAGCAGGAGCATGCTTTTATGTAAGCTATATGTTTTACCCTGCTCCTTTGCCTTCATGGATTTTCAGTTATCCATTCATAAATACATTTACTTTGCAGCCTACATGGCTTTCAAGATGTTCATTGCATTTTATTACTGCACTGCAAATGCTTACTGCCTTGGAGTAACCTAACTCTTCTTTAATAGCATTTTAGATATTCATGCCAATCATATCGATTTACTATCCATGCTGAAACCATAGCAATCATCTGCTAAACCTCATTCATTCACTTACAGTAAACCTCAATGATTGAAACACTGGCATCACAGCCTCTCACTACCCAGTTTTGTACCAGAAATAAGAAAATATAGTACAAATAAAAGAATACCAAAATGGTATACTAAAACATAAAGAAAAATTACGAAGGAAAATAAAGGCTTATAAAATATATAAAGTCAATTAACAGAAGAAACGAGGGTTAGGTACAAAATCTGAGTAAAGAATGTAATAAACTAATAAAAAAGCCAATGCAGATGATGAACTTAGGATGGCTGTCCATATCTTAGATAATAAAAAACAATTCTTTAATTATATTGGCGGTCTAAAGGGAGGTCAAACACAACAGGTCAGCTAAAAAGTGGGGATAGAGTAATAAGTGATGAAAAATTGTTAAACAAATTTAATGATTACTTTGTTAGTTTATTTAAAACAGAGTTAAAAGTGCAGATAAATTAAACTTACTAGGAAATAAAGACCCAAAAGAAATTGGAAACATAAGAAGGATTACTGTCAAAAGGTATATGTAAGGTTGAAACAGCTTAAAACTAGTAAATCACCAGGTTCGGATGGGGTGCACCTTAGGTTGATAAAGGAACTGACAGATGAAATGTTGGTACCATTGTGTATGTTGTTTAATGAATCCCTGAAAGAAAGCATGACACTACAGGATTGGAGAATGGCAAATGTTACACCGATATATAAGAAGATCGATAAAATGATATTGGAAGTCATAGGCCAACTAGTCTCACATCTATTGTAAGTAAGCTCATGGAGGGTATAGTCAGGGACTAATACAGCAACACATTAGAAAAGGACAGTCAGATATTTCACAACATGGCTTTCTACAAGGAAGATCATGCATGACCAACTTAATGCAGTTCTTTGAACCGTGAGCTTAGCAATTGATAAAGGACTACCAGTCAATGTTGTTTATTTAGATTATTCCAAAGTGTTTGACTCTGTCTCACATCATACAATGATAGAACAGCTGATTAAACAAGAATTATATCCCAAATTGTTATCATGGATAGAATCATGGCTGGAAAATAGACAGTGGGTATGCATAACAAGATATCAATCCAGGCGGAGAAAGTGATCAGCAGTCCTTATAGCAACAGTGAAAACATCCAAAGATACATGGATTTGCAAGTACACTGATGACTCAAGGTGGAACCAATTATAAATAACAAGAAAGTAGTAGAATCACTAGATGATATAGCTCAATTGGGGATATGGGCAGTCGACCATGGCCTAGAATTTAACATTGAAAAATGTGGAGTTATGCATCTGGGGCACAATAAATTCCTTTAGGAAAGAAGGAGAGGGAACATGATAGAAACTTTTAAGTATCTCAGTGGAATCAACAAAGTCCAAGAGGGTAGCATCTTTCAGAAAAAGAGACGTGCAAGAACAAGGGACACAATTTAAAAATAGAAGGGGTGGGTTCAGAGGCAATGTGAGGAAGTATTATTTCACAGAGAGGGTAGTGCATGCATGGAACAGCCTTCCTGAGGAGGTTGTGGGGTCTAAAACTGTGGGAGAATTCAAGAATGCATGGGACAGACATAAGGCAATTCTTGTGGGGGTAGGAAGAAATAGGGTGTTGGTTAACTAGGATCTGCGGCCTATCCTGTAAATAGGGAAATGGGCAGACTAGATGGGCCAAGCAGTCCTTATCTGCCGTCAAAGTCTATATTTCTATGTTTCTATGGTCAATTATGTATTGAACAGCAAAACGCTTAAGACAATGGATACAGAGAAAGGTCTGGGGTACACATTATTAATAAATTAACTTTGATTATCACATCAAGGAAACTGTTAACAAGTGTAATAAAATTATAGGAAGTATAATGAGAAATATCAGAAGCAGGTGAAGTGATGTAATTGTGCCACTATATACAGCCCTGATCAGGCCCCATCTGGAATACTGTGCACCCTTTATAGTCATACACAGTATAAGTAGTAATGAAAATGATGGAAAAGGTTAAAAGAAAAGTAACTAAAAAATAAGATCAATAAAACACAAAGCTTATAATGAGAGATTGAAAGATCTAGGACTTTATTCTGTCCAGTATAGAAAGCTACAGGGTGACTTATGTTATCATATATATAGGGCATTCCAAGATGAACGATTGTGGATAAGTTCTGGGCTATGTGAGAAAGAAACCTCTAGGCAAACAAGATCTCATGCCCTTCAATTAAAGGGTGAGACAAACAGAACAAAGAAAAAAAGTGTAAGGTTTAATCAGAGAGTTGTTAACAAATGGAATACACTACCTGAATCAATGGTAACTTGTAGGACTCTAGAACAGTTCAAAAAGCAAATGAATAAGTATATGGGAGCACAAAATACAGCATTAATCCACTGATAAGTGACAAGTCATTAAGGCTAATGCTGATGGACTTGTATAATATCTATGAAACTATAAAACTGTAAACACCTACCTTCTATCTCACCATTAATTTGGCTTCCTTAATGGAATTGTTTGGCTTGCTTTTGGCTGGCTGCTACTACTATTAAATGACTTGCACTGCAGCCTTCTACCTCTCCCAGGCTGCTGGTTTCACCTGGCCTCCTAATCAGTAACCTGTTTTTCTAATCTACAGCTGCTGACTTAGCCCAGCCTCCTTCTATCTGACACATCAAAGTTGATTCATGTTCACACTCATAAATCGGAGGCATGCCAACCATGACCATTATATTGTCTGGCAAAGAGCTTGCCCAGCAGCCAATGGTCTTGTTCTGCACCCATGAATACTGCATCTTGAGCACGTGAAACTCAAGATGGGGTCCTACTCATCTCTTCCATAGTGGGATGTCCTCACTACAGGTGGAGCTTTAGTCATCTAACTCATTGGTGGTATCTCTTGATGTAGAATTTAAGACTTCAGCTACAAGAGGTGGGGCCTCATCAGTCTGGGCCCTTTAGCTAAATAGAACGAGTTTGAAGACACCTTCTAAGATGGTTTCCTATGACTGCCTCTGGGTCTCTCATGGTTTGATCTTAAATTAGTAGGCCATCTGAGTGCCTAAACGATCGTCACTCTCCTCCTCCTGCTTTGAAGGCACTAATCTTCATGTATCCCATGTTGCAGAGGAATCTTGCAACCCTTCAAAGTGTTCTCATTAAAGGGATAGAGTGACTGTTGTCCCCAAACTGTAATATTTTCACCCCTAGATTGGCCTTTTAAATTGCAGCAGCAGCAGAGCTGTCACTAACCAAAATACCTTAAAGCCTAGAGGGACGACAACCTGGGCCTTGGATCCCCAGAGGTTTCCTCATTTAAACGTTGTTATTTTCCCTCTCCTCTGTGCCAATGGTCATAATATGTAGTTAGTTATTAACAGTATACTCCCTGGTTTCCATAGGTAGGTTCTGCTGCTGGATGGAGACAGATGGTGGCACTTCTCACCATTCCCTCTCTCCTTAGCAAGTCCTTATGTAATCAGTACAATCCATTTTAATCAGTGCAGACCTGACAACCTGCACATCTTATTTATGTTTCTTCAGCTGTCTCGTTGCTGTCAATCTGCTTCTCAACCTTGTAGTCAATGTTTACTGCTTAATACTCATTTTGGGGCACCTCCCTCAGATACCTTTAGCAAAGGAAATCTTTCCTGCAGCACCTCTAGGATTGGAACCCTCTTCATGACTTCCTTGCCTTTGGTACCCCTACAGCATGATAATTCCATGTGGAATAGAGAGTGAGAACTGCTAAACAGTTATCACAGTTGCAGAAGAATAATGCTACTTTGGTGGCATATGTCCACTGAATTGCAAGGCTATGGCTGTAGTTTAATGGGATGAGCAACCAGCCACACCCTCTTTCTGAGCCATATAAGCAATTCCTCCAGCCTCCTTCTGAGGCAATTGTTCTTTGCTCCACCATTCCCCCTACTCCTCCTCCTCCTCCTCCTCCTCCTCCTCCAGCAGCTTTCCTGTCTCCTTGATGGGGTCCTTCCTAAGGTATCTTTAGCCAAGGGAATCTTTCCTGCAGCACCTCTAGTTGTGGAACCCTCTTTGAGGATCCCTTGTCTTCGACACCCACAGGGTGGTAATTCCACATGAAATAGAGAGTGAGGATGGACAAACAGTTATCACAGTTGCACAAGCATAACACTGCTCTTCTTGTTTAGGCCCATTGAAATAAGTTGTTCTGTATTGTTCTCCCTGGTATGGGATAAGCCTTAAGTAGGGTATTAAACGCTGGGCTACTTGTTGCCAATCTTGCCACATGCTGTTTATTAATTTCATATAAAGTTCACTGGATAATCCATCCAGTCCAGGTGCTGTATTTGTAGACAAAGATTTAATTTCCTCATGTTCTTCACAGGATTGATATCTGCTATGAGAATGTGTTTTTAATTTCTGTCAGATTAGGGATTGCAAGAGATTTAAAAAATGCCATTCAAACTCCAGTATTGGAGTAACTGTTTCAAACTTCTTTTGATATGGATGTCCACTATATCCTGAATATCAGTACTGCCTACCTTCATATGACCTGAATCATCTCTTAATAAAGTCATTACTCTATTTTAATTTACCTGCATGACTGTCATATGGGCTAATACTGAATGTAGTTTAGAACCCTGGGTACAATACTTTTGCTCAATGAATAAAGATGTAGTCTTGTTGTACTGATATAGATAAATTTGTTTCTTAAACAGCAGATGAAGCCTCAAAAAAAAACATGATTTAGGTATGATTTAGCTTGTATTCCATATATATTCTATAACTTTATCCTCACCATTATTTATTACTGAGGAAATTTTCATGAATACATGATCTTTATACCTTAAAGTTCATCGGCCTCTTTAGCTTATTCCCACTTCAAGTCATAATCCTGTGTTGTGACATCATAATATGTTGTCATGGGAGTAACAATGATGTCACAAGGAGTGCATTATGACCTCAGGTAGGAGAAAGCAACAGTAATAGATGAACTCTTCAGGAGTACCTTACAAACTTCTTTACAAACTGTACTGTAAGTCTAGAACGGATCTCAGATCTCCCATCTTTTGTGGCACTATAAAGAATATGTAATAGATGCTTGACTGTCATTCCTGCTGTGGGACTGGCATTATGGCCTTGATGTTGATGAATTGATTCAAAATGGCCCTAATCTGTTGCATGGTCCCTTGTTCCATGATACGTGTGACAGTACAAATCTTTCTCTTTGTGGTATAGCATTGAATTATATTACACAACCATTAGAAATAATCTCCTTGACCCATCTGTATGTGATTGTGGGGACCCAGATTGCGTTGAAGTGTTGGTGTCTTCCCTGTATAGCCTTTGTCACATCCTGGGCTCTGTTTGCTGCAGAAGCTGAGAGAGCAGCTACCCTACAACAAGGAGATGATTTACTAGTACATTCAATTGAATTCTTTATTTAGTGTTACTTTAATTTGCCAGTGAGGTAATCTAGCCAGGAGAATATTTTTAGTAATTTGTGACTAGAGCTGTTACTTAGCCTCTGTGAAATAGGTGTCTGATAAGAGGAGGAGCTGAAGAATGTTTGAGGGACTGTGGATTACAAACATAAGTTAACTGTGGTCTCTGTTTGTTGCAGAAGCTGAAAGAGGAAGGCAGCTACCAGATACCTTAAACTAGAGCTCGTTTTGTCCTGTAGGTTACAGAAGAATGCCTTTTTTACCAGATTGTTGGTTGTTTTTGTAGACACTGAGTACCAAAGAAACAACCCCCACCAACCACCATTCCCCAACCACCCTGGGAGCTCCACCCTTATAATGGAAGGCCAGGCCACACCTACTTAAAGACACATGAACAGCTAGGCAGCACAGCACAAGCAATACCCTGTAGGTATATAGGCAGAATAACAAAGGTGTGGCTAACAAATAGGCCCACACAAGGGCACATACAAAAGGAGGAATGAGAAGCTGTAAGTCTCTACAGAAGGTGAGAAAGCCAGGGAGAGAAGGAGAAGGAAAAAAAAGGTTAGCTGCTGGAGGACTGTCTCTGATTATGTTAGAAGGAAACTAATGAGGACTACAGGGATGTCCTGTCCCAGAACAGGAAGGGCAGAAGCTGTAAGGGCACAGAAGCAGTAGGAAAATAGGGAGAAAACAAAAACAAAAAAAGAACAGAGAGGAAAGAGAAGTATACAAAACAGCAGTCGAGGGCCACAAAGAAGACATGATAGGAGTGGTGCAGTGCAGTGGCTGTGGAGTGTTAGTCTTCTGGGAAACATTCTGGAGAATGTGGTGTTGTCCCATCTGCAGTCACCTCTCTGAGTTTAGGGAGGAGTTTGCTTGTCTCCAGGCTGAGTTGACCAAGATTTGGGAGACCTCCTCCCACCCAGGAACCACCAGGGCTGCTGCTGCTGCTTCAGAGGTTGCCAAGAACAAGGAGCAGCTGGACCAAGGTGGGCTCAGGGAGGATGAGGGTGGTGGAACAGAGATGCATCCTCCAGTTGTACTTCTTCACAATTCATATGCCATTCTGGCAGAGAGTGGTTCCTCTATGCAGGCACCTCCAGTGGAGACCAAGGAGGATGCTGGGAACCTCCACAAAGGAGACCCACAGAAGGGAGGCAGGGGACCCCACAGGAGAGAAACAACTCCTGGTGAGGGACTCAGTTGTTAGCTTCTGTAGAACTAGGGAGGGAGGGAGAGGGAGGTAAGGTACCTGCCTACCACCATGGCTTGGAGGACATGGAGTAAATCCTCAGGATTGTGGGAGCAGCTGCATGGAGAGGTAGCTGGACATCATTGTCCACCTAGGGACAAATCACCTGGCTTGGGATAGGATCAGAGCAGGGAGGGGAGTTTGTGGAGTTGGGGAGGGCTTTTGACAAGTAGCATGCACAGTAACATTCTTGGAGGTGCTTCCTGTCTATGGCATGGGTGAGGCTAGGGTTCTCCACACCATGGGATTAAATCAATGGTTGAAAAACTGGTGCAGAGCTCACAGTTTTGGCTTCATTGGAGACCAGGGGTCCACCTGGAGGGATGCATGCCAATACTGGCATGATGGTCTGCATCTGTCCAGGAGGGGAACCAGGATCCTAGGTGATAGGTTTAAAATGCTTCATTGGCAAGCATTTAACCCAGCCAAGTGGGAGGCAGTAAAAAGAGCAGGAAAATCCCAGTCCCCCCACAAAACAGGTTAGTTAGTGACATAAACACCAAAACAGAGAAATTGATAGGGAGAAGACAGGGTAAATGGAGAAAAAGGCAAAGGCAGCAAGGATAGGGATGGTGCTAAATGGGGTAATGCCATCAAAAATGGTGCACAATGAGTACCGACACCCATAGTCTGTGTAACAAGTTCCCTGAACTAGTGGCCTTAATGGAAGAGGAAGCTTGGATATTGTGGCAGTCATAGAAACATGGTACACAGAGAACCATGACTTGGATGCCAACATACCAGGGCACACAATCTACAGGAGAGACAGTGAGGGTAGAAGAGGAGGAAAAGCAGCTCTCTACTTAAGGAAACGGTCAAAGCAATGGCACCACAGTCCACACAGGGGTTGTATACAGACCCCCATATCAGGAGGAGGAAATGGACAAAGAAATGATAGAAGGCATCCTTTTAGATGACAGAAAAAGGGAGATAATGTTGATAGGGGACCTGAATATGCAAACATTAACTGGGGCATTTTGCCCTATAGGGAGTATGCCTCAGACAGCTAGTGTTGGAACCCACTCTGGAAGGAGCAATCTTAGACCCAATACTCTCAAACTGGAATGGAGAGAGGATTTCAGATTTATAAGTGGGTAGCTGTCTGGGATTAAATGACCGTTATACTGTATACTGTCTCCAGTGACTATTTTAACTACATCTTTCCAAGGAAGCTTTAGTTTACGACATCATAGATACTGAAAGTTTTTCCATTTTTCAAGATCTTATCTGAGAGCTGCTTTCCATTGGCATCATTCAAGGATTGATGTCAGTGGAAGCAGCACCAAATTGTTATGTCAGAACAGCTGATCAGCCTTCAAGATGCTAAGTGTGTACTTCCTTGGTGTGGTTTTCAAGTTGCTCAAGTTCTGGTTGCCACATCAATAAGCTTTGCATAGCACAACTGAAATGAAGTGTAAAACAAAATCTTACAGCATTCAGCTGATGCTTACAGTTGTTTGCCATGTGAACACTTTTTAAACCAACTGCACACAGATCAGATAATAGTCAGCCCTGATATTGGCACTGCTTACTACATGCATTTTGTCCTTGCATAATTCACCAAAATTAATGAAAAAGAGTACTAGTATAACTCGACATTTTGAATTCTGTACTGTATGCAGACACATAGCTGTAATGGGACCACTCCAGCTTTTAGCACTGGTGAGTTATCTGACACTCTCATAGAACAGGGTCTTTCATGGAGTTTTGCCCTCAGCAGTGCTAACTGCAGGATCTGACTAATATTAATCTAATTCATTTACAGACTCTGTTTACAATGCAGAATCCTGCTTGTATTCAGGCTGTTTCTTCTACTTTTGAACTATATGTAGTGCTACATAAAATGTCTGATGAAGATATAAATTTGATGGCACTATATAGGTATCTCAAGAAATAGCACCTTATGCATGTAAACCAATAGTTAATGATGCTTACAGAATTCTCCATGTCTTCAACATGCTTATGATTAACATCTCCATAATTTACTCTAGGCTCAGATGCATAAATTTTTATTTCTCAGGCACACCTCTATAGAGTCATTATATTCTATGTCTTATTCTATGGGCCAGAATTTCAAAACTCCAATGCAAGTTGTGACAATGGCGGTTTGCACCAAATGCTGGTGTGTCCAGGACCCTGCACTCGATTTTACATAGGGCATGGTCCTGGCACCTATGTACAACTGCTGCGGCAGTGAAATGGGTGCACCAAACAGATGGCACACACAGAAGGAATGCTGCAAGCACTGCATGATGGTGTGTGGTTCTGCTCTCTCACATGGGCCATGCTGGTGCCCCCCTCTAATGCCATGCCCAATGTGCCCATCAGTGGCACTACATTGACCTGACACCCACCTCCCTGCCTGACTGTCCTTGACAGTATCCTCCCTGGTGCTGTAGTGGCCCCCATCCTGGCATGTGGTGCCCACAACCCGATCCCAATTCATACCCCAGATTCGGCACCTGTCACAGCCCTCCACACACCACCACAGCAGGATGCCGAATGAACTGTCAGTGCATGTACTGTTTTTAGTATGCACACTGACAGTTCATTTAGTGGCAAGCCATAGTGGTGTGTGGAGGGCTGTGCCAATCGCCAAATCTGGGCTATGAATTGAGGGTGTGGGGTTGTGGGCACTTTGTGCTGGGGTGGAGTGAGGCCACTGGAGCACCCGGAGGATAGGTTCAGGGACCATCACTGTCAGGGTGCAACAGGGTGAGGGACTACTAGATCACCAGGGTGCATACACGATGGACAGTGTTGGGGTGCAATGGGTCAGTGTGGGGGTACTAGATCACCAGGGACCAACTATTGGGGCAGATTGGGGCAGGCCACATAATGGCACATACTGGATGACCCTCCCTGGAGATGTCTAAGTACCATTCAACCAGCTCTTTGCTGGTCTAGCGGTACTAGCACTTTGTTCCTGGGGAGGGCTTTGAAATTTGGGACTTCAAGGCTGTGGGGCTCAGGGTCTGCTGCAAGCACCCTAGCACCATGCTGTAGCCACTTTCCTAGCACAAGGCAGGTGCTAGCACACTGTTGCAAGCAGTCTGCAGATTGATGCAGACTGCCTTTTAAAATTGCCGGGGGCATCACCCTTGGCCGAGCGCCTGTTGCGTCAGACTTGACACCAACACTTTACATTATTCTCAAGCCATTCAAAATCTGGCTCAATGTCTCTGTCCAAGTCAGTATGGAGAAAATAAATGGGGAAAGGGCAGCAGAGACAAATGAATAGCACTGTGGTCTACTCAGTAGAGACAGCAGAGTGCTTTTGCTTCAGTTCCAAGATATTGTGTTTTGCTTGGAAGGTGATCAGCTTCCTTCCTTCTTCCTCCTCTGTGTGACAGCCGTTCTGTGTCATGGTTTAATGCTTACTTGTAACATGTGACAATCACACAGGAGTGCAGTGTGCATATTTATGGAACACATACAAACAGAGGTGAGAAAGAAGTAAGTGCCTCAGCTGGGACTTGAACCCATCACACCCGAATACAATTCCAGTTGTGCTAACCAGCTGTGCCACTGAGACAACAGGAACCTGATCTATCCCCAAGCACATTACTCTTTCTCAAATGCACAACCCAATGGCAACACAAATATTTACTTGTAATAATCACACCGCAGTGCGGTGTGCATATTATAGAACACATGCAAACAGGTTCCAGTTGTCTCAGTGGCTCAGCTGGTTAGCTCAATTGGAATGGTATTCCAAGCAGCCTCAGTTCAAGTCCCAGCTGAGGCACTTACTTCTTTCTCACCGTTGTTTGTATGGGTTACTTGTAACATGGCAGTGTATAGGAATTTGAAGCTCATAGCTCTGATTTGTTGTAAAACATCAGCTGACCATGGATTAATTCCCTTATTAATCCATTGTTTTCATTGGAGAACCACCTTGCAAGCTAACCATTTCATCAGTATCCACCTTGCAAGCTCAGCTTATCATTCGTACCACACAGTATGGTAGTCTGAGAAGAGAACTTGATTTTCCACCTTGTGGACTTCAGAGAATCAGAGCAGTACATTTAAAGTCGTAACTTGGTTTGCCACCCACCAGCCCCATGCACCTCTGAGAAACAGAGCAGTACGCTTTAAAATGCAAAGTTTTAAAATCAGTCTCATGATCTGCAGTACTGTTGCAATCAGCAAGTGGGCAGACTGTCATTCTGGAACAGCAAGTAATCCTATGGCCACTCCTGCAACTAAAAAGTGTGGCACAACTAAAACAACACACACTGGAAAGGTCAGTGAAAACAACTATATACTGTTACTAATAGTAGTTGCCATGTTGTCCTATCTGCAACTAGAGCTGAACAGTCTTGAGTGAAAAAAATGTGAGCCCAACACCCATAAAAACACAACGTGCGCATTGAATGTCTTCAATGATGCTCACAGCAACTTCTCAGCACATCTGTCTTGCTACCTTGTCAGTCTGACTTAGCCAACACTCTCCACCAGTTATATGGCTCAGTAAGGACTTCAGAAGGCAAGCAGTATAGTATCAGCTCATTTATTAGATTGCGGGCTGGCCTGAATAGGCATCTAAACAGTGTAGAGCTCAGCTGCAATGTAAACATTGCCTCTAATCCTCATTTGTGTTCCAAAATATAATATTTATTTCTGTTTTGAAAGAGTACAGATGTGGTGGCAATGATGTTACTACACACCACCCATGTATAACTGATGAGGATTTGCACCACATTAGAAACGGTGACAAATTGAACCCACATCTGTGTGTGGCTAGAACACAGACTGTTTTTCAATTCAGAGCTTGGCCTTGCCAGAAGAAGAAGGAGGGCCTCACAATGTTAAAGCACCAGCCATTTACCCTCAAAAGATATGACAAAGCTAAGAATATATATCTGTGACTTTCAATGAAGCCACAAAAATCACAACCAGAAAATGAACCCAGTCATGATGCCCTATGAAGACATTGTTTTGCACTGCCGAAAATCCTGGTTGCATTGTCTCCCTTTTCAAACATTACATCTTGATTACTGCATTAATGAGATTTAATTACAAGTATGGTGGCAATACTGTCTTACCTATAGTAACCACAATAAAAGCAAAAATTTTTTCACAGATGACATACCAGAGTGAAGTCTGGGAAGTACAGAAAATTGACTCACTTGAAGTTCCATTAAATACATTATGTAAAATAGCCTTGGGCCTTGGGCCCTCTGCATCAAATGCATTGGTTAGGGCACAGTTAGGCATGTACAGACCAAAAGCATTAATTGAGATTAGAAAACCTACTTATTGGATAAAGGTGACTAGGATGAAAACAAAAACAGATTACCATTACTGTGCTTAGAAAAAAAGATTAAATGGCATAAATTGGGATGCAGACAATCACATTGGTTAAAAATGTTGATTCTGACTGACTCCAGTAAGAACCAGTGAAGATGGCAGCCTAAAACCAATTGCTCTGCCCCAGCCTGATGGAAATTCTGCATCTACCAGCAGTGTGATGGATTAAGAGCATTTTTGCCCTTGACCTTAACCCCCACCCCGTCTCCGCTACTACAGCAATTTTTGGGAAACAACATGCAGAAGAGCTGATGAACTGTGCAATTGCCGGCTGAGTTGTTGCTAAGTAAGCCGCAGAGGCCTGACTGCAGTTTTCCTAACTGAAGCACCTCAGGGTTCTCTTTCTACAGAGTGACTGTGTCTTTATTCTGCATTGGGCTGCCCGGTCATTAATTGAGGTGCTGGCAGCCTGCTGTTACACTGAACTACAGACTCAGATCAAGCCACAATTCTAAGGAGCTTGTCTAAACACCTGGCTGTTTTCACATGGGGTAGTTGCCAGCAGGATGGACCAAGTTGTGGGCAGCAGTGATAGGGCAGTGATACAGGGTGCCTGGCTCAGACTAATGTGGGGAAGCTCTAGGCAATATAACCAAAATGCTGGAGGCATTATTTTCTAGGAGTGGACAGCATCGGTGCTTCACTGGCGGGCAATGTCACCGATGTCCGTAGGTTGGAGGATCAACACAATGTATTGAAGCAGTGTATGGGGAACTGGAAGGCCAGCATCTGAATGTCCTGCACAAATTAAGGGACCGTGAAGCCAAGTTGGCGCACCTGTGGCAGAGGGCGAAATACAAGAGAATCATTAAGAAGGAACAGCATTCATATTCTTGGGGTACCAGAGGGGCAGAGGGCCCTAATTTAGAGAAATTTCTAAATGAATGGCTTCCTCTGCTAATAGGGAGCTCTGGAAGGAGCCTGTTAATGTGGAGCATGCTTAACAGGTCCCTAGCAACTGAATCACAACAAAAGTCCCCAGACTATTGTAGCCTGTTTGCTGCATTTATCAGTTAAGGAGCACCTGTTGAAAGCTATAAGCGATGTTGGGGAGCCGTCTTGGATGGGGCACGCCATTTCTATCTACAGAGACTTCTCTAAGAGGTTGCAGCAAGACAGGGTGCTTACAAGATGATTAAAAAGTATTGAATGTAAACTCAGTGCAATACAGATTTAAGGGACTCACTTCACATTACATGTGAAAAGACGGTCAGTCATTTGTGGCAGAATCACCTAGATATGCGGATGTCTAGATCAGAGGCATTGGCCAGGTATGCTGGCTGATATTACATCTCCCAGATGCCTCTGAAACCAAGGGCAAAATATTGCGGGTACCAATAAGAAAGGTGCGCTGCTCAAGAGGACCATTATAGTAGGTGGGCGAGTCCAAACAATACTGCCCCCATCGCAGAGGCAGTTATGGACTTCCTCACCTGATGAAACCAAAGCAAATTTGCGCAACCTGCATCAAGCCTAGACTTGGAAACACATAAAGATGCCTCAGCTTAACAAATGCCTGAATGGGCTGACCCTCCACTTCCAGCAAGACAGCATGCACATCCTAGAAGTCCCCGTCCACCAGTTCAGGAGAACGCAGTTGTATCCCCACCTTCCAAGTTCCTGAAAGTGGATCCTAACATGCTGGAGAGAAATAGAGTAGCAGATAAGGTGAGGTGAGGGAACCAATGAGGCCCCTGGAAGATGACCCAACACCTATTGACTGGGCGGCTGCAATGGAGGAGGAGGAGGAACACGATGTGGAGAAGGCAATCTGTGCTGCTGTGAAGCCGGGGTTGAACCTATGCTGAAGCCTTGTCCATACCAAGGACTTGAGAATCAGAGGACTGCCTGTACTATCACTCTCAATAGTTGAAAGTTGGGTTACATTTGTTGATGCGGTAGCCGGGAGTGGGGGGACCTTCCGCTGCATCCCTGTTCATATTAGCGTACCTAACGAGCATGAGGGCCTGACTGAGGGTTGGGGATAGTGACCTGCTCCCCTCCTTATATCTACCTCAGTTTATCAGCCTGGGTAAGACTTCTACTTGGCTCGTTCATGAGACCAATAAGCTGTCTCCCATCTGCTAAGACAGGTGCACTGCCATATGCACCCCATGTATATTAATGGTAGGGCCGTGAGCCTGGGTGCAACTTTATCCGCCAGCACTCCTGACTCAACCCTATACTGCATGAGCAATCCATCAGCCAGACTACTTCCAAATGGTGCACATAGGTGCACCTGATAGTACTGCTGTGTCCTTGTGTGAGATACCTAGTGTATAGACACCTAGGGATCACTCCCTCCCCATATGTCAAATGACTGTTAAAAGTCTACAGCGGATTGACAGATTCCTCCCCATCCCCTCCCTTTTCCTACCCCAGGGTCAGGTGTTCTCAGCTGAGACCCTTTCTCCCTTCTGTGGTAGGGTGGGGGTGGTATTAGATTATAGGCCATTCCGGAGGCTTGATGCAGCTCATCTGCTGGAGCCACAGATTTGGGCTGGGACAGAACACTTGATTTAGTGGGACTCCGCCTGATCAACATTTGGTGTCCGAAGCAGTGTGGCTTAGGGCATTATCCCTCACGCATGCATCCAACTTGGTGCCAGTAACTGAGTGATAGCTGATAGAATCATTGTGTGATACTGATTATAAATAATTTACTGGTTAACCTGGTTATCTGACAGTTGCTTGTTGGCACTTTTCTGCCATGTCTTTTCGTTTCTTCTTTTCTCTAAATTGCTAAAGTGTATAATTCTGTTTTTCTCTCTCCCTTTTATCTTTTCACTTTACGCAGACCTCTTTATGCTGCAGGTAGTTTGACCAATATGGTCATTCCTATACACCTGGAGATTTAGAGGCTCATTAGTGACATCAGACCATCTATAAGCCACTAGCGGGTAGTCTCTCTTCTAATAACATCTACCTTTTCCTCCCCTGCTGATTGGGTGAGTACACATATTCTCTTTGCCACGTAATAGGAGGGTGCTATTATGGCCCAAGCTACAGTAGTGTTGCAGGATGGGGTTCTGTCTCCTGGAATTGACGCTCTCAATCATCCAGCAAAGCGGAACAAAGGTAATACAGTATCTACATATGCTGGGGCGGACATTGCACTATTACAGGAGATGCACCATACCAACCACACAGTGCAGTGGCTAAAAAGTTGTGGGTGGAGTACGGTGTTGGCCAGTTGTGCATCCAACGAAATCCAGGAGTGACTATCCTCCTCACGTAAGTCAGGCTCGTGGACAGTGGAAGGTCAACGCCAGGATTCATTGGGCAGGTGGTTAGTGGTTGTTGGCATATCCTGGAAGTAAGGCACTGATAGCCAATGTATATGGTTTAACACGGATATGGGGGATGTTTACTCTGAGGTGAGCCAAGCTCTTGCAGAGCTCAGTGGGATGATCAGGATATTCCGATTCTGTTAGGGGGATCACAATTTAATCGTGACATTTTCTTAGACAACTCATACCTACACCATAGTTTCACCCAAGAGTTTTGGAAACCCTAAACTCCTTGATGTTGGAGTGGGGTTAGGTGACCGTGGAAGATTAACCATCTGAGCGGGCATGACTAATACTATTCTACAGTGCATGGAATGCACAGTAGACTGACTTCTGGCTGGCCAATCATGCTGCAACGCCGGGGTCATAGCTCCCACTATTGGCAGTATTATTATTTCAGATCACACCCTGTAAAGATTACCTTCTCTCCCCAATGGCAGAACCCAAACTCTACAAGATGGAGATGCAATCCATTACTAATAGAGGACACAGCTTTCCAAGAGTATATAAAAAGGAAGCCCTCTCCTACTTTTCAGTTAATACCCCAAGAAATCAGTGCAGCCACAGTCTGGGAGGCCTTTAAGGCAGTCATACGGGGACAATTATTGCCTACTCTGTGGCCAAAAACAAAGAAAGGGCAAAATGAGTAACTGAGCTCCAAAATAATCTGGCGTCTAGAGAAACAATTTAAATTGACACCCACCAATCCACTTAACTCACCCTCTCTTAGCCGATATCACTGGCCTAAAATATAAACTTAATGTGTTGCTGAACAGAAAGGCGGGTGGCAGCTCACCTGTACTAAACACAGGTTCTGGGAGGGAGATAAGGGGAAAATGTTAGCATACTGCCTATGGAAGCAACAGACTGCATCCAGAATCCTAGCTTTAAAGAACAAGGAGGGAAGGCGGCCACAACACCAAATGGTATCAATGAAGTTATGAAAATATTTCACCAGGACTTATATCAATCTAAGAGCTCCTGTTGGCTACAAGTTATCCCAGCAGCTGCAAGCTTCTGCGGTGGGGCACAGCCTCCTAGGCTCTTAGAGGTGCCGGCTTTGTACTGGATGCTCCTATTACCCGGGAGGAGCTATGGTCTGCACTTTCATCATGGCCAAAGGAAGGCTCCTGGGCTGGATGGGCTACCTGCTGAATTGTACCAAGTCCTGCAGGATGAGATTACTTCTCCCTTACTTCAGGCTTTCCAAGAAGCCCAGTCAAGCAGTACTCTCTCCCCACTATGAAGCGAGGCCCTTATATCACTAATCCCCAAGAAAACCACAGATAATCTGTCGTGTACAAATTACAGATCTATTTCACTCCTCAGTTGACACCAAGATAGTAGCTAAAATTCTAGCAACTAGACTGTTCCCAGTGCTTCAAAACCTGACCCATCCCTTCCAAGCAGGGTTCTTGAAAGGAAAATTGAGTGCAGACAACCCACGCCATATGTTAAACCTAAATGGCTATTTCTTCACTCCAAAGCTCCTGTGGCAGCCTTGTCGGTTGACTTTGCTAAGGCTTTCAACTTGCTGGAGTGGGAGTATCTGCACCAGACTCTACAGCACTATGGATTGGACCCCATTTTGCTCATGGAGTGCGTATGCTGTACAATCTGCCTTTGGCCAGAATCCTTACCAACAAGGATCTCTCCTCCTTTACCCTCCAAAGAGGTACCAGGCAAGGGTGTCCACTCTTGCCACTCTTATTCTGATAGCTCTGGACCCCTTAATTAGAACACTGACCAATACTCCAACTGTAGCTGGTATTCCCGTGGGAACACCTAGTACTTAGTTAATGCATATGCAGATGATATGCTCACTTTAGCTGACCCACAACCTCTCTCCCACCTGTCCTATCTATATTGCAAGAGTTCACTAAAATATCTGACCTCATGGTAAATCAAAAGAAAACCCTATTGTCTCCCTTAAATAAGAAATGAAGTGTCTAATGGGCACAGATATTTCCTGGGCACTGCAAGGCTTCCCTACTTGGGCATCAGTATTACAGCAGCCTAGAGGACCTTGAAACAGCCAACTTTTCTCCTCTTAACAGCACTTACAGTGGAGGTTCACTGCTGGAGAAATTACGGCTCACTTGAAAGGGTAAAGGAGGCGGTTAGAATGTTTATCTTCTCAAGGGTTTCCTACCTGTTGAATAATCTCTCAATTCCATTTTCCTAGAAACCATTCCAAGCCTTAGATAGGCTGGTGGCATTGTTTCTATGGGAAGAGGGCCTCCTAGGTGGGGCAGAGTGAAACTATGGGCACATTGGGTAAAGGGAGGGCTCAGGCTCCCTTGGTTTGTGGGATATCATCTGGCTTTTAACATGACTCAGACCTTGGCGTGGTTTGCTCCTCATCATGCTCCCCCTCCTCAGTGGGTGGTGTTGGAAGCTTCATTGGAAAAGGAACCCCCTTTACTCTTTGTTATCTAATAGGAAGCCGTGAACTCCAAACTCCGCCATTATGGCAAATTCATGTGCTCTGTGGAGATGTGCAATGGGCTAACTGGTGTTCCTAACTCGGATTATCTTCCCCGTTAGGCTACACCCCAATTTGGGATAACCCACTTGTAAGAATGGATCACAAGCTGCTTCACTGGGCTTCTTGGGCATCTAAAGGTATACAGACGATAGCTGACCTGCTAATACCTAATACACACAAAGTGATGTAGTTTAAGCAGCTTAAAACTAAATATAAATGACCATACCAAGATTTCTGGCAGTTTCTCCAACTGCATAGCGCTGTGACCCTCTACTTAAAACTTGCCTCCTCAGTCCCCTGGAGCTGTTTGAATAACATCTTCCTGCCCAACAGAGACAAGGGCCTTGTGAGTGTTATCTACAGAACTCTCAGAGATTCCCAGCTGGATGTCACTCTTCCAGCAGAACTATATGGGAGCAAGATATCTCACAAAACTTATCTCCACAACAGTGGTTGGACTGTCTCAGACTGGCCCACATGGCCTATGTAGATTCCAGGAGTCAGTTGGTCCAATTAAAAATTCTTCTCCGATAGTACCAAACTCCTACAGTCCTACACAGGTGTAAGATAATCCATCAAGATAGCTGCTGGAGATGTCACCCTTCCCTGGCCCACCTATATCACATACTTTGTCTTTGTCCAACTATTCACACCTTTTGGACCTCAGTCCTGAAGGATTGCTCTACAATAGTGGGTACCCCATTATCCCTGCATCACTACTCCCTGCTGTTAGGAGATCGTTCTCAATTAATGCACTTACCCCTTCTAATATGACCTGGCTCCTTGTTGCTGTCATGGAAGCCAAGAGAGCTCTACTTGTGAAATGGAGGCAACCTCTGCCCCCACACTTTCTCAATGGCGGGCAGCCATGGTCAGACTGGCCACATTTTAAAGACTGACGGCAGCAGCTAGAGTCAAACTGACAGAGTACCATACAAAGTGGGACGATATCTTCACTCACATATTTGCAGAGTGTTCCCCACAGAACCCTCCTATTACTTAATAGCAAAGGTGAATCGAGGTTGGCATGCTTCACGCCACATATTCTCCTCTATGGTGTGTAGACTCCGTAACACTTTTTTTCTTTCTCTCTTCTTACCTGAGTCAATGTTTTTGCTGGATTGTTTCTCTGTTGTCTCCTACCTTACCTTAACTATATCTGTAGTTCAAGTATAACTAGGTGGGCCTGTTGGGCATAAGTCGATTAGAAGCATTTAGTTAGTATTCACCTAAGATTTAATAAGAAAGGTCTGCACTGCTATGCAAGCTTCTACTATATTGTATGCTTAGTAATCATCTGTGTTCATTTTAAGGTTACAGTAACTGGTATATATATATATATATATATATATATATATATATGACAGTTTCAAGAAAATACAAAATCACACATGCCCACACAATGCAAAGCATCATGGGCTGCATATGCAAATCACCACAGAATGTTATGCTGGTTCAACTTTAGCAGAATTGCATGGAGCGAAGGCCCTCTCACACAGTTTGCAAAGGGTGGTAACAGATGACATAGACACATGTTTAGCCTACAAGGACTCATCAGCATGCCTCGTCTGTTTGACACCCCAGTGGAATGAACCAGGTACCCTAAGATGGCCTGTCTGGGTTATATTGTAGTGAACCCATTAAAATAAAAAAATATTTAAAAGACAAAGAACCTCTGTGCACAAACACTGAGGCAAGGGTTACCCAAAAGATATTTGGCTGGGAAGCAAAGTTTCAAGAAAATGCAAAATCACACATGCCCACAATGCAAAGCATCATGGGCTGCATATGCAGATCACCACAGAATGTTATGCTGGTTCAACTTTAAGCAGAATTGCATGGTGCCGAAAGGCCTTTCACACAGTTTGCAAGGGTGGTAACAGATGACATAGACACGTGTTTGTCCTACCAGGACTCATCAGTATGCCTCGTCTGTTTGACACCCCAGTGGAATGAACCAGGTACCCTAAGATGGTCTGTCTGGGTTATATTGTGGTGAACCCATTAAAATAAAAAATGCAGCCCATGATGCTTTGCATTGTGTGGGCATTGTGATTTATATTTTCTTGAAACTTGGCTTCCCAGCCAAATGCCCTTTGGCCTGAAGAGGAAGGAAGGGTCTCACAAAGTTGAAGCTCCAGTTGTTTACCCTCAGAAGAGAGGGTATATTGTACCCTATCACAGTTATTTAAACTGTAAGTGTTCACTGTGTGTTTGCCATGGTACAAGCACATTAAACCACTCCACAGCATGGTTCACTAGGAGGTAATCCATGCCTGGGTGGTTGGAGACACTCAGCCTTTAGCCTTGTGCCCCCAGGCATGGATTAATTCTCCCTTAGAACCATGCTGAGCCATGGCTTAATATTGCAATGTTTAATTGAGTGTGGTGATGGAGGCTATGTTGACAAGATGGTAATTCTGCCACCCCCACCCTCCCCATCTCCAACCAGCTTGGCCATGTTCCACAAAATGTAATGGTAACTCAAAGAGATTTTTCACCTGATAGGGTGATGGGAGGCAACAGATCATGGGACAAAAATTGAGCAAGGGTATTAAGAGGAGATATGTGTGAACTCTTGAAGGGTGGGCCTTGAGTTGGTTGGGAGGCCGAAACAGATGACTGGAGAGGAGACAGTAGCAAAGACAGTAGCCATGCCCTTTAGTGCACTAATGATAAAGTACACAATTAAATATATTCATAACCCTCTTCTCAATACTAACAGACATCCTGACATTGCATCGAAAACCAGTGTCACTTATGAGTGTAGTCTGAGGCAATTTTATTCAGTCACCAATATGTAGTCAGGTGGTTTCAGGTATAAATGTTGGTCAGTTGAGGGGCACCACACGTAGTTATACATGCAGTATCACATGATAACTTCAGAGACAGGTTTGGTTCTTGGTTATTAAGAATCTGCTAGCACTGGACTTGTACTGTTGTGTCAAGATTGTCTGGCTTGTTGGGAGGGGTGTAATGTGATGTAAAATACACTGCAGTACACAGATTGAATGACTTCAGATGGGGTAGTGTTTGCAGCTGCTCTCATTTTTTTTATTTCCCCCTTTTGCTCTGTCTCTTTTAAAGGTGATAGAAAATGATTTTGTTTATATTTAAAAAGTATTTTTCTCAAAACATGTTGTGTGTGTTTTTATCTGCCTCATAGAACCATTTATACAAAGTTAGTTTTGACTCAGTGCTGTCAGTGTTTTGTCTTCATAGTTCAGATTAGTGCTAAAATTTGGCTTGAGCTGCATTCTAGCTGAATGGCTGGGTGATGTCAGTAACTCCAATGCTGATTGAGTGAACAGCCATCTTTAAGCCAACTGACACTGAAACAGGAAAGAATCATTATAGAACATTAACAGTTTTATATCTGTATTCATACTTTAGATTCACACTGATTTCAGGTTAGGGCAGTTAGCACGGTAGCAGTGTTGCAAGCGCACTGAATCCAGTCACTGTTCACTGTAGGTGAACTGTCAGCTCAGTTGGAACCTAACCACATATCAGATTAACATTTGAACTGGCTACTACTGATGAAGGACTCATTATTATACCTTACAGCAGAGGCAGACTCTATAGGCAGTTCACAACCATTCTGCATGTCAGATTATTATTCTCATGAGGAAAGAAAAATTGCATTTTATTTATCGCGTGATCTTGAACAGCATATAGAAACTTCAAATGGAGACACTTCTGGTTCCGCCATGGACAGCTAGGCAGCTCAACCTGAAGACTCCCTACCTCGCCTGATGAAAATGAGGAATTAAAACCCCCACCTCAGACAATATAAAACAAAAAAACCCTCAAAATATGTCCAGAGATCCTCGTCAGAAGACAAGCATGGTTCAATGAAGACTGGGACAGCAAAAAATGGCAGATGGAAACCGGATTACCAAGGGACACTGGTTGCATAGCCGAACCACTCACCAAGCAGTACGCGAGGGTTGGATTATGATACTGAGGGGAGCAGGATAAACTGACCCCATCATGCTACAAAACAATACTACAGGAGATTCACTCATCCAGACTAGAAACAAAAAAGATCTACAAGGGCTATCTGCTCAACTGTCGAAACTGGATAATAGAATTGAGGAGGCAGAAACAAGAATATCAGAGGTAGATGATGTAACTACTTGCCTGGGCCATATGGTCAGCGCGTTGATACAGCAATCAATGGCATTACAGGCCAAGACCATCGACCTGGAGATCAGATCCCTAAGAAATTACCTAAGACTTTGTGGCCTAACAGAAGGTGCAGAGACGACTCCAGTAGCAGCCTTTATCGAAAACCTACTCCGGGATATTTTAGAGCTTCCACCAAATTATGATCTAAGGATAGAAAGAGCCCATTGAGCGCTAGGCACAAGGCCTCAAGACCAAGCACATCCTCGCTCCATAATATTTCTTGTGGTGAGCTATCAAGTAAACAAAGATATTTTATATGAAGCATGGGATAGAAAAAAACTTACATATGTTTCATCTAAAATAACACTGGATCATGACTATCCAATGGAGATTCAACAAGCCAGACAGCAATACACCCTGATATTACGTGCGCTGAGAGAGAAGGGATCCGTTTTCAGACCCTTTTCCTGCAAAACTAAGAATCTTCTGGGAGGAGCACACAAATATTTGGGTCACCCCATAAGGCTTTGGAGGCAATGAAGCAGAGAGAATTGCACTGGCAGCTGATGGCCTAGAATGAATAGGCGGAGGCAAGTGTTTCTGTCGGGATTAGTTTCAACGGGAATGCAGCAAAGAGGAGCTACAAACAAGTTACTCCAGGAGACCCTTGAGAAGATAAGGGATATGATGAAGAAAGGAACACCAACGAGGCCCCCATGAAGCTCCAGAGAATGAGAGATGAATAAAGACAGTTTGGCGGATGAACAAAGCTGTCTCGATCTGCTTCCCTACAGGTTTTCCAACTCTGAAGGGAAATTAACTTTGAGGTTGTGGACTAAGGCACTTAAATTGAAGCTCAAACAAAAGGACTCACCTTGGACCAAATTTGGATTAGATAAATATCTCTTGGTTTGTCTCCCCTCCGTTCTCAGTTCTTCCTCCCAGGTTTGTTCTCCTTTCCCTCATCTCCCCATCCCTCCTTCCATCCCTCTTGTTTTATTCCCCCTTCCTTTCCTGAGTACAGAATCTTTCACACTCCTGAATAAGTGCAGCATAAGAGCTATGCAGGGTACCGCTTTTGGACAGAACTGAATGGATTTATACGGGACATTTACTTTAAAAGTATGAAGACAGGGAGATATTGAGACAGGGAGGGAGAGGGGTTGGCTGATGTTGCAGGGGGATGTTGGAGGGAGGTGGGGATGGGCGGGTGGAGGGCTGGGGTCAATCTCAGGATAGCAAAGGGTGACTAGTATAGATGAAGTAATAATACCCAGGAAGGAAGAAGGTTTCAATTCGGTAAAAGCACAAGAAAGGTTTACTGCAGAACTTCCACAGAATTTTTCCTTTTTTTTTTTTTTTGTTTTGAAATGAGTCTAAGGCAACAATGGAAAAGCATAGGAAAGGTCTGGGGAGGGTTATAGAAATCTAAAATGAGCGAGGTGGGAGGGAAGGAGGGATACAAATTTGGTCCTTATCTCTGCAACAATCAATTTGGGTTGCCTGACTGTATGGTGGCGCATACTTTGATGAAGCCACCATTTTTGAGACTTTCTAGTGAGGAAATCTCTGGACGAAAGAGATTGGTAACCCTCGTAGCTGCCCGAATTTCAATCTAGCATAGGGCAGGCCAAGGGCCCCACATTGTTGGAAGCCCCTACCTTGGAAGCAACAAAGGTTGTTAAAAGTTGTTGCTCATATAAGTTTTCTATTGGTTACACTGTTTTATTATTAAGGATTAGAGGGTTATCAGGCTAAGAGGTACCCCAGTAGAATTTGGAAATGTGTTTAATGTTTGTTTTAAAGTTAAGAAGCCTAATTCAAATAGAAATAACATTAAAGCAAATGTACTTTGACAAAGCTACCAGAAAAGTATATTGTATGAGATGCCATGAAGGAATAGAGATAAAGGGTCTGATAGGTACTGAAAGATATGAAAGGGTACAAGAATGGATAAAACAACTGTGATATGCTCCTTTAATGTCAATGGGCTGATGAACCGATTAAGAGGAGCAAAGTATTGGCAATGTTGAGAAAGGAGAGCCGATTTAATTTTATTGCAAGAGACACATCTCCCCTAGAACACACTAAATTGGGCAATATGGGTTTTAACTATGAGGTTAGTACCTCTTATGGGTGGGGAGACAGAGGGAGGTATCAATATTGATACCAAATAAAATGATGTTTGAAGTACTAGATAAACAGTTGACAAAGAGGAGAATGTGTTTCTGAAAGGTAGATATCAGGGAAAATGTTAGACGTTAGCATCAGTATATGTACCACCTAGACAAAGCTTCTAAACTTACAGAACCATTTTGCTCAAACTGCAGGAGTGGCGGAAGGGCAAGTTATTGTGGTGGGGCAACATAAACACAACATTGGACCCGAACATGGATAGTACAGCCATGGGTGGTAGAAGGGAAAGAGGGGTCTCAAAGAAACTATTCAGATTCTTGGGAGATAGTATATGTGGATGCGTGGATAGCAGGGCATCCCAAACAAAGAGGCAACACATTTTCTCACCTCCTCACAAGAGTTACTTGAGGTTAGATTACTTTCTCCTACCAAAAGAACTGATGACCAGAGTAAGAGATAGTGGATAGATAGTGCTGTGATATCTGACCACTAGTGCTGTGATATCTGACCATGCCACAATATTTCTCCAAATGGACATGGGGGTTTTCAGAAAAAAACATTCTGGAGACTGAATGTATCCTTGTTGCAGGACAAGGAGGTTAAGCAACAGGTGATTGACACCATCAAACAAGCTATAGAGGCAAATACAGCAGATATAACCTCCTCAGCTCTTATGGGATACAATAAAGGCCATAGTGAGGGAAATTAATATTTATAGTGGCATACAAAAAAAACAGAGGAAAGAAAGGTAGAATTATCTGAGGAGGTAAAAGTTTAGAAGCAAAACTAAAGAGAATTATACAAAAACAATTTTCAAAACTTAAACAAGCTTAAAAAGAGTTAAACAGGAACTGGAATACTATATTGAACAAAAACTGTTATATATTAAACAAAGATATTATGAAGGGGACCCAGGGTGACCAGAGTTCTTTCAGCAAGGCTACATATTCAGAGCCAGGGCCCATATACCTAAAGTGGAACATCCACAAAGTAAAGGTGTTCTACAGACTACCCGGATATTGTGGAGGCCTTCAGATCTTATTACAAGGATTTATATAAGGCCACCCACCTCAAGAGAAGACGAATAAGGAACAATATTTAAAGGACATTTCCCTGCTCATAATCCCAGAGTTTGCAGGAAGTCAGCTACTGAAACCTGTGTCCAGCGAAGAATTAAGGAGGAAATAATCAGGCTTAAAACAAATAAATGCCCTGGGACAGACAGATGCCCAGCCAAGATGTGCAAACATTTTCAGAAACAGTTTGTCCGCTACTGTTAAATATTTTAATGAAACCCTCACGTCAGAGGGTCACCCCCAGAATCGTGGTCACAGCAGTTATCTCAGTAATACTTAAGGATGGTAAGGATCCTAAACTATGCCCCTCTTATTGACCTATCTCCTCCTTAATATGGATTGCAAGTTGTTCGTGATGATTATAGCTCATAGAGTACAGAAAACTTTACCTATGTTAGTACAAACAGATCAAACAGGGTTTATCCCAGGTAGACAAGCCCAGGATAACCTAAGGTGGACCGCTTGTTTGGACCACCTAAACCATTCTAAGCAGCCTGCTATCCTTCTTAGCTTAGATACAGAAGGCTTTCAATAAAGTCTCATGGAGCTTTCTCCAGGCAGTGCTGAAGCGGTTTTGTTTTCTGGACAGTTTATGGCCCTAATTAAAAGATATATCACACCACAAAGCATACATTAGAGTAAATGGGCACCACTCAAATGCCTTTGAATTAGAAGAGGAACTAGACAGAGATGTCCCTTTCCCCACTTTAATTTGCCCTATACCTTGAACCCTAGCCCAAGGACTTAGAGATAATCAAGATATTATATGGTGTGCAAATAGTGGGGATGCAGCAAAATTAGCCTTATATGCAGATGATATTCTACTTTATCTAACCCACCCAAAAAATCTATACTAAGTTTATTTCAACACCTGAAGAAGTTTTCAACTCTTTCTGGATATACTCTTAATGATACTAAAACAGAGGTACTGAAGCTTAATTTTACCCAGCCTTTGAGTTTAAAATCCATTACCCTATGAAATGGGAGCTCCCATACTGTATATGAAATATCTGGTCATAACATTAGCTACGACAACTGCCCAATTAGTTCAATTAAATTACCCTACATTGGTGGAACAGGTACAAGAGGATATAAGAAGGTGGAGGCTTCTCCCTATGACCATAACCACAAGGATACAAGCAATTAAAATGAATGTTTTACCTCCCTTTTAATTTTATTTCAGTATGTACCTGTTCCAGTATCACCTAAACAATTAGGAGAATGGCAAAAATCATAGGGAATTTTATTTGGTTAACTAAAACCCAGAATTAAAAATAAACTCTATGCCTCCCCAAAAGTGCAGGAGGGTTGGCTGTCCCCTACTGGCGGGATATTGATAGCAACTCAGGCGAGAATAGTGTTATTACTACAACATGTGAGCTATTCAGCCAGATGGAAGGAGCTGGATCTAGCTGTAAACCTGTCTCCTTCTCTATTGGCACAGTGCATGACTTTCAATCCTGGGGCTGATTGGGCACTCGCGGATCCGGGACAAAAATGGCTTTTCAAAGCTATAGGCAGAGACTACAGGAGGTTTAACCAAAGTCTACCTCTGGAAGTATATTTGTTGGTCCATAAATGTAGAGAGAAATCAGGCAGTCATAAACCCTTGGTATAAAAAACAGGAATGGCAGGGATCGTGGTCCCATGGCAGCTCCTTAGAGGAGACAGGATAATATCTTTTGAAAAGCACAGACCAAATTTAGATGGAAAAGGGAGAGTTACTCTATTACTATCAGATGAGAGATTATAGGAACAGAAATGAACATCTCAACCAGGAAAGCTAGTGGTTCCCCAGTACCAAACATCTGAGTTAATCTGGAACTGGAGTAGGGGGAAGAGCCATTTCATTCTATATCAAAATTATATAAAAGATCTTCGACACACAACAGAATATATAAAAACAAAATGGGAACGGGAGTTAGAAATTAAGTTAAATGATAACGATTGGACAAAAATGTGGCAAAATACATGGAGTACAAAGTCCTCTCCAGGGTGGAGGGAATTTTATGGAAACTAAGGCAAGAATTTTTAGTGTACCAACTCAGATAGCTAGTTGGCATAAATCTATCACCACTAGTTGTTGGAGAAACTGTGGATTGTCGGTAGCCTAATCAAACACCGTCACTCTGGCAATGTCTGAGTTAAAGGAATTCTGGAGGAAATGCAAGGGCACATGAGGGTAATGTTCAGTACAGAATCCCCTTTAGGACCGGAACACATGATACTAGGATTGCATCCAGAAGACCTGGGGGAAAGAGGCATGATTTCTGTGGAACATATTGATAGCCGCAGCTGGAAAAGCAATTTCCAGAAGGTGGCTTGCTCTGAAGGCCCCACAGTAGAGGAGTGAGAGAGTTGGTAGAGGGATAAAATGCTAGAGAGGATCACTTACTCACTTAGACAAAACTGACCACAGTTTGAAAACAGGTGGAACAGATGGGGTGCCCCTAACTGAAAGAGAGAGGGGCGAGGAGACCTAAGATTTCATAACTAGGAAACCAAAATAAAGAGAGTAGCTTGTAGTCAATCTAGAGTCAGGAGAGTGTGAATGATACACGTGAAATGGGAAGATTGGCAGAAGGATGTACAGGGTCTCCTTGATATCCCCCTACACAATTGTAGGGAACCAGGAGCAAATAAATAAGGAACAGGGTTCTGATAACTGAACAAAATCAGAAATACAGACAATTAAACAAGGTGATTTCCTTTTATTGAAGGGTAACAGAACGGAAAGGAAAAGAATAAACCAATTAAATAGAACAGGGTAAAGTTGCAGGAGAAAAGGTCTCAGCTGAAATGATGAGATGTCTCTGACCTTTTCCTTCAAAGGTACCTGTAAGAAAGAAAGAAAGAAAATTATAGATTAAAGGTGGCTGGAATGTTAATGAACAACATAATACAGACAAAATAGAATGCATTTTGCTTTTGAGATAATTAGTCTTAAATAAGATGGGTGATATTAAGTAAAAGAATTTAGGTTAGAGTATTTTAAAGTTAAAAATGCTTATTGTATGTGGTAAAACATTGTTATTTGGTTGGCTGTACTGAAAAGCTGAAAGGTATACACTGACGTAGAAATGATGTGTATGTATTGAGATGCCAGAGAAAATAAAAAGAAGTATAAAAAAAAAGAAACTTCAAATGCCCAGATGTTAGAATAATGTTAAAATAATTCATCTTCCTTCATAAGTAACCATGACAAACGTTAATCTGACATGTAGCTTTGTTCATAACTGAGCTGACAGCTCATAACTATGCTGAGTCAGGAACCCCCAAAAGCATTTTAATTTCAGAATGGCCATGAATTGCCTATAGAGTCTGCATCTGCCCAAAGGTAAAATAATGCATTCTTAATCAGTAGTAGCCAAAACAAATGCTAATCTATTAAATAGCTTGGTTCTCAGCTGATCTGACTGCTTGTAACTGCAATGAACAATGATCCTTCAAAAAAAAAAAGACAAACCACGGTTTTGATACAATGTGCTCACAACACTGCACATTTCTGACTGCCACATAACCTGAAATCACAGTAAATGTAAAGAATTTACCTAAATTCTATATTAGTAGCAGCAGTAAAATCTGCTGGTGATCCAGGGACTGAATGGCTTGGAAGCATGCCTTATCTAAACAGAGTAGTGTAAAGTTCCAAAGGAGTAGAAAATTCTGGAGGGTAATATTTACACAGCCCCCCACTTACCAGTAAAAGTCCCACTCAGGTGATGCTGCAGTTTTAATCTTTAGAGTTAAAGAAAGCAAGTTTAAACATCTTTGCTTATGAATACTTTGGTTGGGCCCATTTAAAATCTGGGGCAGTTAACCTTGGCATATTGCAGTTGGTTCTTATTCAAAAACACTAGGCGATGGGCAACAAAGGAGAGTGGAATGTATGGGGATGGTTGCTGTCCCCATTTCTACCTTTACATTTTCAGTGTTAAACTTGCTGGTGTTGCATATCTGAACACCTATATCGTTGGTTTTCATCCAGGGCATTGCTCTGTCTGGCTGTTCTAAGTTATTAGTCTGACGGCTTGAAAAGCTTGGACCAGACCCTATCTAAGTAGTATGGAGATAGTTTCAGAAGGGATATTATTTATATATCCCCTTGCCTGTAAATGTCTCGATAAGATGGTGTTAGAGTAAACCAGTTTAATTGTGCTTCACTGATAAACATTTTGGCAGGTGCCCCATTTAAAAGTTTACAAACTTTGTTCTGGATGTAATTAGCAGTAGTTCTTAATATGTACTCTTTTTGAGTAACAACATCTATTGCTCATTTTAAAAGTGGAAAGTTTGTACAGTTCACTTTGTACACTGTCCCTTGGCAGCTTTCAGGGAGTTAGAGATTATATTCATCTGAGAAGCAGCAGGCACCCCTCTGTTTCTCTTACAGTGTTTGTGCCCATGACAGGGGAATTAAACTGTGTAGCTGACCCAAGAACCTAGAAGGCTGAAACTAAAAGAAGCTCAAGAGAGCCTCAATGAAATTAGTTTGTACTCATCATTTCATCAGCCTTGTAAAGGGCCAGTCTTTGGTAACCTATTTGATATGAGTAGACAGCTTAAATTTCTGACTGTCTCTGATGAAAGGGAGCTACATATGTGATTACCAGACAGACTGGTGGTTCTACTTTAAAGCCATCAGTGTGTGGTAGAAGTGGATGGTTGTCTTGAAGGGATCTTACTCGGTTGTTTTTGTCTGAGAGGTTATGAGCTCCCAGTGTTCATCGGCTGATCAGTCACTTTGGTCTCTGGTGACTTTTGAGGTGGGAGAGAGGAGATGTTGCCATTGTGTGGTTCCTCAATGGTGCAAATCTGTTGGTTGAGAGGAATAGAGCCAAATCTTCATCTTGCCCTTGAATAGATTGCTTCAACTGTTGCCTCTAGATCTGGATGTTGGGTGGTGTGAGGGACATTGGGGTCATCACCTGTTGCTCAGTTGCTTCTTTTGTTTCAGTGTCAGTTGCCTTGTGGATTCCTCCATTTTACTCTACTGAGTCTCCTCCAATGGTGATCAGAACTTGGGTCTATGGTTCCCCAGACTTCCTAGGAAAGGCATGGGAAAATATTGCAGTGCAACTGCTAATGGAAACAGCCAGTGGATGCTTCACAGATGTGGAAGAAACTATGATTCATGTCCAACAGGTTGTTCAGTGGCAAAGAATGCAAGGAATGTGGAGTCCTTTCTGAAACCACCGCCCTCCTGTGTACCCTGCCTCCCCACACACACCCTCACCCCATACCTAGCTCCGGAGCCTAAGCGCAATGATCTTCAGTGGACGGAAACACGTCCTGCACTCTTCAAAGCCAACACGAACTGAAGAAATGCCAATAAGCTGTATAATGACATAAACTGTTTTTTCCATCTTTGGTGCATATCTCAGGCATTTTTGGAATTTTGACACCAAATGTTTAACATGTGGTTATTGGGACCCTCCTTATGAATTTAGTCACTGTCATGGCGTTATTAGGTCCTGAAAGGTGATTTTGTGGTCACTGCATGGAATCACCTTTCTGGCCTAATTAATGAAATGACAGTGCCACTGTTCACTTGCAAAGTTTGTGAAAACAATCAAAAATGACTGTTTTATGGCGTGCATTGCAGTTTCCACCCAGCTCGTAACTTTGTGCATTGTAATATTTTCACTCCAGATTTTCAACATTGGCATTTTATACACCTCCTTATGAACAGTACAGATGTCATTTTACATATCAAGACTGAAATGTGTTTTCGTACTTCCACCACAGAATAGCATGGTCACTGTGGGAGGTCAGTTTTAGGGACAGATGAAGAAAATGACAGTGACACTGTTAATGAGCAGAGGTCCTAAAATGCCCTGTGTTGACAATTTGGTGATGAAAGTCCATAAAATGACTGTGTTACAACCATGCATTGAGCAGTTTCCATTGCAGTCTTGTAACTTCGCAAATTTGCAATATTTTCATGCCAGATTTTCAATACTGGCATTTTTTCACACCTCCTTACAAAAAGTACAGCTGCCATTTTTCACATCCTGCCCCAAATGTGTTTTCACACCTGTGGCACACAATAGCATGGTTGTTGTGGGAAATCAACTTTGGGGCAGATTAACAAAATCACAGTGCCACTGTTCATGAGGAGAGGTCCCAAAATGCCTATGTTGAAAATGTGGCTAAAAATCCCCAGTATAATTGGGTAATGGACATGTGTTGTGCAGTTTTTATGCATGCTCATGACCACCAATTTGTCATATTTTCACTCCAGATTTTCAACGTTGCCATTTTTTATACCTCCTCATGAACAATACAATTGTCATTTTTCACATCCTGCCTAAAATGTGTTTTCATGCCTGTGTCACCAAATGGCATAGTTGCTGTGCAAAACCACCTTTTGGCTAGCAAACTGATAGTGCCGCTCTTCATGAGGAAGGGTCACAAAAAGTCCATGCTGAAAATTTGGAATGAAACTGCCAACAAGCATCCACGGTGTTAGGGCTTCCAACTGTAACACCTCACCCCACCCTGTAGAGACTGGCAGACATCAGGAGCGTGACTTGTGATCATTGGCTGTAATGCTCATGCCATTCCACCCCCTCACACCTACCCTGCAGCCAGTGACAGGCATTGAGGTGTGCCTTGGAGTGTTTGGCCTAAAGTTCACCCCATTCTCCTATACTGCATGCATCTCAGTATATTTCCTTATGGAATGGGGTAAGTATAAGGCCCAAAGACCCCAAAGCACACCACATCACTTGTCAGTGTCTACAGGGTAGGGTAAAAGACATGAGTGTTATAGCTGATGACCCTAAGGCACATCCCAACACCTGTCAGTCCCTGTAGGGTGGGGTGAGGTTGTGTCAGTTCAAAACTTCACTGCCATACCTATTATGCATCTTTTACTCCTGCACTACCAATGCCAATGCCAGCAAGACAACATTCAGCATTGACCAATGCTTGTTTACTATTATTAATGATGTTGACATTTGCAGACAATAAAGAAATACCCACAAACATCAAAAATAAAGAAAAATAAAAAGGTCCATGATTTATTTTTTCCAGATCCCTGCCTTTCTTTTCTTAAAGGACTGAGTATCATTTGCTATTCCATCATTGTATGAGGAGGGTCTGGCTGTGATGACAAGATAGAAAAGCATCTGAATCCTCTTCTGTATCAGCACAGTCTCTACAGTCTTCAAATACTTCAAAACAATTAGTCAAGGACTTACTCTCTTTCCTGATTTGTTTAAATAGGGGTTGCCCTTTTCAATGAGCCCTAGTAGTCATCATAAACGAGTCTGTATTGGGAGTGGGTGGGGAGAGAATCGTCTCCTGAACACTAGGCTGGTGCACTAAACCCTTTATTTATTGTCAGCCACAGATAAATTATCTGAAACATCTGTCATAG
This sequence comes from Neoceratodus forsteri, assembly GCA_016271365.2. NCBI lineage: Eukaryota > Metazoa > Chordata > Ceratodontiformes > Ceratodontidae > Neoceratodus > Neoceratodus forsteri. The sequence continues at coordinate 651,016,054 of JADMNL010000022.1, forward strand.
GTTCTTAGAAGGTACAGAACTTGTTGATGGTTGAGGTTGTTCTGTAGGGGCTGTTCTATGTGGGCCTGTTCTGAGAGCATTGTTCCTTGAGGGATTGTTCTTTGGGGTTGGTCTTGGGTGGCCACTGTGTGTTTCCTCATGCTGCACAGCACTTGCTGTCCCAGTGAGTTGCTGTGCAGTGCCAAATGACCCAATGCTTGTCTGTTTTCTTTCGCGGGGTAGTAGGGTGTGCACAATTGTTCCTCTCATTGTTGCTCCTTCTGTGCCATAGTAACTACCTACTCATGCCAGGATTCCTCATTTGTATCAAGACTGTTTGGGAGGCCCACAGACAGATTTTATGACTATAACACTTGCCTTTACACAAATTACATTTCATGAGGTTCTTGCATTGCTGTTTGATATACAGTACCCTAGTTCTGAGCATAAGGTACATTTAACCTGATCACAGGCATTATTTAAATGTGAACATGCACTACACTTGTAGCATGCATTAGGCTGTCTAGCATAAAATAGTACTGCATGAGGATCACGTGAGCGCATGGAGGAGTAGCAGTGGTTTCAGGGTCTCCCTCTCCAGCGCTGAGTTTTGTGCTTTTTAAGAAGATCACGCGCAAGTTTTGACATCCTACCTGCCCAGTTAACAAGCTTTGAAAAGTATCTCAGGCGATCTTTTGCGGCAAGAGAATGCAAACTGCCGAACCGGAGTTAGAGGCTAAACAGCCACGGAGAAGCTCTCGCCAGACAGGGAACCGGAGGCACTGGCTCCATCAAAATTTACGAGGATTTGGCAACAATAAAAGACGCTCTGTTTAAACTTATTGAGGACGTGGCGGATTTGAAGCCGGCTCTCACGCAATTAGCCAGACGAGTAACCGATGCAGAAGCAAGAATCTCGTCGATCGAAAGGGCCTTAGAGAGAGCTGGGCCTGCGACGAAGAGTGCAAGAGGAGCCTGAAAACTAGCAGACTGCCCTTGATGATTTGGAGGGCAGAAGCAGGCGCAATAACTTGGTCCTCTTTGGGCCTGCCAGAGGGCGAAGAAGGGCCAATACAATAGCCTTCCTGCAAAAGTTGCTAAACAAATCGGTGGGCCCTTCCCTAATGGCACTGAATATATAATTGAAAGGGCCATAGATCATTGAGACAAAGCCTGCACCTCAGATCCACCAAGACCAATAATATTTAAATTGTTGAACTTTTGGATCGTGAGCATACCCTGAAGGAAGTTAGGGAACTAGCCCTCTTCCAGTGGAAGGCAAAAGGCTTCACTTGGCACCAGATTTAACGTGGAAGATGAGGCAAGCATGACTGGCTTTTCACCTCTAACCTCAAAGCTTTGGGGAGCTGGAATTCGCCATAGGCTATTATACCCTGCAAGATTGGAGGTTTCGACGAAAGAAGGAGTTAGGTGTTATGAATCTGTGGAGGATGCCCGTGTCTCCCTAGAGACTTGTTTTCCTGATTTATTCCCTAAAAATAAGGGATGAGAGCATGCTGGTGGGAAGCTTCAATTGCACCATGGGGATTTCCAGATCCTTGTTTGTAACCGTGGATTTTACCTTGGCATTAATAATTCGCTTGAGAAGGTTCAAAGAGATTCTTATACTAAGAAGGGACTGTATTGGACTTTGGACACTTCAATGTTATCTCTTTATAAGGCTGGTTATGCACCCAATACTTTTGTTAGTAATTCGAGTTATTTTTCTTGTCTCTGGAATATAACTGGGGTGTTCCATGTTTACTCCACAAGAGGGAGCTAATGGGGTTGATATCTAGTGTTACTAAGTGTTCCTATTATTATATGTACTGCAACTGATATAACTGCAGGCCTAAGTTCTAAATATTGTTGTAAATTATGGCTAACTTAGGATCGTACACATGGTTGTTCCTGTTATTTGATCTAACATAAGCAAGCTTATAGAGTCCTCGATGTTTTGCGTTATGCGTACTCTAATTTAGTGATGTTACAGGGGTACAGCCTTTTATTTATTTCCTTATTGTGGAGACTCCTCCCTATAATTAGGTGAGCGGTTGGGGGGCCCGGCCTCTATAGCGCTTCATGAATCAGAGGCAGTGGAGTGGGCTTCAGGCCTGGGTTTCCTGTTGGGGTGTTTATGTTATGGGGTCAAGTTGTTTAGCCCTTTAGATATGGGGGTGGATTTTTTCTATTTCTGGGTTAAGGGTTTGTTATTAGGGGTAGCTATCCATATCCGTAGAGAGAGAAACTATTAGTTACTCATGGCTAGTGGATTGTATATGATTTCGTGGAATATTAAAGGGAGGGATAATTGTAAGAAATTTATTATATTAAACCATTTGGCTCACTACAAGCCAGCAGTGGTGTTTCTGCAGGAAACGATGTTTTGCAGATAGATTGATGCATTTTAAAAGAAATGGGTTGGGCAAGTTTATGGGTCCAGCTTTTCTTCTAATAGTAGGGAGTGGCTATCTTGATAGCAAGGGAACCCGTTTATCCAATCAGAGGTCATTGTGGACCCCAATGGCAGGTACATATTTGTTTCTGGCACACTTAATGGAGCTAATTTGGTGTTGGGATCGTGTATGGACCCAACCAGGAGTTCCCATCCTTTTGTCCAACTATCACTCATATTAGCCTCCTTTAAGGGGGTCCCAATCATTTGGGAGGTGATTGGAATTTAGTCCAATCGAATAAGTTGGATCGGTCATGGAGCAGAGGGGTGAAACCTTCCCCGACTCAGACTGCTTAAGAGGAATTTAAATCTTCTTTGGGGTTGGTGGACCCTGGAGGTTGATCGCTCCTTCTACAAAGGATTTTACATTTTTCTCATGTCCATAGGTCATTTTCTAGGATAGATTATTTTTTGTAAGTAAGTATTGCTTGGCTGGTATTAAGGAAGCAACCATTCTGCCTCGGGTCATCTCTGACCATTCTCAATACTTTGGAGTGGTCGCCCTCTCTTAATTTTCAAGGTTTACTCTTGGTCCTTAAATGATAATCTTTGAAGGACTGGAGACAGCTTCTTTTTTAAGAAGTTTCTATCAGCCTCTATTGAGTCGAACTGGGGGTCTATAGAGGCTGTTGACTATCATGGGCCCCTTAAATTGGTTTGGAGGGTGAGCTGATTGGATAGCGTCTAAGCGTAAAGCTAAAGAAGTCTCAGAAATGGAGAATTGTTTGGAGAGGATTAAAATGCTAGAAAGTGCCCAGGGGTAAAGGTTTTGAGTCCCAGGAGCAAGAGCTGATGTCTTTGAAGGCGTGGTATGCTGATACTCTAAGGAAAGGGAGATTTTTCTGCAGCAAAATTCGGGACCTCTACATAGGTCAGGGTAATAAGGCTGGAAAATTGTTAGCTTGGCAACTGAAGCAGAAGGCCACGACTAGATGGGTATCAGCTCTGTGACACCTGTAACTGATACCTTAATAACTACCCTGTAGGCATACTACAGAGATTTGTAGAGTTTTATCAAGAACTCTATTCTAGTAATCCATCTTCACCTCAAGACGTTTCCAATATAGAGAGTTTTTGTCCAGCATCCCTCCCCTGCCTGTCAGAAGAATTAAGGCCCAGCTTAGCAGCTCCTATTGCTGAGCTAGAAATTGGGCAAGCAATCAATTCCCTTAAAATTGGAAAAGCACCAGGCCCAGATGGTTTCACGCCTTTCTTTTATAAATCCTTTAAACAATTTATGGTCCCCTGTTGAAACAACTCTTTTGTTATTGGATTAATAAAGGGTTGGTGACCATTCTCTGTTTGAGGCCAAGATCATTCTCCTTCAAAGCCTGATAAATCCCGGAATTAGTAGGCAATTATAGACCTATATCTTTGTTGAATTTAGATGTTAAGATTTTTGCCAAAATTTTGGCATCTAGATTGAAAAAGTTTGGGGTGGTTTGGTAAGTCTTGAACAAGCAGGCTTTGTGGAGCGTTCCCATCTGATCATTTAGAAAATTGTTTTATTTAATCTCTAGTCGGAGAGCCCAGGGTTGGAAGCATCCCTGGTCTCTCTAGACATGAAAAGCTTATGACCGAGTGGAATGGTCATTTATGTTTGCAACCCTATATAAAATGGGTATTCCAGAGCACTTTATTAACATGGTAAAGTGTTGTATCAATATCCTTCAGCTAGAATTCAGTGTAATAACTTGATTTCAGAGGCCTTTCCCTTAAGAGAGGAACCCGTCAAGGATGTCCGTTATCCCCATATTTGTTTAATTTATATATTGAACCCTTAATAAGAGCCATTAATGTGGATCCCTGGATTCGAGGTATTAAAATTGGATCCGAGGAATTTAAAGTGTCAACCTTTATGGACGATTTATTGTTACATATTCAAAAATCTTCTACTTCACTTCCTCAAGTTTTAAATCTTATTGCAGGTTTTGGGGAACTCTCGGGTTATAAATTAAATTTGTCAAAAACTATGTTGTATTCATTATCACCTTGGCTTTCCAAAAGTTGGTGCTCGTCTTTGGGGCTGCAGTGGCAGTCAGAGGCCCTACCATACTTAGGTATTCAGATTTCCAGGAATTTACAAGATTTGCCAAACCTAAATCTGAGACCAGTTTTAAAATCCATTAAGGATGACCTAGATAGATGGATGAAACTCCCTTTATCCCTTTCAGGTAGAGCCAACACAATTAAGATGGTAGTTTTACCCAAACATTTTACCCCTCACCTGTCTAAATATTTATCTGCCCAAGTCCTTTTCCAGGCCCCTGACAAAATTTGCTCTAATTTTTATAGGGTGGGGCCTGCCACACAGAAGGGTACCATAAGCTATGTTATCCAAGGGGAAAGGGGTCTACAGTTGCCAAATTTTTTCATATATTACCTAGCAATACATGCAGCTAGGAGGCTCTATGGACCCAAGATTTGAGTGTAACAACACCGTCTTTGGCACTTGACAGAGGCGGTTCTCAGAAATGTTAATCTGGACCTAGAGGCCTTACTATATATTCCTTGGGTGAAGGTTCCTAAAGCAGTTAGAGATTCACCCATGGGTTGGGATATTCGTGCCATGCGCCAACTGTGTGTAAAGTTTAACATTCGCCAAAATTTGATCTTGCCCAACCAGTACTTAACAGCCCTAGTTTTTAATCAATAAACGACCTATTAGACAACCTTTTTCACCTCCTGCCCTAAACTGTATCTGGCTGACTTTTTCTCCAATGACTCATTGTTGTCACCGTCGGCACTGTTTTTAAAATTTGGGGTGAGACCCATTTTGGGTTCAGATTGTTACAAATTCATTCCGCTATTAAGGCATTTTGGGGAAAATCCTTGTTCTGACAGGGCAGGTTCACTTTTTAAAGTGTTAGGCAACCTTTCTTTAGGGGCAAAGTGTTTCCAAAATATATAAATTTATTTTGGATGAAAGTACACCCCATCTGTACAGGCTCCAATGTATTGGTCAATAAACTTAGCTCTAGATTGGTCGGTGGGGACATGGGGAAATATATGGAAGGATACCTATCTCTATATTCAACAAGAAAGGTTGAGAGATGTGCAATTTAAATTGTTGCATAACATGTATTTCTCTCCAGCGAGATTACACCGAGTAGGCAGACTGTCTTCTCCGTCTTGTACTGATTGTAATGACCCTTTAGCGACCATTTCATAAATTTTGGTTTTGCCCAAAAGTACAAAGGCTGTAGGCTCTAGTGGCTGTTTGGGTGGGCCCATACACTGATCTTGCTCCATTCTTTTGTTTTGAGACCTGTATATTGGGAGATCGTTCCAAATCTAAGAAGGAGCAGAAATATCAGCTAGCATTAATCTCCTCGGTTACTAAGTTGTTAATTTTGCGCCACTGGGGAGGATTGGACTCCCTCCCATAAGGAATGGTGGGAAGAGTTCTTAAATACATTTTATGGAAAGATCGGCCTTTAGATTATCGAACCTTATCTAAATTTTCTAGATATTGGAGAGGCTTCTTCAATATCTTAAGACTAATTCTGGAATTGGGCTGAATAAGTGTTCCCCTTCTCTTTTTTTTTCTTTTGCTTGGTCCCTTCTTTTCCGCATATTCTCTTTCTCCCTGCTCCCACCTTCCTTTCCTTCCCCCTCCTTCTAACCTCCTTAGTACCTTTTTTTATAACCCTTTTACTTCCTATTTTCTAGTTACCAGAAGTTGTATTATTTGTCTAGGTTCCATCTGAATGTTCCACTAGCACTTCTTAGGTATTAATATGAACTTATACTCTGGCGAGATTTTCTTTTGTTTGTTTTAGATATATTGGTAGAGTAAGAGTTCAACCATCTATGTGTATGCTCTGGTTTTGCCAGATTATTTGATATCCGGCGGGGGTTTATATAGCTATTCCACATTTATAGTGAAGGAAATGTTGTGTTCTACTCAGGTTGGATAGCTGGGGATAACTCATTTTATTTTCAGGGGTTACGAGGGTTGGTGGGGTGTTTTTTTTAATAAGGAAACCACTAATTGTGTAATCTGCTTATTGTATGTATATTTGTGTAATGTGGTTTAATAAAATTTGGTATGATAAAAAATAGTACTGCATGACCCCCAAAAAATGTTTGGTAACTGTACACGACTCTCACTTGCAATAAAGTCACTTTAAAGTGCCCCACCCCATTCAGATATGCTCCAAATCAAAGATAGGCTCTGGCTGGTCTATTACTATAAATTTCTGGTAAGCCAATACACAATGTCTGTGACATTGACCCTTCATTCTTAAATAGTACAGTAATGTTTTTAAACTTGGTTTGCAAATAGGAATCACCACAAAGGGAATCCAAAGCACATGAGATTTGAGCTCATTGTATTTTTTCCAAAATCGTTCAAGACCTACAGATGTTTTAAAACTGATATCAGCGGTTGTGTCACTGGTGGTATCTATCAAGGCATAACTTTTATAAGCAAAAATAAATGCAAGCTGTCCTTAAATAATGTCCGTGTCACATAAACTGTATCAAGAAATTAAGATAGTCCCCCCAACAAAATTGTAATCACGCTGCATCTCTCCTTTTGCAGGTTCCAGGGCATTTCTAAATAAATCCAAAACCAGTCTACTAGTAGGTCTAGTACCCAGGTGGGACCCATTGCTCCTGTGGGTTCTGAGTTTGTGGAGTGGAAGGATTATCCTAATTGTTGAATTCTGGTATGCCTGGATCAGTATTTCCTGTAACTGCTGGGGTATTGTCCTCAGTGTGATTAACCATGTTGATGCTGATGTTGTCAGTATCTTGCAAATTAGCGGCATAGGTTCAGTGTATCCAGGAAAGGACACCTGACTGGGGTCAGTTTCAAGGACTGCAGCTCCATCTCTTTAATAACATCTGCAAAATCCTGACCTTGTTCCATGCTAGAGGCAGGAGCCTATTCAAATGGATTAAGAGAGTCTCTCCTCAAAATGTTTATTAATTGGCAAGACAGTATTATGAAAATCAAAACCAGTGTGTTTATCCTGATTTACTGCACTCAGTCCCACCATCAACAATACAACCTGTAGGGACATTGCATTGACCTGCTGGGAGTAAGCCATTAGAATAGTTTACATCCCACCCAGTTCCATCTGATTTTTTAATGTTCTTAGTGGTACATTGAAACTGTTTTACTTGTGTAGTAAGAAGGTGTATATATGGAGTCTCAATGTGGTTTGCTGGCTGACAGCTTGTCAGTTTCCCCACGTAATTACTCAGCTGTGTTGGCAATCCTCTTTAATCTGTTCTGCCCATTTTGTCAGCTGTTGTCAATTCTCTGGCTTGAACCTGTGTCACTCCCATGCGATTATCCACTTGTTGCAATCAGTCATTTTCAGCAGTTGATGGAGTATCCATTTCAGTTAGTAAGTGCAGTAAATACAAACATTTCTTCCTTATTGTAGTTTCTAACTGATTGTCTGCAGTCTCCATGGTAAACTCCATTGCAGGTTCCTTTGCCATGTCCATTCATGCTTCCAGTCAAACCACAGCACAGTTCTTTCTATCAAAACTATAAGAAGCTGCAGCCATTTCTGATGTGGCAAGGCTGCCTATCTACAAACCCTCTGGTAGCACATATATGCTCTCAGTCTCATTACTACTCCAGGTTGAGAGGGATACAGACTCCTCCTCCTCCTGGACTGCAATCAAACTCTCCTGTCTTGTAGGATCTGCCATGAGTCTCCCACAGATAGCACTTCAGCCCTCTGTAGGAAAAACAGGGTGTTTCCCTGGTCCTCTGTCCACATTTCCCCATTCACTAAAATGTACTAACAACTGCTTAATCTCATTCAATAAGTGTTTTTATCTGTATCAGCCAGCTGAAAATAGGCAGCATTGTCCAACCCACCTTTTCTGGTCAACAAGAATCTAAACAAATATATACAATAGTACTGTAACAGAGTCTCCTGTGTTTCATGAGGCAAGGCATTCAGAATGTCTAAAGGAATCAAGTTTTACTCAGTTTACCCAGAATATTGGACATACTGTTTATTTTATTTAAGCTCATTATTCATAACTTTGCGATTTAATTTATATCACTGAAGCAACAGCTAGTCAGAACCTTTGGCTCAAAAAACTAGTTAGTTCAACTTCTAATTTCAGCACAGTGAGTTCCTGGATCATGTTCACACAAGGCTAAGGGCCATTCTAGAATAGAATATATCCCCATTACTGCTTAAAGTGCATAATTACTGGTCTTGTGATCATGATGGAACTGGCATTTGTGATTAGTTTCCTAAATGACACTGACATTCTACTGCATAGAGTTAGCCTGTATCAGTGTCAAAACTTTCACATTTCCTCATGGTATATTCTAATGTATGTGTGCCACTGGAACAGTGATAGAATGCTAAATCATAGGAAAGGGGTTAGTTAAGCTCTTGTTGGTTTGGACCTATCAAGTAAGATATCACCTTATGTAAGTGGGCTCAAGGGCACTGTGGAGATATAATATGGCACTTGCTGTTCACCTTGACTCAAAGCACCATACCATGTACATCCCTTGATTTACTACGGTAGTTCCCATGATATTTTGAAGAGCTGTGGCAGTTGAATACCAAGTGACAGAGGTTGGAGTACTCTTGGTGGAGCTTTCAGTTGCTGGATGACATATTGGCTCATTACAGTATCAGTGGGCAAGTGCCATGACTATGATAGTGTTCCAGTGAAGGGTGATTGCTGTGGGGAAGAATCAACCATCTCAAATTTGCACTGTGGACTGGTTGATTAAACCTCCTGCCTGCAGTCCAGCAATTGTTTTATTCTGATGGTAAAGCAATGAGTTTGGTCAATTCTTTCTCTTCAAGGTATCCTCCATTTCAAGTAAGCCCTCCTTGCACATCCTGTCATGGGCCAGCAGCATCAGTCATGTGATTGGCCAAGGTAATCATCCCTCCTTGAAAGAGTTCTGACCAGTTTTGGACATGGGGATGTTCTAGATGATCTCAGGCTGCACCACTCCCACTATGTATTAGTTTCCTGGGCCCACCACAGCTTATTGACTGTGGAGGATCCTAGATCTGATTGTGTTGAATATTTTCAGGTCATTTCTGAGGGAGGCAGTTTTCCTGCTGCTCTGAAAGGAGCATTGGTGAGGTCCTCCTCAAAAACTATATTTGGATCCAGTCTCAAACCTTCCCTTTTGGAGACGGTCATCAAGAAGGTGGGGGTGTCACCAGGTGTGGATTTAGAATAATACAATTTCAGGCAGACCACAAGTTAGCTGCATAAAAAATGTAAGGTTGCATTTATCATTTTATTTTCATCAAGTTAAATGTACAGAAAGCAAAATTGTAGTCAGACAACTACTTAGCTTCAACAGTTTCTAAGGCTTTTTCAGCTTAGCATGAATCAAACAGTGTGAAAACACACACTACCAGGAGGTCTTCCACCTTCCTCAGTCAGTATTCAACTGACCACCCTATCTGTTCTTTCTCTGACTTGAGATCGGCTTTTATAGGTTCATTAGCAGTTGGAAAAACAATTTCTCCTGCCCTTTGATTACTAGCAGACACAACACAAACCTAGCCACTAAGGGTCACTGTTGTACCACAGAGAACAGTTTTTGGCACCTGGAGGATATTATTTAACTTGTTTATAACATTGTTAAAGGTCAAAGCTGAGATCAGAACATTCTGTGCATTATCTCATGCTGTCTGCTACAAAATATATCTTAGAAAAGGGCTGCTATCATCTAGAAAAAGCAGACACAAGTTTTTGTTATTCTTATATGAAAACTGCCCTCTCATTTTTAACAGTACTCTTTGTTTTGTTTTAGGTTAATATGGACAGAAAGCTTTATAAACACTTCATCACTTAATTTATAACCAGCCAACCAACGACCATGTTGGACATCATACAAAACATATAAACTACTTGGGAAGGGTTTCAATTTATCTCAGGGATATCAGTATGACAGGGGTCACCCTGTCACACATTCCTCCACATAAGAGGGCAACCATCCTTCAGTTGTCCAAATCTCAACTAACACCCTGGAAGGGTGTGGAGCTTTAGTCTACTCTCACCAGAAGCTTTGTCTCTGGGTTCCTTTCATAAAAATGTGTAAAGTATTCTGTTCATAACAATGCAAATACTCTGAGATATCTTAAATTATTCTGAAATTAGTCTCTCCATTAGTAGACCACAATATCACCACACACATTTAGGAGAAAGAATCTCTACCATCAGTTTTATGCCATCTACTGACTTTTCCTGACCAGATACACTTGAACAGCTGAACAATCCAGCACCCAGTAGAACTGCCTTTGGGAGGAGAATTACCTTGCTCCATCCCCATAGACATTTAAAGGTAGGCTTGTACATATCACACTGTATGCTTAACAACCTGTCCCTAACCTCTGGGTTTATGTATCAAATCTCATACACGACTAGTGGTGTTGGCTAACACCTAGTCTCTTCTGTTCTATGTGGAGTGTTCCCTCCTTCAATGGTGCCATCTTTGCCCTTCACCCTCTGGGTTACTCTCCCACACCACTATCAGGGTCTCTAGCTGTCTACACCTTACAACAGGTCTTACAGTATGCTGCTACCTGCCTATACATGCCTGGTCAATAGAAATGTGGGGTGAGTCCAGCCAAAACCTTCCCATAGCTCAGCCCTGAATGACTGGAGTGTGCATTCTCCATCACCTTTTCCTATATGCCATCGCACCACTACCTGGCCCCACTTGCTTTGTCCGGGGTTGGGCCTGATATGATAGAGAACTTCCTTTCTAAGTTCAAACCACAATAACTAGGGATGTAAGTTTGTCATGGATGAGGTTTTAATGACTCATTGTTTGTTCATGAAATGATTAGTAAACAGTAATAAATGTGTGGCACTGTCATCATTGCTACATTCTGATGACACTAGTGAAAGTCATGGAAGTCCTGAATAAAGATCAAACATCATGGAATCAATGATGTGTATGACTGCCATGACAAACTTACATCCCTAACCATAACCTGACCCCATGCCACCATTAACCTGTCTCCATCCTTGATTTTTATGGACTCAC